>CM060938.1:621518487-624018487 GCA_030765085.1 Allium cepa | reverse complement strand
GTAATTATTTTTTTTTGGTGTCGGCCAACTACTTGTGGAGCTTCTCCCATTTCTCGGCCTGCTCTAGGTTGTTTTGGATAGCTTGGAGATGCGGCATGAAAGAATCTCTATGAACTTTATCAAGGTCCATGTCGATCTTAACCCCTCTTAAGATCCAAACCAGAAGCACGGCCTCAAGCTTAGGGCGCCCAAAGGATGAGTATAGGCTAGCCTTTGGTGGGGATGAGATGCACCCGGGGCAGCAGTAATAATGGAAAAAGATGGAATGTGCTGGGGAAGAATCGGGGAGAAAGTGACAGAAATCTCTTTTCCCAAAGAAGTGTGTTTCGAAGTGAGCTATGAAGGATGGGGTGATAGTCGAACTTTGATTTCTTTGACGAGTCATCTCTTTCATTATGAGATCTTCTTTTCTCATACCCGCCTTTGTGTGAGCGATCTCTATCTCTCTTCCCTTGGTGACGGGTTTTAGCTTCAAGTTCCTACCTCCGCCGGTACTCTTCTTCTATCACTCGAACTTGATCGCGGCTTGAGGAGTGCTTGTGGTACCGCTGTGAATCAATATAGTCTTCGAAGTCATCGTAGAAGCCTCATCCTCTGGTCATAACTGGAATAAGGCATAAATGAAAAGTTTTAGAAGCATAACATAAGTTAAGCAAATATGTAAAGGAAATAAAAGCATGGAAATCAGTGTAAGTCTAGTGCAACGTGATGTGTATTTCTAATATTGCCTAAGATGTCGTCACAAACTGGAATAAACGGCCGTCGAAGGTGGGATCGAATTGACTTCGGTTGTTATAAGCGAAACTGTGCTAACTAATGGCATGATATCGCCTAAGCAGGAAGGCGGCGTGTCAAATTTAAATCCCCTCTCATGAGTGCATCGAAGTCAATGCAATCATCACTGAAATCTCGAACTCTGCTCCGACATCCCTACTCGGGATTCCTGATGCCTTTCAGTTTTAGGGGCTTTGCCTTCGCCCCTCACATTAGAAGGAGGTGGGCTTAGTAAATCAGAACTCATTCTCAGAGTCTCATTGCAAGACCCAGAGTCTTCACCTTCAGATACTGACGAGAAGTAACCACTAGTGGTTGACTCCTCACTACTACTCTCAAACTCTCCTTCTTCTTTCTCTGAGTCTATTACGGCTTTGCCTTCTTTATGCGTGAACTCGTCTTTCGCTTCCTCTAAGATTGGAGGCATTCTAGATAAACTGCTCAGACCAGCCACAGTGGCTTCTTCCTTCTCATGGGCTTCGTCAAGTGATCCTCTAGACGAGCCACATATTTTCTAACCTTCCTCAGAATCGTAGGACGAAGAATAGGATCTTGTGTGAACTTTGGCTTGACCAGGAGAGGGAGCTTCGAGCCGAGTGGCGGATCTATCTGGAGCTAACAGTCCATACTGACGCAAGTTCTCATCAGTTAGTAGAACTTTAACGCTTTTTCTCCTTGGGACTGATGGCTTTTAAAGTCTCACAAACTTTATTAAGTGTTGCATCTCAACTTGGCTTTGGGATAACTGTAAGAGACATATAATTAGTTAGAGACTCCATTACGACGTTTTGGAGCTTGACAGGTGGAAAAGAGAAGCTTACCCCCTATCGTCCATCGGCGATCGAAACCCTCAGGGCATCTGATGAAAAAGTATTATGTTTTGAACTGTGATAAGTTGCTTTGCAAGCATAGGACGATCTTTCGATTCCTCTAGGCCTCGATTATAATCAAAGAGGGACAATAGTCTCTCCTCTTGAACGCTAGAAATTACTGCAACTCATCGAATCTTGGCGTATGGTTGAACATCTGCATGAAAAGGACGTGCAAGAAAGTAAGGAGGCGTAACCATTTAGATGAAGCTGGAATAGGGAGATTCCCAAGTTTGAGAGCATATCACATAGAAAATCATTAATGGAAGGCATGCCTTTGATCAGACAGATGTAACTGTGGAAGGCAGTGTACCCCAGCGGTGACATATAAGCGAATTCGTCTTTCGCCGACAGATGCACGTCCTCTTCAGGAATTCCATGCTGTGTACATATATTATGACGAACCTTGGCAGAAACCACTAACGATGCCCTTTCGGGTGGATTAAGCAGGACTCAAAACTTGGGAGGCGTGTGACCCATTATGGGCCCAACCCGAACTAATTGAGCATACTGGGCTTGCGAGGTAGATGGTGATTCAGATTCGGAGAGCATCGGGCTTCGCCTGTTGGAGTTACGACGTGTGGATGGCTGCTTCATTTTGTATAACAGAATTCGCATCCGAAAACGGTCAGGAGCACCAAGTGTGGAATAATCAATCTTGATAAGCCCAGATTCTCAAAATCTACCAGTGATATGTCATACGGTGGTGTTTGTGAAACTCGACAGAAGAAAATTTTGGTCTAACGGATGAAGATAGCAAAATGTGTCAAGCATTGGGCCGAAGCCCAAATGTCGTTCTGGGAGACAACTCAAGATCCAATTTACTATCTTCCTCCTTTAAACCGCAACTAACTTAAACTTTTCATAATCAACGTTGTAGGCAAAGGTCAATCATGAAATCACCATACCTACATGACAATAAGCGAATCAACCAAGCGAACCCAGCGCAAACTGATTTAAAGTCACAAGAAGAATTGCAAATCAAACTCAGCAAGCTATGGGGTGGATCATTGGCAAGCTAACGATGGATTGGCAAGAATGGAATAGTGACCAAAGGTTTGGATTCATGCAAGAAGGTGGAGCGACTAGGGTTTCAGGAAAGAAGCAATGCTTGAAGGAATCGTGGACTCGAGTTAATGAGCAAACCCAATCGATGCTAGTGGCACCTGGATTAGAGTTACTGGAGAATTGAATCGCTGGAGGCTAGATCGTGTAAAGATGAAAAGTTAGATCGAGTCAAAATGAAGGAAACAGGATCAGCTCGAAAATAAGTAGGTAGGAAGAGAAGGCAAAAGACTTGCTAAGTGTTCGGGTCGCTAGCGACCTGACCCATCGGGGGTCGCCAGCGACCCGACCTAGCTTTGGAATAAAAAAATTAATTTATGTAGATAGGTCTCTAGCGACCCATCTCACATTGATCGCTAGCGACCCAATAAAAAAATAAAAAAATGATGATGTGAAAAGATGCATATATACATTCAAAGGAAAAGAAGAAAGAAAGCATCGTCTATTCATCTCAAACTCGATCGATTACAACTATCCGTCATTCCAAGGCATGTAGGGAAGCTACAAGCGAAGGTGTGATATATTGTGGCAAATGACAGCAGTCAAAGGCAGAGAAAGACGACCAATAAAATTGGGCTAACATATTCGTAAAGCTCTAATGCTATTACTTGGAAATCGACAAATGGATATTGAAAACGATAACTTCTGGAGCACGCCTTGTTTACAATGAAGACGTACTTTGTGGGGCAAATGTTATCCGGATTTTTAGACCAGTAGAAACCAATAGAAAACAGAACAACCTTGGGTCGATGAGATGGCTCAGAACATAACCAGAAAAGCTAAGGCAAGAGATCAACGAAGCCGAGAGATCAGCATTCCTTTAGCCCAATCGACAGTTGCATGTAAACAGTTAGTGACGTGCCATTGAAATGTAACAACAATGATAAAGGGCTATGAAAACATCTCCAATTCCAAACTCTAGAAAAATCTAAAGTGCTTAGCTCATCAAGGACCCATGCCTCTGCTCAAACCATCAAACAAACTAACTATGAAACACAAAGAAAAGATGCAAGATATTGGCACGAAAACGAGCCAAGTCTATGGGTCGCCAACGACCGATGGTATTGGCTCGTTTTGCAAGCCCAATATTCCTTTGCTCATCTACTGGTTACCCGCGAGCTAATAAAAGCATGGCCTGGCCCAGAAGCTCCACGATCTTTATAAATACCATCCTACCTGCAACATAAAGAGGATCTTCTCCGGACTGAATTTTAAAGCTCTGCTAGAATTATTCTTCACTCTCTATCTCCCCCATGATAATCTCCAAAGGAATTCACTTTGATTCTCCAGTGGGTTCAAGCTCTGGGGATTCAGTCTAGTTAGGAAACGATTAAAGCCTCATAATCTAACAACTCTGAACATTCCTGATTTTTAAGCTAAATTTAAATTGGTAGTTAATTTAATTTTTGGGACTAAATTATGAATTAATTTTTTATTTTCCAAATTTAAATAAATATTTGTTTGTTTATTAATATATATATATATATGTAAAATATGATTTTAAAATAGAATTTCTAATTTGAAGTACAGAAATAAGTATTTTGAATAATATATTAATTTTAAATTTAATTGTGGATTAGTTTGAAAATTTGAATAAATATACATCAAAAGATTGTAAATAAAGGAATTGATTTGAAAATTCAATAAATGGACTTTTAGTAGAATTTTGGATTGGAATTCGATAATAAACACCTATAAAATAAAAATAAGTGAATTTGAAAACTTTAAAGTTAATAAAAGATAAAACAGGAATTAATAAGAATTTTAAAATGTACATATCTTTGGAAATTAATAAGAAACCATATGTATGCAAATGGGTTGTATTTATGTGTGTGTGTGTGTATATATATATACCTGAATTTATAAGTACATAACATTTAAACCCATAATTAGTATAAATTGGAATTAAACCAATTTAAAATATGATTCCTATTATAAGTTTCTAAATATAAAATAAATTAAGGTTTAAAGCATAACTTGTAAATATATTAGAAACAAGGTCTAAACATAAATTTATCACAAAATGATATTTGTAATCTTTGAAAATGAATGTTAACAAGTGTTCACCCATTTAAACAAGTGGCATAAAATAAATTTTCTTTTAATTTAAATTTATAAAACATGCATAAGTAGAAAAGGAAACCAGGTTTCTCAATGACCATTCTCAGTTTGAACATCACAAGCCTGAAAACTCAAAAATAGTATAATGAAGATAAAAAAAAAAAGAAACTGCAGATTACAAATGAAATAAGTGCTACATTTTTGGCCAAAGGAAGCAATGCAGTGATTTCTGAAAATATTTAAAGTAGCAGGAAAATCAAGTTCAAGAGTAAAATCTGCAGCCTCGAAATAAAGCCAATTTTGAAGCTTTAAACAAAATTCAAAGCTATGTAACTTCAAGATTTAAAGAATAAAAAAAAATATACAGGCTCAAAATGCTTCTCTGTCCAACTTCCAGTTTTCAAAATATCAAGTTCTTTGTCTCTGCTGCAAATCCATGTGAGTAAAATTCTAAACTTAAGGGCTAGAATCTGTTTACAAGTTGATGATGCTTGAAAAAAATTGTTGTGATATGTTTGCATGTGAAATTGTGAGTTGCATATGTGGATTAATAAGTGTGCATTTCTAGAAATAGGAAGAAATCCCTCTGTTTCTTTTTACAGGTTTCTAAAACTTGTTAGAAAATCAAAGATCATTTTAGTTAGATGATATCAGGTTTCAGTTTCTAAATGAAAGATGATCATAACTATATTAAGCCAATTTTAAGGGTAGTTTCAAGTATATTTACTGTCCAAATAATTGAAATTTGGGAAAACTACAGTATAAACATTTTTATCAGGAAATCAACTATCAAATTTTTTCTGGACTCACTTTTATCATCCAGTTCAATTTCAAAAAATATGATTTTTAAACGTAAAATCAGAAATTTTAAATGTGGAATCGAGTGAGCTTTCGAGTTGAACAGGATCGAGAAATGGCTCGATTGTTAGCGATCGCGATGAGAGGAGGGCCGACCTTTTGGCTGGAGCAAGCTTGGGAAACGTATCACTCGGGAAAAATGCTTAGAATGGATTCCGATCATCGTGGTGGCTGTATGTAGTTCATTTAGGTTTAAGCTCACGTATTCATGGGGGTCGGAAATTCTAGCGCCACGTTGTCCTCAAAGGACCGGAAGGGTTTGCGTTGGTGGCAATCAAAGCTGTGAATTCAGGCGCGACTCTGATCAGAAGCATGCGACCTCTGGTGGTCGAGAAAGGAGGAGCGAGACGATTTTCGTCTGAAGGTTTTTGTTCAAATTCGATCGAGTTATTCATTTTTCAAGCCATGACGAGTTTGGGGGATGGTTGGTTGGGGTTGACGAGGGGGTCATCAGGGAGTTGCCGAGGGTTTTCGTGATGATCGGAGTCACCCCGATCATTTGTGCATGTGTATGTGCATACTTGATGTGTCAGTGAGTGGGGAAGAAGATAGGTCTTGGGTTCAAACACGAGGGGGGAGGCATTCGACTCGAAGTTGAACTCGAGTAAAACTTTTTAACATACAAGGTTTTAAACTTTTAAAATCCAAAACAAGTTAAAAAAATACGGGGGAAAGAACTCGGGTTAGGGCTCGGGTATTTGAGAGTTTGGCTCAGGTAATTTTGCATTAGGCTCGTAGTATGGCTGAGTGAAATTTGTGATGGTTCCGGGTTTTTAAAGATTAAATTCCCAGTTTTTATTATTATTTTTATTTTTTTATTTTAAAAGGAATATTTTTTCAGGTTTTAAATTTGTTTAGGACAAATTTCATATTGGATTAATTTTGTAAATAAATTTCTAAGTTTTTTTAAGATTTAAAAAGATATGGTTCGAATTAAATAGTGATTAACCAAAAGTTCTCATGTAACTTTGGAAACGAATTTATGTTAAACATCTAAGTAAATTAAATGTTGTAATTAAGCTACAAATTAAGATAAATGATTATCTTTGATTAATTAAGGAATTTAAAGGTTAATCAATTAATGAAAGTGGTTAGGACTAAACTAACTAGATGATTAATTTAAGTAATTAGGTATAATTACTTGAAGATAATTACTTAATTTAAAGTAATTAATTATTGATCAAAGTTAATTAATCAAGTGATAATTTAATTATGTGATTAGGGATAATCAATAATTATTATTAAAGGAAAATTAATTAAATGATAATAAATCAAATGATGATAAATTTAGGTAATTAATTTAAGGAAAATTAATGAATTTAAAGTTTAATTCATTAATGAAGAATGATAATTTATTGAGGATAAAGGTTAATTAATTAATTAAAGATAATAAATTAAATGGTGGATTAAACAATTAAAAGTTAATTATTTAATAATTAAAGATTGATGAATTAAAATTAAAGGTTAATTAATTTATTGTTAATTAATAAATGATTAAAGAATAATTAATCAAAATGATTTGTAATTTATTAACGTTAATTAACCAGGATTAGTAATCCATAAGTAGTTAATTTGATTTGAATTAATCAGACAATTATTTGATCTTACTCATATATGTTTGGATTCTATTAGATGATTGAATTGCTTGATATCCCTGGTTGTGATGCTCTGTTTGATTTGAGCTATGTTTACTGTAATTTATTTTCTATGATATATATACACACACACCTGTGATTTGTGAATGAACGATAAGTGTTATGTTTCATACCGCTTATCAAATATAAGCGTTATAGTTTATAACGCTTATTAAACATATTGCTGTATTTGAATCTGTGCTGATTGATGATGTGGCACTTTTATTGTGTAAAACCCCTGGACCACACTTATACACACACAAATATGGATTGCACGTGGAAATAGGTTAAGTCACAAATTTTTGAAATTGTTTTAAAAATTGTATTTTTGAATCCAAAATAGTTTTGGAATTAGAGCTGAAAGCTTTTGAAAATGGATTTCAAAAATTTAAGTTACTTTGGATAACTTGGTTGACTTTGAAATTTAAATGATATGATTTAAATTTGAATTCAATATTTGAAATTGAATTCTGTGATTGGGAAATTATGGTTTAACAAGGTTATTCAACTTATAAATGTGTTTATATGGGTTTTTAAACCATTTTAAAAGTATGGTTTTAAGAAATTGATTTTAACCCAAGTTTATATTTGAAAGGCCTTAAATCGTGCAATTATAATCGGGTTTTCCAAAACGGAAACAAGTGGTTTTAATAATAATAGTTTTTATATAAGGAAAGAATTTCCAAATTATGAAGAAAAGATTTCAAGTTAAAAATAGAATGGTTTTGAAAGCTATAATTCAATTTTTGTGAAAGATAGTTGAACCCTAATTTGAAATTGAAGAGGATTTTAAATGGTGTATCTTTTATATATAAAAGATTGAAACAGAATTGTTTTGAAAGCTATGAAATAAGTTTTTGATTTAAAAACCGGATGAGTTAATCCAATTTCAAATGGAATTGTTTTGAAAAACTATGAATGAATCTTTGTTTAAAAGATTGGTAAACCTTGTTTTAAATTGAAAGGGGTCTTAAAAGTGAATCTTTTGTTCGAAAGATTTAAATGTGGAAATTGTTTAACCCACTGAAGGCTTTTGAAATGAATCTTTTTTGTTTAAAAGATTGAGAACGGGAATTTGTTTTAACCATTTGAATGAAAGGTTCTGGGCTTTAAGTTGTGATTTAACTGAGATCCCATATCCATATGTTTTTATAGTTCCGCGCTCATTATTCGGTTTAGCCGGGAGAGGACCTTGTGTCATATAACCCATTCCGAATAATGATACGACGTTATGGATAGCACTTGAAGACCGGTGGCGAAGACCGGGTATTTGCGAGAACGATAGGATGACCTATCGATTGTCTCTGCACTAAGTAGCTACGGTTTAGAGATTCCCTAAGTGATGGGAAGTCCGATCGGGATTGTGAATACCCGGATTGCAAGGGCTTCTTCGGAAGTGCCTTTGATTCTGTTCGAACCCAAAACAGACTTGTATGGATGTGTGTCTGACATTACACTTCGAGATGTAAAACCGGTTTCTATCAAATACATTTCTGTTTGGTGGTGGAGATTTATTCTCTTAGCTTAACACCCTTCTCTGAGGTGTACGAGCTTAGAGGTTATGTAGTTGATGGTTACTAGTGATACATTCCCAATTTGGTAATGTGGCATACGAAATGCTGCTGATCATTTGTTGATCAAAGCAAGGCTTTTTGAAAAGCGTAGCTTTGTGGACGAGACTGCGTCAGGACCTCACACCTCGGAAATGGTCGAAATAGGAAAGATGCAGCAAGGTTTCAGGGGTCGCGCCCCTAGGGTATGTCCATTTCTTCTGGATAAAGGTGATATCATGGTATGGAGCCCATATATTTAACCTATGTGGTTACTGCAAATACATTACTTTGTGGTTGTTGGTTTCGAGCGCTCGGATAAAGGTTGGTTACGACCCGGAATCGAATATCTTAGTTGATACTCCCGAGCAGGGGGTACACCGGCCTTGTGTTGGCAGAGAACCGAGGGATGGTTCTCGGGGCGTCCCTCCAGAGGCGTACCCATGTGGCAATGGGAAGTTCCTTGGCCTGACCATTTATTAGAAAATCCAAAGAAACAGTACGCGCAGTATGGTTTTAGTTGTATAACCTGCCATGGAATGTGGTGGTAACATACTATTGAACATGGTAGCTATAGTAGGCATATGACGAAATGTTGTATGCTGGCTAAGATTAATATTATACTTTCGAAATGGTTTTTCTGCACCATGCACTAATAATAATATCAAAATGGTTTCGCGTATTGTAACAGTCCGCTATTTTGTACCATTCAAATCGACAATAAAACCGTACATGTCCGACTTGAAAAATTCGAAATACCGAATTGTTAATTTAATTTGGCAAAACTTAGCATATACAGTAAATAAATCAAACACAGATCACAGACACAGAGTAATATAATGCAGCGGAATAGAAAAATAGTAGTTCATGAAGCTACTATATACATCAGAGTTTAAAATAAAATACATTAGAATCTCTGGAATACAGAAAGGTCTTCAGTACGAGCCGATGACTTCTCTGAACCAGTCAACTAGAAAACTGAAAGCTGAAACGATAGTTGGATCTCCAAATGAAGTTCCAATCTCATAAGGTGAGTCTCGAATGCTGGATTACTCGGTCTGACCCGAGCGTAAAGCAAAACACAAAACACTCGAGTCAGGATTAACATTCTTATATCAATAAATTCTACTCAAATGAAATATCAACTGAAATACAATATACTTAAAGGATGTTTGGGATGTCCATCCTCTAAGGGTCCATAGAACTATCTATAGGGTAGAAATATACACTATTACACCGTAGTCATTTACTTAATTTATACTTCAACCCAACAGTAAATTTTTACTTCGAATAATCATATTTCCCAAACTAGTATCTATATATTGAGTAAGGTATGCAGTACAGTATTTCAATTTCCTGAACTTAACAAATTGTTCACATCAACCTGGCCTTCCTATTTAAATTAAATCCAATCTCATTTTATCAGTTAAATCTACCTAAAATTCCCACTTAAATTTATAATTCTCAAATTTGGATTTGATATCCCAATTTTCCCTTTTATTTCAATATGTTTCCATATTTTAAGTATTCAACATTTTAACCAAATTTTTCCCAATCTAGTTTCTAAATAAAATTCCCAATCTAGTTCAAACTCAAATTTCATTTAATTCGATTAGTTATCTACATAACCGATTCAACTATCTTGGTTCCAAATACATATCCGAATTTCTAAACCATTTAATTACACTATAGTTCATAGCTTATATATAACAATTTAAATTTGACAGTTTCATCTAGATTCTCGATTTTTTTTTTCGTTATTATCCAGTCTTGAACCCTCCCTTATTCGATTCAATATCATTTTAGTGATCATGAATTACACTTTACCCAAATTTCTTAAATTTTATTAAACGTGAAATATTTCATTCGATAAATTTCAATTTGATTTAGATAAATAAATCCTTATCTAAATACCATTTCAAAATAACCCAACTTTATTTCCCAATCCTAATTGTTCAATATTATTGCAAAATTTTCCGAAATAAAATTTACATAAATATTTATCATAATTTATGTATTTAATCACATCTTGATTAAACTAGATATAATTAACTCTATGTTTATCATTTTCCCTTTTATACATGTATTTAAGAATTTACACATAAATAAAACCATATATTTCTTATCATATGGTCAAATGTTACGAATATTATCATTTCAATCCATACACTAAATATATACGGGTGGATAGCATTCCACCCGTAATCCCAAATTTAAATTAAATAAAACCCGCTTGGGTCTATCATTTAAACCCATTTCAATTCAAAACAACCATAACAAAAGGGAATTGCAGTGATGTCATGGATGGTGTCAAAGTAAATAAACAAGTAATAACAAAGGTCAATAACAATTCAATAAGTAAATCAATAACTCCGAAATAATCGTATTTATTCGCATTGTTATTTGTATAATTATTTCTAGAATCTACACTATCATGTCATGTAGATAAAGATTATTACATTTTAGTTTTTCACTTGTCGTTCCATTTCAATTTCAGTTTAATACTACAATAATTAATCCAAACTACGTTCAAGGATTTAAAGTATAATTTATCAATTTCTACGACAATTAATGGGTCAAATTTAACTAATCAAATTTACATATGGCGGGGTCAGGTTTCAAATAAATCAAGGTCCGTCATATGTAATCCGTCTTAATTTGTAAACTATACTACCCCAAATTTAACTAGCAAACTAGTTATCACTTAACAGTAGTAATTAACATCCAATTTAAACGATAATCAATCAATCAATCAATTATCAACCAATCTGTATTATTATCACATAATTAATTAACCGATAATGGTGTCAGGTGTCACAGGTGAGCAGATACAGACAATAGCAGTCATAACAGTAAAACAACCAACAGCAGCATATTTCAATTGTCGTTTCAATTGAAGTCAAATTTAATAAATAAAAGAACGTTAATCGTGAGTGATTGCTCACCTTTCGAGGTTAGAGAGATTCGATGATAGAGGGGGTCATGCATCGAAGCACGGATTCCGAAACAAAACTAGATGGATAAGGATTTGACGTACAAGCTGATAAAAGGGAAACGATGAAGCAAATGGAAATCAGTTTGATAGAGATAGAATTTTACATATATAAATATTATCATAAACCTTATTATCTTAAAATTTATATTTTTAAACTTATATAACTTTTCATTAAATCGCCCCAAAACTTCTTATAAACTATATATAGATACATTCATTTATTTAAAATAAACTCTATACATGTTTACAAATATAAACTCACGTAACAGATAATCTAAAATATAAATTTGCAATTTATGTGCAGACTCACTGGTTAAGTAAATGTATATTACTGCAACGTTGAATATGAATACACTATAAAACAAATGTCCCAACACTATACTTGGATAAAAATGTATGACAAAACTTGTAAGAACCTATACAAATTTTGTAAATTTTACACTTATATATAAATAACTTTAACTATACTTGACATATTTCTTCACTATTGACTAAATTAAACAGTAAGGTGAATACACCTTTATAACTTCCTAACTAACAGACTTTAAAATACAATATGACACACTAATATCTTATATATTTTTTTTTTTTGAACATATACATGGGAACGAACTTAAAAGGTATAAATATGCCGACATCAATACGTTTAAACAATCATGTGGACAACTCTCAGATCCAACACTTTTATATATAACTTATATATATTATAATAGACCCACGCATACAAATATATAGCCTATATGTAACATCAACTATTACATATATATATACTATAAAGAAGTACAAACGAACAAGCTAGGGCAAAATCCAACATAAGGCAGACCATGATTTCTGGAATCAAAGTCTATATGTTGAAAATTTATATAAGCTAACCCCTACAAATTTTTGAAAACCAGCAGACCAACTTCCCATATAACTAGTATATTATATATATCACTGATACATTATACTAACATAATATAAAGTCTTATAACAACTTACTATACAGTATACATTAGTCTTATATAAAATATGTTACTTGGATAATAAAATAAACGTATGTAATCTCTCAGATCTGATTTGATTTTTTTTTTTATATATGTATACTAACAAAAGCTGCGGCTATTTTAAGATAACAACATATTGTATACTTTGACAAATAAACAACTATACCAGAATATACTATCATGTTTCAAAATCTATAAATTAACAGACTTGATATACCTGTACTTACGCACTTCTCTTAAACTTTATAACTAATATACATAAACTACTGCAACATATCAGATATGTATAAAATAATGCCACCGTATGACACAAAATATATTATAAAATCATAAATATACTAATATATTATAATGTATAAACTAATATGCTCGCAGCAACAAAATATATGCAATGCAAACTGAGATGAACATGATATATACATATCTATAACAAAGCTGTTGAGCTTGAATTCACTTACGTTTGTATATATAACGAAAACGAGTATGGGGAAGGGGAGGAGGTGGTCACCGTGGAGATGGCGGAGCAACGACGAGGTCGAAGTGCGAAAGAAGGGCTGGACACGGTCTTGCGGAGGGGAGGAGCACGACAGCAATAAGAGAGAGGGAGAGTCAGTTCGGTTTGGTGGCGAAGAAGGGGCCGTGGCTAGAGGAGCACGCGGGTGGAAGCCCGGCGAATGATGAATTTGTGGGCTCGGCGCTCGTGTCAGGAGTTTGCAGCGGTTCTGAGTGATGGCGGTTGCTGCATGAAAGGCGTGTAGAGGAAAGTGGCTTTGGTAAGGAGCACGTCGTGATGGCCGCGAGTCTCGGTGATGGTTGGCAACAGGAAGGAGGCGGCTGGAGTGGTTCCGGAGGTTAGAGGCCGAGGTGGGTTACGACACGGAGATCTGGAAGCATCGTCAACAGGGAGATGGTGGTATTTCGGTCGAACAGGGGAAAGTTGGCGCAAGCTGGAGGAGGAAGGGAATGGGCTTGGTGTTGAAGTCTGGAAGGAAAAGAAAATTAAAAAGGAAGAGAAGAGGAGTGGTTTCAGAGAGGACAAGTGAAAGAAATATAAAAGAAAATGGCAAAGCAAAAGATGAGGTGGAAGAAAAGAATGGCCAAAAAGACTAAAGTAACGTACATTTATTCTCAAGTACGAAAATGAGACGTTTGAAATGCTAACATAAATTTAGGAATATAAAAGTGCTTCAGTTTGAATTTTGAGAATTAAAAAGGCTAACGGGTATTGAAAATTAAAAGGTAGAATATGAAAGAGACGTTGGAAACTAAAAGCTAGGATTCGGTACTGGTACGGTCACCATTTACACGAATTCCGCTGTGTACCGGATCTCAAAACACAGAAATAAATACACCGCTGAGATCAGCACAACGATACGATCAAAACGGTATACAGATATAGATGGTACGATCATCCAATCGAAAGTCGATAATCGGTACTAGAAATGCTTCTATTTTGCCACAATTAAGATAAACGGAGTGATAGAAGTCCGAATTTTGATAAACGAAAGACGACGTCACACTTAGAAGAGGATTTAGAATTTTTCTATAGAAAAATATTCAGGTTTGAAAATAAATTTATTACTATCAATTATTAACCGATTTGAATTAAATAAAATTACATAATAAAATAAACTTTCATAAAATTAATTGAGAATTTACCATTGGCTATGTTTAATAAGACGTATTTCAAATATATAATTTTTATTTCAAAATATTATTATTTTAAAATTTCACCAAAATTCAATTAAATACGTTGAATAAACCAGTATAAATTATTATAATTTTACGGGTCGTTACACTCTCCCCCACTCAAAACTTTTCGTCCCCGAAAAGGAACGAGGTAGGAGAATAGAAACAACCTGAAGAAAATAGATTGGAAAGCAAAATAAAACAATTAATTTGAAGCCATATAAATTTTATTCGAAATATTTATTTGATAACTTCATTTGAAATTTAATTTTCTTTAATACTTTAATACTTTTCAAACTCCTTTGAAAACAATCATTTACATCATTACTTATATTTACAAAGAAGCTATTGAAATATTAAATCCAAAATTCATAAATTTTTATTTTGTTTCAAGATACCTTCCAAATACTATTATTGGATCACAAATCATTTTTTTTTATATGTTTTATTTTAGATAAATAACTTCTAAAATATTTATAACACTAAAATTTCTATTAAACCATGTAGTATATAATTAAACAATATTTTAAAAAATTATATTCAAAAAGGAAAGGAAGGTAGATTCTGGAAACGGGATATAGGTGAGCAACTCAAGCTGAGAAGATAAGGTAGATTCAGAGAATAGAATCAGGCACGAATAATTAATCTAGAACCATAAGAATTTAAATTTCAAATATTAATTCAAAATTTCTTTGTTGGGAAAAATACTTTTATAAAAAAAAATACCTTTATAATAATACTTTTATAATAAAATACTATTATATCGAAATAAATTTTCCTTTCGAAAATACTTTTATAACTCAATGTTTTAACAAGTTTATCCTCGTTCTTGCAGACTCTGGCCATGCGTTGATCAGGCGCAAAGCTAGAATTCTTCAAGTACTTAGTAGACTTGTAGCAACACCCAGTGAAAATACTTGAAAAACCTTTAAAACAGATATGGAAAGTACAATCCAAACAAAACAACCAAACCAAAACCTTTGTCCGATCATGGTTCGCAGATACACAATGGTTACGCCTGGGTCCCCCAGGAAACAATCCATATCTGTAAGCTTTCACAGCCCTGCGAGTTACGCCATGATGACTAGTAGGGTGCAGGATACACAATGGTTACGCCTGGTTCCCCCAGGAAACAATCCGTACCCCCAGGCAAGACTCAGCCAGGCAATTTCGCTGTGCATTCACGAGAGAAAAAGAAACCGTGGGTTACGTCACGGTGGGAACACTCGAGTATTACATCCGGAAAACCAAAAATCAGAGAGAATAATATCGATAGAATGAATCCACGCTGTGGCCACAAAGCGGATATCAAGCAGAAGGCACTTTCCATATCTTTACTTGGAAAATATATAAATATAGTACCTTTTCAAATACTTCCAAATATCGTACTTATATAAAGTCCATATGTATAGGATTCTTTTCTAAATCGAATACTTTCCAAATCAATAGTATATCAAAACATACTTACATAGACTTTGATTATATAAATTTTCTTTCCAAATTGAGTACCTTTCAAATCAATTGATTTCAAATCACTTTCATACTTATACAAATCCATTTTATATAAGTCCGACCACTTCCCAAATCAAGTGCTTAATTATACAAGTTCTCAATTTCAAATCATTCAATATCAAATTTAGTTCCAAAGTCATATATGAATTCACCAAATTTCTTCCAAATTAGATATCCTAATTTCACAGTTCCCCAAAATAATAGGTTTAGAAAATTATCCCAGTTTCCAGATTAAAATAATTCAAGTCAAACAAATTCATTTCCAAAATCATCATATAAGTACTGGGGTTTTTTTTTTCAAACATTTCAAAACTAAATTTATATACTTTATCAAATATTTTATATTCTTCGAAATTTCTTAGCTTTGAAAATTAAATCTCGATTTGGAAGTGTTCGAACACTCAAAATACTTAGGGAAATCAAATTTTTCAATTCAAGAGTTGAAAATCAACAATAAATAATCAATTATTAAATCTGAAATTCGAGGACTGAACACCGGTCTTACTTTAAATTGTTTCAAATATATACATATATCTTTCGAAGATATCAAATTATACTTAGGAATTTGAAATCATAACGGTTTTACAAAATCACTCGCATAGCGAGCTATTAAAGTGGCCTCTCCCCCACTCTGAAACTCGAAAATCAATGTCGATGATGCGTGCACTCATCACCGAAATTATTCTCCAGCGACATAAGTGAGTTCTGGACTTCTATTTTCTTGAAAACTTCTTTGAAATTTCTTCAAAATTATTGGAATTCATTTGAACCCATTTGAAACATTTCTTATTCGGAAAAATACTTTTAAATCGTATTATTTTTATATATTTTCCCAAAATCTTAAATCCAATTTCAAAATACCAGAATTCAATTCTCGAATTTCAAATTAACCCTTCAGTGGTAAATCTTTTTTTTTTATATAAACCAATTTCTTACAAGTTTCAAAATTTTCAAATCCTTCCAAAACTTTTATATATATAGAATAACATTTCTTATTTGTTTTATATATATAGAATAAAATCATAGTTATCAGAATAATAATTTTGATATATAAAACAATTTCAAGAATGCAAACATACCCAATTTTCAAAGGATAACTTTGAGAATGGATCCCAAAACAGAGATAGAGATTTGAATTAGAGGAACTGTACACAATAGAATCCTGATTCGAAGATAGGCTCAAACCCAGATGAGAAAAACAAATTACAAAATAGAATATGGATATTCTTCTATAAATCGCGGGCGACCTTAACCGGTCAACCGTGACTTCAGGGATATGATCGATGCGGAATTCCCAAGGCAAATCAACATTCGAACGCCAGAGATAGAATTCAGCATACCAAGATAAAGCAGCATCGTAAACCGAGGGTACAACGATCTTCGGTGAATCAATGCCAATGGAAAAAGGAGTTTCATCCCTTTTTACTAATTTATTTAGTGGAGCTATGGGATACTCCAGAATCGAACGAATATAAATGGGGAGAGACAAGCATGAATTTCAGAACCGAGGGGACATTCCAAAATTCAAAGGAAGACGAGTCAAAAAGGAAGAGATTCAACTCGAATGAAAGTGATTCTGTAAATAAATTTACCATATATGATAAGCTTTGCCTAGAGCCAAAGCTCTGATACCAACTGTAACAGTCCGCTATTTTGTACCATTCAAATCGACAATAAAACCGTACATGTCCGACTTGAAAAATTCAAAATACCGAATTGTTAATTTAATTTGGCAAAACTTAGCATATACAGTAAATAAATCAAACACAGATCACAGACACAGAGTAATATAATGCAGCGGAATAGAAAAATAGTAGTTCATGAAGCTACTATATACATCAGAGTTTAAAATAAAATACATTAGAATCTCTGGAATACAGAAAGGTCTTCAGTACGAGCCGATGACTTCTCTGAACCAGTCAACTAGAAAACTGAAAGCTGAAACGATAGTTGGATCTCCAAATGAAGTTCCAATCTCATAAGGTGAGTCTCGAATGCTGGATTACTCGGTCTGACCCGAGCGTAAAGCAAAACACAAAACACTCGAGTCAGGATTAACATTCTTATATCAATAAATTCTACTCAAATGAAATATCAACTGAAATACAATATACTTAAAGGATGTTTGGGATGTCCATCCTCTAAGGGTCCATAGAACTATCTATAGGGTAGAAATATACACTATTACACCGTAGTCATTTACTTAATTTATACTTCAACCCAACAGTAAATTTTTACTTCGAATAATCATATTTCCCAAACTAGTATCTATATATTGAGTAAGGTATGCAGTACAGTATTTCAATTTCCTGAACTTAACAAATTGTTCACATCAACCTGGCCTTCCTATTTAAATTAAATCCAATCTCATTTTATCAGTTAAATCTACCTAAAATTCCCACTTAAATTTATAATTCTCAAATTTGGATTTGATATCCCAATTTTCCCTTTTATTTCAATATGTTTCCATATTTTAAGTATTCAACATTTTAACCAAATTTTTCCCAATCTAGTTTCTAAATAAAATTCCCAATCTAGTTCAAACTCAAATTTCATTTAATTCGATTAGTTATCTACATAACCGATTCAACTATCTTGGTTCCAAATACATATCCGAATTTCTAAACCATTTAATTACACTATAGTTCATAGCTTATATATAACAATTTAAATTTGACAGTTTCATCTAGATTCTCGATTTTTTTTTTCGTTATTATCCAGTCTTGAACCCTCCCTTATTCGATTCAATATCATTTTAGTGATCATGAATTACACTTTACCCAAATTTCTTAAATTTTATTAAACGTGAAATATTTCATTCGATAAATTTCAATTTGATTTAGATAAATAAATCCTTATCTAAATACCATTTCAAAATAACCCAACTTTATTTCCCAATCCTAATTGTTCAATATTATTGCAAAATTTTCCGAAATAAAATTTACATAAATATTTATCATAATTTATGTATTTAATCACATCTTGATTAAACTAGATATAATTAACTCTATGTTTATCATTTTCCCTTTTATACATGTATTTAAGAATTTACACATAAATAAAACCATATATTTCTTATCATATGGTCAAATGTTACGAATATTATCATTTCAATCCATACACTAAATATATACGGGTGGATAGCATTCCACCCGTAATCCCAAATTTAAATTAAATAAAACCCGCTTGGGTCTATCATTTAAACCCATTTCAATTCAAAACAACCATAACAAAAGGGAATTGCAGTGATGTCATGGATGGTGTCAAAGTAAATAAACAAGTAATAACAAAGGTCAATAACAATTCAATAAGTAAATCAATAACTCCGAAATAATCGTATTTATTCGCATTGTTATTTGTATAATTATTTCTAGAATCTACACTATCATGTCATGTAGATAAAGATTATTACATTTTAGTTTTTCACTTGTCGTTCCATTTCAATTTCAGTTTAATACTACAATAATTAATCCAAACTACGTTCAAGGATTTAAAGTATAATTTATCAATTTCTACGACAATTAATGGGTCAAATTTAACTAATCAAATTTACATATGGCGGGGTCAGGTTTCAAATAAATCAAGGTCCGTCATATGTAATCCGTCTTAATTTGTAAACTATACTACCCCAAATTTAACTAGCAAACTAGTTATCACTTAACAGTAGTAATTAACATCCAATTTAAACGATAATCAATCAATCAATCAATTATCAACCAATCTGTATTATTATCACATAATTAATTAACCGATAATGGTGTCAGGTGTCACAGGTGAGCAGATACAGACAATAGCAGTCATAACAGTAAAACAACCAACAGCAGCATATTTCAATTGTCGTTTCAATTGAAGTCAAATTTAATAAATAAAAGAACGTTAATCGTGAGTGATTGCTCACCTTTCGAGGTTAGAGAGATTCGATGATAGAGGGGGTCATGCATCCAAGCACGGATTCCGAAACAAAACTAGATGGATAAGGATTTGACGTACAAGCTGATAAAAGGGAAACGATGAAGCAAATGGAAATCAGTTTGATAGAGATAGAATTTTACATATATAAATATTATCATAAACCTTATTATCTTAAAATTTATATTTTTAAACTTATATAACTTTTCATTAAATCGCCCCAAAACTTCTTATAAACTATATATAGATACATTCATTTATTTAAAATAAACTCTATACATGTTTACAAATATAAACTCACGTAACAGATAATCTAAAATATAAATTTGCAATTTATGTGCAGACTCACTGGTTAAGTAAATGTATATTACTGCAACGTTGAATATGAATACACTATAAAACAAATGTCCCAACACTATACTTGGATAAAAATGTATGACAAAACTTGTAAGAACCTATACAAATTTTGTAAATTTTACACTTATATATAAATAACTTTAACTATACTTGACATATTTCTTCACTATTGACTAAATTAAACAGTAAGGTGAATACACCTTTATAACTTCCTAACTAACAGACTTTAAAATACAATATGACACACTAATATCTTATATATTTTTTTTTTTGAACATATACATGGGAACGAACTTAAAAGGTATAAATATGCCGACATCAATACGTTTAAACAATCATGTGGACAACTCTCAGATCCAACACTTTTATATATAACTTATATATATTATAATAGACCCACGCATACAAATATATAGCCTATATGTAACATCAACTATTACATATATATATACTATAAAGAAGTACAAACGAACAAGCTAGGGCAAAATCCAACATAAGGCAGACCATGATTTCTGGAATCAAAGTCTATATGTTGAAAATTTATATAAGCTAACCCCTACAAATTTTTGAAAACCAGCAGACCAACTTCCCATATAACTAGTATATTATATATATCACTGATACATTATACTAACATAATATAAAGTCTTATAACAACTTACTATACAGTATACATTAGTCTTATATAAAATATGTTACTTGGATAATAAAATAAACGTATGTAATCTCTCAGATCTGATTTGATTTTTTTTTTTTATATATGTATACTAACAAAAGCTGCGGCTATTTTAAGATAACAACATATTGTATACTTTGACAAATAAACAACTATACCAGAATATACTATCATGTTTCAAAATCTATAAATTAACAGACTTGATATACCTGTACTTACGCACTTCTCTTAAACTTTATAACTAATATACATAAACTACTGCAACATATCAGATATGTATAAAATAATGCCACCGTATGACACAAAATATATTATAAAATCATAAATATACTAATATATTATAATGTATAAACTAATATGCTCGCAGCAACAAAATATATGCAATGCAAACTGAGATGAACATGATATATACATATCTATAACAAAGCAGTTGAGCTTGAATTCACTTACGTTTGTATATATAACGAAAACGAGTATGGGGAAGGGGAGGAGGTGGTCACCGTGGAGATGGCGGAGCAACGACGAGGTCGAAGTGCGAAAGAAGGGCTGGACACGGTCTTGCGGAGGGGAGGAGCACGACAGCAATAAGAGAGAGGGAGAGTCAGTTCGGTTTGGTGGCGAAGAAGGGGCCGTGGCTAGAGGAGCACGCGGGTGGAAGCCCGGCGAATGATGAATTTGTGGGCTCGGCGCTCGTGTCAGGAGTTTGCAGCGGTTCTGAGTGATGGCGGTTGCTGCATGAAAGGCGTGTAGAGGAAAGTGGCTTTGGTAAGGAGCACGTCGTGATGGCCGCGAGTCTCGGTGATGGTTGGCAACAGGAAGGAGGCGGCTGGAGTGGTTCCGGAGGTTAGAGGCCGAGGTGGGTTACGACACGGAGATCTGGAAGCATCGTCAACAGGGAGATGGTGGTATTTCGGTCGAACAGGGGAAAGTTGGCGCAAGCTGGAGGAGGAAGGGAATGGGCTTGGTGTTGAAGTCTGGAAGGAAAAGAAAATTAAAAAGGAAGAGAAGAGGAGTGGTTTCAGAGAGGACAAGTGAAAGAAATATAAAAGAAAATGGCAAAGCAAAAGATGAGGTGGAAGAAAAGAATGGCCAAAAAGACTAAAGTAACGTACATTTATTCTCAAGTACGAAAATGAGACGTTTGAAATGCTAACATAAATTTAGGAATATAAAAGTGCTTCAGTTTGAATTTTGAGAATTAAAAAGGCTAACGGGTATTGAAAATTAAAAGGTAGAATATGAAAGAGACGTTGGAAACTAAAAGCTAGGATTCGGTACTGGTACGGTCACCATTTACACGAATTCCGCTGTGTACCGGATCTCAAAACACAGAAATAAATACACCGCTGAGATCAGCACAACGATACGATCAAAACGGTATACAGATATAGATGGTACGATCATCCAATCGAAAGTCGATAATCGGTACTAGAAATGCTTCTATTTTGCCACAATTAAGATAAACGGAGTGATAGAAGTCCGAATTTTGATAAACGAAAGACGACGTCACACTTAGAAGAGGAT
Source organism: Allium cepa (assembly GCA_030765085.1). Taxonomy (NCBI): domain Eukaryota; kingdom Viridiplantae; phylum Streptophyta; class Magnoliopsida; order Asparagales; family Amaryllidaceae; genus Allium; species Allium cepa. The sequence goes on along the minus strand of CM060938.1, from coordinate 623,996,028 downwards.
TTAGAATTTTTCTATAGAAAAATATTCAGGTTTGAAAATAAATTTATTACTATCAATTATTAACCGATTTGAATTAAATAAAATTACATAATAAAATAAACTTTCATAAAATTAATTGAGAATTTACCATTGGCTATGTTTAATAAGACGTATTTCAAATATATAATTTTTATTTCAAAATATTATTATTTTAAAATTTCACCAAAATTCAATTAAATACGTTGAATAAACCAGTATAAATTATTATAATTTTACGGGTCGTTACACGTATCAAGCATTTTTGACTATCATAAGGAGAAATCTCCTCCAATTCTGCGTTTGCATAGTGTGTGTGGCGGGTGGCCTTATGGTAGTTTCATTTTCCAAATGGCATTGCGGATTTCAAATTTTAATTCTTTTGTTTGTTTTATAAGATAAAATGTTTTTGTATGCTCATACCAGTCCCATGACTGACCTTGCTCATCTAGGTGAAACGTGATGGGGGGTTCTCGCTCTTTGTTAGGTGGCGAGCAGGAGACTCTTACCCCCACACGTCCTCTTTACGAGGTTGGTTGGGTGGAGGCCGTGACAGTCGAAAGGCTGGCCGTAAAATCAAGGGCAGGGTACTATTATAAGCTACGTCGGGGCTGGGATGGTTGAAAAGCCTACCAGTCGAGAGTGGCCGCTGTCAGACGGTCGAAAACTTGAGACTATTATAATTTGGTATCAGAGCTGAAGGTTGAAACTTCAGCTCAGGAGTATAACACATTAAGTAGCTCATTATGGATAGGGTGAAGTATACCCTAGAATGAGTATATCCCTAAGATATCTGTTTGAATGCCTTAGTAAATTCTCTTACTATCCACCGATAGTGAGTATGAGTGCAAGAAGAGGACGAGATAGGGGACATCGGAGTACCATTACAAATGGTCAGTACCCTGCAATAACGGAAACAACTTTCTCTATCAATCTCCTTTGATTCGTATTTTCAATTCTTTGATGATTCCTGGCAGCTCCAGGAAGAAGCTTGGATATATTTGCATGGGACACAAACTCCGGATGGGTCAGAATTGTTTGTTTGGATGAATTGTTTGCTTTGGTTGCTATGGTTGATAGATATATTTTGGTTGTTTAAGCTAAAAGATTTGGACTGCATCCATATATTTATTTGTTCTTTTGGGTCTCGATATATTCTACGAGTGGTTAGTTATCCTTTGAACTAACCAATACCCCTGTAAATTCAGCAGTTCTGGTGACCCAAGTATCTTGATTCGTTCTTGTATCCATTATTGATATTCTGATTTGGGAAGCCAAATGCAGAATAGATATTCAGTTTGATCTGGTAATTCATCTCTTTATCTATCGTTTGATCTTTGTTGTCTCCCTTACAAATTTCGAGGACGAAATTTTCTTAAGGGGGAATCTGTAACATTCTTGATCTTTAAGCTAAATTTAAATTGGTAGTTAATTTAAATTTTGGGATTAAATTATGAATTAATTTTGTATTTTCCAAATTTAAATAAATATTTGTTTGTTTATTAATATAAATATATATATAATATGATTTTAAAATAGAATTTCTAATTTGAAGTACAGAAATAAGTATTTTGAATAATATATTAATTTTAAATTTAATTATGGATTAGTTTGAAAATTTGAATAAATATGCATCAATAATTGTAAATAAGGGAATTGATTTGAAAATTCAATAAATGGACTTTTAGTAGAATTTTGGATTGGAATTCGATAATAAACACCTACAAAATAAAAATAAGTGAATTTGAAAACTTTAAAGTTAATAAGAGATAAAACAGGAATTAATAAGAGTTTCGAAATGTACATATCTTTGGAAATTAATAAGAAACCATATGTATGTAAATGGTTTGTATTCATATATATATATATATATATATATATATATATATGAATTTATGAGTACATAGTAATTAAACCCATAATTAGTATAAATTGGAATTAAACCATTTTAAAATATGATTCCTATTATAAGTTTGTAAATATAAAATAAATTAAGGTTTAAAGCATAACTTGTAAATATATTAGAAACAAGGTCTAAACATAAATTTATCACAAAATGACATTTGTAATCTTTGAAAATGAATGTTAACAAGTGTTCACCCATTTAAACAAGTGGCATAAAATAAATTTTCTTTTAATTTAAATTTATAAAACATGCATAAGTAGAAAAGGAAACCAGGTTTCTCAATGACCATTCTCAGTTTAAACATCACAAGCCTGAAAACTCAAAAATCGTATAACGAAGATAAAAAAAGAAACTGCAGATTACAAATGAAACAAGTGCTGCAGTTTTGGCCAAAGGGGGCAATGCAGTGATTTCTGAAAATATTTAAAGTAGCAGGAAAATCAAGTTCAAGAGTAAAGTCTGCAGCCTGGAAGTAAAGCCAATTTTGAAGCTTTAAACAAAATTCAAAGCTATGTAACTTCAAGATTTATAGAATAAAAAAATATACAGGCTCAAAATGCTTCTCTGTCCAACTTCCAGTTTTCAAAATATCAAGTTCTTTGTCTCTGCTGCAAATCCATGTGAGTGAAATTCTAAACTTAAAGGCTAGAATCTGTTTACAGTTTGATGATGCTTGAAAAAAATTGTTGTGATATGTTTGCATCTGAAATTGTGAGTTGCATATGTGGATTAATAAATGTGCATTTCTAGAAATAGGAGGAAACCCCTCTGTTTCTTTTTACAGGTTTTTAAAACTTGTTAGAAAATAAAAAATCATCTTAGTTAGATGATACCAGGTTTCAGTATCTAAATGAAAGATGATCATAACTATATTCAGCCAATTTTAAGGGTAGTTTCAAGTATATTTACTGTCCAAATAAATTAAATTTGGGAAAACTACAGTATAAACATTTTTATCAGGAAATCAACTATCAAATTTTTTCTTGATTCACTTATATCATCCAATTCAATTTCAAAAAATATGATTTTCAAATGTAAAACCTGAAATTTTAAGTGTGGGAATCGAGTGAGTTTTCGAGTTGGACAGAATCGATAAATGGCTCAGTTGCTGGCGATCAGCGATGAGAGGAGGGACGATCTTTTGGCTGGAGCAAGCTTGGGAAACGTATCACTCGGGAAAAATGCTTAGAATGGATTCCGATCATCGTGTGGCTAGATGTAGTTCATTTAGGGTTTAAGCTCGCCTATTTATGGGGGTCAGAAATTTTAGCGCCACGTCGTCCTCAAAGTACCGGAAGGGTTCGCATTGGTGGCAATCAAAGCTGTGAATTCAGGTGCGGCTCTGACCAGAAGCATTTGACCTCTGGTGGTCGAGAAAGGAGGTGCGAGACGATTTTCGTCTGAAGGTTTTTGTTCAAATTCGATCGAGTTATTCATTTTTCGAGCCACGGCGAGTTTGGGGGATTTGGTTGGTTAGGGCTGACGAGGGGGTCATCAGGGAGTTGTCGAGGGTTTTCGCAATGATCGGAGTCACCCCGATCATCCGTGCACGTGTATGTGCATAAGTGGTGTGTCAGTGAGTGGGGAAGAAGATAGGTCTCGGGTTCAAACACTAGGGGGGAGGCATTCGACTTGAAGTTGAACTCGTGTAAAACGTTTTAATGTACGAGGTTTTAAACTTTTAAAATCAAAAACAAGTTAAAAAAATAGGAGCGAAAGAACTCGGGTTAGGGCTCGGGTATTTGAGAATTTGGCTCAGGTAATTTTGCATTAGGCTCGAAGTATGGCTGAGTGAAATTTGTGATGGTTCCGGGTTTTTAAAGATTAAATTCCCAGTTTTTTTATTTTATTTATTTTATTTTATTTTAAAAGGAATATGTTTTTAGGTTTTAAATTTGATTAGGACAAATTTCATATTGGATTAATTTTGTAGATAAATTTCTAATTTTTTTTAAGATTTAAAAAGATATGGTTCGAATTAAATAGTGATTAACCAAAAGTTCTCATGTAATTTGGAAACGAATTTATGTTAAACATTTAAGTAAATTCCTTTTATACTTCAAACATTTCCAAAAACACTTTTCTTCTGGCAAAATATTCATCAAGGGGAGATTTATCTTATACGTCAAAGATATATAACTTTATTTATCCAAGATCAAATATCCAAATTTGATTACTCCTTTTTAATATCATTTTCATTCAAATCTGTACGATGTACACATATTATCCGTACGCTATACCAATCTGATCGCTCACTCGATCACACAATTTCATTTTCGAACTAGTATCGTCCAACTGACTTTCTAGTGCGGACACAGATCTGGTTTCTTGATCAGAAACCGTCATTCTCCTTTCATACTATCCATAACCAGGTTTGCCGTTGAAAATTGAGTGAAAAATCCCACTCGGATCGATATAACTATCTCGAAATTCTGTGTTCGAATCTGGATCAAATTACTATGCGAATAGAATAACATACGTACCCCCTACGTATTTATCCTAATTGGTTATTAAACAAATCAATTCCATTTCTATTCACATCCACTTAAATTTTCATTCACTTACTTACAATTGCTTCAATCTATTTGGATTATCACCTCTATTCTTACCTCGATTGGGTATTTAACCAGTAACAGTTTGAACTCCGACCAGTTTATTTAGAAACTAGTTTGAAAATTTTAAAAATAGATAAGTAGTTGAAATATAATTACTAGTTTGTAAAATAGCTGTAAAATAGTTCAGTAATTGTAAAATAATTGGAGAATAGTTAAATAGTCATAGAAATTTTAAATAATTGCAAAATAGCTATAAAATAGTAATTAGTAGTTGAAAATAGTAATTAGTATATAAAATAGTTAGAAAATGGTTAAACAGTTTCAAAAATAATTGTAAAACAAGTGTAAGATAGTTTGGCTTTTAAAAGAAGGGTTGTATATATAATGAATAGTTTGGAAAAATAGGTTTATATTAAAAACAATTTATATTAAAAATAGTCCAGGGTCAAAACTGTACCCTCTCCAATCTCCATTCTCATCAATTCAATTTAAATTTCCTCTATCATTTAAATTGACCCAATTCCAATTTAAACAACTTCAATTCCCATTGAAATTTATTCAATCCAAATTCAAGTTGTATTAACCTCACTTCTTCCCAAATTTAACTTTATTCAACCTTGATCTCAAATCCTACTAATTCAGATAAATTTCAATTGAACTAGTTCCTATTTCAATTCATTTCAACTCCAATTTGAATTAATCCCAATTCCAAACTCTATTTCCAAATCAAGTTGAATTATTCTTGATTTCCTCCCAAATTTAATTCAAATTCCATTTGAATTTAAAAATATTCAATTTAAATTACAATTCCAAATTATTCAAATAAATTTGGACTAATTTCAATTTGAATCCACTTCAATTTCAAATTATTTCAAATTAATTCAATTCAAATATTCCATTTGAACATTATACATCTTCATTCACAATTTCAATTAGTTCGAATCAAATTCAATTTGAACTAATTCAAATTTTAAACCATCTCGAATTATATAAATTCGATTTAATACCTCAAATGTTGATTTAATTTCTTTAAATCAATTTACCTTTAAAGCTTTAAACAATTAAATTCACAGTTCAGACCTAATATATTATGCCACAAGTCAAATTAACCTTTATTTTTACATCAACAACCCAAACCTTTAAACAATTTAATTTTGAGTCCAATTCTCAAAAATTCCATTTTAAATTATCTTTACTTAACTCATTACAAGGTTCAAGTAAGATTTCAAACAATTTTAATTTACAAATTCAATTACTCAAATTTTTAGTTCAAGGTAATTCCATACCCTTGATTTCGAATTAAAGTTTAATTTCCCTTTTATCTCAACAATGGATTACCATACTCCATCTCTCATTCATTTAAACAATTCCAATTCACAATTTACAGATTTTTAACAACAATAGGATAATATCATCCAATTATTTCAAAACATCCATCCATTTCCAATTTTCGGATCTCAACCCCAATTTGAGATCACCAAACCTCAATTCCAATCAACCATTTAATTTCCCAAGTTAAATCTTAATTCCATCTTAAAATTTCCAAATCAGGTTGATCATTCCCAACTTATTTAACCCTTTTTTCCCAGTTAAACTCAATTCACTTAATCCAGTCAATCTTTCCCAATTTCAACTTCCATTTCAAATTTTGAACTTTTCATAAATAATCTTCCCACTTATTTAGTTCAAAAACTTATCACTATGCGTATCATATCTCATTCCAAATTTAAAACTCAATATTTAGAGTTTATTTCAAATTATCCTTGATATCATGTATATTCACATATATACATATTTATTTCTTTTACATACCAAGTTACACTTAAAATTTTAAACCACCTTTGGTTTTTAATTTAAAACAAATTCCTTTAAATTTTCAAACAACTCTTGTTTGAAATAGGACCATTCCATTTAAATGCCTTAAATAATATTATTTGTTGTTTCTTTAAATTAATTACGTCATTAATTAATTCCAATTAATCACATTCGGTAATTAACTTATTTCTTAATTACCTTCATTAAGTAATTGTCCTTTAAATTACTTACCTCTAGTTACTTCATTAAGTAACTTCCTCTTAATTTGTCATTTCCAATTATTATCCATAAATTAATCTCATTAAATAAAGTTTAATTAATTATATAAATTAATTGATTATCCTTATCCTGAAACCTTTCCCAAATTCAAGACTTAATTTCAGTTTGGTTGTATTTCTATTACTTCTCAATTTAATTCCAATAATTTTAACAACCAATTTCCTTAATATAATAGATAATCTATTTCTTATATAAGATTCATTTACTTTTGAAATCATTTAAAAACCTTTATACAAGAAAATAACAAGTACGCTCTCTCATATAAATATACTCAACTCATCCTAGGGTACCACTTACCCTATCCTTAATGAGTATACCCACCAGAGCCAAGGTTCTCGCTTAACCTTCAGCTCTAATACCGAATGTAACGACCCGAAATTTTCGATCCCGAAGATTCCAAATAGTTAAAGAAAAGAAGAAAGAGATAGAAGAAGAACAGAAAAGAAACGCACAATCTCACAATCGCAGCGGATAAAATATAATTTCAATAATAGTTAAACCAAAGAAAACTGTATCTATCAATTTACATCGATATATCAGAGTTACAACAATTTTATACAAGATAGGATCGATACAATTCAACATGTCTCAGATATACAATATCATAGTGGAAACTCTCCATACGTTCCTGCCATCCAGCTCACCTCCCGAGCTCCAGAACGTCCTTACCTGAAAATCTGTAATACTCGGTCTGATCCGAGCATTACATCAAAGTAACACCCAGGTCAGGCTAGAAACTAGCGTGAGTAAACCCATCTAACAAAGAATACAAAAGCATGCAACTTATATAAACCCGGGGTAACTTATCAATTTACGACTTCAAGAGCTGTTATAAACATTACTCACTTCACACCTTAATTTCTAAGTACCAAACTTAGATTTAATGGTCCAATTTACTTCAATCATTTCATTTCATTCTATTGATTTCACACATCAAATTATAAAGAATCGAAGTGGTTTCGGGTGTTTACTATACCCGACTCCGGTCTCTTCGAATCCAACAACATTTAAAACCAAGTTATTCAATTAAATACTACTCAACTTCCGTTATCAAATATCCTTTTACATAGCAATTCATAATTGATAAATAATCATATTACCATCACCCATCCAACAAATCATATCACAAAGTAATTCATATCAGAGATGCCAACCAATTCAAAGCACCCATTATCATTTAATCATTAATAAGCAAGATTTATCACTTCCTTTAATTACATTAATTAATGATCCTCTAATTACTTCACTACTTAATTATTCTTAAATTTCATATAATAATTAACTTTTAACTTAATTGCATTTATTAATCAATCTTGATTAATCACAATTAGAAATTAACTTTTCTTAATTACTCCATCAATTAAACTAACTACTTGATTAATTTCATATCCTTCCATCACACTGAGTAATCATTATTTAATTTCTTCCATCAAGTAATTACCCTTTAGTTACTATCCATCACGTAATTTCCTTAAATTAATTACATCTGGTAATTAATTCCTTTAATTTCTTCATTAAGTAATTATTCATAATAATTCCTTTATATTAAGTAATAACCTCTTGTTAATAGTTAATGAATAATTACTTGATTAATTAATTATTAATCCTTAATTTAGATCTAATCTTATTAATTAATGACTCTTAAATTACAAGTAAATTAATCTTAACTTTTAAGTTTATAACCCTTAATTACCTTAAGTAATTGTCTATTCCATTAGTTTATTAAATAAATTAATTATCCATTTAATTATACTATTAATTAAATGCATACAAATCATTAAATTATAATCTAACTTCAGTAAACAATTTAAAATCAATTTAAAACCTTTAAAATTAAATAATACTTTTCTTATAAAAGAAACTTTCACAAAAGTTTTAAACAAATTCCTTTTTAAATTCAAACGCTTTAAATTTTACTTAATCATAACACTTAAATTTATAAAAACTTAAATCTATTTTGAAACAGAGATTCAAATGCAGATTTGAATCAAATTTTAAATTTTTGTTTTAAAACATTTCTTTACATTCAATTTCCAATTAAAACACAAATTTGTTTAAAAGCATTTTAAACACTAAACCCTTTTAAAGTCTTTTAATCAAATTTGAACTAAAAAACTTAACTATGATTCAAATTAAAGCTTGAATTCATAATTTAAAATTAGCTTAAAAAAACATTTAAAATCTTTGCCTTACACTTTTAAAAAAAATTAAGTTTAAATTTTGAAAATATAACAGTTTTCCAACCTGTAACAGAACTAACTCGAGCAACACAAAATTCACTCGAGCAAAACACTAAATATCTCGAATAAACTTTGAGTAACATTTTCATTTTGAAAACATATAAACCAAGTACTGACTGGTTTACACATCTCTGTCACAACAGTAAACCCAAGCCTCACAACTATTTTCTTCGAGTCCCAACCCCAAAGCTTCGAGCAGAAACCAATTCTACTCGAACATTACTCGAGTATCTATCTTCCCCAAATCATCAGCTGACAACCATGAACGCCGTGCACTTGCACCCACGCTGCAGTCAGCTACGATCCCTCGCGACCCCACACGCAAGTCGCAGACCACCCCCAAATACCATTCCGACCCTCTAACAACATGTAGAAGCACGAAATCAAAAACGAGCTTTCAAGCTCAAAACTGTAACAACGTCGAACCAGAAATTCGCCTCAATCACCAAACACCGATCACCTGAGAACCTTCACCTCCGGCCACAATCTTTTCCGTATCCCTTCTATCTTCTCCTTGAATTTGGGACAACTCGGTCCCCTAAATAAGTCGCGACAGTCAATTTTCCTGATCACTGAAAAACTAGGGTTATGAAGTTCAATTCCAAATCACCACTGCCTCAATGCTTGAATCCATCTCCATCTATTTTTCCTTGATTCAACTATCACTACTCCATCACCAGAAACGATACTGGCCACCCCGACCATCTAGGTTGATAGAACCATACCAAAACACTATTTCTGGTTAAACCAGTAATGCCCAATCAATTTCAATCTAAAAATTCTAATTTTAGTTTTAAAACTCATATCTTTGTTTATGAAATCAGCTTATACACTTAAATCAAGAAATCTGAAAAGTTAAAATTTTAATTGCAAATGTTTGTCCTGTTATTCTTTGTGTTTTCCAGAGGCATTATAGGTTTTTATCTTATCTTTTCATATTAAATAAAACTTCAAACATTTAACTTATGTTCATAGCTATATTTTTTTTATGATGTTGTACTCATACAAACTCCACCACTTAGAGATCGAAGCCTAGAAATCTTTTGGGTGAATGATTTCAATTTTTATAACCAGGGTTCAAAAACCTGAAATTCAGACATATACACAGAGTTTAACACACAAACATATATACATAATCATTTTTAAACATCATGCACTGCATAAATCATAACATATTTCCTTAATCATCACATGCAATTTCAAGGTATACCAAATTTTAGAGATTACTCACCTTGAATAATATGAATAGTGCAGTTTGTTTGATATAATCTGTAGCTTGGTTTAATTGATATTTGATTGGAATGATCTGAAGCTTGCTTGATTGCTGAGACGATCTTGAGTTGTTTACAATTTGAAAACTGATCTTGTGTTAGGTTTAGAGTTTCAGATATTTGACTCTGTTTGATTATTATTTTTTTCCAGCTGCTTTGCTTCCTAGATCTGAATGTTCAGGTTGATTTCCCTTTGGTTTAATCTTCAGATTTCTCCCCTTTTTTTTAAGAATGAAATGATAAAAGAAATGAAAGAGAGGGATGAAGATGTTTATAACCTATATTATCTTTATTTAATCATTTTAAGAAGTTAAGGACACTTGTCTTTAAACATATACTCTTGCTTACATTTGTAAATCCATGTTTTATATGTTTTTATGTATTTCATAATTTTTTTAAATTTATTTATGTATCTTTATCTTTTTACTTTCTTTTATTTATACGTGTATATAACACAATTAAACAATATGAACTTATTTATTTATATTTTATGTTTAATATCTATATATATACATATAACTATATTTAGAAAAAGTATGACTCTTCATTAAATCTTATTTTAAATCTTTAAGCTATAATACTTTAAAAATAAATAAATATAGATACTATTCTAAGTGTTTAAAAATAAATATAGTATTCAACCTCAAATACCACTTGAAAACTATTAAAAACATAACTTCTAATTCAATATATATATACCTATATATTATATATTATGATTAGAAAATCATTCTTATTAATTTTGAAAAGATAAAATTTGCCCAATTAAATAGTTATGAAGAAGATTATTAATATTGTCAAACTTCAATAATTATATTAAGATATTATCAATTAAATATTTATTCAGGTATTTAAAATTTAGTATTTATTATAGTCCAATTCATCTATATACATCCAGATATCCTTATTTATCAAATTTCATTTGTTTAATCAAATGAAATCGGTATCTCAATAGTTTAAAATCAGTTAACTATCAAATTAACAGATGTTCAAAAATCTGGGTTATCACATTCCTCCCCCCTTTGAATCTTTTCGTCCTCGAAAAGAAACGATAACAGAATTTATTGAATATTTAAAAATCCGGTTAAAATATTCTTTGGTCAATTTTAAAACACCTTTAAAATCTATATAATATTACCAAAATAGTTTTTATAAAAAAAAATACTTTTATAACTCGATGTCTCAACCAGTCTATCGTTGTTCTCCTAGAAATTCGGTCATACGTTGATCAGGCGTATGACTGAAAATCTACAAGTGCTTGGCAGACTCGTTTCCAACATCCAGTGAAAATGCTTTGAAAATAATTTTTTGTTGAAATATTGAAAACAGTTTTTGAAAATAGAGGATATATCTTTGGTGAGAATGCTCTGGAAATCATCACCCCCATCCATGGTCACAGTTACATCCAGGGTTACGTTGCCGTCGCAGAAAATTTCCATGTAACTGCAGGCTCTCAACGGCCTCTCGATTACGCCATGGATCCCACACAACAGATCACAGTTACATCCAGGGTTACGTTGCCATCGTAGCAAAAGTCCTTGTAACTACAGGCTCTCAACGGCCTCTGATTTTCGCTGTCGAAATGAAACCTCTCCACTCCTACATAGGTCGCAGTCTGCCCATATAAAATCAAACGCAGACTGTTGGCTCTCAGCGGCACACACGACTTTCGCTGTGTTATACCATAGGTCGTAGTCTACCGATATAAAATCAAACGCAGACTGTTGGCTCTCAGTGGCACACACGACTTTCGCTATGGTATACTCTACTTATAATCCCCAAGAACTAGTTTTGTCCGGATTCCTCACAGGATCAACTTTAGAACCCCCCCTTGGGGCTCAAGGAAGCACCACCCGGTGGTACTCCTGAGAAGTTCATTTCAAGGGAGCGCCTTTTTCCCCAGAGCCATCATCAAAACATTTTTATACTATACACATATAGTATCTTTAAATCATACACCTAGTATGATCTCATACAAAGCTCGTTTACACAAAATCGATTATCCCAAAATCGATAATTCTCAAAATAGGCTTTCCAAATTCATTATTGATTTTACCCAAAAATCAAAAGCCTTTCCAAATCCAAAGGTTCCCAAAACCTTTTCTAAAATCCTCATATGATCCTTTATAGATATATAAAATCTTTTAAAACATTGGATCATTTTCAAACTTGTATAAAATTCCTTTCATACTTCAAACATTTCCAAAAACACTTTTCTTCTGGCAAAAGATTCATCAAGGGGAGATTTATCTTATATGTCAAAGATATATAACTTTATTTATCCAAGATCAAATATCTAAATTTGATTACTCATTTTAAATATCATTTTCATTCAAATCTGTACGATGTACACATATCATCCGTACGCTATACCAATCTGATCGCTCACTCGATCACACAATTTCATTTTCGAACTAGTATCGTCCACCTGACTTTCTAGTGCGGACACAGATCTGGTTTCTTGATCAAAAACCGTCATTCTCCTTGCATAGTCTAACTATGATAGAGAATATCCAGAACCAATCAACAATCCATATCCAGGTTTGCCGTTGAAAATCGAGTGAAAAATCCCACTCGGATCAATATAACTATCTCGAAATTCTGTGTTCGAATCTGGATCAAATTACTATGCGAATAGAATAACATACGTACCCCCTACGTATTTATCCTAATTGGTTATTAACCAAATCAATTCCATTTCTATTCACATCCACTTAAATTTTCATTCACTTACTCACAGTTGCTTCAATCTATTTGGATTATCACCTCTATTCTTATCTCGATTGGGTATTTAACCAATAACAGTTCGAACTCCGACCAGTTTATTTAGAAAATAGTTTGAAAAATTTAAAATTAGATAAGTAGTTGAAATATAATTACTAGTTTGTAAAATAGCTGTAAAATAGTTCAGTAATTGTAAAATAATTGGAGAATAGTTAAATAGTCATAGAAATTTTAAATAATTGCAAAATAGCTTTAAAATAGTAATTAGTAGTTGAAAATAGTAATTAGTTTATAAAATAGTTAGAAAATTGTTAAATAGTTTCAAAAATAATTGTAAAACAAGTATAAGATAGTTTGGCTTTTAAAAGAAGGGTTGTATATATAACGAATAGTTTGGAAAAATAAGTTTATATTAAAAACAATTTATATTAAAAATAGTCCAGAGTCAAAACTGTACTCTCCCCAATCTCCATTCTCATCAGTTCAATTTAAATTTCCTCTATCATTTAAATTGACCCAATTCCAATTTAAACAACTTCAATTCCCATTGAAATTTATTCAATCCAAATTCAAGTTGTATTAACCTCACTTCTTCCCAAATTTAACTTTATTCAACCTTGATCTCAAATCCTACTAATTCAGATAAATTTCAATTGAACTAGTTCCTATTTCAATTCATTTCAACTCCAATTTGAATTAATCCCAATTCCAAACTCTATTTCCAAATCAAGTTGAATTATTCTTGATTTCCTCCCAAATTTAATTCAAATTCCATTTGAATTTAAAAATATTCAATTTAAATTGCAATTCCAAATTATTCAAATAAATTTGGACTAATTTCAATTTGAATCCACTTCAATTTCAAATTATTTCAAATTAATTCAATTCAAATTTTCCATTTGAACATTATACATCTTCATTCACAATTTCAATTAGTTCGAATCAAATTCAATTTGAACTAATTCAAATTTTAAACCATCTCGAATTATATAAATTCGATTTAACACCTCAAATGTTGATTTAATTTCTTTAAATCAATTTACCTTTAAAGCTTTAAACAATTCAATTCACAGTTCAGACCTAACATATTATACCACAAGTCAAATTAACCTTTATTTTTACATCAATAATCCAAACCATTAAACAATTTAATTCTGAGTCCAATTCTCAAAATTCCATTTTAAATTATCTTTACTTAACTCATTACAAGGTTCAAGTAAGAGTTTCAAACAATTTTAATTTACAAATTGTTTACTCAAATTTTTATTTCAAGGTAATTCCATACCCTTGATTTCGAATTAAAGTTTAATTTCCCTTTTATCTCAACAATGGATTACCATACTCCATCTCTCATTCATTTAAACAATTCCAATTCACAATTTACAGATTTTTAACAACAATAGGATGATATCATCCAATTATTTCAAAACATCCATCTATTTCCACTTTTCGGATCTCAACCCCAATTTGAGATCACTCAAACCTCAATTCCAATCAACCATTTAATTTCCCAAGTTAAATCTTAATTCCATCTTAAAATTTCCAAATCAGGTTGATCATTCCTAACTTATTTAACCCTTTTTTCCCAGTTAAACTCAATTCACTTAATCCAGTCAATCTTTCCCAATTTGAACTTCCATTTCAAATTTTGAACTTTTCATAAATAATCTTCCCACTTATTTAGTTCAAAAACTTATCACTATGGGTATCATATCTCATTCCAAATTTAAAACTCAATATTTAGAGTTTATTTCAAATTATCCTTGATATCATGTATATTCACACATATACATATTTATTTCTTTTACATACCAAGTTACACTTAAAATTTTAAACCACCTTTGGTTTTTAATTTAAAACAAATTCCTTTAAATTTTCAAACAACTCTTGTTTGAAATAGGACCATTCCATTTAAATGCCTTAAATAATATTATTTGTTGTTTCTTTAAATTAATTACGTCATTAATTAATTCCAATTAATCACATTCGGTAATTAAGTTATTTCTTCATTACCTTCATTAAGTAATTGTCCTTTAAATTACTTACCTCTAGTTACTTCATTAATTAACTTCCCCTTAATTTATCATTTCCAATTATTATCCATAAATTAATCTCATTAAATAAAGTTTAATTAATTACATAAATTAATTGATTATCCTTATCCTGAAACCTTTCCCAAATTCAAGACTTAATTTCAGTTTGGTTGTATTTCTATTACTTCTCAATTTAATTCCAATAATTTTAACAACCAATTTCCTTAATATAATAGATAATCTATTTCTTATATAAGATTCATTTACTTTTAAAACCATTTAAAAACCTTTATATAAGAAAATAACAAGTACGCTCTCTCATATAAATATACTCAACTCATCCTAGGGTACCACTTACCCTATCCTTAATGAGTATACCCACCAGAGCCAAGGTTCTCGCTTAACTTCAGCTCTGATACCAAATGTAACGACCCAAAATTTTCGATCCCGAAAATTCCATATAGTTAAAGAAAAGAAGAAAGATATAGAAGAAGAACAGAAAAGAAACACACAATCTCACATTCGCAGCGGATAAAATATAATATGAATAATAGTTATACCAAAGAAAACTATATCTATCAATTTACATCGATATATCAGAGTTACAACAATTTGATACAAGATTGGATCGATACAATTTAACATATCTCAGATATACAATATCATAGGGGAAACTCTCCATACGTTCCTGCCATCCAGCTCGCCTCCTGAGCTCTAGAACGTCCTTACCTGAAAATCTGTAATACTTGGTCTGACCCGAGCATTACATCAAAGTAACACCTGGGTCAGGTTGGAAACCACCGTGATTAAACCCATCTAACCAAGAATACCAAAGCATGTAACTTATATAAACCTAGGATAACTTATCAATTTACGACTTCACAAGCTGTTATAAACATTACTCACTTCACACCTTAATTTCTAAGGACCAAACTTAGATTTAATGGTCCAATTTACTTCAATCATTTCATTTCATTCTATTGATTTCACACATCAAATTATAAAGAGTCGAAGTGGTTTCGGGTATTTACTATACCCGACTCCGGTCTCTTCGAATCCAATAACATTTAAAACCAAGTTATTCAATTAAATACTACTCAACTTCCATTATCAAATATCCTTTTACATAGGAATTCATAATTGATAAATAATTATATTACCATCACCCATCTAATAAATCATATCACAAAGTAATTCATATCAGAGATACCAACCAATTCAAAGCACCCATTATCATTTAATCATTAATAAGCAAAATTTATCACTTCCTTTAATTACATTAATTAATGATCCTCTAATTACTTCACTAGTTAATTATTCTTAAATTTGATATAATAATTAACTTTTAACTTAATTACATTTATTAATCAATCTTGATTAATCACAATTAGAAATTAACTTTTCTTAATTACTCCATCAATTAAACAAACTACTTGATTAATTTCATATCCTTCCATCATACTGAGTAATCATTATTTAATTTCTTCCATCAAGTAATTATCCTTTAATTACTGCCCATCACGTAATTTCCTTAAATTAATTACATCTGGTAATTAATTCCTTTAATTTCTTCATTAAGTAATTATTCATAATAATTCCTTTATATTAAGTAATAACCTCTTGTTAATAGTTAATGAATAATTACTTGATCAATTAATTA
Organism: Allium cepa; assembly: GCA_030765085.1. Lineage (NCBI taxonomy): Eukaryota > Viridiplantae > Streptophyta > Magnoliopsida > Asparagales > Amaryllidaceae > Allium > Allium cepa. The sequence goes on along the minus strand of CM060938.1, from coordinate 623,979,530 downwards.
TTAATCCTTAATTTAGATCTAATCTTATTAATCAATGACTCTTAAATTACAAGTTAATTAATCTTAACTTTTAAGTTTATAACCCTTAATTACCTTAAGTAATTATCTATTCCATTAGTTTATTAAATAAACTAATTATACATTTAATTATACTATTAATTAAATGCATACAAATCATTAAATTATAATCTAACTTCAGTAAACAATTTAAAATCAATTTAAAACCTTTAAAATTAAATAATACTTTTCTTATAAAAGAAACTTTCATAAAAGTTTTAAACAAATTCTTTTTAAATTCAAACCCTTTAAATTTTACTTAATCATTCAAAATTGTTAAACACTTAAATTTATAAAAACTTAAATCTATTTTGAAACAGAGATTCAAATCCAGATTTGAATCAAATTTTAAATTTTGTGTTAAAACATTTCTTTACATTCAATTTCCAATTTAAATACAAATTTATTTAAGAACATTTTAAACACTAAACCCTTTTAAAGTATTTTAATCAAATTTGAACTAAAAAACTTATTTATTTCCAGCTATGATTCAAATTAAAAATGAATCCATAATTTATAATTAGCTTAAAAAAATCATTTAAAATCTTTGCTTACACTTTTTAAAAAAAATTAAGTTTAAATTTTGAAAATAAAACAGTTTTCCAACCTGTAACAGAACTAACTCGAACAACACAAAATTCACTCGAGAAAAACACTAAATATCTCGAATAAACTTTGAGTAACATTTTCATTTTGAAAACATATAAACCAAGTACTGACCGGTTTACACATCTCTGTCACAACAGTAAACCTGAGCCTCACAACTATTTTCTTAGAGTCCCAACCCAAAAGCTTCGAGCAAAAACCAATTCTACTCGAACATTACTCGAGTATCTATCTTCCCCAAATCATCAGCTGACAACCATGAACGCCGTGCACTTGCACCCACGCTGCAGTCAACTATGATCCCTCGCGACCTCACACGCAAGTCACCGACCACCCCCAAATACCATTCCGACCCTCTAACAACATGTAGAAGCATGAAATCAAAAACGAGCTTTCAAGCTCAAAACTATAACAATGTCGAACCAGAAATTCGCCTCAATCACCAAACACCGATCACCTGAGAACCTTCACCTCCGACCAAAATCTTTTCTATATCCTTTCTATCTTTTCCTTGAATTTGGGACAACTCGGTCCCCTAAATAAGTCGCGACAGTCAATTTTCCTGATCACAGAAAAACTAGGGTTATGAAGTTCAATTCCAAATCACCACTGCCTCAATGCTTGAATCCATCTCCATCTATTTTTCCTTGATTCAACTATCACTACTCCATCACCAGAAATGACACTGGCCACCCCGACCATCTAGGTTGACAGAACCATACCAAAACACTATTTCTGGTTAAACCAGTAATGCCCAATCAATTTCAATCTAAAAATTCTAATTTTAGTTTTAAAATTCATATCTTTGTATATGAAATCAGCTTATACACTTGAATCAAGAAATCTAAAAAGTTAAAATTTTAATTGCAAAAGTTTGTCCTGTTATTCTTTGTGTTTTCCAGAGGCATTACAGGTTTTTATCTGATCTTTTCATATTAAATAAAACTTCAAACTTTTAACTTATGTTCACAACTATATTTTTTTATGATGTTATACTCATACAAACTCCATTACTTAGAGATCGAAGCCTAGAAATGTTTTAGGTGAATGATTTCAATTTTTATAACCAGGGTTCAAAAACCTGAAATTCAGACATATACATAGAGTTTAACACACAAACATATATACAGAATCATTTTTAAACATCATGCAATGCATAAATCATAACATATTTCCTTAATCATCACATGCAATTTCAAGGTATACCAAATTTTAGAGATTACTCACCTTGAATAGTTTGAACAGAGCAGTTTGTTTGATATAATCTGTAGCTTGGTTTAATTGATATTTGATTGGAATGATCTGAAGCTTGCTTGATTACTGAGACGATCTTGAGTTCTTAACATTTTGAAAACTGATCTTGTGTCAAGTTTAGAGTTTCAGATATTTAACTCTGTTTGATTTTTTTTTTCCAGTTGCTTTGCTTCCTAGATTTGAATGTTCAGGTTTATTTCCCTTTGGTTTAATGTTCAGATTTCTCCCTTTGTTTTAAGAATGAAATGATAAAAGAAATGAAAGAGAGGGATGGAGATGTTTATAACCTATATTATCTTTATTTAATCATTTTAAGAAGTTAAGGACACTTGTCATTAAACATATACTCTTACTTACATTTGTAAATCCATGTTTTATATGTTTTTATGTATTTTATAAAAATTTTAAATTTATTTATGTATCTTTATCTTTTTAGTTTCTTTTATTTATACGTATATATAATTCAATTAAACAATATAAACTTATTTATTTATATTTTATGTTTAATATCTATATATATACATTTAACTATATTTAGAAAAAGTATGACTCTTAATTAAATCTTATTTTAAATCTTTGAGCTATATTACTTTAAAAATAAATAAATGCAGATACTATTCTAAGTGTTTAAAAAAAATATAGAATTCAACCTCAAATACCTCTTGAAAACTATTAAAAACATAACTTCCAATTCAATATATGTATACCTATATATTACATATTATGATTAGAAAATCATTCTTATTAATTTTGAAAAGATAAAATTTGCCCAATTAAATAATTATAAAGAAGATTATTAATATTGTCAAACTTCAATAATTATATTAAGAGATTATCAATGAAATATTTATTCAGGTATTTAAAATTTAATATTTATTATAGTCCAATTCATCGATATACTTCCAGATGTCCTTATTTATCAAATTTCATTTGTTTAATCAAATGAAATCAGTATCTCAATAGTTTAAAATCAGTTAACTATCAAATTAATAGATGTTCAAAAATCCGGGTTATCACAATAGGCATTCCAGGAATGAGCCCATAGGTTCTCTCTTCGGTGGAGTAGGCATGGTATTTATAAGAATTTTCTGGACAAGGCGTAGGTCGTGAGCGACCTAGGGTAGGTCGTAAGTTGTGAGCGACCTAGGGATAGGTCGTAAGTCGTGAGCGACCTAGGGAGCATGGGTTACGGTTTAACAGGGTTGCGCTTGGTCACTTGAACAAGTTGGTAGGTCATAGCGACATAGGGAGACGCAACATAGGAAGTTGCGGCATAAGGAGTTGTCTCGGTCGGCTTAGATCGCGAGCGACCTAATGAAGAGGTAGTATGCACGCGGCCTTACTCTGTCTTAACCCGTTAGGTTACTAGGTCGTTAGGGGTCTTTAGGTCGCTTAAGCTATTAGGTCGCTGAGCCACTTTATGCTTTAGGTCGCAAAGCCACTTATTCCTTTATGTAGTTAGGTCGTGCCTTCCTGTAGGTCGTTAAGTCACGGGCTTTCCTCTTAAGCAACTAGGTCGTTTGGTCGCACGCCTCCTTTAGGTTGTTAAGTCGTAGGTCGTTGGACCACTGAGTCGCTTAGTCCTTTAGGTTGTTAAGTCGTAGGTCATTTTCCTTGAGTCGCCGTTTAAATCAGTAGTAATATTTGTCCCTCGAAGTACACGCCTATGTCATAGGTCGTGTGCTTCGATCTACTTGCTCTAGATCGTGGGCGACTCAACAGGCTCGCTAGGTCGCGTAGGTCATTAGGTTGCTAGGTCGCTTAGATCGTTAAGTCGCTAGGTCGCGTGCTGATACGTTTTCCTTTCTTTCCCTTATATAAATTATTAGCTCTCTTCTTCCCCTCCACTTAATCGCTTGCTTCTGCCGCCATTACCACACTCGAGCTTGCAAAATTTGCTCTTTTTTGTCCCAATCGTCAACTCCAATCAGTGAACTTAGGTAAATTTGAGCATCCATTCGCTGCGTTTTCCATCGATTCCCCATAATCTTCTCCATACTATCTTTGTTATCCCGTTGTAAAAGCACACTCGTATTTGCCTTCGATTTTCGTTGAATTGCCAGCGATTTCTTCGAATCTAGTAAGTGCTTTGAACTCGATAGGTTTAGTAATGGTTCCTGGCAATTCAGAGGAGGAGATGAGGCTTTAGGAGGTTTGAGGAGAGAAAGGGATTCGTGGTTAATCGGGTTAATGGGTTTTTAGGTTTAGTCACGATGCTTCAAGCGACGCAATGGTTAGTGGACATGTGGCAAAGTGTAATTGGAGAGCAGGGTATAGCGTTTTTAACGGGAGATAGCTCGAGATCGCTGCGTTACTTCAAAAACGACCTAGTGAATCTGAGCGACCTAAAGACCTTCACGACCTAACAGATTTGGCCGACCTAACAACCTTTGTGACCTATCCTTTGCGACTTAAACTGTTTTCGACCTAACTTTTTAGATCGCAAGCGACCTAGGACTTAGTCAGATTCGTACTGCCTTCACTTGGAGTCTCATGCCTTGAACTCTTTGACTTGAACAATGCGACTTAAGAAAGCTTTTATGCTAAGCCACTTGAACTTGACTTCTTGCAAAAATGTGACAGCACTTGATTGAATTTCCAACTTGAACATCTAGAATGAACTGCTTGAACTCGTTGTACTTCTTTACAGATTATATTAACTTTAATGCTAATAACCTGTTAAACACAACATTTGCAGAAACTAGGGCGAATATACTGCCACTGATTGCCCATATCGAATGACAGATTAATCGATAAAGAATAATCAACTTTAAAGAAATTATACGAATGAAAGATTCATATGAAGTATTAAAGCAATAGCAAAATTAATTAATCAACAAAAGCTGATCTGTTTGCATCAACACTGCACTTGTATTTGGACTTAGAATAACAAGCCCTGAAATTTTATAATCGACAAATGCCTATTAGTTTAATTCCAGTTACATTTGCTTGTCATTTTATTAGTTTTGCACAACACTTCACACATTTAGGAAACGTGCACCTTCATATTTGAATATCCAGTTCCTTGTGTAGAATGGCTTCTCAACAAGAAGAGATAATAGGATAGGCTGAAGAAGTCTTCCTAATAGCTACTCCTTTGGATAATCCTCCGGAAAGAACTTCAACTACTTTGAATCAACGGTTGTTCAGTCAATTGTGTGTCCAGTTCGGTATTGCTGAAGCGGACGCTTTGCTTCCGGGAGTAAACGATACTGCTGACAGATCACCTCTCGGTTTTATCGCAGTTAATTGCCAGATGTGCTTGAATGGAGCTATCCCTCCTTTTAATGATTTTCTCGGACAGCTCCTTCTCCGATTGACCATCTCTCCCTTCCAGTTGCACCCCAATGGCTACGCCATTCTAATGGGGCTATGTGTACTTTTCAGGAGGACACTCAACCGTCTTTCGAGTTTTGAAGAAATCTGTTACTTGTGTACATTTGCAAAGAATAAAGATCATTCTTCAATTACACTTGTGAGGAGCGCTAGAAATCGTAGATTAATCATCGATCTTCCTAAAAGTGCTCACGGGTTTTTGAACCAATATTTCTTTGTTCGTTGCCCCTCGGGGTTCTACAGCATTTGGAGAGTAGGAAGTAAGCTTGCCCACTTCCTTTTTTTTGTTTCTGAGTCTTGCAAAATTCAAGTTGCTAAGTGCTAACTTCATTCTTGACTTTTGCAGCAATTCCTCCTCCATCAAGAGATTCTAGCCATAAACTGACTTTTGATAAATTGAGTGCTGTAGCTGCTGAAGAGAGAAGCATTAAATTTTTGCTGAAGGACGAATTTTTGAATCAATTCGGACTTTTGCATTCTTCTCGATCTACTCAGCTTCATGATGCCCCTGGTTCTCAAGCAGAGACTCCAGACGCCCCAGTTTCCGCCGAAGAACTTACACCGAAGGAACCTACCGTCGAGGCTTCATTGGTGAAATGTTTTTCTTCCATTTACGTTGCGGGGTCATCCGGCAGATTTGCACTTCCCCCGGTTATCGAAAAAGAAGAACCTCCTCAACACTCCGGGAAAGCTGCTGATGAAGAAGCTGAGAGAAAGAGTCCAGCTGGGCATGATGGTGATGACACTTTTGAGGGATTGAGCGACTTGATGGTTACATCTCATGAGCTCTTCAAAGATGATACCACTGCTTCTAAACTCGGTTCTCCAGCAGTTGAAGTGACATCAGTTTTGCAAGCAACTCCATCAACTCAAGAGATAATTCTTAAGCCGAAGAGTGGTTTGTAGTTCGACGCGCGTAGTTCACACACCACACACACTTAGGATTTTGGAAATCTTGTGAACTTAACTCCTTTACTTTGAAGATTTATGAACTTGTCTCTTTTTCATTTTCAGGTTCTCCAATGGGACATAGCGGCTCATATTATGATGATTTTCAGCGCTATGGAAGGCACGACCCATACGATCCCAGGCGGTATCTTCCTACCCCGAGAGAAACTGATGAAGAAAGAGCCGCAAGGAAAGCTCGTGAGAGACGGGCTAATGAGGAGCGCTACGGAAGAAGGGATGAACGACATGACTCCTTCCAACGAGATGATGATTCCCATAAAAGAAAATCTCATGATGACAGAGGGAAAGGTCATATCGTTGAAGATCCAAGCAAGCAGGCCAAGCTTAGTGAAAGGCCGGAGTCTACAATTTCTGAAAAGCCAGCTGCTCCCTTCTCTTTGGAAATCCCTTCCATCTCTCCTGCCCTTCAAAAAGCTGATATTCAAACGATCATCAGTAGGCCTTCGTATCAAGTTGGAAAGGGTCCGATTACTCTTCAAAGTCGGTTTCCGCACTGGTGCTTAAAAGGAGTGCGTTTTGATCTTGATTTGGTCCCAATCGACAAGCAAGCTGTGTTGCGAAATCTTGATGCCGTCAAACTCGATATTGAGAGAATGTCTGGTTGGCAAAAACTTGTTGATGAGCTTCAAAGAGTAAACCGCGCAAACCTCGAAGCCATGCTGACTATGGAAAACGATAAATCCCAGTGGCAGAAAACCCTCGACCAACATGATGTAGAGATGAAGAGCATCGCCGCTTATAATGAGAAGCTTGAAGCGGAAATTGAGAAACTCAAAGAAGAGCTTTCCACTTCTTCCACTTCTTATTCTCAAAAAGAAGAAGTGCTTCAAAAACAAGTGAGAGATGCCCATGCTGGCCAAAGAGACGCTGAGGCCAAATTTGAAGCGCAGCAAAAAGTTGTAGAAAGCTACCGAACTGATGTTGCTCAGATGCGAGAAAAAACCAGCTCTCAGGACATAGAAATTGCAATGTTAAAAGCTCGACTTTCTGAAGTTGAAAAAGAGCGTGATGAAACTATCGCCGGCAAAGTAGCAACTGAAGAATATCATGAGGCGACCAAAGGCAACATCAGATCTACTCTATTCGAGTTTTATTTGCACAGTGTCCTGGGGCGCGGTAGCCTTTCGTTTTGGGCCCGAAGTATGAGATTACTTTGGCCGTAGTGTGGGATCCCGCACTTGATATGCTTGGAGGCCTGGCTATGCTGAAGCCGATCTTGAGGCACACTATCTGGATGATGACGCACGCGCCGCCCTTGCCGGGGGGAAGGAGCAACTTGCTAAAGAGCGAGCCGAAACTGTAGAAGGAGAGCATTTAGGGAAGGCATGTTCGACCGACCCGACTCATCCTTCGGTTTCGGCCGACATTGGTATCATTAACTCCAGTTTCCATTCTTCTCCTCTTGCTAAGGCTGACATCGAAATTGCAACTGCTCATACTAGGGATGAGGCTCAAGAAGGCGCTGAGGCACAAGACTTCGAAGTTGACGTGATCAGTCCAACTTCTCTAGGTAACTTCAACATTGATCCAGCTCAAGTAAACTACTCGCTTGTTTCGACTGAGCTTGATGAACTTCTTGCTTATTTCTTAAGTCTTGACGAGCCATTATCTCCTCTTTTTATGAAGAATACTGATTTTAACTTTTCTTCTTCTGTAGTGAGAACACCAAGTGCCGCGCAGACTTCTCCTCCTCCAGCTGTTCCTCCTCCGTCTCTTCAAATTACTCCTGCTTCTCAGCCGGGGTCGTAGGAAGAACAAATAGAAGCCCTTAAAGGCTTGGACGACCCGGCCGCTTCACAAGAACATAAGGCTGAGGAACTTGAAGAAGGTGAAAAGACTCCGGAGAAATCTCATACTGATGACACAAAGTTGTCTGAACTTAGAACTCCAGGCAGCGAGTCTTCTTCAAGGAGGAGAGGCAAGCGCGCAACTTCAAGGAAGGGAAAGAGAAACACTTCTACTGGTGATGAGAAAGCGGAAGTAGATCCAGCTGTAGCTCTTTCTCCTTCTTCCCCGACTCGTTTAGGCCGACTCCCAAAGCTAACTATTAGGCCATGTGAGGGCTCTAAAGGTGGCTTGAAGAAGAAATAGCGAGTCTTGCTTTCACTTTCTTGTTTTGCTTTTCTGCTTGTATATAAAGGCTTGTATCGACTGGAAATTGTGTGGGTACCGGCCCCCGCTTTTTGAACCTGCACATGTACAAAATTGTTTATAGTATATAATAAAATGATTCTTTTTACTTGTACAATCTTTTAACTGAATTTGCGAATGCATTTGCGAATGCATTTATTCCTCATTTTTGCACAAGTTTCTTCATTTTCTCTGTGCAATATTGCAATAAGTTTGTGGTATGTTGCTTGAGCGTTGCTTTTATTAATGTAGCTATATTGTGTCGTATTGCCCGCATACCACGGCTTATTGCAATTTCTTTTATTTGATAAAATTTTGGAGAACAGTTCTTCTGTTTTGAGAAGACTTGTACTCTTAAGTTGGAGAACTTTTCTTCCATTTTGAGAAGGCTTGCACTCTTTCTTTAGAGAATAATTTTTCCATTTTGAGGAAATGTTATTCTGCTTTAGTAGAATGTGCCTTGTATTGGTGAATTCTTCTCTTTCTTTTGTTTGGAAATATTACACTTCACTTTCGGAGATAGCCACTTTTATTTTTTGATAAGGGTACTCTCCTACGCGGTGAAGCGAGTTTCCAAAGAAGGCTTTGAATTGGCACTACAACTTCTGGGAAAGAATGTTTTCAAGATGGAGAAATTGATCTTCCCTTGAGAGTTGCAGTGTGCCTCCGAAGAGGGTTTTCTCTGTTTTTTTTATTCTTGTTATGCCTCGTTGGAGGGCTTTTTTGCTTCGTTCGCTTAAAATGCTTTTCTTGGGACGTGCCTCCGAAGAGGGCTTGTGCCTCCTAAGAGGGCTTGTGCCTCCGAAGAGGTCTTGTGCCTCCGAAGAGGTCTTGTGGTGCCTCGGGAGAGGGCTTCTGCCTCCGAAGAGGGTAGGCATGCCTTTGGTGAAGGCGAGTGCCTTCGAAGAGGGCTTGCGCCTCCGAAGAGGACTTTATTTGTTTGCCTGGAAATTACTTTCTCATGGTTGAATGGATTCATGGGGCAGACACAAGTTATTTAATTGGATGTTCGTTTGCACAAACGATCGCAATTAGTTAACAAGGGCCCTCAGTGAATCCACCAATCTTTTCCGGTTGAGAAGATAACTTTCTTTTTTCGGCGTGCCTCGCTAGAGGGCTTTATCCTCCGAAGAGTTGTGCCTACGAAGAGGGCTTGTGCCTCCGAAGAGGTCTTTTTGGGGTGGTTGGCTTGACATGAAGGTTGCTTCTCACGGTTAAGTGGATTCACGAGGCAGATGCAAGCTATCCAACCGGATGTTCGTTCGCACAAATAATCGCAATCAGCTAGCAAGGGCCTGGTGCCTTCACTTTGGGAAGGTGCCCCTCCGGTGGTTCCACCAACCCTTTTGTTGAGAGGCAGGAGTCCTTTTTGGCTGTTTTCCATCTGCTCGCCCTTGTCTGTTTGTCATTTGCTTATCAGCAATTCCCTGTTATCATTTCCAAGCACATGTTCCATTCTTTTGCAAGTAATTTGTCTTATCCGTAGAAGTGTGCTTCATTGTTAAGCGAGTCCGATGGAATCACTAACTGTTTGCATGAAGCACTTCTTATATAGGATTTGGAATTTTCAATTTTTGTGGCTTGATATTTGTTTATTGAGTGATTTCAGGGATCGCTTGGCCTTGTGATGGGTAAGCTTTGTTTTAAAGGCCTGTAATATTAAATCGACACTTTTAGCAATACATCTAAGGTATTTACACATCGAAATAAAACAGGCATTTTACAATAGTAAAGAACACAAGATTTATAGTGGTTCGGCCAAGAACTGGGCCTACATCCACTTTATAGTTCTTATTGTTCATTTGCACAATTTTTACAATAGCTTGCAATACAAGAATCATAGATCCGTAATCATTTTACAAATTTAAGCAAAGCTTTTAAGTAAAATATGGACGCAAGTGATCGCTGTTCCAAGCTCTTGGAATTGGATCTCCTTTGACAGTTGTCAGTTTGAAAGTGCCATTAAGAAGTTATTTGTCTACGGCATACGACCCTTCCCAGTTTGGCGCAAACACTCCTGTTGCTGTCATGATCCTTTTCTAGACTAGATCCCCAATCTCAAAGCTGCGTTGGCGAACTTTGGAATTGAAGTGCCTGGCAATCTTTTGCTGATGAGCTGCAATTCTGAGCTGTTCCCTTCTTTCATCAAGGAAGTCAAGTGCTTCAAGTTGCAACTTTTCAATTTTCAGCTTGGTCGAAATGAATTCTTCTGTGTGAGGGAACCTCTATTTCCACCGGAATCATTTCCTCTGATGCATATGCTAATGAGAATGGTGTGTGCCCAGTCGCAGTTTTGTGGATAGTTCTGTATGCCCATAGTGCTAGTGGCAGTTTATCGACCCAACCACCTTTTTCTTTTTCCAGCTGTTTTTTGATGGTCGACTTGATAATTTTGTTTACTGCTTCCACTTGCCCGTTTGCCTGCTGATGAGCCACTGCTGAGAAGCTTTTTTGGATGTGGAATCGCTTGCAAAAATCCTGGAATTCTCCGCTTTCGAATTGGGTACCATTGTCTGTGATTATCTTTTGAGGCACACCATACCTGCAAATGATATTCTTAGTCACAAAGTTTATCATCTTTTTAGAGGTAATAGTAGCTAATGGTTCAGATTCAGCCCATTTAGTGAAATAATCAACAGCAACAATAGCATATCTGATTCCGAACTTGGCAGTTGGCAAAGGCCCGATGAGATCTATTCCCCAAATAGCAATTGGCCATGGACTGACCATCTGTGTTAGCTCGGTGGAAGGTGCTCTTGGGATTTTTGCAAATCTCTGGCATCGGTCACACTTTCGGGCATAGCTAGCAGCATCACGATTAATGTCTGGCCAAAAATACCCATAGCGGAGAATTTTCTTTGCTAGAGTTTGACCACCTGAATGATCTCCACACTCTCCTCCATGCACTTCAGCTAAAGTTGTCTTAGCCTCTTCCTTGGGTACACATCGAAGCAATGGCATCGAGAATCCCCGTCTGTACAACCGGCCGTCTTGAATTACATATCTTGAGGCTTTCCTTAACAGTTTCTGACGCTCCTTTGAATTTTCTGGAAGGGAGCCGTTAAGTAGATACTCCTTGATTGGAGTCAGCCACGACTCCTGCTCTTGAGAAATAGTCATGATCCAGTCAATCTCCATTTCATCAATACTTGGGGCTGACAAGACTTCTACAGGAACCAATCCTAGTAATTGAGCTTCGCTAGTGCTTGAATACTTTGCGAGAGAATCTGCTTTCATGTTCTCTTCCCGGGGTATATGACTTATCTTATAATGATCGAAATTATCGAGAAGTTCCCAGGCCTTTGATAAGTAAGCAGGCAGATTTCCTCCTTTAGTTTGAAACTCTTTCTTGACTTGGCATACAATAAGCTGGGAGTCACTGAAGATTTGCAACGTTCTGATATTCAGTTCTTTAGAAATCTTCAAGCCGGCAATAAGAGCTTCATACTCTGCTTCGTTATTTGTCGAAGGAAATTCCAGTCTCAATGCGTAGCATAATGATCGCCCTTCGGTGGTTTCAAGCACGACCCAAGCTCCAGAACAATAGTCATTTCTTGCGCCATCAACATATAATTTCCATCGAGTTGGGATGTCATCAATAACTTCTTCCTCGCTGTCACCTTTGTATGTGTATTCTGCAATGAAATCTGCTAAAGCTTGTCCATTGATTGCTCTTCGGGGATGGTAAGTGATATCATACTGGCTGAGTTCAATATTCCACTTCAAAAGACGACCCGAAGTCTCAGGGCGAAATAGGACTTGCTTTAGAGGCTGATCAGTGAGGACTTTGATAGGATGAGCTTGAAAATATGGCCTCGACTTTCCGGAAGCTATCAGTAGGCAATAGGAGAGCTTTTCTAGCTTTGAATAATTCATCTCTGCCCCAGTAAATCTCTTGCTGATGTAGTAGACCGGGCACTGAACTTTTGCATCTTCCCGTACTAATGCTGCACTGAGAGCATGAGACGAAACTGCTAAATATACGAAAAGGTCTTCAGCGTTGTCGGGCTTAGAAAGTATTGGAGGTGCTTCCATGTGACAAATTAGTCCATCGAAAGCTTTCTAGCATTCCGGAGTCAATTCAAAATTTTTCCTTCCTTTCTTTAGAGCGTCAAAGAATGGAATGCATTTATCCGTGGCCTTGGAAATAAACCGACTCAAACCAACAACTTTCCCATTGAGGCTCTGCAATTCCTTCTTTGTCCTAGGGGCTTTGACTTCTCTCAGAGCAATAATTTGAGAAGGATTAGCTTCGATGCCCCTAGCGCTCACAATGAAACCCAAGAATTTTCTGGACTCTACCCCGAATGAGCATTTCAAAGGATTAAGCTTCATTCCATACTTTCGGAGGACTGCGAACATCTCTGCCAAGTGATCCATATGGTCTACTGCTTTCTTTGACTTCACCAACATATCATCAACGTAAACTTCCATAGTTTTGCCAATCTGTGGCTTGAACATAGCATTAACAAGTCTTTGGTAAGTTGCCCCCGCATTCTTCAGTCCAAAGGGCATGACTCTGTAGCAGTAAAGACCGACATCGGTTATGAAGCTCATTTGCTCCTGATATGGCTCATGCATCATGATCTGGTTATATCCAGAGTAAGAATCCATGAAAGTCAACAATTCATGCCCAGCTGTTCCATCCACCAACTGATCAATCCTGGGTAACGGGAAGCAGTCTTTGGGGCAGGCTTTGTTTAAATCTGAAAATCGATGCAAACTCTCTACTTTCCATTTGCTTTTTTAACCAGCACCGAATTAGAAACCCAATTCGAATAAGTGGACTCTCTGACGAAGCCATTCTCCATGAGCCAATCTACCTCTTCTTTCAATGCTGCTGACCTTTCTGGACCCTGGGTTCTTCTTTTCTGCTTCATAGGTGTAAATTTCGGATCAATATTCAGAGTGTGTACCGCGATTTCTGGAGATATTCCACACATATCGGCATGAATCCAAGCGAATACATCCATATTTGCTTTCACAAATGATATCAAAATATTCTGAAACTTCACACTAAGTTGCGGACCCACATTTAGCACCTTGTTTGGGTCTTTCGGATCAACAGGTACTGGCACCGTTACTTCCACTGGCACCACTCTATTCTCCCCTGTACTGGCTTTTCTGGGATCCATTTCTTTTCGTGCTCCACTATGCTCACCAGTGCAGGGTCCACCCTGTAATTGCTACAAGGTTGGTTCTTTGATGCAGAGTGGAGCTGACGCATCCTTTCCCATCTCTCTCTTCCTTGCTTCCCGCAACTCTATCAGATCACATTCTCGCCCAGCATTCTGATCCCTTTTGATAACACCAACGCCATTATCCATGGGGAACTTCACAGTGAGGCACCACGGGGCGAGAATTGCCTTGAATGCTGTAAGAGTTGGCCGGCCTAGGAAGGCATTGTAAGCAGAATATCCGTCAACAATCACAAAAGTCTACTTTCGAACCACCTTTTTCTACCCCTCTCCAAGTTCAACAAATAAGTCAATAGTTCCAATTGGCTGCTTTGGTTCCCTAGTGAACCCAACAATTTTCTGCGATGAGGCCTGAACATCAGCCATAGGAATCTTCATTTGATCGAATATGTTTTGGAAGATGATATTGCAAGAGGCGCCGTAATCGATAAGCACCCTTCTTACAATAGCAGGCCCGATGCCTGTAGAGATGACCAAGGGATCTATGGTAGGAGCTTCAACACCCATAGAGTCCCTGGCCCTGAACACTATATCGTCTTTAAAAGTTCTTTGCTGCTTCAAAGGTGCAGCGTCTTCCAACACAAAAACATCTTCTTCTGTTGGGGCATATTTCAAAGCACGAGCATATCTTTCCATTTCGCCCCAGCTTCTGCCTGCCGGGTGAGGACCTCCCGTGATTACATTAATAACAGGCCTTTCTGATTCATGCGCGGTAGTCCTCTCACCCGAGCCAGATGGACGAGCAGGAAGTTGCTGGCCTTCAGTAGATGAAGTTGGGTTGTTCCTATTTCTCTTAACATATTGCTGCAGCTTGTTCTCTCTCAACAGTTCTTCAATCAAACTTTCCAAAAGGCGACATTCGTTAGTATCATGACCGGGTTGATTATGAAACCGACAAAATCTTCCACTTTGAACAGCCTTTTTCCCAAGCTTTATCATAGGTGGTTTAGGATATTCCATGGTATCTTTGGTAGCGAAAAAGATATTCTCCGGAATATTAGTTAAAGGAGTGAAATCTGAAGGCTTTGGGAAGCGAGGTTTCTTCATATCCTTCTGCTTCTTACCATCGTTATTCTCCCTCTTCTGACTTCCGGATTCCTTTTTGGTAGGAACAACAGTGTTATTCTTAACCTCTGTCAATGCCACTTTCGCCGGCGCAGGAAGGCTCTCCAAGTGCATGAACGCGTCAGCTTTCTTGTAAAATTTCTCAAGCGAGTTCGGTTCCTTCATCTTCAACCATTTCCCAAACCCATTCGATTTGTCGATAGCCCTCATTAAGTATGTCAAAACCATTCGTGGCTCTACATTGTCGACTTCAGCCAAGGCTATGTTGAAGCGGTTTAAGAAAGATCTAATAGATTCTCTGGGATTCTGTTCCAGGCTGGACAATGACATTATGTCCTTCGCCTTTGAAGCATACAATCTGAATTGTTCTTTAAACTTCCAAGTTAAATCAGAGAACTGGTCTACAGATCGGACCGGTAGCTTTGTAAACCAGAGTAGAGCCACTCCTTCCAAGTATACCGGAAAGTACCAGCATTTGATCTCATCCGATGCTCTAGCACCAGTCATGTGCCAGTTATACTTATATAGGAATTGATTAGGGTCGCTTGTTCCCTTATAAGCCGGGATGGTAGGTGGAACAAACTTCCTTGGAAATTCCGCGTTCAAAATCCTTTTGGTGAACGGAGTTTTGGTTCGAGCGAACCCCCATTCTTTTTCATCTTCTTCTCTTTGCATACTCTCTTTCATAATCTGTCGAACCATGCCCGAAAGGTATTCCTCATCGTTTAAAGGCTCTGCGGGACAGACTTCAGCCATTTTCTTGGAAGTTTGCCTGGACAAACGTTCGTGGAGAGTCGACTGCGGTCTTGATCCTCCAGCTTGGGGAGGTGATTCTTTGGCGGGGATAGCTGACCTTTGAGGAATATTCCTCTCTTCAGGAATATGAACATCATCGGCAAGGTTTTCTTCATTATTCACTGGTTGACGGTTGGCTCCGAGCAAAGCATTCAACCTATCAAGCATTAAAGTGTTCTGGGCTTCCATCTGCTGATATAACCCAAACAGTGCAACATCTAACTTTGCCTGTGTAATCCTAACACTTGGAGCTACCTGACTTGACGAAGAAGAAGTTGCAGTATTTTCATGGGCATCGCCGGGTCTAGTAGATCTGCGCTTTCTTCCGGGAGCCATAATCCCCGATAGACTTCTGGTTTTGAGAGAGATTCTTTCAAAAAACTTTTGCGAAGCAATGATGAAAACACCCTGAGTTCGATTCTTAGTGAAAGCACCAAAATGTTAACGCTAAAATTGAACGCTAACACCCTGGTGCAAGTAGTAAAGATGTGAAAGCACCACCCGTCGATACGGGAATTAGAAGTAAGTAGAAAAATCACAGAAAAAACAGTAAAGAGACAACAGTTTTGTAGTTGCTCGGCTTCAAGTTAAGCCTACGTCCACTTTAATCTCCATTATTGCTGATTCAATTACAACTTATATAACAATCTCCGATTACAACACCACTTAGACAAATAGCTAGAACTCCGATGTAGGAGAATTCTTCAAATTCATGTTGAATGTGATCTCTCTTGAAGTCCGTTGATGTGTCTTCGGTGTTTGGAGTGTCTGATGAGTCGAGAAAACAGCAGAGTATAGGCGTTCCAGGAATGAGCCCAAAGGTCCTCTCTTCGGTGGAGTAAGCATGGTATTTATAAGAAATTTCTGGACAAGGCATAGGTCGTGAGCGACCTAGGATAGGTCGTAAGCTGTGAGCGACCTAGGGATAGGTCGTAAGTCGTGAGCGACCTAGGGAGCATGGGTTACGGCTTAACAGGGTTGCACTTGGTCACTTGAACAAGTTGGTTGGTCGTAGCGACCTAGGGAGAAGCGGCATAGGAAGTTGCGACATAAGGAGTTGTCTCGGTCGGCTTAGGTCGCGAGTGACCTAATGAAGAGGTTGTATGCACGCGGCCTTACTCTGTCTTAACCCTTTAGGTCGCTAGGTCGTTAGGGGTCTTTAGGTCCCTTAAGCTATTAGGTCGCTGAGCCACTTTACGCTTTAGGTCGCAAAGTCAATTATTCCTTTATGTAGTTAGGTCGTGACTTCCTGTAGGTCGTTAAGTCGTGGGCTTTCCTCTTAAGCAACTAGGTCGTTAGGTCGCACGCCTCCTTTAGGTTGTTAAGTCGTAGGTCGTTGGACCACTGAGTTGCTTAGTGCTTTAGGTTATTAAGTCGTAGGTCGTTTTCCTTGAGTCGCCGTTTAGATCAGTATAACAACGCAGAAGCCTCCTGCTCCATTGCTCCTCCAGAATTTGTCAAAGCCAACCTGAATTCCCCTGGCTACTCGTAAAAATTTGAGTACCCAAGATTTTAAGAAAAACAGAATAAACTCCGGGTCAGACATGGGTCTGGTGTGGGTAAACGGTTAAAGTTGCTTAACTTTAAAAACCTTTTGAAAGAAAAGGTATCACGTAAGACTTCCCACACATAAACATGGAAAAGTTTTTACCTTACGCTAACCAAAACATTTGATAGGAAATTCAATGATATTAT
The DNA here is from genome assembly GCA_030765085.1 of Allium cepa. Classification (NCBI taxonomy): domain Eukaryota; kingdom Viridiplantae; phylum Streptophyta; class Magnoliopsida; order Asparagales; family Amaryllidaceae; genus Allium; species Allium cepa. Next base: position 623,962,425 of record CM060938.1, on the reverse strand, counting down.
AATAGGTCTAGGGTTTTCAAGTAAAATACAGAAATAGCTGGAATGCTTACATCTCACGTTCCAACATAGTTGGGCACAACTAATACGTACGACACTTATTGGATTTTGGGTTCCATCAATGGCAGAGCTACTGGGGTACCGCCCATCACAGTACGTGACCTAGATCACTGTAACGAGGAGTACGCCCGCCCCCCTGCAACACAAAGCCGGAACCATTCCTTAATGAACAGTTCCGAATAAGACAACCCCAGCGGATGTAGCTATTCAACCGCCCACACAGCCGAAATAAAAGGGACCTCTAGACAGGGGTAAATCTTACTCTCAAGTGTGGGCTACCCAATAAGTAATTTCACATATCTCAATTACCCCTGTAATTTATCAATTACTTATATTAAGTAATTAGCCTTATCAAAACTTTATTAAGTAAACATACTTTATCTTTTATCAAGTGACTATATTTAATTAATTAACAAATTAATTAACTTACTTGATCACACTTATCTCATAAATCATAGTCGAGTAAATCATTCCTTAATTACTCTTTTACCAAATTAATCTTCAATTAACAGATTAATTATCTTTTAACTATAGATTAATAAACCTTAATTATTAATCAATTCTTTAATACTAAGTAATCAATCCCTAATTACTTTTATAATTAATTAATTAACCTTAATTAACCAATTAATTATCTCTTAATCATTTATTAATAAAACTTAATTATTAATTAATAATCTTAATTACAGATTAATTAAAATTAATCAATCCTTAATTACAATTAATTAACCTTAAATAATAGTTAATTAATTATTAATTAACTTGCCTTATAGATTAATTAAGAAAACAAAATTAAAACTTAATTACAAAATAAAACCTTTATTAAGTATTAATTAATTACTATTTTAATTAACCCTTAATTACTTAATTAATAAGTAATTACAATTTAATTAATCATTAGTCATTAATTAAATCATCACCTTAATTAATAGTTTATTAAATAAATAGTTCTACTTAATTAATTACTTAATTAATCCTTCAAAATAAATATTAAATTAATTAATTAAACTTAAAATTTCTTAATTAACTAATTAATTATTATTCATTAACACTTAATTATTATTTAAGATAAAACATTATCTTAAATTAACCTTGAAATCTTTACTTAACTTAATTCATTGATTAAATTAAAATATAAATAAACATTAATTACCTAACAATCATTAGTTTCAAGTTAAATAAATTACTTAAACCTTTAATTGTTAATTATAAATCATTTTCCATTAACCAATAAAAACATTTCCTTATAAATTCCTTTTTATAATTTAAAATAAGTTTTGAAAATAACGTTAAGGTTTTTAACTTAAAAACATTTTAAACATTCATACAAATTCATTTATAAAAACACATTAATTTTTAGAAATAAATTTCTAGAAATAACTTTAACTTAATTATTTAAAGTTTAAAAACTTACTTTATTTTAAATTTAAAATCTAGTTAAATGTTCCATTTGGGTTCAACCCATTAATATTTGAACCAAGAAACAAAGTACATCTTCTTTTTTTTTTTAAAATAAAAAAACAATCTGACTTTAAAAATTTTAAAAACTGATTTGTTAAAACTTAAGAAAACTGTAAACACAACAGTTTACCCCTGCAACACAAATGACCTCTGAACTAACGCGAGACACAACCCAGAATATACGAGTTCCTCCCCGAGCCATCTCCCTTATATCCTGAGTTAAAACCCAGTAACACAAACCTATATGCTAACTGACACCAACCCTCTCGTGCACCTGCACCGGTGCCGGAACCATCTCTGGTCATCGGCGAACCCACCGACAAGTCACCCAAGCACCCCGCAAACCCCTACGACCAACAGAATATCACTTCTTGCCTCGATTCAAAATCGAGTACCCATGGTTGTACAGAACCCCAAACCCACTCATCAGAAAAACCCAAATCACTCGCCTCCGATCTACTATAAATCCTACAACTCCGGCCATGAGTTGCTGACTCACCATGCATCCCTCACCCAAAATTTGATCCAACTCGATGCGATTATGAAGATGCAGTAGCCAAAATTCCCAAGTTCAACAGAACTAGGGTTAAAATCAAAATCAAGCAATTCCAATTATCACAGAGATTACAAATTCTTCAACCATTTTTACTTTACTCTCCAATCATACCACAAAATCCATCATGCATCCCGAGTAATCCAGATGCTCAGATCAACAGAATTGGGAAGAAATCCAATTTCTAGTTAATACCCAATTACATACTCAATATAATTTTAAAATTGTGATTCTTGTCTTAAAAATCCTAACATTCTAAGATGATCTGAGATATATGCTTAAATCAATATAAATTAACATTTGATTTTTACAAGTTAACAGATTACTACTATTTTTTCCCAGATATAAACATATCTTTAGTTCATAAATACTTGTTTATATATTCAGTGCCTAATTTATACTAATACTCAGCTAATTTGCTTTTAATTCAAGTGTTAAAAATGAATAAATAAACAGATATGAAATTTATACATTTGTAAACCTTTAAAACTGCAAACAGGGAAGTAATAGGCATGCACATGTTTAAAACATAATAAAATCTGTTGCATATTTATTTACACAGAGGCAAACTCATATAAAAATCATCACTACTTATTTGCAACAGAAAAATACAACTTAAATTTTATAGTGAAAACATTTACTCACCTCATAAAAGAAATGCAGTGCAGGGGTTTTGAAGATGAACAGGAAATTTGCCAAATGCTTTGAACTGAACTTGAAGCCTTAAAAAAACAGAAATGCCCTCAACCCCTTTTAAATTGCTTTCAACAGATTTGCTTCAGGTTTGCATGCATAAGAATATTTTGCAGATACTTGAATTTTTGAAAACAACTGCAGGCATGCAGTTTTTAAAGGATGATTGCAGGAAAAAAAATAAATCTTGCAGATTTTGTTTTGAGGATTGCTTGAAGATTTTCTGGTTTGAATTGAGAGGAGCTTCAGATTTTGGAATGAGTAAAGGTGCATGAATATTCAAGTTTCTTTTTAGAAATGAACAAAAGTCTTTAAAGAAAAGAAGATGGAGGAAATGGTGATTATATAGGTAAGTTTTCAGGTTTATTAAATTAAAAAGAAAAAAAAAGGACACTTGTCTTATATTTAGATTCAATGTTTAACACTTGTTATCAAAGTGTTTTAGAATTTAAACATTTGTCAAATTGAGTTTATTTTAATTCTAAAGAAATTTGAAAGCCTTTTTAAATAAATTTCCTAATTACTAATATGCTTTCTTAATTTTAAAAATACTTTCTAATTAAATATCTAATAAACAAATACAATTATACATTTACACATGTTTGCTAAATTTATATAAAATACAATCTTTGAAAAGAACATAAAATAAAATCCATTATAATTTAAATAAAATTATATACATATTGCAAGCTCATTTTAAAAATGCTATTTCAAAAAAAACTTGTATTTATTCTTATTAATTAAATACAAATCCAAATTTCTATATATAAATTCCTATAAAAAGAAAAATAAAACAAAACTTATTTTTAATTAAAAACATTATCTATATAATTTAAATTCAAACTAATTTATTATTCTAATTTAAGATGTATGTATATTCCTTGAATTCAAATTTATATTCAATGTCAAAGTCAATTTAAAAATCCAAATCTAGAATCAATTTAAATAAATAAATATCAAATTTTAAATAAGCCCATTATTATTTACAAATAATTTAGCCTATTTTAAAATCAATTTAAAATACACAGATATAAATATATTTAAACACACTTATCAATTATGAAAACAATAAACCAATTTATAATTTATTTATACAAACAAAAAAAATTAATCTTTTAAAACCAATCTATAATCATAATTAAAACTTTATATTATTATTACTTGGTTATTTAATTTTGAAAATAATAATGTTATCAATTTCAAATAATTAAATTTAAGAGATTATCACATTTTAAACTCTTGAAATTCTGTGATATTACAATCCTCCCCCTTAGCAAAATTTCGTCCTCGAAATTTAAAACAAAGATAATCCATAGTTTTATTTTATTTTAACCAATTCAAACATACATAACAACCATACAATATCAATCAAACAAACAATTTCATCCAAACAACCAATTCAATCAAATAATTAACACTAGCTATCCAAACACAGATCCTGATTAACTTCCTTAAATTATCTCGAGTTTCCCAAGTACAGACACAAGGATACTCGCCCTACTAAACCCAAACTAGCTATACTGCTAAACTACTGAGTTCCCACTCAGCTAGATCTATAATCTACCCAAGATACCAGACCACAGACAAGTCTGATCAACACCTAAATCCTTCATAGAACTACTGGTCTCAAAACCAGTGATGGACCAAACATGTACTCCCTCAGAGAAACGGGAAATATTTTGAATTCCAGTCTTCCAAACTGGCAATTCAACTCTTCAAACCAAAGCACTGATCTCTACAAAAACTCAGAAGAATCCAATATACCTCGAAGCTCACCAAAACTCATTGGTCCCTTTACCAGAGAAAACTTCAACAATATCGAAGCCTCTAACTTCGAATTCCAAATTCTTCCGTTTCATAACCTCAAAACTCATCGGATGATCCGGGCTGCCCACAGATCCTTCCCGATCAGCTCAACCTTCGCTGATGCTTTTACAAACAAACCGGATCAAAACAACTCAACAAACTGATCCTCACAAGATCAATCCAAAATCAAAACCAAACTTTACTATCAATAGTAGAAAACAACTTCTCCTATCTGGAAAAGACAGAACAGAATCACTCGCCAACTTGCCTCAGATCCTGAAAAATTTCAGTAGAAACTCTCTAATCCAAAAACACTGCAACTTCCAATAGCATCTACTCCAGAACAACATCCACCTTGCTTCCGCTGCACAACTCTGATCCGGAGCAGATGAAAATGCCGTAGAATGGACACAGGCACAGACTAGACATCACATCCTGGAAATAAGGATCAACAGAAGTTCCAAGAAATACCGAGTTGCTTCACCAAACAATCAACCTAGGAGACAACCTTTTACCCAGCTGAATCACCGGTATCACTCCTGACATCAAGTCGATTCAGAACTCAATCTCCAGTGCGGGTAAATCTCTAACTTTCCTGAAGTTATATCCAGAAAATCTTCGACAATTCCATAAATCCTACATCCTCTAGAGATGCCACAAACCCAAGCAAAAGATTATCTAAGATAATCTCTAAACCATCGCAAGTCACTTTTGCGATTACCCAATCCAATATCCAAGATACTGTTCTCTCTCCACTAATCAGAACAGTTTATCCTCAACTAACTAATCCTTCGATGAAACAGATCATCACTGCTGCTTCTGGATTCCACCTCTAGGAAATGCTAAGCCAAAAAGATATTCCTGCTGAAATATTGAACATATCCCGAGCTGCACCGCTAACACAGATGCCAAAGACTTCTTATCCAAATCTCTTTGAGAAACTCGGACCTCCAACTAAACATATACATCCTGCTGAACTCAGCTACAACATCGAAGCAAACACACTTCTTTAAACTTGCTCCGAAAGAAAACATCTTCGGAGACATCCATAGTCACTGCATCTCATCATGCAGCTACTACTTCCTGAGGTATCAAAATACCATCACTTGCTTTTGTCTAACCGACAGATTCAAATTCTCAAAAATCCGCTCACACGAGCGCAATCAAACTTACACTTCAAAGATGAACTCCGAACCTTAACAGGTTTCCTTCAGAGATCAAATGAAATCCTTACATCCAACTAAAAAAATTACTCGAGACGGTATTAGGTCTACAGTCTCGACCAATACACTTCCAATCTCAAACATTCAAACTCCAATCAATCGTAGTTGTGTTACACACACCACTACTCACCTACCTTTATAACTTGTATTGGAAAACCCGAACAGGTAACCCAAAAGATAGGTAGAAATATATATATATATATATATATATATATATATATATATATAGTTATATATAAAAATTACAAGTACTCTCTCACAAGAAAGACACCACTACAGAGCCTAGGTATTCACTCAACCTAATGCTCTGATACCAGCTGAAACGACCCGACTTTCTTACCACAGAAAATCACATCATTTTTAAGAAAGAAAGGGATAGAAAAGAGAAAAGACAAAAGAAGAAAGGAACAACATCAGAATCTAAACAATGGAACGAATAAATTATATTAATCACATAATACATTACATAGTATCATATACATCAGAGTTACACAGCTAAAACAACACATACTAGACAGTTATAAACACTTGTCTAGTTATACAACTCAATACAACTCAAAGACAAACGACTCAGAGAACACACAGCGGAATACTATATAGCTATACGCAGAAGCCTCCTGCTCCATTGATCCTCCAGAATTCGTCAAAGCCAACCTGAATTCCCTGGCTACTCGTAAAAATTTGAGTACCCAAGAGTTTAAGAAAAACAGAATAAACTCCGGGTCAGACATGGGTCTGGTGTGAGTAAACGGTTAAAGTTGCTTAACTTTAAAAACCTTTTGAAAGAAAAGGTATCACGTAAGACTTCCCACACATAAACATGGAATTTTTTTTTACCTTACGCTAACCAAAACATTTGATAGGAAATTCAATGATATTATAATAGGTCTAGGGTTTTCAAGTAAAATACAGAAATAACTGGAATGCTTACATCTTAGTTCCAACATAGTTGGACACAACTAATACGTACGACACTTATTGGATTTTGGATTCCATCAATGGCAGGGCTACTGGTTACCACCCATCACAGTATGTGGCCTAGATCACCGTACCGAGGAGTACGCCCGCTCCCCTGCAACACAAAGCCGGAACCATTCCTTACTGAACAGTTTCAAATAAGATAACCTCGGTGGATGTAGCTATTCAACCGCCCACACAGCCGAAATAAAAGGGACCTCTAGACAGGGGTAAATCTTACTCTCAAGTGGGGGCTACCCATGAAGCCTTACTGCACCTCCCCTATTTTAGCCATTCCCGGTTGATGAGGCTTGAGGTTACGATTACCTTTAGTGAACACATCACTTAGAATGCTCATCGTCCACCTGACGATGTTCTGAAAGCATTCAATCCACACAAGTTCGTTCCGGGTTCGAACGAAACCGAAGGCATTATTTCGTTACACTCATTTTGGAATCACCCTCAGAGTTAACGACAATAACCCTTACGCTCTGAACTTCACCTTCACTTGAGATTCACGACCTATCGTTAATTTGGATCGATGTGGTTTTCGGATATCCAAATATGGAAACCCGATCCCGGTCTCATCGAAATCCAAAACGTATCTTTTAGGTCCAAGTTGTTTAAGGTTAAACAATTAAATTCAACTATCTATATACAAACAGAATAGATAATTCACAAGTCACAACTGATAATCACATTATCAAATAAACAGATGATCCACAACAAAACAGGTAATCCACATCATTATCACAATAGATAATCTATATTACCATCACAATGCAACCAAGCATTCATACCACACAACAGTACTTATCTCATTTCTGAAATTACATCCATTCAAGACAATCAATGTCATCCATTCATACATAAGCAATGACTCTTTTAATCACAACATAATTAATTTAAAATGAATTAAATTAACTACTTCATCTCTTAATTAATTTAAAATTAATTAAATTAATCACCTACATCACAACAAATCTTGCTTACTTATCCATTAATTAAACCAATTAATTAATCATCATCTTAATTAATCAACCTTGATTAATTAACTCTTAATCAAGTAATTATTCCTTAATTATTCTCATTAATCATATCAATTAATGAACCTTAATTAATTACTTTCATTAATTAATTAACTATAATTAATTACATTATTTCTTAATTCATTACATTAATTAATCATGCTTAAATTAATTACTTTCAATTAATCATCTTTAATAAATAAATACAGTAATTAATTATTCTTAATTACTTCTTAATTACCTTTAATTACTTTATAGATTCTTTGATTTATTACACCAAGTAATAAACCCTTAATTGCTTTCCCAAGTAATTATCAATTTAAAATTACTTCCCAATAAGTAATTTCACATATCTCAATTACCCCTGTAATTTATCAATTACTTATCTTAAGTAATTAGCCTTATCAAAACTTTATTAAGTAAACATACTTAATCTTTTATCAAGTGACTATATTTAATTAATAAACAAATTAATTAACTTACTTGATCACACTTATCTCATAAATCATAGTCGAGTAATTCATTCCTTAATTACTCTTTAACCAAATTAATCTTCAATTAATAGATTAATTATCTTTTAACTATAGATTAATAAACCTTAATTATTAATCAATTCTTTAATACTAAGCAATCAATCCCTAATTAATTTTATAATTAATTAATTAACCTTAATTAACCAATTAATTATCTCTTAATCATTTATTAATAAAACTTAATTATTAATTAATAATCTTAATTACAGATTAATTAAAATTAATCAATCCTTAATTACAATTAATTAACCTAAAATAATAGTCAATTAATTCTTAATTAACTTGTCTTATAGATTAATTAAGAAAACCAAATTAAAACTTGATTACTAAACAAAACCTTTATTGAGTATTAATTAATTACTATTTTAATTAACCCTTAATTAGTTAATTAATAAGTAATTACAATTTAATTAATCATTAGTCATTAATTAAATCATCATCTTAATTAATAGTTAATTAAATAAATAATTATACTTAACTAATTACTTAATTAATCCTTCAAAATAAATATTAAATAAATTAATTAAACTTAAAATTTCTTAATTAACTAATTAATTATTATTCATTAACACTTAATTATTATTTAAGATAAAACATTATCTTAAATTAACCTTGAAATCTTTACTTAACTTAATTCATTAATTAAATTAAAATATTAAGAAACATTAATTACCTATCTTTAATCATTAATTAACAATGATTAGTTTCAAGTTCATAAATTACTTAAACCTTTAATTGTTAATTATAAATCATTTTCCATTAACCAATAAAAACATTTCCTTTTAAATTCCTTTTTATAATTTAAAATAAGTTTTGAAAATAACATTAAGGTTTTTAACTTAAAACATTTTAAACATTCATACAAATTCATTTATAAAAACACATTAATTTTAAGAAATAAATTTCTAGATAATTATTTAAAATTTAAAAACTTACTTTATTTTAAATTTAAAATCTAGTCAAATGTTCCATTTGGGGTCAACCCATTAATATTTGAACCAAGAAACAAAGTACATCTTCTTTTTTTTTTAAAAACAATCTGACTTTAAAAATTTTAAAAACTAATTTGTTAAAACTTAAGAAAACTGTTAACACAACAGTTTACCCCTGCAACACAAATGACCCCAAAACTAACGCGAGACACAACCCAGAATACACGAGTTCCTCCCCGAGCCATCTCCCTTATATCCCGAGTTAAAACCCAGTAACACAAACCCACATGCTAACTGACACCAACCCTCTCGTGCACCTGCACCGGTGCCGGAACTACTCTGGTCATCGGCGAACCCACCGACAAGTCACCCAAGCACCCCGCAAACCCTTACGACCAACAGAATATCACTTCCTGCCTCGATTCAAAATGGCGTACCTATGGTTGTACAGAACCCCAAACCCACTCATCAGAAAACTCCAAATCACTCGCCTCCGATCAACTATAAATCCTACAACTCCGGCCATGGGTTGCTGACTCACTGCGCATCCCTCACCCAAAATTTCATCTAACTCGATGCGATTATGAAGATGAAGTTGCCAAAATTCCCAAGTTCAACAGAACTAGGGTTAAAATCAAAATCAAGCAATTCCAATTATCATAGAGATTACAAATTCTTCAACCATTTTTACTTTACTCTCCAATCATACCACTAACTCCATCATGCATCTCGAGTGATCCAGATGCTTAGATAAACGAAATTGGGCAGAAATCCAATTTCCAGTTAATACCCAATTACATACTCAATATAATTTTAAAAATTGTGATTCTTGTCTTAAAAATCCTAACATTCTAAGATGATATGAGATATATGCTTAAATCAATATAAATTAACATTTGATTTTACAAGTTAACAGATTACTACTATTTTTTTCCCAGATACAAACATATCTTTAGTTCATAAATACTTGTTTGTATATTCAGTGCCTAGTTTATACTAATACTCAGCTAATTTGCTTTTAGTTCAAGTGTTAAAAATGAATTAATAAACAGATATGAAATTTATACATTTGTAAACCTTTAAAACTGCAAATAGGGAAGTAATAGGCATGCATAGGTTTAAAGCATAATAAAATCTATTGCATATTTATTTACACAGAGACAAACTCATATAAACATCATCACTACTTATTTGCAACAAATAAATACAACTTAAATTTTATAGTAAAAATGTTTCCTCACCTCATAAAAGAAACGCAGTGCAGGGGTTTTGAAGATGAACTGGAAATTTGCAAAATGCTTTGAACTGAACTTGAAGCCTTAAAAAAACAGAAATGCCCTCAACCCCTTTTAAATTGCTTTCAACAGATTTGCTTCAGGTTTGCATGCATAAGAATATTTTGCAGATACTTGAATTTTTGAAAACAACTGCAGGCATGCAGTTTTTAAAGGATGATTGCAGGAAAAAAAATAAATCTTGCAGATTTTGTTTTGAGGATTGTTTGAAGATTTTCTGGTTTGAATTGAGAGAAGCTTCAGATTTTAGAATGAGTAAAGGTGAATGAATATTCAAGTTTCTTTTTAGAAATGAACAAAAGTATTTAAAGAAAAATAAGATGGAGGAAATGGTGATTATATAGGTAAGTTTTCAGATTTATTAAATAAAAAGAAAATAAAGAAACATGGACACTTGTCTTATATTTAAATTCAATGTTTAACACTTGTTATCAAAGTGTTTTAGAATTTTAACAATTGTCAAATTGAGTTTATTTTAATTCTAAAGAAATTTGAAAGCCTTTTTAAATAAATTTCCTAATTACTAATATGCTTTCTTAATTTTAAAAATACTTTCTAATTAAATATCTAATAAACAAATACATTTATACATTTACACATGTTTGCTAAATTTATATAAAATACAATCTTTGAAAAGAACATAAAATAAAATCAATTATAATTTAAATAAAATTATATACATATTGCAAACTCATTTTAAAAATGCTATTTCAAAAAAAAACTTGTATTTATTCTTATTAATTAAATACAAATCCAAATTTCTGTATATAAATTTCTATAAAAAGAAAAATAAAACAAAACTTATTTTTAATTAAAAACATTATCTATTTAATTTAAATTCAAACCATTATATTACTATAATTTAAGATGTATGTATATTCCTTGAATTCAAATTTATATTCAATGTCAAAGTCAATTTAAAAATCCTAATCTAAAATTAATTTGAATAAATAAATATCAAATTTTAAATAAGCTCATTATTATTTACAAATAATTTATCCTATTTTAAAATCAATTTAAAATACACAGATATAAATATATTTAAACACACTTATCAATTATGAAAACAATAAACCAATTTAGAATTTATTTACACAAACAAAATAATTAATCTTTTAAATCCAATCTATAAACATAATTAAAACATTATATTATTATTACTTGGTTATTTAATTTTGAAAATAACAATTTTATCAATTTCAAATAATTAAATTTAAGAGATTATCACATTTTAAACTCCTTGAAATTCCGGGATATTACAATTTGAATGAAAGGTTTTGGGCTTTAAGCTGTGATTTAACTGAGATCCCATATCCATATGTTTTTAAAATTCTGCGCTCATTATTCGATTTAGCCGGGAGAGGACCTTGTGTCATATAACCCATTCCGAATAATGATACGACGTTATGGTTAGCATTTGAAGATCGGTGGTGAAGACCGGGTATTTGCGAGAACGATAGGATGACCTATCGATTGTCTCTGCACTGAGTAGCTACGGTATAGAGATTCCCTAAGTGATGGGAAGTCCGATTGGGATTATGAATACCCGGATTGCAAGGGCTTCTTATGAAGTGCCTTCGGTTCCGTTCGAACCCTTAACAGACTTGTATGAATGTGTGTCTGACATTACACTTTGAGATGTAAAATCGGTTTCTATAAAATACATTTCTGTTTGGTGGCGGAGATTTATTCTCTTAGCTTAACACCCTTCTCTGAGACGTACGAGCTCAGAGGTTATGTAGTTGACGGTTACTAGTGATACATTCCCAATTTGCTAATGTGGCATACGAAGTGCTGCTGATCATTTTTTGATCAAAGAAAGGCTTTTTGAAAAGCGTAGCTTTGTGGACGAGACTGCATCAGGACCTCACACCCTAGAAATGGTCGAAACAAGAAAGATGCAGCAAGGTTCCAAGGGTCGCGCCCTAGGTTATGTCCATTTCTTCTAGATAGAGGTGATATCATGGTATGGAGCCCATATATTTAACCTATGTGGTTACTGCAAATACATTACTTTGTGGTTGTTGGTTTCGAGCGCTCGGATAAAGGTTGGTTACGACCAGGAATGGAATATCTTAGGTGATACTCCCGGGCAGGGGATACATCGGCCTTGTGTTGGCAGAGAACTGAGGGATGGTTCTTGGGGCGTCCCTCTAGAGGCGTACCCATGTGGCAATGGGAAGTTCCTTGGCCTGACCATTTTTTGGAAAATCCAAAGAAACAATATGCGCCCAGTGCGGTTTTAGTTGTATAACCTGCCATGGAATGTGGTGGTAACCTACTATTGAACATGGTAGCTATAGTAGGCATACAACGAAATGTTGTATGCTGGCTAAGATTAATATTATACTTTCAAAATGGTTTTTCTGCACAATGCACTAATAATAATATCAAAATGGTTTCGCATATCAAGCATTTTTGCTATCATAAGGAGAAATCTCCTCCAATTCTGCGTTTGTATGGTGTGTGTGGCGGGAGGCCTTATGGTAGTTTCATTTTTCAAAAAGCATTGCGGATTTAAAATTTTAATTCTTTTGTTTTTTTATAAGATAAAATGTTTTTTTTGCTCATACCAGTCCCATGACTGACCCAGAGTTTATTGTTCCCTTCTTAAACTCTGGGTGCCCATAATTTTCCACACGGGCAGTCTAGAGTTGGGTTTTTCAGATAATAGATATAGATATTGATTCGCTAGCTTTCCGCTTTCTCTTTGGTATTCTTTGAAGATTTTGGATATTGAAGTATCGGGTTAGAACGATGGACCAGACTTGTTTAGCTTGGTGCAATTTGATGGTGGTTTGGAGCATTGGATTGGAGGTGCGGTTTGATATTGGAATTATCTCTTTTTTCCACTGTTGTTTATTGTCTTTGATATTCTTGTATCATTTTGATATCATTTTTGTATCATTGGATATTGTATTCATTTTGAATTGTATATGATATTCATTTTTCTTCCGCTGTGTTGTTATACTTAATTGTGTTATAAGCTCCGGCGAACCAGATTCAATGTTTGGATCTGCGGCATTTGAATACGAGTGTCGTATTCGATGCCGATTTTCGAAGGTCGAGTCAGGGTCATTGTAAACTCTTGTAACAACAATCAGTCTATAGTAAAGCTATAAAGTGGACGTATGCTTCAATAACAGTCGAACCACTATAAATATTCTCTTTCTTCTTTCTTTTACTTTCCTATTTCTATACTTGTTATCTGTGATATTGCTTTGTCAGAACAAGGCTAGCGCTTTCAATGTTAAACCAAGGTTTTGGTCCATTTTTTGGGTCAACAACAATCATGCATATAAAATGTGATATAACTCCCCTTGGGTTACAAAACTCCTCCATAATCTATACTTGAATATTTTATATATTTGTGCCCTTTTTTCATCAACAAAAATATGACCAAAACTCCCCCTAACTAAAGTACTACATGATATATAAGAGTGATATGTTGATAAATAAGAAAAACCCATTATATTAATCAAACCAATCCAACACATATAAATATTCAAATTAATCCATATCAATATAATTCAATTCAATCATAAGTCATAAAAATCAATCTAAACCAATTCTAATCCTAAATAGGTTCATACATACCAATCCATACTTCATATTCTAGTATAATATTTTGATATACGAACATAAATCAGATCTTATATATACACATATAAATTAACTAATCAATTAAACTTCCTTAGGAACTTCTACCCAACCATCAAAACACAAAACCGGATCTGCTTTGATGGCATCCCAATCTTCATTGTCTTTGTTGATGGCATTATTTGGATTATTGGTTGGTTCATCTTTGATAAGAGAAGAAATCATGCATCGAATAACATCAAAATTCTTTTCTTGTTCTTTTTTCATCTGCATTTGACTCAATTCTAAGTGTCTTTGATTTCTAAGGATAAAAGTAATGATATTCGTGAATGAATGAAGGATTCATTCAAGATTCTCACGTAATTTTTGGTATGGAGAAGTCATGTTTGAGTAGATAAGTTTATAAATGAAAGGGAGAAATAATAGAGTGAAAAAATGTTTTTCTGAAGTGAATAGGTTTATATAGTGGTGAAAAATCATGTGGAATAGTTGAATAGATGGTAGTTATTTTATTTTGAGATTTAAAAGTTTTTGGTTCGTACCCATTATATATCGACATATAGGGTACTCATATGTCGAAATATATAACATATTTTGCAAAATCAACTTATTTGCTATAATTTTGTAATTAGCCTAAACTGTTGTACTTTTATGACATGTTAAAGACTAATGATAATGTATAACAGCAAGGAACATGATTTCATTGATAATCATAGATGAGTACATGAAATTTAAAGACAACATAAAAGATACCTGGATTAGAACTCGAAAAATCAAGTTAAAAGCTAGAAAATCATAGAAAGTATAACTAGGAAGAAGTAAATGAAGATGAGGATTTTCCCTAATCCTGCGAATAATCTTTCCAATGTATTTGCATACTTTGTTGGAATGGGAAGCGAATGATTTCTTAAGCTTCTTTATTATTAAGAAGCTTCTCTTGATTCTTGAGAATTTTCTTAGTTAATGGATGAGATGGCTTTTCGAAACTCTCCAAAGAAGTGTCTTTCTCCTCTTCTTGTTCTTTCTCCACCTCGACTTCCATCTCTCCTCCTTCCTCTTCCACCTCTTCTCTATTCACACTCTTCCTCCCAAGCTAATCTTTCTTCCTTCTCTGTACGAGTTTCATAAGGCTCAAAGATGAGTGAAATGTGCATGAGAGAGATGTTGGCCTAGTCAAAGATTTTTCTAGGTATGGTTTCCTCTCCTCCTATGTAAATACCAAAATATTCTAGTGAGATACACACAATGAAAAATATGTTCTCATGCCTAGAGATACTCTAAGAAAATAATTAATCGAAAATGACTTGTGCCAAATTTATGTTGGAATGACCATAAATTACAAAAAGGGCTTTGAAAACATTTTGAGTCGGGTTATTATAATTTCCTGTCCTCGGAATTTGCTTTGTTGTAAAATGTATCATTTCTCACTTTAGGACGTAAATTCTTATTTTTGAACTCAAAATCATCATCAATTTCAAAAATATCGCAAACAACTTTATGATTTTGACTTTCAACTACAAAAGACGAAAGGTCCATTCCACTAGATTTGCATTCGAGAATGCTACATAAAAGTTCATTATTCAAAACAATTTGAGTGCCTTTGACACTACTCCATACTTCACCTTCATTTTCTTTATAAAAGTTTCCTTCCAAATTAGCATGAAACATTTTCACTATGTTTGGAAAATACACAAAATCATTTTGAGAAGCATCAATTAAACTAAGAATTCCATTTTTGATCACAAAGATCGTAAGAAGGAAAATCATCGAATTTGGTAAATCTTCTTGGTGAGACTTTCTGAAGAAACATATTCCATGTAGGCTTCAATAGCTTCTTTTTCATTGAAAAGGTAGCCTTTAGTTTTCTTAGAAGACCTTATGTTTTTGGAGTATTGCTTGAGAAAGCCATTGATGAATTGTTTGACGAGATAAGAGAGATAATGGACTTTTGAATTTTTGAAAATGTGAATGAAATAAATGGATGAAGATAGAATAATTAAATAGAGAATCCACAGACATGTTCTATGGTTAAGAGACACCTTTTCAGGACATTGGAGTTGGTGAGAAGGTGGAGGGTATATGCCGACATATAGCTCATGAATTTCAAAATGTGACTTGAATAAGTTATTCATATTTACTTATATATGTATATATCTAATTATCCTATAATTATTACTAATTTATATTCTTAGTAAATAATTTATATATATAAATTATATTATTTTTATTCAACATTATATTTTTACTAAAATAATTTCATAAAATTTTCTTTATGCATATATATATATATATATATATCATATTCATCCAATATTGTTATTAACCTAGTCCTTTCAAAGAAACCAAAAATGCAATCAAAAATTTTAAATTTTAAACGCGTACCTATTTTTGCTCTAATTAGAAATTTTCTAAACTTAATTGATTATTGCTATGAAGCACATATTGGCATCTTCTACATCTTTTCCATTACCACTTGAGAAATTATCCGAATCACCTAGTGTTGCAGTATAAGCCCTTCTCCTTTTTCTGGAAGAACCAATTTTCGGTGAGATTTTCGGTTTCTTCGATTTTGGACAGTCTCTCTGCATATGGCCAAATTCATTGTAGATAAAGCATCTAATAGCATTTCCATTTTTTGGATTTTGTTTATTATTTCCCCCTAAAATTATTCTGTTTTCTGTATTTCTAAATTTTCTAAAATTTATGGCCGTTATCTGAATCCAGATCCTTTTTTGTTACAATGAAAGCGATATATTTCTTTTCTATTTCCTTGCTTTCTCTTATGCCCTACATTTGTGCTTTATATGACCTTAAATTGCTAATTAACTCTTAAATTTTAAGAGTGCTAATGTAATTAGCCTCTTCAATTGCAAGAATCTTTTGGTCCCATTCAGAAGTTAGTGCATTGAGTTTTTCTAACTTGATCCTCTTTAGAAAAACTTTTAACCAATGCAATTAGTGAATGTAATATATCTTAAAATCTACTATATATATATCAAAAATGGACTTATTGGGACTCCTTTTAAATAATTGAAATTGATTAGTTAACATAGGAATTTTTCTATTTGACATTACTAGTACCCTCATGTGTAACTTCTAGTGTTCTCCATATTGTGAGAAATGCGGATTACGGACCTTAAGGCTAGGATTAAAACTATAGGGGGATGAATAGTGTTATAAAGAATTACTAAATCTTTTTCGATTTGTGTTAATTTAGACACCGATGTATGTAATATACAGACACAGATACGATCACAGAAATAAACGCAGATGTAGAAATAAAATAAAAGCAGTAAAGGAAAGAACACACCGGATTTTATACTGGTTCGGAGTTAACCTACATCCAGTCCCGCAACACAAGTACGGATTTCCTTTCAAAAGCAATTGTACAATTACACCCTCGGTTTCAAGGCTACGAGGTACACCCTCCAGAATTTCGATCCTTTGGGTAGAGATACTTGATTTCCGAGCCACAAGTTTACCCAATTGATTTACCAAGGCTAAAATCACACCTTTTCTTTCTTGATTGATTTCCAAGGCTACAATCACACCTTTTCTCGCTAAGTTGATTACAAAAAAGCCTATAACTCTGAATAGCACTAAGAATCTTGTAGAGAGAGTGATAGAGAATCAAACTACGAATGATCGAGTTCGATACAATGTTGATTTCGGTAGAGTAATGGTAAGAATATGTATTAAGAAATGTGGAAGAAGAAGAGGAGTGAAAAACCAGAAAATTTGATATAAAATTCATTGAAACTAACCCGTATTTATAGAAGAACAACAGCCATGTCCATTCATGAAGAGTTATGACGAATAGATGCTTCTTTTGAAATTTAATTTTTGAACTCAACCGACACCATGTCGACATGGGTACCCTAGGCATTTCGACATCCCAAAGCAATTTTTGTTGATTTGATTTTCTTTGAAAATAAGCTTTATCTTATATTAAAACAATTTAAAACTTTATAAATATACTTGACTATAGTTAAAATTCATAAATAAATATAGAGAATAATATATATAAAATTTAACTATAATTTTATATTTAAATCTAAGTATAAATATTTAAAAGTTAAATATATTATGTTTAAAAATAAGAGTAATTTGACTTTGAAATTAAAGATAATTTTGAGGCTAAAATTATTTAAAATCAGGATAGGGGTTTTGAATCTTTTAAAAGGAAAGTTTTGAAAACATTTTGAAAACAGGATATAGTTATGAAAAATCATTTTGAATAAAAAGTTAGCGGATACAAAACAATGTTCCACTAGATTTTTCATAGGTTCCATTCTACTTAGGGTTCCATCCCTTTAACAGTCTCGAAGTGGATTCCATTCCACGAATAAATTGGAGTTTAAGGTGCCAGTGGTTTTCTATGAGTTTTAACAAAATTCCTAATAATAAAAAATACTTAACCTTGAAATTTTGAACTCTTGATAATCTTGATACTCATGAGTCTTCTATCTTGATATTCAGAATCTATATACTGTACAGTCTTCATTCTTAGTACCTGCATGGTTAAATCCTGCATATACATATATATATATCTAAACTTATAATGTTAGTATTTATATTTTATAATATATTCTAAGGTTGTTGTCATCAAAACCATCATTTTATGGGCTAACAATCTCCCCCTTTTTGATGATGACAACCTTTGTTTATAAAATATTACTTCTATCGTAATAACACCCCCTAAAACTAATAACTCCCCCTTAATCTATGCCTAACTACCCAATTTTATATTTCTACCCCTTTGTCATCAACAAAAGAAATTAAATGAAAACTATATAACTCCCCCTAAAACTAATACTATGTCATGTGATTATACTTTATCCTAATTAATCATCACTTAAATCTAATACTAAAACACAGTCTTAAACTACTAACTATCCTAAGTAAGAATTCACGATAGTACTTATAATTAAAACACATATAAGAACACGAGTTGTTTATTACGTATGATGTTGTACATACATGAACGATTAGAAAACATAAAAAAAAACAACAAAGGAGAAGAAAGAAAAAGAAACTATTGTGTGTTATTAAACATATGAGATCTACGAATCGAACAGTTTGGATTGTGGAAACAGAAATTTCCAAGTTGTTCGACAAGATTCCCAATCTTGTCAGTACACACTTCTCCAACACACATGACTTGGTCATCATCCTCCTCGTGCGCTTCTTCCATGAGTTCTTCTTCTTCTTCTTCTTCTTCGCTGGCCTCTTGTTCTTGATTGAGTGAAGAGTCTTCATCAATCAAGATAGGGTTGGCCTGGTTATCCATTACGAATTTTTGCAAATTCCTAAGAATCTTGCCTTGCCTTTCCTGCTCCTTTGAAATACGAATTTGAGTCACTTGAATTTCAGTCATCATCTGAAGCACACCCTTAATAGATTCCTCGACTTTGGTCACACGAGCGAGAGTAGTGCGTTGAAATGGACCCGAAGTAGGAGATGGGAATGAAAATGTTGATTTTATGTTTGATTTGGAAGAGGAGGCCATTATTTTATTTATTTTAGAGGATGGATTAAAGAGAAAACAGAGAGAATGAAAAAAATTCGAAATAGAGAAGAATATATAACTAAATTTTTTGAATTTTGGTGGGAAAAAATTTCAAAATTTAAAAACGTTGCATGTCGACATGGGTATATGGGGGATGTCGACATGGTCCTTTTTATTTTAACTCTTTGAATTATTTTAATATTAATTATTAATTATACTTGTTATTTATATTTTATATTTCAGTTATAGAACAAATACCTAATTCTCTTCTTAATTTAGTAAATATTGATTAATTTAAGGGTTTTGTTAAGATATCAGCAATTTGATCCTCAGAATTGATATAATCGAGAGTAACTACTTCCTTACTTATATTATCTCTGAGAAAATGATGTCTGATATCAATATGTTTAGTTCGAGCACGTTGAGTAGTATTTTTGGATGAATTTATCGCACTCGTATTGTTACAATAAATTGGTGATTTTCAAAAATTTAAACCAAAATCTTTTAAGGTTTGTTGCATATATATTACTTGAGAACAAGCCAAAGCAGCAGAAATATACTCTGCTTCAGTTGTTGATAAAGAAACTTTGTTTTTCTTTTTACTAAGCCAAGAAATCAGAGAATACACCAATAAGTGACAAGTCCCACTTGTACTTTTTCAGTCTGATTTACAACCTGCATAGTCAGCATCACAGTAAGATATTAAGTCAAAAGAATCATTCTTAGGGTAGAATAAACCATAATCAGATGTGTGTTTAACATATCTTATGATTCGTTTTACGGCTTTTAAGTGAGTCTCTTTAGGTTGGGATTGATATCTGCACAGAGACAAACACTATGCATGATATCAGGTCTACTGCCAGTAATATAGAGTAGTGATCCAATCATTCCTCTATATAGTTTTTGATCTACATCTTTTGAGAGATCTTCTTTACTAAGGTACTCATTGGTTGCCATGGGAGTGGGTTTTCCACTCGCAGTAGTCAAACCAAATTTACTAATTAGGTCTTTAGCATATTTTTCTTGACTAATAAAGATACCATTATCTAATTGTTTTATTTGTAATCCTAAAAAGAAATTTAATTCACCCATATGACTCATCTCAAACTCTTTTGTCATTATTTCAGAAAATTCTTTTTTCATTTCAAAATTAGTTGAAATGATATCATCTATGTAAACTTGTACTAATTGAATATCATTTTTATTTCTTTTAATAAAAAGAGTATTATCTACTTTTCCAGTTTCAAAATTAGATTGCAATAAATAAGATCTTAATCTATCATACCAGGCTCTAGGAGCTTGTTTAAGACCATATAATGCTTTTTTAAATTTGTAAACATGATTTGGTAATTTATCATTCTCAAAAAGTGGTGGTTGTTCGACATATACTTCTTCTTTTACAAATTCATTTAAAAAGGCACTTTTAACATCCGTTTGAAATAATTTGAAATTATTATGACTTGCGAAAGCAAGTAGAATCCTAATGGCTTCTAATCTCGCTACGGGAGAAAAGGTTTCATCGAAATCTATTTCGTCTTCTTAGCAATAACCTTGAGCGACTAATCGAGCTTTATTTCAAACTACCTCTCCTTGTTCATTCATTTCATTTTTATAAACCCATTTAGTTCCAATTATAGTTTTATTTTCTAGTATAGGAACAAGTTCCCAAACATCATTTCTAGTAAATTGATTTAATTATTCTTGCATTGCCAAAATCCATGAATCATCAATTGATGCTTCTTTTGGATTTTTGGGTTCAATAGTTGATATAAAAGCTACATTACTCATTTGACTTAGTTGATTTCTAGTTTTAACAACATATTGCGTATCTCCCAGTATATTTTCTATAGGATGATCTTTTAAAAGTTTAGTCCTTTTATTAGGATGATTAATTTCATTATTAGTTTCAATTGATTCTTGATTTTGAGTGATTAAATCCTCTTCATCATTTGTATCTTCAAAATTTTTGAAATTTTCATCAAATGAAACATGCATTGTTTCTTCAATGGAATCAGTTTTTAAATTAAACACTCTGTATGCTTTACTTCTATTAGAATATTCGATAAAGATACCTTTGTCGGAATTAGGATCAAATTTATCCAAAATTACCTTTTGTATTTAAAATAAAGCATTTACTTCCAAAAATTCTGAAATAAGATACCTTAGGTTTCTTTGAATAAAGAAGTTCATAGGATGTCTTATCAGTTAGAGGTCTAATTAAAATTCTATTCAAAATATAACAGGCGGTAGCAACTGCTTCTGCCCAAAAATTCTTTGGTAAATTATTATCTGTAAGCATAGTTCTCGCACACTCTTGAATCGTCCTATTTTTACGTTCTACTATTCCCTTTTTTTGTGGAGTTCTCGGAAATGAAAAATTGTGAGTTATTCCCTTTTTATTGCAGAATTCTTCAAACTTTTCATTTTCAAATTCACCAGCGTGATCACTTCGAATAGTTATAATTTTAAAGAAAACTGATATTGAATTCTTTTTGAAAATGCCTTAAAACATTAAAAAGTATCACTTTTATGTTTCAAAAATATTGTCCATGTAAATCTAGAATAATCATCTACACTTACAAAGACATATTTACTATGATTTATTGATAGAATTGGAGATGGACCAAATAGATCAAGATGAAGTAATTCAAGAGGTTTTGAAGTTGAAATCATATCTTTTAACTTAAAATAATTTTTTCTATGTTTTCCTAATTGACAAGCATCACATAAACTATCTACTTTAAAATTCATTTTAGGGAGACCTCTTACTAGATCATATTTTGACAGTCTAGATAAGAGTTTGAAATTCAAATGCCCAAATCTCTTATGCCAAATCCAAGGGTCGCTTGTATTTGCCAACAGACACGGGTTACCATTTGAAACTTTCATACTAAGAATATAAATATTCATTTTCCTGACTCCCTCAAATATAATGGTTGGATTATTATTTTCAATGTGACATTTATTTTTTCAAATTTAATTTTATATCCTTTATCACATAGTTGACTTATACTTAGCAGATTATGTTTCAGATTTTTAACTAGCAAAACACTAGTAATAGTAGGAGTTTCAGAATAACCGACTTTGCCGATGCCAATCACATATCCTTTTGAATTGTTTCCAAAGTTAACCAATCCTCCGTCTTTGTATATTATATTATTCAGTATATCTGGATTGCCAGTCATGTGTCTAGAACATCCACTATCAAGTATCCATTTGTTCTTTCTGATCTGCATAATTTGTCTTTTGTGGATTGATTCCTCAATACCCATAAAGCATGATTCCTGCACATCAAACAATTTTGGTAGATAGCTTGAATTCGAATATTGATTATATGTAGACTCATGAAACAATGATGATTTGAATACTTCTAAATTAGTAGTAACAAATATAGCCATTTAAAAACTTTTTCAAAAATCAGATTATTAAACTTTGGAAACCTTGCTCTGATACCAATTGTGAGAAATGCGGATTACGGATCTTAAGGCTAGGATTAACACTAGAGGGGGGAGAGGTGAATAGTATTAATAAAGATTACTAAATCTTTTTCGATTTTTGTTAATTTAGACACCGATGTATGCAATATACAGACACAGATATGATCACAGAAACAAACACGGATGTAGAAATAAAATAAAAGCAGTAAAGGAAAGAACACACCGGATTTTATACTGGTTCGGAATTTCCCTACATCCAGTCCCGTAACACAAGTACGAATTTTCTTTCAAAAGCAATTGTACAATAACACCCTCAGTTTCAAGGCTACGAGGTACACCCTCCATAATTTCGATCCTCTGGGTAGAGATACTTGATTTCCGGGCCACAAGTTTACCCAATTGATTTATCAAGGCTACAATCACACCTTTTCTTTCTTGATTGATTTCCAAGGCTACAATCACACCTTTTCTCGCTAATTTGATTACAAAAAGCCTATAACTCTGAATAGCACTGAGAATCTTGTAGAGAGAGTGATAGAGAATCAAATTACGAATGATCGAGTTCGATTCAATGTTGATTTCGGTAGAGTAATTGTAAGAATATGTATTAAGAAACGTAGAAGAAGAAGACGAGTGATAAACCAGAAAATCTGATATAAAATTCGTTGAAACTAACCTCTATTTATAGAAGAACAACAGCCATGTCCATTCATGAAGAGTTATGACGAATAGACACTTCTTTTGAAATTTAAATTTTGAACTCAACTGACACCATGTCGACATGGGTACCTTAGGCATGTCGACATCCCAAAGCAATTTCTGGTGATTTGATTTTCTTTGAAAATAACATTTATCTTATATTAAAACTATTTAAAACTTTATAAATATACTAGACTATAGTTAAAATTCATAAATAAATATAGAGAATAATATATATAGAATTTAACTATAATTTTATATTTAAATCTAGGTATAAATATTTAAAAGTTAAATATATTATGTTTAAAAACAAGAGTAATTTGACTTTGAAATTAAAGATAATTTTGAGGCTAAAATTATTTAAAATTAGGATAGAGGGTTTTGAATCTTTTAAAAGGAAATTTTTGAAAACATTTTGAAAACAGGATATAGTTTTCAAAAATCATTTTGAATAAAAAGTTAGTGGATACAAAACAATGTTCCACTAGATTTTTCGTAGGTTCCATCCTACTTAGGGTTCCATCCCTTTAACAGACTCGAAGTGGATTCCATTCCACGAATAAATTGGATTTTAAGATGCCAGTGCTTTTCTATGAGCTTTAACAAAATTCCTAATAATAAAAAAGACTTAACCTTGAAATCATGAACTCTTGATAATCTTGATACTCATGAGTCTTCTATCTTGATAACCTGAATCTTTATACTGTACAGTCTTCATTCTTAGTACCTGCATGGTTAAATCCTGCATATACGTATATATCTAAACTTATAATGTTAGTATTTATATTTTATAATCTATTCTAAGGTTATTGTCATCGAAACCATCATCTCATGGAATAACACATATTTCATATGCAAATTTACATATAGATACTCTATTGAATTCATTTTCTATCTAATGAACAAAAAAAAAATTTATGACTTTAGAGTTACATTGTTCAAGTGACTTTTGGTCAGCAGTCCATTATGAAATGTTAGTCTGGGGCTTAATGTACTCATTCTATGTGACATTGCAAATATCTAGACCATTTAAGTGTAAATAGATTTTCATTCTACACGACCTATAGGTGTAATTTGTACAATTAAATAGTGGGGGTTTAGAAGTAGATTTTCGATCAACAAAGGTGTTACTAATAGGTGAACTAATAGTGTTGTTAGCCATTTAAACTTTTCAAGAATCGACATTATAAATACTTTAAAAACCAATGCTCTCATAACAAATATTAGTTTGCGGAAGTAAAAATCTTAAGGCTAATTTAATACTAGAAAGGGGAGGAGGGTGAATAGGTTTTTACAAACTTTAATGAATCTTTTTGAATTCTTTTAAGATTACAGTTTAAGCAATGCAAATTGACAACCATAGGTGCAAACATGATAGATATAAATGCAGTAAAAGTGAAAAGTAAAGAGTTGGAGAGATCATACCGGGATTTTTATACTAGTTCGGAGTTACCCTACATCTAGTTTCACACAATTTTTTGGACATATTTATTTTCAAATATCAAAGATTATACAATCTTGATTTTAAGGCTACGAGACACACCCACCCAATTTTCCAAGCTTTGGGTGCACTCACTGGATCCAGATGGGACACTAGCACATTCGCTTAAATTTAAACGAGAAACCAAGCACACCAACTTGATTCATACGGGACACAAGCACACCCAAGAGTATTCGAGAATGATTTCGATATGGTTTACAAAATCAATTTCTTAATCTTGAATACAAATAATCCTACAGCCTCTTGAATAGCACTTTGATCGTAATTTGAGTGATAGTGTGAGAGAGATCAGAGAGCACTCAATAGAATCTGACCCATAGATTTTAAATTTGATTCTGAATGAATTTGAGAAGATCTTGAGTGGAATTTCTTTTAGAAATCAAGAGAGTGAAAGAGGAGGGAAAATATGAGAAAGTAGTTTACCAAAATTCATTGAGAGAGTCGATATGTATAGAGTAACACCAACCATGTCCATTCGCGAAGAGATCAAAAGACACTTCCATTCAAAATTTGAATTTTGATAATCTCAGACTATATGTTGACATATGGTCGATGTATGCCAACAGACCCTTTGTAATTTGAAAAGGATTTAACAAAAATTATTTTGAAAATATTAATTTCGTAAAATATTTTGATACCTTGTAAAATAATTTAAGCATAGATTATACACAATTTAACCATAATAAAACTTAAGAAAACGTTTATAAAATAATTTTGAAATATTTTAATATATAAAGAATTTAAATATTAATTTCTTTTGAAAAATAATATATAAAGTAGAAGTGAATATATATATATATATATATAGAACTAAAGCATTAATGAATGTCAAAACATACTTTTAAACATTTAGAAAACAAAAAATCAAAATCTATATCCAAATACGATAAATTTAAAAGTATGTGTTAAAATACAATATACATAAAAACTTAATATAAGAATTTTGTAAACAAACAATTAAAAGGTTAGGAATCATTTGAAAGCTATTTTGAAATGATGTTTGAAATATCATTTTGAAAACAGAAATTCCTACAAATTATTTTTGAAAACCTCGATATTTGAAAATTGTTAAAATCAAAGAATAGATTTTAATAAAAAGGAAGAGCATCAAAGGAGTACTAATAAGGGCTTTAACAAAATTGTAACGTTTCGGATTTTGCCCGCTCGAAAATCGACATCCATACTTTAACATCGTACTCGAATGCCATAGATTCGACCGTTCAAATCTGATTCGCCGGAGCTTATAACAACATTAAGTAAATAACACAGCGGAATAAAAGAATAATACATTGATATACAATATTTGATACAACAGAGTGATACAATGAATATCAATATACATCAGAGATATGACACAATAAAATAGCAGCGGAACAATATAACTCTAAGATAGTCTTCAAAAGAGAACTCCAGCAACAACAGCTCGATCCAACATCATGATTCACCAAGACAAGCAAGTCTCGTCCACATCCAAAGACTGAACTAGCTCCAGATAACCTACTAAACCTGACTATCTGAAAAACCCAACTCTAGACTGCTCGTGTAGAAAATTTTGAGCATCCAGAGTTTAGGAAAGAAACAATAAACTCTGGATCAGTCATGGGACTGGTGTGGGCAACAAAGACAGTTTATCTTTAAAAACAAACAACGAAATATTTTAAAATCAATTCGCAATGCTTTTTAGAAATGAGACTACCATAAGGCCTCCCGCACACACACACAATGCAAACGCAGAATCGGAGGAGATTTCCCCTTATGATAGTCAAAGATGCTTGATACGCATTAAAAAGAAACATTTGATATTATTACTAGTGCATAGCGTAGGAAAAAATTATTTCGAAAATAAAGATATAAATCTTAGCCAGCATAGACATTTCACACTTATGCCTACTATAGCTACCATGTTCAATAGCAGGTTACCTCCACATTCCATGGCAGGTTATACAATTAAACCCGTACAGGGTACGTATTTGAAGATTGGATTTCCAACAAATGGTCGGGCAAAGGAACTTCCCAAACCCCAAAATGGAACGCCTCTGGAAGTACGTCCCCGAGCATCCCAAATGGATCTCTACCAAACAAGGCCGGCTACCCCTTTCCCAGGGAGTAAGAAACCTTAGAATACCACCCCCGGTCCTTTGGGACCATTATACGAGGCCTCGATTCCAACAACACCACACAGTAATAGACATAGTGTATCCACATGAGTAAGTATCTGCGCTCCATACCATGATACTACCCCTTTCCAGAAGGAATGGTCCTACCCTAGGGAAGCGATCCCTGAAACCTTGCCGCCACGATTCCTGTTTCGACCGTTACCGGGTTGTGAGGCTTGACGAAGTCTCGTCCACAAAGCCATGCTTTATACAAAAGATGGGCTTTGGGTCAACAAATGATCATAGAAATGATCACAAAGAAAAAAGATCAAACAAATGATCATATCACAAATGATCAACACAATGATCATTTCACAGCAACACTCAGCATGTCACATTACCAAATTGGGAATATATCGCTGATAACCATCAACTACATAAACTCTGAGCTCGTACGTCTCAGAGAAGGGTGTTAAGCTAAGAGAATAAATTCTCCGCCACCAATAGAAATATATTTGAAAGAAATCAGCTTTATATCTCAAATTGTAATGTCAGACATAACTATCCATACAAGTCTGTTCCGGGCTCGAACAGAACCGAAGGCACTTCTTACGAAGCCCTTGCAATCCGGGTATTCACAATCCCGATCAGATTTCCCATCACTTAGGGAATCTCTATACCGTAGCTACTCAGTGCAGAGACAATCAATAGGTCATCCTATCGTTCTCGCAAATACCCGGTCTTCACCACCGGTCTTCAAATGCTATCCATAACGACGTATCACATATTCGGAATAGGTTATACGACCCAAAGGTCCTTTCCCGGCTAACTCGAATAGTGAGCGCAACATTTAAAACATATGGATAAGGAATTTCAATTAAGTCACAACTTAATAATTCAAAACTTTTCTTTCAAATGGTTTAAACAAATTACCATTTCAAATCTTTTTAACAAAAGATTAATTTCACAAAATTCCATTTACGGATTTCAAAACAATTTCCATTTCAATTGGATTAACTCGTTAAATCTTTAAATAAAAGATTTAACTCATAGCTTTCAAAATTAGATTAACTTGTTGAATCTTTAAATCAAAGATTCAACTTATAGCTTTCAAAATCATTTCCAAAGATTCATTCATAGCCATTCAAAAACAATTTCAATTCAAGTTGGATTAACTCATTCGGTCTTTGAATCAAAGATTCATTTCATAGCTTTCAAAACATTTCAATTCTATTTCAGCTTGAAACCTTTTCAACATAATTGAGAGATCCTTTCTTTAAAATGAAAGCTATTATTATTTGAAAACAAGTAGTTTTCGTTTCGAAGAAATTCGATTTTATTTATGCAAGTTAAATCTTTTGGGTTAATTCAAATTCCCAAAAACAACATTTCCAAAATGGTTTAAAAACCCATATAACTTATTATAAGTTGAATAACTTTTCTTTATATCCTAGTTACCAAATCATAGAATTCAATTTCAAATATTGAATTCAAATATTAAATCAAAATATTTAAATTTCAAAACTCAATCAAGTTATCCAAACTATATTTCATCTTTGAAATTCCATTTCAAAAGCTTTTCACTTTAATCTCAATCCATTTTTAAAACATTTGAATTCAAATATTCAATTTTATAAATCATTTCAAAATCTGTGACTTAATCGATTTCCTCGTGAAATCCATATTGGTGTGTGTATAAGTGTGGTCGAGGGGTTTAACACAATGGTGCAACATCATTCAATCATCACAGATTAAAACACAGAAATATAGTTGATAAGCAATATAAACTATAACGGTCATCGTCCATTCACAGATCACAGATATATAAAGGTCACCGATAATAAATTACAGGTCACAACACAAATCAGGATATATCACAAAGCATCACATATCAGGGATATTAACAATTCAACATCCAATAAAATCCAAACATCCATAAGTAGGATCAATTTAATTATCTGACAAATTTAAATCAGATTAAATTTCTATGAATAATTCTTTTCACATTTATTATCAAATAAATTTCAAGTAAATGATCCTCATTAACTATTCATAATTATTTAATTACTATTCTTAAGTAATTAAACTCAATTTAATTATTGTTAATTATCATTTAATTGACCTTTAAAATCATATATTTAATCACTGATTATTTAATTAATTAAGTTCTAAACTGTAACTTAATAAATCTTAATTATTTGATTAAATAACCTTAATCATTTGTTTAAAAGACAACCCTTTATTAAATTAATGAATCTTATTTACAAATTAATTTACCTTAATTAATTTAACTCAGATTCTTGATTAAATGAATTAATCAATTATTCACTTGAACTAATTTAATGAGTGCATATCATTTTATCTTCACTAATTCAAATTTAAAACATTTTCTAACTAATGTTTTAATTATCATCACAAAGCAAATTGAAACAATTTAAATATTAAAACTTCTTTGATTTCAGAACAAGGATGCAAATTATCTTTAATTCAGTTTTAAATTTAGATTTAAACTTTTAGTTTCAACTTGCTTAAATTTTTCATTTAAAATTTCAAATCCATTTCCATTTCAAATCTCTTTAATATATTTTGAATTGCTTTTAAGTTATTAAAACAATTTAAATTTAAAACTTATTTATGTTCAATCTAAACTCTACATTCAACTTGAATTTATATTAACATTTCAATTTGAACTCAGCTTTTAAAAATCTTGGTTTAAAATTTAGATTTGTTTTTAAAATTTTCAATCTAAACTGGGACAAACTCTGACCCGAGTTTACCCTGGCCCTTCTTTGAGCAAATGACTCGAATTCCTCGATTTCGACGCGTGAATCCCGTCTGCTCTTTCCAGGCAAACACATACGCAAGCACCAGAGTGCTCGTGCACGTGCACTTCGCCGTTGGCGATCTTCCGGCCTCGTCACGTTGTCGAACATGTCGACACCCCAGATCCAACTCCGACCAGTCGCACCGTTCCACCATTTCGAAATCAAAATTTGAGGTCGAGTTTGAAAACCTGGAACACTCGAACCCATGCGAACCTCAAACCTGTCACCGCCGCCGTACTCGCAACCTCGACCACCGGAAGCCCCACAATCTCGACCACGCCATCGCCCACTACCCCTCCACCATCACTCAGAACCGCTTCGCACTCGGTCGAGTGTAAACGTCGAACGAGGCCGATTTCTCTTCCTCGTAAAAACTAGGTTAAAAATTTTTAAATGCCCACCGCCGCCACCACGTCCATCTTCGCCATCTTCGGCCATTTTTCCAGTCACCATCATAGCCTCCTCCATCTCCATGAGAAAACCCAAACCCCATGAACTAGCCGATCACCAGAGATTGATAAAACTATGATAGCAAAGTAAACCCAAATTGCTCTCTCTCCCTTGGTTTAAAAATTATGATTTCTACTTTAAAAATCATGTTTTTGCATATGAATTCAGTTTATATACCTGAATTAAAGAATCTTGACATTTTATTTTTGACTTAATTTAAGTCTGCTGTGTTGTTTTGTTATATCCAGAGACAAATGCAATTTGTTTGTAACCTAAACAAATTTTAAATTAAAACTGATGACATAACAAATATATTTGGTTCGACACTTAAATCATAACATAGATTGGGTTATTAGCAAATGTTTTTTTTCTTTTGAACCTGGAACTAAAGCCAAAGACCAGAAATTCAAACACACAGCATTTCATACACCAACATATCTATATATACACAAAGTTTTAAAATATATTCACAAGCATACCATACTTCAAAGATAAGCAGGCAACCTAATTATATACTTAACAATTTAAAATGGTGATGTTACTCACTTGATTTCCAGGAAATGAACAAAGACTTAATTTGAACAGGCTCTTGAATTTGGAATCTGAAGCAAACTGAAAACTCCTCTGGTAAATCCCTTGGTTTGCTAAGTTGTATTGATATGTATTGGTTAAGTTGGATGATTGTTTAAGTTCTGAAATAGTTTACTTCAGATCTTTAGTTTGGCTCTCGAATTAAAATGAAAAGGCAGAGATATATAGCAAAGAGTTGCAGACAGGTTGATATAAAGAAAGAGGTGTACAAGTTGATTTCATTATCTAGTACAAGTGATATTATCTGTTCAACAGGTATGGCTGAGAAGAAAAAATGTGTGCTAGCATTTAATGCCAAGGTATGTGTCTCCATACTTACCTTACTTGCATGTTTTACAGTTCATACTTATTCATTTTCTTACCTGGCAGCCTTTTTGTATGTTAATATTTTCCCACATACTTTATTTATTTGTATAAAGACATCTTATTTTACTGTTTTGTTAACCTTGCATATTTATCTTCAACTTTGTTTCATAGTTAAGTGTCGTTTCTTTTCTTTTCTTATGACTTACATATTAATTTTCAACTTAAATACTTATCGTCTTGTGTTTTTGTTTGTTCATGCTTATGTAAATTATTATTATCTTCTTTTGCTTTTTATTTATTCTATAACTTTGTTGGTACATAGATATTTAATATGTTTGTTTGGTTCCATACTTAACTTTTATTTATCTCTATTTATAACTCAAATATTTATTTTACTTCTATTTTTAGTTTAAATATTTATCATGAATTTTACTTTAATAATTATTGTTTTATATTTTTCTATATACACATACATATATAGTATTTAAATTCAAATCAAATATATATATATATATCTATATATATATAATTTTAAATTTACTCAGATATGCTCAAATACATATATATAAATATATATTCTCATATATATACATATATGCAAATTTTCAAATCAATTTGACTTAATATATTTTCTATTTGAATCGGGGAAACTCGCATCTCTTAAATCGATAAATTTTACAATTTTAATTCAAAAATTAAACAAGTCATAAATTAAAATTAAATTAAATTCTAGGGTCGTTACAAACTTCCCCACTTAAAAGAATTTCGTCCTCGAAATTCGCAAGCACGAAAACAACACAGAGATAGACAGGTTTGATCTCCTATAATTTCTCAAACTTAAGATATGAATTCCAAACTCAAGTCGGAATATCTCAAAATATAAATAACTGGTCCCTCTTCGGACTTTGGTATTTACAAGAAATTACAACAGAATTTCAAATTTGGTTTTAAACGAAACCATTTTATCGATTAAATTCAAATTTAGCTCTATATTTTATTAATCAATTTTAACTCAAATTGAAATTTCCAATTTATTCAAAATTTCCAATTTATTCATTAAGGTTTAAATCAAAAATTGATAAGAAATCGATGAAGATACGAAGTAAGGATTTTCTACAACGATTCGTAGGGCATCACCGCATCGAAACTTCTTCTTGCAACTGCCACGAGGCAAATCAAAAGAATTGAAAAGACGAATCGAAGGAGATTGACAGAGAAAGATTGTTTCCACTGTTGCAGGGCATCGACCATTTATAGTCGTACTTCCCTGTCCCCTATCTCGTTCTCTTCTTACACGCATACTTATAATCACTGGATATTAAGAGAATTTACTGAGATATTCGAACGGATATCTTAGGGATATACTCATTCTAGGGTTTACTTCACCCTATCTCTAATGAGCTACTTAATGTGTTATACTCCTGAGATAAAATTTTAACCTTAGCTCTGATACCAAATGTAACGTTTCGGATTTTGCCCGCTCGAAAATCGACATCCATACTTTAACATCGTACTCGAATGCCGTAGATTCGACCGTTCAAATCCGATTCGCCGGAGCTTATAACAACATTAAGTAAATAACACAGCGGAATAAAAGAATAATACATTGATATACAATATCTGATACAACAGAGCGATACAATGAATATCAATATACATCAGAGATATGATACAATAAAATAGCAGAGGAACAATATAACTCTAAGATAGTCTTCAAAAGAGAACTCCAGCAACAACAGCTCGATCCAAAATCATGATTCACCAAGACAAGCAAGTCTCGTCCACATCCAAAGACTGAACTAGCTCCAGATAACCTACTAAACCTGACTATCTGAAAAACCCAACTCTAGACTGCTCGTGTAGAAAATTTTGAGCATCCAGAGTTTGGAAAGAAACAATAAACTCTGGATCACTCATGGGACTGGTGTGAGCAACAAAGACAGTTTATCTTTAAAAACAAACAACGAAATATTTTAAAATCAATTCGCAATGCTTTTTAGAAATGAGACTACCATAAGGCCTCCCGCACACACACAATGCAAACGCAGAATCGAAGGAGATTTCTCCTTACGATAGTCAAAGATGCTTGATATGCATTAAAAAGAAACATTTGATATTATTACTAGTGCGTAGGAAAAAATTATTTCGAAAATAAAGATATAAATCTTAGCAAGAGTAGACATTTCGCACTTATGCCTACTATAGCTACCATGTTCAATAGCAGGTTACCTCCACATTCCATGGCAGGTTATACAACTAAACCCATACAGGGTACGTATTTGAAGAATGGATTTCCAAAAAATGGTCGGGCAAAGGATCTTCCCAAACCCCGAAATGGAACGCCTCTGGAAGGACGTCCCCGAGCATCCCAAATGGATCTCTGCCAAACAAGGCCGGCTACCCCTTTCCCAGGAGTAAGAAACCTCAGATATACCACCCCCGGTCCTTTGGTACCTTTATACGAGGCCTCGATTCCAACAACACCACACAGTAATAGATATAGTGTATCCACATGAGTAAGTATCTGGGCTCCATACCATGATACTACCCCTTTCCAGAAGGAATGGTCCTACCCTAGGGAAGCGATCCCTGAAACCTTGCCGCCACGGTTCCTGTTTCGACCTTTACGGGGTTGTGAGGCTTGACGAAGTCTCGTCCACAAAGCCACGCTTTATACAAAAGCTGTGCTTTGGGTCAACAAATGATCATAGAAATGAACACAAAGATAAAAGATCAAACAAATGATCATATCACAAATGATCAACACAATGATCATTTCACAGCAATACACAGCATGTCACATTACCAAATTGGGAATATATCGCTGATAACCATCAACTACATAACCTCTGAGTTCGTACGTCTCAGAGAAGGGTGTTAAGCTAAGAGAATAAATTCTCCGCCACCAACAGAAATATATTTGAAAGAAATCAGCTTTATATCTCAAATTGTAATGTCAAACATGACTATCCATACAAGTCTGTTCCGGGCTCGAACAGAACCGAAGGCACTTCTTACGAACCCTTGCAATCCGGGTATTCACAATTCCGATCAGATTTCCCATCACTTAGGGAATCTCTATACCGTAGCTACTCAGTGCAGAGACAATCAATAGGTCATCCTATCGTTCTCGCAAATACCCGGTCTTCACCACCGGTCTTCAAATGCTATCCATAGCGACGTATCACATATTCGGAATGGATTATACGACCCAAAGGTCCTTTCCCGGCTAACCCGAATAGTGAGCGCAACATTTAAAACATATGGATAAGGAATTTCAATTAAGTCACAACTTAATAATTCAAAACTTTTCTTTCAAATGGTTTAAACAAATTACCATTTCAAATATTTTTAACAAAAGATTAATTTCACAAAATTCCATTTACGGAATTCAAAACAATTTCCATTTCAATTGGATTAACTCGTTAAATCTTTAAATCAAAGATTCAACTCATAGCTTTCAAAATTCGATTAACTTGTTGAATCTTTAAATCAAAAATTTAACTTATAGCTTTCAAAATCATTTCCAAAGATTCATTCATAGCCTTTCAAAAACAATTTCAATTCAACTTGGATTAACTCATTCGGTCTTTGAATCAAAGATTCATTTCATAGCTTTCAAAACATTTCAATTCTATTTCAGCTTGAAACCTTTTCAACATAATTGGGAGATCCTTTCTTTAAAATGAAAGCTATTATTATTTGAAAACAAGTAGTTTTCGTTTCGAAGAAATTCGATCTTATTTATACAAGTTAAATCTTTTGGGTTAATTCAAATTCCCAAAAACAACACTTCAAAAATGGTTTAAAAACCCATATAACTTATTATAAGTTGAATAACTTTTCTTTATATCCTAGTTTCCAAATCATAGAATTCAATTTCAAATATTGAATTCAAATATTAAATAAAAATATTTAAATTTCAAAACTCAATCAAGTTATCCAAACTATATTTCATCTTTGAAATTCCATTTCAAAAGCTTTTCACTTTAATCTCAATCCATTTTTAAAACATTTGAATTCAAATATTCAATTTTATAAATCATTTCAAAATCTGTGACTTAATCGATTTCCTCGTGAAATCCATATTGGTGTGTGTATAAGTGTGGTCAAGGGGTTTAACACAATGGTGCAACATCATTCAATCATCACAGATTAAAACATAGAAATATAGTTGATAAGCAATATAAACTATAACGCTCATCGTCCATTCACAGATCACAGATATATAAAGGTCACTGATAATAAATTACAGGTCACAACACAAATCAGGATATATCACAAAGCATCACATATCAGGGATATTAACAATTCAACATCCAATAAAATCCAAACATCCATAAGTAGGATCAATTTAATTATCTGACAAATTTAAATCAGATCAAATTTCTATGAATAATTCTTTTCACATTTATTATCAAATAAATTTCAAGTAAATGATCCTCATTAACTATTCATAATTATTTAATTACTATTCTTAAGTAATTAAACTCAATTTAATTATTGTTAATTATCATTTAATTAACCTTTAAAATCATATATTTAATCACTGATTATTTAATTAATTAAGTTCTAACTGTAACTTAATAAATCTTAATTATTTGATTAAATAACCTTAATCATTTTTTTAAAAGACAACTCTTTATTAAATTAAAGAATCTTATTTACAAATTAATTTACCTTAATTAATTTAACTCAAATCTTAATTTCTTGATTAAATAAATTAATCAGTTATTCACTTGAACTAATTTAATGAGTGCATATCATTTTATCTTCACTAATTCAAATTTAAAACATTTTCTAACTAATGTTTTAATTATCATCACAAAGCAAATTTAAACAATTTAAATATTAAAACTTCTTTGATTTCAGAACTAGGATTCAAATTATCTTTAATTCAGTTTTAAATTTAGATTTAAACTTTTAGTTTCAACTTGCTCAATTTTTTCATTTAAAATTTCAAATCCATTTCCATTTCAAATCTCTTTAATATATTTTGAATTGCTTTTAAGTTATTAAAACAATTTAAATTTAAAACTTATTTATGTTCAATCTAAACTCTACATTCAACTTGAATTTATATTAACATTTCAATTTGAACTCGGCTTTTAAAAATCTTGGTTTAAAATTTAGATTTGGTTTTAAAATTTTCAATCTAGACTGGGACAAACTCTGACCCGAGTTTACCCTGGCCCTGCTTCGAGTATATGCTCAAATACATATATATAAATATATATTCTCATATATATACATATATGCAAATTTTCAAATCAATTTGACTTAATATATTTTCTATTTGAATCGGGGAAACTCGCATCTCTTAAATCGATAAATTTTACAATTTTAATTCAAAAATTAAACAAGTCATAAATTAAAATTAAATTAAATTCTAGGGTCGTTACAAAAATAATCTATGATTCTAAGACTTATCTTGATACCATGAATCTTTAAACTCGTGAGTCTTTAATGTCTAAATCTGAATCTCTATCTCAGCCTCTTGAGTCTGCTTTTGACACTATACGATCTTCTTAATCAATACCTGTCCGATGTCCTGCACTATATAATATACATATAAGTTGATAAATCATTAACAGCTATATTTGATGTTATCTCATATGGTTGCTGTTATCAAACCAATTACCTAAGGTACAAACAAAAAATTTCTCCAAGCGAGCTCAAGGATCGGTATCGATCCCTGACTTGACTCATTTCTCCACGTAGCATGAATTTGTCTCTAAGCATCGATCGTCACTGAATCATACCCCATGTTTCAATAACAACCCCAAGAAATATGGAAATAACTCCAAGCCCCTTTCATCACTGACCCAATACTTCAAATTTCCACGACTCCAAGCAAACCATGTTCGCCTCCAAGAAAATGGAAAATTTCCTTCGATTGGACTCCAAGTAAATCAATACCGATTCATCTTCTTTTGCCCATAACTTGAGAATACTAACTCCAAACGACTTAAAATTTGAAAAGTAGCATCATAGGGCCTTCCTTGTCATCCCACATCGATCGCACCTCATATGGACCAATATTTATTAATCGGTAACGATCCATACCTATCGATCCATGCCTTTTACTTTCCACCGATCCATGCTTTGAATGCCTATCTTAACCAAATGAACGCCAAACGGCTTGAAACTTGGTGTGCAACCTTATTAGGCCTTCCTTACTGCCTCATATCGATTGTGCCTAGTTTTGGGTTAGAATTTATGATTCGTTTATGGTCCATAGCCTCAACCTAACTAAATCGCCATTCGATCGGCATTTCCAACTATATAAACATCAAAAAATCATACATTCATCATACAAAAGCAATAGCAACAACCAAATATCAAAATATATCATTTTAAAGAGCTCTAAATCTAAGGTGAAAGTTAAGGATCCATAAGAACACATTTTTATAGATCATGTCCAATCATCTAAAATTCACATATATGGTGTAATATGGCCTAAAAAAAATTTAGTATATTTATAGAAATTTTAAAACAACATTTAAGGTGTATAATGGCCTAATTAGTAAGTGGGAGATCTAATCACTTGTTTTAACCCAAAGAAAAAGCCAAATCCTGTACTGAACAGTAATAAGCATGAAATCCAAAGCTCTTCTAACAGAAAATCTCTAATCCCAAGTGCTAGTCACGTTAATCTCCTCGTAATAGTGTAATTTGGAAAATTAAAGTATGTTTAGGTGTTGCTCATTGGTTAATGGGGGTTAGTAGATATTTATAACTATTTTTAAGAGTTGTGAAATGGTGGGGACGAGGTCCCATCAGCCTTCACTTACCCCAAAACCGGAATGGGTTATGGACCTTAAAGCTAACAATCCTAATTACCCACTTAAGCTACTCAAAATCAAAGAAAATTTCAAACAGCTAAAACTCTCAAACGGTTAGTCCGTTTTCTTAATACGACCACTCTAGGAAAAGAGAAACCATCATTTGAATCTAACGGAAGTGATTTCAAACTCTACTTCGATTTCTGTCAAAAATTATAGTCCGTACAAGACTTACAGAGTCCAAGTGGTTACATAGGAATTCGCCAAAAATCATGTATGTATAAAATGTCCTTAAGACCCAAAATTAGGATCATATGACCTCATATGAAAATAATACAAATATTATACGATCCTTCGATATGTAGAATATGGGATTACTTTCTTCCCCTTTCAGGAATTCTAACCTGAAATTCCATAATCAAGTCGATAGGGTCATCTTGCATGCCTAACAATCATATGCAAGCATAGACAACCATCATGCATCAGACATGCATACATAACACTAAAGGAATAAAGAAAACTTCTAAGTCTATAGTAGCATGTAGGATACCATGCTATGGTACATTCATGATATCATAAGTGAAAGTAAAAGTGACAGATAGAAAGTCTCACAAAGTAAAGAGCTCTAGATTTGCCGCCTCATGCTCTTTTCGGTCTTTTAAGTGTAATCGCCTTCACTATCATTCCACAGAACCATTACCAACTTCACCGACTTCCTGCTAAGTTGTTTCATATCATGCCCGATGATATGAATTGGTCTACGAGGTCCCGAAGCCTTTAGTTCAATCTCAATATCATCCAGTTGGTCCAGTGTGATAGTTATGCCTGATTCGTGAACAAATTTCCATAAGTGAGAAACGTGGAATACATTGTGCACCCCCACCATTCTTTGAGGTATGTCAACTCTATATGCATGGTTCCTAATCCTCTCTAATATCAAAAAAGGACTAGAATATTTGGGTGCAAATTCTCTCTAATACCAAACCGAATGACATTTTTCAATAAAGAGATCTTGATAAATACCATGTCGCCGACAGAGAGCTCTAAATCTTGAGGTCTCTTATCAACGTAGATTTTCTCGATTTTATCCGATAGAGAGCTGACAGAGGCAGCTTTCATCCGTTGCCGAATTATCTCGATTTTATTCGATGTTTCTCTAACCATATCTAATCTTAGTATCAACTTCTCGTCCACTTCCCACCAACATGAAGGAGTGTCGCACGGTCGACCATAAATTGCCTTAAATGGTGCCATACTGATGCTAGACTGATAACTATTGTTGTATGCAAATTCAATAAGATGTAAGTGGTCATCCCACGAGCCTCCAAAGTCTAATATGCAAGCACGCAAGAGATCCTCTAAGATAGTTTGGCCGTTAGTTTGAGGGCGATAAGTTGTGTTGTGATGCATCTCTATCCCTAATGCCTTCTGTAAGCTCTTTCAAAACCCATTAATGAACAATGGGTCTTGGTCACTCACAATGATCTTCGGCACACCATGGAATTGTATTGTCCATTTCACATATAGCGCAGCCAATTTGGCTACCGTTCTACTTGACTTGATGGTTATAAATCTAGTGCTCTTGGTCAATCGATTAGCTATGACCCAAATGCGGTCATATCCTGCTCGAGTCATTGGCTGTTCATCTATGAAATCCATCGATACTTGTTAGCATTTCCACTTAGGAATTTCCATCTATTGCATCAGACCATTTTTCTCGGCCTTAACAACTGGCAGTTCGTGCATTTCGAGATGAATATCCCAACATCTTTCTTCATCCCTTCCCAGTATTAGTTCAGCCTTATATCACGGTACATCTTATTACTGCCAGGATGAATAGTTAACCTCGAACGATTGCATTCTCTGAGAACCTCATCCCTCCACCCATCAGTATCAGGAAAAACAATCTCCCATCTTTATGGAGCCAACCATCTCAGTCGAGTCCTTACTGTCTCATATCCTCACACTCTACTACTGCTTCAATCTTAGAAATGATCTTAGTTAATCTGGCACCGTGCCTCTAACTAGTACCAATCCACTCAATAAGAGTTGGTCAAATAGTCAAGCTTGCCAAGATCTCTGGCTCTAGCTTGCATCTCAGTCAGAAATCAGAACCAACAATATACTCTAATTCTATCAACTCTAAGAATATAGCTTACAAGCAGGCATGTATCCTACTTAAGGCATCAACAACTACATTACCTTTACTCGGTGTATATGCAATATCAATGTAATTGGAGACCAAGAACTCTAACCATCACTGTTGATGAAGGTTTACATCCTTTTGTGAAAAGAGTCACTTCAATGATTTGTGGTTGGTGAACAGCTTGAACCTCTCTCCCAAGAAATAATGCCTTCAAATCTTCAGCACAAACACCGTTGCTGCTAACCCTAAATCATGGGTTCGGTATTTCTTCTCATATGGCTTCAGCTGTCGACTAGTATATGCGACAATCTTGCCTTGCTACACCAATACCACATCCAATCTGGTACCACAAGCATCAATGTATACCATCATCCCTTCGTTCCTGCTCGGAATGGTCAATACTGGTGCACTCGTCAACTTTCCTTTACATTCACAAATGCCTGTTCACATCTCACATCCCAAGTAAAAGTATGATTCTTTTTCATCAAATGAGTCAACGGTGCTGCTACCTTAGAGAGATCTTGGACGATTCTTCCATAATATCCAGCTAACCCTAAAAAACTTCTCATGTTCGTAGCATTTTAGGTCTACTCCAATCTTAGAAACAACGTGACCCGGGTATCACACTTATATTATCTAGAAGTGACATTTAAAAAACTTTACCTTCAATCAATGCTCTCAAAATACTTTAGCACCATATTCAAGTGTGTCTTATGTTTCTTTCTCTACCCATAAATTGACAAGAATATCATCGACCAACACAAGCATGAACTTATTTAGCCGACCTTGAAGACACAGTTCATGAGATCAACAAAATATGTCAGTGCATTGGCTAGCCCGAACGGCATAACCAACCACTGAATCGAATGGTGTACAGAATGTGGTAATCGTCACACTTACCTTCACTAAGCTCAGTTGATGAAATCCCATTACAAGAACCAACTAAGAAAATACTCTGGCACCATGAAGCTGATCAAACAAGTCATCAGTATGTGGGAGCGGATACTTGTTCTTCTTTGTCAATTTATTCTGCTTATGGTGATCCACATATAATCTAAGGGAGCCATCCACCTTCGTGGGAATACTACTGGCGCTCCCCATCCAGATATACTCCTACGATTGAACCCATTTCGCAAAAGGTCATTCACTTGCGCCTCAAGCTCTCTCTACTCTCTAAGTCATCATTCACAATAGCATCACTATCTATTTGATATCTTTAACTAAATCAATACGGAACTCGATTTCTCTATGTGGCGGAAGCCTGATCACTTCCTCAAATATGTCCGGATACTCCCTAGCAATCGGTACCATCTACAAATAATCGTGCACGATGTCAAGCGAATATCGAAAGCTGACCATAACCTCATCGTTCGGTAGGTAGGCCAACACTACCTTCCACTCATCATCCATCTCTATCTTCATCGATAACCTCTCACAATCCATCACTACTTCGTATCTGTAAAGCCAGTCCATCCCCTGTATAATATCGAACCCCACATAAACCAAAATAGAAAAATCATAATCAAAAGAACATCCATGATCCGATAAGAACAAACCACGATAAACCATACACAAGATAGTGAAGCCTGAATAGGGTTTTTCATAATCAACGGCTGTTCAACTATTTCGAGTTCCAATTCCAACATATCTACCAGGTCATTGGATATGAAAGAATATGAAGCCCTAGTATCAAATAAAACTCATATATAAACACCCTAGATGGAATGCATATCTTAAATAACGATGCTTTGCCCATCTCTTTTGTCGATGGAGCATTCGTCCAAGTTGGAGTGACATTGATAATATATGCTTTCACTACCTACTTCTACTTCAGTAGCTCTGGACAGTATTTCTAAATATGCCCAACCTTATTGCAATTTAAGCATTTCTTTCCCTTAAGTCTCCAGTACCTAATAAAGTTGCCTTTCCCTCCATAGTTATAACAAGTAGGTTCTCACCGGACCTGATATCCCTAATCTACTCATTACGAGTATGTAGAGTAATAAGAAGCAAAGCTTAAAACCCCTAGTCAAACAGCAGTCGTGTATAAGCAATTAAAATCTCAAATACTATAAAATCAATATACTAGGACAAATGGTATGTAATATCATACATGATCTGTCCCTACATCCACAAAGTTAGCACGTATAACATATATATGCTACTCTATGATAGTCATCATGGGTGTACTATACATCAAGGTACTAAGGGTGTCCATATATCCACATCGATAATATCTACATTGCATGACATCCCCGAGATGATAGATGTTATCTATATAATTTTAGAAAGATACACGACAAAGCATGAATTCATGTCAAAGTGAAAGCCATGAGCTTCATGTTGAAATTAACGAGTCCATGTGGAAAAGCTGGAAGTAAATAAGAAATGCAAGTTTATCCAGAGATGTAGCGTTATACCAAAGTAAAAAATGTCGAAAGATAGCATGCCGTGGATCGTCAACATAACAACAAGCGTAATACAAATTAACAAGGAAAAGGTAAATCGAAAGGCTACGATATCAGAGGCAGCAATAATGAACTATACCACCCTTAAGAGTTAAAGGATCTTGCATCAACAGAATAATGCCAAAAGAGTAAAAGCAGTAAAGCAAAGAATCTTACTGTGGGCTCGTAGGGATGAATATCGACATCCGTAGATGTACAACAACTATAAAGGAAGTTGCTACCACTATCATTATTAATGCCGAAGATATGCGATATAATGACAAAACTATGACGCTAGGAAGTACTAAAATATGGAAAAGAATCGATGCTAAAGGACTATAATGCCACAACACATCTATAGGAGTTTATAGTAATGTCATCTCTCATCTGTACCATACATCATCAACGTCGCATCTCATCAGTATTGCATCACTTGAATACTGTATTTCAAATAATGTCGCATTCCACTCATACCGTGCTCCATCAATACCATGCTTTATCAATAGGTAGCATATCATGAATCAGGTGGGGACATCGCGGACTAGCAGCAGCACCTCTATTCATTAATAATACTCTTCAACGCCCTCTCTAAAACAATATCGTATATGGTTAGGAATGACATCGCACTTAATCGATATCGCCTCCAATTAATATCGCTTATTACCAATATCAAGAATCAATGCCACTATTCAATGTCACTTGTATTCATGCCAACTTACTTTAATGCCGTGTCCAACTGATGACATATATCATTGATTCCATAATATCGTAGTACCTATTTTAGAGATATCATCGCAGACCTTTAAATTGACATCGATGATGAACATTATCAATGTCCATGAAGGCTATTAAGGTAGATGTCGCTCAATATCAATGCCGCTCTATTTTAATACTGCATTATATCAATGCTACTTTAGGTCGATGCCATAACCATTGGTGAAGAATACTGAAGATTGTCATGATACTTAGTGTCATTAAAATTGTCGAAGATTATGCATGCCAAAGATAAGTCAGGCCGGAGGCAGCATAAAGCGTCATGCCGAAACCCATCTACCCATGTAAAAAGGGACCTAAAGGCATGAAGGAAGGGGCAATCATTTCTTTTATCTTCCCTTAAAATTAAACTCTTGTAGCCCTAAATTGATTTATTCCAACTTAATTGTAGTCATGCTCAGTTGGGATGAATGAGACCTTAGATGTGCCTATTACTATGATCATGC
The DNA here is from genome assembly GCA_030765085.1 of Allium cepa. Taxonomy (NCBI): domain Eukaryota; kingdom Viridiplantae; phylum Streptophyta; class Magnoliopsida; order Asparagales; family Amaryllidaceae; genus Allium; species Allium cepa. The sequence goes on along the minus strand of CM060938.1, from coordinate 623,918,275 downwards.
ATTTTGGACATTATTATAAATGAGCATGTGTATAATCAAACTCTTTGGGCCATTAGCAAATGCAATACTATTCACATAGGATCATATGAAGTTTGGTCCAAACAGTGTTTATATACCTAGCCCCTATTTTTAGTTATATATATGGACATCGGACTATGGAGATAAGGACTATTTACTTAGTTCGTTAGCATGTTTAATAGGCTACAACACATATATATTACTTATCTTCTCTCTCCTTTGAATATATTACATAGGGTAGCGTTCTATTCATAAAGAGAAAATAGATTCTCGAATATATTATTCCAAGTGACCTTAAGGTCTCTCGAATATCTTGTTCCAAGCGGCCTTAAGAGATCTCGAATATTGTATAGAAATCATTTTAGTTTTCGAATGAGTAATCCCAAAGTCCATGGGAATTATGGACCCATTTCCTAATGATATCCTATCGTACTAAACCTTGAAATTTAAGTTTATTCTTGATTTAATTGACACCAACTAAACCATGCTTGGTTGCATCGACATATGAACCCAAATCAAGGATTGGCTCATCATTCTTGGCTTTATGAACGTTATACCAATTATTGGTTTAACACTTTGGCGCTATAAGGAGGCTCGAACGTCCAATTTCATTTAACTTGCTTCTCAAACTAGTTTGGGTAAATTTGTGTTCCACAAAAATGGGAAGATCAAGGAAAATTGACGCTCTAAACGAAGGAATCACACAAACGATGATATTAGAAGAAAATGTCATTCCCAACTTCAACTTAGGATATGCAAGGCCTATATAACCATCAAAGCTGACACAACCTATCAACACCGTAGCTAAGATTAAAGACCTAAAACAACAAGTGTCAATGATGAAAGAACTTCTGGGAGGAATCCTTGCTCAAAAATCTTCCAAACCCACCAAGCTCATCGGAGGAGACAAGATAAAGTCTCCAAGAAGAGGTTCGGATACCTCTTGCTTAAAAACAAAGCAGAAGAAAACTCGTAATAACTCCACAAAAGAGGAAAGGCCACTAGCAAGTTGAAGCAACAGAGCTTTCTCCAAAGTCATTGGTTAATAACAAAGTTAAAGCAAATTTCCAGGGGAGATTAAAGGAGAAGTTCAAGTAGCATCTGGAATTTCAACCCTTGAAGGATACAAACTTGTTAAAGGTAATCACCACAACGATGAATCTTGTATAAGAGACATGGCTGAGAAAATGGCAAAGGACATGCTTAATCTTAAAGGAAAGAGATTTTTTGATGAGAAGGTCAATAATAACCACCAAGAAACTACCTTCACAGATGAGATCATGTCCATCCAGATCCTGTCCCACATCAAAATTCTGTGCTTAAGGTATAATAGAGCTACTAACCTCGATGATCACTTGACGGCCTTTAAAAGTCGGATGGACCTATACAACGCATCTAGAGTTGTGCATTAAAGGCTTTTCCCTATTACTTTCAAAGGTGCAGCAGCCAAATGGTACAGGCGGTACCATGAGAAAACCATCTAATCTTGGAAGAAATTCACTTATAAATTCTCATCCTAGTTCTATATTTGTAAAGACCCTACTATCGACTACACTGTGTTGGCTAATATCAAGAAAAGACTAGAGGAGTTGTTGGGTGATTATCTGATGACGTTCAATGCAGAGGCACTAAAGGAAAAAGGTATGACCGATAAGGACATGTTGGTGGCATTACATTTAGGGTTAATAGAACAAACACAATTCTTTAAGTAGCTCTATATACACGGATGCAGAGATTTAAAAGAATTCCATTTCCAGACCAACAAATTCAACCGCATGGATGAATTATTTATGCTAAAAAGAACGCTCATCTAACGACCCTGACTCGACCTTCGAAAATCGGCATCGAATACGACACTCATATTCAAATGCCGTGGATCCAAACATCGAATCTGGTTCGTCGGAGCTTATAACACAATTAAGTAAACAACACATCAGAGGAAAAAGAAATGAATATCATAAACATCTCCAAGAATCACGAGCACCCAAAACCCAATGGTTCGCCGGAGATCAAAATTTGATCGTTTGACCCAAAGCTGAAATTGACCCAAACGCCTAAAATTCTTTGCCAACAGCGATCTATCCCACCGGAGCTCATGCCAAATGACCCCAAGCTACTACGTGACCTTTAGCAACATTCCCTACAAGTGCGATAGCCTCCGATCCATCCATCACTTCGCCATTACCCCGAGAACCACGACCACCAAAACACCCCAAAAACCGTAAATTGACTTCGTCCCCCAAATTCACGCAATAGAAATTTTTACTGACATTTTTCCCGACTTCGCAAACCATTAAGCTAGCTTCAAAACCAATTTCAACGTCCAAGATCTGTTTAATCTTCAGGAATTGACAAAAAAACATTTTTGGTTCATCTCGAAACTGCATCTTAAACACGTAACTAAAAATCATCATACTTGTTTTAAAAATCTTGTTTTTAAATGATTATTCAAGATATAAAGTTAAATCAACAAATTAAAAATATTCGAATTTAACATATAGTTTTGTTTTCACCGTAAAATTGATATGCAGGACCCATGGTTGCACTATTCAGCTTCAGCAAATCCCATGTTTGTGATTTTAAGTTTAAACAACCACAATTCGTTTAAGATCCTAAGTTTAAAAATAGTTCGTATGAAGACGTGTTCAATTTTCCTTATTTTTCTTTGCTCTGTAACCAAAATACAGAGGAACAAGCTACATAACAATTCCCAGAGTATTCACAAAATAACTTTCCCTAAAACTATTTTTGAAAAGGAATTTACAATGTTCTAATCTTTTGCTGTTTATAAATCGAAACCTAAAAGTAATTATATAGGGAGCAGTAGATTTTTTTTATAATGGCTTTGAGTCTGTAGATTTAACAGAGAGTGTATATATGTGAATATACATACACACACAACCAAACAAACTTATCATCTCTATATTTATCAATATGCAAACATAATCATCATATCAAAATAAAGAAATAAAAACTTTGTGCAACTAAATCAAAATTCAGCAAGCAAATCGTTAATCATTTATCTAATTAACCTTTAGTAATGAATTAATTAACCCTTAATTATAATTCATCCGCCTTAAATTATTAAATAATTAACCTTTAATTATTTAATCCACCATTACCTATAATTTATTAATTAACCCTTGATTAATTAATTACCATTTATCCTCAATTAATTATCATTCTTCATTACTTAATTAAACTTAAATTAATTAATTATCCTTAAATTACTTACCAAATTAATCACCATTTTGATTAATTATCATTTAATTAATTATCCTTTAATAATAATTATTGATTATCCCTAATCACATAATTGAATCATCACTTGATTAATTAACTTTGGTTAATAATTAATTACGTTTATTTAAGTAGATATCCTTAATAATAATTAATTATCTAAATTAATTTATTCTTAATGGTTGGTTTATCAACTCTTAATTACTTTATAAATTAATTACTTCTTAATTTAAATTACCTTAATGACATTGATTAATTATCCTTAATAACTTAATCTTTTATTAATTGTCCTGAATGACTTAATTAATTTACTAATTATCTTTATTAATAAATCATCTCTTAAATACCTTCATCAATTAATCTTTGAGTCATTATTTAATTTACCCGATTCATGTAATTATTTTATCTTAATTCTTCATGGATTAATAAAATTTAACAAATCACCTTGATTAAACAAATAACCCTTTAATTTAATTATATTGATAATTAATTACCTATCCTAATAATTAATTATTAAATCCTATTTGAAAGAATTAAGAATAAGATACATAATATACATATCTTATTTAAAAACAAATCAATTTTTAGTGTTTAACTTAAAAATTAAATTTTGTAACTTTGATAAAAACTCATTTAATTTAATGTTAATTAACTTAAAAATTATTTTAGAAAATGAAATAACTGTAACATCCCTGAAATTTTAGTTAAAATAAATTGATAATTAATTTGAATTTTGAAATTAAGTTGTGAATTTAATTATGAAATAAAATACAAATGTCACGATCCAAATTTCAACGTTCGAAAATCGGCATCCGTACTTCACTGTACTTAAATGTCGCAGATCCCAACGTTGAAATTCAAGTCGTGACGGAGCTTATAACACAATTAAGTAATAATAACAAAGCGGAAGAAAAGAAATGAATATCATATACAACTCCAATGATGCAATATCCAATGATACAATATGAATCAATAACAGAGATACAATGAATATCAGAAAAACAACATACAACAGGGGAAAACAGATAGTCAAAAGATAACTCCAATTCCAATGCTCCAAGGCTAAACTCCAAACCACAAGCTCGAACGACCATCATGTTGCACATAGATAAGCAAGACTTGTCCGTGAATCCAAAGACTTCAATATCCAAGATCACCAAAGAATACCAAAGAGAAAGCTGAGAGCTATCGAATCGATATCTATATCTACTATCTGAAAAACCCAACTCTAGACTGCCCGTGTGGAAAATTGTAGCACCCAGAGTTTAGGAAAGGAGCAATAAACTCTAGGTCAGTCATGGGACTAGTATGAGCAAACAAAAACAATTGGTCATTAAAAACAAACAAAAGAATTTAGATTTTGAAATCCGCAATGCTTTTTGGAAAATGAAACTACCATAAGGCCTCCCGCCACACACATAATGCAAACGCAGAATTGGAGGAGATTTATCCTTATGATAGATAAATATGCTTGATACGAGAATATTTCTTTTATATTATTATTATAAGTGCACAGTGTGGAAAATCATTTCGAAAGTATAATATAAATCCTAGCCAGCATAGACATTCCGATCTATGCCTACTATAGCCACCATCTAAACAGTGGTGACCACCATAAGTAAATGGCAGGTTCTACAACTAAAACCGTACAAGGTGCGTATTGAAGAATGGATTTCCAACAAACGGTCAGGCTAAGGAACTTCCTGGGCCACATGGGTATGCCTTTGGAGGGATGTTTCGAGAACCTAACCGGATCTCTGCCAACACAAGGCCGGGTTACCTCTGTAACTAGGTAACTTCTGACACGAGTATGCCATCCCCCGGTCGTAACCAACCTTTATCCCGGGATTCACCAACAACCACAAAGTAATAAATTTGCAGCAACCACATAGGTTAAGTATCTGGGCTCCATACCATGATACCACCTCTATCCAGAAGGAAATGAACATACCTCAGGGGGCGCTACCCCCAAATAACCTTGCCGCATTCTTCCAGTTTCGACCATTCCGGGTTGTGAAGTTTGACGAAGTCTCGTCCACAAAGCTACGCTTTTTACAAAGCCATGCTTTGATCAATAAATGATCAGCAGCACTTCATATGCCACATTACCAAATTGGGAATGCATCACTAGTAACCATCAACTACATAAGCTCTGAGCTCGTACGTCTCAGAGAAGGGTGTTAAGCTAAGAGAATAAATCTCCGCCACCAAACAGAAATGTATTTGACAGAAACCGGTTTTACATCTCAAAGTGTAATGTCAGACACACAACCATACAAGTCTGTTCCGGGTTCGAACGGAACCAAAGTCATTTCCGAAGAAGCCCTTGCAATCCGGGAATCCACAATCCCGATCGAACTTCCCATCACTTAGGGAATCTCTATACCGTAGCTACTCGGTGCAGAGACAATCGATAGGTCATCCTATCGTTCTCGCAAATACCTGGTCTTCACCATCGGTCTTCAAATGCTATCCATAACGTCGTATCATTATTCAGAATGGGTTATATGACACAAGGTCCTCTTCCGGCTAAACCGAATAATGAGCGCAATATTTTAAAAATATATGGATAATGGGGTCTCTGTTAAATCACAGCTTAAAGCCTAAACCTTTCATTTAAATGGTTAAAACAAATTACCATTCCCAATCTTTTAACAAAAAGATTCATTTTAAGACCCCTATCAAGGTTCACCAATCTTTTACAAAGATTCATTCATAGCTTTTCAAGACAATTCCCGTTTCAAATTTAATTAACTCATCCGGTCTTTAAATCAAAGACTTATTTCATAGCTTTCAAAACAATTTCCCAAAGATTCATTCATAATTTTCAAAACAATTTCTATTTCAATCTTTTATATATAAAAGACACACCATTTAAAAATCTTCTTCAATTTCAAAATAGGGTTCAACTATCTTTCATAAAGATTCAATTATAGCTTTTCAAAACCATTCAATTTTCAAATTTGAAATCTTTTCATCATAATTCAGAAAATTCTTTCCTTATATAAAAGCTATTATTATTTGAAAACAGATAGTTTTCGTTTCGGAAAACTCTATTATAATTGTACGAGTTAAGGCCTTTCAAATATAAAGTTGGTTAAATTCAAATTCTCAGAATCATATTTTTAAATGGTTTAAAAATTCATATAAACCCATTTATAGTTGAACAACCTTTATAAACCCTAGTTCCCAAATCATAGAATTCAATTTCAAATATTGAATTCAAAACTAAATCAAACTATTTTAAATTTCAAAACTTTATCAAGTTATTCAAAATAACTTTTATCTTTAAAATTTCTTTTCAAATGCTTTTCACTTTTTAACCCAATTTCATTTCTAAAACCGTTTGGATTCAAAATTAAAATTCTAAAACTATTTTGAATTAAATTCAAATATCCGTGACTTAACATATTTCCTTGTGAAATCCATATTTGTGTGTGTACGGTGTAGTCTAGGGGTTTTACATACAATAGTGCAACAACAATCATCATAGCTATATCGATAAGCGGTATAACCCATAACGCTTACCTTCATTCTCAGATTCATAGATAAAGTAAATTTATCAATCATAAAAAATTCACTAATATGATTCGATGTGGGTTTCAGATAACTAACTGGAATCCGACTCCCTATCGCATCGAAATTCAAATGTCGGTTTATGGGTCAAAGGGTTTTGCATATTCATATAACAATATATTCATCACAGATATAATAGCTTAGCATAAAGCATTATATAGCATCACATCACATATCAAATATATCAATCCATTACATAACATTCAACAAATCAAACATCTACAATTAAGATGACTAAATGGGGTGGTTTTTAAGTTTATCAACCACATAATTACTTTCATTAGTAATCTTAAATCAATGATTAATTATCACTAACTACAATTGATTAAGTTTAAATCGCCTTCATTAATTAATCATTTCTTTAATTAATTATCTTGATTAAATTAACCCTTAATTATAATTAATTAAATCCTTAATAAATTATCCCTTAATTAATAATGATTTCTTAATCATTTTAAATTAATTAACCTTTAATTGATTATTCTTAATTTAATTACCTTTATTAATTAATCACATTAACTAATTATTATTCCTTAAATTACTTATTCTTTGATCACTTGGTTAATCAACCTTTAAAGATAAATTAATTACTTTTAATTAAGTAATTACCTCTGAGCAATTAATTACCCTTAATTACTTAATTAACAATTAATTACCTTTAATTGCTTAATTAATAATTAATTACCTTTATTAATAAATCATTCCTTAAATACTTTCGTTAATTAATTAATTTATCTTTAAAACATTATTTGATTAACCTTAATCATGTAATTGTTTTACCTTAGTTTTTGATTGATTGACAAAATTAAATCAATCACCTTGATTTGAAACAATTAATCCTTTAATTAATCGTATTGATAAATTAATAACCTACCTTAATAATTAATTATAAAATTCCATTTGAAAGCGTTAGAAAAAGTAAATAAACAAATAAATTTTAAATATCCAACATAAAAATTTAAAATTTGAAACTTTTAATTTATACTTCCTACTCAATAAATAAATCATCATTTATCAAAAAGAATAATTCCACAAATTCCTTTAACTAATCCAGTGAAGTTTAAAACTGGAAATACCTAGGCGAACCCGAGTGTTTCCCCGAGCTAAACCCCCACGAAGTCGAGCTCTACTTCGAGTTTTCCCAATTTTTACCCGAGTGCCCCAAAATTTTAATCTAAAAATTTTCTAGTTGTTTTTACTTTCGCACCGCATACCTACTTCGAGTTAAACTCCGAGTTAACACACGAACCCCCGCGAGACATGCTTCGAGTCGCCTTCCTTCTTCCCAAACACGAAAACCATTTTGTACCATTGATGAACGTATACGTGCACAACTACGCTTCCCATCGCCGATCAACGACGAGGCCACCAACACGTCATCGACGACATCCCCAAGCATCGCGAGCACCCAAAACCCAATGGTTCGCCGGAGATCAAAATTTGATCGTTTGACCCAAAGACGAAATTTAAACAAACGCCTAAAATTCTTTGCCGATGGTGACCTATCCCACCGGAGCTCATGCCAAATGACCCCAAGCTACTACGCGACCTGCAGCAACATTCCCTACCAGTGCGATCGCCTCCGATCCGTCCATCACTTCGCCATTACCCCGAGAACCATGACCACCAAAACACCCCACAAAAATTATTTAATTAATGATTAAAAATTTATTAATTAAATAATTAAGTTATAATCAAGGTTAATTAATCAAATAATTAAGGATTAATTAAGTTATAGTTAACACTTAATTAATTAAATAATTAGAGTTTAATTAATGGATAATTAGAGATAAATTAATTTGTAATTAATAATGGTTAATCTAAGTTAATTACATAAGGAAGAAATTAAAAGAATTGTTAATGGTTAATGAAGGTCATTAACTAGGATTATTTAATAATTAATTAATGAGATTAATTTTAATAATTAATTAGATTAATTAATTTAATGATAATCATTTGTGAATGTTTAAGTGTAATTACTTTATGAAAGTAATTAAGGAATTAATAATTTGATGTAATTGATTTAGTTTAATGCGATTGTTTAAATTTATTAATTAAGTTTAATTAATTTAAACACTATATCATTTTATAATAATTACTTAATGTAATTAATGGATTGGAATTACATAATGAAGTAACTAATTGGTAATTACAGGATGTAATTAATTGAAGATGATTTAATGATGAAAGTAATTTGGATTAAATTACTTTGCAATTAATCAAGTCATTAATTAAGAAATTAACTAAGGATTAATCAATTTATTTAATGAAGTAACTAAAGTTTGTTAATTACTGAATGTGGTTAATCAAGAGGGATTAATCATTGTGGTTTAATTAAGATTAATTACTTATTGTAATTAATTTAAATAAAGTATTAATTTAAATATAATTATGGATCATTAATTTATATAATTAATGATGTAATTAAGGATTAATTAATTAAGATTAATTAATCAATGATAAGTGATAAAAAGTAATTAATTAATGTAATTAATTAAGGATTAATGTAATTAATTATAGTTAATTAATTTATTGAAGTAATTAAAGGTTAATTAATGTTTTTGGTTAAAGATAATTAATTTGTGAAATTAATTAAAGGACGACTACTTGAATGTAATTAAGGGTAATTAATCAAGGGTGCTTAATTAAGGTGATTAATTTGAATGCTTAATTAATCGACTTGTAATTAATTAATGGTTAGATAAGCAAGATTTATAATGGTGAAGTAATTAATTTAATTTATATTAAATTAATTAAAGATGAAGTAATTAATTTAATTCACTTTAAATTAATTAGAGATGGAAGTAATTAATTTAATTCATTTTAAATTAATTATAGTGTGGTTAAGTAAATCTTTGCTTATGTATGAATGGGTGATATTGATTGCCTTGAATGGTTTGTGATCTCAGAAATGAGATAAGTAATGCTGTGTGGTATGAATGCTTTAGGTGCATTGTGATGATAATATAGATTATTTATTTTGATGATAGTATGGATTATCTGTTTATAATGATAACGTGGATTATCTGTTTATTATGATAATGCTGATTATCTATTGTGATTTGTGAATTATCTATCTGTGTATATATAGATAACTGAATTGAATTGTTTTAAACTTTAAAACAACTTGGCCTTAAAAGACACGTTTTGGATTTCGATGAGATCGGGATCGCGTTTCCATATTTGGGTATCCGAAAACCACATCGATCCAAATTAACGATAGGCCGTGAATCTCAAGTGAAGATGAAGATTTAGAGTGCAAGGGTTATCGTCGTTAATTCTGAGGGTGATTCCAAAATGAGTGCAACGAGATAATGCCTTTGGTTTAGTTCGAACCCAGAACGAACTTGTATGGATTGAATGCTTTTAGATCATCGTCAGGTGGACGATGAGCATTCTAAGTGATGTGTTCTGATTAAAGGTAATCGTAGCCTCAAGCCTCATCAACCGAGAATGGCTAAAACAGGGGAGGTGCAGCAAGGCTAAGTGGGTCATACCAAAGTAGGACGAGATTTTCCCCTGTCTAGAGGTCCTTTTTTATTTCGGCTGTGTGGACGATTGTGAGCTACAACTATCGGGGTTGTCTTGTTCGGGACTGTCCAGTAAGGGATGGTTCCAGTCTTGTGTTGCATGGGAGTTAGGGTGGCTCCTCGGTATGTTGATCTAAACCACGTATTGTGACGGCGGTACGCCAGTAGCCCTGCCATTGTATGGAATCCAAAATCCAATAAGTGCCCTCGGTTTTGATTGTATTACCCACTTTTGTGGCTAGTAGCTGGAATTTAATAAATGTAACAATTTCGGCTATTTCATATTTACTTGAAAACCCTAGACCTTTTATAATATCACTGGATTTCCTATCAAATGTTTTGGTTAGCGTAAGGTAAAAACTTTTCCATGTTTATGTGTGGGAAGTCTTACGTGATAGCTTTCTTTTCAAAAAGTTTTTGAAAGTTAAGCAACCTTAACCTGTTACTCACACCAGACCCATGTCTGACCCGGAGTTTATCTTCTGTTTTCTTAAGCTCTTGGGTACTCAAATTTTTATGAGTAGCCATGGGATTCAGGTTAGATTTGACAAAATGTGGAGGAGCAATGGAGCAGGAGGCTTCTACGTGTAGATATATAGTGTTCCGCTGTGTTGGTTTCTTTAAGTAGTTTCCTTGTACCGTATTGAGTTGTACAACTAGACAGGTGTTTATAACTGCCTAGTATGTGATGTGTAACCTGTGTAACTCTGATAATGGTTGTAAACTATGTAATATTTATGTTACCAATATAATTTATTCGTTCCGCTGTTGAGATTCTGATATTGTTTCTTCTTTCTCTTCTTTCTTTTCTCTTTTCTATCCCTTTCTTTCTTCAAGATGATGCGATTTTCTGTGGTGAGAAAGTCGGGTCGTCACATTTTTAATTAATAATCTAATTAATGATCTTTAATTATAAATAGATTAATCCTTAATCAAGTATTTATTAATCCCTAATCATTAATTAATTAAATTAACTAATTATTCCTTAATTACCTTATTAATTTAATTAATTTCAAATCATTAATCTTAATTAAATTTTTAGATAAAAACATTTCTTAATTATGACTAAATTTTCATTAACAAATTTGTTAGAAAACAAATTTACTTTTGAACTTACTTTAAATTTCATTTCAAATATAAGATTTGAAAATGAATACCATTTAGCTTAAACAAAGTTTAAATAATTTAAAAAACCTTTTAAATTATATAGTAAAGAAATGCTTATCTTATACAAGAAATTTATAAGAGTTTAAACTAAATTCATTATTAAATTCAATAATTTAAATATACACTTTCACATACATATTTGTTTAAATCTTTCAAAATTTAAACTTCTTTTTATTTCAAACTGAAATACAAATTTAAATCTTTGATTTCCTGAATTAAACTTCACTTTAAAACTTACTCACATTTTTTTAAAACTTCATTTTTTATAAATTTAAACTACTTAACCATTTTTAAAGTAGTTAACAATTCAAGTTGAAAACTTATTTTTCTTTTTAAAATTAAGATTAAATCTTAAACTTGAACTCTAGAATTTAATCTTGAATTTAAAACTTAGTTTAAACTCAAGCTTTACATTTAAAAACTTCGGTTTATAAAAATTTTAAAAACAGACATTACAGGTTTTTCTTAAAACCTGTAAACAATGAAGTATCCGAGACAACCCCTATTTACTTTGAGTTCAATGCTCAATCTCCCCGAGCAAACCACCTTACTGCTTCGAGCAACTCGAGCAACCCACTCTGTTCCAAAACTCAACCCTACATCACTAGACAATAACTTCACCGTGCATATGCACGGTGACTCCGGCCACCATAGATCATCAGCGATGATCGCGACACACCATAAATCCACTCTGTAACTCACCATGATCATCAATTTGTGCTTCAACCCTCGAATTCGAGTTCGAGAACCTTAAACCCAAACCTGGAAATGCAAAAGCATCGCCATCTCAAAACCTGTCAACAGCTCGTTCTTGCCACTCCGACCATCTGGAGGTCAGCAACTTCGGCCATGACTTTAACTACGACCCAACTACCATTTCCCAAAAACTTACTACACTCAATCAACTACACAAACCGTAGTGATTGATTCACCAAGCACAGCTAAAACTAGGGTTTAAAAAGAATTCTCATAGCTGCATCTTCCCCGATGATTTTCAACACCATCTAGAATTTTTCCTAACATCTCTGATCTCCCCACCACCATCAGGTAGAACTCCGACCCTTCCAGTCACATAGATCACGAGAAAATTTTAATAGTCCCATTCCAGTCAAAACTCAAACTGCACATTCATCTTATTTCTAAAAATCTTGATTCTTGATTTAAAAATTATGTTTTAGTTAATGTATTCAATCTACAATACTAAATTTATAAATTATACAGTATGAGTTTTGATTTATATCAACATGCATTGATGTTTAAATACATACAGAGACCATCAAGTTTTAATTTGACTTGATTAAAATTTTAAACTATAATTTAAGTTAAATCAAACAACATTTTTTTAATAACCAGATCCTATCAATAACAAAGTTAAGAGGTAAGGGATTGAGAAGTGAGACTGGAAACAAACAGAGCACATAATTCATATACACAGCATGCATACATATAAAATTCACATCAGACATTCATGTAGTACTCATTTTTTTTTCAAACATACCAGCATGAGACCAGATTTATTTTTAAAATTTTAAAAGTTTCTCATTGATTTTAGAAGAAGGCAGAGCCTCATTTGAAATGCTTTTGAAATTGAGTTGCTGAAGACATTTGCATGCAAAGACAAAATTTCAGATTTTGAAAAAGCCTTTGAACTCTTAGATCCTTAGTTTCCTTGAAAATGCAGGTTTTCACGTAGAACCAATTTTCCAAATTTAAGAAAAAATGCAGATTTGCTTTTCTTCATGAACTACGGGTTTGAAAAGAAAATTCCTTTGCTGTTTGTTTGATTTTAAAAATATTTGCGCGCTTCAAGATTTGATAATGAGGAAAATTACTGATTTGCATGAGAACAAGTTTTAGATTTTGGTTTTGAAGATCTAATTTTAAATCTGAAAATAGTTTATAGGTTTTCAGATTTGTTTCGAGTTCATTCCTTAGATTTCTTAACTTTTGATTTTTTTAAAAGGAAAAAGAAATTGAAGAGAAGAGGCCTTATTAAAAGATGAAAGTAGGATTTAATAAGAAACAAAAGAATATACAAAATTGAAAATGACACTTGTATAAGATTTTAACATTTGTCACATTATAATGTTTATCTTTAACATTTGTTAAACGATGCTCAGGAAAACAACACTTATCTTTATAAAGTAATTAGTATTTAATTTAAATGTTAATATATGGGTTATGCCTAATTTAATTAATTAATTAGTATTTTATATGTATATAAATTTTTAAAAGAAATAAAAACAAATTATGCTTATAAATAAAAGCTTAGGCATAAAAAACAATAAAAAATCTATACTTTGGGTTTTAAAACTTTATATTCAAATTTAGATTAAATTCTAAAATCTAATATTTAAAAATCAAGTTATACATACAAATTAAATTTGAAATAACAAATGCTATTTTTATTCAAAATCTATTTGTAAAGACAATACATTATTAATATTGTTTTTAGAAATGATTCATTATCAAATTAAAATAAATATAAAGGAAATTATGTCTTTATTAATAAATTACTTATTTTATTAAGCTATAAAACTTTTTGTTAATTAATTTAAATTTAAAACTTAAGCCAAAATCATTCTAAACAATAAAACATCTTTCTTAACAATTTAAAATCATATACTTATTTATTAAGTAGTTTTGAAAAACTTAATATTAAATTAAATCAAAATTTCTAAATTATTATTATATATATTATAATTTTAAATCAAGATTCATTTATTAAATTTAAACCAAGGTTATTTATTTTATAACTTTGAAAAGCTTTATATTAAATAAAAACAAATTCTGAAATTACTAAAAATATTAGAATTAGAAAATATGCTTTATTTATTAAATTTATAACAAAGTTAATCTATTTACAATATAAACCATATATTTATATCATAAATAGAAACCAATTTATTAGCTTTAAAAGATAAAATCTACCAATTAAATATTTATTAAAGGAAAACTATTAAATCAATTTGAATTATTATTAACAAAATTATCAATATCAATTTAATTTTTAATACAAATTATTAAATTGATATTGTCAAAAATTCGAGGATATTACAATCCTTCCCCCTTAAAAGAATTTCGTCCTCGAAATTTGAAACAAAGGTAATTTAATAATCTCATTAAAGATTTAATTTTTAAAACACAAGCATATATCAAACATATGCTAACAACCATAGCGACCAATTCATCCAATCAAACAAATCTACTATCCAGACAAAATTCTGGATAGAATTTCCTCGAGTTTCCCCAAGTATAAATACTGGGATACTCGCTCTACAGAATCCAAACAATAAATACTACTAAGCTACAGATCTCCTATTCATTTAGATCTACAACTTTAAACAGGATATCATACTACAGACGAGTTTGACTCAACAACCAAAACTCCTGAACTACTGGTTCCAAAACCATATATAGATCATACACGTACTCCCTCAGAGATACGTGAAACTCATCGAATCCCAATTATTCTTGATGATAATGATTTGGAATATTGTCTGAATGTGAGTGTATATATTTGTAAGTTCATATGGGTTTTTATGTGTGGATTGAGTTGTGCATATCTGTGCTATATATATATGCACCTCTGTTGTTTTCAGGCAAGTATGATCCACAGTATTAAAAAATAAAAAAAACATACCTCAACATATAAAATGATTCAGGCTTCGATCTTTGAAGAAAAAGTGATGAGAACTAGGTAATTCAAATTTTTAAAATAAAAACAAACAGGATTGTTAAGCAGTTCTCTGGAAATTGGGGTTTACAGTATAAAATCAAAAATAACCAAAAATTTGATGTTCATAGTGGTGTGTTTTAATTATACGATTTGATTAGTATTGCTAAAATATGAATTTAGATAATAAAATCAAGATTTCTAAATTTGAAAATCATTTTGTAACAACCCGGTATTTCGCATCAATTGATAATCGACATTAACGATTAATATTGTTGCTAATTGCTAATTGAAGTTTTGATTTTTAAAATTGAGTTAAAATTCTTTTATAAATTGTTAAAAGGAATTGTGGGCTTTAAAATTAAAATTTATCTCGGCCCATTTATTCTTGGTGCCGAATTATTTCGAATTATACCCGTTCCCCCCTTTCGTTTTTCATTTTTTATTCGTAACCCTAAACCTAAAAATCGAACGAAGAAAAAATAATGGTGGCTCTCTTTACTCCCTCACTCAAAAAGCTAAGGCTTCACAAATTAGTGGCTGCTCGTCCTCGTGTTTGTTCGTCTTCAGGAAGTAGGGCTCGTTCAATTTGAAGGCGCCAACTTCTTGCCGTGGATCGATGGTGTCGCTCGCGGCTGTTCCTATTCGATTCGAATAAGGTGAGTGAATTATCACTCACATCTAATTCATTCTTAAGTGTTATGCTTCAGATGTTTGATTTTTTTACGATGTTGATGTTTATCTGACTTTGTTAATTTGGTATGATTTGTTGGCCTCGGCTTCGATGTTTTGACTTGTTTGATGTTAATTCTAACTTGCTTCGACAAGGTTAATTTCACTCTGATCTCAGCACTTGCTTGTTTAACTTCGACTTTGACCTTGTTTGACAGTGTTCATTTCCTTTGTAGTTGGCTCTAGCCATTTATGTTACCTCTGTAGCATACTTGTCTGATAATTTAAAGTTGGTCGTTTGATTATATTCGAATGACTGTGATTTTCCCTAACTTGTTCATATGCGTATACATTAAGATTTCTTAGTGCTCATGGTTTTGACCGAATTCCTTGGTCATCGTGACTCTGACTTGATTTTGAACTGTATATTATTTTTGGCTTTATTTGTTTTGAGCTGTTCGTTTTCATGGTCATCACTGTTCGATTTTGGTTTGACAATATTGAGTTCGTTCGTGACCACCACGATTTCGATTCCTGTGACTTTGGTCATTTGAATTGAGTATGTTGATTTACGTAAATATTTTGGACTGCCATTTTATGTATACGTATGTGTTCATATGTATATATTAGTGTGTGTTTCCTTTTTACTCTCGCACTTGGTTGCACTTGAAATCTTGTTGTTCATCTGGGTATTCTGCCTTGTGAGATCTGATTTTCGTGCTTCTTCACCTCTGATCTGTAGACTATCTCTATATGTATGTATATGGACGTGTGGCTTATTGTTTTGTTGAACTGAAGTCATGTAGCGTGAGTATAGTTCCTTTCTTGTTCATGTTTTCACTGTGCATATCACTGCCTGGTTTTGTTTTTATGTGGATTATTTGATGGCATTGATTTTTGGTGGTCACTTTGAATTGCTGTTGACTTGGTTTATGCGATTCCATGACTTTGTGTTATCTTCGGCCTTGACTTCTGATAGCATTGGCTTTGACAATTGGATTGATGCTTCGAGTTACCGCAGTTTACTCTGTTTCATTTTTGTTTTGTGAATTGTGTTTCACTTGTTGCTGATGTTGGGATCAGTCTTATACAACTTGTGTCTACACCTGCTCGATCCAATTTCACAGCTGCATACTTGCTATACATTGCGCACTGTCTACCTGAACCTGTTAGTCGAGTTGCACTTCTTCCATTGTCCACTGTTGCATTCAGATGTACATCACTGACTTTTGCTTTACTTGAGTTTTCATTTGATAATTTGAATGTGTACTTTAGAGATTTAGTTGAGATTTGTGATTACTTTGAGTTTCAAATCTGTAGCATACGTGTTACCACCCCTTTGAAGCAGTTTCATATATTTTGGCCATTTCATTGTTGTTGTTTCATTGGGATGGCATTGTGTCGTTTGTTCGACTCTTGCATTCACTTACTTATGATAGTTCATATATGGATTGACTTGAGTCTAGTGCTAGTGTCCTCGAGTCATATACATCTTGGTTTGCATTGGTATTTAGTTGAAGCTCATTCATTCGAGCTTGCTCTGGTCACTGTTCACATGTGTGTTCAAGTCTGCATTTTGATATTCATTGTTGTTGGGCTTCATGTAGCTATGTACTCCATTGTCCACATTTTAGTAAGTTGCATATCAGGGCTGTTGCACAGTAGCTTGTTTCATTATGTGGTAGCTTGGTTCACTGGTGCATGCCTTTGACTATTGGCATGTGCATTTCATGTGTACTTCATACTTGAACTTGATGGTTGGACCTGTTGTGTTGTGTACTATCTATTCAGTTGCGGTTTCATTTCACCGTTGCGTGATTATATGCAGTTCTTTGAACAGTTATCCTTTGGGGTGTAATTTCTGATTCATTTTTTTTGTAGTTGTGTTGAGTCACGAGAGTCGCGACTAGACCTCTGCAGTTTCGATGTACTGTTGGCATTTGGTTTTGTGATGACTTCATATGCTGTTGTGGCGAGGCAGTGCACGCGGGCGTGTACTGCAGCCATACAGTATTGACGTTTTAATTGATATTTCAATTATTTGAATTGTTTTGTGTTCAATTCAATATTTGGGAATTGTTTTTGATTCAGTTTGATTGATCATTTTGTTGTGTCTAATTATCTATTCGATAATTAGATTCTGAGTTTCTAATTATTATTTAATAATTGGATTTTGTGTTAATTGTCGTTTAGACAATTCTGTTGTTTTCCAAATTATCTTCATTGATATTCTTTTCACTTACCTTTGTTGATGATTTGAATCTGCTGATTTATTGTTTAACATTGTTACGTGTTATATTCATCGTTATCCGATTTCTTTATTTAAGGATCGGATAGACGAGATTTATTGGGACTGTCGTCTATTTGTTACTTAATTATTATTGCTTCTATGCACTAATAACTGAGTTTGAATTAGACTGACCCGTGTATTATTTTCTTTTGAATTTAATACTCAGGTCAGACCGAGTTATTACAGGTTGTAGATATCCTGCTTTGGGTTGCTACTAGAGCTATGAAGTCTTTTCATACTTTTTTGGAGTAGTCGTTGTCTTAGTATAGGATGTTGTATATTCATTTATATTATTTACGATAATGTACTTGTATATGTAACTTCCAGAGTCGACAGTTGTTGTATCATATGTATTGTATCACATCTATTGTAACTGACATCGGTTATTGTATATACGAGACATTCCGTTTTATCTGTGTTCCGCATTTATATTATCTGTGTTATTATTATATTTACTGTCCTAAACTATTATGAACCATCGTAGTTCGTTTTATATTGGAATTGGGGTATGTCGATAGGAGTAAATAAATCAGAGATTAAAAATGAAAGAATATATATATACCACTCCTATCGAGATAACCAATACTAGTGTAAGGCCTAACTACGGATGGCCGCTCCTCAACAGCCTTATTCTCCGCGCTAGTTGACAGCATTACACCGTAGTGTTCTTGGCTTGCATGGGTATAGAGGTGGGGCGTCACATATTTGTATTCTTAAGTTAAACGAAATCCTTATTATCATCAAATTCCGATGATCGGAGGGTTGATCGTCATCGGAATCAAGACTGGTGGTAGCAGGGAGTTTGCTTGTCATAAGAAAAATGGAATAAGGCTTTATAGATGAACGTGGTGGTTGAACGTTGAAAAATAGTGTTTTAGGTCTAATTTTTGTCGACGATATTCATAAGGCAAGCTCGTCGTTGACGATTGATCGGTATAGTTCGCACCAGAGGGGAATGGAGCTGGAAGTTATGGCCATGCTCTGGCCAGAGTTTCAACGTCCCTGATGGTCTGAAGCGACGTAAAGTGACTTTTGTAGGTGATCGAATTGGTTCCATAAAGTAGTCGAATAGCTCGATTTCGAGTTCATTGGTGGTTCTTCAAATCTGGGTGGCCGAAAGTATAGTCGAGGTGGTTGGCAACCTACTGATGATCTGGATGTGGGTGGAAGGGTTTAGATCGGGTGTACACGTGCACCTGTGCACGTTTGTGCTTGGGTTTGAATTGTTACTGATGGGAAGAAGAAGAAGGAGTTAAACTTGAAATATATTCCGAGGAAATGAAGTTGTGGCTCGAAGATGCTCGCGGGTGATTTTGCTGTGTAACAGTATTTAAACTAAAAGGAAAAGAAAAGAAGAAGGCTCGGGTTGTTTCTCGGGTAAATCAAGTATTGGCTCGGGTTGTCTGGTATTAGCCAGATTTTAGATTTAAAGAAAAATCATAGCCAGTTTTTCTTTTAAAAATTAAAGGATTTTCAAAACTAAGTTTTTCAAAAGTAAGTGTTTATCAAGTTTTAAATAAGTGAAGTTCCCAAATATATATATAGATTTTAAATGCATATGTTTTCGAAATTTAAATTGTTTAAATTTGGATATTTAAAATATTACGTTGATCGTTTAGTTTAATCTCTAATTGTTTTTCAAAATAAAAGAGATGTGGTTAAGTATATGATTAAGGAAGTGTATTTAACCTTAATTAATCAAAAAGTTATCAGAAGATTTTTGTATAATTTTAAATACCTTATTTAAATAAGATTTAAATGATATGTAAGGTTGATGATTTTGTCTTTGATTGAGATAATTTATTAATGTGATTAAGATAAATGGTTTACCTTTTAAAAAGTTATTAAGGTAATTAATCTGGGAATGATTAATTAATTTAAAGGGTAGATAAATTAATGAAATTGATTAGGGATAATCCCTTATTGTTATTAATTAAGGCTAATCAATTGAATGATAATTAATTAAAGGTTAATTAATTATGTAATTAACTTAAAGGTTAATTTATCAATGAGATTAATTAAGGAATAATTAATTAATTAAGGATAATTAATTAAGATGGATAGTTGAGGTTGATTTATTTAATTTCATTAATTAATATTTAAATGATTTGTAATTAATGACTTAGGATTAAGCAATTTGTTCACAAGTAATTAATTTAATTGAAAATTAAATTGAATTAAATTAGGATTAATCATGTTTATAAATGATTATTGAATGCTTGGATTGCTTATGAATGTTTGCCTTGTATGAATTGCCTTGAATTGATTGATTTGTGATATTCTGTTCTGTGAATTGAGCTGTGTGTAATTTATTTATTTATTATTTTATTTATCTGTGATACATTTATCTATGAATATGTAAATTAAGATAAACGTTATAGATTATACCGCTTATCGATATTTCTGTGTTTGAATCTGTAATGGTTGATCTTGTTGCACTATTATGTTTAAAACCCCTGGACTACACCGTACACACACAAATATGGATTTCACGAGGAAATCGGTTAAGTCACAGATATTTGAATTTAATTCAAAATAGTTTTAAAAATTTAATTTTGAATCCAAACGGTTTTAGAAATGAAACTGGGTTAAAAAGTGAAAAGCTTTTGAAAAGAAATTTTAAAGATAAAAGTTATTTTGAATAACTCGATAAAGTTTTGAAATTTAAAATAGTTTGATTTAAATTTGAATTCAATATTTGAAATTGAATTCTATGATTTGGGAACTAGGGTTTATAAAGGTTATTCAACTATAAATGGGTTGATATGGATTTTTAAACCATTTAAAAATATGATTTTGAGAATTTGAATTTAACCAACTTTATATTTGAAAGGCCTTAACTCGTACAATTATAATCGAGTTTTCCAAAACGAAAACTATTTGTTTTCAAATAATAATAGCTTTTATATAAGGAAAGAATTTTCCAAATTATAATGAAAAGATTTCAAATTTGAAAATTGAATTATTTTGGAAAGCTATAATTGAATCTTTGTGAAAGCGAGTTGAAACCTATTTTCAAATTGAAGAGGATTTTTAAAATGGTGTATCTTTTATATATAAAAGATTGAAACGGGAATTGTTTTGAAAGTTGTGAATGTATCTTTGAAAATTGTTTTGAAAGCTATTAAATGAGTCTTTGATTTAAAGACTCGTTGAGTTAACCCAATTTGAAATGGAATTGTTTTGAAAGGCTATGGATGAATCTTTATTTAAAAGATTGATGAACCTTGTTTAAAATTGAAAGGGGTCTTAAAAGTGAATCTTTTGTTTAAAAGATTTAAATGTGGAAATTGTTTAAACCATTGAAGGTTTTTGAAATGAATCTTTTTGTTCAAAAAGATTGGAAATGGTAATTTGTTTTAACCATTCGAATGAAAGGTTTTAGACTTTAAGCTATGATTTAACTGAAATCCCATTATCCATATGCTTTAAATATTGCGCCCATTATTCGGTTTAGCCGGGAGAGGACCTTGTGTCATATAACCCATTCCGAATAATGATACGACGATATGGATAGCATTTGAAGACGGATGGTGAAGACCGAATACTTTTGAAAGCGAAAGGATGACCTGTCGAATGTCTCTGCACCGAATGGCCCAAGTATCGAGATTTGAGCACCCATTGTGATGGGGAGTCCGGACGTGATTAGAAATTATCCGGATTGCAAGGGCTTCTTCGGCAGTGCCTTCGGTTCTGTTCGAACCCGGAACAGACTTGTATGGATGTGTGTCTGACATTACACTTTGAGATGTAAAACCAGTTTCTATCAAATACATTTCTGTTTGGTGGTGGAAATTTATTCTCTTAGCTTAGCACCCTTCTCTGAGACGTACGAGCTCAGAGGTTATGTAGTTGATGGTTACTAGTGATACATTCCCAATTTGGTAATGTGGCATACGAAGTGCTGTTGGTCATTTGTTGATCAAAGCAAGGCTTTGTGAAAAGCATAGCTTTTTGGATGAGACTGCATCAGGACCTCACACCCCGGAATGGTCAAAATAGGAAAGATGCAGCAAGGTTTCAGGGATCGCGCCCCTAGGGCATGTCCATTTCTTCTGGATAGAGGTGATATCATGGTATGGAGCCCAGATATTTAACCTATGTGGTTACTGCAAATAAATTACTTTGTGGTTGTTTGTATCGAGCGTTCGGATAAAGGATCTACGACCGGGGATGGAATATCTTAGGTGATACTCCCGGGAAGGGAGTACACCGGCCTTGTGTTGGCAGAGAACTGAGGGATGGTTCTCGGGGCGTCCCTCCAGAGGCGTACCTATGTGGCAATGGGAAGTTCCTTGGCCTGACCATTTGTTGGAAAATCTAAAGAAACAATACGCGCCTAGTACGGTTTTAGTTGTATAACCTGCCATGGAATGTGGTGGTAACCTACAATTGAACATGGTAGCTATAGTAGGCATACGACGAAATGTTGTATGCTGGCTAAGATTAATATTATACTTTCGAAATGTTTTCCACTATGCATTAATAATAATATCAAAATGGTTTTCGCGTATCAAGCATGTTTGACTATCATAAGGAGAAATCTCCTCCAATTCTGCGTTTGCATGGTGTGTGTGGCGGGAGGCCTTATGGTAGTCTCATTTTCCAAAAAGCATTGAAGATTTCAAATTTAATTTCTTTTGTTTGTTTTTTAAAGATAAAATGTTTTTGTTTGCTCATACCCGTCCCATGACTGACCTAGAGTTTATTGTTCCCTTCCTATACTCTGGGTGCCTATAAATTTCCACACGGGCAGTCTAGAGTTGGGTTTTTCAGATAGTAGATATAGATATCGATTTGGTAGATTTTAGCTTTCTCTTTGGTATTCTTTGGAGATCTTGGATATTGGAGTCTTTGGATTCATGGACGAGACTTGCTTAGCTTGGTGCATCGTGATGGTGGTTCGAGCTTGTGGTTTGGAGTTTTTGGCTTTGAGCATTGGATTGGTGTTATCTCTTTTGCTATTCATTTTTCGCTGCTGTATATTGTTTCTGATATTCTTGTATCATATTGATATCATTATTGTATCATTGGATATTGTATCATTGGAGTTGTATATGATATTCATTTCTTTTCTTCCGCTGTGTTATTATTACTTAATTGTGTTATAAGCTTGGGCACGACTTGAATTTCAACGTTGGGATCTGTGACATTTAAGTACAGTGAAGTACGGATGTCGATTTTCGAACACTGGAATTTGGATCGTGACAGCTCAGCACAAACGGAAACTGGGAAAATAGGCTATGACCACAACCATTAAAAAACATAATGGAAGAGGTCCCTACACCAATCATATTTCTATGAGTAAGCTGCTATCTTACATATTCGCTATGGCAGAGAAAAACAATGATTTCCCAATCTCATACAAAGGTGAGACCAATCTTGAACAAAAAAGAGGCAAGACTATTGTGCTTATCATAAGTGGAATGGGCATAAAACTACCGAATGCCATGTTTTAGCAGGCATAGTCCAACTCATGATTTGCTCTGGATGCTTAAAGGAGTTTGTTAAGATAGTCCAAAATTTACTTTTTCTAAAGATACCCACCAAAGACTTCAACAAAAAGATGCCAACTTTATAGAAGGTGATGGTCAATTTAATTTCATACCGGCCCTTAATAGAATCAGTGTAATCCATGGTGGACCTCATCTTGTTAGCGGCAGTAACGGAGCTAGAGACTACTATGTTAGAGAAGCAAAGGAGGGGATTTTCATTATTTATAAAGAACCACCGCTCAAGAATCCCAGGTTCCAAATTTTGATTCATGGACAAACCATCACTCCACAAGAGCTAAGACAAGGAGTTTGTTATCCATACAACGATCCAATCATGATTACTGCTCAAATTGGATTCTCTATGGTTTCCAAAATTTTGATTGATACAGGAAATGCGGCTAATAGATCTTTAAACATGCTTTCGATTGAATGGAATTTCGAGGGAGAAGCTAGAGAAAAGCATTGAACCCATTTTTAGGTTCAATGACAAAGGATCGACTCTTATTGGGAAAATAAGGCTTTTGGTTCAGATGGGAATTCTACCAAACTCTAAGACATTCGAGACACTCTTTATCATCATGGATCAACCATCCTATTACAATGCATTCTTTGGGAGGATAGCTTTGGAAATATTAGATGCTTTTATGCTGGCAAAGTACTTGATGGTGAACTTATTAACCAAAAATGGTAAGAGAACAATAAGGAGAGAAAAAATTAGCTCTTGTGAAGTTTATTTTGCTACTCTGAGCAATATAAATAGGACAACCTTTCTTACTATAACTCAAAGAAAAGTGAGTTAATTGGAAATGACATTAATAAGTCTTTGGATGAGGGTTATTCAAACTAATCATCCAAATAAAAAACAAAGCCTATTGAGAAAACTACGCATTTATTGAGAAAATTCAATAACTCTGGACAGAAAAGGAAGAGGAAGGAAGCAAACATGGTGGAGGACAAAATAGAAGGTAAGGAAATAATCACCGAACTAGCAAGAATGGGTGAAGCCTTCGGAGGATCTTTGAGGAAGTAGGCTTAGTTCTTGCTGATCAGATAAAGACAGTAAAAATTGGGAAAAAGCATGATAGTAAATTCAAAGGGAGTTAATTCGATTTCATCCATCCAGTAGAGATCTATTCGCTTAGACCCATTCTGGTATAATAAGAATAGATCCAACCGTTATGTGTCATGCTTTGAATATAGTTCTAAATATCACAATTATTCAGTAGAAGAAAAGGCAATTTGATAAAATTCGATTCAATGCTCAAAAATCGGAAGTCGAGAAATTTCTTGAGAATGGGTTCATGAGCGGCACTTTATCCTAAGTGGTTGGCCAATCCCGTGCCGGTTAAGAAATCTAAAGGCAACTGAAGAACATGTGTTGATTATACTAATCAAAACAAGGCATGCCCAAAAGAATGCTACCCTATCCTTGAATAGATCAGTTTATTAATGCAACTAGTAGGCACAAACTTTTATCTTTCATGGATGCCTATTCCGGCTACAATCAAATTCCCATGTTCAAGCTAGATAAGGAGAACACAAATATAATAATAGATTGGGGAAACTATTATTACAAGGTAATTCCTTTTGGGTTTAAAGAATGCAGGCGCCGCATACCCAGAGATTGGTAAACAAAATGTTCAAGGAGAAATGCTAGAATATGGAAGTATATATGGATGATATGCTAGTTAATTCTCATGAAGGGAGAAGCTATATAAAAGACCTTGGGGAGATATACAGGGTATTGTGAAAGTATCAAATGAAGCTCAACCCATAGAAATGCTCTTTTTGAATTTAGTTTGAGAAGTTCCTAGGATACATTGTCAATGCCCGAGGAATTAACGCTAACCCTAACCAGATTTAGGCTATTAAGGGAATGACGGAGCCCAAAATAAGTAGAAATGTAATGAGACTAAACAAAAGAGTGATGGCATTGAATAGGTTCGTTTTCAAGGCCATTGACAAATGCATTCCATTCTTCAACGTGATTAAGTAAAAAAAGAACTTCAAATGGGGGGAATACTGTCAAAAAGCTATTAAGAAGTTGAAAGACCATCTTGAAAAGCCACTAATTTGTCTAGTCCCATATAGGAAGAGAACCTATATCTTTATATGGCAGTTTCCGAACATGTAGTTAGTCCTTTTGTATTGATAAAAGAACAGAAAGGGATTCAACTTACGCTATATTATGTAAGTAGAAGATTAAAAGATGAAGAGACCAGATATCCAGTCATAGAAAAACTAGCATACTACTCAATGCTTATAGCTTGAAAGCTAAGAGCTTACTTTTGAGAACATCCAATTAAGATTTTATCCAATTCCCTCTTAAGCAAATTTTTGGTAAACTAAAAGCCTCAGGAAGATTGGTAAAATAAGGAGCAGAGCTTAGTCAATATAATATTAAATTTCTGCCTCGAGCGGCAATTAAAGGACAAGCTTTAATTGATTTTTTTAATGAGTGTACAAGTTCCATCAAAGAATAGTAGATAAGGAAAAGGATCTAAATCCTAAATGCTAATTATTTATAGATGGAGCTTCAATTGAAAAAGGTAATGGAGCAAGGTATGTCATTATAACATCCGATGGACATTTCCTACGTTATCTAATGAAATTAGGATTCTAGCAACCAATAATTTAGCGGAGTATGAATCAGTGGTTGGACTCACTTTGGCCCTACAACTAAAAATTCCTAGAATTGAAGCTTTTATTGAAACCAAATTAATGGTAAATCATTTGAAACAAACCTATCGGACAAAGGATGCCAAGTTAGTTTTATTTGTGAAGAAGGTGTCAAAAATGTTGAACCAATTTGAGGATTTCTCAATACACTAAGTACTAAGAGGAAAGAACTCTCAAACTGATTCTTTAGATAAACTGGCCAGTTCACGAGGAGCACTGAAAACCCGATTTTTCCAGTGGCTATCAACTAAATCCCAATATAGAGGAGAAAATTTTCGAGTCAAAAAAAAATCGATGTATTGACCAGATCTCAAGCTCTAACACATAGAGAGGAGGAAAGAGAGAATGAAAATGAAATCCCATAAGAGAAATTCTCTTATTCAGAGATAAATGACTACTATAAGAATAATTGGATGACACCTATTGAATAATTTGTAAATGGAACATCAACAATAGATAAAAGAAGGCAAGAAGGATCAAGCACCGGGCTCTAGTTTCATTACGATGAATGGAATACTTTATAAGAATGGATACTCTCTTCCCTACTTAAGATGTGTGAATCCATAAAGTGGACTAAAACAGCTGAAAGAAGCCCATGAGAATTTTTTAGGGATCATTCTAATGGAATAAACTAACTAAAAAGGTCACGAGACAAGGTTTCTATTGGCCTCAAATGACTAATCATGCCATTGACTATGTAAAATGATGCAATAAATGCCAAAAGTTCTCTAAAATCCCAAATTTGCCGCCAAGCGATTTGACATCAGTCTCTAGCCTATAATGTAACACCTCGCATTTTTGGATAATTTAAAAAACAAAATAATTATAAACAGTGAAAATGAGCGTATTTGGAGAATATAGCCTCAAAACTTATACCATTGTGTTCGTGGCGATTTTGTGATTAATTAACATATATAGTATGCCTCGAACGGACTTCGTACGAAAAAGTTCTTGACGTTCGAAGTTCCATATCGAAAATAATTATACGTGTAAATGTGCATGAATATATTTGTCTATAAATATATGCATGTGTAAATTCCAGAAATAACGCGCGTTTGAATTTCAATATAGATGCGCGTCATAAAGAAAATTAATTGACATCAGCAATTAGAGGTTAATTGACATTAGTATGCAATGTTAATCAAATCAGCAATTAAAGAAAATTAATTTACATTAATTAGCAATGTTTGAATATCAAAATAAATATATGTTATAAAGGGAATTAAATTTGCAGTTGATGGAAATTAATTTGAATGAATAGGCAACGATTAAAAGTCAACATTTAATAATTTGATTTTCACGCAATCTCGAGTGTTGTTTCCTCGATCCAACGATTCCAACAATCCTTTGACGTGGTTGCACCGGATTCAATCTTAAAATCTGACGGTCTGAGATCCTCAAGCTACAATGTAAATAGGACCCTAGGCCTAGCTATTCTCTCACAATAAGATTTTCTCCCAATTGGGTTCATTGCCTGATGCTGAATCCTAAATAGAATATATTTCTAGGGAGAATATCTTTTTAATAAAAATATTAGACGCTTTAGAAGCGGATCCAGGAAAGCTAGGGAGTAGAGCTAAGATTATGGAGAGGAGCTAAGGACGACATGTGAGTGGATTTAAATTATAAATCTTTTACGTTTATGATATATTATCTTTAGATTCCCATTAAATATTTTAATTCAACATTTATTTCAGTAACTAGTTCTGCTAGTTAGTTATGTTGAAACTATAATTCTATACTTGAGCTTATATTTAATTATTATTTGTATGGAAAATAAAGATAGGAATCCAACTAAATATGAATTATATTTGGCTTAACAGTTATAGAGAAAGGCATAAGCCTAAAAGTAAGAAATTTACAGTAAATTATGCCAAAACGGGAGAATAAATTAAAAAAGGGAAAGTTTAATAACTTGATTTGGAAGTTAGTGATAGATTAGTTGGTTGGCTTCAAAAAGAGAATGCATTTCCATTGTTTAACATTGTAAAAATAAGAATAAACGTAATCGCAAGAATAAAAGAAAGAAAAAGGGAATTAAAGTAAAATAGAGATATTTCTGTATTTTGCATTATCCAATCATTAAAAAGACAATAAAAGAAATATCTTGCAATTACGAGTTATTATTCACAGCATTATTTAGTATTAAAATATGGAAATGGATTTTTAGCACAGTTTTTGTATCCAACCAAATAGAATAGAACTACTTCCTAGAATAAAAGATGATAAAGTGAAGAGTTAAAGAAATTAAAGAAGAAATCAAGTTAATTATTTGACAAGACTAGAAAAAATAAACAAAAATGTCCTAGATCTGCATTTACTGTGCAGATAGTAGAATAAAAGCAAAGCAGTTATTATTATAAGTAAATTTGTGGCAGTCAGACGTAGTCCTAAGCCAAGATTGCCATATAATATAAGAGAACTAAAGAGAATTCAATATCATAATAAAGAAGATAGACTAGAATAGAAAAGAGACACTTGAAATTATATTTATAACATGTAGATTATAAAAGAATAAAGAAGCAACAATTGCAAGTATAATTATAACATAGGTTATAATTAGAGATAACAGAAAATACTGATTCAAAACCTACACTAAGTTAATAAGCAAACATAGAAGAAAGGAACATACCAACAGCATTCCCTTTCAGTCTGTAACTGATGGTCTCACAATAGTTAGGTGAGGCTGGGACACACTTATGCTGATTAGGGTAAATAAGTAGCCAACAAAATTACAAAAGTAAACTAAATGCATCTAATAAAATGGTAATATGCGTTTGGAGCAGCCCTAAGAATGAAGAGTCTAACGAAGCAATTCATCACTGATTTTTCGCACAGAAATAGCACGACCAACTTAGTTAATTTGGGCTAGAAGGAAGTACGAGACTTCAACGGGACATGAGGGTACTCTAGGATGGCCCTCTGTGGTAGGCCTAACGAAGCTGCACCCCCAGAGGCAGCTCTGTAGGTGTTCCATCAAGAGTATGCCTTGACTGCTTTTGCATTGCATGCCAAATGAAGCGGACATTTGTAGGCAGTCAAAAGGTTGATGAATGGAGTAGTCTATTCATATGACACCGTACTCTGACTTGCGAGTAGGTTTTAGTGGGCATGATCCAAAAGGATAGTCGCATGCGGAGATCAAGCCATCATCAACCAAGAACGAGTTCGGGAAAGACTAGAGTTAAACCAACTTGCCAATGATTCTTTCACTATTGAGACATTGGATGAGGGGCGCAGCCAATTTGATGTTTAGATTGTTTGCAGTATGGCACAACCACTTAGCTCTTTAGAGGTCTTCGATTAATAGAGAGGTGGCTGCGTGGTGTCATAGCCATGATGAGGAAAGAGACCGATGTGTTAGAAACTGGAGTGGCTACAACACAATGTTGGATCTTAAGGCTATTCAGACACTAGAAGTGGTGAAATGTGTATTAACTACTTACTTATGAATATAAAACTGTATTTACTCAAACTGCAAACAGAAAGAAGTAACCAAAGAATAAGTAAGTAATAAAGTAAAATGCAATAATGTAAATAACACCCGGATTTTTATACCGGTTCGGATTAACGAATCCTACATCCAGTCCTGCACTCTATCGTGCAGAATTCCACTATAATCACTTGCTTTCCACGGGTGGCAAGAACACCTTTACAATCTTGGTTTCGCGGGCTACAAGACACACCCTCTTTATTTTACAGGTTATAAGAACACCTTCTCATTATCGCCAACAACAAACTCTGGCAAGTAGTTGTATCTTCAATACAGATTCTTGCAGATTCGGTACAATGATCCTATAGACCTCCAACGGCAATATATCATTGAATTCTTTGAGGAATAGGATGAAACCAGAGAGAGAATCATGTGAATTAAAGTACAACTCTCTGATATTTTGTGGTTTGCAAATCAGTGAAGAATTAGAGTGAAACAATATCGATTTGCAAGGAGATTGAAAGAATACGCAGTGGATTTCTTTTGTAGATATTTAGAGAAGGAGTAAGAGAAAATAAGAATTCCTAATGTTAAAATTCATTTTCAGAGGCCTTTATATAGTGGTTGAAGAGACGTGTCTTTTAATGAAGAGATGGAGGGAAATGTCTCTTCATTTAAAATTTAAAATTCTGAAAAACTACTAGTATGTCGACATCCCCCTACCCCCCATGTTGACATGGGTGTGTTGCAAAATGAACAGTAACACTAATAAGTGTAGCAAATTTTCAGCATTTCAAATTACCTTATATTTTTGGATTTTTGTGATTAGGTTAAGGTCAAAGGTTGATGACCTTCAAGTATAATTGCCATGAGATCTTTAACAAGATATTCTAAGGTTCAACCAACTCCTCATCACTTACAACACCTTTATCCTTCAACATTCTTCTCTACTTGGATTTTGTTCTTCAATTGCTCTGATTAAACTTCTTCTACAATTCAATTGCTTCCACTGTATTCTTGTTTATCTCTGTAAATGTCTTCATGATATATCTGATATGACTGCATTACTCGAAGATATGTTAGTACTAATATTTATGTGGTTATTGTCATTAAAATCAATACCTAAGGTATTAACACGATACAGTCTTTGGGCATGTAGCTACATATATATTGGTTATTAAGTCTTAATCTACTAGGGAGTTGATAGGTACGATTCACGCACAGAGGCGAGAGTATTACAAACCCAATAAACCTAATATAACAGAAAATGGAAATAGAACGGTATATGTAAAATTATGCTTAGAAGTGTATAATTTGTCCATTCGCTAGAACTTTAGTTCTGTCCCCCTCCTCATACATCCCACAAGTTAGATAGATGGCAGAGATTTTCCAGCTTGGAGACACTTGTATAGAAAGTGTTATTACCTTGGGGAGTATTTACTTACTATTATATTTTTAGTCAGTTTCACTGTGTGATATTTATCTAAGCTCTTATATATTTATCTTTTCCTATTTATAGGATACCAGACACCAAACTCGAGCTTCAGTGGGCTTGGATTTTAGCTTCTTTGCAAAAAATTCGGAACCATTGGAATTTGGTTGTTACATTTGGTATCAAAGCCTAGGTTCAGGGTTCCTGGGTAGATAGTGAGTGAACGTATTTTTATTTTTAAATAAATATAAAAATATTACGTAGTAAAATCCAAATAGTCCCTAATTATAGTTTTAATATATGAAAAGTTTTTAGAAGTATATTTGCGCATAGTTTGGGTTTGAGATGACCCAAGGATGTTGAGTCCTATGTTATTACCGATTTATAGTGTACATTAAGCTATGCTTTGAGGGAATATTGGTATCCATATGTTATAAAAAGTGGGAAAGTTCCTAATGGATAGTAGGGAGAGTATTTTTATTTTGGAAGGAATAAGAGATTTTAGTAAGGAAATGTGATTTCCAAGGTTTAGGAAGGGTGTTCCTAGGGCAGTAAGAAGAAAATCAATTTTATGTCTAGCCCAATGAAATGAAACTTTTGGAATTGAAAAGTTGAAAAATATAATTATTAATATGTTTAAGGATGTAAATATTGGTTTTTAAAAAAAAAAAGTGGTATGAAATTTAAATTGGTTTATATATGATGTAAATTTTGTTAAAAGTGAAATTCTTTCTGAAGAATTATAGAGCATGTATAGCTCGTTAGTTTCCTTGTTGGTAAACAAAGGTTTTAAAATATAAAAACCTAGAGTGTGTTAAGTATCGAAAACATAGGTTGCAACATTTATTGTTGTAATAAATGTTTTCGTGAAAAATAAAGGAAGCATAGAATATGACACTATTGTTATAGTAGGTGACTCCCAAAGGAAATGTTTTCACATAGCATATGGGATTTATTAATATTTATATTAACTGAACCATATACTAGTATTTTTGGGTTGTAGTGAAGGAGTTTTATGCAACATCTATTTTAACCCAAATAAAAATGTGTTTTGAAGGTAATTTATAAGTATAGAAATAAAGTGGTTTGGAAGCACATTTATTATTTAAATAAGTATATGGAAATGTTTTCTAGTTATGAAAATGTTAAAACAGTTTTGAAAATTAATTCTTATAAAAAAGATATAAGTCAAATATTAGGAAATTGATAAATTTCGTACGAAGTATCTATTGCAAGTGAATATAGATTAAACATACTTTAATCTATTGGAATGAAATGAATAATGGTATAATTTTCTATGAAACCCAACCACAAGTGAAGATGTTTTGTGCAAGTTACAAGGAATACGTGGAAGAGATGTATAAGGTATTAAAAGCACCATACTTTGTATAGCCTATTTCGATAATTATAAAATAAGTTCCTTATAATTTTCACACAAACATGAAATCCTCTTTTAAAAGATTCATAGAAGGTTTTAGCATTAATGGTTCCTTATAAGAGAAAGTAGTTCCAATATACTAAGTTATAAAACCATTAGGTATAATGAGAAGTGTAATAATTAGAGGCAGTGTTAGTTAGGAGGGATATTACAGAGAGCCTTAGTAGGAAAGCTAAGCAATGAAAATTTCATATTTTTCCATTGATTATGCACATGGGTTCCTTGCCTTTGTAGAAAACACCCATTTGTAGTAAATTAGAAACTCCTCCAAGGTTAGGTAATTGGAAGAGTAGGAAAGTTATGGGATATTTGATAGAATAATTGTTCTTATCTACTCCAGTTCTTGCAAATTTGAAATTCTACGAAATGTTGATGTTTTGAAAACATATGAGGACATTCTTGAAAGTCAAGAAAAGAAAAATGTTTTAAAGGCAAGCAACATATGTTTTAAAGAAAAATGGTTGGGTGAAAAAGTAAATAATTGTTTGGGAGAGAAAAACTTAGTAAATAGTTAAATTTAAAATCCAACTTTTTTATGAAAAGTTGTTAAGGTCTTTAAACAGAAAAGAAGAATAAGTTTTAAACTTAGAATTTGTAAGTTTTCTCCTCTAGGTTTGGGAAATAGTTTAAATTTAAAGAGATGTAAATACGCAAGTCTAGAAAGATAAAATGTTAAGTAACCAAATATCTTTGAATTTAATAGAAACTTCAAAGTAACACTTTAAAGGCAAGAATTTTGGAATTTGATGTTTTGGAAATTTAGAAGCTTTAATTTTTGAAATGAAATGATAAATACCAAACCAAAATTTTAAATATGGAGTTGATAGGGAACATTTCCTAGGTGTGACGGGAAAAGTGTAAGGCTATGTAGGAGATAGCAGTGATTACTTTTAGTAGTAATAAAAAAGTTCCTATAAAATGTATAGGGCACTAGTGAAAACCTAGGAATGTTGCTTCATGTGTATAGACTATAGAAGAATAGTAAAGTGATATTAGTAAGATAGTTAGACACACGTGATTAAGATAAATAGACCTTAGTTGGGGAAAAAATGAAAAGTAAAGGTAAGGAAAAATTTCCCCAAGCTTAGTTGTCTTTTTAGATAGAGACCACATAGATTAAAATCCTTATTCATTGCAATAAATGAGACTTGGTTATTCGATTTTGAGTATGCAAAGGAAGAGATGAATAGGTCTTGTTAATCGTGAGTAATACAACATAAGTTACTAAAAAGTAATAGGTGGCGGGAGGAACATATGAGTTACTTGGATTCCCAAAGTAGGACCCTTCTATGTTAGAGTGGACATGGCCCTAGGCCTCCTAGCCCGAGAAGATAGTTGTATTTAGCTGCTATATTAAAAAAAGTAAAAGTAGATAAAAGTAACTAAAAGAAAAATAGTAAGATCTAAAGAAAGCTACATAAACATCAATAGAAATAAATGAAAATTGCAAAAGAAAAATACATTTTTTCCGTAAATTAAGCTTGGAAAAAAGTTTGAAAAGGAAAGTTTTTCTTATGTAAACCATGCTTGGGAAAGTAAATAGAGATTTTTATAGAATAGCAACACAAGTTCCAAATACGAGGAAAGAGGTGAACAAAAGTAAAACGGTAAATGTAAGGTTTTCCATTTTCTACCTTCTTTCTGACATAAGAAATCATGTTCAGAAAATTAGATTTTTTCTGAAATTTGAGTATTAAAAGTTGTGTGGTAGGATTTGAATGTAAAATTAGCTTAACTACATCCTTATTCTGTAGGAGCGTGGGAAAAATTGGTTGAAAAACATTTTGAGTTTTCAAAAGATTGCACTCATATAGAAATTGCAAATATATTTAGGATGTGTGCATCATATTTTAAAAAGGAGTTTTTAAAGAAGAAAAGCATTCATATAGAAAGTACCACTTACAAATTCATGTACGTGTATATATTTTATGTTAAACGACACTTTGCATAAAGACACGGATGGTTGCAAAACTTGGATGCAACAAAATGGACGTGATTGATGCGAGAATTACATAGTTTTACTCCTATCGATTTCCAGGGACGAAATTTCCTAAAGGGTGGTAGAATGTAACACCCCACATTTTTAGACAATTAAATAACCAAAATAATTATAAACAGTGAAATTGAGCATTTTTGAAATTGTCAAAATATGGCCTTGAAACTTATACCATTGTGTTCGTAGTGATTTTCTGATTAATTTACATATATAATGTGCCCCGAACGGACATCGTATGAAAAAGTTATTGTCGTTCAAAGTTCCACATCGAAAAATAATTATACATGTAAATGTGCATGAATATATTTGTTTATAAATATATGCGCATATAAATTCTAGAAATAATGCGCGTTTGAATTTCAAAATAGACGCGCATCATAAAGGAAATTAATTGACATCGACAATTAGAGGTACTTAATTAACATTAGTAGGCAATGTTAATCAAATTAGTAATTAATGGAAATTAATTTACATTAATTAGCAACGTTTGAATTTCAAAATAAACATGTTCTATAAAGGGAATTAAATTTGCAATTGATGGAAATTAATTAGAATGAATAGGCAATGGTTAAAAGTTAGCATTTAATAATTTTATTTTCGTGCAATCTCAAAGCATTATTTATTGGATCCAACGATTCGCAGCAAGCCTGTGACGTGGTTGCACCAGATTCGGTCTTAAAATCCGACGGTATGAGATTCCCAAGCTACGCTATAAATAAGACCCTACGCCTAGCTATTCTCTCACAATCGGATTTTCTCCCAATTGGGTTCATTGCTTGAGGCTGAACCCCAAATAGAAAATATTTCTAGGGAGGATGTCTTTTCAATAAAAATATTGGATGCCTTAGAAGGGGATCCAGGAAGGCCATGGAGCAGAGCTAAGACCATGTAGCAAGGCTAAGGATGACATGTGTGTGGATTTAAATTATATATCTTTTACGTTTATGATATATTATCTTCAGATTCCCATTTAACACTTTAATCCATCATTTATTTTAGTAATTGGTTCTGCTAATTAGTTAGGTTGAAACTGTAAATTCTATTTGAGAGCTTACATTTAGTTATTGTTTATATGGAAAAGAAAGATAGGAATCCAATTAAATATGAATAATATTAGGCTTAACAGTTATAGAGAAAGGCATAAGCATAAAAGTAAGAAATTTTCAGCAAATTATGCTAAAACGGGAGAAATAAATTAAAGAGGGAAATTTTAATAACTTAATTTGGAAGTTAGTGATAAATTAGTTGGTTGGTTTAGAAAAGAAAATACATTTCCATAGTTTAATATTGTAAAAATAATGATAAACGTAACTACAAGTATAAAAGAAAGAAAAAAGGAATTAGTGTAAAATAGAGACATTTCTGTATTTTGCATTATCCAATAATTAAAGAGACAAAAAAGAAATATATTGCAGTTACAAGTTATTATTTATAGAATTATTTAGTATTAAAATACGGAAATGGATTATTAGCATAGTTTTGGTAACCAACCAAATAGAATATCACTACTTCCTAGAATAAAAGAAAATAAAGTGAAGAGTTAAAGATACTAAAAAAGAAATCAAGTTAATTATTTGACAAGACTAGAAACATTAAACAAAAATTTGCCTAGATATGCATTTACTGCGCATATAGTAGAATAAAAGAAAAGCAGCTATTATGATAAGTAAATTTGTGACAGTCGGACGTAGTCCCAAGCTAAGATTGTCATATAATATAAGGGAACTAAAGAGAATTCAATATCATAATAAAAGAAGACAGACTAGAACAGAAAGAGACACTTGCAATTGTATTTACAATATGTAGATTATAAAAGAATATAGAATTAACAATTGGAAGTATAATTATAACATACGTTATAATTAGGGATAACATAAAAAGGCTTATTTTAAAACTTACACTAAATTAATAAGCAAAAATAAAAGAAAGTCCCATACCGACAACATTCCCTTTCAGTTTGGAACTGCTGATCTCATGATAGTTAGGTGAGGCTGGGACACGCTTGTTGATTAGAGTAAATAAGTAGCCAACAAAATTAGAAATGTAAACTAAATGCATAATAAAAGATTAGGCGTAGGGTCTAATAAAATGGTAAGATGCGTTTAGAGCATCCCAAAGGATGAAGAGCCTAACGAGGCAGTTCACCACAGAATTTTAGCATAGAAATAGCACGACCAACTTAGTTAATTTGAGCTAGAATGAAGTACAAAAATTCAATACGACATTAGGGTCCTCTAGGATGGCCCTTTGGGGTAGGCCTAACAAAGCTGCACCCCAAGTGGCAGGTCAGCAGGTGTTCCATCAAGAGAGTATGCCTTGACTGCTTTTGCATTTCCGGCTTAACGAAGAAGACCTTTGTAGGCAATCAAAAGGTTGATGAATGGA
This sequence comes from Allium cepa, assembly GCA_030765085.1. NCBI lineage: Eukaryota > Viridiplantae > Streptophyta > Magnoliopsida > Asparagales > Amaryllidaceae > Allium > Allium cepa. The sequence continues at coordinate 623,881,248 of CM060938.1, read as the reverse complement.
GTAGGATATTCGTATGACACCGTACTCTGACTTGGGAGTAGGTTTTAGTGGGCCGGACCCAAGAGGATAGTCGGATGCGGAGATCAAGCCATCATCAACCAAGAACGAGTTCGGAAAAGACTAGAGTTAAATCAACAGACCAATGATTCTTTTACTATCGAGACATTAGATGAGGGGTGTAGCCAATTGGATATTTAGATTGTTTGTAGTAGGCCACAACCGCTCGGCTCTTTAGAGGTCTTTTGAGTTGTTGAGGGGTGGCTGTGTGGGGCCATAGCCATGATAAGAAAAGAGACAAACCAAGTAGAATATCTGTATTGTAGGCCTAACAAAACTTTCCTTTACAAATATAGAAAATCCCCGACCGAGTTCCATACAAGGTAGACCTTGTTCGCGAGATTCAGGGAATAGACAAAACGATTACGTATAATCCTCAAGATACGCACTAGGTGCTACATTGTGGATGTCCGAGCATTAGTATGGCTAGTGTGGACGCAGTTTACGTTTTCATAGTAGACGACGGAACATCTGTATTGTAGGCCTCACGAAGCTGTCCTTTACAGATGTAATTACAGTACGCTCTAAGAGCAAGATGATGAAGTCCTTTTTGAGGAGGATATGGAAGGTGCTATGGGTAGTACCTAGGACCGATGCGGTGTTTAAGCATGTAGCTACATATATATTTGTTATTAAGTCGTAATCTATTAGGGAGTACATGGGTACGATTCACGCACAAAGGCGAGAGTATTATAAACCCAATAAACCTAATATAACAGAAAATGAAAATAGAATTGTATATGTAGAATTATTCTTAGAAGTGTCGTTCACCAGAGCTTTTCTTCTGACCCCCTTCTCATATCCCATAGGTTAGATAGATGGAAGAGATTTTCCATCTTGGTGACGCTTGTATAGAAAGTGTTATTACCTTAGTGAGTACTTACTTGCTATTATATTTTTATTCAGTGCTGGTGTGTGATATTTATTTAAGCTCAGATATATTGATCTTTGCCTATTTGTAGGATACCAGATACCCAACTCAAGTTTCAGTGGGCTTGGATTTTATCATCTTTGCAAAAATCCGGACCCACTGGAATTTGGGTTGTTACACATAACCTTTCGACATATAGGGGATCGACCTAATAGGAACACAATCTATCTCAGTAGAGGGAACCAAATATGCTAGAGTGGCGATTGATTATTTCACTAAGCGGGTTGAAGCGGAGCACCTACCAAATATAACATCTGGAAAAGTAATCAAATTTGTAATTAAGAATATTATAGCATGTTTGGAATCCTGTAAAAGATAATATGATAAAGGAAGTCAATTTGAAGGTGAAGAATTCACTCGGGTCATCAATACAAATGAAATCATCAAGAGCTTTTCATCTATAGCTCATCCTGAGGCTAATGGAGCCATTGAGGTGGTCAATAAAACCATCAAAACCATTCCCAATAAATGATTAGATAAAGCAAAAATAAATTGGGTAGAAGAGCTACCTTTGTGTTATAGGCCTATAGAACTTTTACTAAAATAGCAATAGGACATACACGCATTCATTAACTTATGGATGTGAAGCAATGCTTCCAATTGAGGTGGAGGTGCCCTCTTATCGAAGAACTGCATATGCATTCATTCGAATCAAGAATTGAGGAAAGAATCCTTTGATTCGATTAATGAATTGAGTGATGAGGCAGCCATACGAACACCTAAATAACAACGAAGGATATCCAAGTATTACAATTTGAAAGTAAAAGCAAGGTCATTCAAAAAGGACACCTAGTGCTTCAAAAAGTTATGGCAAATACTAAAAACCCAAAGATGGACCACTTGGGCCAAAATGGGAAGGACTCCTGATCATACACAAAACAATCCCACTTAAGACCTACAAATTATGCCGAATCGATGGCAATGTGATAGCAAGAACATGGAATGCTAAACATTTGTGATCATATTTTTCAACAAGGGATGAATAAAGAGGTTTAAATAAGAATGTATATTGGATCAAGAGTAAGAATCTCCTTAAATAAATGGAAAAAGCCTTTAGTTCTGTCATCAAAGTCCTTACTAAAGCGCCTCCGAGAGGGAGGTCGGATAAGTCTATGGTTCAATTTAAGATAGCTACCCAAAGCACCGAAAAAGCCTTTAGTGCCGTCATCAAAAGTCTCGATAAAGCGTCTTTTAAAGGGAGATCAGGTAAATCTCTAGTTTTGCTTAAGAGAGTTTTGCTTAAGACAGCTATGCAAAGTGCCATACCAACCTTTAGGGCCATCATCAAAGTGATCACTAAAGAGCCTCGTAAAAGGAGGTCAGAAAAGTCTCTGGTTTTGCTAGCACACAGAGCACCAGACCAGCCTTTAGTGCTACCATCAAAGGCCTCACCAAAGTGCCTCCTAGAGGGACGTCGGGTAAATCTATGATTTTGCTTGATATAGTTAACCAAACGCACTAGACAACAAGACCTAAACCATCACTTGAGATAGTGATAAGCGGTTTGATCCATGTTGAGATCATTATCTAAAGATAAAATCAATTGAGTCAGTCAAACTCTGTATTAACGAATGAACCAAAAAAATCTTTTAAAGAAAATACAATAAAACATGGAAAATTTCACTCCCAAGAAAAATAAAAAAAACCTCTAACGAAATTGAAGCTCTACTATTCGCATAAGGGGTTCTATTGCCAAATAAATTTTCTGGTCTTCTTTTATTATTGCTAGATGAATTTTCTGGTCTTCTTCTATTATTGCTAGATGGATTTTCTAGTCTTCTATTATTATTGCCATATGGATTTTCTAGTCTTCTATTACTATTGTCATATGGATTTTTCGGTCTTCTTCTATTATTGCTAGATGAATTGTTAGCCTTCTATATTGATGCCAGATGAATTTTCTGGTCTTCTTCTATTATTGTCAGATGGATTTCTAGTTTTCTATTATTATTGCCAGATAGACTTTTAATCTTCTTTTATTATTGCTAGATAGATTTTCTGGTCTTCTATTATTATGGCCAGATGGATTTTCTCGAACTTCTATTATCAGATGGATTTTTGGTCTTCTATTATTGCCAAACGGTTTCCTAATCTTCTATTTAGATGGATTTTCTTATCATCTTTTCAAATAACTTTCTAGCTTCCTTCTTAGAATAAATTTCTAATACTCCCTCTATGACATTACTAGATAATCTTCTTTGCTTCTATTTGAAAATTTATTATTTATTGATTTTTTAAAGCAAAATTATAATCTTGACTCATACATATAACATGGATAGTATATACCAATTTATAACTCAATCGAATCCAAAAGGGAATTTCTTGAAATTGAAATCGAGTTTAAAGTTAATAACAAAATTTATCATCACTTTATGTTTTAAAGGAGAATGAGATTGGAAAGAAATTCTCATAAGGAATCTAGAAAGCAAAGAAAATTCTTGGTTTTAAACTAAAGTGTAAAAGCTTCTTCTGAATAAGGAGGAGGGCAAATGTTATCCATATAATTTCAAAAGGATATAGGAAAAAGCTTGAAGATATGTTGAAGTTAAAGCCATGAGCTTCATGCTAAAATTAAGGAGTTCATGTTGGAAAGGTGGCAGCGAAGAAGAAATGTAAGATTATCCAAAGGTATGGCATTATACCAAAGTAAAAGAATGTCGAAGGAGAGAACGCCGTGGATCGTCGACATTACAATATGCATCATGCAAGTTAAATAGGTAAAGGTTACATCAAAAGGCTACAATGTCGGAGGCAGCGATAAAGAACTAGGATGCCCTTAAGAGGAGAGTGTGCTCTTGACGGTTTTTAAGTCCGATATGTTTTATTAGTGGTATGTTATGCCGTTCTGCCTAACCAATGCTCCAGCATATTATGTATACTTGATGAACCCGATTTTTCCAAAATGTGTTAAATATGTTAAATATGTTTGTTCTTGTATTTATTGATGATATTCTGATCTACTCTAAGACCAAGGAGAAGTATACTTGCCATTTGAGGATTGTACTTAAAAAATTAAGTGAGCGTGTGTTCAAAGCAAAGTTCTGGAAGGGTCACCTTTGGCGGTCCAAAATGAGGTTCATAAAAATGTTGTCTCTACTGAGGGTATTTATGTTTATCTAGCAATGGTTGTGGCTATTTAAGATTGGAAGAGGTTGGAAAGCGCAATCAAATTTTTGAGATTCTTGAGGTTAGCATGTTATTTCAAGAGGTTTATACATGATTTTCGAAGCTTTCTTCACACTTAATGAATTTTACGAAGAAAGACGTCAAATTTATTTGGACTAATAGATGTGAACAAGCATTCGAATAGTTAAAAATCTAGATTGACTAGCGCTCCTGTTTTGACTGTTCTAGATGGAGGTAAGGGTTTAACTATTCATACAAATGTGTGTGGGATAGGTTTTGTTGTAGGTTGATGCATCATATAAGAGTTATTGCTTAAGCTAACTAGCAACTCAAGCTGCATGAATCGAGGTATTCGACCATGACTTAGAGTTGTTAGCGGTTTGTTTGTACCAAAATTTGGCACAACACTCTTCGGACGTGTTTGAAGAGATAAATTGAAGAATATAAATATAAAAAGAGGGAAATCTAACAAACACACCAATAATAAGCAGGAAAAATGCATAAAAACACATCGATTTAGAGTGGTTCGGCATACGGCCTACGCCCACTATGAAATGATTGACTTTTATTAACTTTTGCTTGTTGGTTACAACGAATAACAACATTAGAACTCGAGTAAAATGATGATTTCGGTAGAGTCTGGACACAGAAGAGCCAATTGTCCTTTTTCAGTAGGTCTTGGGCCGCTATTTATAGGCGCAAGCAACAAATATCTCGCTCAGATCTCGGAAGACCTCTTATCTCACGTGGGTGGGCCCATACGATCGATCCCATGTCGTTTGCATTCGATTCGTAATCGATACGAATGAATTTTGTATCGATCAATATTTCCTCCAATCGAGTTGAGATCGATCATGAATATTCCTGAGGATGTACGCAAGCTCCTGTGAAAATTTGGTGGCATTTGGAGTTGTAAATTTTGACTTATGATCGATGAAAGTTCAAATTTGTAAAACACTACTGTCTTCCAATCGATATTGTTCATATCGATTGCTTCGTATCGATGGCTCTGCACGTGATGTTAGTTAATGTGGCGTTAACCTTTAGAATCGATCCACTTTTCATGCCGAGTGATTGATTCTTTCATATGGGTGCGCCTTGTTCGTATCGATCCAGCTTAGCTTTGTTCGTAACCGTTATTTGCTGCCCTGTTCGTATCGATCGTTGCTGCTCCATTTCGTATCGATCAACATAAATGCCATTCATATCAATCCATCTTGTATTATTCGCATTAATCACTGGCCGATCGATACGAGTGTAGCATGCTAATGGATCGATACGAAGTAATGATTTTTTTATAGATTCGATGGATACAAAGTGGATGATATGTTGATCGATACGAACAAGCTGGAGATAATGGATGCGAAGCAATTTGAGGACGGATGGATACAAAGAGTGCTATTCTGGATGGATACGAATGATAGTGATGCGAAGGAGGCGAAAAGATGGATACGAATAAGTTAACTTCCTTGGTTTGTATCGATCATATCTTAAGTGTACGAACTTCGATTGACTTGAAATCTTGAATGTTGCCTTTCATAGCTTTACTTGTCACATCACATCAACTGTAGCTTGATCCGGATTCAGGAAAAATTTACCAGTATCCATAGCAAACCTGTGTATAACTGTTCTTCGGGATAAAATGCCTTTGATTTCTAGTCAATTCCTTGGTATCGTAGCCTTACCAAAAGGCGGGATAACATTTGCCCCCTAAAGTATGTCTTATGAAGACATGACATGCTTTGAAGAGATGTAATCTTCATTTTAAACAGTTTTATTTGATTGTTGAACAATTGCTATCTTTTCATCGAAAGATGTAACATTTGACTGACCTTCGGTAATATAAATTATGATTTGTTGACTACCAAGGGTTGTATTGTGCACTGTTGTAACTGAGTATTAAACGATAATAAACTATTCTTTGTTGTTGTTATTGTCGTCAGGTGAGCATTAACTTCCTATGAATTTTAAAAATTGAATATTGGTCCAATATACATGCATGTATGTGAACCTAACTCTCGTTAACATTCACGAGTCGTTGTCAGTTCTTTTTATCGAATTTCGTATCGATCCTCTCCTAAATCGAGGTGAAATTCGAGTTGTACCAACGCTTGGTGGTTGTTTTTAAAGTATCTCTTTGCGCCGATCCTCTCTTGGATTGATGTGAGAAGTTGAAAATTTTTCCTCGTATCGATGGCGATCGACACAAATTAATTGGTTTTTTTATATAAAAATTTCGTATCGATGGACACGAGTCTTCGGGGGCTTCAAAGCGATGGGTACAAAACAATCACTTCATTTCGATGAATCATTAATGGATATGAGCAACTGTGCTATGGGTCCGAATAGTTCAAACAAGCCTTTATTGCATCGCTAGTATCATCAGTTGTCGATCAGTATGAGCAGTCATATTCTGGATCGACTCGAGTTAATGGTTACGAGTTGTCGTATTCTTGATCAATCCAGGTCGGTGGATACGAAGGAAGCTTTATATTGATGATATAGGAGACTGCCTCGGGTTGGTTTGCACAACACCCTTCGCATCGATCTGGCTTCAACCGTTTTGACCGGTCCATGCGACTAGGAGACGAACCATTTCATTCTTTGGTTCATACCCATATGAATAGAATTTTGTACTTAGAATTTTTTTTACTTGCTCTCATTTTCTACCGTGTTCGCATTGATTGAAAAACCAGGAAATAGAATCTTGCTTCCGAACCGAACTAAACACCAATCCCTTGAACTAATTACTGAAATTAGGTAAATAATCGACCTAACTCAATCATAATATGATGAGACTCGAATTCTCTGTCATCCCACTTACATTCATGGCCAATTCTGGTGAAGAGGAGGTCGGAGATGGCCGGAGCGAGGTCGAGGAAGGTTAGAGTAGTCTCCGTGTTGATTGGGGAAAGAAGAAGCATGGGGGATATAAAGTACTAATGGAAGAATGCTCTGCCTTGACCTCCCATCGATAGGGGAAAGAAGGAAGAATAGCCACGTATGGATCAAGGACGAGGAATTCGTATCGATCGGGAATTGATGGATGGCAGGAGGAAGTTCGTATCGATCTTGGATACAATGTAATTTTGCATTGATGGGAAAGTCTTGTTTCGTATCAATGGCTGGTGGACCTTCGATCGATTGACCGATATGAAATCTGGGGCATGATGAACGATACGAAAGCGCTGCTGATGATCGATACGAAGTAAGATATTTTGTATCGATGCAAAATGGCCTAGGATGATGATACGAAATGATGCTCTATGGCCGATACGAAGTGATGGTTCCAGGACCGATATGAAGCGAATTCTGGTGATTGTTTCAAATTTAAATTTTTGACCGATACGAAATCCCTTGCATACTTGAATACTTGACTCCGACGAGCTTCTGCCTTGCATGACTGAACTTAACCGTTTCACTACACATTCGATTGCCCTTCGAAGCTCGTCGATGGAATAGTAACTTGACTGAATTTAACAAACTTTAATTTGGATCAGTCTCTAAAGTCTAGATTTCACAGTTGTGACCGTCGGCGATGACGGTCACTCTAGTTGAATTCCGAGGTCTCGTCGTTTGAACATTTCTTAAATTATGTAGAATCTTTTAAGAACTATGTAGCACTGCACTGCACAACACATTCATGCACTTCACACTAGGGAACACATGGGCATATTATCATCTAATGATGGCTTTTGATGAGTTGATTAGTTATGGAATCTACGAGTTCATAGCAGTAGGAGCCTCAAAGTTCGTCTTCTCCGATAACAGAGATGTCGGCCATTGCAGCCGAAGTAATAGGTCCAGCTCCGGACGAGCTGCCAGGAGAAACTTTTATCGCGTACGCTTAAGATTCTATGTTGTCCAATGTCTTCAGAGATATGTTGGTGGAGAATATGCTTTAGGCACAGTCTACCATTAGATGACGTTTTGTTACCCGGACCAAATGACAGGCCACACGCTCCCCTAGAAGGATTCACGGCCTTTAGTCGACATTCGTCCACAGTTGGAACACTTCCTCCATTCAACCAGTATTCGAGAAGTGTTAGCTTTCTTCAGAATCTCTCCATCGCAGTTACATCCGAATGGATATGCACTGTTGAACAGTCTATTCACTGTTTTCATGGAACAACTCTTTCGACCCCCGACTCCGAAAGAAATCAGATACTTGTTTAATGTCAAGAGTCGGGGAGACAATCCTTCCTTCACATTTCTAGAGGTAGGTAGGAATTGCCAAGTGGTAATGGGATCTTTGACTAGGCTTAGTTATTATGACGGATTGGTTTTACATTTGATGCCCTCCAGGGTTTGCCAGCCGATGGTTAAGCAGACGTAAGTGCGGCAACTTTTCCAATAGCTAATGAGATAGTCATAAATGGCATTGAAACTAATACCTTCTTTCCTTTACAGCTGCAATTCCATGACCCAATGGTGCCTGTTTCAAAGAAATGGTACGGATTCTTCAGGAAGTGACGGGATAGATGAGAGACATGGACTCGGTGCTCATAGATAGAACTTGAGGATTGCCTGGTTAATCGATCAAAATCAAAGCATACGACTAAAGGGATTGCTTAGGGCAGCCCCGGTGAGATGGGTAAAACATAGAGTGCCCGGGATCCTAATAGCCGAGGAGGGCGATGAAGAGAACACGCCTACTGACGACAACCCGTTGTCGGGCATTTTGATAATTTTCAGGATTTAGAGGGAAGGAAAAAAGGCAAAGCAGCAGAACATAGGCGTCATAAGTCTATAAGATGGAAATCCATGGTTGTGTCTTTGCCAATCTCCGGTGTTAGAATTTCGGAGGCTCCTCCCTAACAAATAGAGAATCCTTTTGAACAGCTTACTGACATTCCAATTCCGGACTATGTGTTGCTCAAACACGACACCGAATTGGAAGGGCTTCAAAGTGCCTTAGATTTTAGCGAGTCACTTCCTATAAGTGTGGCCGACATATCCGATTGGTCCAGGGGTTTAACACATGCATACATGCATTTCATGGCACTACACGATATCCAATCATAAGTTATTCAGTTCTAGGGATTACTGATCCTACTTTTCTTTCTATTTTACAGATGTGATGACTAGGCGAGAATCTATGTTCGGAAGCCTCCGCTCCGCCCGCTAGTCGTCCAGTTCATACTATGAGTCCCGTAGGAGGGAAGGTGACAGAGATCGCGATCACGGTTATTCTAGTCAAGAACGTTACGAGAGGGAAATGGATAGAAATAGAGAATAAAGACATCGATCCCAATCGCATTCTCCACCTCCTCGAGCTTCAATACAACTGTTCGGTCATGGAAAACAACCATTAGAGCCTCCAAATCAAAAACCGTCTTCTCAAGTTCCCAAGCCTGATTCACAACGCCGTAGAACCGAGCCCTAAACTCCCACTATCACTGATCATGCTATTACCAAGCCCACCGGGGAAGGAGCAATCAAAATCGCCCAGTTGAAAAAAGACTTCCCAAATGTTTGCTTTGACGACTTCATCTTCCCTTTACACTTAAAGAAAATTCCAATTGAGGCTGAACAAACTATGCATGACTACATACACGATGTCTACAACCAATGTAGGGAGTGGGTGAAAACAACGGATAAAGCATCGACGGTGGCTTTTGAGTGAGCAAAAACTATTGAGAAGTTAGAAACTGACCTCAATCAAAAGGACATATAATACAAGTGCTCAATAATGAAGCCGAATCTTTCCGGAAGTTGGAAATAGAGGCCATCAAGAAAGCCAATGAGGCAAATCAATCGATGGAAAGGATGCGGCAGATGCATTTTTCTTTGGTCGAGGAGTTGCGCCATCGAAACACCAGTGTCACAGCTGAAAGGGATGCTTCACTGAAGGAACTTAACAAGATTAAAGCCAAATTATCCGAAATCATCAAGAAAAAGGACGATGCAAACAGAGCAGCCCTAAAGGCGTGCGAACAAACTGTGGTGCTCCAGGATGAAAGGGATGCGGCAGTACTTAAAATTCGAGAGGGTTGGGAATGAAGTTAAGATGGCAGAGACCAGGTTAGAGACCGATATTGAAACCTTTATGATCACATACAATGTCAATGTCCTGTAGCACAGAAGTCTAGCCTGGCTCGATAATTATCCAACACACATGTATAACGCTTGGGGTTGATTAGTAGAGGATGAAAAGGCAAAATGACAAGCGGAATCAGTTGATGAGTTCGAGCTTGAGAAACGGGTGTTGAGTGAAGATGAAAGGATAGTTCTCCATGATATCATGATCATATATGAAAAGGAGAAACTTGGCACTCAGCAGTCGAAAGCTGGAGAAGTTTCTGGTGTTGAGCACCAAGATGTAAGTTCTGAAACTCTTGCGCTAACTTAGCCTGAATCTACATCCGTGGTCGATCCTCAATCCGTTCTTGCTTATAATCCTGATCAACCACAGTTATCTCCCGTTCGAAAGCACGCCTCCGAAGCTGCTCCGCCACCCGCGAGCCAAACTGAGGAAGGTATTCTAGGCATTTATTGTTCCCATCCAAAGTTTGAAACATTGATCAGAGTAATCGCTAACTCTTTTTATTTGTCTCTATTCAGTGATAGGAGCTTTATCTGCTATGCCCCCTGTAACCCAAGAGTTGCATCATGAGGAGGAGGCTATCATTACGGAAGCAACCACGACAACGGCTACTGCATCTACGGATGGGGTATAAGGGAGCACATTTACTTTCGATGAACAGATGATGGAGGAACTTCTCGGTCATTACAGTGACCCCTTTGTTGATCAGCCGTTTGTCATGAGTGGAAGCGCACCTGTTACTAGCTCCTCAGGCCCAACTTCTAACGTTCCCGGCGAGGCTCTAACAATTTACGAAGAGGAGATAATAGCCGAAATCAATTCCAAGATGAAAGCAGCTGCGCGGGCTAGTAGCTTTGGAGGTGGAATTATGGGCCCCGGTCCAGCCTCTTTACGGATGATCTCCCCGAGAGGAACGGTCCTCAATACAAGTGTGCCTCGTCCATCTGCTAACATTAATCCTATCCCTCCGACTCCATGTTCAGAAAGCATTCCTATCCACTTGATTTCGGAGGAGGAAGTTAACATAATGCCCCCAGTTGGAGATTAGCCACCAAAAGGAAAATGTTCAAAGAGGAAGCCAAGCGGCGAATCCAGTGGGTGAACGCCGAAGAAGAAGCCAAGAAAAAAGAAAGAATAAATATGCCTTCTCAACTCGTTGTCGGTAGATGGATATGAATTTACTTTTGCTTTCATTTTTGTAGGCCGTGTGTAGACGCGGGTTCGGCCCCTACTAGTAGGACTTTTGGCATAGTTTTGTACTTATCCTTTTTCTTCGAAAAAATATAATTAAAATAAAATTTCATTTTGTCCCTAGCTCAGCTTGTGTTCATTTGTTAAAGTGCTTTGGCGTTCGAACTTTCATTCTATACACTTGTGGTGTTTTAGTCTTTAAATCGGACTTAGGTTTGGTTGCTAAATTCCAGAGTCACGATTTCGGGTCGCGATCGACCGCTAAGTCGAATTCCGATATTGCACTATGTCAATCAGTGGCTGGAACCTAAGTCCTGCCCCCCGTTTTCGAGGATAAAATGAAAAGATTGGTTAGCAATCATTGATTGCCTTTAATTGATCGAGCTTAACTTCGCTGAAGCAGAATCGAAACAAGACGAGTTCAGGTGGTCAAATCACACTTTCTCATTTATTGGTGATCGCATCCACACCCGTACAAGGTTTTGAGATACATCCGCGCTCCGGGGACTTAAGTTATTTTATGGGTGGTTGGTCACACCGTTTGATATTTAGAACTTCATCCACACTCTGAGGACCTAGTTTGATTCGTGGGTGGTCAGTCACACCCGGTTTGCATTTATTTTCCAATCCGCACTCTGGGGATTTAGAGTTATTCGATATTTATACGCCAGTTCACACTCTGGGTATCTGGAGTTAGCCGACATATGGTCGATCACATCTGTTTAGGCTTTCGGATTTCATTCGCACTCTAGGAACCACGAATCTACCAGGATCATGGATGGTCGGTTCACATCTGCCCCACGTTAACAAGTGAGGTCTTAGATGGATGGATCCATCCTCCTCAAACTTGATTAAATACTGGCGAAGTCGTTAGGTGGATGGATCCACCCTCTTCAAAACCTCATTTACAGGTTTATACTCCAGTTTGCACTCTGGGAATCTGGAGTTAGAGGATTATCGTGTGTCAATCTTTTTTTGGCTTCAGTGTGACGACTTGTCCCCGAGCTTGGATTTCACTTAGTGAGTGACCGGTCGCATCACGGTCACTTTCTAGTTGAATAAATCCTACCTTATGATGGAACTTAGCTCTCCGTGCATGGTGATGGTTGTATGATGCATTTCAAATATCACAGCTCTGGCTTGAAGAAATTGCATTTTATTGCTAAAATAAGAAAATACGGAACGGTCAGTTACCATATTACAAATTCAAATTTTGAAATGCATAAACAAATTGCAAACAAAAAAAGACTGAATAAATAAGCAGAGCCTGTTATATGTAATAGCAACGTAGACTTTCGCTGTTCTAGGCTCTTGGCAGAATGAGACTGTCAACGGTCGATAATTTGAATGTACCATCTCCGAGCTTTCGTTCAATGGCACATGGTTCTTCCCACGTTGGTTTCATATGTGAAGGAGACGGGTAAATTCTCTTGAGGACGAGATCGTCGAGCTCGAAGGTTCGGGGTCGGACCTTAGCATTGTATATTCGGGAGATTCGACTTCGATATGTGGTTGCCCTCAAATGTGCCTCTTCACACTTCTCATCCAATAAATCCAAAGATTCGGCAAGTAATATAGCATTCATTTACGGATCATAATAAGTCACACGATGAGAAGGTACTTCCATCTCGACTAGAATAAGGACTTCAGAACCATAAGAAAAAGAGAATGGAGTGTGGCCGGTCGCAGATTTGTGGGTTGTTCGATAAGCCTATAAAGCCATAGGGAGTTCATCGATCAATTTGCCTCCGGACTTTTCCAATCGTTTCTTTAGAATAGACTTTATAACTTTATTAACAGCTTCAACCTGTCCGTTCACTTGAGGGTGTGCAACTGCAGAGAACTTCTTCTGGATGTGGAACCGTTTGACAGAAATTCTTAAATTCAACACTGTCGAATTGGGCTCCGTTGTCTGTGATGATGGTATGTGGGAGACCAAATCGACAGATAATGTTGTACACTACAAAGTTGATCACTTTGTTTTTCATAATCGTAGCAAGGGGTTCAGCTTCCGCCCACTTGGTAAAGTAATCAACTATGATGATGGCGTACTTCGCACTACCTTTGGCTAGAGGTAGAAAACTAATAATGTCGATGCCCCATACTGGAAACGGCCATGGACTGACCATCTGGGTTATTTTAGTAGGTGGGGCTCTAGGAATCCGAGCGTGTTTTTGACATTTGTCACACTTTCTGGCATAGTCCGATGCATAGCGGTTTACAATCGACTAATAATATCCATATCGAAGCACCTTCTTGGCAAGAGCTTGTTCTCCGGTGTGATCGCTGCATTCTCCTTCGTACACAACATGCAATACTCGTTTGATTTCATTGTTAGAGGTACACCGGAGTAAAGGAATAGAGTACCCTCTTCTATACACGACTCCATTCTTGATAGTGAATCGTGAAGCTTTTCGAAGAACTTGTCTCTTTTCATTCTTGCACTCCAGCAGGGCCCCATGCTCGAGACAGTTTTTGAATGGAGTCATCCATGACTCCATATCGGGAATGACCTCAAGTATCGAATCTGTTTCCATCTGATCGATGCTTGGGGAAGATAATGCTACTACGGGAACGATTCCTATTTGCCATCTTCACCTATACTGGCTAACTTTGCTAATGAATTAGCATTTTGGTTGTGCTCTCGGGGTATGCAATAAATGGCATAATAATCAAACTGATTCAATATCTCCTGGACCCAAGATAGGTAAGCAGCCAGCCTTCGGTCTTTAGCCTGGTACTCTCCCCGAATCTGACACACGACCAACTACGAATCACAATAAATCTCCAGGGCAATAATTCCTAAATCTCTGGTAAGTCTCAGTCCGGCAAGTAGGGCTTCGTATTCGGTTTCATTGTTGGTCACACGAAAATCGAATTTTAATTCATAGCATATAGATCAACCTTCAGGAGTTTCCAGTACAACTCTGGCGCCTGAGAAACAGTCATTTGATGCACCATCAGTATGAAGCTTCCAGATATACTTGGAAGATTCACTGGTTTCGGGCAAGTCCTCCGGGATAGTGAATTCAACGATGAAGTCTGCCAGGACTTATCCTTGGGTAGCTTGCCTTGGAGTGTGAGTAATGTTATACTAACTTAACTCAATATTCCACTTAAGTAGCCTACCAGATGTCTCAGGTCGTGTAAGGACCTATCGTAATGGCTGGTCGGTGTAAATGGAGATATGATGAGACTGGAAATACGGACGGAGCTTCCATGAGGCAATGATAAGACAATAAGATAACTTCTTCAACTTAGGATAATTTCTCTCTGCTCATGTTAGTCCTTTAGGAATATAATAGACTGGCCATTGTATCATGTCATCATCCCAAATTAGGGCAGCACTGGTTGCGTTCTTTGACACCGCGAAGTAAATGTATAATCTCTCATGATCAATCGGCTTTGATAAAATAGGTGGTGTAGAGAGATATTGAATTAGTGCTCGGAATGCACCCTCACATTCCGTAGTCTATTCAAAGTTTTATTTCCCTTTTCTGATCAGGTTGAAGAAGGGAATGCATTTATCAGTGGATTTTGAGATAAACTTGCTCCGTGCTGCTACTTTTCCATTGAGGCTTTGGACTTGCTTTGTAGTTCTTGGAGTCTCAAGATTTCTGATTGCCCAGATCTTTTCGAGATTAGCTTCGATTCCTCGAGCATTGATGATAAACCCATGGAATTTTTCGGATGCGACCCCAAAGTGACATTTCAACGGGTTGAGATTCATTCTATATTCTCGGAGGATGTTGAACATCGATAACAAGTCTCTAATATGATCAGTGGAGAATCGCAATTTCACGAGCATCTCGTCCACATATACCTCCTTGGTTTTTCCAATCCGGTTAGCAAACATTCGATTAACTAATCGTTGGTAAGTTACCCCGGCGTTCTTGAGTCCAAATGGCATGACTTTGTAGAAGTAAAGCCCTAGATCGATCACAAAGCTAGTATGCTCCTAGTCAGGCAAGTGTATAGGTATTTGATTGTAACCAGAGTACGCATCCATGAAGGATAAGAGCTCAATTCCAACTGTTAAGTCTTTGAGTTGATCAATTCGAGGGAGTGGAAAAATGCCTTTAGGCAAGCCTTATTCAAGTTTGAGTAATCAATGCACGTTCTCCATTTCACATTTGGGTTTTAGACAAGTACAGGATTTGACACCTATTAAGGATATAATGCACCACGGATAAACCTGTTTGATTGGAGTTTTTCCACTTCTTCTTTTAGGGTAGCAGATCTCTCTAGATCCATACCATGCCTTTTTTGCTTGACCGGGATATGTCGTGGGACAATATTCAATGTGTGGCTCGCGATGTCCGAGGAGATTGCACACATGTCAAAATATGTCCAGGCAAACACGTCCAAGTTTGCTTGGAGAAATTCAACCAATTCCTCCTGCATTTGTTGGCTTAATTGAGATCCAATCTTTATCATTTTAGAATCGTCATCATCGTCGATCAGAACATCGATTGTCAGCTCAGCCGGGGAAGGTTAACTTTCTTTGCTTTCGTCTTCACTTTCGGTATCTCTAAGGTCAAGATCCCTTGGGGATCGGTTGGGGTGCCCAGGCCTAGGCCTAGGCGTTAGCTGTCAATTCTCAGCAAAGCGGACGTAGAGAGATTCCTTTATGCCCTTCCATTTTTCTTTTTGCTGCACCTCCCACAGCTCAGCAACATAACAGGTCGTCCAGCAGCTTAGTCTCCCTGAACGACTCCAACTCCTTTGTCGGTAAGGAATTTTAAAGTCAAACACCAAGGGGCAATGGCAGCCCTAGATTCAGCTAGGGCGGGTCGACGCAAGAAAGCATTATATGGCGAGTCTATATCTAACACAACAAACGGTAATATTCAGACTCTCCAGCATTCTCCAATCCCCAATTCCACTGACAGTTCCACCATTCCAGTGGGTATTTTTACGCTCCCATTGAAGCCATGAATACGGGACTGACAAGGCTTTAAGTCTTTTGTTTCCATTGTCATCTGATCATAAGCTTGCTTGAATAGTATGTTCACAGAACTTCCACTACCTGCCAATGTCACGACCCGAAATCCAATGTTCGAAAATTGACATCAAATACCTCACTTGTATTCAACTGCCGAAAATTCAAACATCGAACTCTAGTTGGATGGAGCTTATAGCAACATTAGCTGAACATAAAACAGCGGAAACAAAATGAATATCATGCATTACATCACATATACGACATCATCATAATATCCATTACAACATCAGAGTATCTTTAGACATATATCAAAACTTCAAATAGAACATCACAATAGAACAATAAGTGATCATATGCCGAAAAGTCTTCATGGAAATAGAGTGATAGAGAACATCCAAAACTAAGCACCTTGAGATCCAAAGCTTTCAAAATATCTCTAAGACAAAAGCCTCTAAAAACCGATAGCCCCCAAACCAAAAAGACTTCAAAATATAGCTAACACGGAAACACGGAAACCTGCTACTAGGCTGCCCGTATGGAAATTATAGGCACCCAGAGTTTTTAGGAAGAAAGAATAAACTTTGGGTCGGTCATAGGAATGGTATGAGTAAACAAAAACAGTTGCTTTTAAATAAAACATGATTTATAAAAGAAAAACCGGTACTATTTTTGGAAAATGAAACTACCATAAGACCTCCCACCACACACACAATGCAATCGCAGAATTTGAGGAGATTTCTTCTTATGATAGTCAAATATGCTTGATACGGGAAAAATTCTTTGATAATATTACTAGTGCATAGTGTAGAAACTATTTCGAAAGTATAATATTAATCGTAGCCAGCATACAACCATTATTGTATGCCTACTATAGCTACCATGTTTTGTGGCAGGTTACCGCCACGCTGCATGGCAGGTTATAGAACTAAAATCGTACAGGGCTCGTATTGTTTCTTTGGATTTCCATCAAATGGTCAGGCTAAGGAACTTCCTACTGCCACATGGATACGCCTCTAGAGGGACGTCCCGAGAACTTAACCAGTTCTCTGCCAACACAAAGCTGGGTTACCTCTATAATTAGGTAACTACTACACGACTATGCCATTTCCCGGTCTTTTGCGACCTTTATCCGAGGGCCCTCTACCACAAAGCAACAACCACACAGTAAATGAGATTGCAGCATGTTTCGACCATTTCCGGGGTGTGAGGTCTGTTGAGGTCTCGTCCACAAAGCTACGCTTTACACGAAAGCCATGCTTTGATCATAAATGATCATCAAATGATCATCATCACGCAGCGGTACTTAGCATGCCACACTACCAAATTGGGAGTATGTCGCTGATAACCTTCAACTACATAACCTCTGAGCTCATACGTCTCAGAGAAGGGTGTTAAGCTAAGAGAATAAATTCTCCGCCACCAACAGATATGTATTTGAAAGAAATCTGCTTTATATTTCAAGGTGCAGTTTCAGACATTCAACCATACAAGTATGTTCCGGGTTCGAACAGAACCAAAGACACTTCGTCCAATAAAGGAAGAATCCCTTCCAAATCTGGGTATCCACAATTCCGATCGGACTTCCCATCACATGTGGAGATCTCTATACCGGAGCAACTCAGTGCAGAGACATTCGATAGGTTGTCCTATCGTTTTTAAAGACACCCGGTCTTCACCACCGTCTTCAAATGCTATTAATTTCGTCGTGTCACTATTCAAAATGGGTTATATGAAACAAAGGTCCTCTCCCGGTTAATCCGAATAGTGAGTGCTCAGTTTTAAAACACATGGGTGTATCAATTACAAGGATTCACATTTAGGGTTCGATGTGGGTTTCGGATAACTAACTGGAATCCGACTCCCTGTCACATCGATGTTTAAATGTCATTTTACGGGCAAAAGGGTTTTCGTATACATATAGGAACAAATCACAAATCACAGTTCATCACAAAGCAATTCACATCACACAGTATCAAAATCACAACAGAAATATCAATCCAATGCACAACATTTGGTAATAGTCAACCATCTTCAATTAAGGTGAATGTGATTTAAATGAATTAACCACATAATTATTTTTATTAATTATTTTTAAATCAATGATTAGTTATTCTTAGCTATGAATTAATGAAATCTTAAATAACTTTATTAATTAATGATTCTTTAATTAATTATCTCAATTTATTAATTGTTAATTGTTAATTAATTAAATTTAATTACTTTTAATTATTAATTATTCTTTAATTAATTATCAATTTCAAAGTAATTACAAATCATTAATTGCTTAATCATTATAAATAAATTTGGTTTTAAGTTAACACTTGAATATTTGATTTACTTCTCAATTTTTATTAAGTTAAAAACAATTTTATTTAAAAATATAAATATGAAATATCATTGAACTTCATTAATTTCAAATAATCATTTCAATACCATTTACTTCACCTTCCATTAACAACCTATCATTATTTTATAAAGAATGCTTTAGAAATTTAATTAACTTAGATCGTTAAAGTTTTAAACCAGAAATCATATTACTCGAGACACGCTTCGAGTTTTACCCGAGAAAAATTCCTGTTTGCTTCGGGTTTTCTCAGAACCTACCCGTACGCTTCAAAATTTTCAAAACTTGAATTTTTTCTAAGTAAATTTTTTTAACCCTACACACCAACATTCTACTCGAGTTGAAACTCGAGCAACCACACGACCCCCTCCGGTGTTCGCTTCGAGTCACCCTTTCCTTCTCAAACCCATCAGCACTTATACAACGACAGCCACGTGCACATGCACCATTGAAGCCGTCACCTTCGGCCTCCAAGATCACCTCCAGCAGACCACCCTCGATCCACTCTTGCTACCCAAACGCGAAGAAGCTTAGATTAAACTCGAAAACAAAATCGAGTTATCTCGATCAAAATAGGCACAACGACCATAACTAGAAAATGGCCTTGCCCCACCTCCTCTGGCCATCAGAGGCCACGAAAACTTGACCGAGGCTTCGCCAACGTTAGACGCCGCGATTGGCACCGGTGACAGGAAGTTTCGATCACCCAACGACGACGCGACACCTTCTTTTTCAATTGCGAGCAGAAATGGGTTTTTAACCCTTATTCGATCTCGAATCGACAATATAATGATTTATAAATTCAACCAATATTTTTCTAAGGATCTCAAAACCTCAAGCTAGCTGCGACGATGATCTCGAGGCCTACAAATGCTTAGTTCATCAGAATTAGAGAAAATCTTACTTTTCTGATCAACTACAATTTCTCAGTAAAAACTTTATGAAAAATTTAGATTTTACTTTCTAAAATCATTATTTTCAAGCGTGATTCAGAAAACATTATTGAATTTTAAATTCATGATATTCGAATTCTTGCCTAATTTGAATGGTGGCTGTGTTTTCACAGTTTCCAAAAAAACACATATTGCTTTGCTTTGATTTATTACCAAAACATAATGCATGTTCAAACAACACTTTAATTTGTTTAGATTTCACTTTCAGAAGAGAACAAAGAGAAAGATTTTGAATTTGGCATGGGTTCACTCTGTAAACCAGAGACTTAGAGGAACAGGAGTGGAAATCTGAATATATTCATACCCAAGCAAATATACACATACACAACCATTTATTCACATGCTACGGTTTTCAACATCATTCAGGCATGCATACGACAACAAGAAATTGGATCAAACAGAAGTTCACTCACCTGTTACCTGAGACCAGAAAGCTCCTGACTATTTTTAAAATAAGGATGAAAGCCTGAATATTTTTCCTACTTTAATCTTGAAGTTAAATATGCAAAGTTTGTTAATACAAATCTTTTCTTAATCTCTGTTGTATTCATTTTCTTGCATCATCAATAACACACAATATTCAATTTGTTAACCCTATTCTGAATAGCGACCTAACCAGTTAAAGGACTCAACGACCTAATGTGCTACAGGGATCAGTGACCTAAATGACCAAGCGGGTTAAGAAGCTTAACGACCTAACAATCCAAAACCTCCAGCGAGCTAACATAGATGCGGGTTAGCGACCTAATCCATACAGCGACCTAGCGACCTAAATATACAGCGACCAAGCGACCTAAAGGCACAGCGACCTAGCGACCTAGCGAACTAAAGATACAGCGACCTAGCGACCTAAAGTTCTACCGGCCTAACGACCTAAAAGTCCTAGCGACTTAACAAGTTGCGACCTAGCACCTTCCACTAGCAAACACGACCTCTTCCATTAGGTCGCTCGCGACCTAAGCTACATACTGCATCTTCCATTAGGTCGCTCGCAACCTAAACTACATGCTTCATCTTCTACTAGGTCTCTCACGACCTAAATAAGCCAAGACAACTTCCTTATGCCGTAGTTCCTTAGGTCGCCACTCCCTCTCCTGCTACTCCTTAGGTCGCCCACGACCTATAACATAGCCAACCAAACCATGAATTCAAAGAGCTCTTATACATTGAAGTTCTAGCTAATTGTCTTAGTTGTGTTGTAATCGAAGATCATTGTAAAAGTTGTAATCAAATCAGCAATAAAGAGGATTAAAGTGGACGTTGGCATGACATTAAGCCGAACCACTATAAAAACTGTTGTCTCTTTAATTGATTTTCTATTATCTTTTGCTTATCTGTAGTTCCCGTACCAACTTGTGGTGCTTTCACATTTTCACTACTTACACCAGGGTGTTAACGTTCAATTTTAGCTTTAACACAATTTACTTACAGTTTTGAATTTCTTATGCAACAGAGAACAGGGTCTGCAGCTTGAACCTAGAAATTTGTTTAGTCTTTAAACTTGTTTTTTTTTTCTCCTGCAACCGATTGACATATTTTGCTTAAATTCTTGCTTTATTACAGATTAACAAATTCAAATTCAAATTTTTAAAAGAAATTCACTTGCCTTAATTTATTTCAGAGAATCCCTGCACTATTTCCTAGCCAAAACTGAAGCTTTGATTTTATAAATCTGCAGTTTGAAACCTTTGTTTAAACTTGATTCTAAAATTCTGGATTCACTAAACTATAAAGTTTAAAGTTTACCTGAGAGATGGAATGTAAAACTACTACTTTGTATTGGAGATGATTCTCAGATTTTAGATTTTTGAATTCAAGAGGAAGTTAGCGGTTTTTTTTCTTTTTTTTATTGTTTCCTTTGGTGTTGAGATTTGTGATGCTCAAATCTTTTTTATTGTTCTTTCAGAAATCTGAGAGGCTAAATAATTGAAAATGGGAAGCTGAAAAGTTTTATGATTTTAAATTTTATTATTTTTTCCAATCAACTATATTGAATGCCACTTGTTAAAACCCATAATAAGATCTCTACACTTGTAAATGTTTTACACCATCTCCCTTATGCATGTTTAACACTTGTATTTTTACAAAGACAAAAGAATTTTTTTAAAGTAAATTTCATATCATATTCACTTTATTAATAATTATGTCCCTTATTCATTTGTATATATATACAATGTTAAAAGAAGAAATGTTTTAACCAATCTTTACATTGTATAAATTACACCTTTATGATTTCAAATGCCAATTATTTTTCTAGAACATTTACTTTAAATTTAAATTCAAATTCCAATTCAACTTGAATTATAACCATTTATGTCCATTTATATACTCATACATATACTTGTATAATTTAAATTCAATTTTAATATATACACTCAAATCTACTCATATATGCAATATATACATAAAATTTGAATTCAAATGACTTTTAAAACATTTATTATTTCAAGATTTTAAACTCAAAGAAATTGGAATTTTATTCATATATAATTTATCACTCATTTTATTTGTTTGAGATTTTTTTTTTCAATTTACTTTCAAATTAAATTCCAAAAGTTTTGAATATATTACTAATTTAAAATGATAAATTCTAGGATGTTACAACCAAGATCCTCTTCATCCAAGCAGCACCTACCTGAGCTGAAATGACAAGTGGATTAATAGGTAAGGCTTCGACTCTGTCGACATCCCTGTCTCGAAATACGATGTCGTTTGTCATCGTCTTCTGTTGCTTGGCCGAAGCTCCGTCTTCCAAACTACTACAACATTCAAAGCCCGCATGCCAAATGTAACTGGCATTCGACTCCATTTCCTTCCTGCTTCGGTCTGCTGCATGAGGACCACCACTAACAGTATTTATCACCAACCTCCCATCGGTACGAGCAGGTTCCTCCTATCTTCCTTGATTTGGTACATGATTTTGATTCGATGGGCCTGCACCTCCTGACTGCGGCGCTCACAAAAACTGCTCCAACTTTCTTTGACGTATCAACTTCTCAATAATATCCTGCAAATGACGGCACTCATTTGTGTTATCCATAACTGTCATGAAATCTGCAAAACTTCCCTGTTTGGCCTGTTTATCCGATGACTGTTTCGTAGTAGACTTCTTGTACTGAATAGTATTGCAGGACTGTAAATACACATTTTCCAGCGTTGTGTTTAAAAGAGTATAGTTATCAAACACAGGAGCCTTACGTCGTGGTCCATGATTTTGATCTCGTTTCCTGTTTTGATTTCCATTGCCTTTCTATCGATTCTATTTATTCCGTATGTTCAAATGGACCTTTCCGGAACTCTTCCCTGTTTGTTTAACAGCAACATTGCTCTGGATTCCTTCCACTTTGGGCCCTGCATCATCCTTTTTCCGAGAATGTTTCGCATTCTTCCTTCTCAAGAGTTGGGCTGCATTGGAATAGAAACGGTCCAATGATGCAGGATGTTTTCCGGCCAACCAATTGCCGAACTTAGAATGGGGATCGATCCCCTTAGTTTGTGCCATCAGAATTGAATTATCATTGGAATTACTAATCAAGGGACACGCAGCGTGAAACCTCTATGGACAGCATCTAAGTGTCTCTCTAGGAGCTTGAGTGACACTAGACAAGGTATTAACATCCTTCGGCCTTGTGACATGCGTGCAGAATTGTTCAACAAACTTTGTTTCCAACTGGTTAAAACATGAGATAAATTGAAGTGGTAAATGGTAAACCATATAGTTGTTATGCCCCCTAGAGAGATCGGGAAACTTCGACATTTAACCACGTCATCGGCTCGCGCAGCATTCATCAACCATTCATGCTTTAATATATGCTGATTAGGATCAGAGCTCCCTTCATAGACGGGTAGAGTTGGCATCCTAAATCATCGAGGTGGTTCATCGTAGAGTATAGCATCGGTGAAATGGGTATGACTCTAGGAAATTCCCCAGTCGACGTTGGCGAGACCCTGACTTTCATGGATCATCTGAAGGATCATCGTCGGTTTGTCCGGCATCTGGACATTTTGAGCCTATTGAGCTAAGGTGTGGTCGGGTTTCACAATGCGAGGATGGGCCAATCGCGGTCGACGGTCCATGTCTCGCCTCCTTGGCTCTAAGTTCTCGGGACTTACGGTTCAAGACTGTATTCATATTGGTGACTTTTCGGATCTATCATGTTTTGGGCATCGACTCCCAAACCAATGGCAGCAGTGGCAGCGCGATCATCAGTAGTATGATAAGGAACAGTACCTTCCCAAGAGGAGGGTCCAGCCTGAAAACTAGTTGATGGGCCAACCCTTAGTTTCCTAAGGCTCAAGGTGTGCTGCTATTGAGCAGCTTGTGTATAGCTTCTGTCCAGTCGTGGACGTGTGGATCTATGGTGGTAGTCAAAAGAGGCTGAACTCTCGATCGATGGATAAGAATCCTGATCCTTTCTGGATATCCTTCATCTTTGACGATTCAGTTGATTAGTCAACTCCACGTTGGCACGAAGTTGCTAAGTTTGCTGCTGGCAACTTTACATCAGCTCTTGCATCAACAATTGTAATTCTTCCCTAGTGATAGGGCCTTGCGGATCCAATGGTCCGACAACATTCTGATCAGTTGGAGGTAGTTGTATGGGGTGCTGTCTGTCCTATCCTTGAAGATCTGCAGCTGTTGAAGTAGTCCTAGTGTTAACCATGATGGACAGCGAAGCTCTTTCCTAGACTTAATGCAAATGTGAATAGGATGGAAGAACTTTAAACTTGAAATCTAGATCTTCTTCTTAGATTTATGCAATCCGATATCGATAGTAGATCCAATGAACATGAGAAAATCTGAGTTTTCTCGATGAAAGCACCAAAGTGTTTGTACCGAAATTGGGCACAACACTCTTCCGACATGTTTAAAGAGATAAAATGAAGAATATAAATGGAAAAGGAGGGAAATCTAACAAACACCAATAATAAGCAAGAAAAACGCACAGACACACATGGATTTAGAGTGGTTCGGCGTATGGCCTACATGGACTATGAAATGATTGACTTTGATTAACTGTTGCTTGTTGGTTACAAAGAATTGGTTACAAAGAATTACAATAGTAGAACTCGAATACAATGATAAATTTGGAAGATTCTAGACGGAGAAGAGCCAAAAGTCCTTTTTCATTAGGTCTTGGGCTACTATTGATAGGCGTATGTAGCAAATATCTTGCTTAGATCTTGAAAGACCTCTTCTCTCATATGGATGGGCCCACATTATCGATCCTATGCCATTTGCATTCGATCTGTGATCAATACGAGCGAATTTCATATCGATCAATATTTCGTCCAATCGAGTCGAGATCGATCATGAACATTCCTGAGTATTTATGCAAGCTCCTGTGAAAATTTGGTTGAATTTGGACTTGTAGATTTTGAGTTATGACCGATGCAAGTTTAATTTGTGAAACGCTATTGTCTTCCTATCGATACTGTTCATATCGATGTCTCTGCATGTGATGTTAGTTGACGTGGCACTAACCTTTAGGATCAATCCACTTTTCGTGCCGAGTGACCGAGTCTTTCATACGGGTGCGCCTTATTCGTATCGATCTAGCTTAGCTTTGTTCATAACCATTATTTGCTACCCTATTGGTAT
This sequence comes from Allium cepa, assembly GCA_030765085.1. NCBI lineage: Eukaryota > Viridiplantae > Streptophyta > Magnoliopsida > Asparagales > Amaryllidaceae > Allium > Allium cepa. The sequence goes on along the minus strand of CM060938.1, from coordinate 623,856,053 downwards.
CGATCGTTGCTGCTCCATTTCGTATCGATAAACATAAGTGCCATTCGTATCAGTCCATCTTGTATTATTTTCATCGATCATTGGCCGATCGATACGAGTGTAGTAAATTAATGGATGATATGAAGTAACGATTTTTTTACATATTAGGTGGATACGAAGTGGATGATATGTTGATCGATACGAACAAATTGGAGATAATGGATGCAAAGCAATTTGAGGATGGATGGATACAAAGAATGCGGTTCTGGATGGATACGAATGAAAGCGATGTGAAGGAGGCGAAATGATGGATACGAATGAGTTGACTTCCTTGGTTTGTATCGATCATATCTTGAGCGTGCGAACTCCGATTGACTTGAAATTTTCAACGTTGGCTTTCATAGATTTTCTTGTCGCATCACATCAATTGTAGCTCAATCCGGGCTCGGGAAAAATTTACCAGTATCCATAGCGAACCTATGTATAACCGTCCTTCGGGATGAACTGCCTTTGATTTTCAGTAAATTCCTTGGTATCGCGGCCTTGCCAAAAGGTGGGATAACACAGATGTTGTTTGTACCAAAATTGGGCACAACACTCTTCGGATGTGTTTGAAGAGATAAAATGAAGAAAGTAAATGCAAAATGTGGCAGATCTAACAAACACACCAATCAATAGATAAAAAATGCAAAAACACACAAATTTAAAGTGGTTCGGCATATTGCATATGTCCACTATGAAGTGATTGATGTTTATTGAATTTGACTTGCTGATCACAAGAGATTACAAGGGTACAACTGAACTTTAGTAATGTTTTCGGCAGAGTATCAACGTAGAGAAGCCAAAAGTCCATTTTCTGTTGGTACAGGGTAGCTATTTATAAGTGCAGGCTGCAAATATCCGGCTCAAATCTTGTAAGACTCCTCCCACCAGATCAACACAATTTTGATTGGGACTGATCCATGATCGGTACGCACTCATTTCGTATCGATCCAAAACGTATCCAATTGGACCGAGATCGATCATGGACCAAATAGAGGTTGCACGCAAGCTCCTTTGAAAATTTGGTGGTATCTGGACTTGTATGTTTTGAGTTATGTTCGATCCAAATTCGCATTACGAAATAGTATCGAGTCAGTATCGATACAATTCGTATCGATGGCTTAGTATCGCTTTTGGTTCGAATCGATTGGGTGACATGGTGCTATATTCTAGGATCGATCCACTTTTAATGCCGAGTGATCGAGTCTTCCACTTTTACATGCTTTGTTCGTATCGATCTGGAGTATTCCTTCCGTATCGATGGTTTTGACTTTTTTTGTATCAATGTTTGAGGCTACCCCATATCAATAATTTCCACTTCAGTTCATATCGATATGAATTTAGGCACTTTGTATCGATTGAAGACTCTGACCGTAACGACCCAATTTTACGACGCCCGAAAGTCGACATTTATACGTGCAATGTATCAAATGCCGCGCAATCGAATGCCAAAAAACCAAACCGTTGGGGTTTATGGAGAAGAAGGTAGAAGAAGAACAGAAACAATAATAGAATCTCACATTACGCAGCGGAACAAATATAATAGATAAATGAATAATATTTAAAACAAAGAATCATCTCAGTTTATACAATACAACATCAGAGTTTACAACGACATCATTGATAGTTATTACAACTTGACCATATGAAAAAGTGATTTGCACTAACCACATGCAACGGACACTACATAGTAAAGAAGATACGTCTAGCTATCTAGCTTCAACTCCTGATCTCCACAGCAACTCCTGAATTTCCAGAATGACTTGATAAACTAACTCTAGGCTGCCCGTGTGGAAAATCGTGGGTACCCAGAGTTTAGGAAGGGAACAATAAACTCAAAGTCAGTCATGGGACTGGTGTGAGATCTTTAAAACATTTATTCTTTTATAAAAGAAAACATAGGAATTTAAAGAAATCCGCAATGCTTTTTTTAAAATGAAATTGCCATAAGGCCTCCCGCCACACACACATAATGCAAACGCAGACTTGGAGGAGATTTCTCCTTATGACAGTCAAAAATGCTTGATACGGGAAAAATACTTTAAATATTATTATTAGTGCATAGTGTGAAAACATTTTCGAAAGTATAATATTAATCTTAGCCAGCATAGACATTTCGTACTATGCCTACTATAGCTACCATCTAAACAGTGGTGACCACCATAAGTAAATGGCAGGTAATACAACTAAAATCGTACTGGGTTCGTGTTGGGAATTGGATTTCCAACAAATGGTCAGGCCAAGGAACTTCCCATTGCCACATGGGTACGCCTCTGGATGGACGCCCCGAGAACCTAACCGGATCTCTGCCAACACAAGGCCGGGTTACCTCTGCAAAAATAGGTAACTACTGACACGAGTATGCCATCCCTCAGTTGTAAACAACCTTTATCCGAGGATCCTCAACAATAACAATCACAAAGTAATATATTTGAGACATTCACATAAGTTAAGTATATGGGCTCCATACCATGATACCACTTCTATCCAAAAGGAAATGCACATACCCTAAGGGTCGCTACCCCCTATAACCTTGCCGCATTCTTCCTGTTTTTACCATTTCCGAGGTGTGAGGTCCGACGAAGTCTCGTCCACAAAGCTACGCTTTTCACAAAAGTCATGCTTCGATCAATAAATGATCAGCAGCACTTCGTATGCCACATTACCAATTTAGGAATGTATCACTAGTAACCATCAACTACATAACCTCTAAGCTCGTACGTCTCAAAGAAGGGTGTTAAGCTAAGAGAATAAATTCTCCGCCATTAACAAAAATGTATTTGATAGAAACCAGCTTTTCATCTCAAAGTGTAACATCAGACACACATCCATACAAGTCCGTTACGGGATCGAACGGGACCGAAGGTACTTCCAAAGAAGCCCTTCCAATCCGGATATTCACTAATGACGTCCGGAATCCCCATCACAAAGGGTGATAAAATCTCTATATCGGAGCAACCCTGTGCAGAGACATTCGACATGTATCCTTTTTCTTTCGAAAATACCTGGTCTTCAACACCATCTTCAATTGCAATCTCATTTCGTCGTATCGTTATTCGGAATGGGTTTTATGACACAAGGTCCTCTCCCGGATAATCCGAATAACGGGCGCTTATTTTGAAAATAAGTGTTACATTCAGATTCAAACAAATCACAACAATTTCACTTCGATCTTTCGAATAAAGATCTATCACAATCACAAAGGTTCTATGTGTGTTTCGAATATTCAGTTGTAATTCGATCCCGGTCGCATCGAAATTCAAATGCCGATTAAGGCCAATATTGATAGTCAGTTACTTAAATATCAATCATCATTCACAACTGTCGCTGGATTTCAAATAATTTTCCCTCAATTAATATTATTTTCAACATATCTTCGCAAGATAAAATTTCACATTTCAATCTTTATTCATTTCCACTAAAAATTCTGCCGAGTTCATATATTTAAAATAATATAAAATACTTATTCAAAATATACTTGGAAACATTTAAAATAAACTATCTTAGAATATTTGCTTAAATATTAGTTATGAAAAATATTGTACTGATATCTCATATAAAAATTCAAGTCCAAAACTAATTTTAAAATAAAATTAGTAGATAGAGTATAAATATTTAAATAACTATTTTCTAAATCAAATATCAATTTAATTCTTTAAAATAATCCCTTATATAATTAATTAAACAAATGTTTACTTTAAAACAATTTCCTAAACTAATTTTTTTCAACAATATTATTTTAAACCCAAATCTAGAACTTTTAAATTTCTTTTCAAAAGCTATTTTAAAAATATACTCGGCTTTCTAGGGAAGAATTTTTTCATTACAAAATGGTCCATTCCAATAAATTAATAAATCTTCTTGATTTATTTTAAATTTACATTCCAATTTGTAAATTTCTTTCCACACATTAAAAATAAACCAATATTTATTTTTAAACAATTTCTCTTTCTTTTATAAATTCCCATTGTGAATTTACATTCCAAATATCAGTTGATACACTAATTTTAAATCGATTCCCAAATATCATCTTCAAACCCAATCAAATCCCAAATTGATTTTCAGTTTATTCAAACACAAAATCAAATTTCAATTTGATTTCCCAAATTAATTTTCCAATATTAAATCAATTTCAAATTGATTTTCCAAGCTATTTCCAACACACCAAACGAAATTTCCTAATCAATTCCTAAGATTTATTCTAACTCCAAATTAATTCCCAAATCGATTTCTAAAATTAATTTCAACTTTAAATTAAATGCCAAATTTAATTTCTAAATTAATTTCCTTTTGAAATAAATTTCAAATATTTAAAATCCGTATCTTAATTAAATTCTTCAACTATTAAACTATATTCTCGAAATTCCTTTATTAAAAATATTTCCCATATTTTTGGAATTAATTCGATCGGATTATAAAAATCAACTTTAATACTTCAATTGTAACAGTCTAGGCTTTTCTACTCTAATTTCCAAAAACCAATTTCATATTTCTGGTATCCTACGATACCAAAAGTATATTCGGCTAATTTTAGCCTTCAATGGTTTCAATCGCAAATAGCCACACATAGATTATAAATAATAAACATTCAATATTGAAGCAAATCAAAATGTTTTGAGGAATCCAGTTGGACCCTCCAACCTGTTTCCCTGCATCCACAGATGTTAGCACAACAATTAAATACCCATTCCACTTCAAGGTGGAATATCACGGTATAGGGGATCTATAAAATATTATCCGCTATTATGCGGCGCAATAGGGTCTCATCCGCTATATAATGCGAGAAATCAACTCCAAATACATAGATAATACAAATTCCACTTCAAGGTGGAATATCGTGGTATATGGGTTTAATATAATAACCTCCGCTATTATGCGGCGCAATAGGGTTTAAACTAATATAACTAATAATAAATATTAATTATAAAACACACAATCAATCAATTTTAATTTAACTATCACAATTCGACAACCAACCAATAATTGGAATTTTCAATTAAAATTTTGAGTGAGAAGATCTCACCTTTTATTGTGCATGCAATCCAATTTCTTTCCAGCTTGATTTCCATACAGTTTTAGACCTTGTATAAATAATTATATAAGATTTCATTAATACTCGAGCTAATCGAAAAACTTAAATTTCTATTTGATAATTTAAATTAACCAATGATTTTATTTTCAACTAATTTCTTTTAATTTGTTTAACTAGAAATTTAAATTTGAACGAATGGTTTTAAATCTTAAGCTAACTTCCTTTTAACAATTCTAAAATCAGTAAACAAGATGATTAAATAATTTAAACGCCTTAATATCAAATTTAAATTCCAACAGCAAGTTAAAATCGTGAAACATTAATACTTCACTGTTATAGATATTATTCTCTTTTCTGTTTATACATATATGTTCAAAAATATCTTACAGACAAAATAATTTCTTTTATCTACACTATACCAATATCCATTCATTTAAATAAATTTTAATTGAATTGAATAAAAAACAAGGTCTGAATGCCTTACTGGGCGAAACCCTCCTCGAACACGAACAACGTCCCTGCTTCACTGACCAGTTCTGAACTTATCATAGCATGCGACCACGTTGCTCCAGATCGAACGCAAATCGCTGCTACCGATCACCGCCCCAGATCTACCTTCCATCGCTGGTGCCTCCTGACATGCGAATCCAAAGAGTCCCCATGCCGATGCCTCAATCGAAGACCTACTTTGAACCAATTAGGCATCCAAACCCTGACGATCGGAAGTCGCCTTCCTCAATCGCGACCCATCCCACATGCGACACAATGCTTCAGGTCGCGAAACCTTCACGAACGCGAGCTCTGAAGTCGCGATGCCATACCCCCTTTTTCTTTCGTGATTTAGTTTATACGATAATGGGGATTAGGGTTTGAGAGAGGAGAGGAAAAGATATTCCAGTCGCCATTTTTTTCTTTCTAGTTTTGAAGAGCAATTTGTTTTCTATTTTGGTTTTGCGTGTTTTTTTTTCTTTAAACGAGATTTATTTTTACCTCAATATTTTAATTCAAATGAACGCGTGTCCCATTCAATATGCCAAGTGTCTAAGATAATGAAATATGTAATTGGTCTTTGGAAATTATATTAAAATAAACATATGTATTATATTTAATTTTTAAACTCAAATTCATATCGTATCAATTTCGCAACTTCAAAATCTCGATCTCCAATCGAGGCGTGTCGCCAGGCATTCATAAGGTTATACCCCTATTCCGAACGCAATGGAAAAGGTTTCGAGTCTAAATTCGATCGTATGGAGAAGATAGCGTTTTGAACCAGTTATTAAATTGAATTTCGGTAGAAATTTTAGCGCGTTTGCTTATCGTACGGCCAAATGACATCTCCAAACACTACGAAAATTGAAGTCCGATAATAAAACAATATTACGGATCCATTGGAACTGGTTTCGTCAAATTCCAACAATGTGCCCTGGAAGGCTATTTTTAAATATTGATTTAAACAATAAAATTTCAATACTGATTAAATCACTTTCAAATTAAATTTTAAAGCTTTCATTATCTTCAGTATTATCGATATAAATTTTCTAAGCTATCAAATTATTTTTAACAAGCTTAAAATTGAAGATTTACAATTTTACCCAAATTTCTATAATTAAATTAGATAATTAAATTGCTAAATTCATAGTTGAAATTGAAATTCAAGCTTAAAACAACTTCTAATATCTAAAATTAATTAAATAATTTAATTTCAAATGTTGAAAATTTTGGGTCGTCATATCGAATTTGTATCAATGTTGTTTAAGCGTTGTTTCGTATCAATCGTTTTAGTGATATGTTTCATATCTATCAATGGTCGATCGATACGAATTGAGTTGATGGAGAGACCGATACGAAGCATGTATGAATGAGATCGATATGAAGTGTTGTTTGTTGATGGTTATGAAGTGGAGCAAACATGATCGATACGGAGTGGAAACTCTCCATGGATACGAAGTACTTTGGCTTTGATGGACATGAATGAAGTCGATGATTGATGGATACGAAATAAAGCTTTCCAAAGTGATGGATAAGAATTTGTATGGATACGAATATAGTTGATTTCCTTAACCTTGATCGATCAATATCTTGAGCATACGAACTCCGATTGACTTGGAATTTGGAACATTGGATCCCATAGCTTTGCTTTTCATGTTATATCAATTGTATCTCGATTCGAAATTGGAATTTTTTTACCAGTATCCATTATGAACTTGTGTATGACTGATCCCCGGGACAAACTGTCTTTAATTTCTATTTAATTCCTTGGTGTCACAGCCTTGCAAAAAGGCGAGGTAACATATGCCCCCCAAAGCACATCTTGTGTGAACATGATGTGCTTTGGAAAGCTACAATCTTTAGTCTGAAAAGTTCTATCTGATTCGTTGAGTAGTCATTGCCTTTTCATCAGGAGATGTAACCTTCGATAAATTTTTAGTAAAATAAATGTTGAACCATTTGCTGCCAATGATTATGCAGTTCATTGTCGTAACTAAGGGTCGAGTGCTAGTAACTTGTCGTTCATTATTGTGATTATCATAAGGCGAGCATTCAGTTCCTGTAAATTTTGAAAATTGAATGTTAGTATGTCATACATGCACATATGTTAACATTACTCCTATTCATCTTTGTATGTTCACGGGTCGTTGTCAGTATGTTTTGTTTTTTTGTAATCGAGTTTCATATCGATCCTCTCTCAGATTGATGTGAAATTCGGGTTGCAACGATGCTTAGCGGTCTTTTTTTTAGTATCTCTTCGTATCGATACTCTCCTTGATTGATGTGAAAAGTTGGAAAATTGTCTTGGTATCTATGGTGATCGATACAAATTAGTTGGCCTTTTCAAAATATTTCATATCGATGGATACGAATCTCTGTGGGCTTTAGCGTGATGGATATGAACCAATCATTTTGTATCGATGCATTTTAAATGGGTTTAATAGTCCAAACAAGCTTTGGCTTCATGCTTTGTATCGCTCGTTGGATGGATACGAATTGCTTTATCTCAAATAGGTGGTGGATGGCAATGAAATAGCTTCGATTGATGATGTTTAAATTGCCTCGATTGAACATTGGATACGAATTGGTTGTCGTATCAATTCTGTCATTGACTGCTTCAATCGGTTGTAATAACTGGGAGACGAATATACTTTCTCCCTAGTATATAATGCTTTTGTACTTAGCATTTTTCCCACTTGCTCACTTTTCTGCTTAGCTTTCATATCGCTGCAAATATCAAAAAATCAAGACCACTTTTGCTTTCGAATCCAATCAAACTTTAATCCTTTAAACAATTGCTGAAACTAGGTAATTTATTGAACAAAATCAATGTAAAAAAGATAAGACTTGGGATTTTACGCCATTCCATTTGTTTCCGTGACTAACTTTGGTGAAGTGGAGGCCGGAGATGGGCAAGAGAAAGGTCGAGGATGCAAAAGATGGTATCCGTGTGGTTTTGGAGAAGATGAAGTGTGGGGATACGAAGAAAATGCTCGTATCAATCTGTTGCTAGTGGACTCTTCGTGTCGATCAATTAGGGGTTGCGTTCATATAGATCTGGAGTGATCGATACGAAATCCAAGGTTCCATGATCGATATGGACCATGATATTGGTAATCAATATGAAATGGCTTTACAGGCGATCGATACGAAGTGCCTCCTCCTCGATCGATATGAATTATGCATCTGGGGATCGATCCAAGCTTGAACTAGTGTAGACGAAACATAGTATGAACATCTGACTCCGACGAGCTTCTGCCCTGCATAACTGGATTTAAACACTTCACCGTATATTTGACTGCCTTTTGAAGCTCGTTGATGGAACAGTAACCTGAAAAAGTTGGACAAACTTTAATTTGGATCGATCTTCGAAGTCTTTACGGCACGATGCGACGTTCAGCGATGACGGTCACTCCGGTTGAATTTCAAAGTCTCGTTGTTCAAACATCCTTCAAATTCCGTAGATTTTATTAAGTATTTATGTAACACCGCACTGCACAACACATTCACGCACTTCACACTTGGAAAAACACGGGTTTATTGTCGTCTAATGATGATTTTTACTAAGTTCAATAGCTATGGAACCCGCAAGTTCACAGTCGCAAGATTTTCATAGTCTACCTCTCCCCACAATCGAAATGCCGGTTGTCGCAGCCAACGTTATTAGCCTTGCTCCAAACAAGCTACTAGAAGTAGTCTTCATGGCACACCTAAAGGATTCTGTCCATTCTAGTATTTCTAAAGATACGTTGGGCAAAATTTGTTTAAGGCATGGGTTGTCGCTGGATGATGTCTTACTACCAGGGTTAAAAGATAGAGCCCACAATTCCCCGGAAGGGTACACAGCATGCAATTGCAGCTGGGACACTTCCTCCTTTTAACCAATTCATCCTGGAAGTTCTATTTTTCTTGAGGATTGCTCTGTCTCAACTGCACCTGAATGGTATGCCTTGCGCAATAGTTTTTTTGTCATCTTCATGGAGCACCTCTTCCGTCCTCCGTTGGTAGAGGAGATCTGATACCTATTCGATACAAAAAGTCATGGGGACAACCTTCCTTTACTTTTCTAGAAGCAGTTAGAAATTGTCAAGTCATGATCGGGGCTTGGAGTAAGCTGAGTTATTTAAGACCAAATTGTTCAATGTTCGGTGTCCACTGAGGTTCGCCAGACGGTGGCTAGCAAGACGTAAGTGCCTTGTCATCCTTCCTGACTAATTAGATAGTAGTAATTGATGTCGAGTCTAACATTTTCTTCCTTTTACAGCTTTAATTCCACGACCTGGAAGCACTAAGTTTAAAGAGATAGTACGAGTTCTTCAAGAGGTGCCCGCCGAATACAAAGAAATTGATGAAGTCCTTATGGATGAGAATCTGGTTGTCATTGGGCTCATTGATAGAAATCAAAGCATTGGTTTGGCAAGAGTTCTTAGGGCGGTCCTGGTAAGGCAAGCTCAAAGGAGAGCTTTTGGGATAATAATTACTGAACAAAGTGGTGCTAAGAATATGACCACTGGAGATGAGCCCGCGGTTGGGCCTTCGCAAAGTCCTCGATCTTTACAGAAGAAAAGAAGAGGCAAGTTTACTGCTCGAAAATCTATTAGAAGCAAAACCGTCATAGTCTCCTTGTCTGCTACTAGACAAGAGATTCCTCTCTCGTAGATGGAGAGCTCCTTTGTGGGACTGGCTGTCATCCCCCTTCTGGATGACTTGCCTTTGCACCAAGATACCAGATTAGAAGGGCTTCAAAGCGCCTTAGACGTAGGAGAGCCAACTCCTTCGAGTACGACTATTACAACCAGTTGGTTGGGGGTTGCGCATGCATACACACACTTCATGGCACCACACATTTTCTAGTCACAAGCTATTCATCTTTGGAGATTACCAACTTTGTTTCTCTTTTCAATTTTACAAATACAATGTCGAGGCGAGAATCTATGCTTGGTAGCCTTCGTTATGTGCGTCGTTCATCTAGCTCATCATCTAAGTCTCACAGAAGAGAGGCCGATAGAGACTGCGATCTTGGTTATTCCAGTCAAGAGAGGGAACGCTACGAGAGGGAAAGGGAGAGGGAGAGGGAGAAAGAGAGACATTATAGCCGTCATTCTCGATTTTTCTCCCTGCCTCCTAGGGGTCCAACACAATCTTTCGGCTCTAGAAAACAACCCCTTGAATCCTCATGTCAAATACCACTTCCCTAAGTACCAATGCCTGACCAATGTCATTGGAGGACTGAAATTGAGGCTCCCGTAGCCAGCAAACAAGCCGTCATAGAACCCACCAAGAAGGAGCGACTAAAATCGCTAAGTTGAAAAAGAATTTTCCAAATATCTATTTTGACGGCTTCATATTTCCCATGCACTTAAAGCGAATCCCCACAAAGCAGAATAGACGATGCACGACTACATAAACGATGTTTATGGCCAATATCGAGAATGGATAAAGACTGTAGATAATGTATCAGCGGCGACCTTTGAGAGATCGAAGACAATCGAGAAACTAGGAACTGATATCGCTCAGAAGGACCGCATAATTCAGGTGCCTAATGATGAAAATGAGTCTGCAAGAAATTCAGAAACGGAGGGTAATAAACAAGCCAATGAGGCAACCCAGAGGATGGAGGAGATGAGGCGAACACACTTAGCCCTGATCGAGAAAATAGGGCACCGGATCACCACAATTATGGATGAAAGAGATGCGGCGTTAAAAGAACTTGAGGAGCTTAAATCTAAATTTGCTGAAGTCATAAAAAAAAAGACAATGCAAATAAAGCCACTCCGGAAGCATGCGAGTTGGCTATGGCGCTCGGGGACGAAAGGGATGCGACAACGCTAAGAGCTCACAAAGCCAAAGCCAGGGTTGAGGGTGAGGTGAGAATGGAAGAGGCTAGGTTGCAATGTGACATTGAAGATCTCCCATTATGTATAATGCCAATGTTCTAAAGCATCAAAATCTAAGCTGGCTCGAAATTATCCATCACATCTATACAATGCTTGGTGCCGTATGGTTGAAGGTGAAAAAGCAGAGCACCACACTGAATCCATTGATAAGTTTGAATTAGATAATTGGGTGCTGAATGAGGATGAGAGAAGAGTTCTCCATGATTCCAGTATCACATTCGAGAAAGAGAGACTCGGTTCTCAACATCCGAAGGCTGGAGAGGGTTCTGGCATTGAGCATCATGATGCAGGCTCCGAAATTCCTATGCCAACCTAGCCTGAATCTACTCCTGCGGTTGATCCTCTATCTGTGCCAGCTTGTAATCCTGATCAACCGCAGTTGTCTCCAGCTCGCGAGCATGCCCCTGAAGCTTCTCCGGCTCGACCCACGAGCCAATTTGAGGAAGGTACTCTGAACATCTCCCGGATTTATTCAAAGTCAGGAGTGTTGTTTGAAGTAGTCATTAACACTTTTTCTCTTATCTTTATTCAGCGATAGGAGTCACACCGGACGTGCCCCCTTCAACCAAGAGCCGCATCATGAGCATGAGGCCCTTCTGATGGAGGCAACCACAACAATGGCCACAACATCAACTGACGGAGTGCAGGGGAGCGCTTTTACTTTTGACGAGCAGATGATGGAGGACTCGTTGGCCATCAAAGTGACCCACTTACCGACCTGCCATTCGTCATGGGCGAAGGCATATTCATGGCCAGCTTGTAGGATCTAGATTAACCCTAGAGGAGGGGATGAATAGGGTTATAGCAAATTTTCTCGAATTAAACACAGAGATATAATAGCAGAAATAAATATGCTGAAAAGTAAATCACATACAAAATTTACCCAGCTTCGGCAACCCCTGCCTACTGCTGCATTCACAGATTTCTATTAGAATTAAATAGTATCACGCTTATAAACACTCTACTAGACTCGCAGACCCTTTTGCTCCCGCTCACAAACACTCTACTAGACTCGCACACCCTGCTCCCGCCTATAGAGTTTCGCTCACTCGCAAACACTGCTCCCGCCTATAGAGCTTTGCAAACTCGCACACCCTGCTCACTGAACTAATTCTAACTAGACAATCTGACACTACCTAAACCCTAGGTGGTGATTTACAAAGTTTTGATTCGGAAAATAAATAAAAAACGATAATTAAAAGACAATAGAAAATAACCCTTAACCCTAGTTAACAAAATAATAAAGCCTAATTTTAAAATAAAAATTAAATCCTCTTTTATAATACTATAACAAGGCCGGCCCCCCTTTTAACTTCTATTCAGCCCAATCCTTTTATCTTGAGAAAAATGGCTGCTTTATTCTTCGTTCGTTCCTTTTTGAGATGGCGGCTTGTTCTTCTTTGTAAATTAGGGTTTCTGCAAATTGCTTTTGCTCCTTGCGATTCAAACTAGGGTTGTGCAAATATTGAAGCGCCGCTCGATCTCGTTCGATAGTAGGCTTCGACGCTTTTGATTTGCTTACGGCTCTTCAATTTTGGATCGAATTCGTTTTGCTTTTTCGGTATGTATTTTTCTCCTTTTCCTTTGCTGGTTGATGCTTGAACTCGATGATTAATTTGCCAGTGATGATTGGGTTATATATGCGTTCGAATTCCTTGAATTACGTTCGTCTAAATATATTTGAATTTGTCAATAGTCGTTCGATCTTGTATTGATGCTTGGGATTGATCTGATTTTGTCAATTTTGTATTTCTAGTAGCTTGATTCACACGGCTTTGAATTGCCTTGCTTATCACGGTTTTGATTTTGCTGGTTCGACTTGGCATTGACTGTTTCAATTTGTCTCACACTTGATTTCTGATTTGTGAATAATTCCACCTTGTTCATCACGGTGATGACATTTGCTTTGACCAGTTGATTTACTTTGGCCATTTTGTTGAAATAGTTCTTCACTGTGAACTTGTAGTCTTTTGTTTGTGTGCTCGAGTTTGCATTGTTGCATTTCACTGGACTGTTTCTGGTCATGTATATGTTTGTGCATGATCTCATATGCATTGAACTCTGGTTTGGATATCATGTGTTCTTCAAATCAGTGGTGCACTGTGCCATTTGATCTGTTGCACTGTTGGTTGTGGCTTGGTATATGTGAACCCATTTGTGTTGCATTGCATTGATGTTTCTGTTTGCATTTGAGTTTGTAGCTTGGTGTCATGTTTGCTGGACTTGTTGTTGGCATGTGCATTGTGTTTATTTGTGTCCACTGATGTTTTGAGTCTGCAACTTGTAGCTGGACTTGATTTGTGCCTTGTCCATTCTCATGTGTTCATCCCTGTAGTATATGTTAGTGATACATTTTGGAGTTGGTTCATGTTGTATTGAGCTTTGACCCTTTGTTGTTTATCTGCATTGTTGCCTTGTTGACTGTGTTGTTGCATTGTATTCTGGTCAGTGGTGTTCATTGTAGTTGCACTGCACTTTGATGTTGTAGTCTCTGATTTTGCTGTATCCATGCTTTTATGCTTGTGACATTCCTCTGCCTTGTTGAGTTCCTGTGTTTGGTCACTGATGCATTACTGTAGTTGCCATATCTTATGCTCGAGCTCTTTGCATACTTCATGACTGTACTGTTGCAGTCGAGTTGTTTGCATTCATTTCATTCCTTTGTATCAGTTCTTTTGTGTCTGCACTTGTGAACTTTGTGGTTGTACTTCATGTTTGTACTCTGTTCATATATTCTTGGTGACATTTCTTTGGTCTGCACTGCTTGTTGATGTTTGGTCTGTGTAGTTGCAGTATTCATTATGCATTGATGCAGTGCTGTCATGTTGTTTTCAATAGTGTTGGCCATGTTGGTTCGAATTGCACTTGCTCTTTTGTACTACATCACCATGTCACTTGAGGCTCTTCTGTTGCTATGCAGTTGCTATGGTCTCTGTTGTTACTTACTTTGTGCATTGCCTTATTCTCACTACTGCTTCGAGTCAGTTTCATTGTTGCTGCTCCTTCGGTGCACTATGCTTTGTGTACATGTCTTGTTGAGTTTGTAATTTGTTGTCACTGGTTCATTGGGCTGCATACATGTTGTAAGTGATACTTTGGACCTTTTGCCTTCAGTTGCTTGTCGAATTTGCATGTATCTGTATCACTTTGGTATACTGCAGCTTGTATTCTGCCTTGAGTTGAATCCCGTGTGTTATTTGGGTTTGACCTTGTGCTGAATTGTTAACAGTGCTTTTGTTTGATTTGTGCACACGAGTTGGCGGGGCAGTGCACACGTGTACAAATGTATGTGTGTGTACTGCAGCCACTTATGTATACATGTCCCTGTAATATCTATGTGCACGACTTTGTGATGAAATCAAGTGTGAATGATGACGAACAACCCAAATAACTGAGGCAAATCATATTTTCAAAAATCATATTTCATTTTATATTGCAAAAATATTTCTTTTTCAATTTTACTGCGTTAGTGAATATTTTTGCAGATTGCTCAGATGCTGGATTCAAACTGGAATGCAGTTGAAGATAAAAATACGAGTGTGAGTGATATGTAGTGAGGTTAACTGTAAATGTGAAATGTGATGTGATTGTAATCAAAGTTGTATAGTTATAGTGAGAGATTGAAATTGTACTATTCAAAATTGTAATAAATATTTGTTTGAATAAAATTTCTGTTTGAATTCAAAATCTGTTTAACTTGTTCTGTTTGAATTCAAATTCGAATTCAGTGTAATTTAATTTTATTCAACAAATATTTATTTAATCTATGAAAAACAAAATAGTACATTACCAAATACATACTATTGTAATAAATATTTGTTTGAATAAAATTTCTGTTTGAATTCAAATTCTGTGTCATTTTATTCAGCAAATATTTATTTATTCTATGAAAAATAAAATGGTACATTAACAAATACATTTAAACGAATGTATATATGTTTATTATCATCAAACAAAAATCATATAAGCGCAAAGCGCATATTCAACAATCTCCCCCTTTTGATGATAACAAACATATATTTAAGATTTTGAATGTATTAAATGTATTTGATCGTTCAATTTGCTCCCCCTGTTTAAATGCTCCTCTCTACACATTACTCCCCCTACATATATGCATACAAATAAAAATATGTAAATGAGCCTATATGCAAATTGAAAATTATTTGACCTTTGCTTGATTCTATTTGACAAAATCTTAACTTTTCTCTCCCCCTTTTGTTATCAGCAAAAGAATAACAGTGTTATAAAAATAGGGATGAAGTGATAGACATGAATCAAACATTTAACTCAATTAAATATAAATATCAAATTTCAATAAAACTCAAACAAAAATCATAATTACCCTTGTCAAGCGCATATTCCACTTTCAGAAGTGATGGGGATAAAATCATCAAAAATCATACAATTCTGTCTATTTGTGGTATATTTATTTCAGGAAATTTGAATATCTACTAACCATGCATAACCGTTAGGACTTTTAAATGAGATTAGTAGTATTCACAATTTTTATTTTAAAAAAAAATGAAATCAAGTATCTTCTAACCACGCATGACCGTGAGTACTTTTAAATGGGATTAGAATCAACTTGTCTATTTGAATCAACTAATTTTGATATGCGTTCCATACATGCATAACCGTGAGGACTTTTAAATGAGCATGGAAGCACATAACCACAAATCCAAGTAATTCACCCATGCATAACCGTGAGGACTTTTAAATGAGAATGAATACTTTGGATATTTATTTTTATTGCTAAATATAATAAGTTGAAGCACAAATAATTTCCTTCACAGATTTAAAGATATTGAAGAACAAATGATTTCCTTTGTAAACTACCACAAATTTACATACTAAATTATGATCTTGATGAGTGATGGTCGATAGAAAGATGATAGAAATAGAAATGGTCATGGAATTTTTACCCAACAAAAAGTTTTTATAACTC
The DNA here is from genome assembly GCA_030765085.1 of Allium cepa. Taxonomy (NCBI): domain Eukaryota; kingdom Viridiplantae; phylum Streptophyta; class Magnoliopsida; order Asparagales; family Amaryllidaceae; genus Allium; species Allium cepa. Next base: position 623,839,666 of record CM060938.1, on the reverse strand, counting down.
TTGTTATGAAATTCTAAAGAAATTTTCTAATTATACTTTCTTGAGTTATAATATATGATAAATATCAACACTCATCTCTTTTTCAATCACTATTCATCTTTTCGATAATCAAAGGAAGTCAGATTAGTCAAAATTTGTCATTTAAAATCAAATTAAAAATTATAAAACCAATTTTTCAAAAATGATTAGGCTATAAATATGGTCAAACATGATTTTCTCGAGGGGGTTTTATAAGAAAAATTTTCTGCTATTTGAAAACTATTTCAAGTGAAAAATATGCAGATATTTTCTTTGAAAAAAAACGATGCAGCAAATGAATGTTTCAAAATAATTAATCACGTTACACTTAGTAATTTTTCTATCAACCATATTACCAGTGTAATCTGCATCTGAATTTAAATTTCACTCAATATTCACTCGTTGAATTTGATTGACCAAAACATGAAGTGTACACCAAGAATTTCAAACTTAACATCAATTTAAATGACATTCTTTTGAATTTGAATTGAAGCCGTGTTAACACTCAAACACATATCATGATGTTAATTTCAGAAACCATAGGATAAACAATTATATTCATGAGTAATCAACAATCAATCATCATCATAATTATTTCAAAAACAATTTCTTGAAGTTTCAACAATTTCATAAAGTTTCAACAAGTTTTTAAAATCCTTTTTCACATGAATTTGAAATCGTGCAAATTTACAAGCAGTGACCAAAATATCAAAACAAATATATCTACGTGTAGCATGAGTAACCAGCATTTGACCGAACAAATTTATATAAATTAGTTCAAAATTGAAAATCTGATTGGTCATCAATTAAGAACAAATCAATGTCATAAATAAGAACAAGTCAAAAAATTTCTTAAAATCCTTTTTACATTTTTTTTAAATAGAATTCATTAGGATTTTAAGTTGAAGCCATGTAAATAGAAGAAACCATGAATATAGATTTAGCCAAAAATATTATCGTCAATCAATAAAAACACCATCAGCTATCCAAATTAATCGATATAAAGTATTTCAAGGATTGTAGTGTTTTTGGCATAAATGCATAATTGGCCAACCATTTTGAAAAAATCAGAATCAAAATTATCATCTTTTATTCATCTCAATATTGGCTGATTTTAATTCAGAATATGGTGCAGATTATCACATTTGATATATCGTTCAAAAATAAATTTACCTGTTTTACCTTTACGATAATTTTTCGTCGTTGTCCATTGTGATTCTGTCACCTTTGTACTAGGCTAAGGAACTTTGCTTTGTCGCCCGTTGTGTTTCTGGAATAGCCGAAATCCAGAGAACACTGTTGTTGTTCCTTAGCCTGCCACCACACCTACACGATAAAAGATTTATGTGACCTATTTGTTTTTATAGGTCCATTGTTGTTAGTGGCAGAATATGAAAAATATGTTTTTGGAGACCCAAAACTATTTATATCTGTTCCTTTTGGCACCCAAATTTGTTTGACTTTCAAAGATTTTATATTTGTGCCTTTTGGAACCCAAATTGGTATAGTTTTCACGTGTTTGGGTCTATACCAACAATTATTTCGATTATGTCCAAATTCTCTACAAAACGTGCTCATTAAATTAACTTGATTAAATTTTGTGTTCCTATGACTATGATTTTCAACATGATTTACAATTATTTCAGATCGAGCAAAAACACTTTTACTTTTTGCATTATCATCATTTTGTGATTTCCCAAAGCCTAGTCCTTTTCTATTGTTAGCAAAAATTTGATTTCCCAATAGCATGTTGAAAGATTTTTCGCCTCTTAAAAAGTTATTCAAAGATTTCTCAAGATTTTGGACTTTGGTTTTTAATGTTGAGTTTTCAGTGACAAGTGAGGTGCATCGATTAATAAAATCCTTTCTCCTAGTGTCGATGGTTTCCTTAAGATTCAAGTTTTCATTTTCAAGACTTTCAAAGTTATTCCTCAGTTTTGATAATTCTGAATCTAAAATCTTACATTTTTTACATTCTAGGTTTTGAATATTTTCAAGTTCAGTTTTTAACCTAAAATTTACACGAGCAAATTCTCTCCTATCAGATTTCAGTTTTTCAATTTTAGATTCAAGAGTATCCACTACCTTAGTAAGATCAGAACACATAAAAACAAGTTCTTTATAAGAAAACTCACCTGCCTCACTAGATTCGTCGGAGGTTGCTTCTGATTCTGATTTTGCCATGCAACACAAGTTAGCCTCCTCTGAGCTGCTATCCGAAGCTTCCTCTCCTTCTTCATCATCCCAAGTCGCTGCAAATACCTTCTTCGCCTTTTTCTTTTCTTTGTTGTTTTTGAGAAGTGGACATTTTGGTTTGATGTGGCCAGGCTTGTTGTAGTTATAACACGTCAGTTCATTATCGGAATTTTCGGAATCTTTTGACCTATTGCCTTTTGTTTTCTTCTTGCGTGGCTTGAATCTAGACCATCTTCTAAGATTATTGACAGCCATTGCAAGCTCTTCAATTGGATCTTCTTCATCGCTTTCTTCTTTGCTCTTTAAGGCAATCGTCTTCTTCTTTGGTTCGGAGTTGTTGCGTTCTTCCTTTGCTTTTAACTCAAGCTCATATGTCATCAAGTTGCCAATCAACTCCTCCATGCTTAGTTTGCTCAGATCTTTCGATTCTTGGATTGCTGTGACTTTTGCCTCAAAGTTCATTGGTTAAACTCGTAGTATCTTCCGCACAAGCTCTACCTCAGTGAATACCTTCCCAAGCGCTCTAGCATTGTATACCAAGGTTGAAAAGCGTCCAAACATATCCTTTATGCTCTCGCCTTTGTCCATCACAAAGTTTTCGTATTCATTGCTGAATAGGGCTAGCCGAGACTCCTTGACTTGAGAAGTTCCTTCGTGTGTCACCTCCAAAGTATGCCATATTTCCTGTGCTGTTGTACAATGAGAAATTCTATTAAATTCATTTTTATCAAGAGCACATATCAAAGCATTCATGGCTTTAGCATTTGTCGTTTTCAATTTCTTATCGTTAGCATCCCACCTATCCTTAGGTTTAGGAATCTCAGTACCACCAACGATTATAGTGGGAGGTTTATAGCCAGTTTCAATAATATCCCAAACATCATAATCAACGGAACTAAGATAAATACTCATCCTAACTTTCCAATAAGCATAATCGTTCCCGTTAAACATGGGTGGCCTAGCAATAGATTGCCCCACAGAAAAAGCATTATTTTGTAGACTCATGACTCTAGAGTTAAATAAAAAATATACCGGGCTCTGATACCACTTGTAGGATCTAGATTAACCCTAGAGGGGGGGTGAATAGGGTTATAGCAAATTTTCTCGAATTAAACACAGAGATATAATAGCAAAAATAAATATGCTGAAAAGTAAATCACACACAAAATTTACCCAGCTTCGGCAACCCCTGCCTACTGCTGCATTCACAGATTTCTATTAGAATTAAACAGTATCACACTTACAAACACTCTACTAGACTCGCAGACCCTTTTGCTCCCGCTCACAAACACTCTACTAGACTCGCACACCCTGCTCCCGCCTATAGAGTTTCGCTCACTCGCAAACACTGCTCCCGCCTATAGAGCTTTGCAAACTCGCACACCCTGCTCACTGAACTAATTCTAACTAGACAATCTGACACTACCTAAACCCTAGGTGGTGATTTACAAAGTTTTGATTCGGAAAATAAAAAAAAACAATAATTAAAAGACAATAGAAAATAACCCTTAACCCTAGTTAACAAAATAATAAAGCCTAATTTTAAAATAAAACTTAAATCCTCTTTTATAATACTATAACAAGGCCGGCCCCCCTTTTAACTTCTATTCAGCCCAATCCTTTTATCTTGAGAAAAATGGCTGCTTTATTCTTCGTTCGTTCCTTTTTGAGATGGCGGCTTGTTCTTCTTTGTAAATTAGGGTTTCTGCAAATTGCTTTTGCTCCTTGCGATTCAAACTAGGGTTGTGCAAATATTGAAGCGCCACTCGATCTCATTCGATAGTAGGCTTCGATGCTTTCGATTTGCTTACGGCTCTTCAATTTTGGATCGAATTCGTTTTGCTTTTTCGGTATGCATTTTTCTCCTTTTCCTTTGCTGGTTGATGCTTGAACTCGATGATTAATTTGCCAGTGACGATTGGGTTATATATGCGTTCGAATTCCTTGAATTACGTTCGTCTAAATATATTTGAATTTGTCAATAGTCGTTCGATCTTGTATTGATGCTTGGGATTGATCTGACTTTGTCAATTTCGTATTTCTAGTAGCTTGATTCATACGGCTTTGAATTGCCTTGCTTATCACGGTTTTGATTTTGCTGGTTCAACTTGGCATTGACTGTTTCAATTTGTCTCACACTTGATTTCTGATTTGTGAATAATTCCACCTTGTTCATCACGATGATGACATTTGCTTTGACCAGTTGATTTACTTTGGCCATTTTGTTGAAATAGTTCTTCACTGTGAACTTGTAGTCTTTTGTTTGTGTGCTCGAGTTTGCATTGTTGCATTTCACTGGACTGTTTCTGGTCATGTATATGTTTGTGCATGATCTCATATGCATTGAACTCTGGTTTGGATATCATGTGTTCTTCAAATCAGTGGTGCACTGTGCCATTTGATCTGTTGCACTGTTGGTTGTGGCTTGGTATATGTTAACCCATTTGTGTTGCATTGCATTGATGTTTCTGTTTGCATTTGAGTTTGTAGCTTGGTGTCATGTTTGCTGGACTTGTTGTTGGCATGTGCATTGTGTTTATTTGTGTCCACTGATGTTTTGAGTCTGCAACTTGTAGCTGGACTTGATTTGTGCCTTGTCCATTCTCATGTGTTCATCCCTGTAGTATATGTTAGTGATACATTTTGGAGTTGGTTCATGTTGTATTGAGCTTTGACCCTTTGTTGTTCATCTGCATTGTTGCCTTGTTGACTGTGTTGTTGCATTGTATTCTGGTCAGTGGTGTTCATTGTAGTTGCACTGCACTTTGATGTTGTAGTCTCTGATTTTGCTGTATCCATGCTTTTATGCTTGTGACATTCCTCTGCCTTGTTGAGTTCCTGTGTTTGGTCACTGATGCATTACTGTAGTTGCCATACCTTATGCTCGAGCTCTTTGCATACTTCATGACTGTACTGTTGCAGTCGAGTTGTTTGCATTCATTTCATTCCTTTGTATCAGTTCTTTTGTGTCTGCACTTGTGAACTTTGTGGTTGTACTTCATGTTTGTACTCTGTTCATATATTCTTGGTGACATTTCTTTGGTCTGCACTGCTTGTTGATGTTTGGTCTGTGTAGTTGCAGTATTCATTATGCATTGATGCAGTCCTGTCATGTTGTTTTCAATAGTCTTGGCCATGTTGGTTCGAATTGCACTTGCTCTTTTGTACTACATCACCATGTCACTTGAGGCTCTGCTGTTGCTATGCAGTTGCTATAGTCTCTGTTGTTACTTACTTTGTGCATTGCCTTATTCTCACTACTGCTTCGAGTCAGTTTCATTGTTGCTGCTCCTTCGGTGCACTATGCTTTGTGTACATGTCTTGTTGAGTTTGTAATTTGTTGTCACTGGTTCATTGGGCTGCATACATGTTGTAAGTGATACTTTGGACCTTTTGCCTTCAGTTGCTTGTCGAATTTGCATGTATCTGTATCACTTTGGTATACTGCAGCTTGTATTCTGCCTTGAGTTGAATCCCGTGTGTTATTTGGGTTTGACCTTGTGCTGAATTGTTAACAGTGCTTTTGTTTGATTTGTGCACACGAGTTGGCGGGGCAGTGCACACGTGTACAAATGTATGTGTGTGTACTGCAGCCACTTATGTATACATGTCCCTGTAATATCTATATGCACGACTTTGTGATGAAATCAAGTGTGAATGATGACGAACAACCCAAATAACTGAGGCAAATCATATTTTCAAAAATCGTATTTCATTTTATATTGCAAAAATATTTCTTTTTCAGTTTTACTGCGTTAGTGAATATTTTTGCAGATTGCTCAGATGCTGGATTCAAACTGGAATGCAGTTGAAGATAAAAATACGAGTGTGAGTGATATGTAGTGAGGTTAACTGTAAATGTGAAATGTGATGTGATTGTAATCAAAGTTGTATAGTTATAGTGAGAGATTGAAATTGTACTATTCAAAATTGTAATAAATATTTGTTTGAATAAAATTTCTGTTTGAATTCAAAATCTGTTTAACTTGTTCTGTTTGAATTCAAATTCGAATTCAGTGTAATTTAATTTTATTCAACAAATATTTATTTAATCTATGAAAAACAAAATAGTACGTTACCAAATACATACTATTGTAATAAATATTTGTTTGAATAAAATTTCTGTTTGAATTCAAATTCTGTGTCATTTTATTCAGCAAATATTTATTTATTCTATGAAAAATAAAATGGTACATTAACAAATACATTTAAACGAATGTATATATGTTTATTATCATCAAACAAAAATCATATATGCGCAAAGCGCATATTCGACACAGCTCTTCGGGACCAATTAGCAACATCCCCGTGGATGCTCATACAATTCATGAAGAAGAGATAATAGTCGAGATTAATGTCGAGACAGAAGTAGCCGCACAATCCAATGGTATCGGGGGTGGAATGGTAGGTCTTGGTCTAACTCCTCTGGTAATGATTTCTCCCAGCAGTACAACTATCGACACTGGTGTGCCTCCCTCGTCTTCCAACATCGAGAGTGTTCCTATCCCTCCGACTCCGCATTTAGAAAATATTCCAATTCCTGTGAGTTCGGAGGAAGAGGTCACCATAATTCCTCTGGCTTGAGATCAACCACCAAAAGGAAAAGGCTCAAAGAGGCACCCGATCGGTAGCTCCAGTGGGTCAACGTCGAAAAAGAAGAAAAAGAATCGAGATAATAGACATAACTCCTTGCTTCCTTTTTGGTAGATGGACAAGAAATTCCTATTGCTTCCTGTAGGCCGTATATTGATGCAGGTTCGGCCCCTACTAGTTGGATTTCTTTGAATGATTTTTGTACTTATCCTATTTTCAAAGAATAGTAAAAATAAAATTCCATTATGTTCCCAACACAGTTTTGTGTTTATTTGCTTATGTGTTTAAGTACTCAAACTTCCATTCAATGTACTTGTGAAGCCTTAATCTCTGAATCAGACCTAAGTTTAGTTGTTAAGTCCCGAAGTTATGGTTTTGTGTTATAACCGAATGTTAAGTCGAGTCTCAATATTGCACTTTTTTTATTAGTAGCTGGTACATGAATTTTGGGCAGTCGCTTTATGCCTTCGATAAATTGAGTTTAACTTAACTAAAATGAAGTTGAAACGAGGCAAGTTCGAGTGGTCGGATCACACCAGCTCATCTATTGGTACTTGCATCCACACTCTGGGGATTGCACTTGCACGTCGGCGGTCGGTCGCATCTGTTTAATACTCAACGATATGTCCATGCTCTGGGGACTTAAGTTATTTTACGGGCAACCAGTCAAACCTGTTTGATATTTAGAATTTCATCCACACTCTATGGACTTTGATTTGTGGGTGATCAATCACACCCAATTTGTGTTTATACTCTAGTCCGTACTCCAGGGACTCGAAGTTGTTTCACGGCGGATCAGTTCACACTCCGTTTGTGTTTATACTCCAATCCGCACTCTAGGGACTCAGAGTTAGCCGATGGGTGGTCGGTTACACCCATTTTAATGTTTATACTCTAGTTCGCGCTCTGGGAATCTGGAGTTGGTTAATAGACAGTCGATCACTCTTTTTTGAGTTTTAGGATATCGTTCGCACTATGGGATGGATATATTTATCAGGATCGTGGACGGTTAGGTCACGTCCACCCTGAGTTAACAAGTGAGGTCATTAGATGGACGGATCCATCCTCCTCGGACTTGGTTTAAACACGGGAAAATTCGTTAGATGGACGGATCCACCTTCTTCGATCCCGCATTTGTAAGTTTATACCCCAGCGCGCACTCTAGGACCCGAAATTAGTTAGAGGATTGTCGTGTATCAATCCTTTTTTGGCTTCAGTGTGATGACTTTCCCCAGAGTTCAGGTTTCACTTAGCGAGTGAGCGGTCGTATCACAGTCACTCCTTATTTGAACAAGTCCCACTGTAGGGTGGAACTTGGCTCTCCGTGCATTGTGATGGTCGCATGAAACATTTTAAGAATCACTACTCTGGCTCGAAGAGATTGCATTTTGTTGCTGAAATAAGAAAATATGGCAAAGCTAGTTGCCTTATTACAAATTCAAATTTCAAAATGCATAAAAAATCGCAAAAGAAAAGCAGAATGAATGAATAAATAAAGCCTTTATGCGTAGTAGCGACGAAGACTCTTGATGTTCCAGGCTCTTGGCAAAGTGAGCCCACCAATGGTCGATAATTTGAAAGTGCCATCTCCGAGTCTTCGTTCAATGACATACCGTCCCTCCCACGTTGGTTTCATATGTGAAGGGACTGGGTAAATTCTCTTGAGGATGAGATCGTTGAGTTCAAAGGTTCGGGGTTGGACCTTAGCATTGTACAGTCAGGCCAACGACATCGATGTGCGGCTGCCCTCAAATCAGCCTCTTCTCGCTTCTCATCCAATAAGTTCAGAGATTCGGCAAGTCATATAGCATTTGTCTTCAGGTCATAATATGTCACTTGATGAGAAGGCACTTCCAACTCGACTGGAATAACGACTTCTGAACCGAGGAAAGTGAAAACGGAGTATGGCTGGTCGCGGACTTGTGGGTTGTTCGATAAGCCCATAGGGCTATAGGAATTTCATCGACCCATTTGCCCCCAGCCTTTTCCAATCATTTCTTCAGAACGGACTTTATAACTTTATTAACAGCTTTGACTTGTCCATTCGCTTGAGGGTGTGCAACTGTAGAGAACTTCTTCTGGATATGGAATCGCTGACAGAAATTCTTGAACTCGACACTATCGAATTGCGCTCCTGTTGTCAGTGATGATGGTATGTAAGAGACCAATCAACAGATAATGTTGCGTACAACAAAGTTGATCACTTTCTTCGTTGTGATAGTAGCAAAGGGCTCGGCTTCCGCCCATTCGGTAAAGTAATCAATTGCAACGATGGCGTACTACATGCCGCCTTTAGCTAGAGGTAAAGACCTAATAATGTCGATGCCCCATATTGCGAATGGCCATGGACCGACCATGTGAGTTATTTCGGTAGGCGGGGCTCTTGGAATCCGGGCATGTTTCTGAAATCTGTCACATTTCCTGGCATAATCTGATGCATTACAATATACAATCGTCCAATAATTACCATATTAGAGCACTTTCTTAGCAAGAGCTTGCCTCCCGGTGTGATCGCTACATTCTTCTTCATGCACATCATGCAATACTCGATTGGTTTCATCGTGGGCAATACACCAGAGTAAAGGAACAGTGTACCCTCTTCTATCCATGACTCTATTCTAAATAGTGATCCGTGAAGCCTTTCATAGAACTTGTATTTTCTTACTCCTGTGCTCTAGCAGGGTCCCATGCTTGAGATAGTTTCTGAACGGAGTCATCTGTTACCCTTTATCGGGCATGACTTCAAGTACCCAGTCGGTCTACATTTGACCAATACTCAGGGAAGATAACGTCTCAATGGGAACGAGTCCCATTTTCTGTGCCTCACTGGTGCTGGCTAACTTTGCAAGGAATCGACATTCTGATTGTATTCTAGGGGTATGCAATAGATGACATAATAATCAAACTGATTCAATATATCCTGGATCCAAGTGAGATAAGCGGCCAGTCTCTGGTCTTTGGCCTGGCACTTCCCCCGAACTTGGCACACGACCAATTGTGAATCACAGTAAATCTCCACAGCAACAATTCTTAAATCTCTAGAAAGCCTTAGTCCGGTGAGCAGGGATTCTTATTCGACCTCGTTGTTGGTCACACGAAAATCAAACTTCAAAGCATAGCATATAGATCAAGCTTCAGGAGTTTGGCAGCATCATATGCTTTGATTTATACACGAGCAAAAACTACCATGGGGAAGGAGATTATATCTTCTATCATTAGTCTGATAGTTGATTCCAAAGGCTAAGAGGTTTTACACCATATCCCTACAAAGACCCGGTCTGATGAATGAATCCTTTACCATCCCTTTTGAGTTTCAAAAATATTTCTAAGTCCAACATATGAAGATCATGAACTCGGGACTCCTCCAAAACCAATAGCTTTATATCTCCAATTTCCAGATTTAAACTAAGATCGCGATGAGAAAACCAGTATTCATAGTTTCCAATTCGTTGTTTGTACTGCAATCTCGGTGTTCTCATCGGTAGTTATAGCAATCCCTTGTATCTCAGATCTATTTTAGGAATCAGTTTTTGTTTCACCTTGCTCTTCATAAAATTGCCTTTAATTAACCACAGATTTCCATCCTAACTCAACATAGATTTGGTAATTTAGGGAAGACAAGCATTACGTTCCTTTAGAGATAGCAATAGTAAGGTCATGATAGCCCTGATTTTGCAAAGATCCTCTTAGAACTTCCTGCAACCATTTGAACTCAACGGTAAAAATTGAAACGATTGTCCCGGCAACCAATCCATTGTTGTGAGTTCCTCTCTAGTTCATACTCACCATCAGTATGTACTTCCAGACATATTTGGGAGATTCACTGGTTTCGGGCAAGTTCTCCGAGATAGTAAATTTGGCAATGAAGTCTGATAGGACTTGTTCCTGAATACCTCGCCTTGGTGTGTAAGTGATGTTGAACTGACTCAGCTCGATATTCCATTTGAGTAACCTAACAGACGTCTCAGGCTACGTAAGGACCTATCATAACGGCTGGTCGGTGTAGCCAGTGGTAGAATAAGCCTGAAAATACGGGCAGAGCTTTCTTGAGGCAAAAACAAGACAGTAGGCTAACTTTTCCAATTTCGGATAATTTTTCTCTGCTCCGGTCAGCCGTTTGCTAATGTAATAGACCGGACATTGTATTCGGTCCTCCTTCCGAATTAAAGCAGCACTGATCAAGTTTTCTGACACCATCAAGTAGATATACAGTCTCTCATGATCAAAAGATTTTGATGGAATGGGTGATGTGGACAAGTGTCGAACTTGTGCTCGGAATGTGCCCTTACACTCTATAGTCCATTCAAAGTTTCGTTTCCCTTTTCTGATTAGATCGAAGAAGGGAATGCATTTATCGGTGGATTTTTAAATGAACCTGCTCAATGCTGCTACCTTCCCGTTGAGGCTCTATGTAACGACCCGAAAATTTCGATCTCGAAAATTCCAGATAGTTAAAGGAAAAGAAGAAAGAGATAGAAGAAACAGAAGAACGGAAACACCAACATTTCACACTCGCAGCGGATAAAATATAATAACAATAATAACGGTTATACAAAGAAAGGCTGTACTTGTCAAATTTCACTTTAATACATCAAAGTTACAACATTTACACAACATTGGACAGTTTAAAACAACATGTCATAGATATACAATTATATAATACAGCGAAAACACTCCATAAGTTCCTACCATCCAGCCCGCCTCCTGAGCTCCAGAACGTCCTTTCCTAACAATCTGTAATACTCGGTCTGACCCGAGCATTACATCAAAGTAACACCCCGGTCAGGCTGGAAACCAGCGTGAGTAAACCCATATAACATGAAGTTCTAATGCACAAAGCATATTTTTAAAATAAAAAGAAAACCCGGGTAACTCGTTCTCTCCTACGAGTACTTAACTTGTTATATTCGATACTTACTTCACAAATCAACCTCTAAGTACCCTTATTTAGTTTCAATGGTCCAGTTCACTTGAATTATTTCATCCCAGCCTATTTATTACACATATCAATCTATGAAGAATCATTGTACGTTACAATTCGAAGTGGGTTCGGGTATTTACTGATACCCGACCCCGGTCTCTTCAAATTCAATACCATCTTAATCCAAGTTATTCAAGTGAAATACAATTCAACATTAAATACAAAATGCCACTTTTACACACAGCAATTCATCAACGATAGATAACCATACAATCACTGTCTATTCAAACATTTCAGGAAAATATCTCATATCAGAGATATCAACCAATCCAAGGCATTTACATCATTCAATCATTCATAAGCAAGATTTACCACTTTCAAAATTAATTTAATTTATCTTTACTTAAATATTCGCTAACTTTGATTTCCTATGTTACCTTTACTTAACATTAATTAATTACAAACCAATTAATTAATCACCTTTTAATTATCCGTCTAAATTAATTATCCTAGGTTAATTATCTGTTAGTAATAATCCTATAATTACCACATAGATTAATTAGCCTTAACCATTCACATTAACTATCTTTTAATTAATCTCCTTAGTTAATTTATTACATTAGTTAATGATCCTCTAATCACTTTTCTTAATTAATTGTTCTTTAAATTAATTACCTTAATTAATCATCCCTCAAATATCTTCCTTGATTTAATTACCCTTAATTAATTAAGTTTAATTCATTACCCTTTTTTTCTTTAATCTTTAATTATTCATATCCATTAATTAAACTAAATCAATCACACCCGGTAATTATCTATAAGATAGATGTACTAGTACACCAATTTTAAATAAATTTTAATTCACACAAACAAAATAATCACTTAATCCGGGTTAATTATTTTTACGTAATTCCATCCCTTTTTATATTATTTTAAATTAATCATTGAAATTAATTTATTATCATTACAATCACTTAAGACTTAATTACTTAAAAGTTTAAAACATTTATTTTAACATTGATTAAATTACACCATTATTTTAATTTAAACAGATTCAAGAACTAAATTAAATAATTATATATAACTTAATTAATCCATGCTTGTCGAACATAATTTATTTATTTATTACCCTTAACCATATGATATTTAGGTTAACATTCAACATCAAAGAATTAGTTAGAGAATTCTACTTGGCAAACTAGTTTGTTACGCCTTCATAATCCCGATTTAAAATTTGCTTCAACAAATTCCCCTTTCCCTTTTAGTTCGTCCCATTTTTCTCTGGCCCAATACAAAATCTTCCCTCTTCTTCTTTCTTCTCCCACTCCCTTATCTTCCTTTCTTCACCTACTTGGAAACAATACATTCGTGCACGCACAAATATCCGTGCATGCACAACCCAAACTCCCCGCTAGGCCGTCGATCATCTCTGCTAATCACGCACGATCATCTCACCCCATCCAACAACTCAAACTACGATGAACAACCCTTTTAAAAGAAACAAGCTTCGACCCCTACTGAAAATGCACAGATACACTCCAATCACCAAGCTCCGACCATTCTTACCTCCGTACACCTTCAAACTTCCTCAGAAGGCCTGCCTTCTCCTTCTGCATCATTTCCCCCACACCCGTAGACTTCTCTTTTCCTCTTGCTTCGCAATTCAACTCGAAACCCAAAGCCAGTCGAAGATCCCTTAAACCCTAACCGATCGACCTTCATCCACGAGCACTTAGAAATTCCAGCGACAATTTTCTCGAGTTCTTCATGCCCTACTCCTTCTCCACGTCAAGTGCCTCGCCTTCAAATCAACCAAGCCACCCGAATTGACCAACTTCCCCAAATCCGTTCAACCTCACTTATCGTCCTCCCTACTTCGCTAAAAATCTCAAAGTCCTCACCAAAAATCATGGTTTTCCATTACGAATCTAATTATACAATCAAATCCTGAGAAATTACAAATCAAAATTTTTACTTGAATTAACCTTCACTGTATTTCTACTTTCTAGTTAATTACTTTCTAAATAAACTAAAAAGATAATTTCAAAATTTAAATCTTGTTAATTCAAACATGATTTGTTTATACATCACAAGCTATAAGAGATTAGAGAAAGAGATTTTGAATTTTGGGACTTATCTAACCTGTTGCATCCAGAATAGAGCCTTACCTATCTATACACAGTCATGCACAAAACAACTCATTTATATACGTAAACATTTTGCACCATTATGCAATCATTTTCACAACAATATATTAGCATTAACCTAAAGCATCAAAGTTAAACAGATCTAGATAAAAATAATAGTTTACTCACATTGTGTTTTGATTTGATCAAGGAACCTGGAAGTTTTGTTTAGATATAAAATGGCTTGAATTTGGTCTGGAAATGAAGCTTTGTTGCTTCAGTTGATTTTGATTTGCTTACATCTCGAACCTTGAACTGCTTCTGATCTTGCTTGTTGATGTTATTGTTTTAAATCTAAAGTTTAAGTTTGATTTCCCCTTTGATTTGCTGAAGCTTAAATTCCTGCTGTTGAATCAGGTTAGAATTCTCAAGAGTTTGATTTCTTTTCCCTTTGAATTCATAGGTTTTGGGTGCTCTGATATTATGAAAGAAGAAAAAAAAGAATAGGAATTTTTTTGTATCTATTTACCTCCCTTTTCTATTTCATTTTATTCAAAAATCCTAAAAATGAAATGAATAAATGACACTTGTTACATTGTATGATATTTACCTTACATTTGTCTATGCATGATAAAATTCCTATTACACTTGTAATTTTGCTTAAATTTATAAAATCATTTTTTTTCATTTCTTTTTCATTTTCATATTATATTTATATTCTTAAGCTTAATAACTTTACACATATACAACTTGTACATGTATTAAAAGAAGGTATTAATCTTTGTTAAACCCTATTTAAATTTAAGCTATTAACTAAATTTTATTCATTAGTGTTTTATTTAGATTTCTTTTTTTATACTTATATATATGTTATAAATTTATATTTATACTTCTCCTTTATTTGTACTATGTAATCTTTAAGAAAATAATTTTGATGCTAATTTGTACATTAATAAATTATCACATTCTCAAGAGATTATTTTGAATTTTTAAATCCAAGTTTCATTTATAAAGCATGAATGTATGTATGACAATAGAACAGCTATCATATGATAAGTTTTGCATATCCCTATTTATAAAAGATGAATTCTGCTAAAATGAATGATTATAAAAGAAGATCATTAAACAACTATGGTCAAACTTCAATAATTATGATAGGAGATTATCAAATAAATATCCCCCCAAATATTTAAAATCCAACATTGATTAGTTTAGATTCTCCTATATACATATCCAGATATATATATATATATATATATCAGAATTTCATTTGTTCAATTTACAAATGAGCATTTCTATCAATTAACCCGGTTAATTATCAATTACATATGTTTCAAAAATCCGGGTTATCACATTCCTTCCTCTATGTATCTTTTCGTCCTTGAAAAGAAATGAATCCAGGATTTATTAAAATATTTATATTAGCTAAATTCCTCTTTAACATTTTTAAACTATGAATTCCCTTTTCTAAGAAATTATAAAAACACTTTTAAAATCTACATAGTAATACAAAAATAGTTTTTATAAAAATACTTTTTATAACTCAATGTCTCAACCAGTCCATCCTTGTTCTCACAGAAATTCGTTCATACGTTGATCAGGCGTAAGACTGAAAATCTATAAGTACTTAGCAGACCCGTTTTAAACACCCAGTGGAAATACTTGAAAAATAATTTTTATTGAAAATATAGAAACATTTTTGAAAATAGAGGAATATCTTTGATGAGAACGCTCTGGAAAATATCACCACCATCCATGGTCGCAGTTAACCCGATGGTTACGTTGCTATCCCGACAAAAATCCATAGATAACTGTAGGCCTCCGCGCCCATCGATTACACCATGGAACCCGCTACAGATCGCAGCTACAACTGTGGTTACGTTGCTATCACAGCAAAAACCCATATAACTGTAGGCCTCAGCATCATCGAATTTCGCTGCCAAAAGAATGAAACTTCTCCACTCCACTTAACCATAGATCGCAGTCTACCGATGTTACGTTGCCTTCCCGGCAAAATCAAGCGTACACCATTGACACTCACCTCCACACGATTTCCGCTATGGTCCACACAGTAGATCGCAGCGACATCGAGTTACACTGTCGTCACAGCACAACCCAAATGCCCCTGTAGGCATCAACGCCCTCGACTTTCGCTACCCAATAATCCTCTGGAACTAGTTTGGTCCGGACTCCTCACAGGATCAACTTTAGAACCTCCCTCTTAGAGGATCAAGGCAGTACCAACCTATGGTACTCCTGAGAAGTTCATTCAAGGGAGCGCCTTTTCGCCAGAGCCATTTCCAAAACACTTTATACTATGCACATATAGTATCTTCCAAATCGTACACTTAGTATGAATCTCATATAAATCTCCTTTCTCAAATCGATTATACCAAAATCAATAATTCTCAAACTAGGCTTTCCAAATTCCAATATTGATTTTACCCAAAAATCAAAAGCCTTTCCAAATCCAAAGGTTCCAAAAACCTTCTCAAAATCATTCTCATAAGATCCTTTACATACATATATATATATATATATATATATATATATATATATGTATGTATGTATGTATAACTTTGAAAAATCTTCGGATCATTTCAAACTTGTATAAAACCCCATTTATACTTCAAATCATTTCAAAAAAGCCTTTCTTTTCGGCAAAAGATTCAACAAGGGGAGATTTATCTTACATAACAAAGATATATATGTCTTTGTTTATTTCAAATCAAATATTAAAATTTGATTATTCTATAAAGCCATTAACCATATTACTTACTTTCAAAAAGTAAATTTCTACCATAAAAATGTCCAATTTCCACTTTTATTCATTGTTTCACAAAATATACTTTCATTTCAAAAATCATTTCACATTTCTTATCCACAAATTCCCAGTATCGATTTCATTCAAACCCGTACGATGTACACATATTATTTGTACTCTATACCAATCTGATCGCTCACTCGATCACACAATTTCATTTCCGAACTAGCATCGCACACCCGACTTCCTAGTGTGGACTCAGATCTGGTTTCTTGATCAGAAATCGTCATTCTCCTTGCATAGCCATAACTATGATAGAGAATATCCATAACCAATCAACAATCCATATCCAGGTTCGTCGTCGAAAATCGAGTGAAAAATTCCAACTCGGATCGATATAACTATCTTGAAATTCCATGTTCGAATCTGGATCAAATCACTATGCGAATAGAATAATATACATACATCCTACGCATCTATTTTCATTGATTATCAACTAAATCAATTTCTCTTTCTATTCACATTCACTATAATTTCTATCCACATAATCACAATTGTTTCAATTCCATAGGATTATTACTTAAATCTTTATCTCAAATGGATATTCAATCATAAACAGTTTGAACTCTGTCCCGTTTAAATTTAGAAAATAATTTGAAAAGTTTTAAAACAGATAAGTAGTTAAAAATAATTATTAATTGTAAAATAGCTGTAAAATAGTTAAGTAATTGTAAAATAGTTGGAAAATAGTTAAATAGTTATAAAAAATTAAATAATTCCAAAATAGTTATAAAATAGTAATTAGTTATAAGGTAGTTGAAAAACAGTAATTAGTTTATAAAATAGTTGAAAAAAATAGTTAAATAGTTCCAAAAATAATTGCAAAACAAGCATAAGATAGTTTGGGTTTTAAAAAGAGCTGTATAGTAACTAATTAGAAAAATAGATTTAAAACAGTTTAAATTAAAATAATTTATTCGAAAATAGTCTAGAGCCAAACTGTTCAATTCCCAATCTCCATTCCCATCAATTTCATTTAAATCTCTACTTTCTCTAGAATTGACTCAATTTCAATTCAATTTTAAATAACTTCATTTCCTTTCAACTCCAACTTGAATTAATCCCCATTCAAGTTGAATTAACCTCGATTCTCTTCAAATTCAAATCAATTTCATTTGAATTTAAAACTATTTAATTTCAATCACAAGTCCCAATTATTTAAATCAAATTTCAATTTGAACTAATTTCAAATTCAATCTCACATAAAATCATCTCGAATTATACAAATTCGAGTTAAATTTTCAAATGTTGATTTAATTCCTTTAAATCAAATTAACATTTACCTTTTTAATTTAATAATCCTAAATCTTTATACAATTTAATTCTGAGTCCAAATTTCAAAATTTCATTGGAAATTCCCTTAACTTATTTCAAAGTTCAAATAATAATTCAAATTATTTTAAACAATTTAATCTTTTGAGATTCAATTTACCACCCAATTTCAACTTTGAAACCAATTTTTAGCAATCTTAGTTGCAATTTATCTTAAACATTCAAATCTTTAAGTCCAAAATGATTCCACTTCTCTATTTCAAATCTTACTCCAAAAATCAAAATCTTTTAACCAACTTCAAGTATGGTCTTACTTCCACTTAATTCTCAGTAATGGATATATAGATTATCTCAATCCATTTCTTGATTCATTTTGAACAATTCAATTCATAGTTTTAGGTTATTGATAATAACAGGATGATATTAAGGTAAGTAAACATCAAATTTACTTAAAACATTCATCATACACTTCCCATTCTTAAATCTCAACCCTATTTGAGATCACATACAATTCCCTACCAAATCAACCCTTTTAACTTTTCTAAGTTAAATCTTAATCCCATCTTGAAATTTCCAATTCAGGTTGTTCACTCTATGCTTATTTAACTTCTTTTAAGTTAAATCTAATTTAATTTATTCAGTCAACCTTACTCGAATTTGAATTCTCACTTCAAAATTCAAATTTCTATCAAAATTTCTTCCTACTCATAAGCCCAAAACTAATATTACTTTGGGTTTTTACTTCACACTTCAGGGAAAATCAAAACTCAACACCCTAGAGTTCATTTCAAATCATCCTTGATATTATGTATATTCACATATATACATATTTACTTCTTGGCCACCAAGCCCTATTTTTAAAATTTAAACCACCTTTGGTTTTAATTAAGAACGGTTTCCTTTAAGGATTTCGAACAACTCTTAGTTTTAAAATAAGATCACATTCAAAATATTTTGAATACTATTAATAATTTCTCTTAACATTTTGGAAACGAATTTCAAATGTTTCTAGACTCACAATTCAAAACCTCTCAATTTACAAGTAATTCTCTTCTAATGGTTACTTCCTTAAAACGTTTTTCATTCTGCTTTATTATTGTTTATTGGAAAACAATCATCCTATTTAAACACAATAACCATTTATGATGATACCCAAGATTATCATATCTGGAAACCAATTCATTATTATCTTATTCTATAGATCTTTCCCAGATTCAAGATTTAATTTTAGTTTGAATCCATTTCAGACTTACCTTTATTTAATTTCAATTTGGTTGTGTTTCTATTTCCACTTAATTTAATTCCAATAATTTAACAACCAATTACCTTAATATTTATTACAAAGTAATATTGCTTTATATATATCAAAATATATTCTCATATAAATCATTTAAAATTTTAATATAGGAAAATAACAAATACGCCCTCATATATATATATACATACATACATACATACATACATACATACATACACTCAACTCATTCTAGGGTACCATTGACCCTATCCTAAATGAGTATCCCACCAGAGCTAAGGTTCTCGCTTAAACCTGCTCTGATACCAAATGTAACGACCCGGAAATTTCGATCCCGAAAATTCCAGATAATTAAAGGAAAAGAAGAAAGAGATAGAAGAAACAGAAGAATATAAACACCAACATCTCACACTCACAACAGATAAAATATAATAACAGTAATAACGGTTATACAAAGGAAAGTTGTACTTGTCAAATTTCACTTTAATACATCAGAGTTACAACATTTACACAACATTGGATAGTTTAAAACAACATGTCCTAGATATACAACTATATAATACAGCGAGAATACTCCATACGTTCCTTCCATCCAACCCACCTCCTAGGCGCCAAAACGTCTTTACCTTGAAATCTATAGTACTCGGTCTGACCCGAGCATTACATCAAAGTAACACCTGAATCAGGCATGAGTAAACCCGTATAACATGAAGTTCTAATGCACAAAGCATATTTTTAAAAGAAAAAGAAAACCTGGGTAACTCGTTCTTTCCTACGAGTACTTAACCTGTTATATTCGATACTTACTTCACAAATCAACCTCTAAGTACCCTTATTTAGTTTCAATGGTCCAGTTAACTTGAATTATTACATCCCAGCCTATTTATTACATATATCAATCTATAAAGAATCATTGTAGTTTACAATTCGAAGTGGGTTCAGGTATTTACTGATACCCGACCCCGGTCTCTTCGAATTCAATACCATCTTAGTCTAAGTTATTCAAGTGAAATACAATTCAAAATTAAATACAAAATGTCACTTTTACACACAGCAATTCATCAACGATAGATAACCATACTATCACTGTCTATTCAAACATTTCAGGAAAGCATTTCATATCAGAGATATCAACCAATTCAAGGCATTTACATCATTCAATCAATCATAAGCATGATTTATCACTTTCAAAATTAATTTAATTTATCTCTGATTAAATATTCGATAACTTTGATTTCCTAGATTACCTTTACTTAACATAATTAATTACAAACTAATTAATTAATCATCTTTTAATTATCCATCTAAATTAATTATCCTAGGCTAATTATCTGTTAGTAATAATCCTATAATTACCACATAGATTAATTATCCTTAACCATTCACATTAACTAACTTTTAATTAATCTCCTTAATTAATTTATTACATTAATTAATGATCCACTAATCACTTTTCTTAATTAGTTATTCTTTAAATTAATTACCTTAATTAATCATCCCTTAAATATCTTCCTTGATTTAATTACCATTAATTAATTAAGTTTAATTCACTACCCTTTTTTTTCATTAATTTTTAATTCTTCATATCCATTAATTAACCTAAATCAATCACACCCGGTAATTATCTATAAGATAGATATACTAGTACACCAATTTTAAATAAATTTTAATTCACACAAACAAAATAATCGCTTAATCCCGGTTAATTATTTTTACTTAATTCCATCCCTTTTTATATTATTTTAAATTAATCATTGAAATAATTTATTATCATTACAATCACTTAAGACTTAATTACTTAAAAGTTTAAAACATTTATCTTAACATTGATTAAATTACACCATTATTTTAATTTAAACAGATTCAAGAACTAAATTAAATAATTATATATAACTTAGTTAATCCATGCATGTTGAACATAATTTATTTATTTATTACCCTTAACCATATGATACTTAGGTGAACATTCAACATCAAAGAATTGGTTAGAGAATTCTACTTGGCAAACTAGTTTGTTACGCCTTCATAATCCCGATTTAAAACTTGCTTCAACAAATTCCCCTTTCCCTTTTAGTTCGGCCCATTTTTCTCTGGCCCAATACAAAATCTTCCCTCTTCTTCTTTCTTCTCCCACTCCCTTATCTTCGCCTCTTCACCTACCTGGAAACAATACATTCGTGCACGCACAAATATCCGTGCACGCACAACCCAAACTCCCCGCTATGCCGCCGATCATCTCTGCTAATCACGCACGATCATCTCACCCCATCCAACAACTTGAACCACGATGAACAGCCCTTTTAAAAAAACAAGCTTCGACCCCTACTGAAAATGCACAGATACACTCCAATCACGAAGCTTCGACCATTCTTACCTCCGTATACCTTCAAACTTCATCAGAAGGCGTGCCTCCTCCTTCTGCATCATTTCCCCTACACGCGCAGACTTCTCTTTTCCCCCTTGCTTCGCAATTCAACTCAAAACCCAAGGCCGGTCAAAGATCCCTTAAACCCTAATATCCGATCGACCTTCATCCACGAGCACATAGAAATTCCAGCAACATTTTTCTCGAGTTCTCCATGCCCCCACTCCTTCTCCGCGTCAAGTGCCTCGCCTTCAAATCAACCCAGCCACCCAAATTCGCCAACTTTCCTAAATCCGTTCAACCTCACTTATCTTCCTCCCTACTTCACTAATAATCTCAAAGTCCTCACCAAAAATCATGGTTTTCCATCACGAATCTAATTATACAATCAAATCCTAATAACTTACAAATCAAAATTTTTACTTGATTTAACGTTCACTGTATTTCTACGTTCTCGTTAATTTCATTCTAAATAAACTAAAAATAATAGTTTCAAAATTTAAATCTTGTTAATTCAAACATGATTTGTTTATACATCACAAGCTATAAGAGATTAGAGAAAGAGATTTTGAATTTCGGGACTTATCTTACCTGTTGCATCCACACAGAGCCTTACCTATCTGTACACAGTCATGAACAAAACAACTCATTTATATACCCAAACATTTTGCACCATCATGCAATCATTTTCACAACATTATATCAGCATTAACCTAAAGCATCAAAGTTAAACAGATCTAGATTAAAATGATAGTTTACTCACATTGTGTTTTGATTTGATCAAGGAACCTAGAAGTTTTGTTTAGATCTGAAATTGCTTGAATTTGGTCTGGAATTGAAACTTTGCTGCTTGAGTTTATTTTTATTTGCTTACATTTGGAACCTTGAACTGCTTCTGATCTTGCTTGTTGATGTTATTTTTTTAAATCTAAAGTTTAAGTTCAATTTCCCCTTTGATTTGCTGGAGCTTAAATTCCTGCTCTTGAATCAGGTTAAAATTCTCAAGAGTTTGATTTCTTTTCCTTTTGAATTCATAGGTTTTGGGTGCTTTGATATTATGAAAGAAGAAAAAAAAGAATAGGATTTTTTTTTGTATCTATGTAGTTCCCTTTTCTATTTCATTTTATTCAAAAATCCTAAAAATGAAATGAATAAATGACACTTGTTACATTGTATGATATTTACCTTACATTTGTCTATGCATGATAAAATTCCTATTACACTTGTAATTTTGCTTAAATTTATAAAATCGTTTTTTTTTTCATTTTTTTCATTTTCATATTATATTTATATTCTTAAGCTTAATACCTTTACACATATACAACTTTTACATGTATTAAAAGAAGGTATTAATCTTTGTTAAACGCTATTTAAATTTAAGCTATTAACTAAATTTTATTCATTAGTGCTTTATTAATATTTCTTTTTTTTAATACTTATATATATGTTATAAATTTATATTTATACTTCTCCTTTATCTGTACTATGTAATCTTTAAGAAAATAATTTTGATACTAATTTGTACATTAATAAATTATCACATTCTCAAGATATTATTTTGAATTTTTAAATCCAAGTTTCATTTATAAACGATAAATGTATGTATGAAAATAGAACAACTATCATATGATAAGTTTTGCATATCCCTATTTATAAAAGATGAATTCTGCTAAAATGAATGATTATACAAGAAGATCATTAAACTACTATGGTCAAACTTCAATAATTATGATAGGAGATTATCAAATAAATATCTACCCAAATATTTAAAATCCAACATTTATTAGTTCAGATTCTCCTATATACATATCCATATATATATATATATATATCAGAATTTCATTTGTTCAATTTACAAATGAGCATTTCTATCAATTAACCCAGTTAATTATCAATTACAGATGTTTCAAAAATCCGGGATATCACACTCTGAACTTGCTTTATAGTCTGTGGAGTCCCAAGATTTCTAATTTCCTAAATTTTATCGGGATTGGCTTCGATTCCCCCAGCATTAACGATGACTCCAAGGAATTTTCTAGATGCGACCCCAAACTGACAGTTCAACGGGTTGAGTTTCATTCAGTACTCTTGGAGTCCTTTCCAGGTCTTTGATACGGTTGGAGGAGAATCATGACTTCACACGCATGTCGTCCACATATACCTCCATTGTTTTCCCGATCTGATTAGCGAACATTCGGTTGACGAGTCTTGGATAGGTTTCCCCAGCGTTCTTAAGTCTGAACGACCTCACTTTATAACAATAAAGTCCTAGATTGGTGATGAAGCTGGTATGCTCCTGATTGGGCAAATGCATTGGTATCTGATTGTAGCCAGAATATGCATCCATAAAGGATAAGAGTTCACGTTCGGCCGTTAAATCTACTAGCTGATCAATTCGAGGAAGTCAAAAACTGTCTTTAGGGCAAGCTTTATTCAAGTTCGAGTAGTCAACGCATGTTCTCCATTTTCTGTTAGGTTTCCTGACAAGTACAAGATTGGACACCCATTCTGGCTATAATGCATCTCGAATAAACATGTTCGACCCGAGTTTATCCACCTCTTCCATAAGGGCGACAGATCTCTCTATGTTACGAACGATTTTCGACTCACGAAAATTGACATTAATACGTCCACTGTATCAACTACCGAGCAATCGAATGCCGGAAAACCGAACGGTTAGGGTTAAAGAAGAGGTAGAAGATAGAAGAAGAAAGAAAGAAAAGAAACATAAACAATATCAGAATCTCACAGTCGCCGCTGAACAACATATAATAGATAAATTAATATCTTTGAAACAAAGAACTATATCAGTTATTACATCACATCACATTACATTACATTATCAGAGTTTACAACAACAAATAGCGGAAAAGAAATACTATATACTAGTTGATATGTCATGCCATCCAGCTTGCTTCCAGATCTCCACAGCAACTCCTGGTTCCAGAATGACCTGATAACCTAACTCTAGACTGCCCGTGTAGAAAATGATGGGCACCCAAAGTTTAGGAAGGAAACAATAAACTCCAGGTCAGTCATGGGATTGGTGTGAGAACTTAAAACAGTTTATCTTTTTATAAACAAACAAGGAATATTTTTAAAATAGATTCGCAATGCTTTTTGAAAATGCAACTACCATAAGGCCTCCTGCCACACACACAATGCAAATGCAGAATTGGGGGAGATTTCTCCTTATGATAGTCAAAGATGCTTACTACGCAAATTTCTTTGATATTATTACTATAAGTGCAAAGTGTGGAAAAATATTTCGAAAGTACAATATTAATCTTAGCCAGTATAGGTACCATTATAGTATGCCTACTATAGCTACCATATTAGATGGTAGGTTCTACAACTAAAACCGTACAAGGCTCGTATTGTTTCTTTGGATTTCCAACAAATAGTCAGGTCAAGGAACTTCCCATTGCCACATGGAAACGCCTCTGGAAGGACGTCCCGAGAAGCTAACCGGATCTCTGCCAACACAAGGCCGAGTTACCACTAGCTGGGTAACTATTGACACGAATATGCCATCCCCCGGTCGTAACCGACCTAAATCCCGGGATTCATCAACAACCACAAAATAATAAGTTTATAGCAACAACATAGGTTAAGTATCAGGGCTCCATACCATAATACCACCTCTATTCAGAAGGAATGGCATACACTAAGGGGGCGCGATCCCCTAATAACGTTGCTGCATCCTTCCTATTTTAACCATTTTCGGGGTGTGAGGTTCGACGAAGTCTCATCCACAAAGCTACGCTTTTCACAAGAGCCACGCTTTGATCAACAAATGCTCAACAACACTTCGTATGCCACATTACCAATTTGGGAATGTATCACTAGTAACCATCAACTACATAACCTCTGAGCTCGTACGTCCCAGAGAAGGGTGTTAAGCTAAGAGAATACATTCTCCGCCACCAACAGAAATATATTTGATAGAAACCTGCTTTACATCTCAAATTCTAACGTCAGACACACATTCATGCAAGTCCATTCTGGGCTCGAAAGAACCGAAGACACTTCCAGAAGAAGCCCTTGCAATCCGGATATTCACTAATCATGGTCAGACTTCCCATCACAAAGGGTGATAAAATCTCTATATCGGAGATCAGCCGATGCAGAGTCATTCGACGGTAATCCTTCCATTTTCAAAAATATTCGGCCCTCAACACCGGTCTTCAAATGCTACCCATTACGACATATCGCTATTCGGAATGGGATTTATGACACAAAGGTCCTCTCCCGGCTAAACCGAATAACGAGCGCTTATTTTTAAAATAAGTGTAGCATTCAAATTCAAGCAAATCGCATCAAATACCCATTTAAAGGTAAATATTGATAGTTGGTTATTTAACTATCAAAGCAAACCAACAAATATTCAGCACATAACAATCATTAGGCCCTCGTTATTAATCTTCCATAAATTAAATAACTTGCCAAATATTCACTTCAATTTATCTTTGAAAAGATATATTCTCTAAACCATTTCAATTTCATATTGGAAAAGCAATTTCGAATACTTATTCATTATCAATTAATCTTTAAAAGATAAAAACCCAAAACATTTCACTTCATATTGGAAAACATTTCCATACTTATTAAATAATAAGTAATTCACAAGTATATATATATATTTTCAATACATAGAAAATATTCAGTATACTTAAAACACGATTAAGTATATATTTTATTCTTTAAGTAAAACGTTCGCTTAAACAAATTCATTTGAGTCAAAACGAATGTTGCGTAAAACATTGTTACGACAACCCAAAATTACTAGTATAGGGATTCGAAATTTAGATAGATATATAAATCCCAATACTATAAAAAACGTTTCCTTTCGAAATCATTTACTATAACAACAGTGTTATAGTCTACCATTTCCTCATTTCTCGAAAACGTCTATTTCAACAATGAATGTTGAAATCTATGGTTTCGATACTTAACACATTTTAAAACAACTTCAAATCGTTTTAATTCTATTTAAAATATCACTTCCCCAAAACATTTCTTTAATATATTATTCACTGTCCAAATATCGTGAATATAAATCGTTTACCAAATTCAACACTTCTACATATTTAATTAAAGGATTATCCACTGTCCAAAATCGTGGATATATCTCCTTTAATAAGCTATATTAATTAACTTATGAAAATAAGTTGTTTTCGGATTTATAAAACAACGTTTATAAATTCCATTGATATTTTATAACAACTTCAACTTATAAAAGCACTTTAATTAACACATTCTATTTATATTTCATTTAAATGCCAAAAATCCAATTTACAAGTTAATTACTTATAAATCTTTTATTTTACAAAATTTATTCATTTTATAACTTCACAATTTATAAATCTAAAAACTTCATTCACTTATGAAATCCATTTATACTTCATTTTAACACTTATAAAAGCTCGTTTTATAATTCCAATATTTTTAATTTATAAATATCAATTTTATAAATCTTTTATATAAACCGTTTATAATAATATCTAAAATCTCAATTTAAACTATTTATAAAATTCATTAACTCTATATTTCAAAAATCAATTTTCAAAGATATTTCTCAAAAATCATAATTTCTATAACATTAAAATTTGTAATGTTCATTTATTTAAAATGAGTCAATTCCAATATTCAATTAAAACGTATACTTTCAAAAAACAATTTAAAATCCTTTTAAATTCAAAATCGTTACTTTAACAATTTTAAAACTCCAAAAATAGGCCCAATGCTGCAACAGCACTAAATATAAAAATCAAGGAATCCAAAACATCATATATCATATGACGGCAGAATATATCACAATATTTGTAAATAATCAATACGGTTGAGGAATCCAGTTGGATCTCTCCAACCTGTCTCCCTGCATCCACAGATGTTAGCACAATACCAATCCCGTTCCAATATGGGATATCGCGGTATATGGGATTTATAAAATATTATCCGCTATTATGCGGCGCAATAGGATCTCATCCGCTATATAATGCGGGAAAATCAACTCCAAGTACATATGTAATAACAATTCCACTTCAAGATGGAATTATCGCGGTATATGTGTTTAATAAATAACATCCACTTAGTATACGGCGCATAGCGTCAATTTCAAAACAATAGATAATAATTTATCATTCAATCACACAATCAAGCAATTTTAAATCTAACTATTTAAAATTTAAATTGAAACAATTTCGATTGAGTGAGAAGTTCTCACTTTGTTTCCAATAATAGTTTCAACGTTTTATTTCGAATAAAATTAAACGTACTACCCAAAGTTTTCACTAGCTCCAATCGATTCGAATCCATCTCCATCGCGTAGTGTCACGAATACGAACCCGACGCAATTCATTTCGTGAATTCCGACCTCGTATGACAAAGTTACGCTATTACAAAGTTTATACGATTTAAATATAATTAACATTTACAATTTTCTTTTAAATTTTAACCTAAAACTCATCTGGACCGTGCGTTTTTGTTTAACAAATCATGACCGCGCGTTCCCATCTTCTTCCTCTCAGGCAACATCGTGAACGCGTGACCCATAGCCGCCGTTCTCCATCCAATTATCGCGCATACTTCGGCCACTTCAACGACGATCAAGCAGTGCCACATCGAAGCTCCTTACGCAAGCTACCTTCGGCCACCATAACTTGAAGCTCGGCCCTCCCATTGCACAGAAAAACGCGCCCAAACACCATACGAATGCGAGCTATTTGCCATTAATCCGCAGCTTGAATTTCGATCATGACCGTTGGATAGCTAATGCTCGTTGAGCTCTTCAATTTTGTAGTTGATGATTTTTGCTAAAAGCTGATGGATTGGAAGAACGAGAGGGAAGAAGTGAAGAAGACATCGGCCATTGAGATTGAACTAGTGGCTAGGGTTTTAGTTTTAGGGTTTGTGTAAAAATGAATTATTGAGGTCCTTTTATACAAAATATCGAAACACTATTCACCCGAAATTTTACCGAACTCCAAACGAAGCGTGCCGCCTGGCGTTTATAATGTTTTACCCCCATTCCGAATGCAATGGAATATATATCGGGAGCGAATTCGATCAAATTTGAAAGATAAGTTTTCGAATCAATATATTTAAATTTAAAATTCACTCGAATTGATTTCTACGCGTTTTAGCTTGCCCCGGACAAACCGTAAATCCGATTAACACGAAATTTGAAACCATATAATAATTTAACATTACAGATCTAATGAAACTAGTTTCGTAGAAATCCGAGACTGTTTTAAAAATGGCTATTTTAGCTCGTTAATTAAATATTAAAATATTCAATTTCTACAGTTTGACTTTTAATTCGATTTTAAAAGTTCTGTAACATCATTCTAACTCCAATATGATTTAATACAACTTTACAAATCAATTTAAATCACTTTAAACAAAATTTCCAATTATTTATGTAATTCCCAATATTAAATTATCGGTTTAATTATCCAATTAAATCCTTATATTCAAAATATACCTTATTCAGTTTATAAAATTTACTTGTTAATATTTAAAATCAATTAAATATATGAATTTCAAATGATAGAAGTTCTCGGTCGTTACACTCTAGATCCATACCATGCCTTTTTTGCTTGATCGGGACATGCCGCGGGTCAATATTATATGTGTGGCTCACGATGTTCGGCGAGATCCCACACATGTCGGAGTGCGTCCAGGCGAACACGTTGAGGTTTGCTCGGAGAAACTCAACTAATTCCTCCTTCATATGTCGGATTAGCCGAGATCCAATCTTTACCATTTTAGAATTGTACTCGTTATCGATCAGAATATCGATCGTCATCTATAACGGAGAAGCCTGACTGTCTTTGACTTTGTCTTCACTTTCGGTATCTCTTGGGAATTGGTTGCGGTGCCCGGGCCTTAGTCCAGGCGTTAAATGTCAATTATTCGCAAAGCAGACGCAGAGAGATTCCTCTATGCCCTTTCCCTTCTCTTTTCGCTGCGCCTCACACAACTCAGCAACATAGTAGGCTCATCCAACGGCCTGATCCGTTGAACAACCCCGACTCCACTATGAGTAGGGAATTTCAAAGTTAGACATTAATGGGCGATAATGGCCCTGGACTTGGCTAGGACCGATCGGCCCAAGAAAACGTTGTATGGTGAGTCAATATCCAATTCAATAAGCTGTAATATCTAGACTCTCTAGTGCTCTCCAACTCCCAACTCCACTGGTAGATCCTCCATCCTAGTGGGTATAGTCGCACTTCTATTGAAGCCATGAATACGAGACTGGCATGGCTTCAAATCTTTTGCTTCCATCATCATTTGATCACAGGCTTGCTTAAAGAGTACTGTAACGACCTGGTATTTTCAACCATTCGCATCCGCACATGTCGGACTTGAATTGCTTAAAATTTCAGATTGTTAATTTAAATTTGGCAATTCTTAACATATACAGTAAATAAATCAATCACTGAATCACGGATACAGAGTAGTACAATAATACGCAGCGGAATAAATGAATAGTAGTTCATGAAGCTACTATATAAACATCAGAGCTAGAAATAAAATACAATAGAATATCTCAGATGCAGCGAAGTCTCTAGTACGAGCAGATAACTTCTCTAAACCAATCAACTGGATGACTGAAAGGATAGATAGCTGGATCTTCAAGCAAAGCTCTAACTTCGAAGGTGAGTCTCAATTGCTGTATCACTCAGTCTGACCCGAGCGTAAAACAAAACACAAAAACACTCGAGTCAGGATTAACATTCTTATATCTATAAATCCAACTCAAGTGAAATATCAACTGCAATACAAGTAACATAAAGGATGTTTGGGATAACCATCCTCTAAGGATCTACAGAACTATCTACAAGGTAGAAATATACACTATAACACCGTGGTCCTTTCAAATTAATTTATATTTCAAAACCGAAATATCATTTTCACTTCAATATAAAAATAGTATATATATAGATTTTGAAAATTTTATAAAGTAAAGTATTTATAATTTCCTCAAGTTTCACCAATCACTTCAAAATCAACTTGACTTTCCTCTGCAAATTAAATTAAATCTCAAATTTCAATTTCCATTCAATTTAGTCTTCTAAAGGACAAATTCAAATTTTATCAATTTCAAATACAGATCTGAATCACAATTTAACTATTTAAGTCCCGTATTTCAAAGCTTCAACATTCCAAACTAAACCTAACAGTTTCATATAGATCTTGATTTAACTTCATTATTATTTATTCTTGAAATATCCACTCAATATTACTTATATAGCCTTATATTACAATTCATTATATTGCCTTCAATTTCTTTAAACGTGAATATTCATTAAATCACTAAAGTCAAAGTTATGTTATGAACTATATTTTAAGTTTTCAAATTCAATAAGTTTCGAATTTGATTTAATTAAACAAAATTATTAATTAAATACCATTCCAATCAATTCAACTTTATCTTCCTTAACATATACAAACAATGGATATCTATTTAAAATAAAATACTTAAACATATTCTATTAATTAAATCAAACTTTATTAAATTAAAGTTTACTATTAAATCTACTTTACATTAAACATATTTATATATAAAAATATTTCCAATATTAACTAAAACCCTAGATTTCTCCTAAAACCGTAGAAAATCATTTCAAAATATTTATATATGGACCAACGTCGTCTGTATATACTTCTATCATATGGTTAAGTGATACGGATATTTATCATTTCAATCCGTAATTAAGTGTGTGTGTGTGTGTGTACGGGTAGATATCATTTCGACCCATAATCCCAATTCAGTTCAAATGAAAATCGCTTGGGTTTATCATTTCAAGCCATAACGATTTCTCCTATTCTAAAGTCCATTCGGGTATGTATTATTTCAACCCATAGTGAATTCTATACTAACAGGAAACTTGCAGAGTGATGGCAGATAACAAATTAATAACATGCATATATCATCAATAATTTAAACAAAATATAAACTACAGGATATGGTGTCATATCCCATAGGTGAACAGTTACAGATAATAGCATATATAAGAAAATAACTATAGAATTATATTTCAATTGTCTTTTCAATTGAAATCAAATTTAATAAAATACAAGAAAGTCAATCGTGAGTGATTTCTCACCTTTCGAGGCTAGAGATTTTGACGACTCGACAAGATACAAATTGGATCACGATCTAGACCATTGAATAGTCCAAACAACAACTCAAAGCAAAGTAAGATTTGAACGCGAATTGGACGAACAAGGCTGATGATCAAGAATTGATAAAACGAATCAAAACTGGATCGATGAAGGTAAAAGGTATATAGGTGGATTTATATACTAAAGTCAAACATGTAAAAAAAATTGTATGCTATAATTAAAACAATATTTGTTATAAATTTAGTATCGACGAAATCAACTTAAGTCCAAAATAGTATGTTTATGTGTAAACAGATATATGTAAGATATTTATATATATACCACCCACAACATTCATGTTACTCAAATGTATACAGACCCATTATAAATATATGCAGACCCATCAACATACAAGTATAAGTTATATAGCAACCTTTATAATTCTGTTATGACTCACACTTTAAAATATAACTGTAACTATTTATAACAAAATATGTACAATAGGTTTTAGACTATGAATATATGCACAACCTTTACAAAATATATGCACAACCTTTACAAAATATATGCACAGCCTTTTACAAAATATATGCACAGCCTTTCAAATTTCCAAATATCTACAAATCCTCACTGCTATAAGTTAACACACCCACTGCAACACGCAACTACCTACATATGGTTATTTATGTATTTTTTTTAAATATAAAGTAACGTGCCTATAACACAAATATAAACTTATATACTAATATATCTTTACGCATCAGTTATGCGCATAATTATAGTGACATATGTAACTTACATTTTTGTCAATAATAAAATTTATTACTGCATACGATATATATAATAAATTTGAATATAACCAAGAGATTATAACATACTTTTTAATATAAATTGTAAATAAAAGGTCTGAATGTAAAACCCATGTGTTAAAACACATACATTAAACTGTAAAATACATATACTTATATATATATATATATATATATATATATATATATATGTTGTAACAACCAGGCATTTTCAACCATTCGCATCCATTATAAGTGTATAGGTAGACACTCATGCCGGAATTGAATTGCTTAAAATACCGCGTCGTAAATAAAAATTTGGCAAATCTCAGAATATAAAGTAAATAAAATCACAGATCACAGACACAGAGTAATAATAATGCAGCGGAAGTAAAAGAGATAGTAGTTCATGAAGCTACTATATAAATATATCAGAGTTACATAAGATACAATAGAAGAAATAAAGTACAACAGAAGTTTAAATATGATAACCAAGTACAAGTTGAATAGAACAACCGAACTGAAAAGAAGAAACTTGACAAGTAGATAATCTCCAGTGATTCCAATCTCTAGAAAGTGGAAATCCAAATCTGTGAATAACTCAGGCTGACCCGAGCATAAATAAAAATACAAACACTCGAGTCAGGACATACATACTTATACAATGTAAACCAACTCAAGTGAACTATAGCAAAGATACAAGTAACTTAGAAGATGCTTGGACCCGCCCATCCTCTAAGGATCCATTAAAATATTTACTATGTAGTAATATACGCTATATACAGTAGTGTCTAATCAGTAAAGTATAATTATATAGAAAATATCTTTAAGGGGATGGTGAACCTTAACGCGGTCGGATCTTTAAAACCAAAATCGTAGTGGGCTTGCTATAAGGAGATGACACGGCATGCGAGGCAATGCTAGGGCGGATACACCGTTTGCACTCCCGGACCGGTGGTGACGGCAAGCCAGCAGCTTCCGCCCACCTCAAACAATACCCCCGAATCAAAGTGGCGCCACATATCGAATCAAAAAAGTAATAGAATGGTTTCCGATGGAGCATGCTCGATGAAAGGGTGCGACCCTTTGTGTAGCCCGGTATAGCTCCTGTTTTAGTCATTTATGCCAACTCACGGGAGTTGGGTCCACGTAATATACCTCGAGAACGTCGCCACCATCCTACTTCATTCTGGAATCTCCACCGCATACACAGTTGTTAAAGTGGTTTTCGGTATTGGCCGGCTATAAGACAATATCCGATCCCGGTCTCTTTAACAACCAATCGTTATTATAACCCGTAGTTATAACTTTAAAACAATATTTTATACTTCAAAAATAAAATGTCATTTCAACCCAAATCTTTATCAAAATAAAGATTAAATCATTTCCAAACCATTTCAATATATCATCATACCATATCTTTCAATTCAAATATTTATCAAAATAAATAACAAGTCATTTCTAACCATTTCAATATATTAAATTATCATATCCTTTAAAAACTTCCTTTCAAATTATTTTAATATATCAAAATATCATAACCTTCCAAAACTTCATTTCCAAAAATCATATCTTTTCGAAACCACATTTCAATCATTTTAATATATCAAAATATCATATCTTTTCAAAACCACATTTCAATCGTTTTAATATATCAAAATATGATATCTTTTCGAAACCGCATTTCAATCATTATTCACTTTATTCAATTTAGAATACCATTTCAATTCATATTTCAAACAGTTTATATTAAAAAAAACATTTTTTTTATCATTAAAATGAAGTTATCATGTTAATAATTAAATTATTAAATTTCCAAAAATTTTCAACTTCCAAAGTTCATTTATTCACTTACGTTTATCAAAACAGTGAAATTTCACTTTACGCAGCATTTAGAGAACGTTACGGAAAGTTACATTCAAAACGGTTCAATTTGACAAAAGACAACATTTTAAAATGTTGTAATAGGGTTTACTTAAGTTTCAAATAAACTTAGTTAATTTCAAAAATTACAGCACTTACAACACTTGCCATAATAGTTTTTAATTCAATAGCTTTTTAATTCATTATCATCAACTACAGCATTTACAAATGTTGTAATATCATTTACATTGTAATTAATATCATTTCAAAAATGCAGTAAATTAACTTCAAATATTCAATATAATTTCTCAACCAATCATATTTTTATTTTAAACATTTTTTTAACTCGTAAAATCATACATTTTCACATTTATAAACATCATTTAATTTTCCTCAAGTTCATGATTTTATAAAGTTAAATTTCCATTCAAAAATCAAGATTTAATAATAATTCACTTATTAAAATGCAATGTTCAATTTTAAATTCATTACATTAAATTTCAACCTAACACTTAAGTTCAAATTCTCAAATATAACTTAATTTTATTTTTATTTACTTAACTAAAAGTTCACTTTTAAGTCAATTTCATAAATTTCCAATTTTAGTTATATTCCAAAATTTCAACTTAAAATATCCATTCATTTCACATTTTAACTTTATTCAAAATCCTTAATATGTTATAAAATCATTTTAAATTGATTTAGATTCAAAATATCATAATTTTATCATATTTTCAAAGTTATTTAAATTCCATTAAAAATTAAGTCAAAATTTCCAAAATAACTTACATTCATATTTTCTAACTTCTCATTAATTCATTTCACTTGCAATTATTCAAAAAATCAATAATATTTTACAAAAATCCTTTTTAATTAGATTTAAATCAAAATATTTTAATATTTACATTTCTAAAGAAATTTTAAATTTTTTAGAAAACATATATTAACTACGGGTCTGTATATAATTTTCTACACTAGGAAAAGTGATACGGGTAGTATATCATTTCAACCCGTAATTTACAAAGAAAATCCGGGTGTTATCATTTCAAAACCGCAATCCCAAGTCAAAATGAATAATTTAAAAACCGTTCAGGCCTATCATTTCAGCCCATAACGATTTTTCCTTATTCTAAAGTCCGTTCGGGTATGTATCATTTCAACCCATGGTGATTTCTAACCTACAGGGAACTTGCACTGTGATAGACAGATCAAAAATGAACAGTTTAACAATATACCATAGTAACAGATGATGTGAAATGTAACAGGTGATATGACATAAAATTTAACATGTTAACATCATATATATATAAAATCACATGGCAGTTATAACATCATAAATATTTCTACACATTCAGTTGTTGTTGTTTCACAACTGCATAAGTATAAATGTCGTGTGAGCTTTACTCACCTCTAATGACGTAGGGGCTTTTCCGGCCAACCAATTGCTAAATTCAGAATCAGGATCGATTCCCTTAGTCAGTGCATCAGAATGGAATTGTCATTAGGATTACTAATCTCCGTGCACATAGCATGAAACCCATCCAAATAACGTCTGAGTGTCTCTGTGGGAGCTTGAGTGATGCTGGATAATTTATTAACATCTTTGGGCCTTATGGCATGCATGCGAAACTGTTCAACAAACTTCGTTGCCAACTGGTCGAAACATGAGATAGATCGAGTTAGTAGGCGAGTAAACCGCACAGTCGCGATGTCCCCAAGGGAGATTAGGAAACTTTAGCACTTGACCGCAACATCAGCCTGTGTGGCATTCATCAACCATTCATACAATGTGCTGGATAGGGTCGGATGTTCCTTCATAAATAGGTAGAGTAGGCATTGTGAATCACCAAGGCGGTTCAGCGTAGAGGATGTCGTCGGTGAAAGAGATATGACTCTAGGAGATTCTCCAGTCGTCATTGGTGAGGCCTTGGGTTTCACATATCATTTGATGGATCATTGTCTGGATGTCTGGCATCTGAATATTCTGGGCATGCTGATGGTCGAGTTCCAAAATGCGACGATGGGCCGGTCGCGGTCGACGCTCCATATCTCGTCTCCTTGGCTCTAGGTCTTTACGAACATAAGGATCATGGGTATAATCATGTTGATAATGGTTCAGATCCGTTCGGTTTCGAGTGTCAGCTCCCAACTCAATAGCAACTATAGTAGCACGATTGTTAGTAGTGTGATAAGGAGTTGTACTTCCTCGGGAAGAGGTTCTTGTTTGGTGGTTGGTTGACGGACCAACTCTCAGTTGATTAAGATTCAAAGTGCGCTGATGTTCGGTAGCCTGTGTATAGCTTCCGTCCAGCCACGGGCGCCTAGATCTGTGATTGTAATCAGAAGTAGTTGAACTTTCAGTGGATGAGTAAGAAGCCTGATTCCTTCTGGATCTCCTTCGTCTTTCATGGTTCAGCCGATTGGTTAACTCCGCATTGGCACGGAGCTGTTGGGTAAGAGCTCTTGCATCAGTAGTTGGAACTCCTCCTTGGTGACAGGCCTTGTGGATCGAAAGTTCCGGAAGTGTTCTGGTCTGCAGAGGCAAGTTGTGCGTGGTTCTGCCTATCCTATCCTTCTGTTTCTACAGCGGTTGAGTTAGTCCTGGTAGCGACCATGGTGCATAGTATGTTCTCTCCTAGACTTGGTACAAATCTGAATAGGATGGAAGAACTTCTAAGCTTGAGATCTGGAACTTCTTCTTAGATTCTTGCAATCCAATACCGACAGTAGATCCAATGGGCAGGAGAAAAGCTGGGCTTTCTCAGTGAAAGCACCAAAGTATTTGTACCAAATTGGGCACAACACTCTTCGGATGTGTTTGAAGAGATAAAATGAAGAAAATAAATGTAAAATGAGGTGGATCCAACAAACACACAAATCAATAGATAAAAAAATGCAGAAACACACAAATTTGAAGTGGTTTGGCATATTAGCTACATCCACTATGAAGTGATTGATGTTTATTGAATTTAACTTTCTGATTACAAGAGATTACAATGGTACAATTGAAGTGTAGTAATGATTTCGGTAGAGTATCAGTGTAGAGAAGCCAAAAGTCCCTTTTCTGTAGGTCTAGGGTCGCTATTTATAGGTGTAGGCTGCAAATATCTGGCTCAAATCTCGGAGGACTTCTCTCACATGGGTGGGCCCCCCAGATCGATCCGATGTTGATTAGGATCGGTCCATGATCAATACCCATTCATTTCGTATCGATCCAAAACGCATCCATTTCGGCCGAGATCGATCATTGACCAAATAGAGGTGGTACGCAAGCTCCTATGAAAATTTGGTGGCATTTGGAATTTTAGGTTTTGAGTTATGATTGATCAAAGTTCGTATTTACAAAACACTGCTGAGTCCTTATTGATACAACTCGTATTGATGGCTTCATATCGCTTCTGGTTCGAATCGATCGGGTGACGTAGTGCTATATTCTGGGATCGATCCATTTTTCATGCCGAGTGACCGAATCTTCTCCTTTTACATGCTTTGTTCGTATCGATCTGGAGTATTCCTTTCGTATCGAAGGTTTTGACATTATTTCGTATTGATGTCTTAGGCTACTTCATATCGATAATTTCCACTTCAGTTCGTATCAATATGAATTTAGGCTCTTCGTATCGATTGAATACTCCAACTTTGTATCGATATTTTTAAGTGTTGTTTCGTATCGATTGTTTTAGTGGCGTGTTTTGTATCGACCAATGGTCGATAGATACGAACTAAGTTGATGGAGAGAGCGATATGAAGCATGTATGAATGAGGTCGATACGAAGTGTTGTTTGTTAATGGATATGAAGTGGAGCAAACATGATCGATACGAAACGGTAACTCTCCATGGATATGTGTAGTCTGGCTTTGATGGACACAAAGGAAGTCGATGATTGATGGATATGAAATAAAGCTTTCAGAAGGGATGATACGAATTTGTATGGGTACGAATATAGTTGATTTCCTTGACTTGATCGATCAATATCTTGAGCATATATGCTCCGATTAACTTAAAATTTGGAACTTTGGCTCTTATAGCTTTTCTTGTCGTGTCATATCAATTATAGCTCGATCCGGACATGAGAAATTTTTTATCAGTATCCATAGTGAACTTGTGTATAACCGATCCTCGGGACGAACTATCTTTGATTTCTAGTTAATTCCTTGGTGTCACGGCCTTACCAAAAGGCAGGATAACAGTTGTTTTTACATTGAAGATGTAAATACCGTTCTTACTTGGTGAGAAGTTTAAGTTATACACGAATCACAAATTCTTGAAGTGTCCTTTCACCCAAAAAGATCTGAACATGAGGAAACAATGATTTATAGGTTCTTGTGGCTTATGATCTACGTATTTCTCATATACGTCCGAAAAAGCAAATGTCGTAGCTGCTACGCGTAGTAGGTGGTATGCGGTTATGGAAATGTAGAAGTTCATCCGACCTTTATTCATTGTATTTAAGGTAATTAGCTTATAGTTCTTCTATTGCAAGGATAGCTAAAGAAGTAAGTGAGAATAAGGCACCAAGGAGGTGGCTAGGATTTAAGCTTGATAACCATGATATATAAAGGATGAACAAGAGGTTACACATTCCTGATATTGATGTGATTGGGTAAGAGGTGTTAGTAAAAAGTCAACAATCAAGACTTACGACACATCTGAAAGTTACCAGATGTATTAGGATATGAAGTAGACTTTCTAGTGGGAAGGTACGGAGAGAGATGTCTCGATATTTGTGAGTATGTGTCTAACTACCAACAAGTCGAAGGCAGCCATCGGAAGACATTTGGACTACTTTACCTACTTGAGATTCCAAAGTAGAAATGAAAGTAGTTATCTATGGACTTCATAGATTGGGTACTTAGTCGAGGAAAGGTAATGAAGGCACTTGTGTTATAGTGGATTGACTAATCAAGAGTGCACACTTCTTATCGGTGAAGGAAACGAAGATAGCTTCGAATTTAGCTAAGTTTTATGCTAAGGAGATTTTCAAACTTCATGGAGGTCCATGTAAAGTTGTAAGGGATAGAGATCTCATACTCACTAGTCAGTTCTGGAAAGGATTGCATGATATCTTAGAGACGGAGTTATGTCTGAGTACAACTTACCATCCATAGACTGACGGGCAGACAGAGAGTGTATACTGCGAATTGAAGGATTTGCTTCGGGCATGTATATTAGAATTTGGCGGTTCTTGGGAAGAGCACTTATCTCTTGTTGAGTGTTTGAACCAAAAATGGCACAAACACCCAAAAGTTTATGTAGTAGAGATTAAATGATGAAAAATAAATGAAACAAAGAAATAAGCAAGACACAATCGTTTGTAGCATTCGACGAAGCATGGCCTACATCCACTTTGAAGTTTTATTGCTTATTTCTAATTTGGAGGTAGAAGTTCTTGGGGGTTGGTACAACTCCAACATTTAAAATTTCAGACTTGCGAGAATATAATAAATAATGGAACTCAAGCCCAAAAGATCCTAAAAATGAGCCCTACCTTCCTATTTATAGAGGTAGGAGCCCAAAATCTCATCTAAAATATCTCCACACCGTTCATGAATATGACCAATTCTCCCAAAAAATAGGCACCTCCTCAGTAATATCTGGGAGTTAGTACCGATCCCCAAGTAGGAGTCGGTACTGATCCCTAAGTTCACCATTTTTGTTGTCTTCGGCTTCTTGTTTTGGATCGTCTTATGGTTAGCTTTGATATTCCATAGTTGTTTTCACCAATATCAACTTGTTTCTAAGCCCAAATGATGGAGTTGAAGGAGAACAAACTTTTGGTTCCACGTGTTCATGGGGATCGATGAATAATTGCATTGAATCAAATAACCAACTTTGGAAAGAGGCTATTGGCACCAAGATAAGCATGTAAGCAGAAGATGAGTATGCCTATGTTTTATATGGGTACCAATCCCCTGGTGAGAGTTAATGCCAATCCCCAACTTAAGGGTCCTATTGTCTAGTTGTTTATGATGGTTCTGACTTTGACTTTGTAGCTTTGTTCATGCTTGATTCCTGGACTCCTGGGCTATTTATCTAGGATTTCCGCTATGGTAACTCCAAGTTCTATCTATCCAGTTTTTCCGTATTCTACC
Organism: Allium cepa; assembly: GCA_030765085.1. Taxonomy (NCBI): domain Eukaryota; kingdom Viridiplantae; phylum Streptophyta; class Magnoliopsida; order Asparagales; family Amaryllidaceae; genus Allium; species Allium cepa. Next base: position 623,799,236 of record CM060938.1, on the reverse strand, counting down.
CGGTCAAAAGGAAGGATACCACTTGCTTCCCAAAGTACATCTCATTTCCAACGTGATATGCTTTGAATCGTGAGAAGTTTGGATTTCTGCGAATAATTCCACTCTGTGTTCTAAATGGTCGCTACCCTTTCGTGAATAGATTTCGTGAATTATCATGTCCATAATGATCCGTTGCGACGTTCTGCCAACATCTGGGACTATAAATCTAGAATGTGACCCCATGGTATGCAATTCCAAGGCTGATAATTTTAGACTAATTCCATCCATGAGTTCCCCAGGAATAAGTCTAACTTTCCCTCAACTTTATTTGATAAGTATTGGGTATATACACACATGACCCATCACACATGCATGGGAAATCACATACATACGCATAAACCATACATATACTTGTACATGCATATTTTGATTTTTAAAAAAAATTGGGACTCAATGCCAATCCCTGGAGTCGGTACTAACCCCGTACTTGGAATATCTTCCAAATTTTGACCTGGTACGGGCTTGGAAGGTTTTAGAAGCCTTCCTTTCTACTTTCTCCCACTTTCTCATTTGTTTCCACCGACCCAAACTTCCTTAGCTCCTGCCATTGACTTCTCCATTTCCCATATCAAATCTCGCCACCACCTTGGACTTGGACCATTGTTGTTCACCATTGCCCGCGCCTGATGTCTTGCCCCCTTATAACCTCATCTACCCTTTGTAGACCCAACCTGCCCCTCCCCAACCACGCCCTACCTTCTTTGTATCTCGATTTGCATAAATTTAGGTAAGTGGACACTGGACTTGGTCGTGGACTGGAACTAGGGGACTTGGGCGTAGAAGGAATGGAACATGGACGTGGAGGAGAAAATAGCGGTGGTCATGGTATGGGGATTAGTGAAGGTAAAAGAGGAAGAGAGAGAAAATGAATTTTTCCTGGTTTTGGAGTTGTGCAACTCGAACACTTAGGGAAATTTCTATGCGTTCTCCATTCACATGACCTGAGATCTCCTCTTGTACTTGAATCCTTCCCGAACCAAGGCTAGTGACATGAAACTTGTCGGGATGGTAGGTGATGATAGTCTCGTTGAGTGACCTTCCAAATTTAAAACAAACTGCTAAAGTGAACAGTTATATAATATCGTAAACTGCATGACATAGCTCCAAAATCCACTTTAGCAAGGGGTACGATTTGTAGTTAATCTTCTAATGTTGACCATATGTCGAGTTTTTTTATAAAAATGGACCAAAAATGTTCCAAATTTTTGGTTAGTCAGAGTGTAGGCACTTCACCTTAAAAATATATCGAATCTGACATAGAGTCTAGCTCAGCCACAACTTCTCAAGCATAATAAACTCATACCCAAGAAGAGCAACAACCAAAAATTCCACCTATTGATCAAAAAAATCTACAGAATCTTGGAGTAGAGCAACAAAGTCTTGAAAATCTGATTGAACCGGTAGATGTTCCTCAAATAGGTCTAGCATCGGATACTCTTGAGGATGCTATTATACTGAATAACTCAATCGATTCCATTCCCTCCAAAATTGATGATGGAGCTCTTCGAAGGATATGCAATAAGCACGAAATTCCATTTGGTGAGATTTTAGCACCTTCTTGCGACCAAAGAGCTCACGATCCTCCAAAAGGATATATAGCCGGCAATAGATATATGTGCCTAGCGGGTTGCATCCCACCATTTAATCAATTAGTCCATCGAGTCTGAACTTTATGAGACTCGCTGCCACATACCACATAACTGCATTCGAACAGCGATGCTTTTCTTCTTAGCACTACATGGTCTTCTTTGAGCATTTGAATCAAGTGCCTAAACAAAAGACGGTGATCAATCATCGATTGAGCATGCTTTGATTTCGGGAGAGAGTGACAATACCGAGCTTTGGATTAAAGTCACCATGAAGCTCTTGAATTTCGTAGTCTTCTTCTTCTTCCTCTATTTGACATAAAGGTTGAGTGGGGGAGAAGGCAATGTAAGGTTCTCGAGGTTGTGGAATTCCTTATGCTCGATTAGTCGCCCACTGTTGAAAACTTATGGTTTCTTGAGGAGGAGGACGCTTCGACAAACCCATAAGCACTAAAGTCTTAGAATTTAGCTAGCCAATAGTGATGAAGTCAGCATTAGGAATGGATAGCTCCAAAATTCATGAGAATGCGCATGATATAAGCTCCATAGAAGACAGTCTTATAACTCCACTTGTGATTGACGGTTAGGAATTCATTAAGAATGACTTTAGCCCAATTTACTCTCTAGGAGGAGTAAATGGCGTATAGAGCTTGAAAATCTCTTTTGTACACCTTCCTTAACTCCTTGTATGAGGTTGAATAAATCGGATTAGAGCATGGTGAAGAATACACACCTTTGGTCGCAAGGGTGCATATTTGAGCACCATTAAATCGTCAAACAGAAATCCATAGGAGGCTTAATCTCTATTATACATGTCGATATCAATGTCGTTTATATCGACGCCATGACAATGAATAATAGGTCCGAGCGTTGCAGTGGGAGATAGATGCGGACGCCGCACACTAACATCCAAATGCAGTCATCTTTATTTCTTGGATCTTGGTGATCCAAGTTCATGTTTGTGAAGAATAGTTTGAAGAGAAGGGAATAGATCTTGACATTATTAGCGTCGAACCTAATCAAGCTATAAATCTCGCTAGCTTTGGCAATTTCACGAATGGTATAGGCATTGAAATCGAGAAACTTGATATAGGAGCCATCAAAAATACTTGTGCTCTTCATAGCATTAAATCGAGTAACAGCAACGTCTTATGAAGCCATGATCTTATTTGAATTTTTGATGGTCCGGTAGAGGAATCCTTTTCTCTCTTAGTTCTTCGGGCTATTGGATTGATTGGATTTGGAGGTAAAAAGGTTGATTGAAGAAAAATGGAGGCTAGGGTTTTGTTTGCTGAAAGAGGTAAGGATTTGATGAAAAAGAAGATGAATATATAGGGTAGGCGATGATGAAAATGTGTAGGAAAATTTTTAAAAACCAAAAATATACGAATCAGTCAACTGAAATAGTAGGAGTAGTCGACTGATATTCAAGAATATATCCCACCTATTGTCGGTGTAAAAATTGGAAATTCATTCGACTGAATCTATATGGTCAGTCGACTGTTTTCTGGAGGAAATGTAAGTAAATATGGACATTCAATCGACTGAATCTATATTTCGGTCAGCTGTATGTGAAAAAAAATTTCCCACAATTTTTTGCCTATAAAACAAGCTTTTCAGTGAGCTGATTTTACTACTGTAGTCGACTAAATCTGTAGTTGTAAAAAAAATTAGTATGAAGTTTTCAGTCGACTGGCCTTTCCTATTCAGTCGACTAAAATTGTGCATTTTTGAAAAGTTAGCCTTTATACAACCTATTAGAAAACTAAACAATATATACACTTACTAATTTTCTAATTATAATCTAATGGAAAAAATATATATTATTAGTTAATAGAAAAACATATAATTTAAAAAAAAAATTCTATAAGACAGTATACAAGAAATTTTAGTTACCAGATGATTATGAATCGTCCGAATGTGGTTCAACCTTCATAATTTCTTGTAATGGATGGATAAGTGACCATACATTACTACATTCCCTAGAGTTTGGTGACACCTAAGTACATTGGGGGCTTCATTCCCAAGAGTTTGGTGGTGCTTGAGGACGTGTGATGGTTGATGTACACGTTGTTTTAATGATAACCCGCAAAACTTCAAAGCGATTTATTCTTAAAAGCTTAAGCATTTAGGGTTAACTTTATGCTCATAGTACATTTCACGTTAAAGTTCCAGAGTCTCTCTTTGGTAATGGTGAATATCATTAATTTTATCTTTAGTGGATGGAGAGCCAAACCTAAGTTACGTTTAGCTCATTTCCTCTATGGCGTATATCCAATGTGATGTGTCGGAGATGCTGTAATCTTGGCTGGAACATATAAAGGAGTGGAACCGAATTTTTTGATGATTCAGAAGAGGGAGTGCTGAAAACAATGGAAGATACTTTTGATCCTTCTTGTAAAGACATTATGGAGTTTGTAGTAAAGTTTGAAAAAAATATTAAGCTAAAAAGATTGAATGCAAGAGATTATAAAGAAAAAGGTGAGGTGGGAAGCCTTTACGTACTAAGAGGATACACTATTTTCATGTTAAAATTACCCAAGAATTAGACTGTCGGAATGTTTATGACCAAAGAAAAAAATAGAGGTAGATAAACATAAGAAATACTGACCGTACATGTAATTTGGGGTAGGTAAATGTAGTCAAACCAAGAAATAACATGGCATAACGGAAAAGCATACAGCTTTCTTACCAATGACCTGAGTTTGAGTGCCATCACTTCAGTTTTAAAAAAAAAAAAAAATTGGAAAAATTTTAGAAAATAAAATTTAATTATAAATCATGCAATGACATACTACCTGATTCTCGAAGTAATTTAATAAAAATATTTTCATTTAATGGTTTAGTAAAAATAAACGCTATCTGATTTTCCGAAGATACAAATTCTAATGAAATATTGCCTTTTTCTATATTATCTCGAAGAAAATGATGTTTGATATCTATGTGCTTAGTTCTAGAATGGTCTATTGGATTTTTTGATAAATTTATTGCACTTGTATTATCACAGTATATTGTTGATTTAGAAAGATATATTCCAAAGTCTTGTAGTGTCTGTTGCATGTAGATTACTTGAGCACATGCCAAAGCAGCAAAGATATATTTTGCTTCACACTTCAAAAGTGAAACACATTTTTGTTTCTTACTGAACCAAGATACTAAATATCGTCTAATCAAGTGACAAGTACCACTAGTGCTCTTTGGATCTGTTCGACATTTTCCAAAATCAACATCACTATATGATACTAATTCAAAAGAACACTCGTTTGGATAAAAGAGACCGTAGTCTTTAGTCTTGCTTAAGTATCTCAAAATACACTTCACTACCCGCAAATGTGATTCTTTGGGATTTTCTTAAAATCATGCACACAAGCATAAACTCATCATTATGTCCATTCGACTAGCAGTTAAATACAGTAATGAACCAATCGTACTACGATATACTTTTTGGTCAACACTTTTGCCATTTTCATCTCTATCGAGATGTACTATAGTATTCATAGTAATTGGTTTAGCAGACATGTTTTCCATACCAAGTCGTTTTATGAGATTATTAAAATAGTTTTCTTGATTAATAAAAATTCCATTTTTTAATTGTTTGAATTGTAAACCAAAAAAATATGGAAGTTCTCCCATGTGAGACATTTCAAATTCTGTTGTCATAATTTCTGAAAATTCTTGACATAATTTTTCATTTGTGGAATGAAAAATAATATCATCTACATAGATTTGAATTATTAGAATATCATTTTTATCTTGTTTTATAAATAAAGTTTGATCTACATTTCCAATTAAGCATGGGGTTCCTATTTTAAACCATATAAAGCCTTTTTTAATTTATAAACATGATCTGGATATTTTTCATGTGCAAATAAAGGAGGTTGTTCTACATATACATTTTATTTTACTAAACCATTTAAGAAAGCACTTTTTACATTCATTTGATATAGTTCAAAATTATTAAAACATGCATATGCTAATAAAAAACGAAGAGCTTCTAGATGAGCTATAGGTGCAAATGTTTCATCATAGTGTATTCCTTATTATAGCCTTGAGCAACTAGCCTAGCTTTATTTATAATAATAATTCCTTGTTCATTAGCTTTATTTTAATAAACTCATTTCGTATCGATAACCGCTTGATTAATTGATCTGGGAACTAAGTCTCAAACATCATTACATTCAAATTGGTTTACTTCTTCTTGCATAGCTATAATCCAGCAACCATTAGTTGAAGCTTCTTTAGCATTTTTGGGGAAAATATTCGAAAGAAAAATTACATGATCCATTTGTTTTAGTTGACTTCATGTTCTTATGTTGGTATTTATTTCTCCAATGATATTTTCAACAGGTTGATTTCTTAGAAGTTTTGGTGGGGATCTTATTTCATTATTCTTTTGTAAATTATTGTCAATATCATTTTCAATATTTTCAAAATCATCATCTAAGTCGTTTGATTTAGAAATTGTTTCTTCATCTTTTATTTTATGGTTAACTTTGAAATTTTCATCGCATGACACATGAAGTGTTTCTTTGATTATTTTAGTTCTTTTGTTATAAATTCTATATGCTTTGCTTCATTCTGAATATCCAATGAATATCCGTTCATCAGACTTTGGATCGAATTTACCAAGCTTATCTTTTTTATTTAATATAAAAAAATTTGAACCAAAAACTTTGAAATATTATATGTTAGGTTTTCTTCCATTAAAAAGCTTATATAACGTATGTTTAGTTAATAGTCTGATGGAAACTCTATTTAAAACATAACAAGTAGTTGCTATAGCTTCTACCCAATAATGTTTTAGTAGAGTACTTCCACTTAATACAGTTCTAGCATATTCTTGAAGTGTTCTATTTTTCCGTTCTACAACTCCATTCTGCTGCGGAGTTCTAGGAAATGAAAAATTATGAACAATTCGTTTCTTATTATAATAATTATCAAAAGATTCATTTTTGAGTTCACCATTGTGATCGCTCTGAATGTTTTCAATTCTTAAATTTTTAATATTTTGAATTCTTTTAGCAAATATTTTAAAATTTTCAGAAATATCACTCTTATTTTTCAAAAATATTGTCCTGGTATATCTTGAAAAATCATCCACTATTACAAAAACAAATCTATTATGGTTTATAGACTGAACTTGAGTTGGTCCAAAAAGATCCAAATGTAATAACTCAAGTTGTTGTAATGTTGAAATCATCTTTGATTTAAAAGAAGATTTTGCTAATTTACCTATTTGACAAGCTTCACAAATATTTTTTACTTTAAAAATCATTCTTGGTAAATCTTTAACTAAATTATTCTTAAATAATTTATTTATAGCTTTAAAATTCATATGACAAAAAAAAATTGTGCCATAACCAAGTATCATTTTCTTTGACTATTAGACACATATTAGTGTTATGATGGACTTTCATATTTAAACTTAAATATTTCTTTCTCTGGTTCCTTCAAATATAAGATTATTATTTTGATCAAATATGTTGCATTTATTTTTTGAAAATGTTACATTGGAACCTTTATCACCTAGTTGACTTATACTTAGCAAATTACGTTTTAAATTTTTCACTAATTTTTTTTTTGCAACAATCTAAAATTCGGGATTTTCGACTTCAGAAAATCGACATTAATACGTCCACTGTATCAACTGCCAAGCAATCGAAGGCCGAAAAACCGAATTGTTAGGGTTAAAGAAGAAGAGGTAGAAGAAGAAAGAAAGAAGAAGCAACAGAACAATATCAGAATCTCACAATCGCAGCAGAACAACATATAATAGATAAATGAATATCTTTAAAACAAAGAACTGTATCAGTTATTACATTACATCACATTACATTACATTATCAGAGTTTACAACAACAAACAGCGAAAAAGAAATACTATATACTAGTTGATATGCCATGCCATCCAGCTTGCCTCTAGATCTCTACAACAAATCCTGAATTCTAGAATGACCTGATAAACTTACTCTAGAATGCCCGTGTGGAAATTGGTGGGCACCCAGAGTTTAGGAAGGGAACAATAAACTCCAAGTCAGTCATGGGACTGGTGTGAGAACTTTAATAGTTTATCTTTAAAAACAAACAAAGAAATATTTTAAATAGATCTAAAATGCTTTATAGAAAATGTACCTACCATAAGGCCTTCCGCCGCACACACAATGCAAACGCAGAATTATAGGAGATTTCTCCTTATGATATTCAAAGATGCTTACTATGCAGAATGATTTGATTATTATTATTATTAGTGCGAAGTGTAGAAAACATTTCAGAAGTATAATGTTAATCTTAGCCAGCATAGGTACCATTATAGTATGCCTACTATAGCTACCATATTAAATGGCAGGTTCTACAACTAAAACCGTACATGGCTCGTATTGTTTCTTTGGATTTCCAACAAATGGTCATGCCAAGGAACTTCCCATTGCCACATGGGTGCACCTCTGGAAAGACGCCCCGAGAACCTAACCGGTTCTCTGCCAACACAAGGCCGTGTTACCTCTGCAAAAGTAGGTAACTACTGACACGAGTATGCCATCACCCGGTTGTAAACAACCTTTATCCGAGGATCCTCAATACCAACAACCACAAAGAAATAAATTTGCAGCCACAACATAGGTTAAGTATCTGGGCTCTATACCATGATACCACCTCTATCCAGAAGGAAATTCACATACCCTAAGGGGCGCTACTCCCTAAAACCTTGCTACATCTTTCCTGTTTCGACCATTTTCGGGGTGTGAGGTCCGACGAAGTCTCGTCCACAAAGCTACGCTTTATACAAAAGCTATGCTTTGATCAACAAATGATCAGCATCACTTCGTATGCCACCTTACCAAATTGGGAATGTATCACTAGTAACCATCAACTACATAACCACTGAGCTCGTACGTCTCAGAGAAGGGTGTTAAGCTAAGAGAATAAATTCTCCACCACCAACAGAAATGTATTTGATAGAAACCAGCTTTACATCTCAAATTGTAACGTCGGACACACATCCATACAAGTCCGTTCTGGGATCGAACGGAACTGAAGGCACTTCCAAAGAAGCCCTTGCAATCCAAATATTCACTAATCACGACCGGACTTACCATCACAAAGGGTGATAAAATCTCTATATCGGAGATCAGCCGATGCAGAGACATTCGACGGTAATCCTTCAATTTTCGAAGATATCCGGTCTTCAACACCGGTCTTCAAATGCTATCCATTACGACGTATCACTATTCGGAATGGGATTCATGACCCAAAGGTCTTCTCCCGGCTAAACCGAATAACGAGCGCTTATTTTAATATAAGTGTAGCATTCAAATTCAAACAAATCACAACAAATACCCATTTAAAGGTAAATATTGATAGTCGGTGATTTAACTATCAAAGCAAACCAACATATATTCAGCACCATTACAATCACTAGGCCCTTTTTTAATCTTCCATAAATTAAATAACTTGCCAAATATTCACTTCAATTACCTATAAAAACATACACTCTCTAAACCATTTCAATTTCTACATTGGAAAACATTTCCAAATAATTATTTAACAATAAGTAATTCACAAATCCATTTATTTTCAATACTTAGAAAATATTCAATATACTTAAAACACGATTAAGTATATATTTTATTCCTTTAAGGAAAACGTTCTCTTTAAACACATTAATTTGGGTCAAAACGAATTTTGCGTAAAACATCGTTATGACAACCCAAAATCACTAGTATAGGGATTCGAAATTAAGATAGATATATAAATCCCAATACTATATAAAACATTTCCTTTCGAAAATCATTTAATATGACAACAGTGTTATAGTCCAACTTTTCCTTATTCCACGAAAACGTTTATTTCAACAATGAATGTTGAAATCTATGGTTTCGATCCTTAACACATTTTAAAAAAACTTCAAATCGTTTTAATTCTATTTAAAATATCACTTCCCCAAAACATTTCTTTAATATATTATTCACCGTCCAAAATCGTGAATATACTTCATTAACCAAATTTAACATTTCTACACATTTTATTTAAAGGATTATCCACTGTCCGAAATCATGGATATATCTCCTTTAATAAGCTCTAATAATTAACTTATCAAAACAAGTTGATTTCGGATTGATAAAACAATGTTTATAAATTCCATTTATATTTTTTTTAACAACTTCAACTTATAAAATCACTTTATTAACAAATTCTATCCATATCCCATTTACATGAAAAAATCCAATTTTTTGTAAATCTTATATATAAAGCTTTTAAAATAAATTCAAAAATCTATATTTAAACTGTTTTATAAAATCATTAACTCCATATTTTCAAAAATCAATTTTCAACTATATTTCTTAAAAATCATAATTTTAATAGCATTAAAATTATAACGTTTATTTATTTAAAATGAATCAATTCCAAAATTCAATAAAACGTATACTTTCAAAAATCCTTTTAAATTCGAAATCGTTACTTTAACATTTTTAAAACTCCAAAAATAGGCCGAATGCTGCAACAGCACTAAATATAACAATCACGGCATCCAAAACATCATATATCATATGATAACACAATATATCACAATATCTATAAATAAATCAATACGGGTGAGGAATCCAGTTGGATCCCTCCAACCTGTTTCCCTTCATCCATAGATGTTAGCATAATACCAATCCCGTTTCAAGACGGAATAGCGCAGTATATGGGTTTATATGAAATATTATCCGCTATTATGTGGCGCAATAGGGTCTCATCCGCTATAAAATACAGGAAATCAACTCCAAGTACATATATAATACCAATTCCACTTCAAGATGGAATATCGCGGTATATGTGTTTAATAAATAACATCCGCTTAATATGCGGCGTATAGGGTCTATTTCAATACAACATATAGAAACTTATCATTCAATCACACAATCAAGCAATTTTAAATCTAACGTTTTAAAATTTAAATCGAAACAAATTCGATTGAGTGAGAAGTTCTCACCTTGCTCCCAATACAGTTTCAGTGTTTTATTCCGAATAAAAGTAAACAATCATTTAATTTTACCCAATATTCACATCCAGCTCCATCGCGTAGTGCTCCTCAATACGAACCCAACGCAATCCGTTTCATCAGTTTTCGACCTCGTATCAAAAAGTTATCGCGTTACAAAGTTTATACGATTTAATATATATATATATATATAAATTTACAACTTTTATTTTAATTTTAAACCCTACATTACTCTGGACCGTTGATTTCGTGCATAGCAGATCTAGGCCATGGGTTATCATCTTCCCCTATCGTTCTTTCATGTGAACGAAGAACCCATCGGCCGCCTATTTCAACGAATTATCGTGCCACCATCACTCGACTATTCGACGATCAAACAACGCCATATGAAGGCTCGTCCTTTGCCGCACCAACGCCCCAAGTATCATAAATCTCGGCCTTATATTTGCATAGGAATTCGTGCCCAAACGGTAGGCCAACGCGGCCTCCTAGCGACCACCACAATGCTCCAATTTAGATCACCACCGTTCATATCGAAGTTCTCATCTTCCTCTTCATCTTTGTAGTTGAAAACATTTCGAATCGATTGACGGATTGAAAGATTTTGAGGGAAGAAAAGAGGAAGATTTTGGCCATTGATTCTGAGGCCGGCGGCTGAACTAGAAACCCTAATTGCTTTAGGTTTTTTTGAAAAATAGCAAAACAAGGGCCTTTTATAGAAAATTCTACGAAACACCATTCACCCGAAATTTTCCGAACTCCAAACGAAGCGTGCCGGCTGACATTTCTAGGGTTTTACCCACGTTCCGGACACAATGGAATAGGTATCGAGAGCCCATTCGATCATATGTGTGAGTTATGGAGATATACGATAAAATTTAAATTAAATCGGTTAAACTAATTTCTATGCGTTTTGGCTTGCCCCGAACAAACCGTAAATCCGATTGAAACAAAATTTGAAATCTTACAATAATATAACATTACAGATCTGATGAAACTAGTTTCGCCGAAATCCGAGACTGTTTGAAAAATGACTATTTTTACTCGTCAATTAAATATTAAAATATTCAATTTCCACAAATTAACTTCTAATTCAATTTTAAAAGTTCTATAACATCATTCTAACTCCAATATGATTTAATACAACTTTAAAAATCAATTTTAATCACATTAAACCCAATTTCCAAATATTTCTGTAATTTCAAATATTAAATTATCGATTTAATTATCCAATTAAATCTAGATATTCGAAATATAATTTATTCGACTTACAAATTTTACTTATTAATATTTAAAAAATCAATTAAATATATGAATTTCCAATGACAGGAATTCTGGGTCCTTACAAATAAGAGGTAAGTTAGATGTATCATCATTGCTCACATTGCCTCTGCCAATGATATATTCTTTGGAATTATCGCCTAATGTGATAGATCCTCCATCTGAGTAGATAATGTTGGTCGGTATATTTTTGTTTCTTGTTATATGTTTTGAAACTGTTTGTTATTTACTTTCCTCTTTTCTTAGTCGGTGCCTACAAAAAATATAAGAACGATGTTGGTACCCACTTTTTTATTAGGGTCCTAAGAGTTAGATCTTAGGAGGCCAAAACAGAGAGGGTCTAGAATCACCTTTATAAGTAAAATCTATATTTTTATGAACTGAAGTCATAAAAGATTTAATATACTTATTTTCGATTAAACCGTTATTAGTTTTTTGCACCCAAATTTTTATAGTATTTGTGCTACGAATTTCTTTCTTTTGAGTGCAAACATTGGTTTTGGTTTTGCTTTTACAAAATTGCTATGTAAGTTGAAATTTTTATATAATGTATTATTCTTCTTTGAGCTAGTCTTTGAAGAATTTTTATATCCTAATCCATTCTTATTGGTAGTGTTTTGAGAATTACTGATAATTTAAGAAAGATTTTCTCTTTTTAAAATTAGTTACGTTTTTAGTGATATTCTCTAACTCAGTTTTGAGACTGGCATTTTCCAATTCAAAAATTTTGATATTTGATTTTAAATCATTATTTTCTAAAGCTAATGTCATATTCTTTTCTTTTTGCACTTTTAGTTCATTTGATAGCATAGTAAGTTGAGAAGAAACAGTAGACAAAGATTGTTGTGTATTAACAATTTCTTCATCTAGGATTTTCTTTTCATCTCTTAGCTTATCAACTTCTATTTCAGTTCTATTTAGTTTTTCTAGTGCATCTTTATACTTTCTTTTGACTTCTCTAAGTTTATCTAACAACCCTGAATTTATATCAATTAAATTTTCAAAAGACAAATCAATTACATCGTTAGTTGAAGCCATAAAGCAAACGTTGGCTTATTTAGAATCGTCGTCTGTGTCATTATCTGATGATGAAGACAATTCCGAATCATCCGATGTAATAGAGAATGCTTGCTTCTTTTTGTACTTGTCCTTCTTATTCTTGAATTTGTCTTTCTTTTTATCAAGACAGTTTGCCTTTACATGACCCCTCTTATGACATTATAACATTTGAGATTCTTAACTGGCGGTTTACTGGAATTGTCTCTCATGTTGTTTCCAAACTTTTTGTTCTTTTTAAATTTAAATTTTTTTTTTTGAAATTATTTGCAATTAATGCAATGCCATCTTCATCTGAATCTGAATCTTCTTATTCAGCTTTGAAGGCAATATCCTTTTTACCTTGGGCTTGATCTCGTTTTGTCTGCAAATTAACTTCGTATGACATGAGATTTCCAATTCATTCTTCATGTTTGATGGTAGAAATGTCATTAGCTTCTTTAATAGCTAAGACTTTTCATTCCCATTCATCCGTTAAATAGCTAAGAATTTTTGAGACAATATCAAAATCTAAGTTTTTTTCTCCTAGTGCCAAAGTGAATGATATATGTCTTGGAATCTAGAATACATGTCATTTATAGTTTCATATGGTCTTATTTTGAAAATTTTGAACTAATTTTTGAGCATTGAAATCTTAATTCATTTAACTTTGTTGGTTCCATCATGTGTGACTTTAAGAATTCTCCAAATTTCATAGCAGTGTACACATGCAAACTCTATTAAATTCATTTTTATCTAAGGCACAAAATAACCTATTCATGGCTTTCACATTCGATGTAGCATCTATCTTTTTTGTATTTGACCATTCTGAAAATGGTGCAGTGGGTATAGTGTATTCGCTTTGAGTAATATTCCAAGTATCATATCCATTTTCTTGCAAAAGATTCGCATTCGAGTTGACCAATAATTATAATTCAAATTATTCAATAGTGGTGGTCGTGCAGTGGATTGACCTTCAACAAAACCTGTGTTAGTGTTGTTCTCCATATTAATAGTGTATTAAATAACTATGTTATGGTTATATGATGCCTTGCTCTGATACCAAATGAAAATGACTATGGATCGTGTAATATTATCTAAGTTATCTACTAGCGCGGAATATGAATATGAAAGTAAATAGTAAAGTAAATGACACTAGATATTTTTATACTGGTTTGAACATCCTGTTCTGCATCCAGTCCCAGACTCTTTTTGGAATTTAACTATCAACCCTCTCTTAACTCGAAGGAACATGTATTACACCGCCTAAGCAACCAAATAGGACTTCAACCACCTAGACAACTGAATAGGCTTCTACCGCCTGAGCAACCGAACATGACTTCAACAATACAGAGAATTTTTTGACTGATTGTGCTCTTTTGGTAGCACGGATAAGTCTTTATAGTACACCCTTCCTATAGTCTTCTCCTCTTTGGTATATAGCGTAGTTCATGAGGAATGGAAGTTAATTTAATCACAGATGAATTTGTGCTTAAATGTGCAAGTGACTGAACAAGATTTGAAAGCAAATGGCAGAATATTTTAGATAATAAGAATATGTGATAGAATCAAAAAATTAAGTTTTTAAAACAATTGAAATGAAGGCTACATATAGAATTAAAGTCATGCAATTCTTTGTGAAGAGTTACGATCAAAAGATACGAAAACAACTCTTGAATCAAGGGTTGTTTCTTTTTACTGGATGGAAGTGAGCATTCTGAAAATAACCATTATAAATTTTCAGTTGACCAAAGAAAAGATTTGAGCCTACTGAATATTCAAAAAAATTGAATTTAAAAGCTTTATATTAAAAAGACATGAAATTCACTCGACTAAGTAGGGTTGTTCAATCGACTGAACCATCAAGTGCACTATGCACGTGCATAGGTTTTCAATCGAGCGAACCTATTCATTCAATCGACTGAATTTAGAGTTTCTGCCATATTGAAGTACTTTTTAATACTTTTTGATAAAGGAACTTAAAATAAACTAAATACTTTATGTTTATATGATTTGAATATAATTTTAAATACTTATGTGCATGCATATACCACATAGGAGAGATTTTAACAATGATCAACTACTAAACTAGACTATACATGAACCATTAATAAATTTTGAAACTTCTCTCTGAATTCTTGGTCTGCGATCTATTGTCAAGTAAAATAGTATCTTCTCCAGCAAATATGGTTAGTTCATATAATATTTACTTATATAGTTGTGAAGAACTAAACACCAGAATACAAAGTTATAACAAACCTGACCGCTATGATGAAATTCCACTGGCTAACTCTATGTGACGCCCCACGTCTATACCCACTCTAGCCAAGGACATTACGGGGTAATGCCGTCAACTAGCACGGAGAATAAGGCTATTGAGGAGCGACCATCAGTGTAATTACTTTGTGCGAGCGCCGATATGTCAGATAACAACATGCATAGGAAATCCGACATGCCGGTACAAACTCAAAGCTACTACGCAGTGGCTATATATATTCTTCAGAAACAAATATAGAAATAAACATAACACAAATCAGTCACAAACATCCATATCACAAAGACGGAAATAGATATGAATATTACACATGAAAGTGTACATCAGAGTAGTGGTCAAACAAGATCCACAATATCACAAAAGAATAGTTATAAGTGCTAGAAAAAAGAATATGTATACAACAAGGAGTCTATATCTCAAATGTATACAACAAAATAAACTACTAATCTAAGCAGTTAGCCAAAAGTCTGGATTATAATCCCAGATGTGAAGTCAAGCAAAAGCACCTATAATATCTCGGTCTGACCCGAGTATTATTTAATAAGAAAATAATAAATGGACCAGTCTAACTATAAATATCAGATGAAATGATATAGAATAAGAGATATGACAAAACGTATAATAATCACAATGCATGTTGTGATAAATATGTAATTGAAAATCGACAAGAGATTATTAATATCACAAGAATCTTCTCAAAGATAAAAAGGAATGTCATACTCTTTATTTTTATTCACCAAACCATAAGTATTGACAATTATATCAATGCCAATCACAAAAGTTAATGACACACAAATTCACCAATGCACAAATATTGATAAAACTTATCAATGTAAATCACGAAAATTGGTGAAACACAAATTCTAGAAATCGTCAATAGAAATCCAGAAATCACAAAAAGGGAGAGGCCTATCACAAAATGGGAGCATGAAAACTCACCAACATGTGTATCACAAAATGGAACGCTATTCCATGGTTGCTAACCATTAATTTTGAGCCGAAGCTCCACAAGACGGAACGAAGACCATGGGTCGCTACCCCACCTAATTGAGCCAAAGCTCCACAGAAATGGGGTTTAGTCTCCCTCGTAGACAAAGAGACATTGCACATTTGCTAGTCTAAATCACAAAAATGATCATCAACGATCATCGAGAAGTGTCAATTACAGTAAGGTAGTAAATATATGAGCTTAGCTTCATGTCCCATAACCACTAGCTTAACTTAAATATTTACGAACAAATTGTAGATCTCCACTCAAAAATTGTCACAAGAGATTCAATCGAACAAGTCCAAGAGTTAACCGACGAAGTAAACGCAAGTGTTTCATACCACTTGTTTTACTAAGCCGTTTAAATAGATTTCTCGTACGAGTGAGGTAAAGGTTTGTATATACTAGTAGATTGAAAAACGGTCTTATAAACAAGCTTGATATTGAAAATAAAGTTGAAATCGTTTTGATAAAAGAGTTTTGATATTTACTACTAGTATTGAAACCTTTATATTTTTAAAATGAAAAATCACAAAAATGATCGCAGAAACAATCAGTCATAAAAATTCACACTCGAAGACGTGAATAAAAAATCCAAAGAATTCGATTCCAAATTCATCGAAGTGGAAGTAGCCTAGCGACTCAACACGTTGCGACCTAGCAGCTGAGCAACCTAAGTGGTAGCGGCATAAGTGCGGGCTGAGCGACTTAAGGAATGGCTGGACTTAACAGGCCGAGCGACCAATAGGAGTGACCAAGCCAAGCGACCTAAGGCGTTGCGGCATAAAGAGGCAGGTGCGACCTAAAGCAGAAGGCCAAGCGACCGAGTGGTTGCGACCTATGTGCAAGCCGTCTTAACAAAGCCGAGCGACCTAAGGATGCATGAGACCTAAGGAGGAAGCGGTTTAAGGAGTTAGCATGCGGCCTAAGGTGGGAGCGGCTTAAGGAGTTAGCATGCGGCCTAAGGTGTGCGACCTAAGGTACAAGCGACCTAACATGGTTGCGGGCTAAAGAAGGCCGAGCGACCTAGTATGGCCGAGTCTAACGACCTAAGTAGTAGGACCTAAGGGGCATGCGACCTAAGTGATTGGCTGCGACTTAAACCATTGCACGACCTAGCGACTTAAATGGTTGCGACCAATGTGCAGAAGGCCGAGAGACCTAGTGATTGCAACCTAGCCGAGCGACCTAGTGGTGGAACGACCTATAAGTGGAACGACCTAGCGATGGCGTGACCTAAGCATACCGAGCGACCTATATGCAGGCCGAAAATGACCTAGGGAACAGAAATGCAAAAACCCTCTCGATTTGCAACCGGACGAGCACGAACGCTAAGGGATTACGCCTATCGGCTACCTGGTCCTATTGGCTCCTCGATGCATCACCAAAAACGTGTTCAAACACCAAAGTTAGGATTTTTAAAGATTTGAACCCAAACACTAAAAATTGGGATTTTCACCAATTCAATCCAAAGCAAAAGCAAATGCACATCGATAAGTGTTAGGATTCATACCCAACAATCAAAGATAGTTATAGACAAAGATGTGAGATAAAAATATCACCATTTCAAAAAATCAATGAAAGAGAAGCTTGAAAGCAAAGGAAAATTAACCCAAGAAGCTTGAATCAATGACTTCCCTTTGAATTTGGAGTTAGATGTTGGATTTGCAAATGAATTAGGGCTTGGAGTTTTAATTTCCCATTTCTCCCTCCATTTTTGATGAAGCTTGAGTGTTAGGTAATGAAAGTGAATTAATGAAGAGAAGAAGGGGTTGAGTTAGAGTTATAAGTTTAGGCTAATGGGCTAAACCAAATCCAAAGCCCAAAGTGACAAAGTGGCAAAATTCCACTAACTCCAAACATATCAAAGCTTATACTCAAAAAGATCTCAAATGGCGTTTTGAACTCAATGGAAGTGGTCCCGAGTCCTAATTCGACCGTACGCAAAAAGTAACTTTTTGGACCATAAGCCGACTAAGGATAAAATATTAAAATAAAATATT
The DNA here is from genome assembly GCA_030765085.1 of Allium cepa. Classification (NCBI taxonomy): domain Eukaryota; kingdom Viridiplantae; phylum Streptophyta; class Magnoliopsida; order Asparagales; family Amaryllidaceae; genus Allium; species Allium cepa. Next base: position 623,781,047 of record CM060938.1, on the reverse strand, counting down.
TAAATATTCAATCATAAAATATGCGGGTTGTTACAGACTCCCCTCCTTAAAGAAATTGCGTCCTTGCAATATTTAGGAAGAAAATATAAGGTAACAACCATGAAAGCATATCAACACAAAATTGGTTTGAAATAAGAAATTCACCTCAAAGGGTACGGGAAACTAAGTCCGGATGTATTCGCTCGATGAACTCTCTAGATTCCCAAGAGCAATCCTTAGGATTTGAGGACCATTGAACTTTAACAAGCGGAACATCTTTATTTCGAAGGCGTTTGACCTCCGAAGCAATAATACGAATAGGATGTTGCTCAGAAGTTAAATTAGGCGAAACTTCAATTTCTTCCACAACACCGGGCTCAAGAATAGAATCGGAATCTCGAAGGCATTTCCGTAATTGAGAAACGTGAAACAGGTTATGAATAGCAGAAAACTGAGCCGGTAGCAAAAGGCGATAAGCCACGGAACCAATACGTTCGGTGATAGGAAATGGCCCAATATATCGAGGCGCTAATTTTCCCAATCGATGAAACGTACAACACCCTTCATAGGTGAAACATGAATAAACACAAGATCTCCCACAGAAAATTCTAATTTCCTTCTTTGGTTATCGGCATAGGATTTTTGTCTACTTTGGGCTTCTTTCATCCTATGACGAATAAGGTCAATCTTTTCTGTGGAATCACGAATAAAATCTGGTCCTAAAACCAGCTTCTCACCGGCCTCAGGCCAACAAGAAGGGGGTCGGCATGGCCTTCCATAGAGAGCCCCAAAAGGTGCCATACCAATACTAGATTGGAAGCTATTATTATAGGAAAACTCAACAAGGGAAATATGATCTTCCCAACTTCCACCAAAATCAAGAACACATGCACGAAGAAGATCTTCAAGAGTTTGATTCACATGCTCTGTTTGTCCATCGGACTGAGGATGATAAGCGGTGCTAAAATTAAGCTTCTTTCCCAAAGCTTTTTGAAGACTCTTCCAAAATCCACTAGTAAACAATGGATCATGAACAGTAACAATAGAAGTAGGAACTCCATGCAATTTAACAATTTCTTTGATAAAGAGTTTGGCTAAAAGAGGCACGGTTCGATTGGACCAAACGGGAATAAAATGGGCGGATTTAGTAAGTGTATCGACTATCACCCATAAGCTATCATGACCCGAACGAGAACGGGGAAGGCCGTTTATAAAATCCATGGAAATTTGGTCCCACTTCCAAATTGGAATTTCTAAAGGTTGCAAAAACCCACCGGGCCTTTGGTGTTCGGCCTTAATGAGTTGGCAAGTCATGCAACACTTAACAAAGTTAGCAATATCAGATTTCATTCCCTCCCAATAATAAAGTCGCTTCATATCCACGTACATTTTACTACTACCGGGAAGAATGGTAAATTTAGAACGGTGAGAATCTTCTAAAATGTCTTTACGTAGACCACTAATATTTGGCACGATAAGTCTACCAAATTTTCGAATACCGCCACGAGAATCAATATCAAAGTCTTTCAAACCTTCAATATCAATTTTATCCCTAAAATTTTGGCTAAGAAGAGCCAATTCGGGATCTAGCTTTTGAGCTTCAAGAATGCGGTCTAAAAGAGAAGGATGAGCCTCAAGACTACATAAAACAAGAGATGAACACAAAGTGGATACATGATCTTGGATCTCACAAGTGGATAAAATCTCGAGATTGTTCCATTCGGGTATCATCATAGAATCAACCGCTTGTTACTTACGACTAAGTGCATCGGCAACACGATTTCCCTTTCCGGGAGTATACAGAATATCAAGATCATAAGATGTAAGAAATTCGAGCCAACGTTGTTGACGCAAATTAAGTTCCTTTTGAGAAAATAGATACTTCAAAGATTTATGATCGGTGTAAAGAATAAATTTTTCTCCCAAAAGATAATGACGCCAAATACGAAGGGCGAAAACAATTGCCGCGAGCTCTAAATCATGAGTGGCATATCTAGTCTCGGCTTGCTTCAATTGCCTAGAAGCATAAGCAATAACACGTTCTCTTTGCATAAGAACGGCACCCAAACCAACGCGACTAGCATCGGTATAAACAATAAAATCCTGATTCCCTTCGGGAATAACAAGCATAGGAGCATCGAAAAGGAGTTCTTTTAATTTCTGAAAAGAAGCTTCACATTTGTCCGACCAAAAGTATTTAACTCCCTTCTTTGTCAAACTAGTAAGAGGCACGAAAATTTTGGAAAAGTTCTTTATGAAACGGCGGTAATAACCTGCCAATCCAAGGAAGCTACGGATTTCCGTCACACGCACCGGTCTCTTCCAATTTTGAATCGCTTCAATCTTTGAAGGATCCACTGATATTCCGGATTCGAAAATAATGTGACAGAGAAACTTTACATGAGATTGCCAAAAGTGGCATTTAGAAAATTTTGCATTCAATTGGTTACTCCTAAGAGTTTCCAACACAATCCGAAGTTACTTTTCATGCTCCTCCTCGGTTTTAGAATACACAAGAATATCATCAATGAAGATGAGAACAAATCGATCGAGGAAATCTTCGAAAACTCGATTCATAAGTCAACGAAATAAGCCGGAGCATTCGTTAAACCAAATGGAATAACAATCCATTCATTAGATCCATAACGAGTACGGAACGATGTCAAAGGAATGCTATCCTCTGCAGTACGAAGCTGATGAAAACCGGTAGCTAAGTCTAATTGTGAAAAGACTCTAGCACCACTAAGTTGATCGAATAGATCGTCAATCCGAGGTAAAGGATATTTATTCTTGATAGTAAGATCATTAAGCTTGCGGTAGTCAACGCAAAGCCCAAGTGTACCATCGGATTTCTTCACAAAAATAGCCGAAGCTCCCCAAGGAGAGGAACTAGAGCGAATAAATTGCTTCGTCTCCAATTCAGATAGTTGTTTGCGCATCTCCTCATTTTCCTTATTGGACATGCGATAAGGAGGACGAGTGATAGGTTGAGTTCCAGGGATGAAATTAATTTTGAACTCAATTGCTCGCTTAGGTGGTAATCCTAAAACGGGCTCAAATATGTCGGAGAATTCATGAACAACATGAATAAGAGAGATAATATCTTCCTCATCATCATTATCGTCATCATGAGGATTTAAAGAATATAAAGATGCAACCAAGCTGGAATCCGAATCTTTAAGCTCAATAGAAATATGCTTAACAGATTGAGGACGTCGAAGATGAATAGTCCACTTAGGACATAGGATTTGGGCTTCATAGCGGTTAAGCCAATCCATTCCAAAAATCATTCCAAAGCCTAAGTAGCGCATAACATGCAAATCGGCTCGGAAAGAAAAATCACATAAAATAATCTCGACATCTTTACAAAGCAAACTGATTGTTGTGGATCCACCAACCGGATTCGCAATTCTCAAAGAAGTCATTAAAGCGACAACACTCAAAGAAAAAATATCAACAAGTTCTTTTGATATAAAATAATGGGACGCACCCGTATCAAAAAGAACTCGAATAGGATGATCATGAAATAAAATAATACCATCAAGGATAGAATGAAAAGTACCTTGACCACGAGATGTGTTGCCAGGGGCTTGAGCAACATTAAGCTTTCCCTCCTTCATGCCTTGAAGTTTGGGACAAGAAGACAAATAATGATCCGGGCATTTGCAATAGCGACAAGCACGAGGCTTTGAACACTTGTTCGCATAATGGTCCTTAGAACCACAATTGTAGCATTGCCCTCTACTAGAATTAGAAGTCTTTGCCACAGAAGTTGTTTTCTTCCCTTTCTATTGGGATAAGGACCCTTGAACTTATTAGGCCTTTTCTTGTTGTCGAAGTTTGGTTTGGCCTCCACAACTTCAACATCACCCTCTTTATCTGGCTCTTCAAGAGGAAGAGCGATATCAATGAGTTGATCAAAAGAAACTTCTAATTTTAGAAGTAATGGCTTCTTGAGATTTTTATTCAAGCCACAGACAAATCTTTGGTTCTTCTTCAATGGGGTGTTTATGTACTCGACCCGTATTTAGAAAGTGACTCGAAGGATGCGACATAATCTGCCACAGAGGATTTACCTTGAACAAGGTCTATAAAACGATGAGCCAATGTCACCTTCTCAGCTTATGGCACAAATTTTAATTCGAAGCATTCCCAGAATTTCTCCCAAGTAAGATCCGCTTCAACTATTTCAGAAATAAGAAGCTCATACCAATCTAATGCTCTTTCGGAGCATACTAGAGGCCATTCATGCGAGAAAAGATTCGATCACATGTTCTTAGCCAAGCCTGGACTTCAATAATGGTTTTAGAAACTTTGAATGGCTTCCCACCCAAATTGGTGTAATCGTTGCACAAGCGTGCAAATCCAGACCTTGGGTGAGAAGATTCTGGATTAGAACCAGCTGCGTAAGCATTTTTTACTAGATCAAGAAGCTACTGGGCAGACATAAATACTCCATCTTGGGGAGTAACACAAGATTGACCGACGCTGGGACGGCCTGGTCTAACCATTTCTCTTCCTTAAGAAAGAAGAAGGAAGAGAAAAAGGTTATTCACAAAAGGAATTAGGATAAGATGGTACAAAGACTCGAATTAAATCCAAAGGCATGACTCCTAACATGGACTTAGGACGATGATCCTTGTTAACTTATTCTACATTGTTTCGAAGTTTGGCTCTGATACCAAGCTGTGATGCCCCACCTCTATACCCACTCTAGCCAAGGACACTACGGGGTAATGTCGTCAACTAGCACGGAGAATAAGGCTATTGAGGAGCGACCATCTGTGTAATTTCTTTGTGCGAGCGTCGATATGTCAGATAGAACAACATGCATAGGAAATCCGACATGCCGGTACAAACTCAAAGCTACTACGTAGCGGCTATATATATTCTTCGAAAACAAAAATAGAAATAAACATAACACAAATCGGTCACAGACATCCATATCACAAAGGCGGAAATAAATATGAATATTACACATGAAAGTGTACATCAGAGTAGTGGTCAAACAAGATCAACAATATCACAAAAGAATAGTTATAAGTGCTAGACAAAAGAATATGTATACAACAAGGAGTCTATATCTCAAAGGTATACAACAAAATAAACTACTAATCTAAGCAGTTAGCCAAAAGTCGGGATGATAATCCCAAATGTGAAGTCAAGCAGAGGCACCTGTAACATCTCGGTCTGACCCGAGTATTATTTAATAAGAAAATAATAAACGGATCAGTCTAACTATAAATTTCAGATGAAATGTTATAGAATAAGAGATACGACAAAACGTATAATAATCACAATGCCATGCTGTGATAAATATGCAATTGAAAATCGACAAGAGATTTATCAATATCATTAGAATCTTCTCAAAGATAAAAAGGAAAGTCATACTCTACTCTTTATTTTTATTCACCAAACCATAAGTATTGACAATTATATCAATGCCAATCACAAAATTTAATGGCACACAAATTCACCAATGCACAAATATTGATAAAACTTATCAATGTAAATCACGAAAATTGATGAAAGACAAATTCTAGAAATCATCAATAGAAATCCAGAAATCACAAAAAGGGGGTGGCCTATCACGAAACGGGAGCATGAAAACTCACCAACACGTGTATCACAAAATGGAACGCTATTCCATGGTTGCTAACCATTAATTTTGAGCCGAAGCTCCACAAGACGGCCCGAAGACCATGGGTCGCTACCCCACCAAATTGAGCCGAAGCTCCACAGAAACGGGGTTTAGTCTCCCTCGTAGACAAAGACACATCGCACATTTGCTAGTCTAAATCACAAAAATGATCATCATCTATCATCAAGAAGTGTCAATTACAGTAAGCTAGTAAATATATGAGCTTAGCTTCATGTCCCATAACCACTAGCTTAACTTAAATATTTACGAACAAATTGTAGATCTCCACTCAAAAATTGTCACAAGAGATTCAATCGAACAAGTCCAAGAGTTAACCGACGAAGTAAACGAAAGCGTTTCATACCACTTGTTTTACTAAGCCATTTAATTAGATTTCTCGTACGAGTGAGGTAAAGGTTTGTACATACAAGTAGATTGAAAAACGGTCTTATAAACAAGCTTGATATTGAAAATAAAGTTGAAATCGTTTTGATAAAAGAGTTTTGATATTTACTACTAGCATTGAAACCTTTATATTTTTAAATTGACAAACCACAAAAATGATCGCAGAAACAATCAGTCACAAAAATTCACACTCAAAGACGTGAATAAAATATCCAAAGAATTCGATTCCAAATTCATCGAAGTGGAAATAGCCTAGCCATTCAACACGGCGCGACCTAGCAGCTGAGCGACCTAAGTGGTTGCGGCATATGTGCAGGCCGAGCAACTTAAGGAATGGCGTGACTTAACAGGCCGAGCGACCTAACAGGAGTGACCAAGCCAAGCGACCTAAGGTGTTGCGGCATAAGGAGGCATGTGTGACCTAAAGCAGAAGGCCAAGCGACCTAGTGGTTGCGACATATGTGCAGGCCATCTTAACAAAGCCGAGCGACCTAAGGATGCATGCGAACTAAGGAGGAAGCGACTTAAGAAGTTAGCATGCGGCCTAAGGTGGAAGCGGCTTAAGGAGTTACCATGTGGCCTAAGGCACAAGTGACCTAACATGGTTGCGAGCTAAAGTAGGCCGAGCGACCTAGTATGGCCGAGGCTAATGACCTAAGTAGTAGGACCTAAGGGGCATGTGACCTAAGTGATTGGCTGCGACTTAAACCATTGCGCGACCTAGCGACTTAAATGGTTGCGACCAATGTGCAAAAGGCCGAGCGACCTAGTGATTGCAACCTAGCCAAGCGACCTAGTGGTGGAACAACCTATAAGTGGAACGACCTAGCGATGGCACGACCTAAGCATGTCGAGCGACCTATATGCAGGCCGAAAACAACCTAAGGAACAGAAATGCAAAAAGCCTCTCGATTTGCAACCAGACGAACACGAACACTAGGGGATTACGCCTATCGGCTTTCCGGTCCTATTGGCTCCTTGATGCATCACAAAAATGTGTTCAAACACCAAAGTTAGGATTTTTAAAGATTTGAACCCAAACATTAAAAATTGGGATTTTCACCAATTCAATCCAAACCAAAAGCAAATGCACATAGATAAGTGTTAGGAATTCATACCCAACAATCAAAGATAGTTATAGACAAAGATGTGAGATAAAAATCTCACATTTTCACAAAATCAATGAAAGAGAAGCTTGAAAGCAGAGGAGAATCAACCCAAGAAGCTTGAATCTATGGCTTCCCTTTGAATTTGGAGTTAGATGTTGGATTTGCAAATGAATTAGAGCTTGGAGTTTTAATTTCCCATTTCTCCCTCCATTTTGATGAAGCTTGAGTGTTAGGAAATGAAAGTGAATTAATGAAGAGAACAGGGGGTTGATTTAGAGTTATAAGTTTAGGCTAATGGGCTAAACCAAACCCATAGCCCAAAGTGAAAAGGTTGCAAAATTCCACTAACTCCAAACATATCAAAGCTTACACTCAAAAAGATCGCAAACGGCGTTTTGAACTCAATGGAAGTGGTCCCGAGTCCTAATTCGACCGTATGCAAAAAGTAACTTTTCGGACCATAACCCGACTAACGATAAAATATTAAAATAAAATATTTAAACATTCAATCGTAAGATATGCGGGTTGTTACACTCTTCATGAGCTCCACCGTATGCCTTTATCGCTATACAAAACATAACATTATCTCATTCTAGTAGGTCCTCAAAGTGCAGCCATCATAAGAGTGGCTCCGATCTTTTCATCAGAGGCAAGGTAAAGAAAGCGCTGTTGCTCTGGCCATTAAAAAGGAACTGCGGTAGATACTATGGGTTGGATAGCCAAGCTTAAGAATAAAATTCCCCAACATTTTCTTTGATGGAGTTTTGTTTCTTCTAAACTTATATAGAATTCTTACCCAAGTCCAATAGAGGACCATCGATTACACGATCGATGTCCACAATTATTATAACGAATGGGTGAAGCTGGTCGAAAATATTTTAAAAGTTTCTGGAGAAACACTGCATGAGATAGAGAACCAAAAATTTGTTGAAGCCGAGAATAATGGATCATAGCTACTCTAGACTAAGATTGAGAATTTAAGAAAATCCTAAGCAAAGCGAAGAAGGAGGCTGAAGACGCCATTAAAGAACTTGAAGCCTAGAGATCCATGCATTTGAATGAAATCGCGCAAGTGCATCATCGGAACAACGAGCTTGCAATGGAAGGAGATGCTGCTTAAAGTAATGCGACTGAACTAAAAACCAAGCTCGAGCGTGAGACAAAGGAAAAATATAACGCGTAAAAATTTCCTCAGCACACATGTAATGAGCTAGTCAATGTCAGGATAGAGGAGGACGAAGCGCTTGACAAAGATAAGGATGTGGATTCCCTTATTAGAAGAAAGGTCAAAATCACGGCTAAAGAAAATTTGAAGCCGCAAAACAACGGGTAGAAGAGTAGATGATGTAGAGATTTGAGCCACTAATCACTCAATACAACACAAATGTGCTCAAGTTTCAAAATGTATAGTAGTTAAGAGAGGACTACCCATTAATGCTCAACCGTGCTTGGGAACATGTTGTAGACGAAAAGAAGGAATTTCTTAAAGTGATAATATTGATATAGAGTAGTTGGAAAAAGAGATTTTGAAGGGAAATAATCCCAAAATTCTTCATGACAACCATCATCTTATTCATTTGGAACTTGAAGTAACCACACAAAAAGAATTAGGTGAAGGTTCCCGCTTTGCGGATCATGAGGTTACACCTGGTCAAATTCCCAGGACTCAGGCTACTCCTAGTTCCACCGTTGATTCCACTACCGACACTAGTTATGATCTAGAGAAGTCGTAGCTCTAGAAATCCATTGTTCCTTTCTCTATTCTTGAGGGAACTCCTGGCGGAACTCCAGCTCATGTGGAAGTTCAAATTGAAGAAGGTACCTCATTGACTTCTTTTTTTCTGAAGAGTTGATGTGTTACCGATCAACGTCATTAATCTCTCTCTTTATTTTTCTTTAGCTATAGGTCAGCCTGAATTTGTGATGCTTCCTCTAAAGGACTCTCAATCTAGGCAACAAATATCGACAATGGAGTCCATAACTGTTAGACTTCGATAGCAATTTTTAGCACCCAGCTAAGGAGACCCAAGCCTTGACGAGCGCATGATAGACACTTTGCTGGAAAAAGGAAGCGATGAGAATTAGGGAACTCAAGTTAACGAGGATATCATTATTACTGGGTCTCCAAACCACTGTCGGGTCCCTCTATGCATGGGCTTGAATAATAACTTGAGATGGATATCCTCCTTGCCAGTAAAATAAAGCAGAGAAAATATAAGTTTTCCCTCTTCTGTTGTCGTTCGTTTTGCCCGGGCAAACCATTCTCACTTTAGTCTACGATCCTCTGCTCGAGGGTGCTCGATGTACGTTGACAGTCTTTTCACAAAACATCCCTACCTCCATTTGTCTGCCTAGGAGCAGCCAGAGTGCACATGTTGGATCTTTGTAAAGTACTAGAGGAAGAGGTGGAAAGAGGCAAGGGGAAAGCTCGAGTGAATTTTCCCTTGGTTCTAAAATGAAAACGAAGTTAAAAAAAAGTTTCTAATTTGTTTCTCCATAAATAGAGTCCTTCTAATTTTTCGTCGGCTTTAGATGTGTTTGGCTTCCATTGCCGCTTTTTTGTTTTTTATGTGGACCATCTGCACTTAGCTTTCCCGGTATAATATTAATAACGAAAACTTTTAGTTTTGTAAAATATTTGTTCAAATTTGTCAAAGAACTTAAGAGATACGCTTTCCATTCAATGTACTTGCAATTTATTTCTTTTAGTGATCATTTTCGGATCAAGTCCTTAATCCATTTTGGGATTTGCCGACTCGCATTGTTTTAGCAAATGTAAAGCAATCCTTATGGTAAACCACTTAAGATAGTGGCCTATGTCCAGTTCTAGGATAATGAGTTCCAACTGCACCAAACTCCAGGTGTGAGTTTAAGTCAACTACTTAGAGCCATAGTTTATACATCCTTATCATGGATGTTAGCATTCGAGTACGCCAAACTCCAGGCATTGATTGAGGGCTTCAAAATTGGATCCTGCTTTAATCCGAGCGTGGACCTTCCGTTCTACCTACTCTGGGCAAGATGTCAAGGATTAGACGGACTTAACATGCCTGTTTCCATTTATACCGTTGCCCCATTCGGAGGACGAGAGTTAAGTGAGCAAGCAGTTATATCTCGCTCTTTCTTATTTATACTCCTGGACTCTATCCGGGGGTAAGAGTTAGCGTACGAAAGGTTGTGTTTTGTTTGGTTTTATGTTTGTGCTCTTGGCCCCAATCGGAAGGCAAGAGTCAGTTTACAGATGGTCGTGTTTTGTCCGGCTTAAGTTTGTACTCTTTCTCTTACTCGGGGAATGAGAATTAGGGTATGGATGCTTGTATCGCATCAGGTTTTGTTTATACTCCTGCCCCCAATTCGAAGGCAAGAGTTAGCTGATGTCGATCTCTGAACATCAAGAGCGACTTTATTGGACCGATTATCGACCATATAAGTTTTATCGGTACCTACCTCTGGGTACCTGCGCACCTGCATTAATCATATGTAGATTCATTCGAATTGGCCGCATCACTACTCTTAAGAAGTTGAGAGATAGAATTTCTGGCTTGAAATGCCGTTTTATTTGATTAAAGATGGAAAGTGACAAAATTCTATCTTATTACATAACTCTAGCCGGCTATTTACAAATTTATTTTCTATGTCAAATAGCGTCGTAGATGCTGGGTATTGCACACCTTTGGGAGTAAGATCTCGTCTGTAGTTTCTAGCTTGAAATTTTCATCTCCTAGCTTTTCCTCTATTGTTTACAGACCTTCCCAAACCAAGCCCAAGTTCATAGGGTTAGAGAATTTTTGTTTGAAGACCAAGTCGCCGACTTCAAAGTTTTAACTTCGGAATTTGGTGTTACAATATCAAGCGACTTACTGTCCTTGATTGTCCTTGCATGGCCACTCTCAACTCAGCTTCGGTCGGTTTCTCATCGATCATATCAAGAGACCCCAGAAGGAGTTTCTCATTCAACTGCGAATCATAGCGAGTGACCTAATAAGAAGGCACTTCTAGTTTGACAGGGATTATGCCAAGGCAAATGGAGTATGGTCAATTGTGGACTTGTGGGTGGTTCGATAAGTTCGATAAGCCCAAAGTGTTAATGGGAGTTCATCGACCCACTCACCTTCGGCCTTTTCCAATCACTACTTAAGGATGGAATTAATAATCTTGTGTACAGCTTCAACCTATCCACTCTCTTAAGGATGTTCCACTACTGCAATTCTTTTCTCTATGTAGTGTCGTTGGCAGAAATCTTTAAACTCCGTACTATCAAATTGGGTCCCGTTATCAGTAATGATCGCTTATAGAACTCCAAAATGATAGATGATTTTCCAAACAACAAAGTTCATTACTTTCTTCATGGTAATTGTGGCCAAAGGCACTACCTCAGCTCATTTGATAGAGAAATCAACCTCCATGATGGTGTACTTCATGCCACCTTTAGATATTGGTAGAAAACCAATCATATCGATACCCTAAACTGTAAACGACCAAGCACTGATTATTTGAGTAAATTTTACTAGCCGGTTCCTTGGAATTTTAGCAAATCTCTAGCACTTGTCAAGTCCTCAGGTATAGTCAACTTCATCTCGATTGATGGTTAGCCCGAAATATCTGTAATAAAGGATCTTCTTCTCTAAGGTCTACTCCTAGTGTGGTTGCCATAGGCCCCTTCATGAACTTCTCTTAGAACACATTTGGCCTCTTCGTGAGTGACACACTGTAGCATAGATAGAGAAACCTTTTTGCACAGTATTCCTTCTTGCATGATATATCTAAAAGATTGGTGAAGGACTTTTTGTCGTCCATTCCTTCTCTTTGGAAGGATTATTCTTTGCAAATAATTTCATATCGAAGTCAACCATGACTTCCATTCTGGCCTCGAAGATCCTATCGAAATCCATTCGGTCGATGCTCGAGGCTGAAAGTACTTTCATTAGACCAATGAGCTACGTATCTCCAGAACTAGCCAACTTAGCAAGCGAGTTAGCATTCTCATTTTCCTATCCGGGAATATGATTGGTTGTGTAATATTCAAAGTCGTCAAGCAACTAAAGAACCCGATTTAGATAGGGAGCTAGACCTACTCCTTTCGCTTGATACTCTTTCGAACTTAGCACACCCCTAGTTGGGAGTCGCCATAAATATGTAAAGTCTTTATTATTAGCTCCTTCGCAGTCGTGAGTACTGCAATTAATGCCTCATTTTTAGCTTCTTAATCTGTCATTGGAAAATCAAATTTCAAGGCATAACTGATCGGGTATTCTTCGGAAGTGACAAGCATAACTCAAACACCAGAACATCGATCATTGGATGAACTATCCATGTACATCTTCCATCTAACTTATTTTCCTTACTCCTCTCGAGAGGATCATCACATACAATGAATTTAGCTATGAAATCCATCAAACCCTGACCTTGGATTGCACTTCAATGGTGATAGGTGATATCATATCGACTCAGCTCAATGTTCCATTTCAATAGCCTTCCAGAAGTCTCAGGTCGTTGCAAGACTTGTCATAAAGGTTGGTCGGTAAGGACGTTGATCGGGTGAGCTTGGAAATAAGGGCAAATCTTTCTCGGGGAGATCAATAGATAATATGCGAGCTTTTCTAATCTCGAGTAGTTTCTTGTCGCTCCTTTCAACCTCTTGCTAATGTAGTACATTGATCGTTGGATGCGAGACTCCTCACGTACAAGTGCGGTGCTTAGAGCATGCGCCAACACTGTTAGTTATAAGAACAAATCCTCATTATCCATCAGTTTTGATAGAATGGGAGGTCTCTCTAAGTGATCCACTAGAGCTTGAAATGCATCTTGAAGTCTTGATTCCACTCAAAGTTTCTCTTTCCCTTCTTGATTACCTCAAACAAATGGATCCATCTGTCGGTGGATCTGGAAACGAATCGGCTCAGGGCGACGACCTTCCCATTTAAGCTTTGGACCTCTTGATCGTCTTTGGGGCTTCAATCTCTCTCATAGCCTTGATTTTTCTGGATTGGCTTAAATCCCATGGAAATTGACAATGAAACCCAAGAATTACCCTAACGCCATTGATGTGCACGTATTAGTGCATATATTTACATCCATATTTTATCTCTTTTTATTTAAATAATCATCATATTTGGGCATTTTAACATGTTTAAAACCAAAATTCAATTATTTCCAAACCATCATATTTTCATCATCATTCAAGGGCAAAACGGTCATTTTTGTGCATGTGTCAATGTAAGAATTTTTACTTGGACATTTTTTGATTATTTTTATAGGAATTTGGATGCATATGGAAGAGGCTTATATGAAGATACATGCATTCACAAGGAAATACAAAGGAATGAAGAGGAAATAATTCAAGTTCAAGATCATGGAGGACCCCACCCACTTACCTAACTTCCAATTAGAAGCTAAGCACATGCTAAAAGGACTTAAAGCTTCATGTACATATTAAGTGGGGGATTAGTGAATGTTAATGATTACTTGGAGGCTACACCACCTCAAGGGTATTTTGGGAAGCTCCCTAAAAAGAGAATTAGGGTTTTATGCATGTATAAATAGCCCTCTTATGTACATGAAGATCATCTTCTACTCTTTCATTTACTTAGGAAATTAAGAAATCAAGTGTAAGCTCAATGTTCTATGAAATAAAAATGGCTTTCAAGCCTCTTTCTTCTCTCTTTTCTACATGTTTTCCTTTATTTTATTGTTAATGTTTATTTTTATGCTCTCTTTCTCTTTATGCTCATAGCTTAGATTTACATTTATGCAAGTAGTTAGTAGCTAATCTCTTTGCTTTCTTTGCTTATTTTCTATTCTCTTTTCTTTTTAATGTTGAAACTTACATGTGTTGCTTTAATGCCACAAATGAGTAGCTAAACTCCTTCAATTTAGGGGTGATGAAGCTCTCTAACTTTATGTAATATCAACATTTTATGATTTATGATCTATTTTGGTCTATGCTTCATGAAGTAAGTTTTGATGCAAGTTTATACAAGTGGGTTTGATAGCTTATATTGTTTATGCAAATGAGCTATTCTTATTCAACAGAAACACAATTTGCATCATCATTTGCTAATCCATTTTTGATTTTGAAATGAAAGTAAAAATGAAATTTGATGATCTATGTTACTAATTACAATAGTAAATAGATCATACTTAAATTAGCTTTTGCTTTGGCTTCATTTTCATTAGAATAGATAAGTGGTTTATGTGTTGTATTATAGTTTGATGGTTTGAGTTATGTTAATTAATAACATAAACAAACCATACTTATGATAAATACAACAATATTTCACTTAATGTCAAAACTAGAGATCATAAATTATTGTTTGTTGATTTACAAAAATATGGGAGTGGATTTATCCCTAAATTGTTCTCTAGTTCAATAGTTCTTAAATCAAACTTTAACTCTAGCTTTAGCTTCATTTTATTTCTAGTTAACAACTTCTCCTCCATTTGGTCTAATTTGATTGAATAGATTTTTAAACTCTAACAATTCCCTGCGGATCGACCCGTATTCGCCGCGTGCTACATTCGTACACCGTGCGCTTGCGGTTATTTTTAATTTCAATTCGTTCGACGGTTTTCTAAATCGATAGAATTTCCGTCGACGAACAAGTTTTTGGCGCCGTTGCCGGGGACTTGTTTTGATTTTGATTTTCTATTCTTCGAATTATTTTTGTTTGATTTTTGTGTGATTTTATTTTGTGTGTGTTTGCAACTATAAAAAAAATTGTGTGTTTGTTGTTTTATTTTTGTTTTCAACTTGTTTTGTACATATTGATCTAGTTTTCCCTTTGCATTTGCATTTCTACCAAACAAAAAAAAAACCATACAAAAACCAAGAATTACCCTAACGCCATGCCGAAAGAGCATTTTAAGGGATTGAGTTTCATTTTGTACTATCGGAGGCCACCAAACATCTCCACTAGACCATCAATGTGATTTCTCAAATACCATGACTTTGAAAGCATATCGTCCATGAAAAATTCCATTGATCTTCTAATTTGATCTTTGAACATCCAGTTTACAAGTCCTTAATAAGTTACCCCTACGTTCTTTAACCCAAAGGGCATGACTAGATAGCAGTAGAATCCTAGGTCGGTGACAGAGCTGGTGTGTTCTTAATCTAGGACGTGCATCGGGATTTGATTGTATAAGGAGTACGTGTCTATAAAGGAGAGTACCTTGTGTCTTTTTGTTGAGTCCACCAAATAACTTAATCCTCGATAATGGGAAGCTATCCTTCAGGTACGCCTTATTCAAGTACGAATAGTCAATGCATGTCCTCCACTTTCTATTTGCTTTCTTCAACAAAATAGGGTTTGATATCCAATCCAAATGTAAGGCACTACGAATGAAGTCGTTATCCTTTAGCTTATCGACGTCTTACTTGAGTGCAGTGGATCTCTCCGGACCTAATCTATGGCGTTTTTGTTTTACAGGAATGCATTTCGGATTTATGATTAATGCATGGCTTGCTATCTCAGAAGAGATACTATACATATCCAAGTGCGTCCAAGCAAACAGATTCAGTTTTCCTAGAGAAAACTATCCAACTCCCTTATTACACCAGTACCGAGCTAAGATTCAACCTTCAGGACGTTACTTAGGTCATCCCTACTGACTGGAACATTGAATTTCAACTCGTCGGGAGTTGCTCGTTCGCCTTTCGGCTCTTATCATCCGTCCATGTCATCGTAGAGACGACTAATTTTCCCGAGCCGGGGCTCAGGTGATAGTTTCCAAGCATCTAAAGCCTTTATGTAGGGGATGCCCTCTACACTCTTTCCTTTCTCTTTATGCCTTGCTTCCTTCAATTCAATGACATAGTACTCACCGCAAGCCATCTGATCTCTATGCACAATCCCTACTACATTGTTTATAGGAATTTCATAGTTAAACAGTGGGGAGCGATGGTCTCTATGAATTCAGCTAGGGCGGTCGGCACAAGATTGTGTTATAAGCGAATTAAATATCCAACGCTAAATACGGCAGGACCTGCACTTTCCTACGGTCGCCCTCACCAAGTTCCACTGGTAATTCGACAAATCCCATCCTACTGTACCCTTATATAGGAGATTTACAAGGATTCTAATCTCTCTCCTCCAACATCATTTGATTGCAAGATTTATTGAATGAAATATTGACTAAACTTCCATAGTCAACTAGCATTTTTGTACAACAGCAGGACTAATCGCAATTGAGATCACGACTGGGTCAATTATCAAAGCCTCCACTCTGTCTGCAGCCCTATTCCGAAAAACAATACAGTCTATCATAGCTCGATATTTTTTGCTGGAGCTCTATCCTTGATAGCATAACAACTTTCATTTTGAACATGCTTCAAGGCTTCAATATATCTATCCATTTTATTAAAGCTCTTATCGATAGGATGTGGTCCACCAATGATTATGTTTATCACTAATGGTTTTTCTAGCTTTCTGAATGCATCTACACCAGGCTCAACGTGCCTCCATTAGGAAGACAACCCAAGGGTGCTAAAATTTCCATGCCACCGTCTTGTAAGGCTTTCATATATTGTTGCAATTTCATTTTCCTTATAAATCTTCAATCATGTCGTGTAGTGCCTACACTCATTTGTATAATGACAATGAGTTTTATGGAATCTGTAGAACTTACCCGACTTCTTTTCCTTCTTAATTAACTTTCCAAGAGTTGGCTTTCTATATGGTTTGGTATTTTGAGTAGCCAGATAGAAGTTCTCCATTGGGTTATTCAATTTAGTTTAATTGTCGTACTTAGGACCTCTGAAAGGACTCATATTATCTGGCCTTCCCTTCTTTGCCCCATTTTTCTTCTTTGTTCTGATTACCAACTTTCACATCAACATTCCCATAGCTTCCTCCAGATTGCTTTACAACAATATTATTCTGAATTGGCTCATTCAAACTTCTAACATCAGTCGTCCATAGATGCTTATGCACATCCTCCCGATGCAAATACTCATTAGCTTTTCGATAGAGATCTTCCTTTTTGATGTTTGCTACCTCTCTATCCAATCCCCAAATTCCAGGTCGCGATGAACTTCTCTATAAAGCACCATTAACACCATATCTTCCTTTGGATCTGTTGTTTCTGTTACAGCCGTGTGGAATTGATATAAATAGTCCTATAGCGGCTCTCCTTCAGCTTAATACACATTATACAATGACATCACACGTTTTGGATGTGAGGTGTCTAAAAGGAATTACTCCATGAATTTCTATGGCAATTCAACAAAAGGTAATATGGACCTCGGCAGAAACCGAGTGTACCACATCATAGCTACCCCTTCTATGAAAATTGGGAAATAGCGGCACTTCACAACACTTGAAGCCCTGGCAGAATCCATGTGCCATTCAAATTTTAGTAAGTGTTGCCTAGGATCCGTCATTCCTCTGTACAAGTTATTGCTCCATACAACAACATTGTTAGCATGTTGAATCTCCACAGTATCTAGCAAAAGGATGTCCTCTATAAACGGGTTCAGACTAGCATGAGTTCACCAATCATGATTAGTTCTAGATCTATTTTCACCAACCAACCTCCTAACCATATCCTCCAAATAGTCTGAATCAACAAGTACGACTGAACGGCGGTGATCGGGTCTAGCCCCAAGTATTTGGCCCAGCAAACGCTCTTGAGAAGGTGCTCGATACCTAGGCTCCCCAAACTACAATGGATCCATTCGTTCAACATTCACCCTATTTGATTCCTATGAGTAGCATCGGCAACGATATTGTGATTTTGCAACTTTAGACCTTTAACGGAACGTCCGAGGATGACATCCATGCCGCCTTCCAGAGGATGGGCTCTAGGCCTAGCATTTTAGGAGTTTGCACCGAGTCCCAAGTGAGGGTCAGCAATGATGCTTGAATTTGAGCCCGGGGCTCATACTCTTTATTGTGAACATGTTCTAGCAGCATGTTAGTTATAAAATCTCCTCAAAGGTACAAGTATGAAAGAAGAAAAATCAAGTTGGAGTTTGGATGAAGAGACGATCCAAGTCATCATGGAAGACTTAAAAAGGGATGTTCAAAAATCCCAATTGTTCATACAATGTAAAGCATTCGATTTGGATGAAAACAAATAGAACCTTCCACCACTGTCATTCTTTCGATATAGATGAGAAAGTAGTGATGACTTTAAAGCCACTTCCGAAAGCAACCAATAGCGCACCTTTTAACTACATGCCAAACCTTTCGAAGTCAAAGGTTTTGCTCCAAAGTAACCATTTTGCAAGCTTAGTAAGCCTTTCGAAATGGTTAAGGCACTTCCAAGACACCTTTCGCCAGTGTCAAAAGGTTCTATGATGAAAGCAATAATCAGAAGTCAGCAAAGAATGGAAAGCAACCTCTCGATAACATTGAAAAGAAGCACAGCTTTCGACAACATTCAGGTAAAACTAAACCTTTCGACAAGGTCTAAAGGTTCACAAAAGATGTAAAGGACAAATGTAATGACCCGTAAATTTTGATAATTAAACTGGTTAATTTAATAAGATTTTTGTAATTAAATTTAGAAAGGAAAAAAAAACTTTATAATTTCTAATGAAGTGAGTGAAAAAAATGAAATGTAAATTAAAGGTCATAGTAACAGTTGTAAGTTACTATTTAATTGGTCTATTAATGTAGTTGTAACTATGACATATGGGTATAAAATTGAATATAAGTAAATAAATGTATTGTAATTGAATGGATTCAACATTATATAAGCAATTCTGCTAATTGGTGGAAATAATAAATTTGAGTGTAATAATAAAGTTAGTAATAACATTTATGCAAGCGACCTTTTTATTTAGGCTGCTAAATTCAGAGTAGGAAACCAATTACATTTAAATATAGGTAAATGTTCATTAATGTGGGATAGAACTGTGCTGTAAAGTGTGAATGTAATGACATAAATGGAAATGTATATTTTATTCATAAGATGAAATAAAGGAATGAAACCAAGTTGAATAAATTGATTGAGGTTTTAATTAAAATAAATGTATATACTTGTTAAATTCAATATAACTGACAATAACAGTTATTACAAAAGAAAGATGAAAATTTGAATATATATTTATGTAATGAAAGATAAACAAATATATGGATTTATTGGGAATTTAAAACTTATACTTTTTAAATTGGATAAAATACAGTGTTTTGTGAGCGGTTGTTTCTATATATTATTTTCTATTCTTCTATGTTAATTTCCCTATTTTGTTTCTTCTTTTATTTTATTTAAACTTTTATTTTATTGAGTGGATTTTTTTTGATAAATGGCTTAGAAATTTGAAAAGGCCTAAGTTACTTGTCTGTATTTGTTGTCGTTTTCTTTTCCCTTGCCTTTCCATTTGCATAGCCAATTACTTCCCACATTCATAGCGGTGATTTTCTCCTATCAATCACGTACATACTGTTCCTCAAACTCCTCTTTCCATCTGCGTGCAAAGAAAGGAAAAAATTTAGTTAAATCCATCAAGTTATTTGCTTTATTTCTTGCCTTTTTATTGCCTACCTCCTTAATTACCTTCTAGCCGTGCATTTTGTTTTCTTTAAGCCATGAGAAACTTTCCATTCACTTCATTTGTCATTTGCGTGCAAACAAAGAAAAATATACAAGATTCCTTCTCCTTAAATTGTGCCTTTTAATTTCCTAGCCATTCATTTTCTAGCCTTTACATCACTAGCCATGCTCTCTCCATATCTTTAGTTGTTCATTGTTTGTGTAACCCTAGCCGCCACTTTTATTATTATTTCATTTGAAAAGTTCTCACTTCACATATTTCATTTGCGTGAGAAAAAAATGCTAGATCTAATATCCATGGCTTCTCCTTCCTCTTCTTCTTTTTCTATTTTCTTTTTCCTTTTTCTTTGTTTTGCCTTATGATTTGCTCGACCTCTACCTTGCACCATCCCCTAGCCAACCTCATCACCATGTCCTCCATCACCCCAAAGCATGGACGTGACCCCCTAGATGAGAATCCATCACCAAAGGCCTTGAAACCCTAGCCAAAATCCTAGATTTCATCTCCTTCCTCTTATTAGCCTCATCCACACCACCCTAACACAACCTACATGCCATGCCATGACCAAAAATATCCCTAGCCATGAGTTTGTGATGCCTCGACCCTACCCAAACCCAATGGCCGAGCCTATTTGGTGGTTGAAACAAAGGTTGTGTCACTTTTATCACATATTTTCATTTATTTTAATTTTTTTCTTTTATATTGAAATATATTCTTATATATGTTGTATTTGTTTACATACAAGATTTGGATATGACTCTTCATCCACTTAAAAATATAATCATGCTTTGTCGTTCCTTTTTCGTGCTTTATGGAGATTGGATTTTTATTTTGAATTTGATTCTAGCTTTCAAAAGGTGAGTTTATTCACTCTAGACATACGTACTTTTATAATTGTGAAATGATGACAAGTGAATATGTAAACCTGATATGTTATATTCATACCTGCCTGTGATTATATGATGTTAAATGTTGTTTGCATATCTATTACATCATCTGTTATGATAATATTTGCTATACTATTATTTTATTTCTTGTTTATCACACGACAAGTTCCCTATCACTATGGGTTGAAATGATACATACCTAAACAGACTGTAGAGTAAGGAAAAAACATTATGGGCTGAAATGATAGGCTCGAATGATTTTTATTGCATTTGACTTACTTTGGATTGTGGGTTTGAAATGATAGAACCCGGATTTTTCTTTTTAAATTAAGGATTGAAATGATATTTAAATAATATTTTTTATACAGACCTATGGATAAATTTTAAATAATATTTCCTAAAAATTATTAAGTATTTTAAGTTTAAGATATATGAGATTTTAGCTTAAATATTTGATTTAAAGATTTGAAATATAAAGGGATATTGGATTTATATAAGATTAAATTTTATAAGTTGATTTTGGTTTTAATTGTAATTTAAAATCTTTATTTGGTTTTAAATTGTAACATAAGTGTAACAGCCCGCAAATCCGTACCCCTTGAGTCAACACTATTCTCCATCAAATCAACTCAAATAGAACGGAAATTCAAACCATTTGGGCTTAAGAAGAAGGACGTAGAAGAAGAGAAAACAAACAACAACAGAATCTCACAAACGCAGCGGAATGAAATATGGTAGATATTAACATATCTTCACACCAAAACAAATATATCTGTTAATATATTACATTCATCAGAGTACAACAAATCAACATCACAACTCAGGACGGTAATCACAACATGTTCTACAACAGAATACACAGCACATCGGAATATATATATAAACAAGTACAGGAGATACGTCTCGCCATCCAGCTCGTCTCCTGAGCTCCTCAACACCATATCCTCTATCCTATAATACTCGGTCTGACCCAAGCATTACAGTTAAATAATAACCGAGTCAGTCTGGAATACCAGCGTGAGAAAATCACACTCAATTGATTATTAAAGTTTCAAAAATCCTTTGAAAACAAAAGCATCTCGTAAGACCAAGCCACAAATAAACATGTCGGGTTTTTACCTTACGATAGCTAAAACAATTTTTATAGAAATCTTCTGATATTATAATAGGGTCTATTTACAAATACTTATAAAATAGCCGAAATTGTTACATCTAATAAATTCCAGCTACTAGCCACAGAGTGGGTAATACAAACAAAACTCGTACAAGGCTCGTAGGGAGAATGGATTTCCAACTAATGACTAGGTACTGGGATACCACCTATCAAAGTACGTGGTCAAGATCGCAGTACCAAGGAGTATGCCCGCTCCCCTGCAACACAAGACCGGAACTATCCCTTACTGGACAGTTCCGAATAAGATCACCCCACAGTTGGGATTAGCAACCGCACCACTAAGCCGAAATAAAAAGGGACTTCTAGACAGGGATGACCTTACTCTCAAGTGGGGCTACCCACGAAGCCTTGCTGCATAACCCCTGATTTTCAGTCATTCCCCTTTGATGAGGCTTGAGACTAAGCATTACCTTTTTGAAAGTTTCACTTAGAATGCCCACCGTCCACCTGACGATGTTCCGAAAGCATTCATCCATACAAATCCGTCCCGGGTTCGAACGGAACCGAAAGCACTACTCCTACTACATCCATTTTGGAAATATACTCAGGATTAATAGCGACTAGCCCTTGCACTTCACTACTCCATCTTTGACTCCGAACATGTTTTCCACGAAACGTACAAACCGGATCGAAGTGGTTTTCGAGAAATAAATCTCGATCCCGGTCTCTTCGAAACGATCAAAGCATTTTTTCCCACATTGATAGTCGGTTATTTAACTATCCATTAATATTCACAAACATCCATCTAACAATAAATAATTTCCCAAATATTTACCTCAAAAATATCTTCACAATATATATTTCTACTTTCAACTCTTTGAAAACAGTTTCAAACCATCTTTCCATTTCCAGAATAAACTTCCCAAATATTTCTATCTCCACTAAAATCACCAAGCATGAAACTAGATTTTTAAAATAATTTAAAACACTTTACTTTGCAATATACTTTAAAATATTTAAGGTAAAACTACTTCAAAAATTTTGTTCAAAATACATACTATATGAATATTTGAAAATAAGGTTACTTAATAGAATATAAAAATAGATTTTAAAAACAAAATTTCTAAGTCACTCTTAAAATAATTACTACCATAATAGATTAAAAGGAAATACTTACTTTATACTTTAAATATTAGAAACAATAAATTTCCCAAAACTTGCTTTTTAAAACAACCTTTAAAAACCTTTAATTTATATTTAAAAACTTACTTTGAAAACATACTTGGTTACCCAGGGAGAAATTTCCAATCTCAATCACTTAAATCAATTTTCCAAATTGATTCCCAATTTATTCCATCTGAAATAAATTTCTTTACTTATCAGTTCATTTCAAAATTCATTAATTATGGACTTTATTATTATTTTCAATTTGATTTTTAAATCCTTTAACTGAAATATACAAATTTCAGGTTATTCCCAATTTCTTCTTTATGCTTCTAAAATAATTTAAATCTTAAATTTTAAATAAATGTTTTGTTCTTTTAAATAATAACACTGAAGTTTAAAATTCATTCATCTTCTGATCGTTCCAAATTACCCTTTCTATACTCAAGATTTATTTATTAGAAATTTTTAAGCCACTTTATTTCTTTTTTCCATTCATTCTAAAATTTATTCAAATTTCCATAATTATCTTACTTACAACTTCACTTCTTTTATTACCATTCCAAAATCCACTTTATATATTTTTGGAAATTCATTATACCCAATTATATCCAATCGAGCCATAGCATTCAATATTCCAATATAAATTATCAAATAATCACAACAGAGGGTATTAAATAATTTAAATAAATGTTGAGGGATCCAGTTGGATCCCTCCAACCTGTTTTCCCTGCATCCACAGACGTTAGCACAACATAAAATACCAATTCCACAATATACCGTACTATAGCACATCAATCAATTTAACCATTCAAACAATTATTTAAATTTAATCATTTAAATTTAAATTTAACTGAGTGAGATTAACTCACCTTTTGCTTTTCGTTCGGCAATCCAATTCCATCTCGACCATTATCTCCCAATTTTGGACCTTGTATAAATATGTATATAATTTTATTAATATACGAGCTTATCGAACAAATAAAAATTCCATTTGAAATTTTAATTAACCAATGATTTATCTCAATTAATAATTTGATTTTAAACTAATTTCCTTTAATATTTCTATTGACTAAAATTTGAATAGGTTAATTTAACAACCTAATCATCATAATACTTTATTCTAAAACAGACTAATAACTTTAAAACGTATATATGTATATTTATTTCCTTTTGAAACTACATATATATATATATACTTATAGAATTGATAAGAATCTAGCTTATATAAATTCTTTCAACATTTAAAATCCCTTTTTATTTTCCAAAATCTTCTATATATATTTATATTATCTGTTTACTGTTTACCTATTAAAATAGAGATCTTAAACCTTACTGTAAAAATAATTTTTCTATTAAACTATACTATCTCGATATAAATCATTCAAATTAAAATAAAATCAAAATAACTTACTGTAATTATACATATACATTTCATACGAATATTCTCATATATAATTTACTGCTAAATTTTCAGATTACCAAATAAGATTTCAGTTTATAAATATCCTGTCTACACATTAAAATAAATAGAAGCAGACAAAAAAAACTACCCTGCCGAGAAAATCACCGTTGCTCGAATCCCCTATGCACAACACCCATGCAATCGACACCACAAGATCGAATGCTCACCATCCCCAACCGGATCGTGACCCCCTCTGCTTCACCTCACTCTCAGCCATGCTACGGCAACGAATCCCGCTACTCCACCGCAACCGAGGCCGTCGCCTTCCCAGTGACGTACACCATCGATTGAGCGAACTCGAGTTGTTCGAACTCGAAGGGAAAGCCACCTACTTGCAGTCACAAGACCATAAAATCGCTACCACATGCGCATGTCAAGGGTCGACGTCGGCGTCACGAATGACTTGATCCGATCGAAAAGCGCAGCGACCACCATTTATTTATTTTTTCTTCGTATGAAATTAAGAAGAGGGAAAGGACATTTCACGATTTTATTTCGATTTGGGAAAAGAAAATGGATAAAGACGTTAGGCCCTGATTTTTAAAGAGGAGAAGAAGATAATCTTTCGGCCATGATTTATATTTTTTTTCTATGATTCGAAAAGAAGGGTTCGGCTGATATAAAGTTGATTGCAGGAGATGTTTGCATGCTATTGTTAAAAAAACGAACATGATATGAAAGGAAGTCGGCTGGTGAGATTGACATATAAAATTTAAATTAAATTTTCGTTGTAAATTTCAACGCGTTTATGTAGTGTATGCTCACATAACAACTTCAAAAACTACGAAAATTGAAATCTAATAATAATTCAATATTACAGACCCAATGGAACTGGTTTCGTCGAATTCCGAGACTGCGCCTCGGAAGGCTATTTTTTTTTAAAATTCAATTTAAACAGTATAAATTTTAAAATTGAACAAACCACTGTTAATTTCAATTTTACAACTTCTTTTACCTTCAGTGTTATCAATATAAATTTTACACACCTTCAAATTATTTTTAATAGGCTTAGAATTCCAGATTCAATAATTTATCCAATTTCAAATTATTAAATTTAAAATTTTAATTAACAATTAATTAGTAATATTTGAATTCAAGTTAAAAATTTACTTTTAAATATTTCAAGTCAATTAAATATTCCAATTTAAATTGCTTAAAAATTCCGGGTCGTCACATTCCTCCCCCCTTAAAAGAATTTCGTCCCCGAAATTATTAGTTAGGAAGAATGGTCTTATACCCGTTTGCTTTTCCCAAATCCAATCAGTTCAACATCCTATACACTATCTTTTTGTAAAAGACCCACTACCATTCTTACTAATATTTCCCGACTTTCCCATAGTTTCAAACAATATTACTTACTCAATCATTCAAATTTCAATTTTAAATCAATTAAAATTATCAGAATTTTCTCAAAAATTTTCTAACTCTCTAAATTTCCAAAAAATTTCGCCAGCGTCTCCTTTGCACGGCTAGCTTGGTACAACTACAAAATGGCCTCTACGGGCTCCCAAATCTCAAAAGAAAACAAAAAGCCAAGTGACTAGATCCAAAAACCCAATCAAATTTCATACAGAAATTTAAACACATACCTTTTTGTCGAGCAAATTTTAATTTATTATCTGAAATCAGAACCAATTTTCCTTTCCCTTTTTCATACCTGCATATCCTGTTTAACAATAATATCCAATCACAACATTCAAAAACATAGCATTTACTTCTTTAAAAATTTAAATATTTATTCCATTTAAGCTCGTACGATGTACCTATATCATTCGTACACAATACCGAATCCGATCGCCTACTCGATCACACAATTTCACTTCCGAACTAGTATCATCCACCCGACTTCCTAGTGTGGACTCAGATCTGGTTTCTTGATCAGAAACCGTCATTCTCCTTGAATAGTCATAACTATGATAGAGAATTTCTAGAATCAATAAAAATCCATATCCAGGGTTCGTCGTCGAAAATCGAGTGAAAAATCCTAATTCAGATCGATATAACTATCTCGAAATTCTATGCCCGAATCTGGATCAAATAGCTATGCGAATAAAATAATATATGTACATCCTACGTATTTGCCCCAATTGATTATCAATTATATCAATTTCCTTTTTATTCACATTTATTTTGATTATTATTCACTTATTCTCACTTTCCCTTGCCACAACTTCCAATTTTAATCTTTTTGTTCCAATTCCAAATAAATTCATTTTGCTTCAATTTGCGAATTAATTTCAAACCTCAATACTTTTATTCTCATCTTTTATCCGAATTTCATTTTCAATTTTACTTGATTTTAATTCACCTTCCAATTCAAAAAAAATGACTTCAATTCATCTCATTTCAAACAATATTCGATTAATCATTTCTTAAATTAATTTCACTTACTAATTTGTTTTTATATATCGAATAAAATTTTGTTTGCAAACTTTTTCTATCTTTAATTTCTTTGAACAATATCGTTAGTTCATCTTACTTTACATATACAATTTAAATTAGATTTCAACATTCAGTTATAATCCTATTTGCTTAACAAATTTAAATTATATGTCGTTAGTGAAAATTTTCAAAAGATTCAAAAAAATTCTAACTCCTAAAATTTTTGAAAATTTTTGGTAGAGTCTCCTTTGTACGGAGGAGCTTTTGCAATTTGACAAGAGATATAAATATATATACATCGACCCACACGGTCGGAAAACAGAAAAACAGTTCATATTTCCTATTTGTATTACGTAGTCGTACCTTATTTAGCATTTTTAACCAAGCGGCTATTTATTTTAGCTATTAGCGCAGTCAAAACCAGCAAAGCAGCTTCCAAAACCTATACTTACTTAATTTAAACAGGTAAGTGACAAATATACAAAGTTTATTAACATCTTTCTTAATTTCAATAGCTAACACTTGTATAACACAAGCAATATCCACTAAACACTCCCATAAGTAAATTTATAAGGTTCCAATGCAAATTTAAATGCTTTCATTTAAATGGTTTACACTACATTGCTTACATTCAATTCATTTTAAATCCAAACAAACTCTTGTTTATTACAATTGATTCAAAAACCAATTTTATTACGTATATTAACTCATTCGCGTCAACGACGACCATTACTATGCAGATTCAATGATATTCACCTAATAGAATATCCATTCTAGTTTATAACTACTTAAAATTGATACAATTCAATTTATACTTTATTCTGTTCCATTTCGAATTGATTCCGTTCAATTTATTTCATATCCCATATTCATATTTATCTTATTTGAATCCATTTATAAATCTTGGAACAATCCATATTGATTACATCAATTACTCATTACATAATTTATTTACAAACCAAACATTTATCACTAAGAATTGTATTCAACTTGCATTTAACTAATTCAAGTTCCATCTCCATATTTCATTTACCAATTAATTATCAATTCGTTTTATTCAATGTTATACCCAATATTTGGTTTTTATTCCAAAAACACTTTTACTATTTACTGGAGTCCAATCTATTTTATAATTTAAATTTTGGATTATATTCATTACCGTTACAAACAATTTTATTTGGCTTATTTATTTTACTTCCAAATGTTATAAGTCACAACTTATTTATATTCATATTTCATCTATTTACAATCAATTCTCATACACATTTTACTTATTAACTCAGAATTATACCTTTTTCTTAGCCAATATTTTTTTTATTATTCCATAAACATTTTTAACAAGATTCCAGAGTTTAAACGATTTTCCAAAATTTAAAAAAAATCACCTTTGAATCCAACCATATCCAAAATCCTTTTCAATTTCAAAACCAAACCCAGTTTTGCAAACAAACGTCAACCCAAAACATCCAGGTAGCAATTCCTCTTTTGGAAACTCGAAAATGAACACCGATGATGTCGCGATCATCATCGGAATTATTTTCCAGTGACCACAAAGAGTTAATGCTTTTATCTCTTTAAAAACATTTCAAATATTTTTAATTTCCAAATCTCTCCATATTCAATTCCAATTCAAAAATATTCCTGAAATAATACCACAATTATTTCTCCAAAACTTTTTTTTGAAAACCAGTTTCAAATTCCAAGGGATTCAAACCTTTCCCAAATTCCAAATTTGAAATCCATTCCGATTTATTTTCAAATATTTCTCTGGAATCCTATTCCCAATTATAAATCACATTTGTATATGAAGTTTATTTCAATTTATAAATTACATTTTAATTTATACTCTCAAATTCCATTTGTTATATAAATTTATTTTTCTCAACTTTGGTTATAAGTTTTCAATTGCTTATTCAATTTCTACACAATAGTGAAAATAATTAATTATTATCATTTCCTAACAATCCTATTAAATTTTATTCCCCAATCCAGGTTTATTTCATTTTTTTAACTTTTCCATTTAAATTTAAATTTCCAACATTCAAAGCTTATATTCCTTTCCTGATTTAAAAAAAAAATCATCTCAATTTATAAGCTTACAACCTATCTTATCAGGATTTTAAACACCCGGCTTTGGTTTCAAATCATTTTGAAATCTCCAACATCTCAAATCACATTTCTCAAAAGTTAAACCAATCCTGGTTTTATTCCCAACTAATTTCCTTTGGAATTTTAAAAAACAACTAGCTTTTCTGAACAAATCAATTTGGCAGCAAACCGTTACTTAGAAATTCGAAAATGTATACTGATGATGCGGCCGTCATCGTCAGAACTATTTCCCAATAATCCAAGTGATTTCAAAGCTATATCACTTTCAGAACCCGTTCAAAACACATTTTCTTTCAGAAATACCTTCAAAAGAATAATGCTATTATTTATCTTCAAAATACATCGAAATCTCCGAGATTTGAATTTCCAAATCCTGCTTAAATCAATCTTAACTATAATTCATTAATATAAATTTCCATTTTTTCGTATTTCAATTTATAATTCACGTTTATAATTCATATTTATAAATTTCATTTCATAATGAATTTATCCCCTTAAACTTTGGTTATATTTTCAATTTCTAGTTAAATTTTCACTTAAATATGATAACACTTTAATATTATTCTTCCTAACATCCACGCAACCATATATTAGCTGAAATAGTTTACAAAAACTTTTCTTTATATCAAAATATATTTGGGTAAAATTATTGCATTCACCCACATTTAAAACAATACCGTGTCAATTATTCTATTCAAGTGTTTAGAAACTCCTTCAATACAGTTGTGGAGGCTGTGCCGACGAAGGTTCATATGCCACTCAATAAACCAATCAACACAATACTAAAACAATTTATATTCACTAACAAATATGCGCTCATATCTATTAATACGCTCAAACTCATTCTAGAGTACTATAGACTCTGTTTTACGAGTAATTCCCACCAGAGCCAAGGTTATCATCAACCTCGCTCTGATACCACTGTAACAGCCCACAAATCCATACCCCTTGAGTCAACACTATTCTCCATCAAATCAACTCAAAGAGAACGGAAATTCGAACCATTTGGGTTTAAGAAGAAGGAGGTAGAAGAAGAGAAAACAAACAACAACAGAATCTCACAAATGCAGCGGAATAAAATATGATAGATATTAACATATCTTTACACCAAAAAAAATATTTATTAATATATTACATTCATCAGAGTACAACAAATAAACATCACAACTCAGGACGGTAATCACAGCATGTTCTACAACAGAATACACAGCACAGCGGAATATATATAAACAAGTATGGGAGATACTACTCGCCATCCAGCTCGTCTCCTGAGCTCCTCAACACCATATCCTGTATCCTATAATACTCGGTCTGACCCGTGCGTTACAGATAAATAATACCCGAGTCAGTCTGAAATACCAGCGTGAGAAAATAACACTCAATTGATTATTAAAGTTTCAAAAATCCTTTGAAAACAAAAGCATCTCGTAAGACCATGCCACAAATAAACATGTCGGGTTTTTTACCTTATGATAGCTAAAACAATTTTTAAAGAAATCTTCTGATATTATAATAGGGTCTATTTACAAATACTTATAAAATAGCCGAAATTGTTACATCTATTAAATTCCAGCTACTAGCCACAGCGTGGGTAATACAAACAAAAATCGTACAAGGCTCGTAGGGAGAATGGATTTCCAACTAATGACTAGGCACTTGGAGTACCACCTGTCACAGTACGTGGCCTAGATCACAGTACCGAGGAGTACGCCCGCTCACCTGCAACACAAGACGGAACTATCCCTTACTGGACAGTTTCGAATAAGATCACCCCGTGGTTGGGATCAGCAACCGCACCACTAAGCTGAAATAAAAAGGGACATCTAGACAGGGATGACCTTACTCTCCAGTGGGGGCTACCTACGAAGCCTTGCTGCATAACCTTTGATTTTCAGTCATTCTCGTTTGATGAGCCTTGAGGCTAAGCCTTACC
Source organism: Allium cepa (assembly GCA_030765085.1). Lineage (NCBI taxonomy): Eukaryota > Viridiplantae > Streptophyta > Magnoliopsida > Asparagales > Amaryllidaceae > Allium > Allium cepa. Next base: position 623,750,360 of record CM060938.1, on the reverse strand, counting down.
TTTTTGAACGTTTCACTTAGAATGCCCATCGTCCACGTGACGATGTTCCTAAAGCATTCATCCATACAAGTCCGTCCCGGGTTCGAACGGAACCGAAGACACTACTCCTACTACATCCATTTGGGAAATATCCTCAGGATTAGTAGCGACTAGCCCTTGCATTTCAGTGCTCCATCTTGGCTCCGAACACGTTTTCGCATGAAACGTACAAACCGGATATGTGGCGCCCCACCTTTATACCCACGCTAGCTAAGGACACTAAGGTGTAATGCCGTCAACTAGCACGGAGAATAAGGCTGTTGAGGAGCGACCATCTGTATAATTGCATTGTGCGAGTACCGATATACTAGGTAAGATGTAACTTGCATTTCTTTTCAAGAGGACATCCGACATACCGACACAAACTCAAAGCTACTACACAGTGGCTATTATGTCTTCGGAAACAAATACAGAAATAAACATAACACAAATCAGTCATAGATAATTCATATCAGAAAGGCGGAAATAGATATGAATATATATAACACATAAAAGTGTTTATCAGAGTAGTAGTCAAGAAGATCCACAATAATACAAAAGAATAGCAACACGTGCTATACAAAAGAATACAACTATGAGTCTATATCTCAAGTGTATACAACAAAATAAACTACTAATCTAAGTAGTTAGCCAAAAGTCAGAGAAATCAATCCCAAGTGAGAAGTCAAGCTGAAGCACCTGTAACATCTCGATCTGACCCGAGTATTATTTAATAAGAGAATAATAAACGGATCAGTCTAGCTATAAATATCAGATGAAACGATATAGAATAAGATGTATGACTAAACGCATAATAATCACAATGCCAAGCTGTGATAAATAAGTAATTTAAAATCAACAAGAGATTAATCAATATCACAAAAACCTTCTCAAGGATCAAAAGGAATGCCATACTCTTTATTTCATTCACCAAACCATAAATATTGACGATTATATCAATATCAATCACAAAAGTCAAAGACGCACAAATTCACCAAGGCACAAAATTGATAAAACTTATCAATGAAAATCACGAAAATTGGTGAAGCACAAATTCTAGAAATCATCTCAAGAAATCCAGAAATCACAAAAGGAGGAAAGGCCTATCACAAACGGAGGCATAAAGCTCACCAACATGTGTATCACAAACGGAACACTAATTCCATGGTTGCTAACCATCACAAATTGAGCCGAAGCTCCACAAACGGCCCGAAGACCATGGGTTGCTACCCCACCAATTTGAGTCAAAACTCCACAAAACGGGGTTTAGTCTCCCTCGCAGACAAAGAGACATCGCACATTGCTAGTCTAAATCACAAAAATGATCGTCATGATCATCAAGAAGTGTCAATTACAGTAAGCTAGTAAATATATGAGCTTAGCTTCATGTCCTATAACCACTAGCTTAACTGAAATATTTACGAACAAATTGTAGATCTCCACCAGAAAATTGTCACAAGAGATTCAACCGAACAAGTCCAAGAATTAACCGACGAAGTAAACGCAAACGTTTCATACCACTTTTTTTACTAAGTCGTTTAATTAGATTTCTCATACGAGTGAGGTAAAGGTTTGTATATACTAATAGATTGGAAATCAGTTTGAGAAAACGAGCATTGTTATAAAATAGTGTTGAAATCATTTGAAGAAAGAGTTTTGATATTTACTACTAGTATAGAAAATCTTTACATTTTAAAATGACAAATCATAGAAGTGATTGTAGAAACAATCAATCATAAAAATTCACATTCGAAGACGTGAATAAAATCCAAAGAAACCGATAAAGAATCCATCGAAATAGATATTCAAGAATCCATAAAATCGCCCGAGAAGCCCAAGATAGTTTGTCTCGACAAATGGTCAACTCAGCATCTCAACAAAGCAAGTTCTGTTGAATGTTTTTCAGATAAGATCCCCTACGGAGGGGGGGTCCAGGGGGGTGGCCACCCCTCAAGGTGGGGGTGCGGGGGCAGCGCCCCTGCCACGGGGTTCGACCTGCCCGGTCAGGACGCGGGGGTCCAAGGGGCAGCGGCCCCGGTGGGTTGCGTGGCGGTGCCCCGTCCAAAACGGTACGACCTAGTGAAGACCTAAGGGAGGATAGGATCGGGCAACCTCGATAATAAATGATAACAAAAAATAGGATCATCACGAATCGATTTAAATTTGGAAACCACACAAAATAGGCGAAATAGGCAAAACAGCAACAGGTCGGTCGGCCGGCGATAGAGCTCGGTCGACCGGACCCTGTTATGAAAAAATCCTCGGGAAGCAGGTCGGTCGACTGAGCTCTGTAGTTGGTCGACCGGACCTGAGACAGAGAAGTGCTATGCACTTTTAGTAGCAGGTCGGTCGGCCGGCTACAGAGCTCGGTCGACCGAACCTAATGTTCTGCAATTTAAAACCCATCTCAAATGAGGTGCAAACTCCTTCAATTTGCAAACGGACAAGCACGGACGCTAGGGGTTTAAGCCTATTGGCTACCCGGTCCTATCAACTCATAGATTCATCTCCAAAAACATGATAAAACATCAAAGTTATCATTTTTAAAGATTTGAACTCTAAACACTAAAAATTGGAATATTCACCATATCAATCCAAATCAAAATCAATTGCACAAGAATAAGTGTTAGGAATTCATACCTAACAATCGAAGATAAATATAAACAAAGATGTGAGATAAAAATCTCACCTTTGAACCCAAACGATTGAAAAAGAAGCTCGAAAGCAAAGGGAGAATCAACCTCTCTTCAACACAACCCAAAAGAGCTTGAATCTATGCTCAAAAAGAAGAACATTCCCAAAGTTAGGTTTAGGAATTTCTGAAATCCAAGAGAGAAGGAGTTGGAGAAGATGAAGAGAAGGCTTACCAATGGGTTCTCTTGAATTTGGAGCTAGAAGTTGGATTTGCTAAAGAAAACTAGGGCTTGAGCTTCAATTTCCCACTCCTCTCTCCATTGTTATAAAAGCTTGAGTATTAGGAAAATAGAAAGGAAGTGAATGAAGAGGAGAGGGTTGGGACTGAATACATAAGTGGGGTTATTGGGCTCAGCCCAAACCAAAGCCCTAAGTAAAAAGTGGAAAAATTCCTCTAACTCCAAACATATCAAAGCTTATACTCAAAAAGATCGCAAATGGCATTTTGAACTCAATGGAAGTAGTCCCGAGTCCAAATTCGACCGTATGCAAAAATTATCTTTTCGGACTAAATTCCGAGTATCGAAAAAAATATTTAAACAAAATATTTAAATATAAAATCGATAAATATGCGAGTTGTTACAGACTCCCCTCCTTAAAGAAATTGCGTCCTCGCAATATTTATGAAGAAAATATAAAGTAACAACCATAAAAGCATATTCAACACAAAAGAAATTTGAAATAAAATGTTCACCTTAAAGAGCACGGGAAATTAAGTCCGGATGTGTTCGCTCGATGAACTCTCTAGATTCCCAAGAACAATCCTTAGGATTTGAAGACCATAGAAATTTCACAAGTGGAACATCTTTATTTCGAAGTCGTTTGACTTCCGAAGCAATAATACGAACAGATGTTGCTCAAAAGTTAGATTAGGCGAAACTTTAATTTCTCCCACAACACTGGGCTCAAGAATAGAATCAGAATCTTAAAGACATTTCCACAATTGGGAATCGTGAAACACGTCATGCATGGTAGAAAACTGAGCCGGTAATGATAGGCGATAAGCCATGGAACCAATGCGTTCAGTGATACGAAATGGCCTAATATATCGAGGCGCTAACTTTCCCGATCGACTGAAACGTACAACACCTTTCATAGGTGAAACACGAATGAACACAAGATCTCCCACAGAAAATTCTAACTTCCTTCTTCGATTATCGGCATAGGATTTTTGTCTACTCTGGGCTTCTTTCATCCTATGTCAAATAAGTTCAATCTTTTCTGTGGAATCACGAATAAAGTCTGGACCTAAAACCAGCTTCTCACCGGCCTCAAGCCAACAAGAAGGAGATCAGCATGGCCTTCCATAGAGTGCCTCGAAAGGTGCTATACCAATACTAGATTGGAAGCTATTATTATAGGAAAATTCAACAAGAGGAATATGATCTTTCCAGCTTCCACCGAAATCAAGCAAACAAGCACGAAGAAGATCTTCAATGGTTTGATTCACACGCTCGGTTTGTCCATCGGACTGGGGGTGATAAGCGGTGCTAAAATTAAGCTTCGTTCCCAAAGCTTTTTGAAGACTCTTCCAAAATCCACTAGTAAACAATGGATCACGATCACTAACTATAGAAGTAGGAACTCCATGTAATTTAACAATCTCTTTAACAAAGAGTTTGGCAAAAAGAGGAACGGTTCGGTTAGACCGAACGGGAAGAAAATGGGCAGATTTAGTAAGGCTATCAACAATCACCCATAAGCTATCATGATCCGAAAGAGAACGGAGAAGGCCATCAATAAAATCCATGGAAATTTGGTCCCACTTTCAAATTGGAATTTCTAAAGGTTGCAATAACCCACCGGGCCTTTGATGTTCGGCCTTAACGAGTTGGCAAGTCATGCAACGCTTAATGGAGTTAGCGATGTCAAGTTTCATTCCCTCCCAATAATAAAGTCGCTTCATATCCACATACATTTTACTACTACCGGGATGAATGATAAATTTAGAACGATGTGAATCTTCTAAAATATGTTTACGAAGATCACTAATATTTGGCACGATAAGTCTACTAAATTTCCGAATGCCGCCACGAGAATCGATATCAAAGTCTTTCAAACCTTCAATATCAATTTTATCCTTAATATTTTGGCCAAGAATAGCCAATTCAGGATCTAGACTTTGAGCTTCAAGAATGCGGTCTAAAAGAGAAGGATGAGCCTCAAGGCTACATAAAACAAGAGATGAACATAAATCGGAAACACGGTCTCGAATTTCACAAGTGGATAAAACCTCGAGATCATTCCATTCGGATATCATCATGGAAATAACCGCTTGTTGCTTTCGACTACGTGCAACCGCAACGCGATTTCCCTTTCCGGGAGTATAAAGGATATCAAGATCATATGGTGCATGAAATTCGAGCCAACGCTGTTAACGCAAATTAAGTTCCTTTTGAGAGAATAAATACTTCAAGGATTTATGATCGGCATAAAGAACAAATTTCTCTCCTAAAAGATAATGACGCCAAATACGAAGGGCGAAAACAATAGCCGTGAGCTCTAAATCATGAGTGGCATATCTAGTCTCAGCAGGCTTCAATTGCCTAGAAGCATAAGCAATAACACGTTCTTTTTGCATAAGAACGACACCCAAACCAACACGACTAGCATCGGTATAAACAACGAAATCTTGATTCCCCTCGGGAATAACAAGAATAGGAGCACCAGAAAGAAGTTCCTTTAGTTTCTGAAAAGAAGTTTCACATTTGTCCGACCAAATGATTTAACACCTTTCTTCGTTAAGCTAGTGAGAGGCACGACAATCTTAGAAAAGTCTTTGATAAAACGGCGGTAATAACCCGCCAATCCAAGAAAACTACGAATTTCCGTCACACTCTCCGGTCTCTTCCAATCTTGAATCGCTTCAATCTTTGAAGGATCCACGGAAATTCCGGATTCGGAAATAATATGACCGAGGAATTTCACACGAGATTGTCAAAAGTGGCATTTAGAAAACTTTGCTTTTAATTGATTACTCCTAAGAGTTTCCAATACAATCCGAAGATGCTTTTCATGCTCCTCCTCGGTTTTTGAATACACAAGAATATCATCAATAAAGATGAGAACAAATCGATCGAGAAAATCTTTGAAAAATCGATTCATAAGGTCAACGAAATAAGGCGGAGCATTCGTTAAACCAAATGGCATAACAAGCCATTCATAAGATCCATATCGAGTACGGAACGATGTCAAAGGAATGCTATCCTCTGCAATACGATGCTGATGAAAACCGGTTGCCAAGTCCAATTGTGAAAAGACTCTAGCACCACTAAGTTGATCGAATAGGTCATCAATCCGAGGTAAAGGATATTTATTTTTGATAGTAAGATCATTAAGCTTGCGGTAGTCAACACAAAGCCTAAGTGTGCTATCAGATTTCTTCACAAAAATAGCTGAAGCTCCCCAAGGCGAGGAACTAGAGCGAATAAATTGCTTTGTCTCCAATTCGGACAATTGTTTACGCATCTCCTCATTTTCTTTATTGGACATACGATAAGGAGGACGAGTAATAGGTTGAGTCTAGGGATAAGATTAATTCTGAACTCAATTGCTCGCTTAGGCGGTAATCCTAAAACGGGCTCAAATATGTCGGAAAATTCACGAACAATGTGAATAAGAGAAATTATATCTTCCTCATCATCATTATCATCATCACGAGGATTTAAAGAATATAAAGATGCAACCAAGCTGGAATCCGAATCTTTAAGATTAATAGAAATCTGCTTAACAGATTGAGGATGTCGAAGATGAATAGTCCGCTCAGGATATAGGATATGAGCTTCATAACGGTTAAGCCAATCCATTCCCAAAATCATTCCAGAGCCTAAATAACGCATGACATGCAAATCGGCTAGGAAAGAAAAATCACACAAAATAATCTCGACATCTTTACAAAGCAAACTAAGAATTGCAGATCCGCCAACAGGATTCGAAATTCTCAAAGAAGTCATTAAAGCAACAACACTTAAAGAAAAAGTATCAACAAGTTCTTTTGATATAAAAGAATGGGATGCACCCGTATCAAAAAGAACTCGAATGGGTTGATCACCAAATATAATGGTGCCATCAAGGATATAATGAGACATACCTTGACCACGAGATGTGTTGCCAGAGGCCTGAGCAACATTTAACTTTTCCTCCTTCTTGCCCTGAAGCTTGGGGCATGAAGATATAACATGACCGGGACCTTTGCAGTAGCGAAGAGAGAGAGACTTTGGACACTTGTTCGCATAATGGTCCTTCGAACCACAATTATAGCATTCCCCACGACCAAAGGAAGAAGTCTTTGCCATAGAGGTTGCTTGCTTCCCTTTCTTATTGGGATAAGGACCTTTGAATTTATTTGGCCTTTTCTTGTTGTTGTTGAAGCTTGGTTTGGAACCCACCACTTCAACATCATTTTCCCTATCCGCCTCTTCAAGACGAAGAGCGATATCAATGAGTTGGTCGAAAGAAACTTCTAATTTTAGAAGTAATGGCTTCTTGAGTTTTTTATTTAAGCCATAGACAAATCTTTGGTTCTTCTTCAATGGGGTGTTGATGTATTCAACCCCATATTTGGAAAGTGACTCGAAGGATGCAACATAATCAGTCACGGAGGCCTCACCTTGAACAAGGTCAATAAAACGGCGAGCCAAAGTCACCTTCTCAACTTCTGATACGAATTTTAACTCGAAGCGCTCTCGGAATTTCTCCCAAGTGAGATCCGCTTCATTTATTTCAGAAATCAGAAGCTCGTACCAGTTTATTGCTATTTCTTGGGGCATACTAGAAGCCACCTGAACTCGGTGAAGATCAATGAGGTTCATGCGAGAAAAGATTCGATCGCATGTCCTTAACCAAGCCTGGACTTCAATAATAGTTTCAGAACCTTTAAATGGCTTCCCACCCAGGTTGGTGTAATCATTACACAAACGTGCAAACCCAGATTTAGGGTGAGTAGGTTCCGGATTAGAACCAGCTGCTTGAGCATTTGTGACAAGGTCAAAAAGTTGCTGGGTAGTCATAAAAACTCCATCTTAGGGAGTAGCACTAGATTGACCGGCGCTGGGACGGCCAGGTCTAACCATTTCCCTTCCTTTAAAAAGAAATAAAGAAGAAGAAAAAGGTTATTCACAAAATGAATATCAAGCAATCTTGATAGATAAAACAAGGAATCATAAAGAAAATAGGATGAATCGGTACGAAGACTCGAATTAAATCCTAAGGCACGACTCCTAAGAAGGACATTGGAATATGATCCTTGTTAAATTATTCTACATTGTTTCGAAGTTTGGCTCTGATACCATGTTGTGGCGCCCCACCTCTATACCCACGCTAGCCAAGGACACTACGGTGAAACGCCGTCAACTAGCATGGAGAATAAGGCTGTTGAGGAGCGACCATCTGTATAATTGCTTTGTGTGAGTACCGATATGCCAGATAAGATGTAACTTGCATTTCTTTTCAAGAGGACATCCGACATACCGACACAAACTCAAAGCTACTATACAGTGGCTATTATGTCTTCGGAAACTAATATAGAAATAAACATAACACAAATCAGTCACAGATAATTCATATCACAAAGGCGGAAATAGATATGAATATATATAACACATAAAAGTGTTCATCAGAGTAGTAGTCAAGAAGATCCACAATAATACAAAAGAATAGCAACACGTGCTATACAAAAGAATACAGCTATGAGTCTATATCTCAAGTGTATACAACAAAATAAACTACTAATCTAAGTAGTTAGCCAAAAATCAGAGAAATCAATCCCAAGTGAGAAGTCAAGCTGAAGCACCTGTAACATCTCGGTCGAACCCGAGTATTATTTAATAAGAGAATAATAAACGGATCAGTCTAGCTATAAATATCAGATGAAACGATATAGAATAAGATGCATGACTAAACGCATAATAATCACAATGCCAAGCTGTTATAAATAAGTAATTGAAAGTCAACAAGAGATTAATCAATATCACAAAAACCTTCTCAAGGATCAAAAGGCATGTCATACTCTTTATTTCGTTCACCAAACCATAAATATTGACGATTATATCAATATCAATCACAAAAGGCAATGACGCACAAATTCACCAATGCACAAATATTGATAAAACTTATCAATGAAAATCACGAAAATTGGTGAAGCACAAATTCTAGAAATCATCTCAAGAAATCCAGAAATCACAAAAGGGGGAAAGGCCTATCACAAACGGGGGCATAAAGCTCACCAACATGTGTATCACAAACGGAACGCTAATTCCATGGTTGCTAACTATCGCAAATTGAGCCGAAGCTCCACAAACGGCCCGAAGACCATGGGTTGCTACCCCACCAATTTGAGTCGAAACTCCACAAAACGGGGTTTAGTCTCCCTCGCAGACAAAGAGACATCGCACATTGCTAGTCTAAATCACAAAAATGATCGTCATGATCATCAAGAAGTGACAATTACAGTAAGCTAGTAAATATATGAGCTTAGCTTCATGTCCCATAACCACTAGCTTAACTTAAATATTTACGAACAAATTGTAGATCTCCACCAGAAAATTGTCACAAGAGATTTAATCGATCAAGTCCAAGAATTAACCGATGAAGTAAACGCAAGCGTTTCATACCACTTGTTTTACTAAGTCGTTTAATTAGATTTCTCATATGAGTGAGGTAAAGGTTTGTATATACTAATAGATTGGAAATCGGTTTGAGAAAATGAGCATTGTTATAAAATAGTGTTGAAATCGTTTAAAGAAAGAGTTTTGATATTTACTACTAGTATGGAAAACCTTTATATTTTAAAGTGACAAATCATAGAAGTGATTGTAGAAACAATCAATCATAAAAATTCACATTCGAAGACGTGAATAAAATCCAAAGAAACAGATAAAGAATCCGTCGAAATAGATATTCAAGAATCCATAAAACCGACCGAGAAGCCCAAGATAGTTTGTTTCGACAAATGGTCAACTCAGCATCTCAACAAAGCAAGTTCCATTGAATGTTTTTCAGATAAGATCCCCTACGGAGGGGGGGGTCCAGGGGGATGGCCACCCCCTAAATTGGGGGTGTGGGGCAACGCCCTTGCTACGGGGTTCGACCTGCCCGGTCAAGTCGCGGGGGTCCAAGGGGCAGCGCCCCGGCGGGGTGCATGGCAGTACCCCGTCCAAAACGGTACGACCTTGTGAAAACCTAAGGGACGATAGTATTGAGCAACCTCGATAATAAATGATAACAACAAATAGGATCATCACGAATCGATTTAAATTTGGAAACCATGCAAAATAGGCGAAATAGGCAAAACAGCAACAGGTCGGTCGGCCGGCTACAGAGCTCGGTCGACCGGACCCTGTTCTGAAAAAATCCTCGGGAAGCAGGTCGGTCGAGTGAGCTTTGTAGTTGGTCGACCGGACCTGAGACAGAGAAGTGCTATGCACTTTTAGTAGCGGTCGGTTGGCCGGCTACAGAGCTCGGTCAGCGAACCTGATGTTCTGCAATTTTAAACCCATTTCAAATGAGGTGCAAACTCCTTCATTTTGCAAACGGACAAGCACGGACGCTAAGGGTTTACGCCGATCGGCTACCCGGTCCTATCAACTCATAGATTCATCCCCAAAAACATGATCAAAACATCAAAGTTATTATTTTTAAAGATTTGAACTCTAAACACTAAAAATTGGAATATTCACAAAATCAATCCAAATCAAAATCAATTGCACAAGAATAAGTGTTAGGAATTCATACCTAACAATCGAAGATAAATATAGACAAAGATGTGAGATAAAAATCTCACCTTTGAACCCAAACGATTGAAAAAGAAGTTCGAAAGCAAAGGGAGAATCAACCTCTCTTCAACACAACCCAAACGAGCTTGAATCTATGCTAAAAAAGAAGAACATTCCCAAAGTTAGGTTTAGGAGTTTCTGAAATCCAAGAGAGAAGGAGTTGGAGAAGATGAAGAGAAGGCTTACCAATGGGTTCTCTTGAATTTGTAGCTAGAAGTTGGATTTGCTAAAGAAAACTAGGGCTTGAGTTTCAATTTCCCACTCCTTTCTCCATTGTTATAAAAGCTTGAGTATTAGGAAAATAGAAAGGAAGTGAATAAAGAGGTGAGGGTTGGGACTGAATACATAAGTGGGGTTATTGGGCTCAGCTCAAACCAAAGCCCTAAGTAAAAAGTGGCAAAAGTCCTCTAACTCCAAACATATCAAAGCTTATACTCAAAAAGATCGCAAACGGCGTTTTGAACTCAATGGAAGTGTTCCCGAGTCCTAATTCAACCGTATGCAAAAAGTATCTTTTCGGACTAAATTCCGAGTATCGAAAAAAAATATTTAAACAAAATATTTAAATATAAAATCGATAAATATGCGGGTTGTTACAGGATCGAAGTGGTTTTCGAGAAATAAATCTCGATCCTGGTCTCTTTGAAACGATCAAAGCATTTTGTCCAACATTGATAGTCGGTTATTTAACTATCAATTAATATTCACAAACATCCATCAAACAATAAATAATTTGCCAAATTATTTATTAACCTTAAAAATATCTTCACAAGATATATATCTATTTTCAACTCTTTGAAAACAGTTTCAAACCATCTTTCCTTTTCCAGAATAAACTTTCCCAAATATTTCTATCTCCACTGAAATCACCAAGCACAAAACTAGATTTTTAAAATAATTTAAAACACTTTACTTTGAAATATACTTTAAAATATGTAAGGTAAAACTACTTCAAAAATTTTGTTAAAAATACATACTATATGAATATTTGAAAATAAGGTTACTTAATAGATTATAAAACTAGATTTACACTTTTAAAAACAAAATTTCTAAGCCACTCTTAAAATAATTACTACCATAATAGATTAAAAGGAAATGCTTACTTTATACTTTAAATATTAGAAACAATAAATTTCCCAAAACTTGTTTTTAAAGCAACCTTTAAAAACCTTTAATTTATATTTAAAAACTTACTTTGAAAACATACTTGGTTACCCAGGGAGAAATTTCCAATCTCAATCACTTAAATCAACTTTCCAAATTGATTCCCAATTTATTCCATTTGAAATAAATTTCTTTACTTATCAGTTCATTTCAAAATTCATTAATTATGGATTTTATTATTATTTTCAGTTTGATTTTCAAATCCTTTAACTGAAATATACAAATTTCAGGTTATTCCCAATTTCTTCTTTATGCTTCTTAAATAATTTATATCTTAAATTTTAAATAAATGTTTTGTTCTTTTAAATAATAATACTGAAGTTTAAAATTCATTAATATTCTGATTGTTCCAAATTACCCTTTCTATACTCAAGATTTATTTATTAGAAATTTTTAAGCCACTTTATTTCTTTTTTCCCATTCATTCTTAAATTTATTCAAATTTCCATAATTATCTTACTTACAACTTCACTTCTTTTATTATCATTCCAAAATCCACTTTATATATTTTTGGAAATTCATTGTACCCAATTATATCCAACCGAGCCATATCATTCAATATTCCAATATAAATTATCAAATAATCACAACAGAGGGTATTAAATAATTTAAATAAATGTTGAGGGATCCAGTTGGATCCCTCCAACCTGTTTTCCCTACATCCACAGACGTTAGCACAACATAAAATACCAATTCCACAATATACTGTACTATAGCACATCAATCACTTTAACCATTCAAACAATTATTTAAATTTAATCATTTAAATTTAAATTTAACTGAGTGAGATTAACTCACCTTTTGCTTTTCGTTCGGCAATCCAATTCCATCTCGACCATTATCTCCCAATTTTGGACCTTGTATAAATATTTATATAATTTTATTAATATACGAGCTTATCGAACAAATAAAAATTCCATTGGAAATTTTAATTAACCAATGATTTATCTCAACTAATAATTTGATTTTAAACTAATTTCCTTTAATATTTCAATTGACTAAAATTTGAATAGGTTAATTTAACAAGCTAATCATCATAATACTTTATTCTAAAACAGACTAATAACTTTAAAACGTATATATGTATATTTGTTTCCTTTTGAAACTACATATATATATATATATATATATATATATATATATATATACACCTATAGAATTGATTAGAATCTAGCTTATATATATTCTTTCAACATTTAAAATCCCTTTTTATTTTCCAAAATCTTCTATATATATTTATATTATCTGTTTACTGTTTACCTATTAAAATAGAGATCTTAAACCTTACTATAAAAATAATTTTTCTATTAAACTATACTATCTCAATATAAATCATTTAGATTAAAATAAAATCAAAATAACGTACTGTAAATTATACATATACATTTCCAGTAAATATTCTCATATATAATTTACTGCTAAATTTTCAGATTACCAAATAAGATTTCAGTTTATAAATATCCTGTCTACACATTAAAATAAATAGAAGCAGAAAAGAAAACTACCCTGCCGAGAAAATCGTCATTGCTCGAATCCCCTAAGCACAACACCCATGCAATCGACGCCGCAACATCGACTGCTCACCATCCCCAACCGGATCGTGACCCATTCTGCTTCACCTCATCCTCCGCCATGCTACAGCAATGAATCCCGCTACACCACCGCAGCCGAGGCTGTCGCTTCCCCAGTGACGTACACCATCGATTGAGCAAACTCGATTTGTTCGAACTCGAAGGGAAAGCCACCTACTTGCAGTCACAAGACCACAAAATTGCTACCACACGCGCGCATCAATGGTCGACGTCAGCGTCACGAACGACTTGATCCGATCGAAAAGCTCAACGACCACCATTTTTTTTTCTTCGTATGAAATTAAGAAGAGGGAAAGGACATCTCACGATTTTATTTCGATTTGGGAAAAGGAAATGGAGGAAGACGTTTGGCCCTGATTTTTAAAGAGGAGAAGAAGATAATCTTTCGGCCATGATTTATAATTTTTTTCTTTGATTCGAAAAGAAGAGTTCGGCTGATATAAAGTTGATTGCAGGAGATGTTTGCGTGCTGTTGTTAAAAAAAGGAACATGATATGAAAGGAAGTCGGCTGGTGAGATTGACATATAAAATTTAAATTAAATTTTCGTTGTAAATTTCAACGCGTTTATGTAGAGTATGCTCACACAACAACTTCAAAAACTACGAAAATTGAAATCCGATAATAATTCAATAATACGGACCCAATGGAATTGGTTTCGTCGAATTCCGAGACTGCGCCTCGAAAGACTATTTTTTTAAATTCAATTTAAATAGTATAAATTTTAAAACTGAACAAACCACTGTTAATTTCAATTTTACAACTTCTATTACCTTCAGTGTTATCAATATAAATTTTACAAACCTTAAAATTATTTTTAATAGGTTTAGAGTTCCAAATTCAATAATTTATCCAATTTCAAATTATTAAATTTAAAGTTTTAATTAATAATTAATTAGTAATATTTGAATTCAAGTTAAAAATTTACTTTTAAATATTTCAAGTCAATTAAATATTCCAATTTAAATTGCTTAAAAATTCCGGGTCATCATAGTAAGGATCTTTGTTTATGATAAATAACTTAATAATTAAATTTGATTTAATATGGAATCTTGAATCCAATCTAGTGATTTTATTTAAGGTTATTCCCTGAAATGGATACGTTTGTATAATGAATAATGTATTTTGAATTGAGAAAATGAAATACAGTTTTAATTGGGCATTTGGTAATAAAATTTATTTAACTTGAAATCATAGTTAATTGACATCTAAATGAATAGATTTATAAAGAGCATTGGATTGCTATATTAACCATGATAAAATATATTATTTAGGGTTATGTTTTGTAAAAAGAAATGATTATGATTTAAAAATGGGAATATGTAACTTAAAGATGACTTAACTTGAAATTGGGAATTTGGTTTTAATGGAAATTTTAAGTTAAGTAAATAAATGGAGATTTAATTTTATTTAGGAGATGGGTATTTAAATAAAATATTAAGTTGTTAGTTGAAATAAAAGTTAAGAAATTTATAAAGTATTGACTTAACAAATGAATTTTAATTTAAATTGGATATTTATTAATAAAATGTTATTTTATTAAATTTATAAGTTAAGTAATATCCAAATAATTTTTTTTTGAAACGTGGAGTAAGTTTGATAAGTTAAAAATGAGAAAATTTGAGATATATTGTTTAAAAAGGTATAGAAGAAACTATAGCATTTCAGAAGTGTTGTAACTTCTGAAATTTGAACTATGTGCTGAAATTACTAAATGGACCTATAATAGCATTTCTGAAATGCTATAGTTTCTGAGTTTGAACTATGTTTGATATGTACTAAATATACTTACCGCATCACTTTATAAGTGCCGCTGTTTTGAAAATTACAATGTTTGAAATATTGAAATTGAACAAATGAACTTAGAAATTGCTGAAATTCTGGAAATTGAATATTTGATTTGGAAGGATAGCTACTTCATATTTAATGGTTTAAATGAAGGTCATTTTAAAGACGTTATGAGTTGGAAATTGTATTTAATTAAGAATTGTCTTTAAATATAATGATTTGAAACTCATTGAAATTGATGAATTAAGAATATGATTTTATAACCTGGTTTTGGTTTAAGGTGATTTTAAAGTGAATATTTTAAGTTTAATAAATTAAAGGAAATATTAAGTGATTTGGAAATTTGGGTTTTATATAAATGATATATTGATTTGGTTTTGAAATGAAATAATATAGACATAGTTTTGACATGGATATGTTATTTTGGTTTTTGAAGTGTAAATGATTTTGAAAAATATCCATGGGTTATAATAACGTTGGGTTGTTAAAGAGACCTGGATCGGAATTTGTCATACTTTCTGCCAACTTCGAAAACCACTTTAACAACCGTGTACGCGGTGGAGATTCAGAATGAAGTAGGATGGCGGCGGCGTTCCTTTGAGGTATATACGTGGACCCGACTCCCGGGAGTTGGCATAAGGTGGCTAAAATCGGACCGATTCCGGGCCAGTGAGGTAGCTCCTCTTATCGGACACACTCCTTCGATATTATATTCTGACTTTGAGACTGATTTGGTGGCCACTTTTGATTTTTGATTTTGGCGGTGTGGCTCGAGGTGGGCGGTAGTTGCGCGCTATGCATCACCATTAGTCCAGATAGTAATTGATATATCTACCCTGGCATTGCCTTGTGTGCCGTGTCACCTACCCTACCGCATCTTGTACGATTTTGGTTTTCTCCCGTAGCCCGTGGAGTATTTAGGGTAGCCTCCTGATCTGGAGGTACACTGATACTGGATGGACTACCGGGACTATTACATGTTAAGGTGGAAAATGTAAAGCATTAACTTTATTCAAAAGTAAGTTTATTTTACTATAGACATTATTATAGTAGCGCAAAATTACTACATAGTAAATAGTTTAACGGATCCTTAAAGGATGGATGGTCCCAAGCATCCTTTAAGTTACTTGTACCTTATTACAGTTCACTTGATCGGTTTACATTGTATAAGTATGTATGTGTTGACTCAAGTGTTTTGTGTATTTACTTTACGCTCGGGTCAGACTGAGTGATACAGCATTAGAGATTCACCTTTGGGGTTGGAGCTTTGCTTGAAGATCCAGCTATCTATTTCAATTTCAGTGTTCAGTTGATTCCAGTTATTCAGTTGATTCCAGTGACGTATTCAGCTTTGTAATTGATTTTCATATTAAGAATTCTGTTGTATCTTGTTTAACTCTGATCTATTTATATAGTAGCTTCATGAACTAATATTTCTTTACTTCCGCTGCATTTATTACTATGTGTCTGTGATTCTGTGATTTATTTATTTGTTGTATATTCTGAGATTTGCCAAATTTATTTTACAATTCGGTATTTTGAGCAATTCAAGTATGACATGTGCGGATGCGAATGGTTGAAAATATCGGGTCGTTACATTTGGTATCAGAGCTTTGGCTCTAAGAAAATTTAGCATATATGGTAAATTTATTTACATAATCACTTTCATTCGAGTTTGAATCTCTTCCTTTTGACTCGGTTTCCTTTGAATTTTGGAACATTCCCTCCGTTCCGAAATTCACTCTTTTCCATCACTATTCATCTTCTTTTGATTTTGTAGTATCCCATAACTCCACTTCGGATGATCTTTACAATGAGTCGGCAGTTTCGCCAATCTTCGATTGATTTGTGAAGGGGAAAACTCCTTTACAATAGGCATTTATTCACCAGAGTTTCTATATATCCTCGGTTTACAATTCTACTATATCTTGCTATGCCTGAATTTTATCTCTTGAGATCGAATGTAGATTGCTTCAGAATTCTGCATCGATATTATTCTTTAAATCACAGTTCACCTGATTAAGGTTGCCTGCAATTTATATAAGCTTATCCATTTCCTTATTCGGTTAGTTAATCATCTTATCTTTTGCTCCAACTTATCCTCAAATCAAATTTTTTTTGATTTGAGCTAATAAAATTTGAATCTCTATCCTTGCTTTGAAAATCTATTCCGGCGTAGTGTATTTGAAAATCTATATTTAAAATGTTTTATATATCTTGTGTTGTTTGAGTTGTTGATGTTGATTTGGGTTTTCGATCGATTTGTCCGATTAGCGATACAGATAGGATCTCCAAAACACTTGAACAAAGCAAACTGACACCATATTATTTTCCAATTTAGTAAATAAATTTTGTATAATTATATTGGATATGTATGTAAGTATAATCTTCTAAATTTTGGTAGTTAATTTAATGGGACGTTGAAAAATAATATTTGACTTTATATAAATAAATGGACTAGAAAACATGGTTATAAATTAATTTGGAAATTTAAACGAATTTAATACATGGAACTAAGAATTTAATTTCCGATGGTTTTAAACTTTGTGTTTAAAGTTTTAAAGGATATATAATTAAAAGTATTTTCGAATAGAAATCGTTTTCAAAGAATTTTAAAAGTTGTAAATAAGTGCTCTTCTCTTTGTCGTTGGAAAATAATTTCGATGATGCAGCATCATCGACATTCATTTTCTTGTTTTGAAGTGAAGAGACCATTCTGTAGTTTTGCTACAGTCTCGCTTTGGAGAATTAAATTGATTTGGATGTCTAAAATAAAATTTGATTATAATGAATATATGTGATATACGATTTTAAGATTTGATATATATTATGTATATATAATTATTTATCTCTAAAATAGTTCGAAGTTAACCAGAAATTTAATTCCTAAATTTTATCTTAAAGGATAATGCCAATTATAAAATGAAATCAAAATTTTGAATAAGTATTTAAGCTTGGATAATTGAATTAAGAAAGTTTTATTTGTATAATATTCTTTTGCATTCCAATATAACTTACCTTAATTATTAGAAGTTAACAATGTAATTGGATAATATACAATATAAAAGGGATTTTATAAATAAAATTTGAGTGGTTATAATAGATGTTATACAAAATTTTAGTTATAAAGGATTAATAGAGGTAAATAGAATGAAAGGTTAACTGAATAACTTACAATATAAAGTGGTGTTAAAGGAACTTTTAAATATTGATATATTTTATTCAAATTAGTTAATTTTGTAAATTTTTTTTTTATAAAGTTAGTATTTTGAATAAGATGTATTGTTTAGCAAATTCTTTCTTTGCCCTTTTCTTTTTCCTTTTTGGGGATGAAAAGTTTTGAGTAGGGGTGAGTGTAACGACCTATAAATTTTGATAATTAATCTGGTTGATTTAATAAGATTTTAGTAATTAAATTTAGAAAGGAAAAAAAAGAAAAATACTTTATAATTTATAATAAAGCGAGTGAAAAAAATGAAATGTAAATTAAAGGTTATAGTAACGGTTGTAAGTTACTATTTAATTGGTCTATTAATGTAGTTGTAACTGTTACATTTGGGTATAAAATTGAATATAAGTAAATAAATGTATGGTAATTGATTGGATTCAAATTTATATAAGCAATTCTGATAATTAGTGGAAATAATAAACTTGAGTGTAATAATAAAGTTAGTGATTACATTTATGCAAGTCACCTTTTTATTTAGGCTGCTAAATTCAACGTAGGAAATCAATTACATTTAAATGTAGGTAAATGTTCATTAATGTGAGATAGAACTGTACTGTAAAGTGTGAATGTAATGACATAAATGGAAATGTATATTTTGTTCATAAGATGAAAAAAAGGAATGAAACAAAGTTGAATAAATTGATTAAGGTTTTAATTAAAATAAATGTATATATTTGGCAAATTCAATATAATTGAAAATAATAGTTATTACAAAAGAAAGATGAAAATTTTAATACATATTTATGTAATGAAAGATAAACAAATATATGGATTTATTGGAAATTTAAAACTTATACTTTTTTAATTGGATAAAATACAGTGTTTTGTGCGCGGTTGTTTTCTATATCTTACTTTCTATTCTTCTATGCTAATTTCCTTATTTTGTTTATTCTTTTATTTTGTTTAAACTTTTATTTTAATGAGTGGATTTTTTTTGATAAATGGCTTAGAAATATGAAAAGACCTAAGTTACTTGTCTTTATTTGTTGCCTTTTCCCTTTCCCTTGCCTTTCCATTTGCATAGCCAATTACTTCCCACATTTATAGCCGTGATTTTCTCCTATCAATCACGTACATATTGTTCCTCAAACTCCTCTTTCCATTTGCGTGCAAAAAAAGGAAAAAAAATAGTTAAATCCATAAATTTATTTGCTTTATTTCTTTCCTTTTTATTGCCTACCTCCTTAATTACCTTCTAGCCATGCATTTTGTTTTCCTTAAGCCGTGAGAAACTTTCCATTCACTTTATTTGTCAATTGCATGCAAACAAAGAAAAACATACATGATTCCTTCTCCTTAAATTGTGCCTTTTAATTACCTAACCATTCATTTTCTAGCCTTTACATCTCTAGCCATCCACTCTCCATATCTTTAGCCGTTCATTATTTGTGTAACCCTAGCCGCCACTTTTATCATTATCTCATGTGAAAAGTTCTCACTTCACATATTTCATTTGCATGAGAAAAAAATGGTAGATCTAATATCCATGGCTTCTCCTTCCTCTTCTTCTTTGTCTATTTTCTTTTTCCTTTTTCTTTGTTTTGCCTCATGATTTTCTTGGCCTCTACCTTGCACCATCCCCTAGTTGACCTCATCACCATCTCCTCTATCACCCCAAAGCATGGCCGTGACTCCTAGATGAGAATCCATCACCGAAGGCCTTGAAACCCTAGCCAAACTCCTAGAATTCATCTCCTTCCTCCTGTTAGACTCGGCCATGCCACACTAACACTACCTACATGCCATGCCATGACTACAAACATCCCTAGCCATAAGATTGTGATGCCTAGACCCTACCCAAACCCAATGGCCAAGCCCACTTAGTGGTTGAAGCAAAGGATGTGTCACTTTTATCTCATATTTTCATTTGTTTTAATTTCTGTTCTTTTATATTGAAATATATTCTTATATATGTTGTATTTGTTTACATACAAGATTTGGATCCGATTCTTCATCCACTCAAAAATATAATCATGCTTTGTCGTGCCTTTTTCGTGCTTTGCGGAGTTTGGATTTTTATTTTGAATTTGATTCTAGCTTTTAAAAGGTGAGTTTATTCATTCTAGACATACGTACTTTTATAATTGTGAAATGATGACAAGTGAATATGTAAAACTGATATGCTATGTTCATACCTACCCGTGAAATGTTTATACGATGTTAAATGCTTTTTACATATATGTTACATCATCTGTTATGATAATATTTGCTAAATTGTTATTTTATTTCCTATTTATCACACTGCAAGTTCCCTATCATTATGGGTTGAAATGATACATACCCGAATGGACTGTAGAATATGGAAAAATCATTATGGGCTGAAATAATAGGCTCGAATGATTTTTATTACATTTGATTTACATAGGACTGCGGGTTTGAAATGATAGAACCCAGATTTTTCTTTTTAAATTACGGATATAAATGATACATATTCGTCTCACTTGACCTAGGTTAGGAAATTTTATATAGACCCACAAATAAATTTTAAATAATATTTTCCTAAAAATTATTAAGTATTTTGAGTTTAAGATATATGAGATTTTAGCTTAAAGATTTGATTTAAAGATTTGAAATATAAATGGATACTGGATTTCTATAAGATTAAATTTTATAAGTTTATTTTGGTTTTAATTGTAATTTAAAATTTTTATTTGGTTTTAAATTGTAACGTAAGGATCTTTGTTTATGATAAATAACTTAATAATTAAATTTGATTTAATATGGAATCTTGAATCTAATCTAGTGATTTTATTTAAGGCTATTCCCATAAATGGATACGTTTGTATAATGAATAATGTATTCTGAATTGAGAAAATGAAATACAGTTTTAATTGGGCATTTGGTAATAAAATTTATTTAATTTGAAATTATAGTTAATTGATGTCTGAATAAATAGATTTATAAAGAGAATTGGATTGTTTATTAACTATGAAAAAAATATTTTACTTAGGGTTATGTTTTGTAAAAAGAAATGATTATGATTTAAAAATGGAAAAATGTAACTTAAAGATGACTTCACTTGAAATTGGGATTTGGTTTTAAATGAAATTTTTAAGTTAAGTAAATTAATGGATATTTAATTTTATTTAGGAGATGGGTATGTTAAATAAAATATTAAGTTATCGGTTGACATAAAAGTTAAGAAATTTATAAAGTATTGACTTAACAAATGAATTTTAATTAAAATTGGATATTTATTAATAAAATTTTATTTTATTAAATTTATAAGTTAAGTAATATCCAAATAATATTTTTTGAAAAGTGGAATAAGTTTGATAAGTTAAAAAAGAGAAAATTTGAAGATATATTGTTTAAAAAGGTATAATTGAAACTATAGCATTTCTGAAGTGCTGTAACTTATGAAATTTGAACTATGTGCTGAAATTACTAAATGGACCTATGACAGCATTTCTGAAATAATGTAGTTTCTGAATTTGAACTATGTTTGATATGTATAAATATATGTAACGACCCGCAAATCCACACCCCTTGAGTCAACACTATTCTACATCAATCAACTCAAGTTGCACAGAAATACGAACCATTTGGGTTAAAGAAGAAGAGGTAGAAGGAGAAAACAGAAAACAACAACAGAATCTAACCAACCCAGCGGAATAAAATATAATATATAATAAAAGATCTTTACACAAAAGAAAACTATATCGGTTTTATACATACATCATCAGAGCATACCATCAGAGTTCAACAACATCAATAACATATAACTAGATACACAGCGGAATAATAACCAAATACGGAAGTACGTATCGCCATCCAGCTCGTCTCCTGAGCTCCACAGCATCATATCCTGTATCCTATAATACTCGGTCCGACCCGAGCATTACGGCTAAATAACACCTGAGTCAGTCTGGAATACCAGCGTGAGAAATCACACTCAAATTGATTATTAAAGTTTCAAAATGTAAAGGCCCGAAAATCCGTACTCCTTTGAGCTGGCAACATTCCACAACCATCCAGCCAAAGGGGAACAAACTTTCGAATCTTTATGGTTTAAGAAGAAGAAAGAGGTAGAAGAAGAGAGAGAAAGAAAACAGAACAACAAAACAACAACAGAACAATATCAGAATCTCACAATTCGCAGCGGAACAACATCTAATAGATAAATGAATATTTATTAAAACAAAAGAACTATACATTTTATACATTACATCACATTACATTACATAATCAGAGTGTACAACAACAAACAGCGGAAAAGAAATACTATATACAATAGATAATATGCTACGCCATCCAGCTCGCCGCCAGATATCTGTAACAACACCTGAATCCAGAATGACCTGATAACCTAACTCTAGACTGCCCGTGTAGAAAATTGGTGGGCACCCAGAGTTTAGGAAGGGAACAATAAACTCCAGGTCAGTCATGTGACTGGTGTGAGAACTAAAACAGTTATTTATCTTTTAAACAAAGAATAGGAGAAATTTTAAAAGAAAATTCGCAATGCTTTTTGAAAATGAAACTACCATAAGGTCTCCCGCCACACACACAATGCAAACGCAGACTTGGAGGAGGTTTCTCCTTATGATAGTCAAAGATGCTTGCTACGCAAAATCAAAACATTTTTGATATTATTATTAGTGCATAGTGTAGAAAACAAATTTCGAAAGTAGAATATAAATCTTAGCCAGCATAGGTACCATTATATTATGCCTACTATAGCTACCATATTAAATGGCAGGTTCTACAACTAAAACCGTACAAGGCTCGTATTGTTTCTTTGGATTTCCAACAAATGGTCAGGCCAAGGAACTTCCCATTGCCACATGGAAACGCCTCTGGAATGACGTCCCGAGAACCTAACCGAATCTCTGCCAACACAAGGCCGGGTTACCCCTAACTGGGTAACTACTGACACGAATATGTCATTCCCCGATCGTAACCGATCTATATCCGAGGATCCCCGATTTCCAACAACCACAAAGTAATAAATTTGCAGTAACCACATAGGTTAAGTATCTGGCCTCCATACCATGATACCACCTCTATCCAGAAGGAATGACATACACTAAAGGGGCGCTACCCCCTAATAACCTTGCCGCATCTTTCCTGTTTTGACCATTTCGGGGTGTGAGGCTCGATGAAGTCTCGTCCACAAAGCCACGCTTTACAAAAGCAGTGCTTTTTGGGTCAACAAATGATCAAAGCAATGATCATCAAGATATACGATCAAACAAATGATCCTATCACAAATGATCAACACAATGATCATTTCACAGCATCACTTAGCATGCCACACTACCAAATTGGGAGTATATCACTAATAACTTTCAACTACATAACCTCTGAGCTCGTACGACTCAGAGAAGGGTGTTAAGCTAAGAGAATAAATTCTCCGCCACCAACAGAAATATATTTGAAAGAAATCATCTTTATATCTCAACTTGTAATGTCAGACATACAATCCATACAAGTCTGTTCCGGGCTCGAATAGAACCGAAGGCACTTACAAAGAAGCCCTTGCAATCCGGATATTCATTAATCACGTCCGGACTTCCCGTCACTAAGGGTGATAAAACCTCTGTACCGGAGATCATCCGATGCAGAGTAACTCGACGGTGATCCTTCCGTTTTCACAATTATCCGGTCTTCAACACCGGTCTTCAAATGCCATTTATAACGACGTATCACATATTCGGAGTGGGTAATACGACCCCATGGTCCTTTCCCGGTTAATCCGAATAGTGAGCGCTTATTTTAAAAATAAGTGTGGCATCCAATTCAAGCAATCACAACAAATACTCATTTAAGGGTAAGTATTGATAGTCGGTTATTTAACTATCAATAAAGATCAGCAACATCATCAGATTCCAAATAATTTTCCAAATTATTTATTTTCCCAAAAATATCTTTACAAGATATAAAATTTCCACACTTCAAAAATAAACAATGTTTATTTTGAAAACCAATTTTCCCTTTCCATCTATAAATTCTATAGTGAATTTATATTTCAAATTATCTATTGATCTACAGTTTTCAATAGATTTCAAATATTCAATTCCAATTTATCTTCAAAAAGATAAATTCTTAAAAACATTCCATTTCATATTGGAAAAGCAATTCCATACTTATTTAATAAGTAATTCACAAAATCTTATCTATTTCCAACAATTTGAAAATATTCAATATACTTAACCCATAGTTAAGTATATATTTCATTCTTTAAGGAAAACGTTCTTTTATTCACTTTTATTTGGGTCAAAACGAATGTTGCGTAAAACATCGTTACGACAACCCAAAATCACTAGTATAGGGATTCAAAATTTAAAATAGATATATATAAATCCCAATACTATACAAAAATATTTCCTTTCGGAAACCATTTACTATAACAACAGTGTTATAGTCCATCATTTCCTTATTTTCTCGAAAACGTCTATTTTAACAATAAATGTTGAAATCTATGTTTTTATTCCCTTTTATTTCTCGAAAACATCTATTTCAACAATAAATGTTGAAATCTAGGTATTCGATACTTAATGCATTTTAAAGCACCTTTAAATCATTTTAAATTCCATTTAAAACATCCTTTCCCAAAATATATCCATTTTCTTTAATAATATATTCACTGTTCAAAATCGTGAATATATTTCCTTTAATAAATTTCAATATTAAATTTATCAAATTCAATTGATTTCGAATTTATAAACAATGTCTATAAATTCTATTCCTATTTATAAAACTTCGATTGATAAATCTCCTTTATTAATCCAATTTAATTTACATAACCCAATTTTGTACCAAAGGTTCATATTATAAGTTAATTACTTATAATCCTTTTTTTCACAAAATCGTTCTTTCTTAACACTTCACAAATCATAAATCTTATTACTTATAAGATTTTATCTACAGCCTTATTTTCAACATTAACAAACCCCTTTTTAAAATTCCATTATTTCGATTTATAAAATATACGTTTTATAAATCTCATCTACAAACCGTTCATGCTTTATCAAAGATTTCAATTTAACTGCCAAGATCCGATTTATAAGATAATTTCTTATAAATTCTTTATTTAATAAAATCTACTCATTTTAAAATCTTCACAATTTGTAAATCTATGATTTTCAATGAAATCCATTTTATACTCCATTTTAACACTTAATAGACTCTTTTTAAAATTCCAACGTTTTTAATTTATAAATGTAAATTTGTAAAATCTTTTATACACATCCTTTATAATAGTTATTCAAAATTCCAATTAAAACCATTTCATAAATTTATAAACTACTTATCTCAAAAATAACATTTTGGTTATATTTTACAAAAATCCTGAATTCTATAACTATAAGAATTGAAATTTGAATTTATTTTAAAATGAATACATTCCAAATTTTAAATAAAAACATATACTTTGAAAAATCACTTTAAAATCCTTTTCAATTCAAAATCGTTATTTTTAACTTTAAAAATGGATCCGATGATGCAACAGCATCCAATAGTCAATCACGACAACAAATATCATATATCGATATGAAAATCAACAATCATCACAATATTTACAAGCAAATAAATATTTGTGAGGAATCCAGTTGGATCCCTCCAACCTGTTTCCCTGCATCCACAGACGTTAGCACAATACCAATCCCGTTTCAAGACGGGATATCGCGGTATATGGGATTTTATAAAATATACATCCGCTTAATATGCGGCGCAATAGGGTCTCATCCGCTATACGAGGCGGGAAATCAATCAACTGCAATATATACATATGCCAATATATATATATATTGCTATATATAGATATATCCTAAAATATCTAATATCACAATCAAGCAAACAGTCAATCAATCAGCAAATTTTAAATTTAACTATTTAAAATTTAAATAAACCCTTTTGGAGTGAGAAGCTCTCACCTTAGCTTTTATTTTGCAGTCCATTTCATCTTGACTCGATTTTCAACCAAGTATAAAAAATTCAAGATTTATTATTTAAATTGAACGAACAATTCAATTGTCATTTATTAAAAAAATTTCTTTTATTATCTAATAGTTTCTTTTAAACCAATTTCGTCTTTAATAATCGATTTAACTAAAAATTTTGCTTTAAATTAATATCCTTATTTTAAATCAATTTCTTTGAATAAATTTGTTTAACTAACAATTTTGATTTTTTTTTTAAACAAATCTCCTCTTATATAAACTTTTCACATTCCAAAAATAATATTCCTATCTTCAAAATTTTAACTTCAACAATTATCAATCGATTTGTATGAATATTAATTTTCATTAAACAAATTTTATTTTATCAAAAAATTAAAAATCGAATTAATAACATTTCTTATTATTATTATTTTTTTCCTCTACAAATTTTAAACAGTAATAAATCTCTCTGTAATTAAATTAAAAACTTAAGGATTAATCAAAGTAAATTATACCTTCTAAACAATGTCGAACACAGATCGAACATGCCATCTCGTCGCCGACCCTGACAAGCGATCTCCCCAGCCACGATTTGCAACCCGCGGCCATCAAACCCAAACCCAGAAACCCTACAACCTCGAACTCGACTAGAGCCACACGCGACCACAGCTCCGCCTCGTCGATCGAAACCCCAAGCCGAGATGCCTACCTCCATCACGAATCGAGAATCGCCCCTATGCCCTCGCGTTCACCCATCGCAGTCGCGACTCTCTCTCTCTCGCATCCCCATTTCCAATGCCATGCTCGAGTTCGAGCATAGCCATGAGGCCGTCACTAAGTTCTTCGATTCGTATTCCCCCCCAGAAGCCGCCGCCCCCCTACGCGAGATTTCGCTTCGATTTCGTTCGCTGCGTTTTTTTTCTTTTCTGAATTCGGTTTTGAGGAGGACGCCATTTAATTCTAAATTGAACGAGAGAGGGGAATGGAAGCTCCGCCGTGCTTTTCGTTTGAATGAGAGGCCATTGATTTTGTTTCGTTTGAAAGTTTGAATTTGTGAGCAAACTGAAGAATGAGGGAGAGGATATTTTAAAAATAACAGAGGGATGGTTATCACGTTTTCTTTCGTGATTGTAGGCGTGAATTTAGGCACATCTTTCGGAAAAGAAATGTGCTGAGGTTGACTAATTTCAATTTAAATTCAAATTGGATTCAATTTGATTTTGATGTGTTTTCTCACCGTGTGCTTACATAACAACTCAAAAAAAATACGAAATTTGAAATCCCGCAATAATACAATATTACGGACCCAACGGAACTGGTTTCGTCGAATTCCGAGATTGTATGAAAAATGACTATTTTTAAATATCGATTCGAACGATAAAATTTCAAAACTAAACAATTCACTTTCAAATTCAATTCTGAAGCTTCTATTATCTTCAATATTATCAATATGAATTTTCTAAGCCTTTGAAATATTTTTAATCAGCTTTAAACTGAAGATTCAAATTTTTATTCAACTTTCAATAGATTAAATTTTATAATTTAATCGCCAATTTATTATGAAAATTTGGAATTCAGTTCAAACCGTCATTCAAATATTTAAAATTAATTAAATATTTTCAATTTAAATTGTTCAAAATTCTGGGTCGTTACAATCTTCCCCCCTTAAAAGATTTTCGTCCCGAAATTACAAGTTAGGAAGAATGGTCCTTAATTGGTTTACTATTTTCCACAATTCAAATAGTTTTATCAACTTACTAACCTAAATCTTTTAATTAAAGATTCATTATCATTCCAATTAGCTCTCCAACTTTGATTATAAGTTTCAACAACATTGTTTACTTGAAAATTTAAATTTAAATTCAAATTCAAATTTCAAACTTTCAATTTTTTCTCAAAAAATTTCTAACACTCTAAATTTTCGAAAAATTTCGCCAGCGTCTCCTTTGCGCGGCTCGATCGGTACGACTACAAAATGGCACCACGGCCCCTCAGAATCAAAAAGAAAAGAGAAAGCCAAGTGGCTGGAGAAGAAAATCATCAAATCTCATAATAAAATTGAAATACGTACCTTTTTGTCGAGCAATTCAATTTTATCTTTGAAATCAAAATCCCAATTCCTTTATAACACCTGTATCACCTGCTAGTAGTAGTATCCAATTCCAACATTCAAACCATTTTGCACATTCCATTTCAAAATATTCAATATATACTTCTTATACATTTTTTTTTACTTCATTATTGAAGTTACATATTTATTCTCATTCAATTTTACATTTCAATCAATTTTGCATTTCAAATTTCATTTGAATTCAATTTTATTTACATTCCATATTCATATTCATTCCATTTGAAATTATTTCACAAATAAATAAATTATCAAGTTAATTTTACTTGAATTCAATCCAAATCAATTCTATTCAAATTCATTTACTTCCAATTTGAATTTAATTTCATAACTTTCAACTTCGCTAATTCAATTTCATTATCACTTAATGAATTTTATATAATCAACTAACAATCAAACTAACAACCAATGTATACTCCACACAACCAAATTTAATTACTCTTCATGATATTCAATTTGGTTAAATATTAAATTGACTTCCATTCAATTTATTCATCTTCCAATTTATTCATTCTTTTACATTTAATCGATTTACATTCAATTTTTTTTATCAATTCAATTGTTAATTCATTTAACATTTCAAGTTGAATTTCATTTATATATCTCAAGTTCACATCATTTAATTCACTTGATTATTTTACTTCGATACCAAAATCAATTTCATTTAACTTTACTTAAGTTATATTCTCTTTCAAACATCATTTGTTTAACTTAACTTAAGTTTCCACTTAGAAATCCAATTCTATTTATTTAACTTCCTATAGTTAAAATTTTATTGTGCTTATTCACATTTGTTTCAACTTTTCCAAAGTAAAAATCTCTTTTTATTTATAAATCACTTTTATAAATCTTTCCATTTAGTTTCACTTCCATATACAAGATTATTTCACAATTGTAAACCATTTTAATTATAATTTCATACTTATAATTCATTTGTTTATACAATTCATTTCCTTTACCATTGTTGTTTTGATTTAATTTATGCAAACAACCTAACAATCAATTTATATACACTTTACTAATTTCTGAAAAATTATTCTTTTATATATAAAATATAGTCAAAGTAAAATTATTTCATTTACCCAATTTTAAAACAATATTGTGTCGAATTGTTCTATTCAAGTGTTCAGAAACCCCTTCGATTCAGTTTCGAGGCTGCGCCGACGAAGGTTCATATACCACTCAACAAACCAATCATCACAATATAAAACAATTTTATATTCACTAACAAATACACACTCATATCTATTATTACACTCAAACTCATTCTAGAGTACTACTGACTCTATCTCTAATGAGTAACACCCAACAGAACCATGGTTGTCGCTTAACCATATGCTCTGATACCACTTGTAAAGGCCCGAAAATTCGTACTCCTTTGAGCTGGCAACATTCCACAACCATCCAGCCAAAGGGGAACAAACTTTCGAATCTTTATGGTTTAAGAAGAAGAAAGAGGTAGAAGAAGAGAGAGAAAGAAAACAGAACAGCAAAACAACAACAGAACAATATCAGAATCTCACAATTCGCAGCGGAACAACATATAATAGATAAATGAATATTTATTAAAACAAAAGAACTATACATTTTATACATTACATCACATTACATTACATCATCAGAGTGTACAACAACAAACAGCGGAAAAGAAATACTATATACAATAGATAATATGCTACGCCATCCAGCTCGCCTCCAGATATCTGTAGCAACACCTGAATCCAGAATGATCTGATAACCTAACTCTAGACTGCCCGTGTAGAAAATTGGTGGGCACCCAGAGTTTAGGAAGGGAACAATAAACTCCAGGTCAGTCATGTGACTGGTGTGAGAACTAAAACAGTTATTTATCTTTTAAACAAAGAATAGGAGAAATTTTAAAAGAAAATTCGCAATGCTTTTTGAAAATGAAACTACCATAAGGTCTCCCGCCACACAGACAATGCAAACGCAGACTTGGAGGAGGTTTCTCCTTATGATAGTCAAAGATGCTTACTACGCAAAATAAAAACATTTTTGATATTATTATTAGTGCATAGTGTAGAAAACAAATTTCGAAAGTAGAATATAAATCTTAGCCAGCATAGGTACCATTATATTATGCCTACTATAGCTACCATATTAAATGGTAGGTTCTACAACTAAAACCGTACAAGGCTCGTATTGTTTCTTTGGATTTCCAACAAATGGTCAGGCCAAGGAACTTCCCATTGCCACATGGAAACGCCTCTGGAATGACGTCCCGAGAACCTAACCGGATCTCTGCCAACACAAGGCCGGGTTACCCCTAACTGGGTAACTACTGACACGAATATGTCATTCCCCGATCGTAACCGATCTATATCCGAGGATCCCCGATTTCCAACAACCACAAAGTAATAAATTTGCAGTAACCACATAGGTTAAGTATCTGGGCTCCATACCATGATACCACCTCTATCCAGAAGGAATGACATACACTAAAGGGGCGCTACCCCCTAATAACCTTGCCGCATCTTTCCTGTTTTGACCATTTCGGGGTGTGAGGCTCGATGAAGTCTCGTCCACAAAGCCACGCTTTACAAAAGCAGTGCTTTTTGGGTCAACAAATGATCAAAGCAATGATCATCAAGATAAACGATCAAACAAATGATCCTATCACAAATGATCAACACAATGATCATTTCACAGCATCACTTAGCATGCCACACTACCAAATTGGGAGTATATCACTAATAACTTTCAACCACATAACCTCTGAGCTCGTACGTCTCAGAGAAGGGTGTTAAGCTAAGAGAATAAATTCTCCGCCACCAACAGAAATATATTTGAAAGAAATCAGCTTTATATCTCAACTTGTAATGTCAGACATACAATCCATACAAGTCTGTTCCAGGCTCGAATAGAACCGAAGGCACTTACAAAGAAGCCCTTGCAATCCGGATATTCATTAATCACGTCCGGACTTCCCGTCACTAAGGGTGATAAAACCTCTGTACCGGAGATCAGCCGATGCAGAGTAACTCGACGGTGATCCTTCCGTTTTCACAATTATCCGGTCTTCAACACCGGTCTTCAAATGCCATTTATAACGACGTATCACATATTCGGAGTGGGTTATACGACCCCATGGTCCTTTCCCGGTTAATCCGAATAGTGAGCGCTTATTTTAAAAATAAGTGTGGCATCCAATTCAAGCAATCACAACAAATACTCATTTAAGGGTAAGTATTGATAGTCGGTTATTTAACTATCAATAAAGATGAGCAACATCATCAGATTCCAAATAATTTTCCAAATTATTTATTTTCCCAAAAATATCTTTACAAGATATAAAATTTCCACACTTCAAAAATAAACAATGTTTATTTTGAAAACCAATTTTCCCTTTCCATCTATAAATTCTATAGTGAATTTATATTTCAAATTATCTATTGATCTACAGTTTTCAATAGATTTCAAATATTCAGTTCCAATTTATCTTCAAAAAGATAAATTCTTAAAAACATTCCATTTCATATTGGAAAAGCAATTCCATACTTATTTAATAAGTAATTCACAAAATCTTATTTATTTCCAACAATTTGAAAATATTCAATATACTTAACCCATAGTTAAGTATATATTTCATTCCTTAAGGAAAACGTTCTTTTATTCACTTTTATTTGGGTCAAAACAAATGTTGCGTAAAACATCGTTACGACAACCCAAAATCACTAGTATAGGGATTCAAAATTTAAAATAGATATATATAAATCCCAATACTATACAAAAATATTTCCTTTCGGAAACCATTTACTATAACAACAGTGTTATAGTCCATCATTTCCTTATTTTCTCGAAAACGTGTATTTTAACAATAAATGTCGAAATCTATGTTTTCATTCCCTTTTATTTCTCGAAAACGTCTATTTCAACAATAAATGTTGAAATCTAGGTATTCGATACTTAATGCATTTTAAAGCACCTTAAAATCGTTTTAAATTCCATTTAAAACATCCTTTCCCAAAATATATCCATTTTCTTTAATAATATATTCACTGTTCAAAATCGTGAATATATTTCCTTTAATAAATTTCAATATTAAATTTATCAAATTCAATTGATTTCGAATTTATAAACAATGTCTATAAATTCTATTCCTATTTATAAAACTTCGATTTATAAATCTCCTTTATTAATCCAATTTAATTTACATAACCCAATTTTGTACCAAAAGTTCATATTATAAGTTAATTACTTATAATCCTTTTTTTCACAAAATTGTTCTTTCTTAACACTTCACAAATCATAAATCTTATTACTTATAAGATTTTATCTACAGCCTTATTTTCAACATTAACAAGCCCCTTTTTAAAATTCCATTATTTCGATTTATAAAATATACGTTTTATAAATCTCATCTACAAACCGTTCATGCTTTATCAAAGATTTCAATTTAACTGCCAAGATCCGATTTATAAGATAATTTCTTATAAATTCTTTATTTAATAAAATCAACTCATTTTAAAATCTTCACAATTTGTAAATCTATGATTTTCAATGAAATCCATTTTATACTCCATTTTAACACTTAATAGACTCTTTTTAAAATTCCAACATTTTTAATTTATAAATGTAAATTTGTAAAATCTTTTATACACATCCTTTATAATAGTTATTCAAAATTCCAATTAAAACCATTTCATAAATTTATTAACTACTTATCTCAAAAATAACATTTTGGTTATATTTTACAAAAATCCTGAATTCTATAACTTTAAAAATTGAAATTTGAATTTATTTTAAAATGAATACATTCCAAATTTTAAATAAAAACATATACTTTGAAAAATCACTTTAAAATCCTTTTCAATTCAAAATCGTTATTTTTAACTTTAAAAATGGATCCGATGATGCAACAGCGTCCAATAGTTAAACACGGCAACAAATATCATATATCGATATGAAAATCAACAATCATCACAATATTTACAAGCAAATAAATATTTGTGAGGAATCCAGTTGGATCCCTCCAACCTGTTTCCCTGCATCCACAGACGTTAGCACAATACCAATCCCGTTTCAAGACGGGATATCGCTGTATATGGGATTTTATAAAATATATATCCGCTTAATAGGCCGCGCAATAGGGTCTCATCCGCTATACGAGGCGGGAAATCAATCAACTGCAATATATACATATGCCAATATATATATATATTGCTATATATAGATATATCCTAAAATATCTAATATCACAATAAAGCAAACAGTCAATCAATCAGCAAATTTTAAATCTAACTATTTAAAATTTAAATAAACCCTTTTGGAGTGAGAAGCTCTCACCTTAGCTTTTATTTTGCAGTCCATTTCATCTTGACTCGATTTTCAACCTAGTATAAACAATTCAAGATTTATTATTTAAATTGAACGAACAATTCAATTGTCATTTATTAAAAAAAATTCTTTTATTATCTAATAGTTTCTTTTAAACCAATTTCGTCTTTAATAATCGATTTAACTAAAAATTTTGCTTTAAATTAATATCCTTATTTTAAATCAATTTCTTTGAATAAATTTGTTTAACTAACAATTTCGATTTTTTTTTAAACAAATCTCCTCTTATATAAACTTTTCACATTCCAAAAATAATATTTCTATCTTTAAAATTTTAACTTCAACAATTATCAATCGATTTGTATGAATATTAATTTTCATTTAACAAATTTTATTTTATCAAAAAATTAAAAATCGAATTAATAACATTTCTTATTATTATTATTTTTTTTCTCTGCAAATTTTAAACAGTAATAAATCTCTCCGTAATTAAATTAAAAACTTAAGGATTAATCAAAGTAAATTATACCTTCTAAACAATGTCGAACACAGATCGAACATGCCATCTCGTCGCCGACCCTGACAACGATCTCCCCAGCCACGATTTGCAACCCGCGGCCATCAAACCCAAACCCAGAAACCCTACAACCTCGAACTCGACTAGAGCCACACGCGACCACAGCTCCGCCTCGTCGATCGAAACCCCAAGCCGAGATGCCTACCTCCATCACGAATCGAGAATCGCCCCTATGCCCTCGCGTTCACCCATCGCAGTCGCGACTCTATCTCTCGCATCCCCATTTCCAATGCCGTGCTCGAGTTCGAGCATAGCCATGAGGCCGTCACTAAGTTATTCAATTCGTATTCCCCCCCAGAAGCCGCCGCCCCCCTACGCGAGATTTCGCTTCGATTTCGTTCGCTGCGTTTTTTTTTTTCTGAATTCGGTTTTGAGGAGGACGCCATTTAATTCTAAATTGAACGAGAGAGGGGAATGGAAGCTCGGCCGTGATTTTCGTTTGAACGAGAGGCCATTGATTTTGTTTCGTTTGAAAGTTTGAATTTGTGAGCAAACTGAAGAATGAGGGAGAGGATATTTTAAAAATAACAGAGGGATGGTTATCACGTTTTCTTTCGTGATTGTAGGCGTGAATTTAGGCACATCTTTAGGAAAAGAAATGTGCTGAGGTTGACTAATTTCAATTTAAATTCAAATTGGATTCAATTTGATTTCGATGCGTTTTCTCACCGTGTGCTCACATAACAACTCAAAAAAAAAATACGAAATTTGAAATCCCGCAATAATACAATATTACGGACCCAACGGAACTGGTTTCGTCAAATTCCGAGACTGTATGAAAAATGACTATTTTTAATTATCGATTCGAACGATAAAATTTCAAAACTAAACAATTCACTTTCAAATTCAATTCTGAAGCTTCTATTATCTTCAATATTATCAATATGAATTTTCTAAGCCTTTGAAATATTTTTAATCAGCTTTAAACTGAAGATTCAAATTTTTATTCAACTTTCAATAGATTAAATTTTATAATTTAATCGCCAATTTATTATGAAAATTTGGAATTCAGTTCAAACCGTCATTCAAATATTTAAAATTAATTAAATATTTTCAATTTAAATTGTTCAAAATTCTGGGTCGTTACACAAAAATCCTTTTGAAAATATAAGCATCTCGTTAGACCATGCCATAAATAAACATGTTGGGTTTTTACCTTACGATAGCTAAAATATTTCTTATTAAAATCCTCTGATATTATAATAAGGTCTATATACAAATACTTATTCAAATAGCCGAAATTGTTACATTATTAAATTCCAGCTACTAGCCACAGAGTGGGTAATACAAACAAAACACGTAAAAGGCACGTAGGGAGAATGGATTTCCAACTAATGACTAGGCACTGGGGTACCACATGTCACGGTATGTGGCCTAGATCACAGTACCGAGGATCACTCCTGACCCCCTGCAATACAAGACCCGGACTACCCTTACTGGATAGTCCCAAGTAATATCACCCCATGGTTGGGATCAGCAACCACACCTCCAAGCCGAAATAGAAAGGGACATCTAGACAGGGATGACCATACCCGAAAATGGGTGCTGCCCACCAAGCCTTACTGCATAACCCCTGATTTTCAGTCATTCCCGGTTGATGAAGCTTGAGGCTAAGCGTTACCTTTTTAGAACATATCCCTTAGAATGCCCATCGCCCACCTGGCGATGTTCTGAAAGCGTTCATCCATACAAGTCCGTCCCCGGTTCGAACGGAACCGAAGACACTATTCCTACTACATCCATTTTGGAAATATCCTCAGGATTAGTGGCAACTAGCCCTTGCACTTCACTACTCCATCTTCGAATCCGAACATACAAACCGGATCGAAGTGGTTTTCGAGAAATAAATCCCGATCCCGTTCTCTTCAAAACGATCAGCGCGTTTGGCCAACATTGATAATCGGTTATTTAACTATCAACTGACATTCACAACAATCACCAAATAATAAATAATTTTCCCAAATTATTTTGTAATCCCAAAAATACCTTCACAAGATATATTTCCTCTTTCAAACCCTTTTGAAAATAGTTTCCAACTATCTTTCTTTCTCAGTATAAATTTTCCCAAATATTTCTATTTCCACTGAAATCACCAAGCACAAAACTTTAGATTTTTAAATAATTTAAAACGCTTTACTTTGAAATATACTTTAAAACATTTAAGTTAAACTACTTCAATAACTTGTTAAAACTACATACTATATGAATATTTTAAAATAAGGTTACTTTATAAAAGTTAAAACTAGGTTTTCACTTTTTAAAACAAAAATACTAAGTCATCTTTTAAATAATTACTTCGATAATAGATTCGAAAAATATTTACTTAGAATTTAGATATTTAGAAATAATAAATTCCTAAAACATGCTTTTTAAAACATCATTAAAACTGTTTATCTTATATTTAAAAATTTACTTTGAACGTACTTGGCTATCCAGAGAAATATACTTCTCTTCACATTCTTCTTTAAATTTCCAATTTCAAACACTTGAATCAATTTCCAAATTGATTTCCAATTTACTCCCTTTTATTCCAAAATCCATTAATTTCAGATTTATTCCTTAATTATGATTTAAAATACTTTTAACTGAAAATACCAATTTTAGATTTCTCAAATTACATCTTAATCCTTTTAAATAAATTTAAACTTTAACTTTTAAAATAATTCTTTATTCCTTTAAAATAATATCACTAAATTTTACAATTCATTAATTTCTGTTTATTCAAAATCTTTTTCTTTTCATACTCGAAGTTATTTATTAGTATTTTAATATCACTTCCATTTCTTTTCAATTCATTCTTAATTTATTCAAATTTTCTATAATTATTTCGCTTACAAATTCACTTCTTTTATTTCTTTCCAAAATCCAATTTGTATATTTTTGGTAACTCATTATACCAAAATATATTCAATCAAACCATAGCATTCAATATTCCAATATAATTCATCATAGAATATCAAATAATCATAACAGAGAATATTAAATAATTTAAATAAATGTTGAGGAATCCAGTTGGATCCCTCCAACCTGTTTTCCCTACATCCACAGATGTTAGCACAACATAAATATCAATTCCACTTCGAGGTGGAATATCGCGGTATATGGGATTAATATAATATCATCCGCTACTATGCGGCGCATAGGGTCTCATCCGCTATATAAACATGGGAAATCAACCATTCCAAGACATACTATATACTACCATATATAATATAACACATCAAATCCAATCAATCAATCTATTATTTAAATTTTACCATTTAAATTAAAATTAAAATTCAACTGAGTGAGATTAACTCACCTTTGCTTTTCGTTTGCAACCCAATTCCAAACCAACTTGTTTCCTCACAATTCTTCACAATTTACCTTGTATAAACATTTTTTATGATTTATTAACATTTGCATCTGTCAAAAAAATAAATTATCATTTAATAAATTTAATTAACTAATTTTAGATGACAATTTAACTAACCTGGTTTACTTTTTTTTTCTTTTCTTTCCAGCTTATAATTTTATAATAGGGTATACATAAATATCCAAATTTCTCAAATAAATGTATTAACTAACAATAAAGTTAACTGATTATTATACATATACTATAAAGCTTACCTTACTGTAAATTATCCTTATTATAATTATATTATTTTTATATAACTAAACATTTTCTTCTTCTTTTTTTCAAAAACAAAGTACTGAGTTACATACACCTATATGCTGATAATTGATAAATGGGTGAATTAAATTCAAAGATTTTAAACTTACTTAACTGAAATAAAGTCTAGTTACCTTATTGATCAGACCCGAGCACGCCACCCTACATGTTGACTTTGAACAAAACGAGAGGCCACCGCAAACCCCTTCCAAATCGAATCTTCTTCCCACCATCGTTGCTGCTACCCACGCGAACGCTATCCTCTTCGCACGTGAGTCAAACACACCTCCTAACCCCAGATGAACACGCGACTTCGCCTCCAGTCCAGCTTCCTCTACGCGATGTCGATCGTGGTTTGAAAATGCACGATTTGATATAAATTCGTATTCTTCTTCGTTTGATTTTTGGTGATATGAAGAGGAGAGGATTTCAATTTGGGGGAATCGATACGGCCATTATCTTTTTTTTTAGATTCTGATTTGAGAAGGATTCGGCTGTAAATAATAAAAGAGAAGCGTGTTGAAGAATACTCGCTACAGTGTTTCTAAAGTGAAAGAAAAACGACGATGTGAAATTATTTCAGCTGGTTGACGAGAATAAAAATAAATACTACTTTAAATTCAAATTCGAATATAAATTATCTCGACTTACGTAACCTAAAATCATGAACTCCTATTGAGGCGTGCCGCTAGGTGTTTACAATATTATACCCCTATTACGATTGTACTGGAATAAGTTTCGAGTCCTAATTCGATCGTATGGAGAGGATAGCTTTTTAGACCAGTTATTATATTGAATTTTCGATATAGATTTCAACGTGTTTATATATCGTACGCACACACAACAACTCCGATCGCTACGTAATTTGAAATCCGATAATAATACAATACTACGGATCCAATGGAACTGGTTTTGTTGAATTCCGAGACTGTGCCTCAGAGGCTATTTTTAAATTCAGTTTAAACTGTAAAATTTTAAAACTGAACAAACCACTGTTAATTTCAATTTTACAACTTCTATTATCTTCAGTGTTATCAATATAAATTTTACAAGCCTTCAAAATATTTTCAACAGGCTTAAAACTTCAGAATCAACATTTAGCTCAACTTCAAATTATTTAATTCAAAAATTTAATTATCAAATTATTAGTGATGCTTGAATTCAAGTTAAAAATTAACTTTTAAATATAAAATCAATTAAATATTCCGATTTTAAGGGCTTAAAAATTCCGGGTCGTCACATTCCTTCCCCCTTAAAAGAATTTCGTCCTCGAAGTTACTAGTTAGGAAGAATGGTCCAATACCCGTTTACTTTTCCCAAAACTAAACAATTTCTAACAATTTGCTAAAACAGCCGTTTATTAACAACACCCAACTACTGTTCCTAACTTCCGAAAGTTCTCCCATTAGGTTTCCACTAATATCATATACCCAACCATTCAAATTTCAATTTGAAACCAAATTTTGAATTATCAAAATTTTCTTAAAAATTTTCTAACTCCCTAAATTTCCGAAAAATTTTGCCAGTATCTCCTTTGCGCGGCTAGCTCGGTACAACTACAAAAGGCCTCTACAGGCACCCAAATTCCAAAGGAAAACAAAAAGCCAAGTGGCCCGATCAAAACCCAATCAAATTTCATATAGAAATTTAAACACATACCTTGTTGTCGAGCAATTCAAATTTATCTTCTGAAATCAAAACCAATTTTCTTTTCCTTTATAATACCTGTATAACCTACATAGCAATAAGTCCAACCACAACATTCAAAAAACATTTTATTTACTTCCTTACAAAATTTCAATATTTATTCAAATATTAACTTAGAATATATTTGTAATATCAATTTTCTAATTAAGAATTCACCATTCCTTTCTTAAGTTTAGTATAAGCATTTTATATGCTTCTTTATTTACTTTCACTTCACCACTTTAGTTTATATCCATTTCTATTCAATATGCCTTTATAATCCCATTTGAATTCAATTTTCTTCAATTTACTAATTGCTTTCAAATCTTAATACTTTTCCAAATTTCCATCTTCCGATTTTACTTCAATTCAATCTTGTCTTCAAACTTCGAATATTAAATTGTATTCGTCTTATCTCAACCCATATGTAATTAACCATTTTCTTTTATTAGTTTCTCTTACTAATTTATTTAAAATTTCAAATAAAAGTTTACTTGCAACTTTTTCTTCCTTTATTTTCTTCAGTCTCACCTTACTTTACTTTCACGCTTTTAAATTAGATTTCAATATTCAGTTTTTAAATCTATTTGCTTACTAATTTTAAATCCTTTGTCGTTAGTGAATTTTTTTTTAAAAAAAATTCTAACTCCCAAAATTTTTGGAAAATTTTGGCAGAGTCTCCTTTGTACGGAGGAGCTTTTGCAATTTGACAAGAGATATAAATATATATACATCGGCCCACACGGTCGGAAAAACAAAAATAAGTTCATATTTCCTACTTTTATTGCATAGGCGTACCTTATTTAGCATTTTTAAGCAAGCGGCTTATTTATTTTAGCATTTTGTCCGATCAAATCCATCCATACGGCTTCTCTGAACCTGTACTTACTCAATTTAAATATGTAAGTACTAAATACATGCAATTTATTAACATTTCACTTATATTCAAATAGCTAACATATAGATTTCATAAGTAATGCATGTGATATACATTTATAAGTACATATGCAAGGTTTCGACACTAGTTTTAAATTATTTGCATCCAAATTACATACCATTCCATTCAATTCATTTTTAAACGAAACGAACTAATATTCATTTCAATTGATGCCAAAATCAATTTATTAAACTGCTATTGATTCATATAATTTTGTTTACTTCCGTTTACGTCGAACGACCAATTTTCTAATGCAATTCAACAATATTAATGTGAATAAATAATAATATAAGCTTTATAACCAACTTAAATCGATTCCAACACAATTTACACTTGATTCCATCCCATTTTAATTTATTCACAATCTTTTCATTGCATTTTCTTTCATTTTCAAAAGTTTGATTTCAAACCATTTTATTAAACTCGACATCATCCCATGCTTCTATTAACTTTAAACTTAAGTTAATTTACTTCAATTCACTACCATTTCATAACTTAAGTTCATTCTCATTTTAATCTATTCATACTCGAATTGGATTTATTTTCATCTCAAATCATTTTTATTTTAACCCAATTCCATACAACTTCAGTTCATATTTAATTCACTTACAATTCTAAGTTGAATTTCTGTTTATAACTTAAGCTTCATTTCCAAACTCAATTATCTGTTCACAATTCAATTCTAAGTTATTAATTTCGAGTTCCATTTCCATATTTCATCAACTAATTTATTATCCAATTAGTTCTCCCTTGGTTTATATTCAATAATTGATTTTTAATCTCAGAATCTCTTCATTAAATTTCTTAAGTGCAAATGCAGCCTAACACTTTTTATTACTATTTTCACAAGCACGGCCATTATATCTGACACTTATTTTCTCTTTGAGTGCAATTATTTAGTGAACATAAGGTTGGAGGATTATGAACTTGTTTAGTATTGTACCAAATTGATAACAACACTAGAAAATACAAAAAAAATACATATATGGGTCCTATTGTCATAGTAACTAAAACAACAGGGCGAAAGCATTTACTACCTAGGCATATTGTTGAACTAGCTTAAAGCATAGCTCAGTTTTGAATTCAAAACATCATAGAAAAGATGTACACCCAGGCAAAATGTGTCAGGTCCTTTAATATAAGCATGTAAATTTTGAAACCAATATATGCCATAATCTAACTAGTGTTATGTATAGAAAACCATTTTATCACACAACAAGGTTCTGGAATATACAAATATATTGGCTATTAACTGGATTAGAACTTCAAATCTGAAATCTGTATGACCCTATATGAACTTAAGCATAAAACATATGAAACCAACATCACTTAGTTTATGTATTTAAAAATCATCGGCTGCTAAGTAAAACTTGTAATAAGTCAACACGATACATATGCGTTATTACACCATTTAAGAGATGTCAGATTGCCAGTTTAAACAAAAGCCTAGTTTTCAAAAGATGTAAGTATTTTAGTTATCAACTAATTAGCATTTCAATTTCACAATATTTCCATTTCTTCTTATATCAATGTTATTTTATTTTAATTTGATTTCCATTTCAAATTTATTTTGAATATTAATTCCAAGATTAAAATTTCATTTTCTTTTCTTATTAATATCAACGTCTCTTTATAAGTTCAATAGTGGATTTATCTTAACTTTGTTTAGTTATTCCTGATTTAATTTAAATTTTAAGTTTCTTTTAGTTCTCAAATTTACTTACCTTCTGTTTGCTAGCTACTTTTAATTCACTTCAATTAATTTGCATACATTCTAACTTATTTTCGTTTTCTTAAGTAATTATTTTAACTCTTCTCCAAGTTAAATTTTGTTTCTATTCTAAACAAAATTTTCAAATTTTATAAGTTTCCAAACATATTCATTATTCTAGAATATTTTTAATAAGATTCCAGAATTTTGCTCAAAAATACCAAAACATTTCAAATCAACCCAGAGTTTAAACCATTTCTAGAATGTTCAGAATTAAATTTTGAAAAACAAATATATCTAACTCAACTATTCCTTTGCATTTTCAAAATCGAACCAAATTTCGCAAACAAACATTAATCCAAAACATCCAGGTAGTAATTCCCCTCTTGGAAACTCGAAAATGAACACTGATGATGTCGCGATCATCATCAAAATTATTTCCCAGTGACCGAAAAGAGTTTAATGCTTTTATCCCCTTTAAAATCCCTTTAAATATTTTAACTTCCATACTCTCTAGATATCAAATCCAATTCAAAAATATTTCTAAAATACATATTATTTCTCCAAAACCCTTGAAGACCATTTTCGAATTCAAAGGAATTCAATTTTTTCCAAACTTTTAAATTCTAAATTCTTCAAATTTATATTGAAATATTACTGTGGACCTTTATCTTATTTTAATTATGAATCACACTATAATTCACATTTATAGTTTACATTTACAAATCTCATTTGTATATGAATTTGTTTCTTAGTTTTTAATTATTATTTCAATTCCTTGTTCAATTATTAATCATGTTTACAAATCCATTTATTTTATTAATTTATTCCTAAATCTTTGGTTATTATTTCAATTTCTTATTTAATTCTCATATAATAATGATAATAATTTAATATTATCACTTTCTATCAACCAAGCATCCATATATAACTATAATAATTTACGAAAAATTATTTCCTTTATATACAAAAATAATTTGGGTAAAATTATTTGATTTACCCTATTTAAAACAATACCGTGTTGGTTTATCTTGTTTAAGAGTTTAGAAACCCCTATCGATGACATGGCGTCCCACATATTGACCAGAATCCTTAAACACTCAACCGATAAACAAACACAACATAAAACAATTTTATATTCACTAACATATACACACTCATATCTATTACTACTCTCAAACTCATTCTAGAGTACTTCGGACTCTAATCAACGAGTAATCCCCACCAAAGCCAAGGTTATCACCAACCTAGGCTCTGATACCATGTGTAACGAC
Source organism: Allium cepa (assembly GCA_030765085.1). Lineage (NCBI taxonomy): Eukaryota > Viridiplantae > Streptophyta > Magnoliopsida > Asparagales > Amaryllidaceae > Allium > Allium cepa. Next base: position 623,706,958 of record CM060938.1, on the reverse strand, counting down.
CCGCAAATCCGCACCCCTTGAGTCAACACTATTCTACATCAATCAACTCAAGTTGCACAGAAATACGAACCATTTGGGTTAAAGAAGAAGAGGTAGAAGAAGAGAAAACAACAACAGAGTCTAACCAACGCAGCGTAATAAAATATAATATATAATAACATATCTTTACACAAAAGAAAACTATATCTGTTTTATACATACATCATCAGAGTATATCATCAGAGTTCAACAACATCAATAACATATAACTGGATACACAGCGGAATAATAAACAAATACGGAAGTACATATCACCATCCAGCTCGTCTCTTGAGCTCCACAGCATCATATCCTGTATCCTTTAATACTCGGTCTGACTTGAGCATTACAGTTAAAAAACATCCGAGTCAGTCTGGATTACCAGCGTGAGAAATCACACTCAAATTGATTATTAAAGTTTCAAAAATCCTTTTGAAAACAAAAGCATCTCGTAAGACCACGCTACAAATAAACATGTCGGGTTTTTACCTTACGATAGCTAAAATATTTCTTATTAAAATCCTCTGATATTATAATAAGGTCTACATAAAAAAACTTATTCAAATTGCCGAAATTGTTACATTATTAAATTACAGCTACTAGCCACAGAGTGGGTAATACAAACAAAACTCGTAAAAGGCACGTAGGGAGAATGGATTTCCAACTAATGACTAGGCACTGGGGTATCACCTGTCACGGTACGTGGCCTAGATCACAGTACCGAGGATCACTCCCGACCCCCGCAACACAAGACCCGGACTACCCCTTACTGGATAGTCCCGAGTAAGATCACCCCGCGGTTGGGATCAGCAACCGCACCACTAAGCCAAAGTAAAAAAGGGACATCTAGACAAGGACGACCTTACCCGAAAATGGGTGCTGCCCACCAAGCCTTGCTGCATAACCCTTGATTTTCAGTCATTCCCGGTTGATGAGGCTTGAGGCTAAGCATTACCTTTTTAGAACATATCCCTTAGAATCCCCATCGCCCACCTAACGATGTTCCGAAAGCATTCATCCATACAAGTCCATCCCGGGTGTGAACAGAACCGAAGGCACTATTCCTACTACATCCATTTTAGAAATATCCTCAGGATTAGTAGCGACTAGACCTTGCACTTCACTACTCCATCTTCGACTCCGAACTCATTTGCCACGAAAACGTACAAACCAGATCGCGGTGGTTTTCGAGAAATAAATTCTGATCCCGATCTCTTCGAAACCATCGGCACGTTTGGCCAACATTGGTAGTCGGTTATTTAACTGTCAATTGACATTCACAACAATCACCAAACAATAAATAATTTTCCCAAATTATTTAGTAATCCCAAAAATATCTTCACAAGATATATTTCCTCTTTCAAACCCTTTTGAAAACAGTTTCCAACTATCTTTCTTCCTCAGGATAAATTTTCCCAAATATTTCTATTTCCACTGAAATCACCGAGCACAAAACTTTAGATTTTTAAAATAATTTGAAATGCTTTACTTTGAAATATACTTTAAAACATTTAAGTTAAACTACTTCAATAACTTGTTAAAAATATATATATGAATATTTTAAAATAAGGTTACTTTATAAAATATAAAACTAGGTTTTCACTTTTTAAAACAAAATACTAAGTCATCTTTTAAATAATTACTACGATAATAGATTCGAAAAATATTTACTTTAGAATTTAGATATTTAGAAATAATAAATTCCTAAAACATGCTTTTTAAAACAAAATTAAAACTATTTATCTTATGTTTAAAAATTTACTTTGAACGTACTTGGCTATCCAGAGAAATATACTTCTCTTCACATTCTTCTTTAAATTTCCAATTTCAAATAATTGAATCAATTTCCAAGTTGATTTCCAATTTATTCCCTTTTACTCCAAAATCCATTAATTTCAGATTTTATTCGTTAATTATGATTTGAAATACTTTAAACTGAAAATACCAATTTTAGATTTCTCAAATTACTTCTTAATCCTTTTAAATAAATTTAAACTTTAAATTTTAAAATAATTCTTTGTTTCTTTAAAATAATATCACTTAATTTTACAATTCATTAATTTCTATTTATTCAAAATCTTTTTCTTTTCATACTCGAAGTTATTTATTAGTATTTTAATATCACTTCCATTTATTTTCAATTCATTCTTAATTTATTCAAATTTTCTATAATTATTCCGCTTACAAATTCATTTCTTTTATTTCTTTCCAAAATCCAATTTATATATTTTTGGTAACTCAATATACACAAATATATTCAATCAAACCATAGCATTCAATATTCCAATATAATTCATCATAAAATATCAAATAATCACAACAGAGAATATTAAATAATTTAAATAAATGTTGAGGAATCCAGTTGGATCCCTCCAACCTGTTTTCTTTGCATCCACAGATGTTATCACAACATAAATACCAATTCCACTTCGAGGTGGAATATCGCGGTATTTGGGATTAATATAATATCATCCACTATTAAGCGGCGCATAGGGTCTCATCCGCTATATAAATGCGGGAAATCAACCATTCCAAGATATACTATATACTACCATATATAATATAACACACCAAATCCAATCATTCAATTAATTATTTAAATTTTACCATTTGAATTAAAATTAAAATTCAGCTGAGTGAGATTAACTCAACTTTGCTTTTCGTTTGCAACCCATTTCCAAACCAGCTTGTTTCGTCACAATTCCTCACAATTTACCTTGTATAAACATTTTTTTTATGATTTATTAACATTTGCACATGTCTATAAAGTAAATTACCATTTAATAAATTTAATTAACTAATTTTGGATGATAATTTTACTAACCTGGTTTACATTTTTTATCTTTTCTTTCCAGCTTACAATTTTGTAATAGGGTATACATAAATATCGTAATTTCTCAAATAAACATATTAACTAACAATAGAGTTAACTGGTTATTATACATATATTATAAAGCTTACCTTACTGTAAATTATCCTTATTATAATTATATTATTTTTATATAACTAAACATTTTCTTCTTCTTTTTTCTGAAAAACAAAATACTGAGTTACATACACTTATATGCTGATAATAGATAAATGGGTAAATTAAATTCAAAGAGTTTAAACTTACTTAGCTGAAATAAAATCTAGTTACCTTATTGATCAGCCCCGAGCACACCACCCTACATCTTGACTTCGAACACAACGAGAAGCCGCCACAACCCCTTCCAAATCGAATCTTCATCCCACCATCGCTGCTACTACCCACGTGAATGCCATCCTCTTCGCACGCGAGTCAAACACACCTCCTAACCCTAGATGAACACGCGATTTCGCCTCCAGTCCAGCTTCCTCTACGCGATGTCGATTGTGGTTTAAAAACGCGCGATTTCATATATATTCGTATTCTTCTTCGTTTGATTTGTGGTGAAATGAAGAGGAGAGGATTTCGATTTGGGGGAATCGATTCGGCCATTTTTTTTTTTAGATTTTGATTTGAGAAGGATTCGTCTGTAAATAATAAAAGAGAAACGTATTGAAGAATACTCGCTGCAGTGTTTCTGAAGTGAAAGAAAAACGACGATGTGAAATTATTTCAGCTGGTTGACGAGAATAAAAATATATACTACTTTAAATTCAAATTCGAATACAAATTATCCCGACTTACGTAGCCTAAAATCACGAACTCCTATTGTGGCGTGCCGCTAGGCGTTTAATATTATACCGCTATTTCAAATGTACTGGAATGGGTTTCGAGTCCTAATTCGATTGTATGGAGAAGATAGCTTTTTAGACCAGTTATTATATTGAATTTTCGATATAGATTTCAACGCATTTATATATCGTACGCTCACACAACAACTCCAATCAATACGAAATTTGAAATCTGATAATAATACAATATTACGGATCCAATGGAATTGGTTTCGTTGAATTCCGAGACTGTGCCTCGGAAGGCTAATTTCAAATTCAATTTAAACTATAAAATTTTAAAACTGAACAAACCACTGTTAATTTCAATTTTACAACTTCTATTATCTTTAGGGTTATCAATATAAATTTTACAAGCCTTCAAATTATTTTCAATAGGCTTAAAACTTCAGATTCAACATTTAGCTCAACTTCAAATTATTTAATTCAAAATTTTAATTATCAAATAATTAGTTATACTTGAATTCAAGTTAAAAATTAACTTTTAAATATTAAAATCAATTAAATATTCTGATTTTAAAGGCTTAAAAATTCCGGGTCATCACAATATACCTACCGCGGCACTTTATAAGTGCCGCTATTTTGAAAATTATAATGTTTGAAATGTTGAAATCGAACAAATGAACTTAGAAATTGCTGAAATTCTGGAAATTGAATATTTGATTTGGAAGGATAACTACTTCATATTTAATGTTTTAAATGAAGGTCATTTTAAAGGCGTTATGAGTTAGAAATTGTATTTAATTAATAATTATCTTTAAATATAGTGATTTGAAACTCATTGAAATTGATGAATTAAAAATATGATTTTATAACCTGATTTTGATTTAAGGTGATTTTAAAGGGAATATTTCGAGTTTAATAAATTGATGGAAATATTCGGTGATTTGGAAATTCAGGTTTTATTTGTTGAATCACTAGTTTTGATTCATGACAAAGCAAGTTAGAAGAAAAAGAGAATTCACGACAAAAAGAGACAATCAACAGACTATGGCTATACCAAGACTTTTAATCTATGTTCTCACTGTCTAGTACTTATGATTGAGTCTTTGAATTTTTTTTAAATCTATCCTCAAGTAGTCCACACTTCATGTTTCTTATAATTAAACAAAACATAAGCATAGTATGAAAAAATACCTCAGCTAGTCGACTGGCTAGGATCATCCAGTCGACTGACTGTGTACATTTACATATGCACTGTTTATTTTTTAAATCTTTTGCATAGTCAGTGGACTGACCATGAACGACCAGTCGACTGACCCGAAACCAACTGCCATATTTTCGAAAAGACATCTTCTTCTGTGAAAGGATACAACCCTTCTTTTAACGGAAATAGATGCTCCTCTTCGTCAGAACCCTTCACCAATGGCAGTAACTCTTCAACTACTATACATACATACTCCCAAACACTTCATATTTACCGATTTTCATTCTAACTCTCTAATACTCTTCTTATGCTTTAATATTTGCATTCAAATAGCGAACATACGTTTTTACTACTTTGAATCTACAAATAACTTTCATAATCTTCGATTTTTAGCATTACCTTCTCTTCATATCTTCACATACACTTCATATACTTGAGGATTTTATTATAGGAGGTTTGTACAATCAGTGACAAATCAGTGTTATCAAAAACACACAGTGTCAGATATTATTTTGTATTAGTGAAGTCCTCTTCTGCTGCTGAGGCGAAAAACCTGTTCAACTGCTCAGGTGTCTGTTCTGCTGCTCAGACTATATATACATGTTCCTCCGAGTTAAGTGAGGGTTATTGTAGTTGAAATTCCAGAAGGAGTCTGGGACTGGACGTAGAACGAGAAGTTCGAACTAGTATAAAAATTCCAGGTGTGCTTGTTCTATTTTACTTATGTAACGACCCAATCTTTTGACACCCGAAAGTCGACATTTATACGTCCACTGTATCAAATGTCGAATAGTCGAATGCCGAGAAACCGAACCGTTAGGGTTAAAGAAGAAGAAGATAGAAGAAAAACCAAAACAATAACAGAATCTCACATTTCGCAGCGGAAAAATATATAATAGATAAATGAATAATATTTAAATCAAAGACTCATCACTAATTAATACAATACAACATCAGAGTTTACAACGACATCATACATCACTGACAATTATTATAACTTTAGTATATGAAAACTGATTTGCACTAACCATACGCAGTGGACACTACATAGTAAAGAGATACGTCTCGCCATCCAGCTTCAACTCCTGATCTCCACAGCAACTCTTTTCTGACTTTGCTCCCGAATAACTGATAACCTGACTCTAGGCTTCCCGTGTGGAAAATCTTGGGCACCTAGAGTTTAGAAAGGGAATAATGAACACCAGGTCAGTCATGGGACTGGTGTGAGATCTTAAAAAACAGTTATTATTTTACAAAAGAAGACAAAAGATTTTAAAAGAAATCGCAACGCTTTTTGGAAAATGAAACTACCATAAGGCCTCCCGTCACACACACAATGCAATCGCACACTTGGGGGAGATTTCTCCTTATGATAGTCAAATATGCTTAATACGCAAAAATCTTTTTAATATTATCATTAGTGCATAGTGCAGAAAACATTTACAAGTTTAATATTAATCTTAGCCAGCATACGTACCATTATAGTATGTCTACTATAGCTACCATATTAAACAACATTACTCGAAATTCCTTTATTAAATATTTTCCCATATTTTTGGAATTTACTCAATAAGTTTTCAAAGATTAAACATTATCTATTTAAATTTCCTTATTTTAAAATTCACCCGTTTCCTTTGAGTGAATTTATTATAAATTTTCTACCCAAATTTCAAAATCAAATTTTTATTTAGTTCTGGTATCCTACGATACCAAAAATATATTCTGCTAAATTACAGCCTTCAACGGTTTCAATCATAAATAGTCACACGAATTAAAAATAATCAACACACAACATACGAAACAAATTAAATATTTGAGGAATCCAGTTGGATCCTTCCAACCTGTTACGCTGCATCCACAGACGTTAGAACAACAATTAAATACCAAATCCACTTCAAGGTGGAATATCGCAGTATATGGGATTCACAAAATATTATCCACTATTATGCGGCGCAATAGGGTCTCATCCGCTATATAATGCGGGAAATCAACAACTCCAAATACATATATAATACCAATTCCACTTCGAGGTGGAATATCGCGGTATATGGGTTTAATATAATAACCTCTACTATTATGCGGCTCATAGGGTCTAAACTAATATAACTAATAATAAATTAATTATTCAAGCACACAATCAATCAATTTTAAATTTAACTATGTATAAAAAAAATTTAAATCGGCGATTGAGTGAGAAGATCTCACCTTTCATTTGCCATCCATTCCAACTCATTTCCATTCCAGCTTGTTTTCATGATTTTTTTTAACCTTGAATAAACAAATTATATGATTTACTAATATTCGAATCGGTCGAACAATTAAGTGCCATTTTAAAATTTTATTTAACTATTGATTTAATTTTTAAAAAAACTGATAGTTTAGCTTAAACTATTATTCCCTTTAATAGATTATTTTTAGTAAACTAAAATATAAATATAAATCTTATTTTTCATCTTGAAACATCATTTATAATTATAAAAAATTATAGATTTCAAAATCAAACTTTATATAAACTTTTAATGTTTTAAAATTCCCCAAGTCAAGACATTTTCCAAAATTCCAATTTAAAAATTTAACTTCAGTAATTACCAAATCTATTTGCATGTATATTTTCTATAACCATATCTACTATATACACATGCATTAATTTAAATAAAAAATTGTTTTTGTATCTACTGTAATTTAAAATGCTATCTGCACATTTTTTTGTTTATTTTAAATATGTATATAATTCACTAAATAAAAAATAAAAATAATAAAGAAAACAAATACATCACCGCGATCGCCCAACAACACGATTTCGACTCCACCCATTTGCTGCCTCACGCGCGTGCTCTACCATTACCGACGATACTGCTCCTTACTTGCTTTGAATTTTGACGTGATCGGTTCTGAGCCAACCCTCGCGACTAGCTTGACCACATAAATTCACGCACGACTATAACCTCGATTTCCCGAACACGCCATTCGATCTACCCAATAGCGATTCACAAACGCACGCGCACGATACTGCTCAGATCGAGATCGTAATCCGTGGAAGCTCTACAACAAGCTCGTGATTTTGATTTGAGATTGAATTCGATTTCGTGTCCCTTATAATCGCGGTCAATTTTTTTCCTTCGTATATTTTTGAAAAAACAGGCTTTGGCCATAAATTTTTGAAGCAGCCGTGATTGATTTTTTTCTCGAAGAAGAAGGGAGTTTGAAAAAAGTAGCGACCAGTAATTTTATTCCTTCGTATATTTTTTTTTCGGCTGTGGATTTGATTTCCTATGAATTTTATTTGAAATTAATTTAGAGGAGAAGAGGAGAGGAACATCGTAGGTTACTTTATTTTGTACAGAAATCGCGGCCATTATCTTTTCACTGATGCTCTGGTGTTTGATTTTGAACGAGAAGGAGAACGATAATACACGATTTAGTAAGGGAGGTTGTCGGCCTTGAATAGGGGACAAGAAAATATGTTTACGTGCTTCAACCAGTTTGCTACAGTGACTGAAAGGAAGGGTAAAAAGTTTTGATGTGACAAAAATTCAGCTGGAGTTGACAGGATAAATATATAGTTTAAATTCAAATTCAAATTCAAATTGTCTCGATTAACGCATTTTAAAATTTTTGAATTCCTATCGAGGCATGCCGCTAGGCATTTATAATGTTTAACCCCTATTCCGAACGCAAGGGAAAAGGTTTCGAGCCTAAATTCGATCGTATGGAGAAGATAGCTTTTCGAACCAGTTATAATATCGAATTTTCGATTTAATTTTAAGCGCGTTTATTTATCGTACGGCCAAACAATCGCTCCAAACACTATGAAAATTGAAATCCGATAATAATACAATATTACGGATCCAATGGAGCTTGTTTAGTCGAATTCCGAGACTGTGCCTCCAAAGGCTATTTTTAAATATCGATTTTGTTGGGCGAAGTCCCACCGGACCAGGGCACTACCGAACCAACCTATCTCCAAGGCCTAGACGAACCACTCACCACCGGATGAGGGCACTACCGAACCAACCCATCTCCAAAGCCTAGCCGAACCGCTCACCACCGGATCAGGGCACTACCGAACCAACCCATCTCCAAGGCCTAGCCGAACCACTCACCAACGGATCAGGGCACTACCGAACCAACCCATCTCCAAGGCCTAGCCGAACCACTCACCACCGGACCAAAACACTACCGAACTATCACCGGACCAAGGCGTTTCCGAACCAGCTTTGCCAGGCCAGATTACATCAGCCCAGGCCCACTAGCGGCTATATACATCCAAGACCCCTACCCCCAGCCTCACTCTATAAATAGAGGGGTAGGGGTACAACAATGGCAGACAAGTTTGAGAGCTCAAGTGCGGACAGAACTTTCAAACAAATTTCATACACTTGTAATCAAAGATTTGTACTTGTGATTTGAACAGTGAAAGAGAATAACATATGAAGTGGACGTAGGCACATTCTGGCCGAACCACTACAAATCTGTGTGTCTTTTACAGTTTAGTCCCTGCTTTTTACATATTTGCATAAATCACCCAAATCACTAAGAACAACATAAAATCGATTAAATCATATGACTTGGAGGTGTTTGCCTATTTTTTGTGCAAATATTTTTGGTGCTTTCACTGAGAATGGGAGCTCAAAGCTTCAGCTTCTCCCACTTAACCTTCTTCCTAACAGCATCGCTCATTGGTCAGAAAACATGCCTCCCAGGCAGAAGAAAGATGTTAACAAAGGAAAGAACCCCACAACTAGCAGTATTCCAGATCCAGTGATCCGAGATCAAGAGAATCGTCCCGTTCCAACAGCAGTACCAAATGAAAATCAGGAAAATCCGACAGACCCCACCACGGAACAGCCGGCATCAATTGCTAGGGCAGATCTAGACAGGGTTGTGGCCGAAGTGACTGACCGCTTCACATCCCAACAAGAAGCCTTGGTGAACCTACTCTTGTCATGCTTAAGGGACGCTGAAGAATCCAACCGCAACACTGAATCATGGGATGAGTCCCAGTCTGGAGGATCTCGGAGGCGACAAAGATCTTTCTTCTTCGAAGAAGCTAACAACAGAAACAACAATGGTAGGAGCCGAGACCGAACTCAGCCCGAACTCTGACCAGAGGAAACGCTTGGAACCGAACCCAGCGGGGGAGGTACCCGACGAGGGTCGGCTGTAGCTGAGCCTGTCATGCTACCTAGCCATAGAAACACCAATGAACGGGGCCGAGCTAGAGTCCAGCCCGATGTTGGACCTAAGGAATTGCTCGGAACAGAACCCAACAGGGGAAGATCAACGCAAGGGCAAACTGTAGCCGACCCTAGCATGCTCCCAGAAGACCAGAGACAGCCATTGGAAAATATTAGGAGTGATAGACGATACCATCCATATAGGATATCTGGACGGAATCAATCTCGCAGAGAAGAACAAAACTCATTTCTATCTGCTCCAAATTCTGATGAAAGGATGGCGCGATTGTTTAGAGAGTGCGTCCAACGGGATCAAAGAGATCGTGGGATAGGTGCTAGGGTAACCAGCCCTTTCACCCGAAATATCGAAATTGCCATCACCCCCCGAGAATGGAAAATGCCAACAATGGAACCTTACAAAGGAATATCTGAACCTGTTGTACACTTGCAGATATACACACAGCATATGCTCATGAGCGGAGCCATAGAAGGAGTATTGTGCAAATTCTTTCCACTATTCTTGGCAGATATAGCTACCTCCTAGTTCTGCCACCTACCCCCAAGATCCATCAGCTCATGGGAAATGTTGAAAGAAAAGTTCATCAGCCAGTTCCGCATTCATGTGGAACAACTCAAGGATGCTTATTCCCTATCTAATATCAAATAGAAGCCTGGAGAGACAGTGCAACAATATCTAACCCGATTCAATGCTGCAGCGGCTGCAGTCTAAGATGCCGATGAGAACCTTATCTTAATGGCCCTCTGTAGTGGTGTGCATTCGGATACTAAGTTTGCTAGAAGATTAACGAAAGAAAAACCAGCTACCTTACCCGATTTCTTCCATGAAGCCAGAAGATATATGAGACTTGAAGACGCTGCCGCTGAAAGACAGACAGGGCAACAGACCAAGGCAGCTCATGGCGACACATCCGCTGTAGCAAAGGACGTTCGAAGAAATGACTCTAGAGACAATACTGGGGGCAAGAAGGGAGAAAAACGTATATATCGGCCATGACCGAGATTTGACACTTACACTTCTTTGAATGAAACAATCGAAAACATCTTCCTGACCACCCAAGACGAAGTTAAATACAGACGCCCCCCGTACAAGAAGGAATCAGATAACGTAATTAAGTCTGGAAAGTTCTGCCGCTTCCACGGATCTCATGGGAATGATACCAATGAATGCCATCATCTCCGGGACTTAATTGAAGAACACGTCAGAAGGAAGAGACTGGAACGCTATGTAAAAGGTCAGAACAGGACCCCAGCTCCTGCCAATGAGAACCCAGGGCTACCCCTCCCGGAAACAGGAGGGGGAAACCGCAACACCAGCGGCTCCAATCAAGAGAAGATAGTGGTCCATACCATATCGAGAGGACCATACATCGCCGACAGAAGCTGGGCAGAGATGGAAAGATACGAAAAGTCACATAGAAACAATGAAGGCTACGTTAATTCTGTTACGGAAGAACGCCACCCGAAGCGAAATGAGAATGATGACATTACATTCAATAGGCGTGACCTGGAAGGAAGGCAGTACCCTCACATGGATCGTATGGTCATCTCTATCTGGTTCGGCCCAGCCGAAGTTTTCTGAATTCTAGTAAACACTGGAAGCTCAGTAAATATCCTATTCAAGCATGCTATCGACAGAATGAAGTTGTCAATGAAGGATGTGTCTCCCTGCAACAAACCACTACACGGTTTCACTGGAGACGCGAAGATCACCCTCGGGCAAATTGGACATTTTTGTTGAAATAGGAAGTCACCCCCGCTCCATTATGCGGAAACAAACATTTGTCCTAATAGATAACCACTTGGCCTACAACGCCTTTTTAGGAAGACCAGCCTTGTCTGACTTCCAAATTGTCTTGGTACCGTGGTGCCTGAAGATGAAATTTCCAACAGACAATGGAATAGGGGAAGTAGAGGGAGATCAAGGCGCTGCTCGAGATTGCTATGTAACTGAACTTCGCAACAATCGCAGGAAGGATAGAGGGAAGAATACACAGACTACTCTCTGCATGAAAAACTTGGAAGCATAGCAACTAAAGAAAGCCCCTCCTCTTCGATATACCAGTGATCCTTTCAACGAATTAGACCCCAGAGACAAAGAGGATGAGGCCACCGCCGAGCCTGCAGAAGCTATGGAGTTTGTATCTGTATACAAACACGACTCAAGTAGACCGTTGAAAATCGGATCTCAGCTAAGAGCAGAATTGAAGGATCAACTCATTGATTTTCTCCGCTACAACTTAGATGTATTTGCATGGACGCACGCTGACATGACTGGAATCTCTCCAGACATGGCATGCTACGTACTAAACATCGATCCTACCAAGGTGCTAGTAAAGCAGAAAAAAGAGAAGTATAGGGGCAGAACGATCAGCAGCCCTCGATGAAGAAGTAAAGAACCTACTTGCCAATAACTACATACGAGAAGCCATCTACCCAGAGTGGATCGCTAACCCAGTACTAGTAAAGAAGGCTAATGGGAAGTGGCGAACATGCATTGACTTCTCCAACTTAAATGACGCTTGCCCGAAGGATTGCTTCCCACTCCCCCGAATCGATCAGCTTGTGGACAGCACAACGGGGCACGAACTCCTATCTTTTATGAAGGCATACTCAGGATATAACCAAATTCCTATGCACGCTCCCGATCAAGACCACACTAGTTTCATCACTGACCGGGGATTATACTGCTACAGAGTAATGCCTTTTGGACTTTAAAATGCCGGAGCTACTTATCAGCGCCTCGTCAAAAAGATGTTAATAAACTAATAGGACGAACTATGGAAGTTTATGTGGACGACATGCTAGTAAAGTCAAGGAAAGCCGACGATCACGTAAGCCACCTGGGCGAGATGTTTCAGGTACTTCGCCAATATGGAATGAAGCTAAATCCTGTAAAGTGCTCCTTCGGAGTATCATCAGGAAAGTTATTGCGATTCATCGTCCATGCCAGAGGAATTGAAGCAAGCCCCAAACAAGTCCGAGCCCTGAAAGATATCAAGATACCTTCCACTCGAAGAGAAATGCAAAGCCTAAATGGGAAGGTGGCCGCCCTAAGCAGATTCATCTCTAAAGCGACTGACAAGTGTGTCCCCTTCTTCAAGGCTCTAAAGAAAGACAAAGGAAAGTTCGAACGGACCGACGAATGCTTAACAGCCTTCCTTAACCTAATCGATCACCTCCAGAGACCACCAGTACTCTCAACTCCAAACGAAGGCAAAGAGCTATACCTATATCTTGCTGTGTCATCTCATGCTCTAAGCGCCGCTTTGGTGAGAGAAGACAACCACGCACAACGGCCAGTATACTTTGTAAGTAAGAGGTTAACGGGGGAAGAAGCCAGATATCCTAAACTTGAGAAGCTAGCATACTGTTTACTAATCACGTCACAGAAACTGCGATACTATTTCCAATCTCATTCCATCAGAGTTCTAACCGATCAACCGCTAAGGCAGGTACTCCATCGTCCCAACACCTTTGGACGACTACTTAAATGGTGCATTGAACTGAGTCAATACGATTTCACCTACCATCCTCTCACCGCCATCAAGGGACATGCCATGGCCGATTTCATTACTGAATTCACTACCAACGAAGGTAAGGAGCAATCTGAAATAGCAAAAGACATTAAGTGGAATTTCTTTGTGGATGGAGCATCAAACGAACAAGGCTCGGGGGAAGGTATTGTAATAATCACTCCCAGGGAAGGAAGATACACTATGCTCTAAGGTTGGAATTCGCTGCCACCAACAACGATGCAGAATATGAAGCACCAATAGCTGGATTAGAACTTGCCTTAGAGATTGGAGTCAGTTCTTTATGTCTTCATAGTGATTCTCAACTTATTGTAAACCAAATACTAGGACAATTTCAGACTCGAGGAGAACGACTCACAACATATCTAAAGAAGACCAAGCTGCTACTCGATCAATTGGATCATTATTTAATCAAACACATCCCTCGAGAAGAGAACCAAGAGGTCGACGAGCTGGCAAAGCAAGCTAGCATGAAATACGGTACCATTTCTGGAACAGTAGCCATCTCAAAGCAACTAACCCCGAGTTTCGATCAAGTGAATCTGATAGCTGCAATTGAAGAGGAAACTTGGATGACTCCCATCTGAAAATTCTTACAAGATGGCACACTGCCCAGCGAGCGTAACGAAGTCAGGAAAATCTTGAGGAAAGCTTCCCGCTACACAATACAAGAAGGCATCCTCTATCGGCGCGGCTTCTCTAACCCCTTATTAAGGTGTGTAGCTGGAAGGGAAGCTAAGGAAATCTTATCCAACATCCATCAAGGAAGCTGCGGAGATCACACTGGAGGGCAGACTCTGCCAAAGAAAATACTCCAATATGGATATTTCTGGCCCGCCTTCAACAAAGACGTTTTAGACTTCGTCAAAAAATGTGACAGATGTTAGAAATTTGCCAAGATTCCTCGACTACCAACAAATGAGATTACTCAAATGACCAGCCCTTGGCCCTTTGCAATATGGGGAATTGACTTGATTTGCAAACTGCCAGTGGGCCGAGGCGGACCCAAATATGCTATAGTGGCAGTTGACTATTTCACCAAATGGGTGGAAGCAGAACCTCTAAATAAAATATTTTCGGCAAAAGTTATTAACTTCTTAATCAAAAATGTTCTATGTAGGTACAGAGTTCCACTCAAAATCATATCGGACAGTGGACTTCAGTTTGATAGCGAGGAGTTTGCCGACTAGTGCCATGAGTACGGAATTCACAAAATCTTCTCATCTGTAGTTTATCCCCAGGCAAACGGACAAGTCGAAGCTGTCAACAAAATTCTCAAAACTCTAATCAAGAAGAAACTTAAAAAGTCAAAAGGCGCTTGGGTGGTTGAACTTCCTACGGCACTTTGGGCCTACCGCACATCTTTCAGAACATCAACGGGGCATACTCCCTTCTCTTTGGCATATGGATTGGAGGCCGTGCTCCCAGTCGAAACTATAGTGCCTTCCTTCCGTAGGATCCACTATAACCCAGAAGAGAACGAAGAACTCCTTCACATGTCTTTGGATCTAATTGAAGAGAGAAGAAACGATGCAGCGCTCAAAGCAGCAGCTCACAAGCAAAAAGTGGCAGCGCAATACAACTCCAAAGTCAAGCATCGTAGCTTACAAGAAGGAGATCTTGTCCTCAAGCGAATCTTCCCGCACCTCGGTGCACTAGATCCAATCTGGGACGGACCATATGTAATTCATAAAGATCTCCACAATGGAGCTTATATTTTGTCAACAGTGGACGGAGAGGTGTTCCAGAAGGCATGGAACATCCAATACCTTCGTCGATACTTTTCTTAACTTGTACTGCCCATATGAAGTGAATTAACAAAGAGAATCAGTGGACGTAGGCATTTTCGTGCAGAACCACTTTAAAAACTTGTCTCTGTTTTAACTTGTTCCTTTATATCTTGGCTACTTGTTAACTTTATCCTTTTTTGTTGAAAAAAATTCTATGTAATGGCATTTCCATTCAAGACACATCACAGCGCAACTTCATCTGGATAAGACCTAAAAGGAACTATACGAATCTATGCCCTCGCCAATGAGACACTTTTGCTCCAGCATCCCTCTGTTGCGGGTTAACTCATTGCTCGCGATCGGCCCTTAAAGCCAACTGTAATGAACCGATTATAAGCCACCGAGAAGGCCGACTATAGCCGAGGCAGCTCATTAAGGCGTTCGGCTCGCCGGAAAACGTGAACCTACTGTAAGCCCCAACATAAGGTGTGGCCAGCCAGGGGTAGTTCACAGTTGACGATCGACACCCATGCTAGCCGGCCAAGGTAAATCGAATAATACCCACGATTACGGGCCATACCCGGGTAGTTACTGTGCGTGATCTCGGCTCCGAGTGTCTTAAGTACGGTTGTGGTAAAAAAGAGAAACTCCCCGTGGAGGCGTAAGATGGGCGACAAATGTCTCCAAGACCCACAGCTAGGGAAAGTGACTACAAAACCCGTTTGCCATGAACTTAAGCACATCGCAGGCCTTCCGTTATTGGAAGTTTTACTATTTCTTATATTTCTATTTTGTTTAAAAACTTTCCTCCTATCCTCTATAACGATCCCTAAAGTACAAGACACAAAATAGGAGACGCTCGCTAATGGGAATAGGAACTCACAACTGGATGACAGGTCACTCAGCTGCATTCCATGCTCAGCCATACAAGACATTCAAAGCAACCGTCTACGACTAAAACATGATGGGCGGTACTTTCTTCTTTTGTATATGAATACGTAGCTGTAATTTATTCGCACATCACACTAACATTGCAAGATATGAAATTATATTTTAAGCAAGAACTTGACATCAAACACGATTGAATTATAGGAATGTGCACAGCTATATTTCTTATTCAACACACCAAAATAATGATAGCATTCAAATATGACAGAATCGGCTTAAGTTAAAAATTACATGCCAAAAAATAAATTCGTTCGTTACGAATAGCATAATTACAGCCTAAAAGTTACATTAATGTTTTGAGACTACCATAGACAGCAATGTCAAGTAAACCAATAGATATCCAGATCAAGTCAAGGATTCGGCTGCATCGGAGCTTCACCTCTATCCTGCTGGCCCTCCGAGATCTACTTAACCGCATGATTGGAACTCTCAGCATGTTGACCAGAGGTAGTTGGTGCTTCAGAGGTCTCGCCTGTCCAATTCAGGAGAAGAATCCATTAATTAAACAATAAGCAATCAAGTTACGAAAAGCTAAAAGGGAAGACTTACCAGCATGCGCTCCTTGATCATCATCCTCTAACTGCACACCTACCTCCTCAGCAGTAAGCAGTCGCATACCCTCCTTCACCGCCGCTTTCTCCTCCTTGGTGAATTGAGCCGTAACCACGTCCATTCTAAAAGCCACGCCACCCTCCTTATCTGCATCGGCCTTATCCTCCTCCAGGGCCCTGAGATAAATCCTGGCCATGACCCGGGGATAAGCGTCCATCCAAGATAAGTTGCCCTGTTTCCAAGTGCGAAAGTATATATCCTGAAGCATCTCATCCATTATCCCCTCATTCTCCTCGAACTCCCTTATTCGGCCCTCAGAAGCCAACAGCTTTGCAGTGGCAGCATCCCTCTCCGATTGGTATCGCGAGCAGTCAGCGTGAAAGGATTTCCTCATCGCCTCCATCTCCTCCGTCAGCTTGGTTGAGCAAGCTCTGCGGCTTCAAGTATCCCGGATAACTCCTATACCCGCTCGAGATCCGCTTTTCGAACCTCATCCTCCATTGCAATAGCCATATCAATCCGTTCCTTACAAACAGCCTCCATTTTCCATAACTCTGCCCTGCTGGCCTCTTCCATGGTTTTCTTTAATTGCCTAGAAGCGGCCTTATGTTGAGAGATCTGAATCGCCTGATCAGCGATTTGTTTGGCCTGGTCGGAAACCATTAACCGCAGTCGAATGTTAGCACTCCCAATTTCTTTTTCAGCCTTGACCAGTCGGGCATGATGCCCCATTAGCTTCCTGGTTTCCTCAACAACCCGGTCAATGTTTGCCTTAGCTTCGTCCCCCAAAGTTACGACCCGAGTGGTACGCAAATCAAGGTCCAGGGACTTAGCTTCATCTAGTACTCTTACCATAGGATTACGAGGGAGAAGGTTCTCATCGGTAGCCTCATCAAAGGTAATATCATGAGAACCCGGATCCAGATCCAGATGACCCGCAAACGGATTACGAGCCAAGCCGGGATGATCTATCTGGGTAACGATAGGATTTTCAGACGGGTGCGGAGAAGGTATAAACTCAGTATTCTCCTCCGTGGTATCCTGAAGAGGCTGAGTTGGGGGCTGAGGACCAAGTGAAGATTCAAACAAGGAGCGACTCCTCTTCTTCTTTTGGATGTCCTCTTCGATAACTCCAAGAAGAGGACGGTAGCCGACTACGTCTCCAGGGCGGTTAGTCGGAGCCTTTGGTTTAGTAGAAGCCTTGAGAAGCTTGTATTGTTCAATACGGTGCCGAACATCTGATGTCTTGGCCACCTTACCCGCTTCTGTGATAAAAACCAAGTGTTACAAGCATACATTGAGCTATAATTCAAGAAATATATCAAGTTAAGAAGAGTAAAGAGAAGCTTTTGTTATACAAACCCTAGGGAGAAGTAGGATATTGCAATATGTCCTGGATCTCATTCCAGGACGGGAGCTGACCATAAAATATTCCTAAATCCTTATCATAAACGGAGTCGGCAGGAGTCAAAAATTCACCTTGAATCGCAGGAATTGCCTTAGCTGAAGCGCTCTTAAAAGATGAATCGGCACCGGTCCCGGCCTTGTCAACTTTCTTAGGCTTCTCTACTAAAGCCGATCCTTCCTCCAACCCTTCAAAAGCTAGGCGGAAAGCGTCATCTGTCCACTCCTGGATCACACCTGCGTGCTCAGAAGACAAAGCCCCAGTGCCATCACCACTCCGTCCGTCGCCACCATCATCTCTATGACCATCACCATCACCTTCTCCACCACTTCCACTCTCTGCCTCACCTCCTTCATCCTCACCTCTTTCCTCCTCCACATATTCCTCCTCCGGGACATCTGAACATGTGCTGGGGGAGGGTCCATCAGATTTCTTAAATTTCTTCCCCCCGGCAATTGGATGTTTCGGAAAGGGTTTCCTTTTGCCGCTCTTCGCTGTAGCCCCTCCTTTAGCTTTGGCGGCCCTCTCCTCGGCTGTCTCTTTGCTTGACCACAGACTGGCGTGGCAGAATCAAGTTGAGCCCCAAAAGAATAGCATTCTTGATCAAATAAGAAGCTGCCCTCTCTTTTTCCGAAATGGCTTCTATTTCCGCAGCCATCGGAACCAAACGATCGTTCTCTACAACCGCAAAGCCACCTGTCGCTAGCAAGAAACAAAGCACATAAGGGGGAGCATTGTAAAGAACGGAAATTATAAATAGGATTCAACTTACAGCCAGAGGTGAAGCGGTGGAAAGAAATAGAGTCATCCTTGACAAAGAACCATTCCTTCTTGAACATGCTAAATTTTGAATATAAGTCCAGGACTGGCTTGAAAGACAAGGCCGATTCTAAGCTAATATATGGAGACCCCTTCTTGTAGCATCTCAAGTTGTACAGGTACCGGATCTCCTGGTTGGAAGGGGGATGCCCGTATTTTCTCTGAAAAATAATGAAAAGACTCACCAAGATGGCATAGGAGTTGGGCTGAAGCTGGAAAGGGGCCACCATCAAGTATGTGATGAAGCTGACTATCCAAGCGTTGATCGGAGGAATGGCTCCGCACATGCAGTGATATCTACTATAAGCAAAATATCCTTCAGGGGGTCTATACGGCATCACTCCTTTCCCTGGCAACATCATATGCGCTCTGTCAATCCCAAAAGATCTAGATATAACGTCAAGCTGCTCATCTTTGAGGGAGCTGAGAAAGCAGTCAGGCGGTGAGTTCAAGAGCTCTTAAGGACCGTACCCGTCTACTAATGATCTCGGGGGTGGTCCATGTCGTTCTGGTTCTACCTGAACTGGGGGCACTATGGAGGACTCTTCTTTGTCCTTGGATTTCTTTTTGTCAGAACGAGTTTCTACTTTATGAGACATTATCGGCAACACGAGAAAACATATTGTTAGAACAGGGAGTGTAGAGATATAAACAAGCAAGTACATACAGTCTGGAATCTCATTCATAATTCAAAACATAAAATTTCATTCGGTAGTACAAATCAAAGGATCCATTCGACACTCATACTCCCTAATTTCATTCGGTAGTTCGAGTCGAAGGATCTATTCGGCACTTATACTCCCTAATTTCATTCGATAGTTCGAGTCAAAGGATCCAATCGGCGCTCATAGTCCCTAATTTCATTCGGTAGTTCGAGTCAAAGGATCCAATCAGCACTCATACTCCCTAATTTCATTCGGTGGTTCAAGACATAGGATCAATTCGGCACCCATATTCCCCGATCTCATTCGGTAGTTCAAGCATAAAGTTTATTCGGCAGAAGAAAGCCTCATCTGGTCCGGCAGTCGAATCTGGTTCGGTGATATGATTGATTCGGCTCTTTCAAATAGTAAGGAGTAACGGAGGCATGAATCCCATACTTATAGGCAAGCATAGGTTGACCGGATCAACTGGTTCGGCACTTGGGCCGGATGAAGGTGTCCAAATTGATCTAAAAACAAAGCGTGACATATGCAGGCATATGCCCCACTTTGGGGTGAAAATGTTGCGCGAAGTCCCACCGGACCAGGGCACTACCGAACCAACCTATCTCCAAGGCCTAGCCGAACCACTCACCACCGGATCAGGGCACTACCGAACCAACCCATTTCCAAGGCCTAGCCGAACCACTCACCATCGGATCAGGGCACTACCGAACCAACCTATCTCCAAGGCCTAGCCGAACCACTCACCACCGGACCAAAACACTACCGAACCATCAGCGGACCAAGGTGTTTCCGAACCAACATTGCCAGGCCAGATTACATCAGCCTAGGCCCACCAGCGGCTATATACATCCAAGACCCCTTCCCCCAGCCTCACTCTATAAATAGAGGGGTAGGGGTACAACAATGGCAGACAAGTTTGAGAGCTCAAGCACGGACAGAACTTTCAAACAACTTTCATACACTTGTAATCAAAGCTTTGTACTTGTAATCTGAACAGTGAAAGAGAATAACATATGAAGTGGACGTAGGCACATTCGGGCCGAACCACTATAAATCTGTGTGTCTTTTACAGTTTAGTCCCTGCTTTTTACATATTTGGATAAATCACCCAAATCACTAAGAACAACATAAAATCGATTAAATCATACGACTTGGAGGTGTTTGCCCATTTTTTATGCAAAAAGATTTAAAAGATATAAATTTCAATACTGAACAAAATAGTTTAAATTCAACTCTGAAGCTTCTATTATCTTCAGTATCATTAATATAAATTTTCCAAGCCATAAAAATATTTTTAATCAGCTTAAAAATCAAGTTTCAAATTTTTACCCAAATTTCTATAATTAAATTCAATAATTAAATTGCTAATTTCATAATTAAAATTGAAATTCATGCTTAAATTAACAATTCAGATATTTGAAATCAATTGAATATTTCAATTTCAAACGTTGAAAATTCTGGGTCGTCACATCCTTCCCTCCTTAAAAGAATTTTGTCCCGAAATTACAAGTTAAGAAGAATGATCCTTAACCCGTTCATTATTTTTCCAAAACCAAATAGTTTTATCAACTTACCAAACAAATCCTTTTTATTAACAACCCATTATCGCTTCAACTGACTTTCCAAAATTAATCATAGATTCCAAACAACATTGTTTTCTCAACAATCCAAATTTAAATTCAAATTTAAAATTTTCAAAATTTTCTTAAAATTTTTCTAACTCCCTAAATTTTCAAAAAATTTCGCCAGCGTCTCCTTTGCGCGGCTAGCTCGGTACGACTACAAAAATGGCACCAAGGCCCCCAGATTTCAAAAAGAAAACAAAAAGCCAAGAGGCTGGACAAGAAAATCATCGAATTTCATACTGAAATTCAAATACATACCTTTTTGTCGAGCAATTCAATTTTTTTATCTTCAAAATCAAAATCCCAATTCCCTTTTCTTTTAATACACTTGTATATCCTACTATACATAATATCCAATTGCAACATTCAAATATCATTTTGCGCATTCCTTTACAAAAATTTCAATATATACTTCTTATACCATTTTTACTTTACTATTGAAGTTATATATCTATTTTCATTCAACCTTACAATTTTAATTTCATTTGAATTCAATTTACTCTTCAATTCAATTTGGATTCAATTTTTTCTTCTTTCGAATATTTATCAATTATCTTTCATTCACAACCGATTCATCTTACTATTTTAAATTAGTTTCTTTTACTAATTCATTACAAATTCCAATTCATTTTATCTCAAACCATTTCTTTTTCACCTTTATCATCTTTAGTTCACTTCGAACCAACATTACAACTTCATTTTATTTCACACAATTCAAATTGGTTTTCAATATTCAGTTTCGATTCCAGTTTTATTCTTTTGTTCATTCCCAAACACAATTCAA
Source organism: Allium cepa (assembly GCA_030765085.1). NCBI lineage: Eukaryota > Viridiplantae > Streptophyta > Magnoliopsida > Asparagales > Amaryllidaceae > Allium > Allium cepa. The sequence continues at coordinate 623,684,835 of CM060938.1, read as the reverse complement.
TTCACTATTTTAGTTTATAACCACTTATATTTAAACTGGATTTCAAATTCCATATAAATTTAATTTTACCTTTCGTTTATAATTATTGAATTCAATTCATTTCAACCCATATTAATTTGTCATTTCTTCCATTAACTTCACTTACTAATTTCATTTCAATTCTTCGCTTTGTTTATCACAATCAAATTCAATTCCAATTCCAGTTCTATATATTTATAAATTCAAAATGAAGTTCAACATTCAATTCACTTTCATTTACTTGCAATCGCAAATTTATTTATTCATTCACAATCTATTTTTCACCTTAATAGATTTATTCCAAACATTTAGTCTATAAGACTTCTCAAATTTGCCTTTATCTAACTTCTCTTTAAGTTAAATTTTACTTTAACAACTTTAAACTTTACAAGTTATCAACTTAATGATATTCCATAACTATTTTAGATAACATTCCAGAGTCTTTTCAACCTTTCAAAATTCATTTTTTTAAAGCAATTCGAATCATTCTGTTGAATTCCCAAAAGCAACCCTAGTTTTCCAAACAACCTCAAATTTTTAAATAATTTGGCAGCAATTCCTCTCTTGGAAACTCAAAAATGAACACCGATGATGTCGTGATCATCATCGGAATTATTTTCCAACGACCCAAAAGAGTTTAGAGCTTTTATCCCTTCAAAACATTTTTCCAAACCCTTGAAAACCATTTTTAAACTCAAAAGGAATTTAATCTTTTCCAAATTTCAAAATTTTCAAATTCTTTCAAAAACATTTCCAAATATTCCTCTCGAATTTTACTTCAAATTATAAATCACATTTATAATTTACATTCTCAAATTTCATTTGTATATGGATTTTATTTCTAAACTTTGGAGTTAAGATTTCAATTTCCTATTCAAATGATAATAATAGTATTACTACCTAACAACCAAGCAACCAAATGATAGTGTCGAATTGTTCTGTATGAGTGTTTAGAGATCCCTATCGATAGAGTTGTACGGACTATGCCGACCAGAATCCATATACCACTCAACAAACCAATCATCACAATATAAAACAATTTTATATTCACTAACAAATACGCGCTCATATCTATTATTACACTCAACTCATTCTAGAGTACTACTGACTCTATCTTTAATGAGTAACACCCAACAGAGCCAGGGTTGTCGCTTAACCAAGTGCTATGATACCAAATTGTAACGACCCAATCTTTCGACGCCCGAAGTCGACATTTGTACGTCCACTGTATCAACTATCGAAAAGTCGAATGCCGAAAAATTGAACCGTTGGGGTTAAAGAAGAATAAGATAGAAGAAAAACAGAAACAATAACAGAATTTCACATTTCGCAGCGGAAAAATATAATAGATAAATGAATAATCTTTAAATCAAAGACTCATCACTGATTAATATAATACAACATCAGAGTTTATAACGACATCATACATCACTGACGGTTATTATAACTTGACTATATGAAAACTGATTTGCACTAACCATACGCAACGGACACTACATAGTAAAGAGATACGTCTCGCCATCCAGCTTCAACTCCTGATCTCCATAGCAACTCTTTTCTGACTTTGCTCCTAAATACTGATAACCTGACTCTAGGCTGCCCGTGTGGAAAATTTTGGGCACCCAGAGTTTAGAAAGGGAACAATGAACTCAAGGTCAGTCATGGGACTGGTGTGAGATCTTAAAAATAGTTATTCTTTTACAAAAGAAGACAAAAGATTTTAAAAGAAATATGTAATGCTTATTGGAAAATGAAACTACCATATGGCCTCCCGGCACACACACAATGCAATTGCACACTTGGAGGAGATTTCTCCTTATGATAGTCAAATATGCTTAATACACAAAAATCATTTTAATATTATCATTAGTGCATAGTGCAAAAAACATTTTCAAGTATAATATTAATCTTAGCCAGCATGCGTACCATTATAGTATGTCTACTATAGCTACCATATTAGATGGCAGGTTCTACAACTAAAACCGTACAATGCACGTATTGGTGATTGGATTTCCAAAAAATGGTTAGGAAAAGGAACTTCCTAGGCCACATGGGTACGCCTCTGGAAGGACGCCCCGAGAACCTAACTGGATCTCTGCCAACACAAGACCGGGTTATCTCTGTAAAAATAGGTAACTACTGACACGAGTATGCCATCCCCCGGTTGTAAACAACCTTTATCCGAGGAGCCTCAACAACAATAATCACAAAGTAATATATATTTGTGATATCCGCATAAGTTAAGTATCTGGGCTCCATACCATGGTACCACTTCTATCCAGAAGGAAATGCACATACCCTAAGGGGCGCTACCCCATATAACCTTGCTGCATTCTTCCTGTTTCGACCATTCCAGGGTGTGAGGTTCGACGAAGTATCATCCATAAAGCTACGCTTTTCACAAAAGCCATGCTTCGATCAACAAATGATCAGCAGCACTTCGTATGCCACATTACCAAATTGGGAATGTATCACTAGTAACCATCAACTACATAACCTCTGAGCTCGTACATCTCAGAGAAGGGTGTTAAGATAAGAGAATAGATTCTCTGCCACAAATAGAAATGTATTTGATAGAAACCAGCTTTACATCTCAAAGTGTAACGTCAGACACACATCCATACAAGTCCGTTCCGGGATCGAACGAAACCGAAGGCACTTCCAAAGAAGCCCTTGCAAATCCAGATATTCACTAATCACGTCCGGAATCACCATCATAAGGGGTGATAAAATCTCTATACCGGAGCAACCCGGTGCAGAGACATTCGACAAGTAATCCTTTCGTTTTCGAAAATACCCAGTCTTCAACACCATCTTCAAATGCAATCCCATTTCGTCGTATCGTTATTCGGAATGGGTTTTATGACACAAGGTCCTCTCCCGGCTAATCCGAATAACAAGCGCTTATTTTAAAAATAAGCGTTACATTCAGATTCAAACAAATCACAACAATTTTACTTTGATCTTTTAAACAAAAGATCCATCACAATCACAAAGGTTCGATGTGGGTTTCGAATATCCAGTTGGAATTCGACTCCCGATCGCACCGAAATTCAAATGCTGATTAAGGCCAATATTGATAGTCGGTTATTTAACTATTAATCATCATTCACAACAGTCACTGGATTTCAAATAATTTCCCCCCAATTATTATTATTTTCAATATATCTTCACAAGGTAAAATTTCACACTTCAATCCTTTGAAAATAAATTTCAAATCAATTTCCACATTTCAATCTTTTTTGAAAACAAATTCAAAACACACTTCTCACGTGGAATATATTTCCAAACATTTATTCATTTCCACTGAAAATCTGTCGATTTCAAATATTTTAAAATAATATAAAAATACTTATTCACAATATACTTGGAAACATTTAAAATAAACTACTTTAGAATATTTACTTAAATATTAGTTATAAAAAATATTATACTAATATCTCATATAAAAATTCAGGTCCAAAACTAATTTTAAAATAAAAATTTGTAAATAGAGTATAAATATTTAAATAACTATTTTCTAAATCAAATATCAATTTAATTCTTTAAAATAATCCCATATATAATTAATTAAATAAATTTTTTTACTTTACACAATTTGCAAACTAATTTCTCCAACAATATCGTTTTAAAACCAAATCTAAAACTTTTAAATTTTATTCAAAAGCTATTTTAAAAATATACTCGGCTTTGCAGGGAAGAATTCTTTTTCCGTTACAAAATGGTCCATTCCAATAAATTAATAAGTCTTCTTGATTTATTTTAATTTACATTCCAATTTGTAAATTTCTTTCCACATTTTAAAAATAAACCAATATTTATTTTTAAATAATTTCCCTTTTCTTTACAAATTCCCGTTGTGAATTTACATTTCCAAATATCAATTGATATACGAATTTTAAATCGATTCCCAAATATCATCTACAAACCCACTCAAATCCCAAATTGATTTCCAGTTTGTTTCAAACACAAAATCAAATTCCAATTTGATTTCCCAAATTAATTTTCCAATATCAAATCAATTTCAAATTGATTTTCCAAGTTATTTCCAAAACACCTAACCAAATTTCCAAATCAATTCCTAAGATTTATGCTAACTGCAAATTAATTCCCGAATCGATTTCTAAAATTAATTTCAACTCTAAATTAAATTCCAAATTTTATTTCTACACTTATTTCCTTTTGAAATAAATTTCTTTATCTCTTTCAATTATTTAAAATACAACTATTAAACAACATTACTCAAAATTCCTTTATTAAATATTTTCCATATTTTTGGTATTTACTCAATAAGTTTTCAAAGATAAAACTTTATCTATTTAAATTCCTTCTTTTCAAATTCACACGATTCCTTTGAGTGAATTTATTATAAATTTTCTACCCAAATTTCAAAATAAATTTTTTATTTATTTCTGGTATCTACGATACCAAAAATATATTCGGCTAAATTACAACCTTCGATGGTTTCAATCACAAATAGTCACACGAATTAAAAATAATCAACACACAACATACGAAATAAATTAAATATTTGAGGAATCCATTTGGATCCCTCCAACCTGTTTCCCTACGCCCACAGACGTTAGCACAACAATTAAATACCTATTCTACTTCAAGGTGGAATATCGCATTTTAAACCTTGTATAAACAAATTATGTGATTTATTAATATTCGAATCGGTAACTGGCATTTTAAATTTTTATTTAACTAATGATTTTTTTTTTAAAAACTGATATTTTAACTTAATCTATTATTCCCTTTAAAAGATGATTTTTAATAAACTTAAATATGTATATAAATCATATTTTTCATCTTGAAACAGCATTTATAATTATAAAAATTTATAGATTTCAAAATCAAACTTTATATAAACTTTTAGTGTTTTAAAATTCCCCAAGTCAAGACATTTTCCAAAATTCCAGTTGTAAAATTTTAACTTCAGTAATTACCAAATCTATTTGCATGTATATTTTCTATATCCTTATCTACTATATACACATGCATTAATTTAAACAAAAAATTGTCTTTGTATCTACTGTAATTTAAAATGCTATCTGCACATTTTTTTTTATTTCAAATATGTATATAATTCACTAAATAAAAATTAAAAATAATAAAGAAAAAATACCTCACTGTGATCTCCCAACAACACGAATTCGACTCCACCCATTTGCTGCCTCACGCGCGTGCTCCACCATTACCGACGATATTGCTCCTTACTTGCTTTGAATTTTGACGTTCTCGGTTCTGAGCCAACCCTCGCGACTAGCTTGACCAATAAATTCACGCACGACTATAACCTCTATTTCCAGAACACGCCATGCGATCTACCCAATAGCGATTCACAAACGCACACCCACGATACTGCTCAGATCGAGATCGTAATCCATGGAAGCTCGACAACAAGCTCGTGATTTTGATTTGAGATTGAATTCGATTTCGTATCCCTTATAATCGCAGTCACTTTGTTTCGAATTGATTTTTTTTTTCGAACAATGGAAGAAGGCTTCGGACATAAATTTTTGAAGCAGTCGTGATTGATTTTTTTTAGAAGAAGAAGGTAGTTTGAAAAAAGTAGCGGCCAGTAATTTTATTCCTTTGAATGTTTTTTTTCTTCGGCTGTGGATTTGATTTCATATGAATTTGGTTTGAAAATAATTTAGAGGAGAAGAGGAGTGGAACATCGCAGGTTACTTTATTTTGTACAGAAATGGCGGCCATTATCTTTTCATTGATGCTCTAGTGTTTGATTTTGAACGAGAAGGAGAACGATAATACGCGATTTTAGTAAGAGAGGTTGTCGGCCTTAATTTGAGGATAGGAAAACATGTTTACGTGCTTCAACCAGTTTGCTACAGTGACTGAAATGAAGGGTAAAAAGTTTTGACGTGACAAAAATTCAGCTGGAGTTGACAGGATAAATATATAGTTTAAATTTAAATTCAAATTCAAATTGTCTCGATTAACGCAGCTTAAATATTTTGAGTTCCTATCGAGGCATGTCGCTAGGCGTTTATAATGTTTAACCCCTATTCCGAACGCAACGGAAAAGGTTTCGAGCCCAAATTCGATCGTATGGAGAAGATAGTTTTTCGAACCAATTATAATATCGAATTTTCGATTTAATTTTCAGCGCGTTTATTTATCGTACGACCAAACGATCGCTCCAAACACTACGAAAATTGAAATCCGATAATAATACAATAATACAGATCGAATGGAACAAGTTTCATCGAATTCCGAGACTGTGCCTCGGAAGGCTATTTTTAGATATCGATTTAAACGATATAAATTTCAATACTGAAAAAACAGTTTCAAATCCAACTCTGAAGCTTCTATTATCTTCAGTATCATCAGTATAAATTTCCAAGCCATAAAAATATTTTTAATCAACTTAAAAATCAAGTTTCAAATTTTTACCCAAATTTCTATAACTAAATTTGATAATTAAATTGCTAATTTCATAGTTAAAATTGAAATTCAAGCTTAAATTAACAATTCAGATATTGAAATCAATTGAATATTTCAATTTCAAATGTTGAAAATTCTGGGTCGTCACAACTTATTTCCATTTACTTTGATATTATCATCTGTTTCCACATTTAGATTTAATTATATCCATATTACACGATCCCACACTGCACTTACATTTGGTATTAGAGCAGGCTTCTTATAACCGTTACATAGTTATCTGATATTTTGCTAATATGGAAAACAATGCCAACACTACTACTAACACTGTCACTAACACTAGTTTTGTTTAAGGTTAATCCACTGCACGACCTCCATTTTTCAATGGTATGAACTATAATTATTGGGCTACTCGAATGAGAATCTATATGCAATCAAATAGCTTTGAATCATGGTATATTACACAAAATGAATACACTCCTCCTACTCGAGAATATTCCATTTGGTCAATCACACAAAAATTAGATGCTACTGCCAATGCTAAAGCTATGAACATGTTATTCTGTGCACTAGATAAAAATGAATTTAATAGTGTTAGCATGTGTCAAACTGCTTATGAAATATGGAGAACACTTAAATCACTCATGAAGGAACTAACAAAGTTAAACAAAGAAAAATCGCCATGCTCAAAAATCAGTTTCAGAACTTTAGAATGAAACAAGATGAATCCATCAATGTTACGTACTCTAGATTTCAAGATATCTATCATTCACTATTAGGATTAGGAGAAAAGTACACTGATTTTGATATTGTATCAAAAATCCTAAACTCTTTAACGGATGAATGGGAAAGAAAAGTTTTGGCTATTGAAGAAGCTAATGACCTCTCTACCATAAAACCTGAAGAGTTAATAGGAAATCTAATGTCCTATGAAGTGAATTTGCAAGAAAAACGAGTACAAGCACAAGACAAAAAGAACATAGTTTTCCTTGCTGAAGAAGAAAAAGATGAAGATTCAGATGAAGAAGATCTAATATTTATTACCAAAAATTTCAGAAAGTTCTTGAAGTTCAGGAAAAATAATAGAAATAATGGAAAAAGGAATTTTCCAAACAAACCATCATCTTCAATTCTAGAATGCTTTAATTGCCATAAGAAAGGTCATATCCAAAAGGAATGTCCAGAATTAAAGAAAAAAATACTTCAATAGGGGTAGAAAAGATAAGAAAAAGAAAGCATTCTCCGTAACATGGGATGATTCAGATACTTCTTCAACGGATAACAGTAGTGAAAGTGAAAATGAGCAAGCAAATGTCTATTTCATGGCCATTGAAAATGAGGTTAGTGATTTTACTTTTGATGATATGATAGAGATAAATTTAGAACTAGTTGATACCCTGAAAAATCTCAAAAGAAAATATAAAGAGACTCGTGAACATCAGAACAAAGCAGAATTCAAAAGAGATATGCTTAAAGATGAGAAGAAAATACTAGAGGAAGAACATGAAAAATTACAAGAATCATTCTCTATTATCAATTCTCAACTCACTCTTTTGAGTCATGAGCTAAAAACTAAGGTAAAATTGATAGAGTTGGATAATACAAGTCTCAAAACTCATTTAGAAAGCATCACCAAAAATATTTCAAACTTTAATAAAGGAAGAGAAAACTTTATCGAAAATTATTGATAGCTCTAATTCTGTTTCAAGTAGAAAAGGATTAGGATATGTTAAGAAAACAACAATCTCACCTAGAAAGAAAATTAGGAGAAATATTAATCCTACTACTGTACGGACAAAAAGGAATTCTAATCCAAAAAGCATAAAAATTTGGTTTTCTAAATCAAACAACAGTTTGATTAGAAAAAAAATATAAACACTTTTTTAGATTTAACTCTTGGGTTTTGTTTCCTAAGATTTAACTCTTAGGACCCTATTGAAAAAGTGGTACCAATATTATCGCATATTTTTTTGCAGGTCCCACTCAAGAAAAGAGGAAAATGGATACTCGACAGCGGTTGCTCAAAACATACGAAAGGAGACAAAGATATGCTATCAAATATTACTTATTCAGATGTAGGCTCCGTCACTTTTGGAGACAACTCCAAAGGTTATATCATCGGAAAAGGCGATGTGAGCAATAATGGAATTTCAAATTTACCTCTTATTTCAAATGTTTTACTTGTCAAAAATTTAAAACATAATTTACTTAGTATCAACCAATTGTGTGATAAAGGATTCAAAATCATGTTTTCTGAAAACAAATGTAGTATTTTTGATCAAAATCAAAATCTTATCTTTGAAGGAAATAGAGACAGAAATATCTATGTTCTGAATATGAAAATAAATCATAATTCAGATATGTGTTTAATAGCCAAAGAAAATGAACCTTGGTTATGGCACAAAGGATTCTATCATATTAACTTCAAAACTATAAACAAGCTCTCTAAAAATGATTTAGTGAAAGGTCTACCAAAAATGAATTTTAAAATTAATCATATTTATGATGCATGTTAGTTAGGAAAGTTAACTAAGTCATCTTTTAAATCTAAAAAGGTCATTTCAACTCTACAACCACTTGAATTACTACATATGGATTTATTTGGACCAACAAAAGTACAATCCATTAATCATAGTAGATATGTGTTTGTCATTGTTGATGATTTTTCTAGATATTGGAATATATTTTTGAAAAATAAAAGTGATACCTTTGATAATTTCAAAACTTTTGTCAAAAGAATTCAAAATTTTAAGGTTTTGAAAATCAAAAACATAAGAAGTGATCATGGAGGTGAATTCGAAAATGAAGCCTTTGAACATTTTTGTAAGAAAAAGGGAATATTCCATAATTTCTTGTTTTCTAGAACTCCACAACAAAATGGAGTTGTAGAACGTAAAAATAGAACCTTACAAGAATGTGCCTTTGTTAAATGGAAGTACATTACCAAAACATTTCTGGGCTGAAGCAGTTGCAACAGCTTGTTATGCTTTGAATCGTGTTTCTATTCGACCATTAAGTAAGAATACTCCTTATAAACTTCTTAATGGATGAAAACAAAATATTTCTTATTTTAAAGTTTTCGGTTCAAAATGTTTTTTTTTAAGCACAAAAGATCAGCTTGGTAAATTCGATCCAAAATCCGATGAAGGAATCTTTTTAGGATATTCAGATCGAAGCAAAGCTTATCGAATTTATAATAAAAGATCAAATATCATCAAAGAAACATTTCATGTATCTTTTGATGAAAATTTTAAATCAATCCCAAGTATAAGAGATGATGAAGAATTCCTTGATAATATCACAAACACAGAAATTTCAAATGTTGAAAATAATGAAAACATTGTTCATTATAACAATGAATTAAGATCTGCACCTAGAATATTAAGAGATCATCCTTCTGATAATGTTATTGGAGAACTCAATTCATCTGTTAGAACAAAAAGTCAACTAAATCAAATGGGTCATGTAGCTTTTCTTTCTCATATTGAACCCAAAAATATTAAAGAAGCATCTGCCAATGAAAATTGGTTAATCGCTATGCAAGAAGAGCTAAACCAATTTGAAAGAAATAACGTTTGGGATTTAGTTCCACGGCCTAGTGATCAATCAGTTATTGGTACAAAATGGGTTTTCAAAAATAAGGCAGATGAACAAGGAAATATTACTAGAAATAAAGCTAGATTAGTTGCTCAAGGATATAATCAAGAAGAAGGAATTGACTATGAAGAAACGTTTGCTCCAGTCGCTAAGTTAGAAGCAATACGAATCTTACTAGCTTTTCCTTGTTTTCATAACATTAAATTTTATCAACTGGATGTCAAAAGTGCTTTTTTGAATGGTTTCATAAAAGAAAATGTTTATGTTGAACAACTTCCGTTATTCATACACGAACAATTTCCTAACAATGTCTATAAGCTTAAAAAGGCTTTATACGGTTTGAAACAAGCACCCCGTGCTTGGTACGATTGTCTTAAAAGATATTTAATAGATTCTGGTTTTGATATTGGAAAGGTTGATCAAACTCCTTTTATTAAAAGAAATAAACAGGATATTTTAATCATTCAAATATATGTTAACGATATTATTTTTGGATGTACAAATGAAAGACTATGTCAAGATTTTTCTAAAATAATGACTAAAGAATTTGAAATGTCACATATGGGTGAGTTAAATTATTTTCTTGGCTTACAAATAAAACAACTAGAAAATGGTATTTTTATTTATCAAGAAAAGTATTGTAACAATCTAATTAAACGCTTTGCTATGGAAAATACTTCTACCAAACAAACTCCTATGAGTACAACCATACATCTTGATAAAGATGAAAGTGGCAAAAGTATTGACCAAAAATTATATCGATGTATGATTGGATCGTTACTATATTTAACAGTTAGTAGACCTGATATAATGATGAGTGTCTGTTTGTGTGCACGAATCACATTTACGAACGATGAAACGCATACCATGGTATCTTAATAAAACCAAGGACTTTGGACTATTCTATCCAAAGGAATGTCCTTTTGAATTAGTGTCCTATAGTGACGCTGATTTTGGAGGAAGCCTGAAAGATAGAAAAAGTACAAGTGGGACTTGTCACTTCATTGGACGGTCTCTTGTATCTTGGTTTAGTAAGAAACAAAAATGCGTTTCATTATCGACATGTGAAGCAGAATATATTTCTGTTGCTCTGGCATGTGCTCAAGTTATCTATATGCAACAAACACTACATGATTTTTGTTTAAATTTATCTAAGTCAACTATTTACTGTGATAATTCTAGTGCTATTAATTTATCTAAAAATCCTGTTAATCACTCACGAACAAAACATATTGACATTCGTCATCATTTTCTTCATGATAATATTGGAAAGGATTTGATAAATCTAGAATTTGTTTCCTCTGATAAACAATTGGCAGATATTTTTACAAAACCTTTAAATGAAAACACTTTCATCAATTTAAGACGAGAGCTTGGAATAGTCAATTTTAAAAATTTATAAATTTTTATATATGTATATGTACTATTTGTATCTGTAGTTTTTCGTAACACAACTTGATAAAATATATATAAAAAAACTTTCACTCAAATTTTTTATCAAAATAATTTTTTTTATGACTCTAGAGAGACTTGAACCCATGACCTCTCCTTTATAGTATTACAATTGCTTCTTACCATTTGAGCTATGAATGTTTCTTGTTTCAACTAGAAGTTTAGTTTTAATTATTCTGGAATTTTTCGTTCAAAAAAAATTAATTGTGTAGCTGTTCGAGCCCGAACTCGGATCTCCTAACTGATAGTCCAATGTCTTACCAGTTGTGCTATGTGTTATTTTCTGCTGAGCCTTTTATTTCGTGGGCTCATAACCATTCTTTTTTAAAAAACCAATTCTCATCCATTCTTTTTTCTCTCTGGCTATTAGCTATTTCCTGTTTCTAACTACACAAACACAGCTCAAATTCATCTATAAATCTGCATTCCTTTCATTTTTTCAATCATCCTTACAATTATTTTTCAAAACTTTAAACTTCAAGTTCCTCATTTTCTATCAATGGCCTCTCACGACTCCTACGACTCCTCTAACTCCAAATTAACTTTTGCTGCACCAATATCCTCTTGTAGCTATCATTCTTTCAGTAGCTCTACTCCGTCCTTGCCAACTCCTACTCCTAGACATGAAACGGCTCAATATCACACTGGATTTTCTTCAAAAACTAAGAAGTCACGAAGATCATTGTTTGTTTCTCCAAAAAACAAAAGAAAAAATTGATGAAATCCATCATTATCAAAAGGAGCAAATCAATCTGCAAAGAGAAATGTATTATGAACAATGGATGAATTCCAATCGCCTTAGCCTTATAGAAACAATTTCCCTTAAATTCTATGGAAAATTATCTAGGCATTACGTTGTTAAACCTTCAACATCCCGTCAACCAAATTCATCCGGCTGGAATCAATGGGAGCAAACTGCACATCAAACTCCGGCATCTCCAAACACTTGGGAACGCCAAAATTATTGGTCTCCTTTGCAACCTTATGTTGAGAACACCAAGGTTGAACCACATGAACGCTCTCCAAAAACACCTAAATAATCATCTTTTCTTGTGTGTTATTGTTATTGTTCTTGTTTACTTAGATTTCAATTATGTATATGCTTTTTTGAATAAAATTTTGATTTAAGCTTCATTGCATTTCTTATCTTCAGCCAGTCGACTGATATATATATATATATATATATATATAACCAGTCGACTGTTTACATGGTGCGAAACCTCTCGGGTTGTCAACCAGTAGACTGAGTCATATAGGTCAGTCGACTGACTACAGAGTAAAAAACTCTCGGGTTATCAACCAGTCGACTGACCTACCCCGACCAGTCGACTGACTGTACAAAAAAGAGTTCTGTTGTTTCTTTTTAAACCTTTTTACACCATCTATTCACTTTACCTTCTTCGTTTTTACTACCTCCAAAACCCTAGCCTCCATTTTTCTTTCATGAAATCCTCGAAAAAAAAACCAAATTAATGGCCCCTCCTAGATCTAAACGCTCAAAACAAGGCTCTTCATCCTTTGTTGATACTCACGTTGCTCATTGGCTATATGATGCAACTGCAATTGAACGATGGGAGAAGATGAAAAACTCTAGGATTTTTGAAGGCTCCTTCACGGTTTATTCTGATTTTGGTGCTTACTCTCTTCAAGAATTAACGCGAAGATGTGGTTTAGAGTCACTCCTTGACTACAATGCCAATCGCCACAACGTTAATCATCTTATGGTAAAACTTTTCTTCGTAAATTTAAATCTTGGCCACCAACAACCATCGAATCCAAATAATTGTGTGTGGAGTTTGGTATGTGGACAACAAGTTTTCTTTTCCCTTGATAGAATGGCACATATCATTCAATCTCCAAATAAAGGAATAGATCTAAATGATGTCAAATGCAATCCAAGAAAAAAAGATAGAATTAGTCATATGTTCATGGGTGACGACATGATTGAATTGCGTTCTAAGCTTCTTCGCCCTAAAGCAAGAATTTTGCACAAGACGCTTATGCGATATATTCTCCACCGAACTAGATCATATGAATTAATATATCCGGAAAATTTCAAAGTTCTTTATGCCATATGAGGAAATATACGTGTTAATTGGTTGCGTCGTATTATGGATGAATTTCTCACCTTCACACATGGGAATATGCATGTAATATACTTTGGAGAATATATTATGAGACTTCTTTTAGATGCGGGTGTTCGTCAACCGGATTCCGAATTCTCTACTGTTCGAATGATAAATATAAGGAGCATAAGTCTTATGAAGCTACCAACACGACCACCACCTACTACTTCATTTGAAGATTGGAAGCATCAATAGACTCAACAACAACAATCTGGAGGTCCTACCATTAGGGAACCGGAAGCGCAACAAGAAGAAGGCGATATTCGCTTAGCTACTTCCTCTAGCACCCGTGAATCCATAGAAATTCTCTCCCGCAATCAACTTATTTTCGATTCTAGACTCAAGAAAATGGATAAGAAGCTCGATAAAATCAAAGGTTTCTTTTCTCCATTATAGGATGCATTATCATGTTCTTCTTCAACTGCTGCCACGTTTGTCGCCCAAGGAAAACGCCCCGCACTTCGATTTACATGGTCTACATCTGAGGAGCATACTAGTAGAGACACTAGTGCAGCAGGCAGTGGTGCTCAAGGCGCTTATAAACCAGGAAAGGAGACCGCACCAGAAGGAGAATACAATTGGGATCCTGATGAGTAGTCTTTTGGTGGGTGAGTATGGTATGAACTTTTTTCTTATCTGTAACTTTATTTAAACATATTGAAACTTGCTAATTATTTATCTTTTGAGACTTGTACTAAATAGTCTCACTTTGATATTTATTTCTACACTTTATATTGAAATTATTTTGCTATATCTCCTTTTTTTCGATGACAATAGGGGAGAAGAATTGTCCTAACCATCTTTATGCAGGTACAAGAAGTATCATATATTTAGGGGGAGTTTTTATATTTGTTCTCTAGGACTCTTATATATATACATGTTTGTCATCAATCAAAAAGCGGGAGAATGTTGAATCACTAGTTTTGATTCATGACAAAGCAAGTTAAAAGAAAAAGAGAATTCACGACAAAAATCGATAATCAACGGATTATGGCTATATCAAGACTTTTAATCTATGTTCTCACTGTCTAGTACTTATAATTGAGTCTTAGAAATTTGTTAAAATCTATCCTCAAGTAGTCCGCACTTCATGTTTCTCATAATTAAACAAAACATAAGCATAGTATGAAAAAGTTCCTCAACCAGTCGATTGGCCAGGATCATCCAGTCGACTGACTGTGTACATATACATATGCACTGTTTATTTTTTAAATCTTTTGCATAGTTAGTCGACCGACCATGAACGACCAGTCGACTGACCCGAGACCAACTGCCATATTTTCGAAAAGACATCTTCTTCTGCTAAATGATGCAACCCTTCTCTGTACGGAAGTAGATGCTCCTCTTCGTCAGAACCCTTCACCAATTGCAGTAACTCTTAAACTACTTTATATACATACTCTCAGACACTTCATATTTACCGATTTTCATTCTAACTCTCTAATACTCTTCTTGTGCTTTAATATTTGCATTCAAAAAGCGAACATACATTTTTAATACTTTGAATCTACAAATAAATTTCATAATCTTGGAATTTTAGCGTTACCTTCTCTTCATATCTTCACATACACTTCATATACTTGAGGATTTGATTATAGGAGGTATGTACTATCAGTGACAAATCAGTGTTATCAAGAACACATAGTGTCAGATATTATTTTTTATTAGTGAAGTCCTCTTCTGCTGCTGAGGCGAAAATCCTGTTCAGTTGCTCAGGTGTCTGTTCTTTTGCTCAAACTGTATATACCTGTTCCACCGGGTTAAGTGAGGGTTATTATAGTTGAAATTCAAGAAAAAGTCTGGGACTGGACGTAGAACGGGATGTTCGAACCAGTATAAAAATTCAGGGTGTGCTTGTTCTATTTTACTTATTTCCATTTACTTTACTATTATCATCTGTTTCCACATTTAGATTTAATTATATTCCATGTTACATGATCCTACACACTTTCATTATTTATATGATATATTGATTTGGTTTTGAAATGAAATAATATAGACATAGTTTTGACATGGATATGATATTTTGGTTTTTGAAGTGTAAATGATTTTGAAAATTATCAATGGGTTATAATAACGTTGGGTTGTTAAAGAGACCGGGATCGGAAGTTGTCTAACTCTCCACCAACTCCGAAAACCACTTTCACAACCATGTACACGGTGGAGATTTCATAATGAAGTAGGATGGTGGCAGCGTTCCTTTGAGGCATATACATGGACCCGACCCCCATGAGTTGGCATAAGGTGGCTAAAACAGGAGCGATTCCGGGCCAGTGAGGTAGCTCCAGTTTTCGGACACACTCCTTCGATATTATATTCTGAATTTGAGATTGATTTGGTGGCCACTTTTGATTTTTGATTTTAGGGGTGTGGCTCGAGGTGTGCGGTAGCTGCGCTATGCCTCACCACCAGTCTGGATAGTAATTGGTATATCTACCCTGGCATTGCCTTGTGTGCCGTGTCACCTACCCTAGCGCACCTTGCACGATTTCTGTTTTCTCCCGTAGCCCGTGGAGTATTTAGGGTAACCTCTCGATCTGGAGGTGCGCTGATACTGGATGGACTACTGGGATTATTACGTGTTAAGGTGGAAAATGTAAAGCCTTAACGCTATTTAAAAGTAAGTTTATTTTACTATAGACATTATTATAGTAGCGCAATATTACTACATAGTAAATAGTTTAACGGATCCTTAGAGGATGGGCGGTCCCAAGCATCCTTTAAGTAACTTGTACCTTATTACAGTTCACTTGAGTTGGTTTACATTGTATAGTATGTATGTCCTGACTCTAGTTTTTTGTGTATTTGCTTTACGCTCGGGTCAGACTGAGTGATATAGCATTAGAGACTCACCTTCAGAGTTGGAGCTTTGCTTGAAGATCCAACTATCCATTACAATTTCAGTGTTCAGTTGATTCCAGTTATTCAGTTGATTCCAGTGATGTATTCAGCTTTGTACTTGATTTTCATATTGAGACTTCTGTTGTATCTTGTTTAACTCTGATGTATTTATATAGTAGCTTCATGAACTACTACTTCTTTACTTCCGCTGCATTTATTACTCTATCTCTGCGATTTTGTGATTTATTTATTTGCTATATATTCTGAGATTTGCCAAATTTATTTCACAATTCGGTATTTTGAGCAATTCAAGTCTGACATGTGCGGATGCGAATGGCCGGTCGTTACAACAAACCTTTCGATGAAGTCGAAAGGTTAATGAAAGTATAAGAGTCGCTAACCTTTCGACAAAGACGGAAGATTCATAATGGCATGTAAGGAATAAAATTTTCGACAAGAACGGAAGGTCCATAATGAGGCAAGCCTTTCGACAAGGTCAAAAGGTTCACATAGTACTCAAAGAAGAGAACCTTCAACAAGGAGGAAAATAAGGAAGTAGAGCGAAAAGAAAAGAAGCGCAAGAGGTTTAAAACCTTTCGACACGGTCGAAAGATATACAACCTTCCAATGAAGATAAAAGGTTTAAGGCGGTATAAAAGGGGGACCTTTTGACTTGGAGGAAAGCATGGAGTCGAATAAGGGGATGCCTGCATCTATATATAAGACCCAAGGGATCCATTTTTGGGGGCCGAATTTTGAAAATTGAATTCATCTTCTTTTCTCTACTTTCAAAGTGATAATTATACTCAGAGAAACCCTAAATTGAATTAGGGAAAGAGCTCGAGTTCTTATAATTCATTTTGGACATGAAATAAATAAAGATGGCTCGTTCATGATGGATATTGGCAATGAGGAGAATCATTAAGATCATTAGCTACACTAATGATCAATTATACATGATTTCAACCTTTTTCTCATAGTATCTTTTGATCTATGCTCTATGTATACATAAGATCAACTTAGATATTCTGCACTGAAACACGTCATCATTAATATCCACATTTAATATAAAATGATGATGGCGTGTTACATATGCTAATTGCACAATCGTGGGAATAACTAGATTGGTCTTATATGGTAAAAATAAAGGGGGTTAAAGATATAAATTGGGACTGCTTTGAAAGAAGGGAAACCTTTCGACTTAGACGAAAGGTTTACTTTCTAACGAAATCTTGGGACATATATGTCTATAACTGCTCACAATGGAGTTAGTTCAAAAGGAATCTATTTCTCTGAGTATTATTAAATCTTTCGAACTGACTCCATAGGAACAAAATGGACATCAATGTGTTCAGAAGCAGTTATGGTTGGCGATTAGTTAAGCTTCTCCTTCTTATAATATCGAGAGGTTTCACATATTACATTTCGGCACGGTTAAGAAGGAGGTAGTAGACATCAACCACAACTACATTCGATTCCAAGAAAGATGAAATTCATCAAATTACTTATTTTTGAAAGCTGAATGACTAAGGGTTACTCCAACATAGTCGAAAGGTTGAGAAATCCTATTAACAACCTTTCGACAAAGTCAAAAGGTAAGGTGAACCTGTTAATAACCTTTCAACAATGTCGAAAGGTGGGACTAATTCCTTCCCCCTCAACCAGATGAAAGGTTGGGAACGTCATGCCTATAAACCTTTTGACAAGCTCGAAAGGTTTAATAAACTAATATATTTTCAACCTAGTCGAAGGATTATTATAGCTCCATTAGCATTTCGAAGAGATCAAAAGGTATGACATCACATCGTTCTTTTCTCCTAGATTAATTTGATTAAAGCAATTTGTTCAAAGAGACACTTGCAGAAGTGATTTTATCTCATCTACATAGTTATTTCCAAGAAAGATTATCTTATCAAAGCACTGGGAATGTTGACGAGTTTTCTTGTTAACATTTATGGCGCTAGAAGGAGGGGTTGAACCTACGACCATGTGGTTAAATATAGACTAATTATGATACTTTTCTCTTACCTAGGAAGAATGAGATCAGAACGTCTAAGCATACTCAATGAGGGGGTAGTGCACACTTCTAACCTATAGGAGAATGTTGCTCCAACTTTCAACTTGAAAAGGGTTATCCCAAGTCAAACTTCATCACCTGTGCAGCTGGAGGAGCATATAGAGAAAATCAAGCGCTCGGAACAACAATTATAAGAAACGCAAGATCTGTTAAAGATGGATTTATCTTAAAGATCATCAAAAAATCCATGGCGAACTGAAGTAGAGGTAGTAGTTTCTCCTAGAAGAAATTTGAAAACCAATTCCAAGGAGTGTAAGGATAAGATAGATTTGACCTCCTTAAAAAAAAGGAACTTCCTCCAATAAAAGCTAATCATCAAGGAAGAATTTTGGACAAGTCATTAGAGCAATCAGGCGCCCAACTTCTAATGAATATAAGCCGAATCAAAAAAATTATGGTAATGTCGAAGCTTTCCTTAAAGACGGGGTCGAGAAGGCAGTCAAAGATGCTTTGAGTTCAAAAGATAAAAGAACCAAGGACTCGTCTATCAAATACCATAGGATTACGAATCCTCATGACCACCTTATGGCTTTTGACAGCCAAAAGGATCTGTACAATGCTTCTGGAGTAGTCAGGTGTCCACTATTCCCTGTAACTCTCCAAGGGGCGGCAGCCAAGTGGTACAAACAGTAATGAGAGAAAACTATCTACTCTTGGAAATAGTTTTCTTATGAATTCTCGGCACAATTCTGTATCTGCAAAGATCCAACCATTGATTACACCATCTTGGCTAACATAGAACAATAGCAGGTTGAATCTTTGGGAGGTTATTTGAAGAGATTCAACGCAGAGGCTCCTAAGGCCAAGGACATGAATGACCGAGACAAACTCATAGCTGTCCATTCTGGTTTGTTTGAAACAAGCTTTTCATCAATTTCTGCAAGGATCTCCAAGACTTCCACTGTCAAGCAAACAAGTTCATCCGGATGGATGAGCTTTATTATTCAAAGAGAAAGACTCTTCCCAGAAAGGAAGGAGGAAAATTCGGCTTTGATTGTACCGACAAAAGAGTTAGGTGGGAGGAACCAATCGCTAATGCAGTCGCTTTAAACAGGCCGATGTCTTTCATATACGCCACAACAAAGGAAAGAGTCAACTTTCTAACCTCCTACAAAGCTAAGAATAATCCAGAGCAAAAAAAGGGAGGAGATTATTGCGCTTACCGTAAAGAAAATGGCCATAATACAAATGAGTGTCGTGTGCTGGCGAGCATAATTTAGAAGTTGGTCCGAGAAGACTATCTTAAATAATTTATCTAAGATGTACAAAAAGTCCAAAGAGCCAAGGGTGTTCCCCAGAAGCGTTCAGGCAACGTTGTAAATGTTTTGGAAGATGAAGATCCCCTCAACTTAGGCCTACCAATTAACCGAATCGATGTGATCCACGACAAGCCACATCTGGCAAGAAATACTAAAGGAGCTCGAAATAAATATATCAAGGAAGCTTAGGAAGGAATTTTTTTTCTTTCAAGAAGAGCCTCCAATAAAGAGCCCTCGACTTAATATTCAGATGCCAAATTTGGTGGTCAATCTGTAGGAAATGCACAAGGGAGTCTGTCATCTGCATAATGACCCTCTTATGATCACTACATAAATCGGACTGTTAATTATTTTCAAAATTCTAGTCGATACAAGGAGTGCAGTCAATGTTATCTTCAAGCATGATTTTGATCAAATGAATATCCCAAAGCATAAGCTAGAGCCAAGCTCCAAACTGATATTTGGGTTCAACAAAAGGGATCAACTCCAGTTGGGCAAATAAAACTACTAGTATAAATGAGGATGCCTCGTACATGCCGAACATTTGAAACCATCTTTGTGATAATTGATCAACCTTCTACTACAGTGCTTTCTTTGGTAGGCCAACACTATCCGTTTGTACTTTACCACCCTCGATCAATATAAGAGGGAGTATTCTTCTTATTTTGATTCTTCTATTAATTTACAGCCTTCGGATGATGGATCTTTACATCCAACATTCAAAGCAAGGATTAGTGATAAGAAATATAATAGGCTTTTGTATCAAAACTATATTC
The DNA here is from genome assembly GCA_030765085.1 of Allium cepa. Taxonomy (NCBI): domain Eukaryota; kingdom Viridiplantae; phylum Streptophyta; class Magnoliopsida; order Asparagales; family Amaryllidaceae; genus Allium; species Allium cepa. Next base: position 623,664,278 of record CM060938.1, on the reverse strand, counting down.
CTACAAGAAATAAGAGAAAGAGGGTCGATACTAATTCGGCAGAAGAAGGACCAACAGTAAAAGATTTTGATTGTCGGGGCGAGACAAAAAGAACAAGGCCTATAGAGGACCTTGATGAAACCCATATAGATTCTGAGGATGTTTCTAAAGTGGTCGAAGTGGGAAAAGTTCTTGATCCCGAGTTAAAGACGGGTCTGATTCAGTTCCTCAATAACAAAAAGTATGTGTTTGCTTGGTCACATTCCGATATGGTAGGAATTGACCTGACCGTTATGTGTCATACCCTTAACATCAACCCTGGAGCAACCACTGTAAGACAAAGAAAGAGTCAATTGGATAAAGTTCGAACAGATGCTCTAAAAGAGGAAGTTGATAGACTCCTTGAAAATGGATTAATCTAGGAAGTATATTGCCCCGAATGGCTAGCCAACCAATTTTTGGGGAAAAAGTCAAATGGAAAGTGGAGAATATGAGTCATTTACACAGATTTGAGCAAAGCATGTTCGAAAGACTATTTTTCATTGCCATGAATAGATCAGTTGGTAGATGCGATGAGTGGACAAAAGTTATTATCTCTTATTGATGCTTATTTAAGGTACAAATGGATAACGATGTTCAAACTAGATGAAGACCACACCAGTTTCATAACAGAGTGGGGAATTTATTTGTAACGACCCAGGATTTTTAGTAATTAAAATTTGAATATTTAATTAATTTTAAATATTAATAAGTGGATTTATAAGTCGAATAAATTTTATTTTGAATAACTGGATTTAATTGAATAATTAAATCGATAATTTAATATGTTAAATTATGGAAATAATTGAAAATTGAGTTAGATATGATTGAAAATGATTTGTAAAATTTTATTTTATCATGTTGAAGTTAGAACGATATTTTAGAACTTTTAAAATCAAATTAAAAGTTTATTTATGAAAATTGAATATTTTAATATTTAATCGACTAGTGAAAATAGTCAATTTTTGAACAGTCTCAGAATTGAATGAAACTAGTTCCATTGGATCCGTAATAGTTAGTTATTGTCGGATTTCAATTTTCGTGTCAATCGGAGTTATCGTTTGATCGTGGCAGCTCGAAACGCATCGAATTATTTTTAATATTAATTTGGCGAGTTAAAATAGCCATTTTTCAAACAGTCTCGGATTTCGACGAAACTAGTTTCATCGGATCCGTAATGTGATATTATTGTATGGTTTCAAATTTCGTGTCAATCGGATTTACCGTTTGTCCGGTACAAATTAAAACGCCTAGAAAATCGTTTAAATCGGTTTAATTTAAATTGAACGTTTATAGCCATAACTCGCACAAATGTCCGAATTAGCTTTCGAAATCTGTTCCATTGTGTCCGGAACGCGGGGTAAACCCTAGAAACGCTGGTTACGGCGCGTGAATCGGAGTTCGGAATTTCCGGAATGAATAGTGTCGATTCATTTTCCTATAAATAGCCAACCATCACAAATTAAAAAAAAAATATCAAAACCCTAATCTAAACGCAGCTGCCTCCCTCATATGAACGGCCAGAAAGTTGTTTCGTTCTTCCCCTCCAATCTCCAAATCCGTTCATTAATTCAAGAAACTTTCTAAATGAAAGTTGTAGAGCACAACACGATCTTGATATCCAACGGCTATGATTGCGAATGGGTTAGTAGATTGATGACAAATCTCGTATTAGTGTCGCACGTTCACTCTCGAACTGCGTGCGCATATGGTGGCCGAGCTCAGGGAGGTTGTAGCCATGGGTAGGGGAGGCGAAGAGCTTTGCTGTGGTGCCGATATGATGGAGTTTCGAGCGAGAAATTGGATCGAAAAATTTAACCTTAGATATCAAGATGGGTTCAGCTATGTGGCGATTTGCGTGAACGAAGAAGATGGATGGGGGGGAGACGCACGGATCTGAAGGGAATCAACGGCCTGGATTTAGCTTAGGTTTAAAAATTTAATTTTTGTTGTAAATATTAAGTTATAAAAAAATTCGTATAAATTCAAAAATTCATAACTTTTTCATACGAGGTCGAAAACGCGCGAAACAAGAAGCGTTGAAATCGTATGGACGAGCACTACGCGATGGAATTGGATTGGAGTCGTTTGGAGTTAGTGAGAATTTCGGGTAAAATTAAACGTCCCTTTAATTTTATTCGAAATAAATCGCTAAAACGATATTGAAATCAAGGTGAGAACTTCTCACTCAATCGAATCAGTTTCGATTTTATTTTAATAGTTAAATTTAAAATATTTGAATGCATGTTTGAATGATGATTGTTATCTATTGATTGTTAAAATAGACATTATGCGCCGTTAGTAAGCGGATGTTATTTATTAAAAAAATATACCGTGAATATTTCATAAACAGTGAAATTGGTATTATATATAATAGCAATATATGTATATTGGCATATGTATATATTGGAGTTATTGATTTCCCGCATTTTTTTTAGCGGATGAGACCCTATTGCGCCGTCTATTAAGCGGATAATATTTTAAATCCCATATACCACGATAATTCCGTACTGGAGCGGAATTGGTATTGTGCTAATGTTTGTGGATGCAGGAAAACAGGTTGGAGAGATCCAACTGGATTCCTCAACAGTATTTATTTGATTTCAGATATTTTGATATTTGATTGATTATCATATCGATATATGATATCGTTGTTGTCGTGATTGGCTATTTGGTATGTAGCATCATTGGACCAAATTTTGGAATTTTAAAAGAATTTCAAAGTGATTTTTGAAAGTATACGTTTATAAAATATTTTTGGAATTGATTTATTTTAAATAAATAAACGTTATAATTTTTTTTATGTTATAAAAATTATGATTTTTGAGAAATATAGTTAAAAATTGATTTATATAAAAGATTTATTTTTTGAAAATATAAGGTTAATGGTTTTATAAAATAGTTTAAAATTGGGGATTTGAATTTATTATAAAAGGATGAAAATATAGGATTTATAAAATTTAATTATTTTATGAATAAAAATGGTGAAATTATAAAGGAATTTAAAGACGTTTTAAAGAATAATATAAATTGATTTATATTAAGAGATTTATAAATGGATATTTATAAATTGAAATATTGACATTATAAAACGAGTTTTTATAAGTGTTTGAATGAAGTGAAAATGAATTTTGTAAATGAATGGAATTTATAAAATTAAAAATGGTGAAGTTATAAATGAAATTTATAAATAGTAAGATTTATAAATTTTATAAAGTTATTAAAAGAATAGTTTTGAATAAATCATTGAATCTTATAAGTTATAGGATTTATAATTATGAAGTTCAAAGGAACGGTTTTTGTAAACGAATAAATTATAAGTATTTAACTTATAATATGAACTTTTAGTTTATAATTGAGTCATAAACTGGAAAAGGTTAATAAAGGAATTTATAAAAGGAAGTTGTTATAAAATAAATAGAAATGGAATTTATAAACGTGTTTTTATAAATCCGCAAACGACTTATTTTGATAAGTAAATTGCTGAAACCTATTAATGGAGTTATATTCACATTTTTGACTGTGAATAATCCTTTAAAATGAAATGTATAGAAATGATGAAATTGGTTAACGTAGTATATTCACGTTTTTGAATAGTGAATAACATGTTAAAGAAAATGTTAGAATGTGATATTTTAAATAGAATTTAAAACAAGTTAACGATGTTTTAAAATGTGTTGAGATTTGAAACCATAGATTTCAACATTCATTGTTGAAATAGACGTTTTCGAGAAATAAAAGGAAATGGTGGACTATAACACTGTTGTTATAGTAAATGATTTCCGAAAGGAAATGTTTTGTATAGTATTGGGATTTATATATCTATTTAAACTTTGAATCCATATACTAGTGATTTTGGGTTGTCGTAATGATGTTTTACGTAACATTCGTTTTGGCCCAAATAAATACGTTTAAGTGAATGATTTCCTTAAAGAATGAAATATGTACTTAATCTCGATTTAAGTATATTGAATATTTTCCAAGTGTTGAAAATAAATAGGTTCGTGAATTACTTATTAAATAAGTATGGAAATGTTTTCCAATATAAAGTGAATATTTTGAGAATTTATCTTTTTGAAGATAAATTGAAAAGGAATATTGAAACCTATTGAAAATCGTATACCAGTAGATATTGTGAAATATAAATTCACTATGGAATTTACAAAAGAAAGGGGAACTTGTTTAAAAATAAATATTGATTTATTTTGAAGTATTGAAAATAATATATCTTGTAAAGATATTTTGGAAAATAAATAATTTGGAATCTGGTGATGTTGTGCATATCCATTGATAGTTCAATAACCGACTATCAATATTTACCTTTGAATGGGTAATTGTTGTGATTTGCTTGAATTTGAATGCACACTTATTTTTAAATTATTGCGCTCGTTATTCGGATTACCCATTCCGAATATGTGATACGTCGTTATGGATAGCATTGAAGATCGGTGTTGAAGACCTGGTATTTGCGAGAGCGATAGGATGACCTGTCGATTGACTCTGCACCGAGTTGCTCCGGTATTGAGTTCTCCATATGTGATGGGAAATCCGATCAGGATTGTGGATATCCGAATTGCAAGGACTTCTTTATAAGTGCCTTCGGTTCTGTTCGAGCCCGGAACAGACTTGTATGGATTGTATGTCTGACGTTACAAATTGAGATATAAAGCAGATTTCTTTCAAATATATTTCTGTTGGTTGCGGAGAATTTATTCTTTTAGCTTAACACCCTTCTCTCAGACGTACGAGCTCAGAGGTTATGTAGTTGAAGGTTATCAGCGATATATTCCCAATTTGGTAATGTGACATGCTGAGTGTTGCTGTTAAATGATCATTGTATTGATTATTTGTGATAGGATCATTTATTTGATCGTCTATCTTGGTGATCATTTCTATGATCATTTGTTGACCCAAAGCATGGCTTTTGTATAAAGTATGTTTTTGTGGACGTGACTTCATCGAGCCTCACACCTCGGGAATGGTCAAAACAGGAAAGATGCAGCAAGGTTATGAGGGGTAGCGCCCTTTAGGATGTGTGCATTTCCTTCTGGAAAAGGGTGGTATCATGGTATGGAGCCCAGATACTTACTCATGTTGAAAACACTTTATGATTGTGTGAATTGATTGCGAGCGCTCGGTTGAAAGGTCCCAAAGGACCGGGGGATGGCATATTCGGTCAGTTGTTACTCAGTTAGGGGTAACCCGGCCTTGTGTTGGTAGAGATCCGGTTTGGTTCTCAGTATTCAAGTTTAAATCCAAATTCCAAATATGATTCAATTCCAAACTCGATTTCAAAATATCATTTTCATATCACTTTTACTTAGTAATATTCAAAGCTCGAAATAATGTTCAATCTTTAAAATAAATAGATTTTCGAAATTCAATCATATCCAAATTTTAAATTTTAAAGTCATAACTTAAATTATTTACCAATTTCTTTTAACCAAAATTTATTTCAACATTCCAACTCAATTTTTCGACAAATTCGATTTCTATAAATTGATTTCTATTTATAACTTTTAAATCAAAACATTTAAATAAATTTTAAATCGACGATTTCAAAAATTATTTATTTAGCCAATTCGGTGTCCGTATATAATTTTCTATCCCATGGCCAAGTAGTTATTTATTTCAATTAAATGTCAAGAATGAGTATATATTACTTAAATTAAATCACGGTATCATATGTATGCATAACAGGATATATATAAGCAATAAACATCCAAACATTTAAATATCAAACTATAACATCCATCGAAATAAATCATCCAATAGACAATACAATCCATGGCAATTTCATAGTTATCAAGGTCAGGTAATTTAATCGCCATTCAAATTTCAATTTCAATTTAACTGTCAATTTAATTTTTCAACGGTTAATTCAAATAACAAGCTATACGACAATTAAATTCATATCAAACAACGACAAATAAAATTCATATCACTTCATAATATCAAATTTAACTAGCATAAAATATTTAGTACGGTGTGAGCGTTATAAAACACTCACCTTGATTTTTACGATTTTAAATCAAATCGAACGACGTTCGATTTAATCCAAAATTTTCTCTAGCTCCAACCGATTCCAATCTAGCTCCATTGCGTAGTGCTCGACAAAACGAACCCGACGCAACTGGTTTCGTGAAATTCCGACCTCGCATCAAAAAGTTATACAGTTTTAAAGTTTGAACGGATTAATATAAATTAATTTACACCTTTATTTTTCAATTTTGAACCTTAGATAATCACAGCCGTCCATTGTGCTTCCTGCGATCAGTGCCGCCCCTTCTCCTTTTCCATTCTTCTTCGTTCCCAGCTTTTACGCGAGCCAGAACCCAAATCACGCACGAAACCCTAAATGCTGAGCCTCCAACGTTCGACGAGACGACGATCAGGCGACGCTATACCAAGCGCCTCCACGAGCTCCACCAACGCCCCAACGTGTGGCCCACTCGGCCCTATATGCTGCACGCAAAACGAGCTTGAACGGCCTACGTTCACGACCCCGTCGCGCCTCCATCGTCACGTTATACTCGATCATGACCGGTCAAAACGAAGATCCCAGAGCCCTCTGCAAGTTTGTAGTTGGGAAATTTTTGAATCGTCGAGTGGATTTGATGATAATCGAGGGAGAACGAAAGAGGATATCGGCCATGGGTTTATAAACGCGGTGGCTGCTTAAGAAGATAGGGTTTCGGCCCTGATAAAATGAATATATAAACGTTTATACCTATTAATTTAATATTAAATTCAATTTATAACGAGCACTTTCAAACGAACTCCAATTCAAACGTGCCGCCAGGCATTTCTAAGGTTATACCCATGTTCCGAACACAATGGAACGTGTTTCGAAAGCTAATTCGATCATCTGTGCGAGATATGGCCATAAACGATCAAATTTAAATTAAACCGATTTAACGAATTTCTATGCGTTTTGACTTGCCCCGGACAAACGGTAAATCCGATTGACACGAAATTTGAAACCTTACAATAATATCACATTACGGATCCGATGAAACTAGTTTCGTCGAAATCCGAGACCGTTTGAAAAAAGACTTTTTTTTTTAACTCGCCAAATTAATATTAAAACAATTTCAACGCGTTTCGAGCTGCCACGGTCAAACGACAACTCCGATTGCTACGAAAATTGAAATCCGATAATAACTAACTATTACGGATCCAATAGAACTAGTTTCGTCCAATTCTAAGACTGTTCAAAAATTGGCTATTTTTCAGGCGATAATTAAATATTAAAATATTCAATTTTCACAAATAAATTTTAAATTTAGTTTTAAAAGTTCTATAACATCACTATGACTCCAATATGATAAAATAAAATTTTACAAATCATTTTTAATCATATTAAACCCGTTATTTTATTTATCCAATAAATTCCAAATATTTAATTTAGACAATTTCGCTTATCCAATAATTCATTATCTTTTGAAATATTGAAATTGAACTTATAAGATTCAACTTTTAAAACCATTTCAAAATTTAGAACACTATTTTCATTTTACAGTTATTCAATTATTCAATAAGTTTTAAATATTTAATTTAAACAATTACGTGTTCAATATTCAATATTTGATTTCAAATAGATTTTACTTATCAATCAATTACTCTATCATACCCAATGAATTCAACATTTAATATCCTATTCAACTATTGATTGCAAAGTCATTCACTAAGTAGTTTTTTTCATTACTTGGATAATTATTGCAATTCATTCCAGTTATTATTATTCCAAATGAATTACAATTTTTTTCTAACATTAAATCACGAAATCTTATTAATTTAGCTATTTTAATTATCGAAAATTTACGGGTCGTTACACTCTCCCCCACTCAAAACTTTTCGTCCCCGAAAAGGAAAAAGAAGGGAAAGGAACTAAGTATAGAATTCAACATTAGATATATTTTATTCAAAGTTACCAACTTATAAAACAATGAAATTCCATTTATAAAGTCATAACTACGCTTCCACAATGTTACTCCGAACGACTTTCTAAATTTAAAAGTTAGTTATCAAAACAAGTTATAAAATTTAAAAACTTGAAAAAATTTCTAACACTTGGATTTACGGAAAATTTCGGCAGAGTCTCCTTTGCGCGGCTCGATCGGAAAAAATATAATAGCATATATATCACAAATATACATCTCATCTCAATGATGAGGCATCCCATATGTGGGGAAACAACATATAAATATCACCAATATCATATAAAACCGTAAGCGTACCTTTTATTTAGCATTTATTAGCATTTTACTTACATTATGCGTTTAGCGTAGAAGCGAGCTCCACAACAAAGCGCAACCCCTTTGTTACCTACTAAAATGCTCAATAACTAAGTTAGAACCATGCATATAAAGATAGATCGCTATACTTAGCCTACACAACATATATATAACATATTTAGCTTCAAAACTGAGATTTCAATTTCTGGACAGCAAACAAATCTTAGCTTTAGGTCACCTAAACGGTAAAATTTGACAATAGAATCTAAACAAAAGTTGTTGCATTCATTCCAGGCTTTCTGGAATGTCCAAAATCATCGAATTCGGATCATCCGTTTAAAAGTTATGGCCGTTTTACTTAGGAGATACGCTTCAGCCTGGGTAGTGTTTGCGCAGGTCCGCGACGTTCACCCACATTTCCGACCTTCTAAACGACATCAAAACACAAAACACTTAAAACAAAAGTTTTAGCTTAAATTCTTAGCTTTCCATAAAGGGCAAGATCATCAAAATCCGATAAACCAGTCAAAAGATATGGCGAAAATACTAAAGATGTATACTACAGATTTTTACTTATTTTACACAGGCCAGCGAGTAACATTCAAGTTTTTAACCAAGCAGACGAAGGAATTTTCTCAAGTTATCTAAACAAAAGTTGTGCTATAGTTTCTGAGCTTTTCGAAAAGTCCAAGATCGTCGAATTCCGTTCAGCCATTTAAAAGTTATGGTTGTTTTCATTTCAGCATGTATTGGACCATTTTGGATCTTTTTTTTTCTTCCAAAATTTTGCTTTTATTATTTCAAAGTACAAACCATCAAAACATCAAATTTTCTAAAGAACAATCATAAACACAAAGCTATTTATTTTCTTATTCATCCACACAATAGGTTTACATTCAATTTGTTTCCGATTTATTCAAGTTTGTTTCATTCATATTTTAAATTAAAGTCAATTTGCTTCAATTTAAATTGAATTCCATTATATTTAATTTCACTTTGCTTCGAATTTGAATTTTATTATTTTAAAATTTTATTCCCTTTATTCAATTCCATTAACACTAATGAATTCTACTTAATCAATTATCATCCATCTAACAACCAATGCATATCAAACATTAACATTCATCCAAAATCTACACTAAATCAATTATACATTTCCAAGTCAATTTTAATTTCATACACTTCCAAGCTTATAGACATTTAGTTATATTCAAATTTAATTAGTTTCCATTTACCAATTCTATATTTCATTAAGTTTAAATTTTATTCATTCGCTTATATATATCATTAATTTTACCGCTTAAATTTCTTTTATATTTACAACTATCAAATAGATCTTCACATTTTATTTTTCACTCTCTCACTGGTATATTATTTCTCTACTATCCTTATTAGCATTTTAAACCTTTTAAGTATTTGGTAAGTTATAGTTATGCAAATAGAATGTAGTTAAACAACATACAACTTCTTTCCATTTAAAGTTGAATTTTCAATTTATTAATTCTTAAGCCATTACTTAAATTGCCCTATAATTTTTTTTTCACATTTACATTCACATATAGTATTTCCATTTTATATTAACAAAATTGTGAATCACCTTTAAATGTTAATTTAAATTCCAATTATTTACTAACAATTTTATTTATATTTGCAAACCATTGATTAATTGCAAACCATTTACTAACAATTCACATATAGTTCTGCCTAGAGCTACCAAAAGCTCTGATACCAACTATAACGACCCGGTATTTTGGACTATTCGCATCCGCACATGTCGGACTTGAATAATTCAAAATATCGAATTGTTAATTTAAATTTGGCAAAACTGAGATATACAGTAAATAAGTAGTCACAGCATCACAGACACAGAGTAATAATATGCAGCGGAAATAAAAGAGATAGTAGTTCATGAAGCTACTATGTAAATATATAAGATACATCAGAGTTTACAACAAAAGAGTAATATGATACATCAGATATAAATCAGAATACATCACTAGAATCATCGAATACTGAAAGTAGAATAGATGGCTGGATCTTCAAGCAAAGCTCCAACTCCAAAGGTGAGCCTCGAATACTGGTACACTCAGTCTGACCCGAGCGTAAAGCAAAACACAAGACACTCGAGTCAGGATTAATATTCTTATATCAATAAATCCAACTCAAGTGAAATAGCAATCGAAAAACAAGTAACTCAAAGGATGTTTGGAATAACCATCCTCTAAGGATCCGCTAAACTATCTACTAGGTAGTAATGTACGCTAAGTAAATAATGTCTATCAGTAATATAAAATATCAAAATAGCGTTAAGGCGTTACCATAATCCCCCTTAACACATTTTATATTCCCAAAAGCATATACAAGACCGTAGTTTCCCCAAAACCGGAAGTCACCAGAGGGCAATCCATATACTCAAGGTACAAATCAAAACGTAGTGGTCGCGAATAGGATAATCAGTATGACAAGGTACATGAGGCGATACCAACTAGGATACTAGTAGTTGCGTGATCCGGACTGATGTTGAGCATAGCCAGCAGCTACCTCAACACCGCGAAACAACACTCCCAAATCGAGGGGTGCACCCAAATCGAATCACAAAAGTAATAGATATGGTATCGAAGAAGTGTGTCCGCTAGAGGTGGCGAACCTCAATGGCCCGGCGCGGCTCCTGTTTTAGTCATGTCAGGGGTCATCCAATATCGTTCTCTTTCTTCAGTCAACGCGTTCACCAAACCATCCACTTCATTCTGGATCAACACTCCGCGTATAATAGTTATTAAAGTGGTTTTCGGTATCGACAGAGAGTATGTCCATATCCGATCCCGGTCTCTTTAATAACTACGTATTATTACACCGATTGGTCGTTTAATATATTTCAAAACAATCAATTTCAATTTCAATTTCAATTCGAAAGCCATCATTTCATTTGTCTTTCTAAATCAATTTCCACCATTTACATTTCAAAATTTCCAAATTATCATTTCAAAATCTTACAATTCAATTTTAATTTTATTTAACAAAACAAATATTGATTCAAGTTCGTACATAAGTTTTATTCCGAAATTATTTAAATTAGTTTAATTTAACATTCAAAATCAATTTAAATTTATTTATCGATTTTATTCAATATTCATTAAGTTAATTTAACATCCAAAACAATTCTTTTAAATTTCCAAGTCATTAAATCAATTACTTAAGTTCAACTTCATTATATCAAACTTACAAATTTAATTTAATTAAATTTGTCAAATCAAATTCCTTAAATTACAATTCTTACATTTATTTCAATGAAACGTATTTTATTTCTTGTCAAGGAAATTCAATTTCATTTATTCACTTACTTAAATAATTTCCAAAACTTAATTAACAAAGAATCCCAATTTCAAATATTTACGAAGTTCAAATTCACTTATTCAAAAGTTCAATTTCGCTTATCAAAGAACTCAATTTTCATTCAGTTATCAAATAATTCAATCTTATGCAATTATTAAATAATTTCAATCTTAATTATTAATAATTTCAAAACTTAATAATTTCAAACTTACTTATAAATTCAACCTTAATTATTAAATCATTTCAAACTCATTCATTAATAATTCCAAACTTAACTATTACTAATTTCAACTTAATTATTAACAATTCCAAATTTACTCTCAAATAATTCATTTCAAAACAACGTCCTTTCATCAGTTATTACATTAATATCTTGTTTCAGATTTCAATATTAACGTTTCCTTTTATCAAAATTTACGTTCCAATCTTATTTCAAACCTTATTATTCGAATAAAATCTTTATTTTATTTTAAATCAAATTATTGACCAATCGGGTTTATTTAATTCTCTATACTAAGTCAAGTTCATTTGGGTATATATCATTTCAACCCGATTCCATTTCAATTTAAAATCAAGCAAAATAAAGGGAACTTGCAGTGTGATAACAGGGATGGTGTCAAAGTAAATAAACAAGCAATAACAACAACAAAACAATTCAAATAATCAATTTTAAATAATCCCGAAATAATCGTATTAATTCGCATTGTTATTTGTGCGAATTAATATAATTATTCCTAGAATCTACACTATCATTTCATGTAGATTAAAGATTTTTATATTCCGGTTTTCACTTGTCGTTCAATTTCAGTTTAATACTTCAACAATTAATACAAACTACGTTCAAAGTTCAAAGTACAATTTATCAAATTCTACGACAACTAAAGGGTCAAATTTAATTAATCAATTTTTGTCATAAATAATCCGTTTTAATTTGTTAACTATTCTACATTAAATTTAACTTGCAAATTAATTATCACTTAACAATACTAACTAACATCCAATTCAAACAACAATCAATCAATCAATTTATCAACCAAACTGTATTATTATCCAATAAATAATTAACAAATAATGGTGTCAGATGTCAAAGGTATACAGATACAGGTAATAGCAGACATAACAGAATAAACAACTAACAAAACATATTTCAATTTTCGTTTCAATTGAAATCAAATTTAATAAATAAAAGAATATTAATCGTGAGTGATTACTCACCTTTCGAGGCTAGAGAAAATAGGAGATGGCACGGATACGCACACTGATACGGACACTGAAATGGAGTTACAAATCCAAGCATGATTCTCAGAGCAAAGTAAGATTGGCACGAATCGACGAACAAAACTGTTAAATAGGAATTGCCGAAATCAATCAAAACATTCAACATAGCAACAATTACAAAACATGTCCTACGTCAAAGTTTAACAATATAATTCTATGTGCTACCGAGATCGAAATGGTCTGAAATTTGGTATGAATAAAGATCAAAACTTGTATTTCAAAACTGCAAAGAATCACTTGATTCCGACGTAAGACGAAGGAGATACGATGCGTCAAACATGAACTCAGGTCGTGTTTGCAGCAGTGTAAAATAATCTTAAGTACAAAAGAATATCTGTCTGGGTCTAACTTCCAGATCCTCGACCACTAATCAAACGATGTCGGATTTTGCTGGAATTTGACATATATAAATTACGTAACTTAAACTCCTTTTTAAAAATAGAATCAACCCATTCCGATAAAGCATGAGTGAGATACGATGCGTCAAACATGAACTCAGGTCGTGTTTGCAGCAGTGTAAAATAATTCTAAGTACAAAAGAATAACTGCCTGGGTCTAACTTCCAGATCCTCGACCACTATTCAAACGATGTCGGATTTTTCTGGAATTTGACAGGTATAAACTAGGTAACTTAAACTCCTTTTTAAAAATAGAATCAACCCATTCCGATAAAACATGAGTGAGATACGATGCGTCAAACATGAAGGTAATAAAACACACATACAACTGACACCTAAGCTCCATAACCACACAAAACAAGTCTAGTTGAATATATTTAAAAACAAAAGTCAGTACATATTGGCGGCTATATATATAATAAAACTCGAAACATATGTTTTGTAAGTACTAAAATAATATACATAAGCTAACTGGGACAAAGTATAGAAGCTCAAAAGCTATAGGAAAACATAAAATGGGATATGGCAGCATACAGATTTTAGAAGTAGTTAATGTAATGAAGGCTTTTAGTATAAACAAAGGCACAAGTATGTAAAACTGACAGTGTAAAGAAAATACCCTACAGAATATGTCATGTATAAAGTACACATTTCATACATTAAAAGTGACAGCAATGTTATGCAAGAAAACACAAATTTATATAATCAAAATTATACAACTAACCCCATATACTTTACATTTTATCTGCCTTCAAATATGCGAACCATATGGCTCATGTGAACAAATGTGTGAATACCAAAATATTATATAATATAAAAAAATGAATAACCGATCCATGAAAAAGAGCTGTAGCTTCAAACAATTTATATACAACTTGTGCAAACATATTTATATTATAACAACATAGTATGAATCTAACTTTATATATAAGCTAACATATGCCATAACATCCAATATATATATTCTTTACTGTAAAATTTACCAAAATATGAAATATATATATAGAATAAAATATACCTTATATATATAAGAGATGGAAAGAGCTGCAGATTCCAAAGAGGGACAGAGGGAAGGCTGGAGTTGTGGCTGCCGTGCGTGGCGGCTTCATGGTGGCGGGGAGGCGTGCAGGTGAAGGTGCTGTTCGGCACTTGGACAGGGTCGGTGGTTGCAGAGAGGCACAAGGCCGTGGCGGATGTGAGGGCGAGCTGCATGGGGAGTTCTGGAGAGCACGGCTATGGTGGAGGGTTAGTCGCTGTGGTGGGGTTGCACGCGCTCGAAGGCAGAGGAGAGTAGGTAGTAGGTGGGGTGCTGGCTAGGCGAGGGCGTGGTCTCGGCGGTGTTCGAGCTAGGGAGGTGGATGGCTGCGCGGTGCGATGGGCGATGCTGAGATGGGAAGGAAAAGCCGCGGTTTTGCTTTGGCCGAGGGTGACGTGCTGATGAGGTCGGGCTTGGAAGTGACACACGCGGTGAGGCGGAGGTAGTAGTGTCATGCGCGACCGAGGGGAAAAGGTTGTCTGGTGATGGTGAATTTTCGTGTGTGCGGAGGCTTGATGTGTTTTTTTTTAAGGCAAAATGAAAGAGGAGGGGAAAAGAAAATAGAAAGGGGGAAGAAGCTTTGAAGTGTCTGGTTTCATAATTGAACAAAACAGAGAATAGGAAATGAAGTAGGGAAGAAGATGTTTGAGGAAGAAATGAAAAGGTGCAAAGTATACTGTGCGTAGATATATTTCTTCAATTGGACCAAAGGCAAAGTGGAATGGCACAGTAATAATTATTACTTGTGGCTTTACAGCTTGCATGATTTGAAATGAGTAGACAAAGGAAACGAAAGTTACAGAGAAAGGAGCTGAGTAATTAATGAAAGCAGAGAAGTAAATGAGGGCAGAGGGTGCAGATATATTCAGAGTGTAAAGGTCAAGGCAATGATATTTTGGTAAACGTGATGGCTATTGGGTTTCTGAATGGCCAAAGACTCCTAGAATTTTGAGCGTTGGAAAGTTGGGTACCGGTTTGTGTTGTATAACGGACCAGTTTGTACTCCGTTAACCGATTATAAATTGGCAACGCCGAATTCCGACTGACACAAATAAATATACCGTTTTGATCAGCGCGACGAGGCGGTCACAACGGTATGAAGATATTGGTGATACGATCGAATTATAAAAATTCGAAATTTTCTACTGAAGGAAAATGCATAAAATTCGCCGAAAAATAAGAACGACGGAGCCAAAGATGTCCGAATTTGAAAAAACGACAAACTGACAACTTGCTCAAAAGACGGTTTAGAATTTTTCTATGTAAAAATATTTTGGTTTCGAAAACGGTTTATTTTCATCGAATACCAACTGATTTAGATTGAAGTAAATTTACGCACGAAATGAACTTTCATATTTTCGGACGAAAATTTACCAGTTGCTATATTTAATTAGACGCATTTCAAATATGAAGTTTGAATAGCATCGGAATTTGTTTGTGAAAATTTGAAATTCTACACTAAATAAGCAATTTTAAAATTTTTAAACTGGGTCTGAATTTTAGGGTCGTTACATTCTCCCCCACTCAAAACTTTTCGTCCCCGAAAAGGAAGGAGGTAGGAGAATAGAAACAACCAGAAGAAATAGACTTGAATTACAAATAAACAATTGATTTAAACCATAGAAATTTCAATTCAAATTAATTTATATTTAACAATTTGACTTTAAATTCAAGACTTTCATAGAACTGATTTGATTTCCCATATATTAACGTTAGGTACAAAAGATTTCTTTCAAATGAAATTCAATTTAAATTCGATTAATTCAAGATATTTTCTGAAGTTAATTTAATTCAATTTATTAACCTTCAGAACAAAATTTTCTTCTATCATTCATACCTATTATTTATTTAACTTATTATTCTATTTATCTTATAAACATTTATAATTAAAATTTAAATGAATAACATTTATTATACACACTTACATTATTTTTATAAAGACAATTTATATCATATATTATCCGATTTTCTTAAATTAGCAACTTCAAAGATCATAAATTTTGAAGTCATTTATTATAATCAAACCTTCTTTGACAAAATTTAATTCTTCCTTATTCCAAATTATTATTAAATTTATTCTACTTAATATATCCTATCATATATATATTAAGTATATTTACATTTATTATAACTACTCAATTTATTAAAAATTCCTTTGATATCATTTTCTACTGTATAATATTCAATTACATAATTAACCCTTTTTTTTTATTTAGGTAAGTTATATATATAATGCAATTTGAGTATTATCCAAACAAAATTTTTACAATTTAGTTATTTCAAGCTAAGTATTTATATGAAATAATTTGGCTTCATTTAAAATTGTAAAATCATCTTTTAACAATTTTAAGAATTAATTTCCGATTAGCTTCAAACAACTTGAGATAAAATAAATAAATATATTCATAATACATCAACTCAAATTTAAAATCTTCAATATATATTATAAATCAAGTCATGTTTAGAAATTCAAATCAATTTATTTTTTTCAAAACAAATCGTAGCTAAGCTACAGAATAGTCTCTCCACTTCGAAACTCGAAAATGAATGTCGATGATGCGGCCGTCATCACCGGAATTATTTTCCAGCGACAAAAGAGAAGAGCTCAAATTTAATCATTTTAAATTCTTTGCAAACCATTTCTATTCGAAAATATTTTAAATAATATATATTTTGAACCTTTAAAACCATGGTTCGAAATCACCAGAAATTAATTTCTTAAATTCTTGATTTAAATTCATTACAAACTTCAAATCAAATTATAACCAGATTTTATAAATTCATTTATTTATGTTATGAAATAGTCAATGATTTAATAAATGAAAATTAAAATTTTAACTTTTCAAACAACGGATTCATTAACATTTTAATTTCAGAAAAATTTATACTTATATAAAATAAAATCATTCAATATTATTTTATTTACTGAATTTTGAAAACAATATCGTGTCAGTATGCTCTGTTCAGGTGTTTCGGAAATCCTATCGATAACGTTGATCAGACGAATCGATCGAAAACCCAAATCAACATCAACAACTCAAACAACACAATATATGTAAAACATTTTTAATATTAAATTTCAAAGACACTTCCTCGCTTGACGATACAACAATGGATTTCAAAGCAAGTATAGAGATTTTAACTTGATGGAAATCAAATCAAAGAGAATTTTGATTCGAAAATAGGTTTGAAACAAAGATAGATAATTAAATAACAAAATAGGAAGCCTGATAAGTTTATATATATCGCGGGCAACCTTAACCGGATTGACCGTGGCTTCAAGAATAAGATCGATGCAGAATTCCAAGGTAAATCAGCATTCGATCTCAAGAAATAGAATTCAGGTATTGCAGGAGATAGATAGCATCGTAAACCGAGGATACAGAAATCTCCGGTAAATCAATGCTTATTGTAAAGGAGCTTCACCCATTTACAAATCATTCGGCATTTGGGAAGACCGCCGATTCATTATAAAGATTATTTGAGGTGGAGTTATGGAATACTCCAGAATTGAAAGAAGACGAATAGGGAGGGACGAGAATGAATTTTGGAACCGAGGGAACGTTCCAAAGTTCAAAGGAAACGAGTCAAGAAGAAGAGATTGAAACTCGAGTGGGAGTGATTCTGTAAATACATTTACCCTATATGCTAAGTTCTGCCTAGAGCTACCAAAAGCTCTGATACCAACTATAACGACCCGGTATTTTGGACTATTCGCATCCGCACATGTCGGACTTGAATAATTCAAAATATCGAATTGTTAATTTAAATTTGGCAAAACTGAGATATACAGTAAATAAGTAGTCACAGCATCACAGACACAGAGTAATAATATGCAGCGGAAATAAAAGAGATAGTAGTTCATGAAGCTACTATGTAAATATATAAGATACATCAGAGTTTACAACAAAAGAGTAATACGATACATCAGATATAAATCAGAATACATCACTAGAATCATCGAATACTGAAAGTAGAATAGATGGCTGGATCTTCAAGCAAAGCTCCAACTCCAAAGGTGAGCCTCGAATACTGGTACACTCAGTCTGACCCGAGCGTAAAGCAAAACACAAGACACTCGAGTCAGGATTAATATTCTTATATCAATAAATCCAACTCAAGTGAAATAGCAATCGAAAAACAAGTAACTCAAAGGATGTTTGGAATAACCATCCTCTAAGGATCCGCTAAACTATCTACTAGGTAGTAATGTACGCTAAGTAAATAATGTCTATCAGTAATATAAAATATCAAAATAGCGTTAAGGCGTTACCATAATCCCCCTTAACACATTTTATATTCCCAAAAGCATATACAAGACCGTAGTTTCCCCAAAACCGGAAGTCACCAGAGGGCAATCCATATACTCAAGGTACAAATCAAAACGTAGTGGTCGCGAATAGGATAATCAGTATGACAAGGTACATGAGGCGATACCAACTAGGATACTAGTCGTTGCGTGATCCGGACTGATGTTGAGCATAGCCAGCAGCTACCTCAACACCGCGAAACAACACTCCCAAATCGAGGGGTGCACCCAAATCGAATCACAAAAGTAATAGATATGGTATCGAAGAAGTGTGTCCGCTAGAGGTGGCGAACCTCAATGGCCCGGCGCGGCTCCTGTTTTAGTCATGTCAGGGGTCATCCAATATCGTTCTCTTTCTTCAGTCAACGCGTTCACCAAACCATCCACTTCATTCTGGATCAACACTCCGCGTATAATGGTTATTAAAGTGGTTTTCGGTATCGACAGAGAGTATGTCCATATCCGATCCCGGTCTCTTTAATAACTACGTATTATTACACCGATTGGTCGTTTAATATATTTCAAAACAATCAATTTCAATTTCAATTTCAATTCGAAAACCATCATTTCATTTGTCTTTCTAAATCAATTTCCACCATTTACATTTCAAAATTTCCAAATTATCATTTCAAAATCTTACAATTCAATTTTAATTTTATTTAACAAAACAAATATTGATTCAAGTTCGTACATAAGTTTTATTCCGAAATTATTTAAATTAGTTTAATTTAACATTCAAAATCAATTTAAATTTATTTATCGATTTTATTCAATATTCATTAAGTTAATTTAACATCCAAAACAATTCTTTTAAATTTCCAAGTCATTAAATCAATTACTTAAGTTCAACTTCATTATATCAAACTTACAAATTTAATTTAATTAAATTTGTCAAATCAAATTCCTTAAATTACAATTCTTACATTTATTTCAATGAAACGTATTTTATTTCTTGTCAAGGAAATTCAATTTCATTTATTCACTTACTTAAATAATTTCCAAAACTTAATTAACAAAGAATCCCAATTTCAAATATTTACGAAGTTCAAATTCACTTATTCAAAAGTTCAATTTCGCTTATCAAAGAACTCAATTTTCATTCAGTTATCAAATAATTCAATCTTATGCAATTATTAAATAATTTCAATCTTAATTATTAATAATTTCAAAACTTAATAATTTCAAACTTACTTATAAATTCAACCTTAATTATTAAATCATTTCAAACTCATTCATTAATAATTCCAAACTTAACTATTACTAATTTCAACTTAATTATTAACAATTCCAAATTTACTCTCAAATAATTCATTTCAAAACAACGTCCTTTCATCAGTTATTACATTAATATCTTGTTTCAGATTTCAATATTAACGTTTCCTTTTATCAAAATTTACGTTCCAATCTTATTTCAAACCTTATTATTCGAATAAAATCTTTATTTTATTTTAAATCAAATTATTGACCAATCGGGTTTATTTAATTCTCTATACTAAGTCAAGTTCATTTGGGTATATATCATTTCAACCCGATTCCATTTCAATTTAAAATCAAGCAAAATAAAGGGAACTTGCAGTGTGATAACAGGGATGGTGTCAAAGTAAATAAACAAGCAATAACAACAACAAAACAATTCAAATAATCAATTTTAAATAATCCCGAAATAATCGTATTAATTCGCATTGTTATTTGTGCGAATTAATATAATTATTCCTAGAATCTACACTATCATTTCATGTAGATTAAAGATTTTTATATTCCGGTTTTCACTTGTCGTTCAATTTCAGTTTAATACTTCAACAATTAATACAAACTACGTTCAAAGTTCAAAGTACAATTTATCAAATTCTACGACAACTAAAGGGTCAAATTTAATTAATCAATTTTTGTCATAAATAATCCGTTTTAATTTGTTAACTATTCTACATTAAATTTAACTTGCAAATTAATTATCACTTAACAATACTAACTAACATCCAATTCAAACAACAATCAATCAATCAATTTATCAACCAAACTGTATTATTATCCAATAAATAATTAACAAATAATGGTGTCAGATGTCATAGGTATACAGATACAGGTAATAGCAGACATAACAGAATAAACAACTAACAAAACATATTTCAATTTTCGTTTCAATTGAAATCAAATTTAATAAATAAAAGAATATTAATCGTGAGTGATTACTCACCTTTCGAGGCTAGAGAAAATAGGAGATGGCACGGATACGCACGCTGATACGGACACTGAAATGGAGTTACAAATCCAAGCATGATTCTCAGAGCAAAGTAAGATTGGCACGAATCGACGAACAAAACTGTTAAATAGGAATTGCCGAAATCAATCAAAACATTCAACATAGCAACAATTACAAAACATGTCCTACGTCAAAGTTCAACAATATAATTCTATATGCTACCGAGATCGAAATGGTCTGAAATTTGGTATGAATAAAGATCAAAACTTGTATTTCAAAACTGCAAAGAATCACTTGATTCCGACGTAAGACGAAGGAGATACGATGCGTCAAACATGAACTCAGGTCATGTTTGCAGCAGTGTAAAATAATTCTAAGTACAAAAGAATATCTGTCTGGGTCTAACTTCCAGATCCTCGACCACTAATCAAACGATGTCGGATTTTGCTGGAATTTGACATATATAAACTACGTAACTTAAACTCCTTTTTAAAAATAGAATCAACCCATTCCGATAAAGCATGAGTGAGATACGATGCGTCAAACATGAACTCAGGTCGTGTTTGCAGCAGTGTAAAATAATTCTAAGTACAAAAGAATAACTGCCTGGGTCTAACTTCCAGATCCTCGACCACTATTCAAACGATGTCGGATTTTTCTGGAATTTGACAGGTATAAACTAGGTAACTTAAACTCCTTTTTGAAAGTAGAATCAACCCATTCCGATAAAGCATGAGTGAGATACGATGCGTCAAACATGAACTCAGGTCGTGTTTGCAGCAGTGTAAAATAATTCTAAGTACAAAAGAATAACTGCCTGGGTCTAACTTCCAGATCCTCGACCACTATTCAAACGATGTCGGATTTTTCTGGAATTTGACAGGTATAAACTAGGTAACTTAAACTCCTTTTTAAAAATAGAATCAACCCATTCCGATAAAACATGAGTGAGATACGATGCGTCAAACATGAAGGCAATAAAACACACATACAACTGACACCTAAGCTCCATAACCACACAAAACAAGTCTAGTTGAATATATTTAAAAACAAAAGTCAGTACATATTGGCGGCTATATATATAATAAAACTCGAAACATATGTTTTGTAAGTACTAAAATAATATACATAAGCTAACTGGGACAAAGTATAGAAGCTCAAAAGCTATAGGAAAACATAAAATGGGATATGGCAGCATACAGATTTTAGAAGTAGTTAATGTAATGAAGGCTTTTAGTATAAACAAAGGCACAAGTATGTAAAACTGACAGTGTAAAGAAAATACCCTACAGAATATGTCATGTATAAAGTACACATTTCATACATTAAAAGTGACAGCAATGTTATGCAAGAAAACACAAATTTATATAATCAAAATTATACAACTAACCCCATATACTTTACATTTTATCTGCCTTCAAATATGCGAACCATATGGCTCATGTGAACAAATGTGTGAATACCAAAATATTATATAATATAAAAAAATGAATAACCGATCCATGAAAAAGAGCTGTAGCTTCAAACAATTTATATACAACTTGTGCAAACATATTTATATTATAACAACATAGTATGAATCTAACTTTATATATAAGCTAACATATGCCATAACATCCACTATATATATTCTTTACTGTAAAATTTACCAAAATATGAAATATATATATAGAATAAAATATACCTTATATATATAAGAGATGGAAAGAGCTGCAGATTCCAAAGAGGGACAGAGGGAAGGCTGGAGTTGTGGCTGCCGTGCGTGGCGGCTTCATGGTGGCGGGGAGGCGTGCAGGTGAAGGTGCTGTTCGGCACTTGGACAGGGTCGGTGGTTGCAGAGAGGCACAAGGCCATGGCGGATGTGAGGGCGAGCTGCATGGGGAGTTCTGGAGAGCACGGCTATGGTGGAGGGTTAGTCGCTGTGGTGGGGTTGCACGCGCTCGAAGGCAGAGGAGAGTAGGTAGTAGGTGGGGTGCTGGCTAGGCGAGGGCGTGGTCTCGGCGGTGTTCGAGCTAGGGAGGTGGATGGCTGCGCGGTGCGATGGGCGATGCTGAGATGGGAAGGAAAAGCCGCGGTTTTGCTTTGGCCGAGGGTGACGTGCTGATGAGGTCGGGCTTGAAAGTGACACACGCGGTGAGGCGGAGGTAGTAGTGTCATGCGCGACCGAGGGGAAAAGGTTGTCTGGTGATGGTGAATTTTCGTGTGTGCGGAGGCTTGATGTGTTTTTTTTTTAAGGCAAAATGAAAGAGGAGGGGAAAAGAAAATAGAAAGGGGGAAGAAGCTTTGAAGTGTCTGGTTTCATAATTGAACAAAACAGAGAATAGGAAATGAAGTAGGGAAGAAGATGTTTGAGGAAGAAATGAAAAGGTGCAAAGTATACTGTGCGTAGATATATTTCTTCAATTGGACCAAAGGCAAAGTGGAATGGCACAGTAATAATTATTACTTGTGGCTTTACAGCTTGCATGATTTGAAATGAGTAGACAAAGGAAACGAAAGTTACAGAGAAAGGAGCTGAGTAATTAATGAAAGCAGAGAAGTAAATGAGGGCAGAGGGTGCAGATATATTCAGAGTGTAAAGGTCAAGGCAATGATATTTTGGTAAACGTGATGGCTATTGGGTTTCTGAATGGCCAAAGACTCCTAGAATTTTGAGCGTTGGAAAGTTGGGTACCGGTTTGTGTTGTATAACGGACCAGTTTGTACTCCGTTAACCGATTATAAATTGGCAACGCCGAATTCCGACTGACACAAATAAATATACCGTTTTGATCAGCGCGACGAGGCGGTCACAACGGTATGAAGATATTGGTGATACGATCGAATTATAAAAATTCGAAATTTTCTACTGAAGGAAAATGCATAAAATTCGCCGAAAAATAAGAACGACGGAGCCAAAGATGTCCGAATTTGAAAAAACGACAAACTGACAACTTGCTCAAAAGACGGTTTAGAATTTTTCTATGTAAAAATATTTTGGTTTCGAAAACGGTTTATTTTCATCGATTACCAACTGATTTAGATTGAAGTAAATTTACGCACGAAATGAACTTTCATATTTTCGGACGAAAATTTACCAGTTGCTATATTTAATTAGACGCATTTCAAATATGAAGTTTGAATAGCATCGGAATTTGTTTGTGAAAATTTGAAATTCTACACTAAATAAGCAATTTTAAAATTTTTAAACTGGGTCTGAATTTCAGGGTCGTTACAGATGTCCATCCAGAGGCATTCTCATGTGGCAATGGGAAGTTCCTTGGCCTGATCATTCGTTGGAAATCCAAAGAAACAATACGAGACTTGTACGGTTTTAGTTGTAGAACCTGCCATCTAATATGGTAGCTATTAGTAGGCATAATATAATGGTACCTATGCTGGCTAAGATTTATATTCTACTTTCGAAATGTTTTCTACACTATGCACTAATAATAATATCAAATGTTTCTTTTTAATACGTATCAAGCATCTTTGACTAACATAAGAAGAAATCTCCTCCGATTCTGCGTTTGCATTGTGTGTGTGGCGGGAGGTCTTATGGTAGTCTCATTTTTAAAAGCATTGCGAATTGACTTTAAAAATATTCATCTATTTTGTTTTCAAAGATAAATAAACTGTTTTGAGTTCTCACACCAGTCACATGACTGACTCGGAGTTTATTGTTTTCCTTCCTAAACTCTGGGTGCCCACCAATTTCCACACGGGCAGTCAAGAGTTAAGGTTTATCAGGATATTCTGGAGTTGCTGGAGGCAAGCTGGATGACATGGCGTAATACTAGTATATAGTATTTCTTTTTCCGCTGCACTGTTTGTTGTTGTACACTCTGATGATATGATGTAATGAAATGTAATGTATAAAATGTAATAACTGATATAGTTCTTTTTTTAAAGATTATTCATTTATTATTATATGTTGTTCCGCTACGAATTGTGAGATTCTGATGTTGTTCAGTTGTTCTTCTGTTCCGTTCTATTCTCTTTTTTCCCTCCATTTTCTATCTTCTTATCTCTTCTTCTTCTCCTTCTTCTCCCTTTCTTTTTCTTAAACATTGATAATTCGTAATTCTGTTCATCTTGAGTTAATCTATGGAGATTAGTGTATATTCAAGAAGTACGGATTTACGGGTCCTCACAGGTGGTATCAGAGCATATGGTTAAGCGACAACCATGGTTCTGTTGGGTATTACTCATTAGAGATAGTGTCAGTAGTACTCTAGAATGAGTTTGAGTGTAATAATAGCTATGAGAGCGTATTTGTTAGTGAATATATAAAATTGTTTTATATTATGATGATTGGTTTGTTGAGTGGTATATGAACCTTCGTCGGCGCAGCCTCGAAACTGAATCGAAGGGGTTTCTAAACACTTGAATAGAACAATTCGGCACAGTATTGTTTTAAATTGGGTAAATGGAATAATTTTACCTTGATTATATTTTATATATGAAGGAATAATTTTTCAGAATTATTAAAGTATATAATATGATTGTTTAATTGTTTGAATAATATAAATAAAAGAATAATTGTATAAGCAAAAGAATTATAAGAATTGAATTATAATTAAAGTGATTTACAATTGAGAAATAAACTTATATATATAAGAAGTGAAACTATATGAATATATTTATGAATATGAGTTGTAAAATAAAAATGAATTTAAAGTTAAATGAAATATAACTTAAAATATGTTGAATGAAGTTGATATTAGTATCAAAGTAAATTAATAAAGTTAAGTGATAAATATGAACTTAAGTTATTTAAATGAAATTCAACTTTTGTAATTGAATTGAATGAATGGATTGAATGTAATCAATTGAATGTGAATAATTGATATGAAATAATGGATATAAGTGTTAATTCATTAAAATCTAATGTTATTGGAAATTGAATAATTGGATGAAAATCAAATTAATAAAAGCAAATTGAATGAATATGAGCAAAGGAATTTGGTTGTAATTAATATACATTGGTTGTTATATGATTGTTAGTTGATTGATTGTATATAATTCATTAAGTTCTAATGAAATTGAAAGTTAAAGTAATTGAAAATACAATTGGAAGTTAAATGAATCTTAAATGGAATTGAATTTGATTTGGAAGTGAACGAACTTGAATATGAATTAGTAAATATAAACTAATTGAAAATGAATGTTAGTAAAAACATCCACTGTTAATGAATCAAATGTGATTAGATTGAAAAACCATTTCATTGAATATTAATGAGAATATGAATGAATATTTACTGTTTATGAATGTTAGTTGAATGCTAGTTGGTTGATGGTTGAATATATTGCTTTTATTGCATTTGCTATGTTAACATATATAGTTATTATGTTACTATATGTTGTATATTGATACTAGTGTCTACATGCATGTTCTCATATTGTTTGTTGAGTGTTTAGTAGGTGCGGATCGCGTTTGCTTCGCATTTGGAGCTCCCTTTCGCGCTATATTAGCCGTATATGCTTGCTAATAATATATAAGGTACATATCTCGGATTAAATACCGTACTTTTATACTTTTTCCCTACGGGATGCCTCATTACTTGATGAGATGTATATTTGTGATATATATACTGTCATTTTTTTTTCCGGATCGAGCCGCGCAAAGGAGACTATGGCGAATTTTTCCGAAAATTTAAGGCGTTAGAAAAATTTTAAGAAAATTGGAAATTTTTTGAAAACTTTAACTTTGATTTGAAATTGAAAGTTAAACAATAGTAGTTTGGTTTGAAAAGATAACTAAGTATGATTTGAAAACTTAGTAAAGTTATTGTAAGAAGTTTAACTATGGATTTTGGAAAGTTAATAGATTCTGTAACTTTTCTTACTTGATAATTTCGAGGACGAAATTCTTTTAAGGGGGGAAGATTGTAACGACCCAGGATTTTTAGTAATTAGAATTTGAATATTTAATTAATTTTAAATATTAATAAGTGGATTTATAAGTCGAATAAATTTTATTTCGAATAATTGGATTTAATTGAACAATTAAATCGATAATTTAATATGTTAAATTATGGAAATAATTGAAAATTGAGTTAGATATGATTGAAAATGATTTGTAAAATTTTATTTTATCATGTTGAAGTTAGAATGATATTTTAGAACTTTTAAAATCAAATTAAAAGTTTATTTGTGAAAATTGAATATTTTAATATTTAATCGACTTGTGAAAATAGTCAGTTTTTGAACAGTCTCGAAATTGAACGAAACCAGTTCCATTGGATCCGTAATAGTTAGTTATTGTCGGATTTTAATTTTCGTGTCAATCGGAGTTATCGTTTGATCGTGGCAGCTCGAAACGCATCGAATTATTTTTAATATTAATTTGGCGAGTTAAAATAGCCATTTTTCAAACAGTCTCGGATTTTGACGAAACCAGTTTCATCGGATCCGTAATGTGATATTATTGTATGATTTCAAATTTCGTGTCAATCGGATTTACCGTTTGTCCGGTACAAATTAAAACGCCTAGAAAATCGTTTAAATCGGTTTAATTTAAATTGAACGTTTATAGCCATAACTCGCACAGATGTCCGAATTAGCTTTCGAAACCTGTTCCATTGTGTCCGGAACGCGGGGTAAACCCTAGAAACGCTGGTTACGGCGCGTGAATCGGAGTTCGGAATTTCCGAAATGAATAGTGTCGATTCATTTTCCTATAAATAGCCAACCATCACAAATAAAAAAAAATATCAAAACCCTAATCTAAACGCAGCCGCCTCCCTCATATGAACGGCCAGAAAGTTGTTTCGTTCTTCCCCTCCAATCTCCAAATCCGTTCATTAATTCAAGAAACTTTCTAAATGAAAGTTGTAGAGCACAACACGATCTTGATATCCAACGGCTATGATCGCGAATGGGTTAGTAGATTGATGGCAAATCTCGTATTAGTGTCGCACGTTCATTCTCGAACTGCATGCGCATATGGTGGCCGAGCTCAGGGAGGTTGTAGCCGTGGGTAGGGGAGGCGAAGCGCTTTGCTGTGGTGCCGATATGATGGAGTTTCGAGCGAGAAATTGGATCGAAAAATTTAACCCTAGATATCAAGATGGGTTCGGCTATGTGGTGATTTGCGTGAACGAAGAAGATGGATGGGGGGGGGGGGGAGACGCACGGATCTGAAGGGAATCAATGGCCTGGATTTAGCTTAGGTTTAAAAATTTAATTTTTGTTGTAAATATTAAGTTATAAAAAAATTCGTATAAATTCAAAAATTCATAACTTTTTCATACGAGGTCGAAAACAAACGAAACAAGAAGCGTTGGAATCGTATGGACGAGCACTACGCAATGGAATTGGATTGGAGTCGTTTGGAGTTAGTGAGAATTTCGGGTAAAATTAAACGTCCCTTTAATTTTATTCGAAATAAATCGCTAAAACGAAATTGAAATCAAGGTGAGAACTTCTCACTCAATCGAATCAGTTTCGATTTTATTTTAATAGTTAAATTTAAAATATTTGAATGCATGTTTGAATGATGATTGTTATCTATTGATTGTTAAAATAGACATTATACGCCGTTAGTAAGCGGATGTTATTTATTAAAAACATATACCGCGAATATTTCATAAACAGTGAAATTGGTATTATATATAATAGCAATATATATATATTGGCATATGTATATATTGGAGTTATTGATTTCCCGCATTTTTTTTAGCGGATGAGACCCTATTGCGCCGTCTATTAAGCGGATAATATTTTAAATCCCATATACCACGATAATTCCGTACTGGAGCGGAATTGGTATTGTGCTAATGTTTGTGGATGTAGGAAAACAGGTTGGAGGGATCCAACTGGATTCCTCAACAGTATTTATTTGATTTCAGATATTTTGATATTTGATTGATTATCATATCGATATATGATATCGTTGTTGTCGTGATTGGCTATTTGGTATGTAGCATCATTGGACCAAATTTTGGAATTTTAAAAGAAATTCAAAGTGATTTTTGAAAGTATACGTTTATAAAATATTTTTGGAATTGATTTATTTTAAATAAATAAACGTTATAATTTTTTTTTATGTTATAAAAATTATGATTTTTGAGAAATATAGATAAAAATTGATTTATATAAAAGATTTATTTTTTGAAAATATAAGGTTAATGGTTTTATAAAATAGTTTAAAATTGGGGATTTGAATTTATTATAAAAAGTTGAAAATATAGGATTTATACAATTTAATTATTTTATGAATAAAAATGGTGAAATTATAAAGGAATTTAAAGACGTTTTAAAGAATAATATAAATTTATTTATATTAAGAGATTTATAAATGGATATTTATAAATTGAAATATTGACATTATAAAACGAGTTTTTATAAGTGTTTGAATGAAGTGAAAAGGAATTTTGTAAATGAATGGAATTTATAAAATTAAAAATGGTGAAGTTATAAATGAAATTTATAAATAGTAAGATTTATAAATTTTATAAAGTTATTAAAAGAATAGTTTTGAATAAATCATTGAATCTTATAAGTTATAGGATTTATAATTATGAAGTTCAAAGGAACGGTTTTTGTAAACGAATAAATTATAAGTATTTAACTTATAATATGAACTTTTAGTTTATAATTGAGTCATAAACTGGAATAGGTTAATAAAGGAATTTATAAAAGGAAGTTGTTATAAAATAAATAGAAATGGAATTTATAAACGTGTTTTTATAAATCCGCAAATGACTTATTTTGATAAGTAAATTGTTGAAACCTATTAATGGAGTTATATTCACATTTTTGACTGTGAATAATCCTTTAAAATGAAATGTATAGAAATGATGAAATTGGTTAACGTAGTATATTCACGTTTTTGAATAGTGAATAATATGTTAGAGAAAATGTTAGAATGTGATATTTTAAATAGAATTTAAAACAAGTTAACGATGTTTTAAAATGTGTTGAGATTTGAAACCATAGATTTCAACATTCATTGTTGAAATAGACGTTTTCGAGAAATAAAAGGAAATGGTGGACTATAACACTGTTGTTATAGTAAATGATTTCCGAAAGGAAATGTTTTGTATAGTATTGGGATTTATATATCTATTTAAACTTTGAATCCCTATACTAGTGATTTTGGGTTGTGGTAACGATGTTTTACGTAACATTCGTTTTGGCCCAAATAAATACGTTTAAGTGAATGATTTCCTTAAAGAATGAAATATGTACTTAATCTCGATTTAAGTATATTGAATATTTTCCAAGTGTTGAAAATAAATAGGTTCGTGAATTACTTATTAAATAAGTATGGAAATGTTTTCCAATATAAAGTGAATATTTTGAGAATTTATCTTTTTGAAGATAAATTGAAAAGGAATATTGAAACCTACTGAAAGTCGTATACCAGTAGATATTGTGAAATATAAATTCACTATGGAATTTACAAAAGAAAGGGGAACTTGTTTAAAAATAAATATTGATTTATTTTTGAAGTATTGAAAATAATATATCTTGTAAAGATATTTTGGAAAATAAATAATTTGGAAAATTATTTGGAATCTGGTGATGTTGTGCATATCCATTGATAGTTCAATAACCGACTATCAATATTTACCTTTGAATGGGTATTTGTTGTGATTTGCTTGAATTTGAATGCACACTTATTTTTAAATTATTGCGCTCGTTATTCGGATTACCCATTCCGAATATGTGATACGTCGTTATGGATAGCATTGAAGATCGGTGTTGAAGACCCGGTATTTGCGAGAGCGATAGGATGACCTGTCGATTGACTCTGCACCGAGTTGCTCCGGTATTGAGTTCTCCATATGTGATGGGAAATCCGATCAGGATTGTGGATATCCGAATTGCAAGGATTTCTTTGTAAGTGCCTTCGGTTCTGTTCGAGCCCGGAACAGACTTGTATGGATTGTATGTCTAACGTTACAAATTGAGATATAAAGCAGATTTCTTTCAAATATATTTCTGTTGGTGGCGGAGAATTTATTCTTTTAGCTTAACACCCTTCTCTCAGACGTACGAGCTCAGAGGTTATGTAGTTGAAGGTTATCAGCGATATATTCCCAATTTGGTAATGTGACATGCTGAGTGTTGCTGTTAAATGATCATTGTATTGATTATTTGTGATAGGATCATTTATTTGATCGTCTATCTTGGTGATCATTTCTATGATCATTTGTTGACCCAAAGCATGGCTTTTGTATAAAGTATGTTTTTGTGGACGTGACTTCGTCGAGCCTCACACCTCGGGAATGGTCAAAACAGGAAAGATGCAGCAAGGTTATGAGGGGTAGCGCCCTTTAGGATGAGTGCATTTCCTTCTGGAAAAGGGTGGTATCATGGTATGGAGCCCAGATACTTACTCATGTTGAAAACACTTTATGATTGTGTGAATTGATTGCGAGCGCTCGGTTGAAAGGTCCCAAAGGACTGGGGGATGGCATATTCGGTCAGTTGTTACTCAGTTAGGGGTAACCCGGCCTTGTGTTGGTAGAGATCCGGTTTGGTTCTCGGGGATGTCCATCCAGAGGCATTCTCATGTGGCAATGGGAAGTTCCTTGGCCTGATCATTCGTTGGAAATCCAAAGAAACAATACGAGACTTGTACGGTTTTAGTTGTAGAACCTGCCATCTAATATGGTAGCTATTAGTAGGCATAATATAATGGTACCTATGCTGGCTAAGATTTATATTCTACTTTCGAAATGCTTTCTACACTATGCACTAATAATAATATCAAATGTTTCTTTTTAATACGTATCAAGCATCTTTGACTAACATAAGAAGAAATCTCCTCCGATTCTGCGTTTGCATTGTGTGTGTGGCGGGAGGTCTTATGGTAGTCTCATTTTTAAAAGCATTGAGAATTGACTTTAAAAATATTCATCTATTTTGTTTTCAAAGATAAATAAACTGTTTTAAGTTCTCACACCAGTCACATGACTGACTCGGAGTTTATTGTTTTCCTTCCTAAACTATGGGTGCCCACCAATTTCCACACGGGCAGTCAAGAGTTAAGATTTATCAGGATATTCTGGAGTTGCTGGAGGCAAGCTGGATGACATGGCGTAATACTAGTATATAGTATTTCTTTTTCCGCTACACTGTTTGTTGTTGTACACTCTGATGATATGATGTAATGAAATGTAATGTATAAAATGTAATAACTGATATAGTTCTTTGTTTAAAGATTATTCATTTATTATTATATGTTGTTCCGCTGCGAATTGTGAGATTCTGATGTTGTTCAGTTGTTCTTATGTTCCGTTCTATTCTCTTTTTTCCCTCCATTTTATATCTTTTATCTCCTCTTCTATCCTTTTCCTTTTTCTTAAAACCCTAAGTGTTCGGTTTTTCGTCGTTCGATTGCTCGGCAGTCGATAAAGTGAGTATCGATGTTGAATTTTCGAAAGTCGAAGAATCGGGTCCTTACATTATTGTTACAAAGCCAAGCCATTTGGCCAGTAGAATGCAGGGCCACTTATCAGAGTTTGGTTAATCGAATGTTAAAGGAACAGATCGGTAGAAATATGGAGGTTTATGTTGATGACATACCAGTAAAATAAAGCGAGCCAGCAAACCATCTCAAAGATCTAGAGGAAATGATTGTGACTTTGCGAAAGTATCAAATAAAGTTGAATCCGCAAAAATTTTATTTTGGAGTCAATTCTATAAAATTCTTTGGCTACTTGGTAAGTGCTTAAGGAATAGAACAAGTCCCGATCAGATTCAAGCTATATGGGATATGGCTAAACCAAAAACTAGTAAGGAAGTGATGAGCTTAAATGGGAAAGTAGCCGTCCTATGCAGGTTTATCTCTAAAGCTACTGATAAATGCATACCTTTCTTCGATGTAGTTAAGAAAAGGAAAAACTTTGAATGGAGGGAAGATTGCAGAAAAGCTTTCTTGGAACTGAAAAGCCATTTGGAGAAATCTCTGATACTCTCAAGACCCGAGAGTGGAGAAACTTATATCTATATATGGCAGTATCGGAACATGCGGTCGGTTCAATGCTTATTCGAGAAGACAAATGAGTACAACTCTCGATATACCATGTAAGTAGGCAGTTAAAAGATGTTGAAATATGATACCCAGTTATTAAGAAGTTGGCATATTATTTGATTCTTACTGCTCGAAAGCTTAGAGCATATTTCCAAGCACATTTGATTAGAGTGTTGACAAATTTTCCTTTTATGCAAATTTTCAGTAAGCCTGAGACATCAGGAAGATTGGTAAAATGAGGGATTGAACTCAGCCAGTATGAAATAGAGTTTCAACCAAGGATTGCAATCAAGGGTCAAGTACTACCAGATTTTGTAAATGAATGCACCTGCTTTATAAAGGAACAATCGGAAAAAGATAAAAACCAGAAGCCCATGTTGTAAGTTTCTGTAGATGGGGAATCGAATGAGCAAGGTGCTGGAGCAGGATATGTAATTATAACCCCAGAAGGACATCGATTGCACTATGCCATGAAATTTGGATTCCCTGCAACCAACAATGTGGAAGAATATGAGTCAATG
Organism: Allium cepa; assembly: GCA_030765085.1. Lineage (NCBI taxonomy): Eukaryota > Viridiplantae > Streptophyta > Magnoliopsida > Asparagales > Amaryllidaceae > Allium > Allium cepa. The sequence continues at coordinate 623,630,980 of CM060938.1, read as the reverse complement.
GTAGCAGGACTAACATTGGTATTAGAATTGAAAATTCCCTGAATACAAATTTTCAGTGACTCACAGCTGATGGTCAATCAAGTGAAATAGATATACCAAAAAAAGGACCCCAAGTTATCTTTATATGTGAAGAGAATATTGCAAATGATGGCTCTATTTGATGATTTTTCGGTAAATCAAGTCCCAAGTGCAGAGAATGCACAAGCAGACTCTTTAGCAAAATTGGCCAGCTTAAGTGGAGCCCCAGAAACACGAATTATTCCCGTTGGATATCAAGAAAAGCCGAGCATTGAAAAAGAACTATCCAAATAAGGAAAAGAGTTGCCTGTGATGACTGGAGCTCAGGTCAAATCTCAGAGAGGAGATGAAGTAGAAAGTGGTCAAGAACATACCAAAGAAAGAATGGATCAACCCAGTCCAAAAAGTGCATATGATGGAACATGCATGGCACCCATTGTTGAGCATTTATTTAACGGAACATTATCATTCGATAAATGAGAAGCGAGAAAAATCAGGAGACAGGCTCCAACGTTTGTTATGATAGAAGAAATTCTTTATAAGAAGGGATACGCTCCACCTTATCTTTGGTGTGTAAGCGTAAATGAAGGAATAAGATTAATGGCTGAGGCACACAAGGGGTTGTGTAGTGACCGTTCAAATGGAACAAAACTTACAAAGAAAATAACGAGGCAAGGGTTTTATTGGCTAAACATGGTAAACCAAGCTATAAACTATGTGAAAAGATGTGAGAAATGCCAAAAGTTTTCAAAAATACCCAGGTTGCCTCCTAGTTAATTAACTTCAATCACAAGACCCTGGCCCTTTGATGTTTAGGGAATATATTTGGTCGGCCCATTGCCAATTTCAAAAGGAGGATCTAAACATGTTGTAGTGGAAATTGACTATTTTACCAAAGGGGTTGAAGCCGAACTACTTCCAAAAATCAGTTTAGGAAAAGTATTGAGATTTGTCATTAAGAATATCATCAACAGATTTGGAATTGCCCAAAAGATAATCTTTGACAATGGGACACAATTTGAAAGCGAAGAATTCTCTCGATCCTAACACAAAAAATGGGATTATCAAAAGTTTTTAATCTATCGCATATCCAAAAGCTAATGGAGCAGTTGAAGCTGCAAATAAGACCATAAAAACCATTCTAAAATAGAGACTGAATAAATCAAAAGGGAATTGGGTGGAATAATTGCCATTAGTGCTATGGGCTTATCAAACGTCCGCTAAGACAGCAACGGGACATACCCCGTATTCTTTGACATATGGGTGTAAGGCAAGGTTACCAATTGAGATTGAAGTACCTTCACATCGAAGGATTGCTTATAAATTTGACAAGAATCAAGAATTGAAGAAATAATCATATCTGATACATGAGCTGAGAGATGAGGCAGTAGTAAGAACCGCCTAATATCCAAGAAGAATTTCTAAATATTACAATTCAAGGGTAAGAACTCGGTCATTTCAAGAGGGGGATTTGGTACTCCGCAGAGTAATGACCAACACTAAGAATCCTACAGATGGACCCTTGGGACCAAACTGGGAGTGGCTACAAATCATATGAAAAGTAATCCCTCCAAGAGCTTACAAACTATGGCGCCCAGACGGCAATACGGTGCTTAGGACAGGGATGCCGAACATTTAAGATCATATTTTCATAAGATGGATTAATAAGGAGCTTCTTTTAAAAGAGAAAATCTATATAGTTGGGAGTGAAATGGTCCTTAAATTTGGATACCACCTAAGATGGTAGTCTACCTAAGATGGTAGGAAAGCCTATATCCGCACCGAGATAGCCAGGTAGAGCGCTTCCTAGAGGGAGGATGGAGTAAGCCTCTATCCATTCTTAAGATGGCCAGGGTGGAGCACCGAACAAGCCCTTAACCGCACCGCAAAAGGGCCAGGTTAAGGCACCTCCTGGAGGGAGGACGGAGTAAGCCTCTATTCGCACCTAATATGGCCAAGGTAGAGCACCGAACAAGCCCTTAACCATGTAGCAAAAAGGCCAGGTTAAGGCATGTCCTGGAAGGAGGATGGAGTAAGCCTTTATCCACGCCTAAGATGGCCAGGGTAGAGCATCGAACAAGCTCCTATCCATGATGCAAAAGGGCCAGGGTAGGGCACCTTCTAGAGAGAGGTCGGGTAAGCCCTTGGTTCTAGCCTATAAGATGAACTAACCAAGAGCACCGAACAATGGACTAAGTGTTAGGAACTGAGATATTTGTTTTAATGACAACAACCTTTTTAACTTATCTTATTATAAAATATATACTAATATTGTTGTCTAGATAGGTATGTATATGCAGGATATATAGATATATACATATGTAGGTATTGATTACTGAAGACTGATCAGTATAAAGACTCAAGACTCAAGATTGAAGACTCTAGAGTATCAAGATCAAGATTTCAAGATATGTATCTAGTTTTTGTTAAAACTTCATAGTAGCATGGAAATCTTCATTTCGAATTTCAATTGGGATGGAACCCATTTCTACCTTCTTAGCGGCTTACAAACCGATGACAAATAGCTTACAAACCTACGACAAGTGGCTTACAAACCCACGAACATCCTGGTTTTATACAAGTTCTCGAGTCCTGATGTGATGAGATATTCTATAGGAAGAAGCTTGCAAAACTACTTCAAAATGGTTTTTTAAAATGATTTTCGAAGCTGCTTTTCAAAATATTTTAGCCTTAAAATTGTCTTTTCAAATGATTTAAAAAAAGATGTTTTAGCCTTAAAATATTATTTGTTTTTGTTTTAAAATAAACTCGTATTTTAAACTTCATTTTCAAAACAAATTTTACATTATTTTTTAACTAGGGATGTTGACATCATGGGATTCCCCATGTCGACATGGTGGCTGTTGAATTCAAAAGTTTTAATTTTCAAAAGAAGTGTCTATTCGTTTAAATCTCTTCACGAATGGTTATGACCGTTGATGCTTTATAAATAACCTTCATAAACGAATTTTTTAACTAACTAATTTCTTATTTTCTTCTCTTCTTCTTCTCCACAAATCCATATTCTAAAATTTTCATATTTTTAAGATCGTGCCAAAATTCTACCAAATTCTTTAGTGAACCAAGTTAGAATCTTATTCTTGTTTGACTCTCTGCCCTCTCTCGAAGACCAAAGTGCTATTCAAAGTTATAGGATCAATTTGTAATCAAAATTTTATCGAGTCTCTCTATAAGGTGTGGTTGTGCCTGGAAATCAATTGGGTGATCTTGTGTCCCGTAAATTAAGAGAGTTTGCCTTCGACTCATGAGACAGGAGGGTACCTCAAGGCCTTTAGAAATTAAGGAATGTAATCTCGACATTGGTATAATAAAAATCTGTATGAGGTGTTTGCCATAGTACAGGACTGGATATAGGGTAACTCCAAACCAGTATAAAATCCGGTGTGTTCTTTCCTTTATTGTTTTTATTTACTTTCTAGATCTTTGTTTGATTCTGTGATCGTTCTGCGATTAAGTTCTGCATTTATTTATATCATAATTTTTAAATTAGTTCATATAAGTATTAGAATCCATTAAACACTATTCACCCCCACTCTAGTGTTAAATTATCCTTAAAATGCTTAATCCGCTGTCCCTTTCAATTTGTATTAGATTATTGGTTTTCATAGCTTTCATAATCTAAAACGTGAAAATTGTTTTAATGGCTACTAACACTGGTAATGTCAACTCTAGCACTAGTTCTGTTATACCTAACACTAGTTCATATGTAGAAGGTCAGTCAAATTCAATCTATACTTAATTCGATTTCATCTAATCGATTCTGTTCAATTTATTTTGCATTCTATATTCTCATTTTATTTGAATCCATTTATTAATCTAGGAACATTCCATATTGATTATATCAATTACTCATTCCATAATTTATTTACAAACCAAAAAGTTGTCTCATCAAATTGGTATTCAACTTGCATTTAACCAATTCAAGTTCCATTTCTATTTCCATATTTCATTAACTAATTTATCATCAATTATTTTATTAAAATTTTATACCCAATATTTGATTTTTATCTCAAAATCACTTTAACTATTTTATTGGAGGTCAATTTATTTTATAATTTAAGTTTTGAATCTTCATTCACTTCCCAAAATTCAAATCAATTTTATTTTGGCTTATTTATTCCACTTCTAAATTTTATAAGTCACAAAATTATTTGTTTTCATACTTTCATCAGTGGACAACCAATCCCATTCACGTTTTACTTTTTAACTCAGAATTATACATTTTATTTCAATACTCTTTCAATTCTTTTATAAGCTTCCGAAGCTTATTTATTCCAATTCGATACTTAGTTTACATTTATTTATTTCAGTATGAATTTATTTCAACCCAATTTTATTTAGCTTGACTCCAGTTAAATCTAGCTACACACCTTTTTTTTATATATATACTCTTATTCACTAGATTCTATTACTTTCAATTTCCATTCCATTTTTTTTTTAAATTTCTTTAAGTTTCCAACTTATCTACACTCCATTCACAATTCTTTTTAATTCAATACATTGAATTGGTTTTCTAACTTATTTTGTTTCCTACTCTCTTTTAATTCAACTCCTTCAAGTTGAATTTTATTTCAACAAATTCCAAATTTACAAGTTATCAAACTTATTATATGCCATAATATTCTTAGTTAAGATTCCAGAGTTTAAACAATCTTTTAACATTTCAAATTTCCCTTGAAACCACCTATATCCAAAATTCCTTGCATTTCTAAAGTCAAATTTAACTTTTTCAAACAAATACCGACCCAAAACACCCAGGTAGTAAGCCCTCTCTTGGAAACTCGAAAATGAACATCGATGATGCTGCAGTCATCACTGAAGTTATTTTCTAGCGACCAAGAAGAGTTTAGTGCTTTTATCTCTTTGAAAACATTTCCAAATATTTTTAATTTCAAATCTCCCAGACTTCAAATTCAACACAAAAATATTCTTGAAATAATACTATTATTTCTCCAAACCTTTTTGAAACAATTTTCAAACCCAAAGGAATTTTAATTTTTCCCAAAAATTCCAAATTGCAATTCCTTTAAGTCTATATTCAAACATTCTCTGGAATTTTATCTCATTTCAATTTCAAATGTTTCTCTGGAATTCTATTTCAAAATTATAATCACCTTTACAGTTTATATTTACAAATCTCATTTGTATATGGAGTTTATTTCAATTTACAAATTACATTTATAATCTATATTTCAAATTCCATTTTGTTATATAAATTTATTCTTCGACATGGTTATAAGTTTTCAATTTCTTATTCAATTTCTATACAATAGTGTTAATAATTTAATATTATCATTCCTTAACAATCAAGCATCCAAATACTATAATACTTTACAAAAATTATATCTTTTTATATACAAAAATAATTTGGGTAAAATTATGTCATTTACCCTACTTTAAAACAATACTGTGTCGAATTGTTCTATTCAAGTGTTTAGAGATCCCTATCAATAACGTTAATTACTTGTATTGACCAGAATCCATAAACTACTCAATAAACCAATCAACATAATATAATATCATTTTATATTCACTAACAAATACGCGCTCATATCTATTAATACGCTCAAACTCATCCTAGAGTACTATTGACTCTATTGAATGAGTAATCCCCACCAGAGCCAAGGTTATCGCTAACCTAAGCTCTGATACCAACTGTAACGACCCGCAAATCCGTATCCCTTGAGTTACACTATTCTATCTAAATCAACTCAAGTTGTACAGAAATACGAACCATTTGGGTTAAAGAAGAAGAGATAGAAGAAGAAAATAGAAATCAACATCAGAATCTAACCATCACAGCAGAATAAAATATAATAAATATTAACATATCTTTACAACAAAACAAATATATCTGTTCATATATTACATCATCAGAGTACATCAATCACAACTCAACATCAATAACATACAACTGGATACACAACTATACAACACAGCGGAATATATATAAACAAGTACGGGACGTATCGTCATCCAGCTCGTCTCCTGAGCTCCACAGCATCATATCCTATATCCTATAATACTCAGTCTGACCCTAGCATTACAGTTAAACAACACCCGAGTCAGTCTGGAATACCAGCGTGAGAAAATCACACTCAATTGATTATTAAAGTTTCAAAATCCTTTGAAAACAAAAGCATCTCGTAAGACCATGCCACAAATAAACATGTTGGGTTTTTACCTTACGATAGCTAAAACAATTTTTATAGAAATCCTATGATATTATAATAGGGTCTATATACAAATACTTATAAAATAGCCGAAATTGTTACATTCATTAAATTCCAGCTACTGGCCACAGAGTGGGTAATACAAACAAAACTCGTACAAGGCGCGTAGGGAAAATGGATTTCCAACTAATGACTGGGCACTGGGGTGTCACCCGTCATAGTACGTGGTCTAGATCATAGTACCGAGGAGTAAGCCCACTCCCCTGCAACACAAGACCGGGACTACCCCTTACTGGATAATCCCGAGTGAGATCACCCCGCGGTTGGGATCAGCAAGCGCCCACTAAGCTGAAATAAAAGAGACATCTAGACAAGGATGACCTCACCCAGCTTGGGTGCTACCCACCTAGCCTTGCTGCACAACCCCTGATTTTCAGTCATTCCCATTTGAGGAGGCTTGAGGCTAAGCGTTACCTTTTTAGAATATATCCCTTAGAATGCCCATCGTCCACCTGACGATGTTCCGAAAGCATTCATCCATACAAGTCCGTCCCGGGTTCGAACGAAACCGAAGGCACTACTCCTACTACATCCATTTTGGAAATATCCTTAGGATTAGTGACGACTAGCCCTTGCACTTCACTGCTCCATCTTCGAATCAAAACTTGTTTCCACAAAACGTGCAAACCGGATCGAAGTAGTTTTCGAAAAATAAATCTCGATCCCGGTCTCTTCGAAACGATCAACGCATTTGTCCAATATATATAGTCGGTGATTTAACTATCAATTAATATTCACAAACAACCATCCAACAATAAATAATTTTCCAAATTATTTATTTACCTCAAAAATATCTTTACTAGATATATTTCTATTTTCAACCCTTTGAAAACAGTTTCAAATCATCTTTCTTTTCAGAATAACTTTCCCAAATATTTTCTATCTTCACTGAAATCACCAAGCACAAAACTAGATTTTTAAAATAATTTAAAACACTTTACTTTGAAATATACTTTAAAACATTTAAGTTAAAACTACTTCAAGAATTTTGTAAAAAATACATACTATATGAATATTTGAAATAAGGTTACTTTATAAAATATAAAACTAGGTTTTTACTTTTAAAAACAAAATACTAAGTCACTCTTTAAATAATTACTGCTATAATAGATTAAAGAAAATACTTACTTTAAAATTTAAATACTTAGAAGTAATAAAATTTTGCAAAACTTGCTTTTTAAAACAACTTAAAAACTTTTAACTTATATTTTAAAAATTTACTTCGAAAACGCACTTGGTTATCTAGGGAGAATTTCCAATCTCAATCACATAAATCAATTTTCCAAATTGATTCCCAATTTATTCTACTTGAATTAAATCTCTTTACTTACTCAATTCACTTCAAAATTCATTAATTATGTGCTTTATTGTTAATGTTATTAATTTCCGTTTGATTTTAAATCTTTTAACTGAAATATACAAATTTCAGATCTTATCCCAATTTCTTCTTTATTCTTTTCAATATTTTAAATCTTAAATTTTAAATAAATGTTTTGTTCTTTTAAAATAATAATAGTGAAGTTTAAAATTCATTAATCTTCTAATTATTCAAAATTTCCCTTACTATACTCAAGATTTATTTATTAGAATTTTAAAGGCACTTTATTTCTTTTCCAATTCATTCTTAAATTTATTCAAATTTCTAATATTATTTTACTTTCAAATTCACTTGTTTTATGTTCTTTCCAAAATCCAATTTATATATTTTGGGTAATTCATTATACCCAATTATATCCAATCAAACCATAGCATTCAACATTCTAATATAATTCATCATAGAATATCAAATAATCACAACAGAGGATATTAAATAATTAAATAATTGTTGAGGGACCCAGTTGGATCCCTCCAACCTGTTTTCCCTACATCCATAGACGTTAGCACAAAATAAATACCAATCCCAAAATATACCATACTATAGCACATCAAATCAATTCAACCATTCAATCAATTATTTAAATTTAATCATTTGAATTTAAATTAAAATACAACCGAGTGAGATTAACTCACCTTTTATTTTGCTGTTTGCAATCCATTCCAAACTGCCTTGTTTCCTTGATTTTAAACCTTGTATAAATATTAGTTGATTTTATTAATATTCGAAACAATCGGACAAACCAATTACCATTTGAAATTCCCATTTCTAAATCTTAGCTACATATATATTATTTCTGTTTTCTGTATATATATAAAAACTGCATATTTTCTCTGACTACTAAAATTACTGTTTATTTTATTTTTCTATGTATATATAATTATTTCTTCCTCTATATATATATATATATATATATATTTCAGATTGGAAAACGAAAATAAATCTACAACGTACCTTCTCGAGAATCCCAGATCGAACAGAACTCCGACCGAAAAGCACGTGCCTCCACCAAACTACTCGAGACCCTCACGCTGCCTCGTCGTAGCCTATTCACTTTGACCACCCTGACTACGACACGCCAGAACCACGACGATCATGAACGCCAAGCCTTTCGACTTCGCAAGCCACTCATTAACCGTCCTTAGTCGAGATCCAGCAAATGACCGCGTCTTCGATTAATCGATGTCGCCGACACTCAAGCTGCGTGACTCGAGCTGATGCGCAAACCTCCACCATTGACCCAATCGTGCGGCCAAACCCTAAATCACTTCTCGAATCCAACTTCACCGCCTGCTTCGCGATGAACTAAGGCGCGACCTTCAAGCTACAACGAAATCCCTAGCCATCATCTCGTTTCCCTGAACCGAGTTCGAACGCTGTGCCAACCTTGCGATACTGGAGCTACACAAGTCGCCGCCCCAAAATCGCGTGATTCCCCTATTTTTTTTTTTTTTTTACATCTGAGAGGAGAGAATATGTGTTTCCCCTTTAGAAATAAAGGATGCGTCTCTGTGAAATGAAAGGAACGTGATGTTTTTGTAAAGAGGGAAGCGTGCAAGGAAAGGTTAGCTACAGTATTTAGATGTGAAGAGTGATGTGGAACTTTATTTGACTGTTAAATGATTATATATATCGATTTAAATTCAAATTGTCTCGATTCAAATTTCAACGTGTTTACTTACCTTATGTTCACAAAACTACTCCAATCACTACGAAAATTGAAATCCGATAATAATTAACTATTACGGATCCAATGGAACCGATTTTGTCGAATTTCGAGACTGTGCCTCGAAAGGCTATTTTTAAATATCGGTTTAAACGACAAAATTTCAAAACTTAACAAAACACTTTCAAATTCCATTTTAACACTTCTACTATCTTCAGTGCTATCAATATAAATTTTTTAAGCCTTCAAATTATTTTTAACAGGCTCAAAACTCCAGATTCAATATTTTACTCAATTTCAATTTATTAAACTCAATAATTTAATTATCAACCAAATAGTGATATTTGAATTCAAGTTAAAAATTAACTTTTAAATTTTTTTTAAAATCAATTAAATATTCCAATTTCAAATGCTCAAAAATTCTGGGTCGTCACAGAAAATTCGAGCACCTCAACCTAAAAATCGAGTGAAAACCCTATCACTTAAAGTCCTTGCCGCGACCCCACATACCAAAGGCCACCACCAAATCACATCCAGAGCATCGCCATCACATCCTCTCCATTCTCCCCCTGTACCGCAAGCCCCCATTCACTTCCTCAATGTCGCACTTGCCTCAAACTCAAGACCGTACGACCAACACCTTAAGTTCTACTTTGCCCACAATCAGCCACCTCGAGCATCTAAAAATTTCTGCGCCATTTTTCCTTTTTGTCCTTTCACCCAATGCTCCTACTTAACCAACGTCGTCCGTCGAAATGAACTAGGCTGCCGGAATTTGGCAAAAACCCAAATTCCATTCATCTCTACATTCCTTATCCCACACGCCACTAGAAAACCCTAACCAAGCTTAAAAATCATGTTATTCTACAATGATCACGATTACATAATGCATTGGTTAAATTTTAATGTTTGAATTTCGGCCATAACCTGACTTATTACTGTAAGTTTGGATTTACTTCCCCTATTCTTAATAAAACTTGATGAAATGAATTTTAGGATAATCTATATTCGGAAAAGAAAAATCTTTGTTTTGATTTCAAGAATTAAAACTGACCAGATAATAGGGTATTGATTTTTAAATCGGAAGCTAATAATTATAAGACAATAACATGAACATAGGAGATTCTCACAGGGTTTGGTGGATCCAACAGTACATATAGACCCATACACAATCATTTTTTCAATACAAACTTGACTTGTATATCACTGATCTATCCATATCTCAGTTATATACATATATAAATTCATAAGTGATGATCTATAACAAAATATAGGTTGTTATGTTCATTGTTTAAAAGATGACAGACTGCTGCTTTATTTTTCTCTTTCTCTGTTTTTATTACAATGGCAGTTCCTTCTTGTTTTGTTTACTTTTTTTTTCTTGCCAAATGGTATGCGCACATACACAAAGATAATGTATATGTAGAGTAGAACAAGGGTGAAGCCTTTGCACTTACACATTACTGTTTTTCACCTTTATTTTTCTTTTCTACTTATTTTCCAATTGCTTTGACAATATGATTGACTTAGTCTAAATATAAAGTTCACTTGATTTTTCATGTGACTTGATTTTTTTTTGACTTGATTTTTATTTATGTGTGCTTGAATCGATATGCGTTTATCACAATGTTCCTTTTTATGCAAACATACATCATATATATATATATATATATATATATATATAGATTTCCTATCACCAAGATCATAAGCACATTTTTTGGTTTACTAACATGTATATATATAAACATGCCTAAGTATAAAGCAACAAACAAGTATCTATTTCCTTATTTGTATACATATATTTTATTTTATTTAATATGATAAGTTTTGCGTGTATATATATATATATCAATATATACATACATACATACATACATACATATATATATGTATATAATTCCATACACACTATCCTTTAAGCATACACACACACACATATACTGATATTTACCTTGTCATCACATATATATATATATGCGTGTGTGTATATACATTTACATTTATATAAATTTTCATATACATTACTTCATATGGGCATATATACATATATGTACTTATATACTTATACATATATATTTAAACATCATAAAACTTGTATATATATTATATATTAACAAATATATCTAGATTCTACCTTAAATTTCTAGATGGTGGAGTTAATATACATATATCAATTAAATTTATCATACCTAGAATTTATATTTTAAAATTAAATATAGTTTTTCCATCAATAAATAGATTCAGATATTTTTAAATATTGGATAACTCATCTATTCGACTTATAAAAATTAATATTCCAAAATTAGAATCAGTTAATTACCCAATATCCGATGGCTAAAATTCCAGGTCCTTACATTCCTCCCCCTTTAGAAATCTCGTCCTCAAAAAGGAACAAAACAAGAATTAGAATATTTGATGTATATTATTAAATCAATCATCTTTTAACATTTTAAACTCATACTCTTTTATTATACAATTTAAAAATACGTACACTTTTAAATTACAGAGTATTACCAAGCTAGTTTATATTTAAACATTATTCATAACTCGATGTCTCAACAAGTCCATCTTTATTCTATAGAAATTTAGTCATACGTTGATCTGGCGTAGGATTGAAAATCTATAAGTACTTAGTAGACCCGTTTTAGCACCCAGTGAAAATACTTGAAAACCTTTTCCAAAAATGATATGGAAAGCATCGCACCCTTTACCACCATGGATCGCAATTAACCCGATTATTACATCGCCATCCACGTGAAATCATAAGAAAACCGTAGGCATCCCCACCTCTCGACTTACGCCATGGGAAAACCATAGTCTGCAGCTACCCAAAGGTTGTGTTTCTATCACAGCAAAACCATAGGTAGTCTGTAGGCAATCACTGCCCCTAGAATTATGCTATCAAGTGAAACTATACAACATAGATCGCAGACTACACAAAGATTGCATCACTATCCCCGTGAAACCCAACGTAGTTTGTAGGCAATCGCTGCCGCCCGAATTACGCTATGGAACCGAACCCCATAGATCGCAATCTACCGATGTTATGTTGCTATCCTAATAAAATCAAATGTAGATTGTAGGCGATAATTGCCAACCGAATTACGTTATGGAACTGCAATAGATCGTAGTTACACAAAGCTTATGTTGCTATCACATCAAAATCCAATGTAACTGTAGGCATCAGCACCTCTCTACTTACGCTACCCAACAAATGATCACCATGAACTTATGAGTTTTGTCCGAACGTCCTCTAGGATTCCAATTCTCATTGAATCCACCTTGTGGTGTAACCACCCGCCTTGTCACACGCTTTAAATCGACGATAAACCACACACATCAGACTTAAACCATACAGAAGGGCGGATTGTTATGGGGTAAATAAGAAAAATAGAGAAAGGAAAATACAAAATAGAATCTTACAGCGGAACGTTAAATTATAATAATCAAATAAACAGTTCATGAAGCGGTTTACAAAATATTCTATTATATTTTACAATACATATCAGAGTTACACATATCATAGAAAAATCATTATGCAGCGGAATAAAATGGTGTAGTGGATTAATATAGTAGATAATAGTAATACAAATCTTCATCTTCGTCATCCAAAATAAAATCTTCATATTCTGAAATACTCAGACTGACCTGAGTGAATTGAAAAACAAAACACTCGAGTCAGAACTAAAAGATCTTATGTGAGTTAAATCAACAGAAGTAAATATGAGAGCCGTAACTTAAGAGATGCTCGGGATTCACATCTCCTAAGGATCCGTTAAACTATTTACTATGTAGTAATATTTCGCTATTATAATAATGTCTATTAATAAAATAAATATACTTTTAAATAGCATTAAGGCTTTACATTTTCCACCTTAACACGTAATAGTCCCAGTAGTCCATCCAATATCATGGTCCCTCTTAATCGAGAAGCCACCAGAGGATATCACACGGGCTACGGGAGAAAACCAAACTTGTACAAGGCGCGATAGGTTAGGTGACACAGCACAACTAGGCAATGGCAGGGTAGATATACCAATTACGCATCCGGGCTGGTGGTAATGCGTAGCACGCAGCTACCGTCCACCTCGAGCCACACCACCAAATAAAAAAAATCAAAAGTGGCCACCGAATCAATCCAAAAGTCAAAGTATAATATCGAAGGGATGTGTCCGATCAAAGGTGCTACCTCATTGGCCCGAGAATCGCTCCTGTTTTAGCCACCTTATGCCAACTCACGGGAGTAAGGTCCATGTATTTACCTCAAAGGAAACGTCGCCACCATCCTATTTCATTCTGGAATCTCCACCACGTACACGGTTGTTACAGTGGTTTTCGGAGTTGGCGGAGAGTATGACAACTTCCGATCCCGAAATCTTTAACAACCAAACGTTATTATAACACCGCGGTCTTTTCAAAATAGTTTATACTTTAAAACTAGAATATAATATTCATTTCAAAACAGTATAAATACGATATCATTTCTATTTTAAAACCCAAATCAATATGATATAATTTTATTTCAAATATATCCTTTTCCAAAAATCATATCACTTTCAAATCTATATATCTTGAAACCTGTAGCTTTGAAATATAACTCCGAATACTTAAATGGTTTAAATACTAAATTACTTTATATAATAAAATAGCCTTTTAATTTCTTACAAATAAATTTCCAAATTCCGATTTAAAACTCCAATTAAACAATTTTATGTTCCATATAACTCAAAGCTTTAAATTTTCCACCATTTCAAACTAATTCTTTGATGATTTCAGATATCAAATTTAATTACTATTATTTAGATTTAAAATGTTTACTTAATCAACCCAATATAGTTCAAGTAAAACTTTTAACTTCAAAAAACTGTATATTCTTTCAATTTATTTAACTTGATATATTCATTTATCTCAACTTTATATTCATATAATTCACTTTAAACCAAATCAAGTTATGAGAATCATACTCTTCAAAATCTCCATTTTTATTTAAATTTCAAATCAAGTTTATTCAAGTACAATTCTTAAATAATTCAATTTGAATAAATTTCACATTTATTTTCCAACTTAATTTTTTTTATTTAAGTCATTAAAATTCCATATATACCATATCTTAAACAGGTACTTATCCATATGATATAAAACAATCAAATTCCCTTATTAAACTTATTTTTTTTACAAACTTATACATAGCTTAAATTCAAGAATTTAACTATATATATATAATTAATATTCAAAAATTAATATTTATTAAACCGTATATTTCTTTCCAACCATATAAAATCACTTCAAAATATTTTTATATATATACCGCGATGCCTGTATATAATTTTCTATCCTATGGTCAAGTGATACGGATATTTATTATTTCAACCCGTAATTTAAAAATAGAAATTACGGTTACATCATTTCAAACCGCAATCCCGAATTAAATAAAAAGTATAACAACTTGTAGTTTATAATAATATATAATACAACATCCATTCATTCAATATCAACCATCAACCATTTATCACAATCATCATCCAATTCAATCAATAACATCAATATATAACAGGAGATAAATAATAAGCATTTACTGACAGTTTATATTTAATAAATTGAACAACTATTAAATAAATTTGATAACAATTTAATTCAAATAAATGCAATTTAACTGAGATGATGATTAAATATATGCCAAATAGCTATAAATAAATTTCAAATCACATCATAAATAAATTTAACAAACACAAGATATCTTAGAAGTTGTGAGTGGGTTAAAACAATCATCCTTGGGATTTAAATTGAATTTAAATCCAATTTAAACACAAAAATTGACCAGTCTCAGAATCCGTTCTAACCAGCGCCAAAATGTTTGACATTTCAATACGATCCTAACAAAAGAAACCACACGTGATTTCAACCTCGTATATGAAAGTTATAAGCATTAGAAGATTGAAGATTTTAAATAAAAAATTGGCAAAATGGTAATAATTATTACCATCAACATAGTCACGTTCGTTACAGACAAAGAACCCATAACTACGCTTATGCCCTAATGTGCGTCCACCACCACGGCCCGCCGAGCCACGATCCGACGCTGCCATCACGTGCGCCACACCGAGCTCCATCTTCGCCCAACACGCCATCATTTACGTTGCTTCCATCGTGATGCAAAACCCCAAAACACATAACCCTATATGCCTCGATTTAGGCGAATTCGAGACGCAATGCCACGATTCCACCGTTGGATGTGTAGAGCTCGTCGAGCTCTACAACTTTGCTTTAGGAAGTTTTTGAATTCGACGAATAGATGAAGAGAAATCGAAGGAAGAAAGTGGCGAATTTTTCACCATTAAAAGGAAGAGAGGAGCGACGGCTAGGTTTCAGGATAATATGTTATTATTTTATCGTTTTGCGTGCCTATTTATAACGTGAGGTCCAAAACAGCCCGAACTCCAAATGCAGCGTGCCGCATGGCGTTTCTAATGTAAAAAGGCCTTTTGAATACAATGGAACTAGTTTCAAGGCACAATTCCATCATTTTCGTAGGTTACTGTTTATAGTCGAGTTGGCTTGAAATGACAGTACTGCCCCGAAAACCCCGTTTCGACTCCGGAACGAAATTGGGTCAACCCATATATCAAAATAGATGTTTTTATATATTTTAAAATCAATGGAACAGGTTTCAGGTCCAAATTCCATCGTATGAAGAAGTTATTCTAAAATCAAATCATTTCAAATTGATTTCAATTTAATTTATTTTAAGGCGTTTCAAGCACGTACGATTAAACGACACGCCCGATCGCCACGAAACTTGAAATTCTACAATAATTCACCGTTACGGATCCGATGAAATAGGTTTCGTCAATATCCGAGTCAGTGGCCAAAATGGCTATTTTCCCATAAAATAAATTAAAATAAATTAATAATTAATTAATTAAATCACCATTTAATTCAAATTCCAAAATTCATAAATTTTATCATCTTATATTATTTATTAATTTATAATTCTTGGAAACCAATTCCCATATCAATTTAAAGTTAATTAATTCTCCAATTATAGTTTTTTATTCTGTTTACTGAAATATTCCCTTTATTATAAATTGAATCCAATTAATTTTAAAAATTTCCAATTAAACCGATTAGATTCAATTCCAACCCATTAATTGAGTCTATTATTATTCTATAACACAGTTAACGCTTGTCTCACATTTCATTCCACTAATATAATCAAATTTCATCTTCATTTCAATTAGCGTAATAAATTAAATTTCATTTACTATAAATTCATTTACCAATAAATTAGGTGTAACAGCCCGCAAATCTGTACCCCTTAAGTCAACTCTATTCTACCTAAATCAACTCAAATTGTACAGAGATACGAACCATTTGGGTTAAAGAAGAAGAGGTAGAAGAAGAAAATAGAAAACAACAACAGAATCTAACCATCGCAGCGGGATAAAATATAATAGATATTAACATATTTTTACACAAAATCTAATATATTTGTTTATATGTTACATCATCAGAGTACATCGATCACGACTCAACATCAACAACATACAACTGGATACACAATTACTCAACACAACGGAATATATATATAACAAGTACGGATCTATGTATCGTCATCCAGCTCGTCTCCTGAGCTCCACAGCATCATATCCTGTATTCTATAATACTCGGTCTGACTCGAGCATTACAGTTAAATAACACCCGAGTCAGTCTGGAATACCAGTATGAGAAAATCACACCCAATTGATTTTTAAATTTTCAAAAATCCTTTGAAAACAAAAGCATCTCGTAAGACCACGCCACAAATAAACATGTAGGGTTTTTACCTTACGATGGCTAAAACAATTTTTATAGAAATCTTCTGATATTATAATAGGGGCTATATACAAATGCTTATAAAATAGCCGAAATTGTTACATTCATTAAATTCCAGCTACTAGCCACAGAGTGGGTAATACAAACAAAACTCGTACAAGGCTCGTAGGGAGAATGGATTTCCAACTAATGACTAGGCACTGGGGTACCACATGTCACAGTACGGGGCCTAGATCACCGTACCGAGGAGTACGCCCGCTCCCCTGCAACACAAGACCGGGACAACCCCTTACTTGATAATCCCGAGTGAGATCACCCCGCGGTTGAGATCAGCAACCGCCCACTAAGCCGAAATAAAAGGGACATCTAGACAGGAATGACCTCACCCTGCTTGGGTGCTACCAACCTAGACTTGCTGCATAACCTCTGATTTTCAGTCATTCCCATTTGATGAGGCTTGAGGCTAAGCGTTACCTTTTAAAAACATATCCCTTAGAATGCCCATCATCCACCTGACGATGTTTCGCAAGCATTCATCCATACAAGTCCGTCCCGGGTTCGAACGGAACCGAAGGCACTATTCCTACTACATCCATTTTGGAAATATCCTCAGGATTAGTAGCGACTAGACCTTGCACTTCACTGCTCCATCTTCGAATCCACAATCTTTTACATGAAACGTACAAACCAGATCGAAGTAGTTTTCGAGAAATTAATCTCGATCCTGGTCTCTTCGAAACGATCAACGCATTTGCCAATATTGATAGTCGGTTATTTAACTATCAATTAATATTCACAAACAACCATTAACCAATAAATAATTTCCAAATTATTTATTTATCTCAAAATTATCTTTACAAGATATATTTTCACTTTTCAAATTCCTTGAAAACAGTTTTCAAAACTATATGCCTTTCGCAGAATAAATTCCAAGTATTTCTATTTCCACTGGAATCACCAAGCACAAAACCAGATTTTCTAAATTAATTTAAAACACTTTACTTTTAAAAATATACTTTAAAAAAATTATGTTAAAACTACTTCAATAATTTGTTGAAAGTACATACTATATGAATATTTGAAAATAAGGTTACTTAATAAATATAAAACTACGTTTTCACCTTTTAAAACAAAATACTAAGTCACCTTGAAAAAAATTGTCACAATAATAGATTTGAAAAATATTTACTTTAGAATTTTAAACATTCATAAATAATAAATTTTCTAAGACATGCTTTTTTTTTAAAACAACATTAAACTTTTATTATATTTTTAAAAATTTACTTAAAACGTACTTGGCTATCTAGGGAAATATACTTCTCTTCACAACCTTTAAAAATAAATCACTATTTATTTTTAAACAACTTTTCTCATTCCTTTAATAAATTCCCACCTTGAATTTATTCTTCCAAATATCAAATTTTCAAACACTTAAATCAATTCCCAAATTGATTTCCAATTCACTTCATTTATTCAAAAATCCTATAATTTCAGATTTTATTCCTTAATTATGATTTAGAATACTTTTAACTGAAATACCCACTTAGATTTCTCAATTTACTTCTTATCCCTTTAAATAAATTTGAAACTTTAAGTTTTAAATTAATTCTTTATTCATTAAAATTAATATCACATAATTTTACAATTCATTAATTACTGTTTATTCAAACCGTTTTCTTTTCATACTCGAAGTTATTTATTAGTATTTATCATACTTCCAATTCCTTTTCGATTCATTCTTAATTTATTAAATTTTCTAAGATTATTTCGTTTACAACTTTACTCCCTTTATTTTCTTTCCAAAATCCAATTTATATATTTTTGGTAATTCATTATACCCAAATATATCTAATCAAATCATAACATTCAATATTCCAATATATTCATCATAGAATATCAAGTACTCACAACAGAATATGTTAAATAATAAATGTTGAGGGGTCAAGTTGGATCCCTCCAACCTGTTTTCCCTGCATCCACAGATGTTAGCACAATATAAAATGTCAATTCCAAAATATTCCATAATACGGAACATTAATCAATTCAACCATTCAAACAATTATTTAAATTTAATCATTTAAATTTAAATTTTAATTAACCGAGTGAGATTAACTCACCTTTGATTTTGTTGTTTGCAATCCATTCCGACTGGCTTGTTCCACAATTTAAAACCTTGAATAAACAATTATATGATTTCATTAATAGTTAAAATAATCACATCGCCATTACCACTTAATAATTTGATTAACCAATTTATTTTATTCAAACAAATTTCCCAATTAATAAATAATATTTCTTCTTATCATATACATATTTTAAATTTTCCTTTTCCCCAGTTTTGTGACAGGTTAGATATATATCATCATTATTATTATTTCTCTACAGTAAAGGCAAAAGAAAATGTCACCATACTGAAATAATAATATTTATAATATTTTTTTTTCCAAACTGACTGTCTATATTGCTTTAAATTAAAATAACCAAAATAAAATACTATTTATTTCCTAGCTTATTTAGATTAGAAATATATTTTTACACAAATTTCTATTTACAGTTATATGCAGTTTCAAGATTTTAAAAACTAAAGATAATTACCTCACCAAACAACCCGTAGAAAACTTCAACCTCCAATTCGCGTCGTCCACGTCGCATTGCGATTCCTCTGAGCCGCTCGATCGGAACCCTAACGCCGACGTTGCCGCACCCTCCTCACCATCACAAGACCCAAGTCGACGTCGTTGCAACCTTCAGCGAACTCTAGATCTGAAGCGATCACTTCGGCGAACTGCAACCACCCGAGCACCCTCAGTACAGCGTAACCCCGGGTACTCGAACGCGACACACCACGCCGTAGCTACGACCCCACACAACCTCCAGAAACTCGCTAAACTCGTTTTGATTTGAACGGCAGTGGGAATCGCGAGTTGATTGGAAAGCTCGCCCCCCCCTTTTCTTTTAACTGATGGTTTTGATTTTGAGGAATGAAGGCTTCGGCCACTTTTTTTTAACTAATCGATTTGAGTGAAAAGGATTCGGCCCCAATTTTTTTTATTTCGTTTTCTACTGATTTGAAACCGAAGCTTCGGCCCTCTTTTTTTTTTATTTACTGAATGTGTGAATTCTTAAAGAAGGCTCATTTTTTTTTTAAATTAAGGCATTAGCTTCTAGGGAAGACAAAGTACGGAACGTGAATGAACGTCGGCTGGTGAAGGTTGCTTATATGAGAATATATTTATATAATTTTAATTGACTTTTCAATGTAAATTTTCAACGCGTTTTTATATCGTACGTTCACACAACGAACCCAAAATCT
Organism: Allium cepa; assembly: GCA_030765085.1. Classification (NCBI taxonomy): domain Eukaryota; kingdom Viridiplantae; phylum Streptophyta; class Magnoliopsida; order Asparagales; family Amaryllidaceae; genus Allium; species Allium cepa. Next base: position 623,610,542 of record CM060938.1, on the reverse strand, counting down.
ACGAAAATTGAAACCCGATAATAACACAATATTACGGATCCCATGGAACTGGTTTCGTCGAATTCCGAGACTGTGCCTCGGAAGACTATTTTTGAATTCGGTTTAAAACGGTAAAATTTCAAAACTGAACAAAGCACTATTAATTTTAATTTTACAACTTCTATTATCGTTAGTATTATTAATATAAATTTTACAAACCTTCAGATTATTTTTAGCAGGCTTAAAATTCCAGATTTAACATTTTATCCAACTTCAAATTACTTAATTTAATAATTCAATAATTTTATTATCAAATAAATTGTAATATTCGTTATTCAAGTTAAAATTACTCCATTGAATATTTAAAATCAATTAAACATTCTGATTTTAAATGCTCAAAAATTCCGGGTCGTCGCATTAGGTAATTTATAATAATTGTTATATTGATGGAATTAACGTTAATTTCAAATATTATCTCAGATTACATTAAGATAAAATTATTTACCTTTAAATGAAATTTATTTCCCATTGAACTAATATACGCCTATTAACATCTTAATTAGAGTAAATATTACATTTCTAAATGTGTACTTCTATCAATTGTACATTAATTATGGGTTAAAGCTAATTAATGAATTTACCTTAATTCTATTTTTATACCAATTTATTACTTATACATACCTTAGTTTCTATGCAATTTATCCATTCACACTTCTTATATTTTATTCATTACTATTAAAGTAACATCTATTATCAACACAATCATTATAATTTACTTATCTACATTGATTGTATAAATTTTCAATTTATTACGTATTACTTCATTGGTTAATATACTTTGAATTCATTCAATCACCACAAATTAAGTCAATTACTGCAATTGCTTTCAAATTAAATTTTTATGAACTAAACCAATAGGTCATTTATACAATTGTAACCATAAAAATTTGATTAACTTTAAGCTTATTACTTTCAAGCAAATAATATGATTACTTATGCAACATTGACTTTTATTCAATTATCATTTATTAAAATTTAAATTCACTAATTAATGGAATGTTTACATTTGTTTCCATATATCCAATTTGTAGCTAAGTATACGTCTACATTTATTTCATTGATTTGAATTTCTTTCAAATTTATCAATAGTTATTATAGTTAAGTTACTTATTTTACATTAACGTAATATTAGATTATAATTTTACAACTTTAACAAATTCATAAATTGTCAATTGCCAAATATATACATTAATTACTATTAAATGTTCTCAATAAATTTATCTGCCTGGTTTCAACTTTTTATACATCAATTACTGCCTTATAAATAAACTTCCGTTTCTATTCAATTTGCATTCACCTTTCCGTTGTTATATTAATTATCATTAAAGCAACCTTTAATTACTTGTATGTTCATTCTTCCCAACTAATTACAACCTATTATATATTTCACACATTAAATCAAATAAATACATTTGCTTTCTCATATTCCACTTATAACCAAGTCATACATTTAAATTATTTTATTTAATTGGAATTTCATTCAAGTTCATAAATTAATAACTTTAATTAACCTTGTTACTTTCATTTAAGTTATTATCTCCTTATTAATTATCAAAAATTTTCATTCTTTCAATATTAAATTACAAAACTCTATCAGATTAACAAATTTAAATCATTGAAATTTACGGGTCGTTACATGTGGATTCCTAGGCAGAATCACCAGTGGATGTCGTATTCTAAGTTTCGACTTTCATGAAAAGGTCTTTAAAAAATATCAATGGGTTCCAAAACTATCACAATTTCATATGCATATAAGATTATTCCTTTAACTCAAATAATTCTAAGACCAATAAGTTCTGAATCTGCTTTATACTTATATACTCCGTTTAGTATTTCAAGTATCTTTCAAAGATCATTTCTTTCCGGTTATAAATTCAATAAGGGGAGTTTGAATATATAACTAACATATATAATCCCATTTATGCCAAATCAAATATTTCCTAGTTCGATTTCTTTACAAAGTTATTTGTCACATTTCTTACCCCTTATAAAGTAAATTTCAGTTATAGTAACCACTAATTCTTCGTTTTAAAATCGTCATATTTGCTCAAAATATACCATTTCACTTCAAAATCATTTTTGCCTTATTATCCAATTTCGGTTCCAATTTGGAATTTGCTTTGAATTTCCATTTGGGTTATAGCTTCAGTTTATCCCAACTTGTATTTAAATCCATGATTTAAACATGAAAAATTCCACTCTGACCAGTTTGAATTTAGAAAATAGCTTTAAAAGCTATAAAATGGTTAAATGGTTAATATAAGATAGCCTGAGTTTTAAAAAGAATGGTTTGTATAGTAAAGAGCCTGGAAAATCTAAATAATTGGAATATTTAAGAAGATAGATTTTAAACAGTTTATATTAAAATAGTTCCAAAGTCAAACTAAGTCAATTCCCAATCTGCCAATTCAAATCAATTTCAATTTCCACTCCCATTTAAATTGATTCAATCCTGAATCCAATTCCAATTAATTAAAATTCTCATTCTAATTCATATCAATTCCCATTTCGATTTTAAATTAATTTAATTTCGATTACAATTCCAACTAATTCAATCCAATTCCAATTTGAATCAATTTCAATTCAATTCTCAATTTTAACCATTCCAATTTATATAAATTCGAGTTCGATTTTAAAATGTCGATTTAAATCACTTAAAAGAAATTAACCTTTAATATTCAATTAAAAATCGAAATCTTTTAAAAATAATTCAATTCCGTGCCAAATTTCCAAAATGTTCATTTAAATTACTTTTACTTGATTTATTTCAAGGTTCGAGTAAGAGTTCAATTCTTTTTTTTTTGAAACAAATCAATTTTCTGAATTCAATTTTTTCCCAATTATAACTTCAAAATTTTGAACCCGCTTCTTTAAACAAGTTTGATTGACAAGTTCATTTTTAACATTTCAAATCCATGTTCAAAATGATTCCATTTCCGTAAATTTGATTTTATTCCTTAAAATCAAAATTGTTTAAATAATTTCAATTCAAAGTTTTATTTCTACTTAATTTTAGGGATGGATATATATATCATTTCAATCCCAAATAAATGTCATTTCAACCCACTTCTTAATTTATTCGAAATAATCTGATTTATAGTTTTATATATTGTAAATAATATACAGGATGATAGCAGGATATAGCAAAGTAAATAAACATCTAAATAACCTAAACATCAATCAATAGCATCCAACGCAAATTTTCAAAATTCGAAACCTGTTTTATTTCAAAATCCTTTTGAAATCATTTATACATACATAACTTCTTTTTCTTCTTTTTATCAAACCTATACGCTTCCTTTTACAATTTAATTTATTTAACTTCCATGAGTCAAATTTTAATTTCACCTTGAAATTTCCAATTTCAGGTTAGAAGTAAAAACATATTTTGCTTGGCCTGAGTTAAATTCCCAATTCGTTCAAACTTGCTCGATTTAATTTTTCACATTCTAAAATTTAATTTCTTATCAATATCACTTCCCACTTATAAGTTCGAAAACTTACTTTTCTTTTGGGTTATACTTCTCATTTCAACAGGGATTCCAGAATTCAAACACCCTGTTATTTAAATCAACTTTGAAATTATATGTATAGACACACACATACATATATGTCTTATTTATTTACCAAATCACACTTTTTAAATTTAATCCAACATTGCTTTTTATCCAAAACAAATTCCTTCAAAATTTTCAAAACAACTCATGTTTTCGAAACACACTTTTCATATCAAAAATATTCTAAATAATATAACTTATTATTACCATAATCATTTTGAAACACATTTTCCGAAATTTCTGGAACTTAGATTCGAAACTCCTCAATTTAAGTTCATTTCAATTTATAAGTCATATTTATAACTCATTCTTATATAATTCCCTTCCTTAAAACATTCCAAATATTTTAGCATTGTTTATTCTGTAATAAGCATCCTGTATTAAGACACAACAACAAATTTATGACAATAATCAATATTATCATATCTAGAATCTAAGCATACCATATGTTCCATTTCATTTTCTAGAAAATTATTCCTATATATATATAAATTACAATCATGGTAACTTATTTCATTTCAAAACACTTCGAAAAACTCTTCCAAAAATTTAGGGATTTTAAATTCTGGTTTGAGTATATTTTTAGCTTAAATTATTTGCATAATTCATTTTTATCCAATTTCAATTTTGTTATATATATTTTACCACTTAAATCTTATAATCTTACTTGATTATAATAATTGCAACCAATCACCTTAATATACTATAATAATTTAGAAACATTATTTCTTTTTATATTAAATATAATCTTATATAAAAAGTATTATAAAATCGTTTTTAAAATCATTATATAATAAAATAACAAGTACACCCTCATATATAATAGACTCAACTCATTCTAGGGTACTACCGACCCTATCTCTAATGAATAATACCCACCAGAGCTAAGGTTCTTGCTAAACCTTGCTCTGATACCACGTGTAACGACCGGGCAATTTCGACCTCGAAAATCGACATTAATACGTTCAGTGTATAGAGTGTCGAGCAATCGAGTGCTGGAAATACCAGGTTGTTAGGGTTCAAGGAGAAAATAGGTAGAAGAAGAAACAGAAATAACAACACAAAATCTCACAGTCATAGTGGAGGAAAATATAATATACAATAACAGCTTTTATACAAAGGAAAGCTGTAATTGTTAATGTACATACAAGTTATCAGAGTAAAATCATCACATATATAATCTGGACAGTTATAATAACTTGTCCCTAAATGCTAAATATACAACCTACAGTACATAGTGGAATATAATCAAAAACGTATCTGTCATCCAGCTCACCTCCTAAGCTCCAAAGCATCCTAGCCTGAATTCTGTAATACTCAGTCTGACCCGAGCATTACAATAAAGTAAAACCCAAGTCAAGCTGGAAATCAGCGAGAGTAAAGCCTGTTAATTGGAAATACTTATGTTATGTAAAAATTCTTCGAAAAACCAAGGTAACTTGTACAACCACGATGAGTTTTTATCTTTTTATAACCAAAACACTTTTATAAAAATCCTTCGATATTATAATAGTGTCTAAGTACAATACTTATTTAAAATAGTCAAATTTGTTAAATTAATCCAACTCCATCATATTAGGTTCTATAATCAAAACTGTAAAGGTTCATGGTGATTATCAAATCGAAGTGATTTCAGATGACTTTGATATCCGATCCCAGTCTCTTCGAGCTAAAAAAATAGTAAATTTGAAAAGAGCTATGTTGTTTAAAAATAAATAATTCTACAATTTGGGTATCAATGTGTACATATGGAAATTTATTACATATATTACTTAAAATGTGTCAACATTTTACTCTGGCCATTTCAATTCGTTTTGGCTAATTAATAGTATAGACCAAGAACAATTGAAATAAATACCCAAGAGAAAATAAGTCAAAGTACAAATCATTAACTAATTTAATGATTAGTAACCAATAACAAACAATTCACAAATCACAAATTAATTAATTTTAAATTAACTGAATCAATTTATATTATTAATCCAAATTTATATATAGATTGAAGAAATTACAAAATAATTTATTATTAGTTGATTAAAAATTTAACCATTCTATTTAATAATCTATTTATTAAATAACATAAGATTAATCAAATAATACTTTATTTATTAACTCTCTTTAATTATTTATAAATAATTAAATTTCGATTTTAAAGGAAATTAGCAAAATTATATTGGTCTATACACTAGGTGATAGGATCATATTCCAAAATTTATCATGTCAAATGATTTTAAATGGAAGGAGAAAATATGTTTAATTTTAAAAGTTGTTTGGTAAAATAATATATGTATATCTATTTTTTTTCTTTTTAAACTATCGGCCCAAACGAGTTCACTTGGCCCAACCTCTCCTTCTCTCTTCTCTCTTATTTCCATCTCTTTTCCTTCCTCCTCTCTCTCATCTAAACGAAACAAGTGTGCACATACGTGTGCACGTACACGCTGACTCCGGTCACGATCACTCACCGCCGACCGTCTCCCTCAGTCCTGCTCAACCACTACCCCATAATTTCCACCTAAAGCACACGGAAAATACTCAATTGAAAATTCGAGCTCCTCAACCCAAAAGTCGAATGAAAACCCTACCGCTTAAACTCCTCGTGGCGACACCACATACCACCAGCCACCACCAAATCACGCCTAGAGTACCGCCATCACATCCTCTCCCATCTCCTTCTCTACCGCACGCCGCATTCGCTTCCTCGACGTCGCGCTTGCCTCAAACTCGAGACGGAACGAGCCAGCACCTTAAAAACTACTTCGCTCACAACCAGCCACCACGAGCATCTAAAAATTTTTGCACCATTTTTCCTTGATGGCCCTTTACAGTGCTCTTCCCACCCAACGTCGTCCCTCTAAATTAGCTAGGTTCCCAGAATTTGGAAAAATCCCAAATTCCGTTCATCTCTGCATTCATCCTCCTATACACCACTAGAAAACCGCTAGCCAAGCTCACAAATCACGTTATACTACAACAATCATGATTACATAATCCATTGGTTAAATTTTAATGTTTGAATTTCGGCGATAACCTGGCTTATTACGGTAAGTTTGGATTTCCTTCCCCTATGCTTAATAAAACTTGATGAAATGAATTTTAGAATAATCTACACTCAAAAACGAACATTATTTGTTTTGATTACAAGATTTAAAACTGACTAGATAATTGGGTACTGATTTTTAAAGTGGAAGCTAACAGTTTTAAGACAATAACATGAATAAAAGAGATTCTCATAGGGTTTGTTAGATCCAACAGTATATACATACCCATACATAATCATTTTTCGGTACAAACTTGAGGTATATATCACTGATCTATCCATAGCTTAGTTGTACACACATATATAAATTCATAAGTGATGATCTATAACAAAATATAGGTTGTTATACTCACTGTTTAAAAGATGATGAAATGCTGCTTTATTTTTATCCTTCTCTATTTTTATTTCAGTGGAAGTTCCTTCTTGTTTTGTTAACTTTTTTCTTGCCAAATGGAATACATACACAAAGACAATGTATATATATAGGAGAACAAGGCTGAAGCCTTTGCACTTACGTAGTACTGTTTTTCACCTTTATTTTTCTTTTCTATTTATTTTCCAATTGCTTTGAAAATATGATTGACTTGATTTAAATATAAAGTTGATTTGATTTTTCATGCGACTTGATTTTATTTTTTTGACTTGATTTTGATTTATGTATGCTTGAACTGATATGCATTTATCACAATATTCCCTTGTATGCAAACATACGTCACACACACACACATACACACACATATATATATACATATATATATACATATACATGTGTGTGCGTATGTATAGATTTCCTATCACTAGATCATAAGCACATGTTTTTGTTTAATAACATGTATATATATAACATACATAAGTATAAAGCAACAAACAAGTATCTAATTCCTTATATAGTTATTTTATTTTATTTAATATCATAAGTTTTGCATATATATATATATATATATAATTCCATACACATTATTCTTTAAGCATATATACATAAACATATACTTACATTTACATTGTCATCACATATATATACACATACATATATAAAAAATTTCATATACATTACTTCATATTGGTGTATATACATATATATACTTATATACTTATACATATATATATAAATATCATAAAACATGTACATATTTTATATATATACAAATATATGGAGATTGTTAATCCCTTTCTGAACGGTGACTCAATTACTCATGAAAAGCAACGACCTAACGAGCTAAGGGAAGAGCGACCTAGCGACTTAACGATCCAAGCAGGTCAACGGCTTAGCGACTTAATGACCTAACGAGCTAAGAAGCGAGCGACCTAATGATCTAAGCATTCAACGAGCTAGCATAAGAGCAACTCAGTGACTTAACAGCCTAACGATCTAAGCAGATCAGCGACATAACATAACAGTGGAATGAACACTGCAGCGACCTAACGACCTAAAGGGATTAGCGACCTAACGACCTAAAGGGATTAGCGACCTAACGACCTAAAGGACTCGGCGTTAAAACAGAGTAAAGCCGCTTGATATAGGTCGCTCCCAACCTTAGGTCGCTACCTCTTCTAAGTCACTCCATATAAGTCGCCTTCCACTCTCATAGGTCGCGATGACCTACCAGCAGAAGCAGTTGATCAAGCGCAATCATTTTAAGCCATAGCCTGTGTCCGTTAGGTCGCTCACGACTTATGACCTAACCTTATGTCTCCCATGACCTAAGACGTACTTCCAGATTTTCACTATAAATACCCTGCCTACTTCACCTGGAGGGGGAATTTTGGATCATTTCTGGAACGCCAAAACTTTGCTCTTTTCTCGACTCCTGCAACACTTCAAGCACCGAAGACGCTTCAACGAACTTTAGGAAAGATCTAACTCAATCGACATGAATTCAAAGAACTTTTCTACATCGAAGTTCTAGCTACTCGTCTTAATCGTGTTGTAATTGAAGAATCGTTGAGAAAGTTGTAATCAAATCAGCAATAAAAGAGATTAAGTGGACGTAGGCTTGACTTTAAGCCGAATCACTATAAAAACTGTTGTCTCTTTACTATTTCTCTGCTATTTTATGCTTATTTTCAGTTCTCGTACCAACGGGTGGTGCTTTTACTATACTACAACTTACAAACCACTACTTCTCCCACATCAAATCAAGCGGCTCCTAGTGTTGGAGTCACAAGGGCGGAGTTGGATGCTGTAGTGTCTGGGTTGTATCAACTTGATGTTGGATAGGTTAAATGCTTTGCTTGGAGTTAATCATCAACCAGAAAGCAATGAAGAAACCTTTGCCGAAGATGTTCATGATCCCCAAGGAAAAGGTATTCCTCAAAGGGCAACTGGCACCGCCGAAGGGGCACCTCCCTAAGCTGGAGGTTCAAGGCCACAGCCAACTCTTCGTGAATGTTTGCCCAGGCAAACTTCCGAAAAAGTAGCTGACGTCTGTCCCATGGGGCCTCTAAACGATGAGGAGTACCTCTCGGGAATGATCCGACAAATTATGAATGAAAGCATGCAAAGGAAGGAAGATGAAAATGAATGGGCGTTTTCTCCAAGCAAGACTTTTTTTTACTAAAAGGATCCCGAAGGCTGAATTTTCAAAGAAGTTTGTTCCCCTTACTATTCCAGCTTACCGAGGGACAAGCGATCCTAATCAATTCTTATATAGGTATGACTGGCACATGACTGGGGCCAGGGCAACAGATGAGATCAAGTGTAGATATTTTCCGGTGTACTTGGAGGGTGTGGCCCTGCTTTGGTTCACAAAGCTGCAAGTTCGATCTATCGATCAGTTCTCCGACCTGACCCGAAAGTTCAAAGATCAGTTCAGGTTATATGCTTCAAGGCTAAGGATATAATGTCACTTTCCAGCCTTGAACAAAACCCTGGGGAGTCAATCAGATCTTTCTTAAACCGCTTCAATATAGCCTTGGCTGAGGTTGATAATGCGGAACCTCGAATGATTCTGACCTACTTAATGTGGGCTATTGATAAATAAACTGAATTTGGGAAATGGCTAATGATGAAAGAGCCAAATTTGCTTGAAAAGTTCTACAAAAAGGCCGATGAATTCATGCTCCTAGAAAGCCTTCCTGTGTCGGCAAAAGTAGTTGTGACTGAGGTTGAGAATAACACTGTTGCTCCTAATAGGAAAGAATCCCATGGCCAGAAGAGGGAAAATAACGGCGGGAAAAAGAAGAAAGATGCGAAGAAAGCTCGCCATTTTAGACCTACAGATTTCACTCCCTTAACTGATACTCCAGAAAATATCTTCTTTGCAACCAAGGATATTATTGAATATCCCAAACCACCTAAGATAAATCCTGGAAAAGATGCCGCGCATAATGGGAGATTCTGTCGGTTTCACAATCAACCTGGCCATGACAATAACGAATGTCGCCATTTAAAGAATTTGATTGAAGAGTTTTTGCGACAGAATAAATTGCAACAATATGTAAAGAGAAACAGAAGTGACCCGGGCTCATCTACTCAGGGGCAACAGGTTCCTGCTCATCATTCTGGCTCAGGTGAGAGGGCTACAACGCATGAATCTGAGAGGCCTGTCATTGATGTTATCACAAGGGTTCCTCACCCAGCGGGCAGAAGCTGGGGAGAAATGGAAAGATATGCTCATGCTTTAAGATATGCCCCGGCTGAAGAAAGTGTTTTTGTCTTAGAGGATGCTATGCCCTTAAAACAGCAAAGAACTTTTAATGATGACATCATATTCAGAGCTAGGGACTCTGCCGGTGTCGAGGCTCCCACCATAGATCCCTTGGTGATATCTGCTGGCACCGGACCAGCCATTGTGAGATGGGTGCTTGTGGACTGCGGCGCCTCTTGTAATGTCCTCTTCAAAAAGACATTTTATCAGATGAAAATCCCAATGGCTGATGTTCAAGCTTCCTCACAGAAAATTATTGGGTTCACTGGAGAACCAAAACAGCCTGTTGGGACTATTGACTTGTTTGTAGAGCTCGGAGAAGGGGAAAAGAAGGTGGTCCGAAAGCAAACTTTTGTGATTGTTGATGAATTCTCTGCTTATAATGCCTTCTTGGTTCGACCGGCTCTTGCCGCATTCAAGGCCATTCTCGCCCCCTGGAGCCTGACTATGAAATTCCCCACTGATAATGGAGTTGGTGTTGTAAAGGGGGACCAAAATGCCGGGCGAGAATGCTATCTCACAGAGCTACGAGAGGCGAAGAAGAGAGAGATAGGTAAGGGTGCAGTAGCTCCGCTCCACATCAAAAGGCCCACCTTGTAGCAATTACAGGGTGGACCTTGCACTGGTTAACATAGTGGTGCATGAAAAGTGATTGATCCTAGAAAAGCCAGTGCCGGGGAGAATAGAGTGGTGCCGGTGGAAGTGACGGTGCCAATACCTGTTGACCTGAAAGATCCAAACAAGATGCTCAATGTGGGTTCACAATTCGGTGTGACAGTTCAGAATATGTTGATATCATTCTTGAAAGCAAACCTGGATGTATTCGCTTGGAATCATGCTGACATGGGTGGTCTATCTCCATAAATCGCGGTGCATGCTTTGAATATTACTCTGAAATTCACACCCGTAAAGCAGAAAAGAAGAACCCAGGGTCCTGAAAGGTCGGCATCATTAAAAGAAGAAGTAGATCGGCTCATGGAAAATGGCTTTATCAGAGAATCCACTTATCCAAATTGAGTTTCTAATCCGGTGTTGGTTAAAAAAGCAAATGGGAAATGGAGAGTATGCATCGACTTTTCAGACTTGAACAAAGCATGCCCCAAAGACTGTTTCCCGTTACCCAGGATTGATCAGTTGGTGGATGGAACATTCGGGCATGAATTATTGTCTTTTATGGATGCTTACTCAGGATATAACCAAATCATGATGCATGAGCCAGATCAGGAGGACACGAGCTTTATCATCTGATGTTGGTCTTTACTACTATAAAGTCATGCCTTTCGGACTGAAGAACGCAGGGGCAACTTATCAAAGACTGATCAATGCCATGTTCAAGCCCCAAATTGGCAAGACTATGGAGGTGTATGTTGAGGATATGTTGGTGAAATCGAAGAAGGCAGTATACCATATGGATCATTTGGCAGAAATGTTTGTTGTTCTCCAAAAGTATGGGATGAAGCTAAATCCTCTGAAATGCTCAATCGGGGTAGAGTCCGAAATTTTTTTGGGTTTCATTGTGAGTGCTAGGGGCATTGAAGCCAATCCTGCTCAGATTACTACCTTAAGAAAAGTCAAAGCCCCTAGGACAAAGAAGGAATTGCAAAGCCTCAACGGAAAAGTCGCTGCTTTGAGTCGGTTTATTTCCAGGGCCACTGATAAATGCATTCCCTTCTTTGAGGCTCTGAAGAAAGGAAAGAAAAACTTTGAACGGACTCCTGAATGTCAGAAAGCTTTTGATGAACAGATTTGTCACATGGAAACGCCTCCAATACTTCTAAGCCCAGCAATGGTAAAGATCTTTTCATATATTTAGCAGTTTCATCTCATGCTCTCAGTGCAGCATTGGTACGGGAAGACGCAAAAGTTCAGTGTCTGGTTTATTACATCAGCAAAAGATTCACTAGGGCAGAGATGAATTATTCAAAGCTGGAAAAGCTCGCCTATTATCTGTTAATTGCATTCAGGAAGTTGAGGCCATATTTCCAAGCTCATCCTATTAAAGTCCTCACTGATCAACCTCTGAAGCAAGTCCTATTTCGCCCTGAAACTTCAGGTCGCCTTTTGAAGTGGAATATTGAACTCAGCCAGTATGATATCACCTACCATCCCCGAAGAGAAATCAATGGACAAGCTTTAGCGGACTTCATTGCAGAATACACAGATAAAGGTGACAGTGAGTAAGAGGCGACTAATGACATTCCGATCCAATGGAAATTATATGTTGATGGTGCAAGAAATGATTGTTGTTCCGGAGCTGGGGTTGTGCTTGAAACCCCCGAAGGGCGATCATTATGCTATGCATTGAGACTAGAATATCCTTCGACAAATAATGAAGCAGAATATGAAGCTCTTATTGCCGGTTTGAAGATTGCTAAAGAACTAAACATCAGAGTATTGCAGATCTTTAGTGATTCCTAGCTTATTGTGTGCCAAGTCAAGAAAGAGTTTCAAACTAAAGGAGGAAATATGCCTGCTTACTTGTCAAAGGCCTGGGAACTTCTTAATGATTTTGTTCATTATACAATAAGCCATATACCCCGGGAAGAGAACATGAAGACGGATTCTCTCGCAAAGTATTTAAGCTCTGGCGAAGCTCAATTATTGGGATTGGCACCTGTGGAAGTCTTGTCAGCTCCAAGTACTGATGAGATGAATATTGATTGGATTATGGTTATATCTCAAGAGCAGGAATCGTAGATGACCCCGATCAAAGAATATCTACTTAACGGCTTCCTTGTGGAAAATTCAAAAGACCGTCAGAAACTGTTAAGAAAAGCCTCAAGATATGTAATTCAAGACGGCCGGTTGCACAGACGAGGATTCTCGATGCCATTACTCTGATGTGTAACCAAGGAAGCGGCTAAGACAATTTTAGCTGAGGTGCACGGAGGGGAGTGTGGGGATCATTTAGGTGGTCAAACTCTAGCAAAGAAAATTCTCCGCTATGGGTATTTTTGGCTAGACATTAATCGAGATGCTGCTAGCTACTATCGAAAGTGTGACAGATGTCAGAGATTTGCAAAAATCCCAAGAGCACCTTCCACCGAGCAAACACAGATGGTCAGTCCATGGCCATTTGCCATTTAGGGGATAGATCTCATCGGGCCTTTGCCAATTGCCAAGTCTGGAATCGAATATGCTATTGTAGCTGTTGATTATTTCACTAAATGGGCTGAATCTGAACCGTTGGCTACTATTACCTCTAAAAAGATGATAAACTTTGTGACTAAGAATATCATTTGCAGGTATGGTTTGCCTCAGAAGATAATCACCGACAATGGTACCCAATTCGAAAGCGAAGAATTCCAGGACTTTTGCAGACGATTCAAAATCCAAAAAAGCTTCTCAGCAGTGGCTCATCCGTAGGCAAACGGGCAAGTGGAAGCAATGAACAAAATTATCAAATCAACCTTCAAAAACCAGCTGGAAAAAGCAAAAGGTGGTTGGGTCGATAAGCTGCCACTAGCACTATAGGCATACAGATCTACCCACATGACTGCAACTGGGCACACTCCATTTTCATTAGCATATGGATCAGAGCAATGATTCCGGTGGAAATAGAGGTCCCCTCACACAGGAGAATTCATTTAAACCAAGCTGAAAATGAAAAGCTGTAGCTTGAAGCACTTGACTTGATGAAAGAAGGAAAGAGGCAGAGCTCAGAGTTGCAGCCCATCAGCAAAGGATAGCCATGCACTTCAATTCCAAAGTTCGCCAACGCAGCTTTGAAATTGGGGATCTAGTCTTGAAAAGGGTCATAACAGCAACAGGAATGTTTAGGCCAAACTGGGAAGGACCATATGTCATAGGCAAAAAAACTTCTCGATGGCACTTTCAAGCTCACAACTGTCGAATGAGATCTAATTCCGAGAGCCTGGAACAACAACCACTTGCGTCCATATTTTACTTAGAAGCTATGCTTAAATTTGTAAAATGATTATGGATGTATCATTCTTGTATTGTAAACCATTGTATAATTAGTGTAAATCAATAATAAGGACTATAAAGTGGATGTAGGCCCAATTCTTGGCCGAACCACTATAAATCCTGTTATCTTTGTTACTATAAAATGCCTATCTCATTTCAATGTGCATATATCTTAAATATATTGCTAAAAATGTCGATTTAGTAATGCAGGCTATCAAAGCGAAGCTTACGTATTCAACACATCACAAGGCCAAGCGATTCCTACAAATCACTCAACAAGCAAATGTCAAGCCACAAAAATTCCACATTCAATTCCTACATCAAAAGTGCTTCTCACAAATAGTTGGTGATTCCACCAGAGGGGCACCTTCCCAACGTGAAGGTTCCAGGCCCTGGCTAACTGATTGCGATCGTTTGTGCAAACGGACATTCGGTCAAGTAGCTTGCGTCTGCCCCATGGATTCACTTAACAATGAAATGCACTTCTCTGGAAAAAAGAAAACAACTTGCAAAGGAAGGGAACATGTGCTTGGAAACGATAACGAGGAATCACTGAGAGGCAGATGGTGGAAAGACGTGGGCAAGCAGACAAAGAACATCCAGATGGAATCTTGTGCCTTAACCAAAAAGGTTGGTGGATCCACCGGAGGGGCACCTTCCCAACGTGAAGGTTCCAGTCCCTTGCTAACTGATCGCGATCGTTTGTGCAAACAAACATCCAATTAGGTAGCTTGTGTCTGCCCCGTGGATCCACTTAACTGTGAGATGCAATCTTCCAGGCGAACACCAAAGCCCTCTTCGGAGGCACACTTCAACAAGTTGGAGTGCCAAAGCCCTCTTTGGAGGCAAAAGCCCTCTGGGGAGGCACACTTCACCAAGATGGAGTGCCAAAGCCCTCTTCGGAGGCACACTTCACCAAGTTGGAGTGCCAAAGCCCTCTTCGAAGGCAAAAGCTCTCTTTGGAGGCACATTTCACCAAGTTGGAGTGCCAAAGCCCTCTTTAGAGGCAAAAGCCCTCTTTGGAGGCACGCTTCCCCGCGTAAAGGGAAAAAATAAAGCCCCCTTTGGAGGCACGCTTCCCGCATATAGGGAAAAAATAAAAAGCCCTCTCTAGAGGCATAAACAAAAGCCCTCTCCAGAGGCGCAAACCAAAACGCCCTCTTCGGAGGCCCAAACAAACAAATGCCCTCTCCAGAGGCACAAACAAAAAGCCCTCTTCGAAGGCACAAACAAATCAAAGCCCTTTTTGAAGGCCCACCTCACCGCGTAGGGGAATCCACTTCTCAAAAGTAATGGTGACCATCACCGAAAGTTGAAGTGTAAAAACTTTTTCCAAGAAAGAAAGAAAACTTCTCCAATACAAAGCACAATCTACTAGAGTAGAATAATATTTACACAAAACGGAAGAAGTATTCTCCAAAGTAAGAGTACAAGTCTTCCCAAAGTGGAAAAATTGTTCTCCAGAGTAAGAGTACAAGTTTTCTCTAAATGGAGAAGATTTCAATGAGCCATGGTATGGGGGAAATATAATATAGCTGCATTAATAAAAGCAACGCTCAAGCAACATACCACGAGCTCACTGCAATATCATACAAGGAAAATAAAGAAACTTGTGTGGTAAAAGGGAATAAATGCATTTATAAATACAGACAAAAGTTTGTACAAGTAAAAAGAATCATTTTATTCCATACTATAAAAATCTGTATACATGTGCAGGTTTCAAAAAGCGGGGACGGTACCCGTACAATCTCCTATCAATACAAGCAAAAGGCAAAAAAGCAAAACAATAAGGATAAAGCCGGACCCATCACCTCTTCTTCCCTTCGCCTTTGGAGCCTTCGCCCGGCCTAATGGTTAACTTCTTAAGTCGGCTTGAACGGGTCGGGGAAAGAGGAGTAAGAGGCGCAATTGGGTCCTCTTCTGCTTTCTCATCACCAACAGAAGTCTCCTTCCTTTTCTTTGAAACTCCACGCTTGCCCCTCTTCTTTGAAGAAGATTCGCTGCCCAGAGCAATAAGATCAATCAACTTTGTATCGTCGGCAGTGAATTCCTCCGGGGCCCTCTCACCCTCTTCAAGCTCTTCAGTTTTCTGCTCTTGCGAAGCGGCCGCGTCATCCAAGCCTTGAAGAGCTTCTATCTGTTCTTCTTTGTTGAATATGCACTTATATGATTTTTGTTTGATGATAATAAACATATATACATTCGTTTAAATGCATTTGTTAATGTACTATTTTATTTTTTCATAGATTAAATAAATATTTGTTGAATAAAATAAATTACACAGAATTTGAATTCAAATAGAAATTTTATTCAAACAAATATTTATTACAATTTTGAGTAGTACAAATTCAAGCTCTCACTATACATATACAATTTTGATTCTAATTATATCACAATTCAATTTACATAAATTCCTCACTACATATCACTCATACTCATAGTTTATCTTCAACTTCATTCCAGTTAGAATCCAGCATCTGAGCAATCTGCAAAAATATTCACTAAAGTAGTAAAATTGAAAAAGAAATATTTTTGCAATATAAAATAAAATATGGATTTTGAGAATATTATTTGCCTCAGTTATTTGGGTTGTTCTTCATCATTTGCACTTGAATTCATCATACACGAACAATGTGACATGCACAGTGTATCACTGTACATGCCACAAGGCCGTGCACACCGATATACACTTATATTCTTATCAGAGACAGGCAATCATGAGTGGCTGCAATACACACGTGTACATTTATACACGTGTGCAATGCCTCGCCAACTCGTATGCGCAGTCAACAAAAGCAAGCATGCAAACAGGAAAACCAAAACAGTACACCAAAGAAAATTAGCAAACTACAAGTGACAATGTGAATGCATCCAGATGACAGTGTGACAGTGCACCATCAAGAAACCACAGCAACAATACCACTGACTCAAAGAACAGATCACAAGACCACTATGCAGTGTACATGAATACAACAACAAGTCCAGCTATAACAAGACACAGCGCAGAAGCAAAACTGAGGAGTAAGTGCAACTGTGAAAATTGGAGTGAGCGAGTGCAAATACAAGTTGTACAAGATTTCCACCAACATAACAACAACAATGAAGACCACAAGTGTGCAACTTGACTATCAAGACTAAGTGCAACAGACACACTTGAATATGAAGAGGAAAAGTAATATGGATCAAGTACCATCAGGTCAGAGACAAATACAGAAAGCTACAGGGATCCCAATGAATTGGGATGAACAAAGAGCTCGAGCACAAGATATGGAAACTCAACAATACAAAAACTGCAACAAACACAAGTAAATGAGACAGTAGTATGCAAGTGCAACAATAGACAAGTGAAACCGAAGTGCTACAGGAAATCAAGTGGTCTACAAAGATATCAAAGTGAAGCTCAAAGACGTCAACATGTACGACCTTGACATATGATCAGTGGCAAGCAGATAAAGTGGCAAGTGCAACAGCAAATCAATAATAAAGCAAACCACTTACTCACATACACCAGTGACACAAGTGATACAAGATAGAGTGCAGACAATCAATACACTGCATATACAACAGGGAGCATCAGTGAACAAAATCCATGGAAGTCGAAGTCATGAAATAGGAAATACAAAATTAAAGCCGTGTTTCAAATCAAAGTCAACAACGTGATGACCAACAAGTTCGAAATCAATGTCGTGCAAATCAAGTATCACAAAATTACGCATTTGAAAAAGTCAAAAGTAAAATAGGAAAGTTGATACCGTAACGATCAAGGAAAAATCAAACGCTGCAAAATCAAAGTCGTGCGCATCAAGTCGTAAAAATATCAGGCAATCGAGAAATAGGAAAGTGACGAAGTTCATATAAATTGCAACAATCATCATCGGCATACAATCATCGAGTTCGAAAATTAAAAAAGCACAAACAGGGAAATTACATACCGAAGCAAACAGTGAACTCGATCAAATAGAAGCGGCCAAGAGCGAACAACAGAGAACGAAGCACACAGAAATATCCATTAATCGATCAAAAAAGGCGCGGCTTCAAATATTATTTCAAAGCCCTAATTTGGTTCAAAGTCGAAAGCCCTAATTGAATTGCAAGAGGAACGACCACCATAAACGAACGAAGGAACTAAAAGTGGTTCGGGCTGAATTATCAGAAGCCCTAATTTCAGTTGCAAAGAGAATCAAAGCCGCCATATTTTCTCAAAGAAAATAGAAAAGGAGCGGGCTAGAGAATAATTACAAAAGGGCCGGCCTTGTTAAAGGGGATCAGTTTTTTTTAAGAGTTTAATCCTTATTTTAATATAAGGGTGTTTTTATTTTTAAGTCTGTTATTTTTCAAATCTTAGTAAATCACCTCCTAGGTTTTAGGTTGTGTCAAATTGTTTAGTTAGAATTAGTTCAGTGAGCAGGGTTTGCGAGTTTGCAAAATTCTATAGGCCGTAGCAGGGGTTGCGAGTCTGTTAGAGTGTTTCTAAGCGGGAGACTGTTTAATTCTAATAGAAATCTGGGAATGCAGCAGTAGGCAGGGGTTGCCGAAGCTGGGTAAATTTTGTGTGTGATTTACTTTTCAGCATATTTACTTTTCTGCACTTTGTTTTGCGTTTAATTCGAGAAAATTTGCTATAGCCCTATTCACCCCCCTCCCTCTCGGGTTAATCTAGATCCTACAAGTGGTATCAGAGACCGGTATTTTTTCTTTAACTCTAGAGTCATGAATCCACCAAATAATGCTTTCTCGGAGGGCAAACTATTGCTAGGCCACCCATGTTTAATGGGAATGATTATGCTTATTGGAAAGCTAGGATGGGTATTTATCTTAGTTCTGTTGATTATGATGTTTGGGACATTATTGAAACTGGCTATAAATCTCCCACTATAACTGTTGGTGATACTGAGATTCCTAAACCTAAGGATGGGTGGGATGTTAACGATAAGAAATTAAATACTACAAATGCTAAAGCCATGAATGCTTTGATCTGTGCTCTTGATAAGACTGAATCTAATAGAATTTCTCATTGTGAAAATGCACAGGAAATCTGGAAGACTTTCGATGCAATATATGGTGCAAAAGTCAACAACAATGAGAAATCCTCCACAACCAACTCAGTTGAAGAACTGTGCTTAACAGGATTTGTAAAAAGCAGTTGTGATGAGGATGATGATGATGGAGCAGCTGAGCTGGCGTTAATAATGAAGAAATTCAAAAGGTGGAACCACAAATATGGAAATCCAGCTCTAAATCAAAAATTAAAAAGCATAATAATCAAGGCACTAGACAACTCAGAAGAACACGGGATCATTTGCAACAAACCCGGTGATATCAAGCCCAATTATCTCTGATTTCAACGCGATTTGAAAAGAAAGCAAAATGGAAAAATACTACAGCCACGTGGAATACAAGTGATAAAGATAATCAAAGTTCAAGCAGTAAGAGTCAGAAAGCAGATATGTGCCTTCATGGAAATATAACTGATAGCGATGATGATGAGCCAAGCGAGGTATCAAAACTCACTCACTCTGAATTACTTATTTATTTCCACGAAGTAAATGGCTGTTTTGAACGACTTAGGGAGAAATATGCTAAACTTGAATCACAAAAAGTTACTTTGATAGAACTAAATGAACAACTTGACCAATTAGTTAAAACCTATCAAAGTAGGATCCCTAAGTGTGATAAGTGTCCAACATTTGAAAACGAAATTAAAAAATCAGAAATCAATATAAAATCACTTGAAAATGAAATTATGATTTTGAAAGAGAGTGAAAATACTAGGAGAGAGAATTCTATTAAAAAGTGCACACAATTGTTAAACGAAAATGAATCTCTCAAAACACAAGTCCAACAATTGTCAACGACTTTAGATAAATTTTCAAAAAGTGAAAAATCGTTGAATATGCTATTAGGAAAGCAAACTGTTAACACGGATAGAAAAGGCTTGGATATAATCAATCTAAAATTGTTGAAAACAAGATTAATCGAGAAAATTCAATGTGCACAATTTGTAGAAAATATGGACACAATCACAATAATTGTTGGTATAGACCCAAATATGTGAAAACTATACCAATTTGGGTTCCAAAAGGCACAAATATAAAATATCTCGAAGTGAAACAAATTTGGGTGCCGAAGGGAGCAATTATAAATAGTTTTGGGTCTCCACAAAATTATTTATCAAAATATTCTGCCACTAACAACCATGGACCTATACAAACAAATAGGTCACATAAATCTTTTTTCGTGTAGGTGTGGTGGCAGGCTGAGAAACAACATTAGTGCTACTTGGATTCTGGCTGTTCCAAAAGCGCACCGAGCAACAAAGAAAAGTTCCTTAGCCTAGTATAAAGGTGACAAAATCACAATAGACAACAACGAAAAAATATCGTAAAGGTAAAACAGGTAATGGAATGTTCTGAACGATATATTAAATGTGATAATCTGCACCGTATTCTGAATTAAATCAACCAATAATGAGATGATGAAAAGATGATGATTCTGACTTATTCAACATAGTTGGCCAAATTATATTCTTATGCCAAAACACTATAAAATTCTCTAGATTCTTGGATTTACTTCATATACATTAGTTTGGATTAAAAATAGTGTTTTGTTGGATGATAATATTTTTGGTTATAATACGGCTAACTCTATATTCACAGTTTCTGATTATTTACACGGCTTCAATTCAAATTCAAAGAATGTCATTTAAATTGTTGTTAAAATTGAGTTTGAAATTTTGATGCACACTTCATGGTTTGGTCGATCAAATTCAATTAATGATAATTTTTGAGTGAAAAAGAAATTTAGATGCAGATTACACTGGTAATCTAGTTGATAGAAAAATTACTAGTTGAACGTGATTTTGGAGACATTTAGTAACTGCATCGTTTTTCAAAGAAAATATCCGCATACTTTTCATTTCAAATCATTTTCAAATAGCAGAAAATTTTCTCATACAACCCCCTCGAGAAAACCATTTTTAATCATATTTTCAGATTAGTCATTGTGAAAAATTGATTTCATAATTATTTTTGAATTTGATGTAAATGACAATTTTAACTAGTCTAACTCCCTAATAATTATCGAATAGATAAATAGTGATTTAAAAAAGTGATGAGTGTTGATATTTTTCATACATTACTCAAGACAGTATATTTTAGAAAAATTTCTTTAGAAATTCAAACAAGAGTTATAAAACTTTTTGTTGGGTAAAGATTCCATAACCATTTCTTTGTCTATCATATTTCTATCAACCATCGCTCATCAAAAATTCAATATAGTTTGTCCATATGTGGTACTTTAAACAAGAATCATTCGTTTTTCATTTTATAAAAAAAAATCCAAAGTATTCACTCTCATTTAAAAGTCCTCACAGTTATGCATGAGTGAATTACTTGGAATTTGTTATGTGCTTCCATGCTCATTCAAAAGTCCTTACGGTTATGCATGTATGGAACGCATATCAAAATTGATTTATTAAATAAACAAGTTGATTCTAATCCCATTTAAAAGTCCTCACGGTTATGCATGATTAGAAGATACTTGAATTCATTTTTAAATTTAAATTGGAATACTACTAATCTCATTTAAAAGTCCTAACGGTTATGCATGATTAGTAGATATTCAAATTCCTGATATAAGTGTACCACAAACAGATACAACTGCATGGTTTTATATGATGACATCATTTTCATTACTTCTAAAAGTGGAATATGCGCCTAACGAGGGTAGTTATGATTTTTGTTTGATTTCTTTTTTGAAATTTAATGTTTATATTCAGTTGAGTTTTAATGATTAATATCGATCACTTTATCTCTATTTTCTCTAACACTATTATTCTTTTGCTGATAACAAAAGGTGGAGAGAAAAGTTAAGATTTAGTCAAATAAAATCTAGCAAAGGTCAAATAATTTTCCATTTGCATCTAGGCTCATTATTTGTATGCATATATGTAGGGGGAGCATCGTGTAGAGAGGAAGCATTTAAATATGAGGAGCAATTAGAGTATATCATTGACCAAATACATTTATCACAGTCAAAATCTTAAATATATGTTTGTTATCATCAAAAGGGGGAGATTGTTGAATATGCACTTATATGATTTTTGTTTGATGATAATAAACATATATACATTCGTTTAAATGTATTTGTTAATGTACTATTTTATTTTTTCATAGATTAAATAAATATTTATTGAATAAAATAAATTACACAGAATTTGAATTCAAACAGAAACTTTATTCAAACAAATATTTATTACAATTTTGAGTAGTACAAATTCAAGCTCTCACTATACATATACAATTTTGATTCTAATTACATCACAATTCAATTTACATAAATTCCTCACTATCACTCACACTCGTAGTTTATCTTCAACTTCATTCCAGTTAGAATCCAGCATCCGAACAATCTACAAAAATATTCACTAAAGCAGTAAAATTGAAAAAAAAAAATATTTTTGCAATATAAAATAAAATATGGATTTTGAAAATATTATTTGCCTCGGTTATTTGGGTTGTTCGTCATCATTTGCATTTGATTTCATCATACACGAACAATGTGACATGCACAGTGTATCATTGTACATGCCACAAGGCCATGCACACCGACATACACTTATATTCTTATCAGGGACAGGTAATCATGAGTGGCTGCAATACACACATGTACATTTATACACGTGTGCACTGCCTCCCCAACTCGTGTGCGCAGTCAACAAAAGCAAGCACGCAAACAGAAAAACCAAAACAGTGCACCAAAGAAAATTAGCAAACTACAAGTGACAATGTGAATGCATCCAGATGACAGGGTGACAGTGCACCATCAAGAAACCACTGCAACAATACCACTGACTCAAAGAACAGATCACAAGACTACTATGCAGTGTACATGAATACAACAACAAGTCCAGCTATAACAAGACACAATGCAGAAGCAAAACTGAGGAGTAAGTGCAACTGTGAAAATTGGAATGAGCAAGTGCAAATACAAGTTATACAAGATTGCCACCAACATAACATGTAACGACCCCACTTCCTACGCCCAGGAAGAAGTATCGTTTTTGAGAAAGAAAAGGGTGATAAAATAGAAAAGATAGAGAAGAAAGAACAACAACATCAGAATCTCACAGCGGAACAAATAAATTATATTAATCACATAAGTATTTACATAATATATAAAATCAATCAGAGTGATACATATAGTACATCACATACTAGACAGTTATAAACACCTGTCTAGTTATACAACTCAATACACCATACATCACAGAGATACCACACAGCGGAACTATATATATATGTAACGACCCGCCTTTTTGGACAGTTTAAACCGACGATCAAATACACATGCTGATTCCAAACCATTCAAAAGGGCAGATGGTTATTGGGGTAAATAAGAAAAGAAAAGAAATAAAGGAAATGAAACAACACAGAATCTCGCAGCGGAACGATAAAATATAATAGTCAAATAAACAGTTCATGAAGCTGTTTACTATATTTTGATAATTATTTACACAACATTTATGAGAGTTATACATATACAACAGAACAATTAAAATAATGCAGCAGATAGCATGATGCAAGGGTAATAATAGTAATAGTATATCAAATCTTCGTCTTCATCCTCCAGAATAGATCTTCAAAAATCTGAAAACTCAGGACTGACCCGAGCGCAATGAAAAAGACAAAACACTCGAGTCAGGACAAAAATATCCTTATGAAAGTTAACTCAATCGTAAATAAATATGAGTGTAACGGCGTCAGAGATGTTTACGGGGTTTGACATCTCATATCCAGTGTCAACGTGCGTGCAATAACTCAAGAGATGTTACGGGATTTTCCAACTCATAAGGATCCGTTAAACTATCTACTATGTAGTAATGTACGCTAAGTAGATAATGCCTATCAGTAATATAAAGTATCAAAATAGCGTTAAGGCGTTACCATAATCCCCCTTAACACATTTTTATAATGCCATGGTCTATACAGCACCGTAAGCCCCACCGTAAACTGGTGGTTATCAGAGGGTACCCCATAGGTATAACACAAAACATAACGTAGTGGTCGCGAATAGGATAATCAGTATGACAAGGTACATGAGGCGATACCAACTAGGATACTAGTAGTTGCGTGATCCGGACTGATGTTGAGCATAGCCAGCAGCTACCCAACACTGCAAAACAACACTCCCAAATCAAGAGGTGCACCCAAATCGCATCACAAATGTAATAGATATGGTATCGAAGAAGTGTGTCCGCTAGAGGTGGCGAACCTCAGTAGCCTGGCGCGGCTCCTGTTTTAGTCATGTCAGGGGTCATCCAATATCATTCTCTTTCTTCAGTCAACGCGTTCACCAAACCATCCACTTAATTCTGGATCAACACTCCGCGTATAAGGGTTATTAAAGTGGTTTTGGTATCGACAGAGAGTATTCCATATCTGATCCCGGTCTCTTTAATAACTAGGTATTATTACACCGTTGGCTCTTTTATATTTCAAATCGATTAATAATTGATATCAAAATATCATGTTCGCTTCAAAAGTCAAATCCATTTCAACTATCATCGTATCTATTCAAATGTAAGATTCCGTTTCAAAAATCATTTCGAAATTCAATTTAGGTTGAAACTTCATTGAACTCAATTCATATTTCAATTCAAGATTTAAATATAAACATTTCACCTTATTAACCCGCTTGAAATTTTTAGAAAATAGTTTTAAGTAGTTTAAAAGTAGTTTAAATAATTAAAATAGTTAAAAAAAATACTTAAAATCTTTAAAATGGGTTTAAAATGGATAAATTAGTTTAAAATAATTTAAATTGGGTTAAGTAGATTAAAAATAGATTAAAATAGTTTAAGTATTCAAAATGGTTTATATAACAAAGTAATTTGGAAAACAAATTAAAACAACTTCAAAACCAATCCATTTCAATTATAACTTCCCAATTCAAATAAATTTCAATTTCCAATTTACCGATTCAATTTCGATTCAATTCAACTCAATGTCAACTTTGACTTCAAATAAGTTAAATTTTACATTTACCTTCAATTTGTTCAATTTCAATTTATATCGATTTTAGCTTGATTTTCAAAATATAAATTTTTGACACTTAACAAAACTATTCTTCAATATTCAAATTTAATCCCAATTACAAATATGATTCAATATCAAGCTCAATTTCAAAATATCATTTTTATATCGCTTTTACTTAGTAATATTCGAAGCTTGAAATAAGGTTAAAACTTTAAACAGATCAATTTACGAAATTCAATCATATCCCTATTTTTAAAATTCCAAAGTCTCCAGTTTAATTATTTAAAAATTTCTTTTAACCAAATTTTATTTCAACATTCCAAACTCCATTTTTCGATAAATTCAATTTTTATAAATTGATTTCTATTTATAACCTTTAAATCAAAACATTTAAATAAATTCCAAATCGACGATTTAAAAAAAAACTATTAATTTAGCCAATTCGGTGTCCGTATATAATTTTCTATCCTATGGCCAAGTAATTATTTATTTCAATTAAATGTCAGGGATGAGCATATATTACTTAAACCAATCACAGTGTCATATGTATGCATAACAGTATATATAAGCAAATGAACATCCAAACATTTAAATATCAACCAATAACATCCATCAAAATACATCATCCAATAGATAATACAATTCATGGAAGTTTCATAGTTATCAATGTCAGGTAATTTAATCGCAATTCAATTTCAATTTCAATTTAAATTTAACTGTCAATTTAATTTCAACGGTTAATTGAAATGACAATCTATATGATAATTAAATTCTATCAAACAGCGACAAAAAAAATCATAACACTTCATAATATCAAATTTAACTAGCATAAAGATATTTAGTACGTTGTGAGCGTTATAAAACACTCACCTTGAATTTAAGATTTTAAATCAAATCGAACAACGTTCGATTTAACCCAAAATTTTCTCTTGCTCCAAACGGTTCCAATCCAGCTCCATAGCTTAGTGCTCGACAAATCGATTGCAACGCAAGTCGTTTCGTAATTTTCCGACCTCGTACGAACAAGTTATGACATTTATAAGTTTACACAAATTTATATAAATCAATTTCTATATTTATTTTTTTATCTTTAAACTCTTTTACCATCAGCCGTCCATTTCCTGTTGTTTGCATCAGGGCCGCACATGGCTCTCTTCTCCATCACGTTTGAAACGCGCGCAAGCTCCAGACCATAGAACCCAGGCGGCCGCCCCTCTTCCCCACTAACGCGACCACCACGCTCGACCTATACCACGATCAGATGAGGCCACATCGAAGCCCTACTCGCCAAGTACCCCCGCCTCCATTCTCGTGCAACTCGGTGGTCCCCATGCACATGAAAACGTGCACGAACGTCGGCCACTCAAACTCGATTTTTCGATGATCCCAGCGTCAATAAAAGATCACGACCGTTGGATTCGTAGTACACATCGGCTTCTACAAGTTTCTGGCTGACGACTTCTCGATTCGATGCATAGATTTGGAGAAAATGAGGGGGAAAAGAGATTAATTTTCGGCCATCAACTGCAGGAAGTGGTGGCTACGAATGTTTAACCTAGGGTTTCTGAAGGATGCGTGTATATATAAACGTATATATATTATTTTATTATGATTTATCGACTTTTTCAAACGAACTCCAAACGAAGCGTGCCGGCAGGCGTTTCTAAGGTTTACCCCGTGTTCCGAACACAATGGAACGTGTTTCGGAGGCTAATACGATCATATGTGCGAGTTACGGAAATAAACGATCAAATTTAAATTAAACCGATTAAATGAATTTCTAGGCGTTTTGGCTCGCCCCGGACAAACGGTAAATCCGATTGACTTGAAATTTGAAACCATACAATAATATCACATTACGGATCCGATGAAACTAGTTTCGTCAAAATCCGAGACTGTTTGAAAAAAAGACTATTTTAACTCATCAAATTAATATTAAACGATTTCGATGCGTTTCGAGCTGCCACGGTCAAACGAAAACTCTGATTGCTACGAAAATTGAAACCCGCTAATAACTAACTATTACGGATCCAATGGAACTAGTTTCGTCCAATTCTGAGACTGTTCAAAATTTCGCTATTTTCCAATCGATAATTAAATATTAAAATATTCAATTTTCACAAATTTACTTTTAATTCGATTTTAAAAGTTCTACAACATCATTCTAACTTTAATATGGTAATATAAAATTTTACAAATCAATTTTTAATCATATTAAACCCGTTATTCAATTATCCAATAAATTCCAATTTTAAAATCTTATTAACTCTATTATAATCCCAATATAAAATACATTCACTTTGGAAACCAATTTGAATCATATTAAATCAAATTTCAATTATTCACTCTATTTTCATATATTAAATTTTCATATCAAATTAATCATATCAAATTCGGAATTTAATTATTCAAACATTTGTAATATTAAATTTAGTTAAATTTTGATTATTCTTAAATCACTATCTTTTGAAATATTCAAAACGAACTTATAAAATTTAACCTTTAAAACTAATTCACACCTTAGAACCCTATTTTCTTTTTACAGTTATTCAATTATTCAATAAGTTTTAAATATTTAATTTAAACAATTTACCTATTCAATATTCAATATTTGACGGATTTCAATATTGGATTTTTTTTTTAAATAAAATTTCGTTATGAGTCGATTTACTATATCACATCAAATGAATTCCACATTATATTTAACTACAGTTAGAGATAATGCACTCAACTAATATATAAACTTTCATTTCAATTGCAATTGGTTCACAAATTCAATTCGACTAATTAAATGAATAGGTAACTTAAATAATTATCACCGTTAACTTTTAATTACTTATAAGTTTATTATTTTCAAACAAGTGTCACAATTACTTATACAATACAAATTCATTCAATTACCTTTGACTACATATTATTTCAATTGATTTGGGATTTTATTCAATTCATATATAATTAACTTAGATAAAATTTTGTGGCATTTCATTCTAGTTATTATTATTCCAAACGACTTACAAATTTTTTTTTCTAACACTAAAATCACGAAATCTTATTAAATTAGCTATTTTAATTATCGAAAATTTATGGGTCGTTACACTCTCCCCCACTCAAAACTTTCCGTCCCCGAAAAGGAAAAAGAAGGGAAAAGGAACTAAGTATAGAATTCAACATTAGATATATTTTATTCAAAGTTACCAACTTATAAACAATGAAATTCCATTTATAAAGTCTTTACTACACTTTCACTAAGTTATTCCAAACGGCTTTCTAACTTTAAAAGTTATTTATCAAAACAAGTTATAAAAATTTTTAAGACTAGAAAATTTTTCTAACACCCGGATTTTACGGAAAATTTCGGCAGAGTCTCCTTTGCGCGGCTCGATCGGTACAACTACAAAACGCCTCTACGGGCCCCAAATCAACAAAAGAAAATCAAAAGCCAAGTGGCTCATCAAAAATCACCAAATCCAATGACAAAATAAACATGTACCTTATATTTTATTAGCGAGCATATACGATTAATATAGCGCGCAAGCGAGCTCCAAATGCGAAGCAAGCGCAATCCGCACCTACTAAACGCTCAACAAACAATGAGAATCATGCATATATGAAAATAGTATCAATATACATCATATAACAACATAACAACTACATGTGCCAACATAGCAAATGCAACAAAACAACAAATGCAACCATAAATCAACTATCATCCAACAAATCCATAACCAATCAATATAAATTCACTTCTCATTAATATTTATTGACTTGGATTTCAATTTTAATCATAGTTGATTCATTAACGTTGGATTTTACTAACATTCATTTACAATTCAATTAGTTAGCATTCACTAATTTATATTTACATTAGTTCACTTCCAATTTGAATCAAATTAAATTCTATATAAATTCATTTAACTTCCAATTTGATTTCAATGACTTATAGCTTTCAATTTCATTAACACTTAGTGAATTATATACAATCAATTAACAATAATATAACAACCAAAATCACACCCAACACAACCAAATTATTAAGTTTACATTCAATTTGGTTTATCTCTTTTATATATATCCTGTTATATAATTTTAGAAGAATCATTTTATATTTGGCATCTTAGATTTCCAATATTAACTTTAATTAAGTTCGTAAGCCGTACATATATCATCCGTGAACAATATAAATCTAATCGCTTATTCAACCACACAATTTCACTTCCAACCTAGTATCGTTCACACGGCTCTCTAGTGCGGACTCAGATTTGGTTACCTGATTGGAAACTGTTACTCTCCTTGCATAGCCATATACTATGATAGGGAATTCCAGAATCAAATTAAAAATCCATATCTAGGGTTCGCCGTCGAAAATCGAGTGAAAAATTCTAACTTGGATCGATATAAATCATCTCAAAATTTTATGCTCGAATTTTGGATCAAATCGTTATGCAAATAAAATAATATACGTACAATCTCACGTATTACCTTCCAATGGATTTCTATCAAATTTTATCTATACTAAATTATTTTATTGACTTCTTTTTTTTTCAATTAATTATTCACAACCCATTATTCGGTTAGTATATTCATTTCTTTACATAACATGTTCTTTAACATTATCTTTTCTTAAACATCATATCAAAGAATTTTTCTTACTCAAGTTCATTTTAAACATTCTATATCATTTAATTTAACTCAATTTCCCTTTCCAATTGATTCTTAGCTATACCAAATTCTTTTGTTTACATTTACTTCAATTTCATAATTTTAGTTAATAACAGATTTATTTATGGAACATTTTATTAACCAGCACTTTAGTTTATTAATCATCCTATAAAAGTCTAACCTCTCATAAATGACTTTTCTTATTTTACGGTTATCTCAAAGCTACAATCCCTTTTCAATTTTTATTTATTTTCTATAACCAATTTACAAAGATATATTATGATTCATTTATCTTCTTTCTTAAGTTCACTTACTTGTTCCATTTATCCATTCATCATTTCATGTTATTATTTAAGTATATAACCTTTTTATCACAACCAAATTTTCATTTATATACATTTTAATTACTTTTTGAGTTTTCCTTACTTGTATACTTCAATTATTTTCAGGTTCTGTTTATTTGTACAATATCTCATTACATATCCAAAACATTATTTCAACTTCTTAATATTTGGTAAGTCATATTATATGTTATTAGAATGCAAATTCGGTGTTATACAAATTTATAGAATTTCATTTTTCTTGATTAGAATGTACACAAATTTGATTTATTTAAATCCTCTTTACCTTTCAACTTTAAAGTTTCCCCAAACAATAAGCCTAGATATCTTAATCCTCTTATTTTATAAATTCTAGTTATCCACAATTCATTAAAATAATTTGAAAATTACTAATTAACAGAACTTAAAAATTTAAATGCCCGGTTCTTTTCAAATCGTTTGAAATAAACATATATACTTATATCTTTAATATATCAAATCATACCTTCGGAGTTTAAACCAAAACCCATTTACCCAAAACAATTTTGAAGAAAAGCAAAGCTTCTTAGAAGTCTGCCCCACTTTGAGACTCGAAAATGAACGTCGATGATGCTGCACAGTCATCATCGAAATTATTTTCCAGCGACTGAAGAGAGGAATACTGAATTCCTTCTTTCCTTTAAAAAAAATCCTTTCAAAATATTTCCATAAACAATTTCCAACTAATATCACAATATATTTTCTTCAAAGCTTTGAAAACCATATTTCAAGATCTCCGGGTCTTAAATTCAATATTTCCAATTTAGATCCATTTTAATTTATAAGTCACCTTTATACAATATTCTTATAGGATTTTACTTTCTTGAAATATTCCACAAGTTGTTTTATTATTGTTTATTTTTCAATAAGCCTTATTTATTAAAACACAACATCCGATTAATGATAACAATCAATATTATCGTTTCCAACGACCAAATAAGCTAGATAGATCACAATAAATTTTGAAATAAATTCTTTATATACAAAATATAATTAGGGAAAAATTATTTCATTTACCCAATTTCAAAACAATACTATGTCGAATTGTTCTGTTTAAGTGTTTAGAGATCCCTATCCATGACGTTAATTACTCATATTGACCAAAATACATAAGCCACTCAACAAATCAACCGACACAATATAAAACATTTTATATCACTAACAAATACGCTCTCTCATATATATACACTCAGCTACTCATCATAGGGTATTACTACCCTATTTATAAAGAGTTAGACCCAACAAAGCTAAGGTTATCACTAAACCAAAGCTCTGATACCAACTGTAACGACCCGCCTTTTTGGACAGTTTAAACCGATGATCAAATACACATGCCGATTCCAAACCATTCAAAAGGGCAGAAGGTTATTAGGGTAAATAAGAAAAGAAAAGAAATAAAGGAAATGAAACAACACGGAATCTCGTAGCGGAACAATAAAATATAATTGTCAAATAAACAGTTCATGAAGCTGTTTACTATACTTTGACAATTATTTACACAACATTTATCAGAGTTATACATATACAACAGAACAATTAAAATAATGCAGCAGATAGCATGATGCAAGGGTAATAATAGTAATAGTATACCAAATCTTCGTCTTCATCCTCCAGAATAGATCTTCAAAAATCTGAAAACTCAGGACTGACCCGAGCGTAATGAAAAAGACAAAACACTCGAGTCAGGACTAAAATATCCTTATGAAAGTTAACTCAATCGTAAATAAATATTAGTGTAACGACGTCAGAGATGTTTACGGGGTTTGACATCTCATATCCAGTGTCAACGTTCGTGCAATAACTCAAGAGATGTTACGGGATTTTCCATCTCTTAAGGATCCGTTAAACTATCTACTATGTAGTAATGTACGCTAAGTAGATAATGCCTATCAGTAATATAAAGTATCAAAATAGCGTTAAGGCGTTACCATAATCCCCCTTAACACATTCTTATAATGCCATAATCTATACAGCATCGTAAGCCCCACCGTAAACTGGTGGTTATAAGAGGGTACCCCATAGGTATAACAAAAATCATAACGTAGTGGTCGCGAATAGGATAATCAGTATGACAAGGTACATGAGGCGATACCAACTAGGATACTAGTAGTTGCGTGATCCGGACTGATGTTGAGCATAGCCAGCAGCTACCCCAACACCGCGAAACAACACTCCCAAATCATGGGGTGCACCCAAATCGCATCACAAATGTAATAGATATGGTATCAAAGAAGTGTGTCCTCTAGAGGTGGCGAACCTCAATGGCCCGGCGCGGCTCCTGTTTTAGTCATGTCAGGGGTCATCCAATATCGTTCTCTTTCTTCAGTCAACGCATTCACCAAACCATCCACTTCGTTCTGGATCAACACTTCGCGTATAAGGGTTATTAAAGTGGTTTTCGGTATCGACAGAGAGTATGTCCATATCCGATTCCGGTCTCTTTAATAACTACGTATTATTACACCGTTGGCTCTTTTATATTTCAAATCGATTAATAATTGATATCAAAATATCATGTTCGCTTCAAAAATCAAATCCATTTCAACTATCATCGTATCTATTCAAATGTAAGATTCCGTTTCAAAAATCATTTCGAAATTCAATTTAGGTTGAAACTTCATTTAACTCAATTCATATTTCAATTCAAGATTTAAATATAAACATTTCACCTTATTAACCCGCTTGAAATTTTTAGAAAATAATTTTAAGTAGTTTAAAAGTAGTTTAAATAATTAAAATAGTTAAAAAAATACTTAAAATCTTTAAAATGGGTTTAAAATGGATAAATTAGTTTAAAATAATTTAAATTGGGTTAAGTAGATTAAAAATAGATTAAAATAGTTTAAGTATTCAAAATGGTTTATATAACAGAGTAATTTGGAAAACAAATTAAAACAGCTTCAAAACCAATCCATTTCAATTATAACTTCCCAATTCAAATAAATTTCAATTTCCAATTTACCGATTCAATTTCGATTCAATTCAACTCAATGTCAACTTTGACTTCAAATAAATTAAATTTTACATTTACCTTCAATTTATTCAATTTCAATTTATATCGATTTTAGCTTGATTTTAAAAATATCAATTTTTGACACTTAACAAATCTATTCTTCAATATTCAAACTTAATCCCAATTACAAATATGATTCAATTTCAAGCTCAATTTCAAAATATCATTTTATATCGCTTTTACTTAGTAATATTCAAAGCTCGAAATAAGGTTAAAACTTTAAACAGATCAATTTATGAAATTCAATCATATCCCAATTTTTAAAATTCCAAAGTCTCCACTTTAATTATTTAAAAATTTCTTTTAACCAAATTTTATTTCGGCATTCCAAACTCCATTTTTCGATAAATTCGATTTTTATAAATTGATTTATATTTATAACCTTTAAATCAAAACATTTAAATAAATTCCAAATCGACGATTTAAAAAAAACTATTAATTTAGCCAATTCGGTGTCCGTATATAATTTTCTATCCTATGGCCAAGTAATTATTTATTTCAATTAAATGTCATTGATGAGTATATATTACTTAAACCAATCACAGTGTCATATGTATGCATAACAGTATATATAAGCAAATAAACATCCAAACATTTAAATATCAACCAATAACATCCATCAAAATACATCATCCAATAGACAATACAATTCATGACAGTTTCATAGTTATCAATGTCAGGTAATTTAATCGCAATTCAATTTCAATTTCAATTTAAATTTAACTGTCAATTTAATTTCAACGGTTAATTCAAATGACAATCTATATGATAATTAAATTCTATCAAACAACGACAAATAAAATCATAACACTTCATAATATCAAATTTAACTAGCATAAAGATATTTAGTGCGTTGTGAGCGTTATAAAACACTCACCTTGATTTTACGATTTTAAATCAAATCGAACGACGTTCGATTTAACCCAAAATTTTCTCTATCTCCAAATGGTTCTAATCCAGCTCCACAGCTTAGTGCTCGACAAAATGATTGCAACGCAAGTCGTTTCGTAATTTTCCGACCTCGTACGAACAAGTTATGACATTTATAACTTTGCACAAATTTATATAAATCAATTTCTATATTTATTTTTTTATCTTTAAACTCTTTTACCATCAGCCGTCCATTTCCTGTTGTTTGCGTCAGGGCCGCACATGACTCTCTTCTCTATCACGTTTGAGACACGCGCAAGCTCCAGACCATACAACCCACACGGCCGCCCCTCTTCCCCACTAACACGACCACCACGCTCGACCTTTACCACGATCAGATGAGGCCACATCGAAGCCCTACTCGCCAAGCACCCCCGCCTCCATTCTCGTGCAACTCGGTGGTCCCCATGCACGTGAAAACGTGCAGGAACGCCGGCCACTCAAACTCGATTTTTCGATGATCCCAGCGTCAATAAACGATCACGACCGTTGGATTCGTAGTACACATTGGCCTCTACAAGTTTCTGGCTGACGACTTCTCGATTCGATGCATAGATTTGGAGAAAATGAGGGGGAAAAGAGATTGATTTTCGACCATCAACTGCAGGGAGTGGCGGCTACGAATGTTTAACCTAGGGTTTCTGAAGGATGCGTGTATATATAAACGTATATATATTATTTTATTATGATTTATCGACTTTTTCAAACGAACTCCAAACGAAGCGTGCCGGCAGGCGTTTCTAAGGTTTACCCCGTGTTTCGAACACAATGGACGTGTTTCGGAGGCTAATTCGATCATATGTGCGAGTTACGGAAATAAACGATCAAATTTAAATTAAACCGATTAAACGAATTTCTAGGCGTTTTGGCTCGCCCTGGACAAATGGTAAATCCGATTGACTTGAAATTTGAAACCATACAATAATATCACATTACGGATCCGATGAAACCGGTTTCGTCGAAACCCGAGACCGTTTGAAAAAAAGACTATTTTAACTCATCAAATTAATATTAAAACAATTTCGATGCGTTTCGAGCTGCCACGGTCAAACGAAAACTCCGATTGCTATGAAAATTGAAATCCAATAATAACTAACTATTACGGATCCAATGGAACTAGTTTCGTCCAATTCTGAGACTGTTCAAAATTTGGCTATTTTCCCGTCGATAATTAAATATTAAAATATTCAATTTTCACAAATTTACTTTTAATTCGATTTTAAAAGTTCTACAACATCATTCTAACTTTAATATGGTAAAATAAAATTTTACAAATCAATTTTTAATCATATTAAACCCGTTATTCAATTATCCAATAAATTCCAATTTTAAAATCTTATTAACTCTATTATAATCCCAATATAAAATACATTCACTTTGGAAACCAATTTGAATCATATTAAATCAAATTTCAATTATTCACTCTATTTTCATATGTTAAATTTCCATATCAAATTAATCATATCAAATTCGGAATTTAATTATTCAAACATTTGTAATATTAAATTTAGTTAAATTTTGATTATTCTTAAATCACTATCTTTTGAAATATTCAAAACGAACTTATAAAATTTAACCTTTAAAACTAATTCACACCTTAGAACCCTATTTTCATTTTACAGTTGTTCAATTATTCAATAAGTTTTAAATATTTAATTTAAACAATTTACCTGTTCAATATTCAATATTTGATGGATTTCAATATTGGATTTTTTTTAAAATAAAATTTCGTTATCAGTTGATTTACTATATTACATCAAATGAGTTCCACATTAAATTTAACTACAGTTAGAGATAATGCACTCAACTAATATATAAACTTTCATTTCAATTGCAATTGGTCCACAAATTCAATTCGACTAACTAAATGTATAGGTAACTTAAATAATTATCACCGTTAACTTTTAATTACTTATAAGTTTATTATTTTCAAACAAGTGTCACAATTACTTATACAATACAAATTCATTCAATTACCTTTGACTACATATTATTTCAATTGATTTGGGATTTCATTCAATTCATAAATAATTAACTTAGATAAAATTTTGTGGAATTTCATTCTAGTTATTACTATTCCAAACGACTTGCAGTTTTTTTTCTAACACTAAAATCATGAAATCTT
Source organism: Allium cepa (assembly GCA_030765085.1). Taxonomy (NCBI): domain Eukaryota; kingdom Viridiplantae; phylum Streptophyta; class Magnoliopsida; order Asparagales; family Amaryllidaceae; genus Allium; species Allium cepa. The sequence goes on along the minus strand of CM060938.1, from coordinate 623,574,210 downwards.
ATTAAATTAGCTGAAGCCTCCTGCTCCATTGCTCCTCCAGATTTCGTCAAAGCTAAACCCGAATCCCTTGGCTACCCGTAAATATTTGGGTACCCGAGAGTTTATAAAAAACAAAAAAAAAACTTCGGGTCAGACATGGGTCTGGTATGAGTAACAGGTTAAAGTTGCTTAATTTTGAAAATCCTTTGAAAAGAAAAGGTATCACGTAAGACTTCCCATACATAAACATGGAAAAAAATTTACCTTATGCTAACCAAAACATTTGATAGGAAATCCAGTGATATTATAATAGGTCTAGGGTTTTCAAGTAAATAGAAAATAGCCGAAATTGTTACATTCATTAAATTCCAGCTGCTAGCCACAAAAGTGGGTAATACAATCAAAACCGTAGGCACTTATTGGATTTTGGATTCCATACAATGGCAGGGCTACTAGGGTACCTCCTATCACAGTACGTGGCCTAGATCAACGTACTGAGGATCACGCCCGACCCCCTGCAACACAAGGCCGGAACCATTCCTTACTGAACAGTCCCGAACAAGATAAACCCCGCAGTTGGCTGCAGACCAACTGCCCACACAGCCGAATAAAAAGGGACATCTAGACAAGGGAATATCCTTGTCCTGCTTGGGCATGACCCACCTAACCTTGCTGCACCTCCCCTGTTTTAGCCATTCCCGGTTGATGAGGCTTGATGTTACGATTACCTTTATAGGACATATTTCTTAGAATGCTCATCGTCCGCCTGACGATGTGCTGAAAGCATTTAATCCATACAAGTTCGTTCCGGGTTCGAACAAAACCGAAGGCATTATCTCGTTACACTCGTTTTGGAATCACCCTCAGAGTTAACGACGATAATCCTTGCATTCTGAATCTTCATCTTCACTTCAGATTCACGACCTATCGTAGTTTGGAATCGATGTGGTTTTCGGATATTCCAAATAAGGAAAACCGATCCCGGTCTCATCGAAATCCAAAACGTGTCTTTTAAGGCCAAGTTGTCTATTTAGTCTTAACAATGGATTCAATATTATCAATATGCACAGATAGATAATTCACATCTCATAATAGATAATCACATCATCATCATAAACAGATAATTAATATCATCATCCAAACAGATAATTAAATATTATCATACTTAAACTATACATCCATATCACATAGATATTATCCATCTTATTTCTGAGATCACAATCAATCAATGAACTATCAATATCATCCATCAGCAATGATTTATGAATCACAAGCTATAATTAACTTAAAATGAATTAAATTAACTACTTCATTTTTAATTAATTTAAAATAAATTAAATTAATTACTCATTCCATAAATCCTGCTCTCACAATCATTAATTAACTATAAATCAATTTAATTAATCATTCTCTAATTACAAGAAGTAATTTAGTCTTTAATTTATTTCTCAAATGGATTATTCTAAATCATTCCTAGCAGATTAACATTTAATTACTTCCTTATTAGTTATTTCTTAATTAAATAATTTTTTTTATTACATCATTAATTATATTAATTAATGATCTCCAATTATATTAAATTACTTATTTAAATTAATTAAGTGATTAATCTTTACTTAAACACAATTATTAATCACCCCTGATTAATAACAACCAGCCAGTAACTACCCTTAATTACTTATTAACAAATTAATCCTTCCATGATTAATTAATTCCATAAATTAATCCCTTGATTAATTACAAAAGAAATTACCCAAATTACTCCACTTACAAATCATCTTGTATTAATTTCATCAAGTAATTATCATCTAATAACTTTCCTAAGTAATTATTCTCCATTAATTACACTAAGTAATTACACATACCAAATCATCAAACGATTTCTAAAGTTAATTAATATTAATTAACTTAATTTAAATCTTATTATCCATTACTTATATATTCAAATTAATCATCTTTGATTTAAATATACTTGACTGCATTCTAGTAGTTTTCCTTAATTTATTTACAGAAATTAATCTTGAATAAATCCATTAATTAATTACATTTATATCGATTTATTTCTATTTAATTATCTTGTTGATTTATTATTCTCAAATAAACCAATTTCAAATCCCATCATTAATTATATTAATGATTTCTAATTACATTTTCATTTGTTAACTTTATTAAGAATACAAATCTTCCAATCACAAATATTAACCCTCTTGATTAATAACATACAGTAATTAATCATTCATAATTAATTACTTCTCAATAACACTCTTAATTAATCCCCTGATTAATTTCAAGTAATTATACTTCAGTTACTCCTATTAACAACATCAATCAATTAATTACATCCCGTAATTATCCTTCAGTTACTTTTCTAAGTAATTTACTTCCAAAATATCAGTTAATTAAACTAAATTAATTAACTCAAATCAATTTACACAATTAATAATTAATTAATTTCTTAATTACTTTCCAAATAAATAACTACATTTAAACTATCACAATGATTATTGAATTAATTAATCAAATTAATTTATTAAAAATCAATTACATTAATTAATTATAAAATAATCTAGTTAATGATCTTCACTAACACTCATTTAATTATTATCTTCTAAATAATTAACTTAGTTTAATCATTATTAATTATAAGTTTGATTGACCATTTTAAATCAAAACCTAATCTATGGTTCTTAATCACATATTAGTTAATTAATTCATTAATTAACTTTAATTACTACTTTTAAACTTATAATTACTAATTTAATTAATATCAATCATTAATTATTCTTACTTAATTAACTTAAAGGTTAATGCATATAAAATTCTAAAACTTCATGAATTAAAGTAACCATCCTTATTATTGATTAAATTTTCAATTCCAATATGTTTAAAACATATATTTCAATTTACTTTCTAACCAAAAACCAATTTATCCTTCATAAAGTTTTAAAACTAATTTATTTTATTTTTTTTCAAAACCCTTTGTAAACTCACATGTTCAATTGCACTTAAAACTTATTTGAATAAATTTAAATTATAAAACTTTATTCTATTTCCAAATTTAGAATTTCAAATCTAAGTCCTGATTTCAAATTTTCGAGTTAACTTGATTCAATCGTTTCTTAAAAGTTCAAATTTCATTCGAACTCACTCTCGTTTGAAAATACTTTAATTATTAACCACTTTTAAATTATTAAAATAATTTAAATTTTGAAACTTTATTATTTTCAACTCTCTTTCAAAACTAACTTTAATTCACGTTTTAAACTTGATTTAAAACTAGACTTGACTTTGTTTAAATTTTAAAACCAAAAATCTCAAAACTGTTAAAACCTGTTACAGATTTTAAAACCTGAAATACTACAGCCGACCCCCCCTGTGTTACTTCGAGTAACATATGAGTTTCCCCCGAGAAAAACATAACCTGCTTCGAGTTCCCCTGTGCGAAAAAATGTATAAGAGAAACAAAACCTGGAAAACACAAACCCACTTTTCCATCCAAACCTGTCACCGCCACGCACGCGATGCTCCCACCACCCGAGGCCACCAAACTTCGGCTACCACACCGACCAACATCCCTCTACCTCCCCTCAAAGCCACGCGACACTCGAACGCCTACACTAACCGCAGCGATCAAAACTCTAAACACATTAAAAAAAATTAGGTTTAAAAACTTAATTCCATTGCCGACGCTTCCACCACCCATTGCGCCGCCATCCCCTATTTTTCCTAGCCTCACTGCACAGTCCTCCACCTCCAGATGAAACCCCAAGGCTTCATTCTCCATTGATCACGAAATAAACTCAGAAACCCAATATTCAGTCAACACTGAATTTCTCTTCCATCCCATTTCTTAAAATCTTAATTTTAGTTTTAAAAAAATCTTCATTTTCATAATAGATTTAAGTTATAAATTCAGAATATCAAATTTTAACACTTGATTTATCGAACATTTTAGAATTGCTACTGCATTTCTTGGTTCCAGGTAAAACTCAAGACTATATTGCTTTAAGTATAATTCTAAACTTAAACTCATGATTTAACAAACTTAAATTGTTTAGATCTCTAACCCTAACAAAGATTAGATGAATAGATTTGTATTTGGATCTAATTTTTAAATTTCTGAACTAAGAACAGAGTCACTTGAATACAACAGGCAAGTATATTTACAAACATTTATAAACTCAGAATTATCAACCCTATATATATAACAAACAAAGCATTTTTCATCTTAGAAATTTTCACAAGCAACAAATTAAAATTTACTTAAGCTTTTAAATTTAAAGGTTTACTCACAGATTTAAGGTTTTCAAAGCAGTTCTTCCTTGTTAAACTTGAATTCAAATTTTAAAATTTACTTTATGATCAAACAAACAAATTTATTTTCATACTTCATCAAGCAACCAGATTACGTAAGTATTTAAAAAGAAGTTACTCACTTTGGATTGATGAACACAGAGCCTCTGGTTTTAATTTTGAAGAAGCTTGAAACAGTGAAACTTTTGAAGACTAAACTTGCAAATTAAAAACACTATGATGCTGAGATGATCTAGCTTGGAAACAGATATGCATCCCTTTGTCTCAAGTTGAAGAAGAAAAATGAACAGGCTTTAGATTTTGTAAATGATTACAGGCTAATGGTTTGATAAAAAAGAAGTCTTTGATCTGGTTTTGAGGAAGCTGTTCTCAGATTTGAAAAATGCACTCTCTGGTTTGCAAAGTTGATTGAATTGTTGTTTTATTTGAAGTTTATTTGAATATAAAATAGTGTTTACTCATTTCTTAGAATGGTCGAACTGATGCAGATTGATATATGCAAGAAGCTTACAAGTTGATATTTATAAAACAAGTTACAGGGTACATTATTTTGTTTGTACAAGATAGAACAGAGATATTTCCCTTTGCATATTGACTAAACAGATATGTTCTTCTCTTTGGTGGCTGATAATACATATTGTGGATAGCATTTAATGCTTTATCTTGATTCACACTTTTCATATTTATCTAATACTGTTCGTACAATCACATATTTATCGGGTTCCTTCCTTTGCAAGCTTACATATATATTTTCTTCAAGTGTTCATACTTGAAGTATATCTATGCCAGCCATAGTTTTTTTTTTATATTTTTGTTTGAATGTGTTTACTTTATATTTTTTTGTTTCTTGCTTTATTCACTATGGTGGCTGAGATAAGATGTGTTATTGTGCTGCATTAATTTCCTTTGTCTCCTCTTTCCTAGTTTTCTTTCTTATGTTTCAAGTTGTACATACCTGAATATATTTTGTGTGCTAGTATTTATTGTTGTTGTCTTTTACTTTTATGCCTATCATACTTGTCCAGATTTTTGTTTGAGCAAAGATATTTATCTTGTTTCTTCTTTTGTCCCATTACCTTGAAATATAAATGAATGCTAATTTAACATTTTTTTTTAAATATTTATAGTGTATTCTCTTTATATTTGACAAAACAATATAATTTATCTTATGTATACTTGTTTTATTTTTATTTCTTACATAAACTATCAATTCTAAAGTTAGAGGTTATTTATTGTTATACTTGAGTCAATAACATATTTTCCCTAAGCCTATATTTATTATTTTTATTTTATTTTTAAACAACACATTTGTTTTTATACTTAGAGTTAAATAAATTTTTATCTTCTTCAACCATTTTCATTCAGATTTTAACATAACTATGTATATATTTAAAGCAAATATTATAAGCAGAACTTACTTCATTTTATATGTAAACAAAATAGATTTCATTTTAAAAAAAATATTACGAAACCCTTTATTATAAATTCTAAATCAATATTTCTTTCCAATACACAAATATATATATATATATATATATATATTGTAAAAGATAAGTTATATAATAATTAATCACATTAATTATTTATTAAAAATAATACTGCCAAAAATCCGGGATGTCACATCCCTCCCCCCTAAAATAATTTCGTCCCCGAAATTTTAAAAGTAAAAACAATTTAACAATCTATTTAAGATTTTTATTTTAAATCACAAGCATATATTATCAATCATATGTTAACAACCATAGGAACCAATTCACCTAATCAAACAAATCTAATTATCCAGAGAAATTCTGGATAAAGCTTCCTAGAGTTTTCCAAGTATAATACCGGAATACCCAAATCTATAGAATCCAAACAGTCTATACTACTAAGCTACAGAGCTCCTTTGAATCAAAGAAAATTCATACAAAATGAAATCTCCGACTCCCAAATCCAAATTCCTTCGTCTCTTATCCACCAAAACTTCTGACAATCCAAAGCTGCCTTCAACTTACTGATCAGCTCAACCTTTGCTGATAACTCCTAAAATAATCTGAATCCAAAAACAATCCAGTAGAATGATTTTCTCAAAATAAACCAAAATCAAGAGCACAATCTTTATTATTCTCAGTAGAAAACAATTTCTCGTTTCCAGAAAAGAAAAAAAAACAAATGCACTCCTAACTGCTTCCGTTGCACAACTCTGATCTGGGTAGAAGAAAATGCTGATGATGCATATAAGCACAAACGGGACATCACATTACAAAAATATGATTCAACAGATCCAAAATAAAATTCAGAAGTTCCTCCAAAACTTGAGCCACTTTACCAATTCCTCTCTCTAGAAACCATTCTATTACTAAGCTGAACCATCGGTACTACTTCTGAAATCCAGTCGATACCAAACTCAACTCCTCAGATGCTAAGGCAAACCACCGACTTCTTCAAAGATATTCAAAAAAATTTCTGCCATCCCAGAGAATACTTAACTATCGCAAGTCACTTTTGCGATCAACCCAGGCTAATATCCAAGTAAACTGCTCTCTCCTTACCATTCTGAACAGCTTAAGCTTATCTAGCCAATCCATTGAAGAAACGGATTCACAAAACTGCCTCTGAACTTCACCTCTAAAGAACTGCTAACAAATGACCTCCTTGCGTGCCGGCAGAACAATCTGAGCTGCAACACTGCTACTGATGCCAAAACTCCTTAATCCAAAATTCCTCGAAAAACTCAGGCCTCAAAGCCAAACACAACATTCCACTGAACTCAAACTCAAAACTAATGCAGACACACTTCCTTATCCAAAGATCTTTGAGAACTTCTTCGGAAACAATCCATCGCTATTGCATCTCAACTCACAACTACTACTTCTTGAGATTCCAAAATAATATTTCTAGCTTCTGCTCAACTAACAAAAATCCAAATTCTACTCATCCAAACTTAGACAACAAAATGGACTCCAAATCTTAACAGTTTCCTCAAGAGATTTGATAAAATCCTTATATCACAAATTTACTTAAGACGGTATTAGGTCTACAGTCTCGTCAAATATACTTCCAACCACAAGTAGTCGTGTTACACACACCACTACCCAATCCATCCTTATACCTATATTGGAAAACCCGAACAGGTAATCCAACAAATAAATGAAATATATATATATATATATATATATATATATATATATATATATCAAAATGACAAATACGCTCTCTCAGGAAAGAAATCACTTAAGAGCCTAAGTATTCACTCAACCTAGCGCTCTGATACCACTGTAACGACCCCACTTCCTACGCCCAGGAAGAAGTATCGTTTTTAAGAAAGAAAAGGGTGAGAAAATAGAAAAGATAGAGAAGAAAGAACAACAACATCAGAATCTCACAGCGGAACGAATAAATTTTATTAATCACATAAGTATTTACATAATATATAACATCAATCAGAGTGATACATATAGTACATCACATACTAGACAGTTATAAACACCTGTCTAGTTATACAACTCAATACACCATACATCACAGAGATACCACACAGCGAACTATATATATATATCTACAACGCCGAAGCCTCCTGCTCCATTGCTCCTCCAGAATTCGTCAAAGCTAAACCTGAATCCCTTGGCTACCCATAAAAATTTGGGTACCCGAGAGTTTATGAAAAACAAAAATAAACTTCGGGTCAGACATGGGTCTGGTATGAGTAACAGGTTAAAGTTGCTTAATTTTGAAAATCCTTTGAAAAGAAAAGGTATCACGTAAGACTTCCCACACATAAACATGGAAAAAAATTTACCTTACGCTAACCAAAACATTTGATAGGAAATCCAGTGATATTATAATAGGTCTAGGGTTTTCAAGTAAATAGAAAATAGCCAAAATTGTTACATTCATTAAATTCCAGCTACTAGCCACAAAAGTGGATAATACAATCAAAACCGTAGGCACTTATTGGATTTTGGATTCCATACAATGGCAAGGCTACTGGGGTACCGCCCGTCACAGTACGTGGCCTAGATCAACGTATCGAGGATCACTCCCGACCCCTGCAACACAAGGCCGGACCCATTCCTTACTGAACAGTCCCGAACAAGATAAACCCCGCAGTTGGCTGCAGACCAACTGCCCACACAGCCGAATAAAAAGGGACATCTAGACAGGGGAATATCCTTGTCCTGCTTGGGCATGACCCACCTAAGCTTGCTGCACCTCCCCTGTTTTAGCCATTCCCGGTTGATGAGGCTTGAGGTTACGATTACCTTTATAGGACATATTTCTTAGAATGCTCATCGTCCGCCTGACGATGTGCTGAAAGCATTCAATCCATGCAAGTTCGTTCCGGGTTCGAACGAAACCGAAGGCATTATCTCGTTACACTCGTTTTGGAATCACCCTCAGAGTTAACGACGATAATCCTTGCATTCTGAATCTTCATCTTCACTTCAGATTCTGACCTATCGTAGTTTGGAATCGATGTGGTTTTCGGATATTCCAAATAAGGAAAACCGATCCCAGTCTCATCGAAATCCAAAACGTGTCTTTTAAGGCCAAGTTGTCTCTTTAGTCTTAACAATGGACTCAATATTATCAATATGCACAGATAGATAATTCACATCTCATAATAGATAATCACATCATCATCATAAACACATAAGTAATATCATCATCCAAACAGATAATTAAATATTATCATACTTAAACTATACATCCATATCACATAGATGTTATCCATCTCATTTCTGAGATCACAATCAATCAATGAAATATCAATATCATCCATCAGCAATGATTTATGAATCACAAGCTATAATTAAATTAAAATGAATTAAATTAACTACTTCATCTTTAATTAATATAAAATAAATTAAATTAATTACTCATTCCATAAATCCTTCTCTCACAATCATTAATTAACTATAAATCAAATTAATTAATCATTCTCTAATTACAAGAAGTAATTTAGTCTTTAATTTATTTCTCAAATGGATTATTCTAAAACATTCATAGCAGATTAACATTTAATTACTTCCTTATTAGTTATTCCTTAATTAAACAATTTTTTTATTACATCATTAATTATATTAATTAATAATATCCAATTTATATTAAATTACTTATTTAAATTAATTAAGTGATTAATCTTTACTTAAACACAATTATTAGTCACCCCTGATTAATAACATCCAGCCAGTAACTACCCTTAATTACTTATTAACAAATTAATCCTTCCATGATTAATTAATTCCATAAATTAATCCCTCGATTAATTACAAAAGAAATTACCCAAATTACTCCACTTACAAATCATCTTGTATTAATTTCATCAAGTAATTATCATCTAATTAATTTCCTAAGTAATTATTCTCCATTAATTACACTAAGTAATTACATATACCAAATCATCAAATGATTTCTAAAGTTAATTAATATTAATTAACTTAATTTAAATCTTATTATCCATTACTTATATATTCAAATTAATCATCTTTGATTTAAATATACTTGACTGCATTCTAGTAGTTTTCCTTAATTTATTTACAGAAATTAATCTTGAATAAATCCATTAATTAATTACATTTATATCGATTTATCTCTATTTAATTATCTTGTTGATTTATTATTCTCAAATAAACCAATTTCAAATCCCATCATTAATTATATTAATGATTTCTAATTACATTTTCATTTGTTAACTTTATTAAGAATACAAATCTTCCAATCATAAATATTAACCCTCTTGATTAATAACATACATTAATTAATCATTCATAATTAATTACTTCTCAATAACACTCTTAATTAATCCCCTGATTAATTTCAAGTAATTATACTTCAGTTACTCCTATTAACAACATCAATCAATTAATTACATCCCGTAATTATCCTTCAGTTACTTTTCTAAGTAATTTACTTCCAAAATATCAGTTAATTAAACTAAATTAATTAACTCAAATCAATTTACACAATTAATAAGTAATTAATTTCTTAATTACTTTCCAAATAAATAACTACATTTAAACTATCACAATGATTATCATTGAATTAATTAATCAAATTAATTTATTAAAAATCAATTACATTAATTAATTATAAAATAATCTAGTTAATGATCTTCATTAACACTTATTTAATTATTATCTTCTAAATAATTAACTTAGTTTAATCATTATTAGTTATAAGTTTGATTAACCATTTTAAATCAAAACCTAATCTGTGGTTCTTAATCACATATTAGTTAATTAATTCATTAATTAACTTTAATTACTACTTTTAAACTTATAATTACTAATTTAATTAATATCAATCATTAATTATTCTTACTTAATTAACTTAAAGGTTAATGCATATAAAATTCTAAAACTTCATGAATTAAAGTAAACCATCCTTATTATTGATTAAATTTTCAATTCCAATAGGTTTAAAATATTTATTTCAATTTACTTTCTAACTAAAAACCAATTTATCCTTCATAAAGTTTTAAAACTAATTTTTTTTTATTTTTTCAAAACCCTTTGTAAACTCACATGTTCAATTGCACTTAAAACTTATTTGAATAAATTATAAAACTTTATTTTATTTCCAAATTTAGAATTTCAAATCTAAGTCCTGATTTCAAATTTTCGAGTTAACTTGATTCAATCGTTACTTAACAGTTCTAATTTCATTCGAACTCACTCTCGTTTGAAAATACTTTAATTATTAACCACTTTTAAGTTATTAAAATAATTTAAATTTTGAAACTTTATTATTTTCAACTCTCTTTCAAAACTAACTTTAATTCATGTTTTAAACTTGATTTAAAACTAGACTTGACTTTGTTTAAATTTTAAAACCAAAAATCTCAAAACTGTTAAAACCTGTTACAGGTTTTAAAACTTGAAATACTACAGCCGACCCCCCCTATGTTACTTCGAGTAACATACGAGTTTCCCCCGAGAAAAACGTAACCTGCTTCGAGTTCCCTTGTGCGAAAAAATGTATAAGAGAAAAAAAAACCTGGAAAACACAAACCCACTTCTCCATCCAAACCTGTCACCGCCACGCACGCGATGCTCCCACCACCAGAGGCCACCAAACTCCGGCTACCACACCGACCAACATCCCTCTACCTCCCCTCAAAGCCACGCGACACTCGAACGCCTACACTAGCCGCAGCGATCAAAACTCTAAACACAGTAAAAAAAAAATTAGGTTTAAAAACTTAATTCCATTGCCGACGCTTCCACCACCCATTGCGCCGCCATCCCCTATTTTTCCTAGCCTCACTGCACAGTCCTCCACCTCCAGATGAAACCCCAAGGCTTCATTCTCTATTGATCACCAGATAAACTCAGAAACCCAATATTCAGTCAACATTGAATTTCTCTTCCATCCCATTTCTTAAAATCTTAATTTTAGTTTTAAAAAAATCTTCATTTTCATAATAGATTTAAGTTATAAATTCAGAATATCAAATTTTAACACTTGATTTATCGAACATTTTAGAATTGCTACTGCATTTCTTGGTTCCAGGTAAAACTCAAGACTATATTGCTTTAAGTATAATTCTGAACTTAAACTCATGATTTAACAAACTTAAATTGTTTAGATCTCTAACCCTAACAAAGGTTAGATGAATAGATTTGCATTTGGATCTAACTTTTAAATTTCTGAACTAAGAACAGGGTCACCTGAATACAACAGGCAAGTATATTTACAAACATTTATAAACTCAGAATTATCAACCCTATATATATATATACAAACAAAGCATTTTTCATCTCAGAAATTTTCACAAGCAACAAATTAAAATTTACTTAAGCTTTTAAATTTAAAGGTTTACTCACAGATTTAAGGTTTTCAAAGAAGTTCTTCCTTGTTTAACTTGAATTCAAATTTTAAAATTTACTTTATGATCAAACAAACATATTTATTTTCATACTTCATCAAGCAACCAGATTACTTAAGTATTTAAAAAGAAGTTACTCACTTTGGATTGATGAACACAGAGCCTCTGGTTTTAATTTTGAAGAAACTTGAAACTGTGAAACTTTTGAAGACTAAACTTGCAAATTAAAAACACTATGATGCTGAGATGATCTAGCTTGGAAACAGATATGCATCCCTTTGCCTCAAGTTGAAGAAGAAAAATGCACGGGCTTTAGATTTTGTAAATGATTACAGGCTAATGGTTTGATAAAAATGAAGTCTTTGATCTGGTTTTGAGGAATCTGTTCTCAGATTTGAAAAATGCACTCTTTGGTTTGCAAAGTTGATTGAGTTGTTGTTTTATTTGAAGTTTGTTTGAATATAAAATAGTGTTTACTCAGTTCTTAGAATGGTCGAACTGATGCAGATTGATATATGCAAGAAGCTTACAAGTTGATATTTTTAAAACAAGCTACAGGGTACATTATTTTGTTTGTACAAGATAGAACAGAGATATTTCCTTTTGCATGTTGACTAAACAGATATGTTCTTCTCTTTGGTGGCTGATAATACAGATTGTGGCTAGCATTTAATGCTTTGTCTTGATTCACACTTTTCATATTTATCTAATACTGTTCGTACAATCACATATTTATCGGGTTCCTTCCTTTGCAAGCTTACATATATATTTTCTTCAAGTGTACATACTTGAAGTATATCTATGCCAACCATAGGTTTTTTTTTGTTTGAATGTGTTTACTTTATATTTTTTTGTTTCTTGCTTTATTGACTATGGTGGCTGAGATAAGATGTGTTATTGTGCTGCATTAATTTCCTTTGTCTCCTCTTTCCTAGTTTTCTTTCTTATGTTTCAAGTTGTACATACCTGAATATATTTTGTGTGCTAGTATTGAGTGTTGTTGTCTTTTACTTTTATGCCTATCATACTTGTCCAGATTTTTGTTTGAGCAAAGATATTTATCTTGTTTCTTCTTTTGTCCCATTACCTTGAAATATAAATGAATGCTAATTTAACATTTTGTTTAAGTATTTATAGTGTAATCTCTTTATATTTGACAAAATAATATAATTTATCTTATGTATACTTGTTTTATTTTTATTTCTTACATAAACTATCAATTCTAAAGTTAGAGGTTATTTATTGTTATACTTGAGTCAATATCATATTTTCCCTAAGCCAACATTTATTATTTTTATTTTATTTTTAAACAACACATTTTTTTTTATACTTAGAGTTAAATAAATTTTTATCTTCTTCAACCATTTTCATTCAGATTATAACATAACTATGTATATATTTAAAGAAAATATTATAAGCAGAACTTACTTCATTTTATATGTAAACAAAATAGATTTCATTTTAAAAAAAATATTTCGGAACCCTTTATTATAAATTCTAAATCAATATTTCTTTCCAATACACAAATATATATATATATTGTAAAAGATAAGTTATATAATAATTAATCACATTAATTATTTATTAAAAATAATACTGCCAGAAATCCGGGATGTCACATAACAGCAACAATGAAGACCACAAGTGTGCAACTTGACTATCAAGACTCAGTGCAACAGACACGCTTGAATATGAAGAGCAAAAGTAATCTGGATCAAGTACCATCTGGTCAGAGACAAATACAGCAAGCTACAGGGATCTCAATGAATTGAGATTAACAAAGAGCTCGAGCATAAGATATGGAAACTCAATAATACAAAAACTGCAACAAACACAAATAAATGAGACAGCAGTATGCAAGTGCAACAATAGGCAAGTGAAACCGAAGTGCTACAGGAAAATCAAGTGGTCTGCAAAGATGTCAAAGTGAAGCTCAAAGACGTCAACATGTACGACCTTGACATATGATCAGTGGCAAGCAGATAAAGTGGCAAGTGCAACAGCAAATCAATAATAAAGCAAACCACTTATTCACATACACCAGTGACACAAGTGATACAAGATAGAGTGCAGACAATCAATACACTGCATATACAATAGGGAGCATCAGTGAACAAAATTCATGGAAGCCGAAGTCATGAAATAGGAAATACAAAATCAAAGCCGTGTTTCAAATCAAAGTCAACAACGTGATGACCAACAAGTTCGAAATCAATGCCGTGCAAATCAAGGATCACAAAATTATGCATTTGAAAAAGTCAAAAGTAAAATAGGAAAGTTGATACCGTAACGATCTAGGAAAAATCAAACGCTGCAAAATCAAAGCCGTGCGCATCAAGTCGTAAAAATGTCAGGCAATCGAGAAATAGGAAAGTGACGAAGTTTATATAAATTGCAACAATCATCATCGGCATACAATCATCATCGGCATACAATCATCGAGTTCGAGTACGAAAATCAAAAAAGCACAAACAGGGAAATTACATACCGAAGCAAACAGTGAACTCGATCAAATAGAAGCGGCCAAGAACGAAGCACATGGAAATATCCATTAATCGATCAACAAAGGCGCGACTTCAAATATTATTTCAAAGCCCTAATTTGGTTCAAAGTCGAAAGCCCTAATTGAATTGCAAGAGGAACAGCCACCATAAACGAACGAAGGAACTAAAATTGGTTCGGGCAGAATTATCAGATGCCATAATTTCAGTTGTAAAGAGAATCAAAGCCGCCATATTTTCTCAAAGAAAATAGAAAAGGAACGGGCTAGGGAAGAATAAAAAAAAGGGTCGGCCTTGTTAAAGGGGATTAGTTTTTTTTAAGAGTTTAATCCTTATTTTAATATAAGGGTGTTTTTATTTTTAAGTCTGTTATTTTTCAAATCTTGGTAAATCACCACCTAGGTTTTAGGTTGTGTCAGATTGTCTAGTTAGAATTAGTTCAGTGAGCAGGGTTTGCGAGTTCGCGAAACTCTATAGGCGGTAGCAGGGGTTGCGAGTCTATTAGAGTGTTTGTAAGCGGGAGACTGTTTAATTCTAATAGAAATCTGGGAATGCAGCAGTAGGCAGGGGTTGCCGAAGCTGGGTAAATTTTGTTTGTGATTTACTTTTCAGCATATTTACTTTTCTGCAGTTTGTTTTGCGTTTAATTCGAGAAAATTTTCTATAACCCTATTCACCCCCGTAGGGTTAATCTAGATCCTACATTCTTGAGATCCCGGTTGAGAAGCAAGAGAAGGAGTAACTTGAAGAGATGGAGGAGCAACAGCTGGAGGAGGCGAAGCTTGTGCACTACTTGTTGTTTTCACTATAGAAGAAGAAGAATTAAACATCAGCGTTTCTCGCAAAGAGAGGAGATAGTGGCACGTCAAGGTTTAAGTAATAATCAAGAAGTTCATCGAGCTCATGTGAAGTAAACAAGTAGTCCACTTGAGCTAGATCAGTATTGAAGTTACCTCGTGGAGTTGGCTTTATCACGTCGATTTCAAAATCATGGGCTTCAATGTCTTCCTGGGACTCAGTGTGGGCAGTTGTAATTTCGGTCTCGGCTTTGGCAGGAGGCAGAGAATGAGAACTAGAGCCAATATGTCGACGTCAACCGAAGCCGAAGGACGAGTCGGGTCGGTCAAAGGTGCCTTCCCTAAATGCTCTCTTTCCGCTGCTTCGGCTCGTTCTTTGGCGAGTTGTTCTTTCCCTCTGATAAGGGCGGCTTGACCTTCATCGTCCAAAAAATGAGCCTTGAGACCTTCCTCAGCGTAGCCGGCACCTTTAAGCATTTCAACCGCTGCTTCCCACACTTCCGCAAGGGTAATTTCATACTTTGGCCCCAAAAATGAGAGACTGCCATGCCCCAAGACGATGTGAATGTAAAAATCGAATAAAGTAGAACTGACGTTGGCCTTCATCTCCTCATGAGATTGTTCAGCTGCTGCTTTTCCAGCAATGTCCTCGTCGCGCTCTTTTTCAACTTTAGAAAGCTGAGTTTTTAACATTTCAATCTCCATGTCTTGGGAGCTAGTCTTTTCCCGCAGCTGAGCAACATCACTGCAATAGCTTTCCATAATTCTCTACTGTGCCTCAAGTCTAGCCTCAGCATCTCGTTGACTAGCATGGGCATCTCTTACTTTCTTTTGAAGCACCTCTTCCTTCTGAGTATAAGAAGTGGAAGAGGTAGCAAGGTCATCTTTAAGTTGCTTGACTTCAGCCTCGAGTTTCTCATTATATGCGGTGATGTTCTTCATCTCCGTGTCGTGCTGGTCAAGAACTTTTTAACATTCGGATTTATCATTTTCCATGGTAGGCATAGCTTCGAGATTTAGACGGTTCACTCTTTGAACCTCATCGACTAGCTTCTGCCACCCGGACATTCTTTCAATGTCAAGCCTAACAGCATCAAGATTTCTCAGCATAGCTTGTTTGTCAATGGGAACCAAGTCCAAGTCAAAGCGTACTCCTTTTAAAAACTGGCTTGGAAACCGGCTTTGGAGTGCAGGCGGGCATTCTCAATTTGATATGTAGGCCTATCAATGATTGTCTGGATCTCACCTCTTTTGAGGGCAGGGGAACTAGAAGGGATATCCAGAGAAATAGAAGTAGCAGGCACTTTGGAAATTTCAAATGAAGATTTTTCGCTAGGCTTGGCCCGCTTGTTGGACCCTTCAGCTTCAAAACTCTTCCCCTTGTCATCGTGAGACTTTCTTTTATGGGAGTCATCGTACCTTTGGTGAGAATCATGGCGGTCATCTCTTCTTCCATACCGCTCCTCGTAAGCCTGCCTCTCGCGAGCTTTCCTGGCAGCTCTTTCATCATCGGTTTCCTTAGGGGCAGGAAAGTAACGCCTGGGGTCATAAGAATCGCGCCTCCCATAGCTTTGAAAGTCGTCGTAATACGAACCACTGCGTCCCATAGGAGAACCTAAAAATGAAGAAGAGATAAAGTTTAGAAATCTTCGAAATAAAGAAGCTAAGTGCACATAATTGCCAAAATCATAAGTGTGTGTGGCGTGTGAACTATGCGCTTCAAGCTACAAACCACTCTTCTACTTAGGAGTCAATTCTTGGATTGATGGAGTTGACCGCAAAACAGATATCGCTTCAATTGATGGAGAAACGAGCTTAGAGGTGATGGTGTCGTCTTTAAAAAGCTCTTGGGAAGTCACCATAAGGTCACTCAGTCCCTTAAAGACATCATCACCATCATGCCCAACGGAATGAATCATGCCCTCTTCAACACACTTTGCACTCTTTAGAACAAGACTTTCTTTCTCATCTCCCTCATCAGCTTCTCCAGTGGCCTCCCCGGAATGTTGAGGAAGTTCCTCTTCTTCAATTACTGGGAGAGGTTCAGATTTGCCAGATAATCCTGCGTTGTCAATGGAACTTGAGCATTTCACTAACGAAGCCTCAATAATAGATTCCTTCGGTGCGGATTCCTTTACGGAGGCTGGGGCATCTGACAATTCTGCCTGAGAACTGGGGGCATCACGGGGTTGAATAGATCGAGAAGGGTGCAAAAGTCCGAATTGGTGCAAAAACTCATCCTTCAGTAGAAACTTGATACTTCTCTCTTCAGCAGCCACGACATTCAATCTTTCATAAGCCGGTTTATGGCTAGAATCTCTTGAGGGAGGAGGAATTGCTGCAAAAGTAAAGAATGAAGTCAACACTTGGTGACTCAAGTTTTGAAAAGCTCACAAACCAAGTAAACGGAGATAAGTAATCTTACTTCCTACTCTCCAGATGCCGTAGAATCCCGGGGGGCGGCGGACGAAGAAGAACTGATTTAAAAACCCGTGGGCACTTTCAGGAAGATCGGTAATCGGTTTACGGTTTCTTGCGCCCCTCACAAGTGTAATATAAGAATGATCTTTGTTCTTCGCAAATGTGCACAAATAGCAAATATCTTCAAAGCTCGAAAGACGGTCGAACGTCATCCTGAACAGTACGAACAGTCCCATCAAAATGGCGTAGCCATTGGGGTGTAACTGAAAAGGAGAGATAGTTAATCGAAGAAGGAGCATTAAAGAAAATCATTGAAGGGGGAATAGCTCCGTTCAGGCACATTTGACGATTAATTGCAACAAAGCCAAGAGGAGGCCTATCGGCAGTGTCATTCACCCCTGGAAGCAGAGCATCCGCTTCAGTAATGCCAAATTGAGTACACAACTGGTTGAAAGCCCATTGGCTCAATGAAGTTGTGACTCTTTCTAGAGGGTTCTCTAAAGGATCAGCTATCGGAAAGACCCCTTCGGTTCGCTCTACCATCTCTTCTTGCATTTGTTGAGAAGTCATTCTACACAAGGAACTAGATATTCAAATATGAAGGTGCACGTTTCCTAAAAGTGTGATGTGTTGTGCAAAACTAATAAAAAGAAAAGCAAATATAACTGGAATTAAACTAATTGGCATTTGTCGATTATAAAGTTTCATAGCTTGTTATTTCAAGTCCAAGTACAGTATTAATGCAAGCAGATCAACTTTAGTTGATTAATTTAGCTTTGCTTTAATACTTCACTTGAACTTGTTAATTCATAGCACTTCATTCGTGTAATTCCATTAAGTTGATTATTTTTTATCGACTAATCTGTCATTCGATGTGGGAAATCAATGGCAGTATATTCACCCTATTTTTTTTTGCATATGTTGTGTTTGACAGGTTGCTAGCTTAAAAGTTAATTCAATCTGTGTAAAAATGCAACATGTTCAAGCAGTTTATCCTGGCAGTTCAAGTTGAAGATTCAATTAAGTGCTGTCAAGTTTTACAAGTGATCAAGTTCAAACGAATTAGCATAGGTCGAAGCTTCCTTAAGTCCCTCCGTGCGAGTTATGGAGTTTATTATTCATGCTCCTACGAGTTAAAGTTATGATGTGGGTTATGGCATGAGGCTTTATGTCAAGACAAAGCATATTTGTTTAAGTGTTAGCTCGTTCGAATACACCAGCGACCTAAAGGTTATGACGCAAGAAGTTAAGTCGTCCAGATCGCAGTGCGACCCAATAATAGGTCGTTAAGAGGGTTATCCCGTCCAATGAAGTATGCTAAGCAAGTTAAGTCGCAAGTTCGAACGTCGTTCAGCTTCCTTTAAGTCGCAAGGCTCTTAGGTCGTTCGATTCATTAGGTCGCTCTTGAAGTAGCTCGGAAATACCAAACTTTCGCCCATCGAAAAACCCTACGGCCTACTCTCCACTCACACTTTGCCACGCATCCACCACCCTTGCATCACCAGAAGCACCACAGCTTAACCTAAAATCCTCTAACCCGTTAACCAAACATCCCTTCGTCTCCTCCAAGCACCTAAAGCCTCATCGTCTCCTCCAAATCTCTAGAAACCATCGTTAAACGCCACAAATTCAAAAACACTTACCAAACAACTCTGTGAAATCCTAGGCCGATTCATTTTTAAAGCGATTACCAATGATTCAATGGTGATTGGAGGGCGAATCAGGAGGTCATCTTACAGCAGGGTAACGAAAACTGTGTGAAACTGGTTATGGAGAAATCGATGGCAGAAACAATGGATAGATGATCGATTTACCTAGGTTTGTTGTTGGGAATGATGATCGAAGCAACAAGGAAGGGAATTTTTATTTGAAGTTCTTGAGCTCAAGCACTGTAACGACCCGGCTTTTTCAACCGTTAATTTGTGATATTTAAAATGAATTTAAATAATTAATTGGAAATATAATTTGTTTTCAATATGAAAAGTTGGTTTGATTTAATAAAAAGAACTCAGAATTTAAATATAACAATTAATTGAATAAATTAAATAGTGATTGACAATTGGGTAAATTATTTAAATCTGGAATTATAAGTCTGTTGAAAATATTTTAACGGCTTATACAATTTATATTAATAATATCGAGAATAATAGGTGGATTAAAATTGAATTTAACTGCCGTTTGTTCAATTTTAATTTTACATCGTTTAAATTGACTAATAAAAATAGCCTTCCGAGGCACAGTCTCGGAATTCAACGAAACTAGTTCCGTTGGATCCGTGATATTTATTTATTGTCGGATTTCAAATTTCGTAATTTTTGGAGTGACTATGTGATTGTACGATAAACAAACGCGTTATAATTGAATTCGAGAAGATTTTAAAATATAACGTTTAAAATAAAATAATTAGCGTAGCTTCCTCAACACATTATTGTTCGTCTTCCTGAATACGCCTCCATCGCTCATAAAAGTCGCGTCTCCTTTTCCTTTCCATTTCTGTTTCTTTATATCGAAAGAAAAACAGAATAAAGGATGGCCGAAGCCTTGTGTTCCAAATCGTGTTTCTTTCTTCTGTCTCTCAAAATCAAAACCCTCTGCCCTTTTGTTTTTCAAAGCTCAATAGCCGATTCTTCAGCAAATAAAAAAAGAAGCAAAAATCCTAAATCGTTCGCGTGTGAGCAGATTGGGGGGGTCGTCGTTCGCGTGTCGCCGCACGTCGCGAGTGGGTCCGACATCTTCGGAGGTGGCGTGGGTGGAGCAGTGGCTGGTTTTTGCACATGTGGTCGCGCGCGCTCGATATGGTAGAGCTCGAATCTGAGCTCGCGCGGCGCGTGGTGATTGAGAGGCGATAGGGGTACGGCGTGGATCGCGGTGTTGGGCAGCGAAGCGTTGGAGGTTGAGGCTCGACTCTGGGGACTGCGTGGGGATTTTGGTTCCCTATTCGATTGAGGTAGTCTTTGTTTTTACAGTAAACGGTAGGTATAGATGTAAATATACAGATAACACCAAACATAGGTATATGTTTAAGATTTTTGAAAAATAAAATATGAATTTTAAAACACTTGAAAAGTTTATATAAAAATAATTTTTGGAATTGTTTTTTTATAGATATATTTAGTTCATGAAGGAATAAATGCACATTTACTTATTTTAATTTACTAATTTATTTTCAGATGATTAATTTGTATAAGTAATTCATTTAATTATTTTTTTATTTACTTAAAAGAATTTTTAAAAGGAGAATTAGTTTAAAAAGTAACTATTTGGTTAAAATAATATCACTAGTTAAAATTAAATTGTTAGGGATAAAGAATAAATCTATTTAAACGGTAATAAATGGTTCGATTTGTTCGAATATTAATAAAATCATATAATTCTTATTCAAGGTCAAAATCGAGAAACCAAGGCAATATTGGAATGGATTGCAACTTAAAAGCAAAGGTGAGATTTTCTCACTCATTTGGATGCCCTAAATTAAATTTAAATGTGAAATTTAAATTATTTGGATGTGTTTAGTTGACTGATAATAATTTATTCACTGGTTAATATCATAACCCATATACTGCAATATCCATTTGAAGGTGGAATTGATATGTTACTGTGCTAACATTTGTGGATGTAGGGAAACAGGTTGGAGGGATCCAACAGGATTCCTCAAAAGATATTTATTTCTTATATATATATTGTTGCCATATGACAGGATGAATGATATTGATAGGGATTTGCATGCAAATTAAATTTATATGGAAATTGGAATTTAGTATATATAATCTAGTTGAAGAAAGTTGAATGAAACTTAAATTAAAAGAATAATTATTACTTTGGTTGAACTTAAATTTAGTTAAAGTTGAGTTTGGAAAAAATTAAATTATGTATAAAGACTTAAAGAAAATATTGTAATCGATGAATGGATTTGAAGTAAAGGAAAACTATATTAAGAGAATAAAATAAGAGAACGATATTAAGAAATAAAATAAGGGAACTTTGTTAAGAAATGAAATGGAGTTTTATTAAGGAACAATATGGGATTGAATTGAAGAATAAAATTATAAAAATAGGATTTTTGAATAAATTGTTTTCATTAAAAAAAAACTCAGGGAGTTATAAAGTTATTAACGGAGTTTATAAATGGGAAAGAAAGATATCAGTGGATACGAAAAGGAATAAGTCATGAACTTATATTGAGTTATAAATTTGTTGAAACGGAAATAGTAGAATATTTCCGAAAGTGAGAAGTGTGAATTTGGACAAGAGGCATTTATAGATGGATATTGGATTTCCTAAATTATAAAGTTATTTTAAAAGGAATATTTTTTTAAAATTACTACACTATATAGGTTTTTATAAATCATTTTTGAATTTAAAATATTTCAAACCAGTTATTTTTGAAGGCTTAGCAATAATTGAAATAAACTCTAATTTTTCTAAAACCAACTTTGAAGCTTATAAATAACTAGATATAAATTTTAATATTTAATATTACTTCTTATTTTATAAATCTAAATGTTTTCAAATGTTTTAAAAATCCAATTAATAATCCTCTTGTGTTGATAAGTGAGTTATTAGATGAGATAAGATTTAGGAAGAAATCTTATTAAGTGAAGGAATTGAGTTTGAAACTTATAAGCAAAGTATAAATTGATTTTTGATAAAGAAATAAGAAAATAAGAAATATTTTCAAAGGTTAAATCAAATTGAGTGTGTATGAGAAATCAGTTAAGTGGTTTCATGGAAATAAAGGGCTTTGAAAATTTATTTCAAATGGGTTAAATTGGGAATAATATCTGAATGACATTGAGATAAATAATTTGTGGATATTATTTGATGGCTGCTTGTGAATAATTAATTGATAGTTAAATAACCGACTATCAATATTGGACTATGCGTTGATCGTTTCGAAGAGTCCGGGATCGGATTTAATTATCCGAAAACCACTTCGATCCGGTTTGTACGATTACGAATGAAGACCAAGAAGAGTTGAAGACGGTGATTCGGTTTGTCCAAACCCAGGGCAACTTGTACGGACTAATGCTTTCAGAACATCGTCAGGTGGACGATGAGCATTCTAAGTGATGCGTTCTTAAAAGGTAACGTTTAACCTCAAGCCTCATCAACCGGGAATGGCCAAAACAGGGGAGGTGCAGCAAGGCTAGGTGGGTCATGCCCAAGCAGGACAAGATTTTCCCCTGTCTAGATGTCCCTTTATATTCGGCTTAGTGGGTGGTTGGTCGCGCCAACCACGGGGTTATCTTGTTCGGGACTGTTCAGCAAGGAATGGTTCCGGCCTTGTGTTGCAGGGGAGCGGGCGTACTCCTCGGTACTCTGATCTAGGCCAGGTACTGTGACGGGCGGTACCCCAGTAGCCCAGCCATTGATGGAAATCCATACTCCCTACGAGCCTTGTACGAGTTTTGTTTGTATTACCCACTCTATGGCTAGTAGCTGGAATTTAATAGATGTAACAATTTTGGCTATTTTATAAGTATTTGTATATAGACCCTATTATAATATCAGAGGATTTCTATAAAAATTGTTTTAGCTATCGTAAGGTAAAAATCCGACATGTTTATTTGTGGCGTGGTCTTACGAGATGCTTTTGTTTTCAAAAGATTTTCAAAACTTTAATAATCCAATTGGGTGTGATTTTCTCACGCTGGTATTCCAGACTGACTCGGGTGTTGTTTTAATGATGCTCGGGTCAGACCAAGTTTAACAGGATTCAGATTATATGCTGGAGCTCAAGAGACGAGCTGGATGACAGAGCGTATTTACGTTTTTGCTTATTATTTCCGCTGTGCATGGACATGTATGATTGATTGATGTATTCTGATGATGGTATGTATGTATATGTATACAATACAGATTTCTTGTGTTTAAACTGTATTCTATATATTATATTTTATTCCGCTGCGATGTGAGATTCTGATGTTGTTTTTGTTCTTCTTCTTCTACCCCTTTCTTCTTTTTCATAACTATCTGGAGTTTTCGGGTTCGAAAATTCCGGGTTGTTACACTTGGTATCAGAGCTGAAAGGTTAAGCGAGAACCTTGGCTCTGGTGAGGAATTACTCATTAGAAATGGAGTCAGTTGTGCTCTAGAATGAGTTTGAGCGTATTTATAGATATGAGCGCGTATTTGTTAGTGAATATAAAATGATTTTATATTGCATTGATTGATTTATTGAGTGGTATATGAACCTTCGTCGGCACAGTCTGGACAACTGGATCGAAGGGGTTTATAAACACTTAAATATAGCAATTCGACACAATATTGATTTTTAAAAGTGGGTGAATGAAATAATTTCATCCAAAATATATTTTGATATAAAAAGAATATTTTTCTGAAATTATTATAACATGGATGTTTGGATGATAATATGTTTGACAAATGAGATAATTAAATTTAAAATAGTTATCTAATCAAGGAAAACATAAATGTTGAATTTTGGAATTAAAATCTAAAGTGAAAAGTTAAAGATGCAAATTTAACTTGGATTAAAATTTAAAACTTGAAATTTAATTAATGGTTTGGAGGAAATAAAATAGTGAATTTTAAATGAAGTTGAAATGAGAAATAAAACTTAAAGTGGATTGAAATTAATTCAAGTTATGTGAATGGAAGTAAATTGAGTTAAACTGAAAATAAAATTCAGTTGTATTTGAATTAAGTTGTGATTTGAATTAAAAATGGAATTTAGTGATGAAACCTAAATTATAAATAGAAATTCCATTGAATGGTAAGTAAATTAAATGTGAATTGGAATTGTTTTGGAATTGAACTAAAGTAAAGATAATTTGAAGTTACAAAT
This sequence comes from Allium cepa, assembly GCA_030765085.1. Classification (NCBI taxonomy): domain Eukaryota; kingdom Viridiplantae; phylum Streptophyta; class Magnoliopsida; order Asparagales; family Amaryllidaceae; genus Allium; species Allium cepa. The sequence goes on along the minus strand of CM060938.1, from coordinate 623,549,583 downwards.
TAGATCCAAATCAAGTATGGATGGAATAAATTAGCCCTGGATGTTATCTTAGCAAATTTAGATTGGTTAATTAAATCACATGGGATTTGATCTAGATGAGTATCAAATCAATTGCAATGAATTTAAGTAAGAAGTTGCGATAAATGAATAAACTTAAGATTTAAAATTTATGGAAAGGTGATCTCGAAGGAAGTGAAAATTCATTGAATAAGATGGATTGGTAAAGTGATGTGAATGGATAGTGAATAGCAAATTTAATTGGATTGAGCACTTTGATTGAACTGGAATTATCTTAAGCTAAGTTAATATTTGAATTTGACTGAAGATGGATTAAATTGAGATATAGGTAATATTATAATAAAACTCTCACTTGAGTAAAATTCATAACAATGAAATGAGGTTGAATTTAATGTAAGCTAAGTGAAAGTAGAATTTGAAGAAATAAGACTTTGATAGCTTATAAAAGAATTGAGATGCGTTGAAATAAAAATATATACTTGGCTAAATAAGGACGTATAAACCTGAATTAAAATAAAATGGGAATGTGGTTAAGTGTAAATAAATGGAAGTGTGAAGATAAATAAGAAGTGGACTTATAAAATTAAGATGGAATAAATAAGTCAAATAGAATTGTTTAAATCTGGAAAATGAATAGAAATCCAAACCTGAATTTCAAAATAGAATTGAACCAAAGAAATTTAAATGAAGAGATTTTTGAAGCTAATAATCAAATATTGAATTATAAATTGGGAATAAACTAATTTGGGATAAATTAGTAACCTGAATATGTGAATAAACTTTGAATTGGTTAAATAAAGGTTGAATGGTAAATTAATAGAAGTGGAGAGTGAATTAAAGTGAATGGGGGAAGAGCCCTTGAATTATAAATATAAAATTCAATTTGGATTGGTTAGCAAATAAAATGAAATTGGATTACATATAAATGGTTAGAAGTGCGAACAAAAATTTAATTGTGTATAAATAAAGTGAAAATGGTCTTGTAATAAGTTAAATAAGTTCGAGGATGAATCGAATATGGAAATTGAATTTTTAAATGAAATAATTAATTGAGTTAAGAAGTAAATGAAAGAGATTTGATTTAAATAAAATCAAATTTAATTTGGAAAAGAATTTATGGACAAATGAAATTAACTTAAGTTATGAAGGTTAAATAATTTGAAGTAAATTAACTTAAGTCAAAAGTCAATGAAGCATGACTTATGTAAATTTGAGACATGTTTGTTAAATTCTAAGCATTGAAGTTGTCAAGCTTAATAAAAATGGTTTTGAATGCAATCAATGCAAGGATATGGTTTAAAAATAAATTAGAATGGAAGGGAATTTCATATAACTAGAGTTGGAATTAATTTTAAAACAATTATAAAAACTAAAGAAATTGTTTGTTTGAATGGATATTGTCAAATTTGCATGAAATAATTGTTGTTGTCGTAAACATGATTAAATTAAGTTCTATGGAATAATAGAAGTAATTAAACTTGATTTTTGAATGAATTGCCATGAATACAAAATAGTGAATGAATTGAATAAAAGAATGATGTGAAAATCATTCCGAATTGGATAGGGTGATTTAAATTAAGTAAGAGCAACTAAATTAATATGGAAACCTAATTACCTGCTTACAGAATTTGATTCGCGTATAATTGTTTATAAAGTATGGTTTTGTATTGATAAGAAGCCGAAATTGATTTTTGAAATCAATTAAATGGAAAATGGGTTTGTGTGGGCATAATTATGAATTGGAGTTGAGTAAATGTGTTGTAACTCACTTAAAGTTGAATGCACCCGGTATTTGTGTCAGTTATAAACAAATGGAACTAGTTTGGAAACTATATAAATTTGTTATGAAGTTATTTATATTGCATTGCTTATGATTTTGAGTGTTATAGCTGTTTAAATGAATGCAATGTTATAAATTTCATACATATGTTACTTATGAGTTTAAATTTAGTAAGTACAGGTACCAGAAGACTGTATAGCGGGATTTTGGGCACGTAAATGCTAAAATAAAATAAGCCGCTTGCTTAAAATGCTAAATAAGGTACGCCTACGCAATACAAACTAGGAAATATGAACTGTTTTTGGTTTTTCCGACCGTGTGGGTCGATGTATATATATTTATATCTATTGTCAAATTGCAAAAGCTCCTCCGTACAAAGGGGACTATGCAGAAATTTTTCAGAAATTTTGGGAGTTAGAAATTTTTTGACAGTTTTTGAAAATTTTGTTAACGGCAAATGTTTTCAAATTAGGAATGAATAAATTAGTGAATGAAACTTATTTAAAATAATGACATGAATTTAATGTAAATGGAAAATAGAATTTAAATATTCAGGGTTATAGAAATTGAAGAATTGATTTGAATAAGAAGGGATATAAACTATAGTGGTAAGATGAAAATAAATAATAAGAAACACATAAATGCTTATACTAAGTATGGAATGATGCATTCTCTATTGGGAATTGATATTTCAAATATGATCTAAAATAATATTTAAATGAATAGATATGGACATTCGTAAGAATGTCGATAAAATGTATTGTATATTGTGATTGGATATATTGCTGTGTAAGATATGCAGGTAATATAAAGGTAAAGAGAATTGATTTTGATTTCAGAAGATAAATAAGAAATGCTCGACAAAAGGTATGTGTTTGAATTTCTATATGGAAATTGATTGGGTTTTTGATCAAGCCACTTGGCTTTTTAGTTTTCTTTTGAGTTTTTGGGAGGCCGTAGAGCCATTTTGTAGTTGTACCGAGCTAGCCGCGCAAAGGAGACGCTGGCAAAAAATTTCGGGAAATTAGGGTGTTAGAAAAATTTTGAGAAAATTTTGACAATGCAAAATTTGGTTGTAAATTGAAACTTGAATGGTTAAACAAATATTATAGTTTGAAACTAGGGAAAAGTTTGGAGAGTTAATAAGAAGGATAATGCGTCTTTTATTAAAAAGATGTTGAATTGTTGATTGTGAAGTAGTAATAACGGGTATTGGACCATTCTTCCTAACTAGTAATTTCGGGGACGAAATTCTTTTAGGGGGGAGGAATGTAACGACCCGGCTTTTTCAACCGTTAATTTTTGATATTTAAAATGAATTTAAATAATTAATTTGAAATATAATTTGTTTTCAATATGAAAAGTTGGTTTGATTTAATAAAAAGAACTCAGAATTTAAATATAACAATTAATTGAATAAATTAAATAGTGATTGACAATTGGGTAAATTATTTAAATCTGGAATTATAAGTCTGTTGAAAATATTTTAACGGCTTATACAATTTATATTAATAATACTGAGAATAATAGGTGGATTAAAATTGAATTTAACTGCCATTTGTTCAATTTTAATTTTACATCATTTAAATTGACTAATAAAAATAGCCTTCCGAGGCACAGTCTCGGAATTCAACGAAACTAGTTCCGTTGGATCCGTGATATTTATTTATTGTAGGATTTCAAATTTCGTAATTTTTGGAGTGACCATGTGATTGTACGATAAACAAACGCGTTATAATTGAATTCGAGAAGATTTTAAAATATAACGTTTAAAATAAAATAATTAGCGTAGCTTCCTCAACACACTATTGTTCGTCTTCCTGAATACGCCTCCATCGCTCATAAAAGTCGCATCTCTTTTTCCTTTCCATTTCTGTTTCTTCAGATCGAAAGAAAAATAGAACAAAGGATGGCCGAAGCCTTGTGTTCCAAATCGTGTTTCTTTCTTCTGTCTCTGAAAATCAAAATCCTCTGCCCTTTTCTTTTTCAAAGCTCAATAGACGATTCTTCGACAAATAAAAAAAAGAAGCAAAAACCCTAAATCGTTCGCGTGTGAGCAGATTGGTGGAGGGGGGTCGTCGTTCGCGTGTCGCCGCACGTCGCGAGTGGGTCGCGACATCTTCGGAGGCGGCGTGGGTGGAGCAGTGGCTGGGTTTTGCACACGTGGTCGCGCACGCTCGATTTGGTAGAGCTCGAGTCTGAGCTCGCGCGGCGCGTGATGATTGAGAGGTGATAGGGGTACGGCGTGGATCGCGGTGTTGGGCAGCGAAGCGTTGGAGGTTGAGGCTCGACTCTGGGGACTGCGTGGGGATTTTGGTTCCCTATTCGATTGAGGTAGTCTTTGTTTTTACAGTAAACGGTAGGTATAGATGTAAATATGCAGATAACACCAAACGTAGGTATATGTTTAAAATTTTTGAAAAATTAAATATGAATTTTAAAACACTTGAAAAGTTTATATAAAACTAATTTCTGGAAACCTATTGTTTTTTTATAGATATATTTAGTTCATGAAGGAATAAATACACATTTACTTATTTTAATTTACTAAGTTATTTTTCAGATGATTAATTTGTATAAGTAATTCATTTAATTATTTACTTAAAAGAATTTTTAAAAGGAGAATTAGTTTAAAAAGTAACTATTTGGTTAAAATTATATCACTAGTTAAAACTAAATTATTAGGGGTAAAGAATAAATCTATTTAAACGGTAATAAATGGTTCGATTTGTTTGAATATTAATAAAATCATATAATTGTTATTCAAGGTCAAAATCGAGAAACCAAGGCAATATTGGAATGGATTGCAACTTAAAAGCAAAGTTAAGATTTTCTCACTCATTTGGATGCCCTAAATTAAATTTAAATGTGAAATTTAAATTACTTGGATGTGTTTAGTTGATTGATAATAATTTATTCACTGGTTAATATCATAACCCATATACTGCAATATCCATTTGAAGGTGGAATTGATATGTTACTGTGCTAACATTTGTGGATGCAGAGAAACAGGTTGGAGGGATCCAACAGGATTCCTCAAAAGATATTTATTTCTTATATATATATATTGTTGCCATATGACTGGATGAATGATATTGATAGGGATTTGCATGCGAATTAAATTTATATGGAAATTGGAATTTACTATAAATAATTTAGTTGAAGAAAGTTGAATGAAACTTAAATTAAAAGAATAATTATTACTTTGGTTGAACTTAAATTTAGTTAAAGTTGAGTTTGGAAAAAATTAAATTATGTATAAAGACTTAAAGAAAATACTGTAATCGATGAATGGATTTGAAGTAAAGGAAAACTATATTAAGAGAATAAAATAAGATAACGATATTAAGAAATAAAATAAGGGAACTTTGTTAAGAAATGAAATGGTGTTTTAGTAAGGAAAAATATAGGATTGAATTGAAGAATAAAATTTTAAAAATAGGATTTTAGAATAAATTGTTTTCATAAAAAAAAACCTCAGAGAGTTATAAAGTTATAAACGAAGTTTATAAATGGGAAAGAAAGATTCCAGTGGATACGAAAAGGAATAAGTCATGAACTTATATTGAGTTATAAATTTGTTGAAACGGAAATAGTAGAATATTTCCGAAAGTGAGAAGTGTGAATTTGGACAAGAGGCATTTATAGATGGATATTGGATTTCCTAAATTATAAAGTTATTTTAAAAGGAATATTTTTTTAAAATTACTATACTATATAGGTTTTTATAAATCATTTTTGAATTTAAAATATTTCAAATCAGTTATTTTTGAAGGCTTAGCAATTATTGAAATAAACTCTGATTTTTCTAAAACCAGCTTTGAAGCTTATAAATAACTAGATATAAATTTTAATATTTAATATTACTTCTTATTTTATAAATCTAGATGTTTTCAAATGTTTTAAAAATCCAATTAATAATCCTCTTGTGTTGATAAGTGAGTTATTAGATGAGATAAGATTTAGGAGAAATCTTATTAAGTGAAGGAATTGAGTTTGAAACTTATAAGCAAAGTATAAATTGATTTTTGAGAAAGAAATAAGAAAATAAGAAATATTTTCAAAGGTTAAATCAAATTGAGTGTGTATTAGAAATCAATTAAGTGGTTTCATGGAAATAAAGGACATTGAAAATTTATTTCAAATGGGTTAAATTGGGAATAATATCTGAATGACATTGAGATAAATAATTTGTGGATATTATTTGATGGCTGCTTGTGAATAATTAATTGATAGTTAAATAACCGACTACCAATATTGGACAATGCGTTGATCGTTTCGAAGAATCCGAGATCGGATTTAATTATCCGAAAACCACTTCGATCCGGTTTGTACGATTACGAATGAAGACCGTGAAGAGTTGACGACGGTGATTCGGTTTGTCTAAACCCAGGGCAACTTGTATGGACGAATGCTTTCAGAACATCGTCAGGTGGACGATGAGCATTCTAAGTGATGCGTTCTTAAAAGGTAACGTTTAACCTCAAGCCTCATCAACCGGGAATGGCTAAAACAGGGGAGGTGCAGCAAGGCTAGGTGGGTCATGCCCAAGCAGGACAAGATTTTCCACTGTCTAGATGTCCCTTTATATTCGGCTAAGTGGGTGGTTGGTCGCGCCAACCACGGGGTTATCTTGTTCGGGACTGTTCAGTAGGAATGGTTCCGGCCTTGTGTTCCGGGGGCGGGCGTACTCCTTGGTACTCTGATCTAGGCCAGGTACTGTGACGGGCGGTACCCCAGTAGCTCAGCCATTGATGGAAATCCATACTCCCTACGAGCCTTGTACGAGTTTTGTTTGTATTTCCCACTCTATGGCTAGTAGCTGGAATTTAATAGATGTAACAATTTCGGCTATTTTATAAGTATTTGTATATAGACCCTATTATAATATCAGAGGATTTCTATAAAATTCGTGTTAGCTATCGTAAGGTAAAAACCCGACATGTTTATTTGTGGCATGGTCTTACGAGATGCTTTTGTTTTTAAAAGATTTTCAAAATTTTAATAATCCAATTGGGTGTGATTTTCTCACACTGGTATTCCAGACTGACTCGGGTGTTGTTTTAATGATGCTCGGGTCAGACCGAGTTTAACAGGATTCAGATTATATGCTGGAGCTCAAGAGACGAGCTGGATGACAGAGCGTATTTACGTTTTTGCCTATTATTTCCGCTGTGCATGGACATGTATGATTGATTGATGTATTCTGATGATGGTATGTATGTATATGTATACAATACAGATTTCTTGTGTTTAAATTGTATTCTATATATTATATTTTATTCTGCTGCGATGTGAGATTCTGATGTTGTTTTTGTTCTTCTTCTTCTACCCCTTTCTTCTTTTTCATAACTATCTGGAGTTTTCGGGTTCGATAATTCCGGGTTGTTACAAGCACGGCAATGGAGGTAAAGTGTAAACAATAAAGTGAAGAGGATAAAGCGAGTTAATGGCTTATATAGGAGAAAGAGGGGAAGACGAATAGGCGCACGAGTTAACGGGCTTCTTGAGTCGCCCACGACCTAACAAAGTTGAATCGAAGCACACGACCTATAGCATAGGCGCATACTTCGAGGTGCAAGTGTTAATCCCTTTCTGAACGGCGACTCAATTACTCATGAAAAGCAACGACCTAACGAGCTAAGGGAAGAGCGACCTAGCGACTTAACGATCCAAGCAGGTCAACGGCTTAGCGACTTAATGACCTAACACGCTAAGAAGCAAGCGACCTAATGATCTAATCATTCAACGAGCTAGCATAAGAGAAACTCATTGACTTAACGGCCTAACAATCTAAGCAGATCAACGACATAACATAAAAGTGGAATGAACATTGCAGCGACCTAACGACCTAAAGGGATCAGTGACCTAACGACCTAAAGGGATTAGCGACCTAACGACCTAAAGGACTCAGCGTTAAAACAGAGTAAAGCCGCTTGATATAGGTCGCTACCAACCTTAGGTCGCGACCTCTTCTAAGTCGCTCCATATATGTCGCTTTCCACTCTCATAGGTCGCGAAGACCTACTAGCAGAAGTAGTTGATCAAGCACAACCATTTTAGGCCATAGCTTGTGTCCCTTATGTCGCTCACGACCTACGACCTAACCTTATCGCCCACAACCTACGACCTACTTCCAGATTTTCACTATAAATACCCTGCCTACTTCACCTGGAGGGGGACTTTTGGATCATTTATGGAACGCCAATACTTTGCTCTTTTCTCGACTCCTTCAACACTTCAAGCACTGAAGGCGCTTCAACGAACTTTGGGAAAGATCTAACTCAGTCAACATGAATTCAAAGAACTTTTCTACATCGAAGTTCTAGCTACTCATCTTTATCGTGTTGTAATTGAAGAATCGTTGAGAAAGTTGTAATCAAATCAGCAATAAAAGAGATTAAGTGGACGTACGCTTGACTTTAAGCCGAACCACTATAACAACTGTTGTCTCTTTACTATTTCTCTACTATTTTATGCTTATTTTCAGTTCCCGTACCAACGGGTGGTGCTTTCACTATACTACAACTTACACCGGGGTGTTAGCGTACATTTTTAGCGTTAACAGAGATTCTACCTTAAATTTCTAGATGGTGGAGTTTTGTACATATATCAATAAAATTTATCATACCCAGAATTTATATTTTAAAATTAAACATAGTTTTTCCATCAATAAATGGATTTAGATATTTTCAATATCGGATAACTCGTCTATTCGACTTATAAAAATTAATATTCCAAAATTAAAATCAGTTAATTACCAATATCCGATGGCTAAAAATCTACGTCGTTACATGATGTCCAAATCAGGGTCGTCTCAAGATATTTTTAGGCCATATACTAAAATAACTCAATGTATGTTTTACCGAGTGAAATTAATTTATATTTATTTATAAATATCTACACTCTATTTTTAAAGTTGTGTAAGAAAACAGGAAAAAATAGGGTGTATACTTTTTCTAAAATACACAATACTTTAAAGTTAAGAATGAATATCTGTAAAAAGACATTGTCCTGATTCATGAAAACCACATTAGTTTCGAAGTTGAGAAGAAGTTTTATAAAAATACTTATTATTATTAAGAATCAAACACATGGCACATAGTCAAATAAATATTACACCGATTCACTTATGTTGGAGGTATATATTCGATTATTATATGTTATAAATTTTGATACTTCATAAATACTACTTATAAGATCAGGCTTTCGAATAATTTAGGCCCTAGGCGATTGCCTAGTCCATCTAATAGTTGAGACGTCCATGCCCATTGGACTTCCTAGAATTCTTCTACATTTATTAAACATATCTACCTAATTCATATCGTAAACATGCACATTGAACAAGAACATCTTCTTTCGAACCATTTTGACAAATAATCACAATGAAAAACATGTAAGCAGGTTGTACAAATCAAATCCATTTCTGCTTCATTCTCTTCTTTATTAACAAAATCGTTAAGACATATGAAACAATCACTATTGCAAAACCCAGTAGTAAAGCCAACATTCCTAAGGCTATCAACTATGTATAAATTGGAAACATATGTTGCTCTAGAATTAATTAGAATCCATCCTATAACCAAAGTCATTGTTCATGTAAACTGATATATGAAAATTGACTCTGCTTTGGTTGAAATCTGCTGCTTTTTCATAATAAAAGGAGGTGATAATGTAGAGTAATTTTATCATTTTTTTAGTTGATAGATGTTTCAAAAGAAAGTGGGTGCAATACTTCGATAGCCCAAAGGAGATTTGTACTGAAGGGTTCATTGGTTGTTGGTTTGAAATCAAAATTTTGTATTGTATTGTCTCATGCAATCAGCTTCATAAAAAGGTAGGCTTCTCCGATTTCATTTGACAAGATGACTTTAAGCTCTACAAACATATTAGAGTACAGTCTATGCTGTTCTAATACTACATTCATTGTGCTCTCTCTCTCTCTCTTTTGCTTTTATATTTGAGAGTAAAATAGAAGTATCCTTGCTGCATATAGTTTGAGAGGAGAAGCCTCACATGTTCCCTCTCATTTACCATGCCATCGCCCAACATAAAAGGGAATATCTGAGGCTCCTCCTTTCAACTATATATAAGTAAGGGAAATTCTTTTGTACTCTTAAATATAAAAGTAAAAATTAAATGAGAGCAATGAAGTAGTACTAGAAACACATATGTTTATAGAGCTTAAAGCCATCTCATCAAATGCAATTGGAGAAGCCTGCTTTTACATGAAGCTGTTTGCATGGGACAATACAATACAAGAATTTGATTTCCTACTAGTAAACAAAGAACATTTCAGTATAAATATCCTTTGGGCTATCGCACGCAATGCATCGGCTTTCTTTTGGAACATCCAATAACTTTAAAAAATGAGCGATTTGCTCTAAATCATCCCTTCCTTTTATTATGAAAAAGCATCAGATTTTAACCCCGGAGTCGATTTTCATATACCAGTTTACATAAACAATCATTTTTTTTATAGGAATGAGCTTCCAGTGAATTCTAGAGTAACATACATTTTCAATTTACACCTAGTTGATAAGCTTGAGAGAGTTGGCTTTACTGCTGAGTTACGTGATAATGATTGTTCCATATGCCTTGAGGATTTTGTTGATAAAGAAGGGAATGAAGTGAGAATGTATTTAATTTGTACACTCTACTTACATGTTTTTTTGCCATAATTGTTTGAAAAAATTGTTTGAAAGAAGACGTTCTTATCTAGTGTGCAGTTTGTGATATAAAATTGGATAATTTGTTGAGTAAAGGTAGAAGTATGCTAGAAAGTCCAATGTGCATGGATGTATCAACTGTTAGGCAGAGTAGGCACTCACCTAGGGCCCAAATGGTTTAAGGGGCCAATCATATAAGTAATATTTATGGAGTGTTAAATTTTATAACATATAATAATCTAATATATACCTTCAACAAAAGTGAATCGATGTTATATTTATTCGATTATGTGTTATGTGTTTGATTCCTAATGATAACCAAGTATTTTTATAAAACTTCATCTTAATTCAAAATAATGTGGTTTTTATGAAGCAGGACAACGTATTTTTATAGATACTCTTTCCTAACATTCAAATATTGTAGATTTTAAAAAATATATACACTCTATCTTTTCATGATTTCTTTCCTGACTTTAAAAATTGAGTGTAGATTTTTATAAATAAGTACAAATTTTTTTTACTAAATAAAACATTCACTGATTTATTTTAGTCTAGTGCCTAAAAATATCTTAAGACGACCCTGCCAATAGGGCTTATAATCATACCCTTGTTTCTGTCTTTGTAGAATTTCTGATAAAAGTAATAGATTTTAGTGGTTTTAGTTTGGTATTGAACTGGCGAAGCGTCAAAATCTTATAAATGATACTACATGCTATTTTAAATTCAAATACTATATTCACAATGAAAAACTTCACATGATCTTAACTATAATAATAAATTATTTTATGAAATATATCAATATACATTCCTATATTATTGTGTTTCCAATTTGAGGCAATCCAATATTTAACATATAAAATAATGACAACCATTGTTAAAGTTTGTCCATTCATGAAATATACATCTTTCGTATGGAACATTTTAAGCAACAATCTCATTAAGTTTGGAGTATATTATTCATGCTTTATGTATACATTTGCATGTATTCTTGTGCGTGTATATTAATGTATGGCGAGCATGCGCTAATGTTTTTGGGTTCATATTTATTTTCACGTGAATGTTGCATTTAGAGCATCTATTTCTTGTACGTGATTGCTATCGATTCATGTGTTTATATATGTAAAATCCCCCACTTGGAGGCCCAAAACTAATGGCTAGGATACTATAGTCATCCACATTTATTAATCCTCGACAACCAAATACAATATTAAATACACTGATATGACATAAACACATGGATATGGAAAAATTACAAAATCATCAAGCAAACATTCATTCCATTCCACAACTCATTTAGAATTCATTACATAATCCCATATTCATTAACCACGTTTAGCGAAATATAATTATTTCAATATACGCCAGGAGTGACATATGAAAATGCCCACTTGGATGATTAGGGTACATAATTTGGCAATTAAACCACTTTGACTTTACAACATAAATACAACGGAATCAAAATAAAGAGAACTCTAAAGAGCAATCATGCCTCATGCACTTCTTCGAAAGCTTATTCATCTAAAGAGGTACCTGAAAACCTCAACTTTAAAACTACTCAAAGTCAATTCAGCACCCGAGAATTTAAGGATAAAACTTAAATTTTGAGTCACACATAAAGCCTGGTATGAATAATAAATTACCATCTCGAACAATTTAGATATATAATAAGACCATGCCGCTTAGTAGAATGGGTTTTACCCTCACTAGTAAGCTAACCAAAACTTTATAAAACCATATACCATGCTCCTCCATCCACAATGGTTAAAACTTATCTATTCAACATATTACGATGATATGGAAACAATTAAATCAATTCTGGATTTCCCATCCCCATTCATTTGATTGTCTGCCTTAGTTATAGTTTCAACTGTCTCTATTAACCTAATAGTTTTCATGGTCTGGCTAATAACCTGTTTAAAGCGTATGGACTCATTGTCTGGTTTCATAGTTTTCTTGGGATCACAAATAACCTATTGGCCCCTGCCAATAACTTCATTGTTTCATGGGTTCTCCTTGAACCTATTGGTTTTTCCAATAACTTTCCTCTTATCCTAGTTTTAATAGGTTGACTATGAACCTGATGACTGATGTCAATAACTTAATCCAGATATAGTTTTCCTGGGTTCACTACAAACCTGTTGTCCCTTGCCAATAACTCTATCTAAACATAGTTTTCATGGGTTTACTTTGAACCTATTGGCCCCTGCCAATAACTTTTCCTAAGCATAGATTTCATGGTTTTACTATGAACCTATTGGCCCCTGCCAATAACTTTTCCTAAACATAGTTTTCAGGGGTTTACAATGAACCCATGTATCTGACAACTTCTTTAATATATATTTAGGCATCCGACTTTCTGGTCTACCTGACCTCCTGAATGCAATTATAATTATTCAAGACTTAACTCAATTTATATTCACTACTGGGTCAACCAAGCTGGTTATTATGCCATTTCTCCCCAAAATGCAGTTATAAGTCCATTACAATGCAAATATGTATGTATATATATCTTTGTGTGTGTGTGTTTGTGTGTGTTAGAAGAAGCAAACATAAGAATAAATAATACCAACACCTATGGTTTAATATCATTGAAATCATTTTCACATAAAATATGGTTATTCCTATTAACAATTATTTTATCACGAAAAAGTTCTTCAAAAACTCCTTACTTAAAATAACTTCAAAACTCTTTTATTATGCCATGGTATTCCTTTATAAATGAGATTGGGTTCTTTGTTTTGAAAAATGAGGCTTTCGAAACCTTAAAACTTTACTCTCAAAACCCTTGGATAACCTCCTTCGAAAGCATGTAGATCTTCTTTTCAAAACACTATCATATACCGTTCAAAACACTTTGAAACATCTCTTTCAACACCATTAAAACATACCTTCGAAAGTGTTAAAACATTACTTATTAACTCTTTGAAGCATAGCTTCAAAACCATTGAAAGTACCCCTTTCGAAACCCTTGGGTTCATCTTTAAAGATATCTTTTAGGTCAATGTGAATATAAAAGAAAGTACCCCTTTCGGAAACAATATTTGTAATATAAGAGAAATTGGGGAAACCCTGATGACTTCGGAACCATCCTTTCGAAAGCTTAAATCACATAAGTAAAACAATTGAAGGATAGCCTCGAAACCCCTTTCGAAGCCCTTACCTTTGAAACCATTAAAACTTTCAAAATCTATACGAAGCGGCTTAATATAATTAATAAACAAATTCTACCTTTTGAAAGCATTGTTGCTTTCAATCACTTCGAAAGGTGTTGAGTCAGAAAGAAGGGTTTCAACTAGGTCGAAACTGCCCATTTTAAAAGCATTAGTTTAATAAAAAACTAACCTCTTCGAAAGCTACTTTAAAAAAAGGTGGCAACCCATTCGAAAGCAACTTCTTAGAAAGATTAAAAAGGTTTCGACTTAGTCGAAACCTTTCTTTTTGTAAACAAGGCAGGCACATATTTTTTGAGAGTAAACAAAGGTTTTGACCCCGTCGAAAGTAAGTGTTTCGACCCCATGCCTTCCGCCTTTCTCCAATCCACCATTTATCAACGTTTGTGATACCTTGTGTATTGGTTTCGACATAGTTGGTTTCGACTTGGTTGGTTTCAGCTTGGTCCAAGCGGAGGCATAGGGTTGAAAGGTCGCTTCTTAAAGAGGCGGAACCTATTTCTATGTAAAGGCTGATCTAATGTTGTTAACACAGAAAATGGATCAACACCATGGTTTGAGTGTGAAAGCCCCTGCCCTATTCTTACAGAACAATAATATAGATAATAGATCTAGAAAACGTAGAAAAAAGAAAGAAGACAAGAAAATTTTTATAGTAGTTCGGCGGTTAAAGAAGCCTACGTCCACTTTATGGTTTTTATTATTGACTGATTGCTGTTACAAGATGTATTTGATTACAAAGCTCTTTAATATCCTTGGTAAGACCGAGTCTCCAATGTTGGAGTGCACTGGAGAATCACGGTGAATCTTTTTGAAGAATGTTGCGAGGGAGGTGAAGAATAAAGAAAGCTTCCAGCAGAGTTTCAGCAAGCAGTCCAGAGGCCCCCCTTTATGTTGTGGGTAGGAAAGTTTTTATAGAGGTTGGAGAGCTTCTGGGCCAAGCTTATTCAAAAAATGCTTGCAAATGGTCACAGGAAGGTGAATTGGTGTTTTCAAAGCTGCCTGAGCCAAAACAATGGATCGTTAGTGATCCAAGGTCTATGGATCACAGCAATCTCTTTAGCAAATATCCTCTGCTTCAAACCATGAAGGTCGTAGTGATTCCATGAAAAGGTATGGATCGGCAGCGATCCATATAATTTGTTTATTTTTGGACTTTGCTTTCTGTTTTGCCTCTGCCGCCTAGCGTTGATGTTGTTTCTGCAGCTTCGTCACACATTGCCTTATTTTGATGATGGTTTGTTTAGCAGTTGTATTCGTGTGCTGATTGGATCATACGAATGCTTGTCTCTTGAGTTTAGCTAGCTTGCAACTTCGTCAAACTTAGTTATTCCCCCGTAATATAGATTGAATCATGATGTTAGAGGGTCGAAGAACACATAAGTCAACACCATGGATCGCTAGCGATCCATGTCCATAGCGTATTTTTTTCATTCTTTTCCTCTAGCTTCCTTTGGCTTGTTACTCTAGTCCTTTTGCTTGGCTTTTGTGCTATGTTTACTTAATCAGTTTGTTCCTACATCTTTTGGATTCTGACGGGTTAAAATCCCAGATAACAAATGCCATTTAAAGTAATTACTTTATAACTAACTTGCCTATTTGTAAACATTTAATTGGTTTCCGTAAACTTTTCATATTCCTTCTCAAAATAACTGCTGCGTAATTTCAGATCTAAAGAAAGATTAATTTAACAAATAAGCCCTTTCATTAAGCAAAACTAATAAAACAATTAAGTCCTTCATCTAAAATAATTTTATTTCCATAGTAAATTTCTTAGGAAAAATCTCCAAAAATCACTGAAATTCACCTTTAATATGTTATCTAACATATAAAAATTTCAGACCGATTTCTTCATATAAAAGCCAAAATTAATATCTAACCCAATTTTTCGTATTTTCCTTTGAAAATTCAGAACAAATTTTCCATAGCTTGGAAAATTATAAAAATTAAAACCCATCTCCAAAATCATGTCTTACATAACACGTAATTTCCTCACGACATTCAAAATCCATGTTATATGGATCGCTGGTTGTCCATGTATTTTGTTTATTTTTTGACTTTGCTTTCTGTCTTGCCTCTTTCATCTTGCGTTGATTTTGTTTGTGCAATCTTGTTGCACATCGCCCAATTTTGATGACGGTTTGTTTAACATCTATATTTGTCTGCTGATTGGATCATTCAAATGCTTGTCTCTTGAGTTTAGCTAGCTTTCAACTTCATCAAACTTAGTCATTCCCCCAGAATATAAATTGAATTATGATGTCAGAGGGTCGAAGAACATATAAGTCAACACCATGGTGCTAGCGATCCATAGGACATGGATCGCTAGCGATCCATGTCCTTATCATATTTTTTCATTCTATTCCTCTGACTTTCTTCAGCATGTTATATAGTCCTTTTGGTTGTCTTTTATGCTATTCTGACTTGATCAATTTGTTCCGATATATTTTTGATTCTAACGGGTCAAAATCCCAGATAACATTTGCCTTCCAGAGTATATCTTATTAGAAAATAAGGCGCGCTCTGTAAATAATCGCTTTTCAGTTTCTGCTTGTTGAATTTCAAGTAGTCATGTTAGGGGCACACGAATTAGAATTAGACTTGATTGTCGCTTGCTAAATTTTGCCCTGGACTGCCATTGCTTGTCAGAAAAGACCAAAATTCAGACTATAGCTTCACGGAATGCCTCAAAGTAGTGGGTAGATGTCGCTTGGCAAATTTGAGGTTGAAAGTGGGCAATTCTATGGATCGCTAGTGATTCATCATGATGGATCACTAGCGATTCATCATGATGGATCGCTAGTGACCCAATTACTTAGGATTTTTTCTTGCATCTTTCTTGTTCCTATTTAAGCCTTTCGACCCGACCTTCCACATTCTTATTTTGCGACCTAAGCCTTCTCCAACGACCTGACCCCAGCACCCCAGTGATTCGACCTATCTTTTGGTTGATCCCTAAGTTCATCCAATCTTCCAGTGTCACAATCGACCATCCTGCTATCGACTTCATGGCCTTGCCGCCGCCATTTCGCCATTGTTTCCAGTCTTTTTTGCCACCATCAACCAAACCCTAGGTTAGCTCATTCACTTGCTGTTTGCACAAAAAATGGACAAACACCTCCAAGTCGTATTATTTAGTTGATTATATGTAATTTTCAATGATTTTAGATGAGTATGTAAATATGAGAAAAGTAGGGGCTGAAATGTAAAAGACACACAGATTTATAGTGGTTCGGCCAGAATGTGCCTACGTCCACTTTATATGTTATTATCTTCTTTCTTTCAGGTTACAAGTACAATGCGTTGTGTACAAGTGTATGAAAGTAGTTTGAAAGTTCCTTCCTTGCTTGAGCTCTCAAACTTGTCCCCCATTGTTGTACCCCTGCCCCTCTATTTATAGAGTGAGGTAGGGGGCAGGGGTCTTGGAGGTATATAGCTGCTGGTGGGCCCGGGCTGAGGCAATCTGGTCTGGTAGCATTCTAGTTCGGCGAGCTTCATTCGGTGGTGAGGTTGGACCGGTGGTAGCCTCGTTCGGTAGGGAGATGTTGGAGTTTGGTCCGGTGGTGCCTGGTCCGGCTATGGTGGTCCGGTGATGGGTGGATATTGGAGAGGTTGGTCCGGTGGGCCTGGTCCGGTGAAGTCTGGTTCGGCAGGAGCTTATGCCGAATGGAGTGGTGGACCGAATGAGGTTGGCTCGGTAGGGGGTAGATCCGGTAGTGGAGTAGCCGAATGGAGGGAGCCCGAATGAGGTGAAGGCCGAATGAGGAGGTGATTGGTCGTGCTGAATGAAGTGGAGATTGCGAACCCGAGTGAAACTGTGGCTTCCTGGTCTCGAGATCTTCTGGGTGAAAATTCGCCCAACATCTGCCCCCCAAAGTGGGGCACGTGCTTGCATGTGTCGCGCTTTGTTTTTCTTGTGGCAGGGAGATTGGCTTTGTAACGCCGGTGATCGGACGTTCGTATTCCGTTAATGTCCTGCAAAGAAATTTACAGTTTTAGCGTGATTTCGAATAACGACCGTTCATGATCGAAATATTCGAGTTGAAGTGAACTGTGCCGTTAAGGACGATAGAGTGAGCCCCGAAGGGGCTTGGCATCGTCGATGCCCGGTTTATGTTTGTGAAGATGGTTTATTGCCAGCTCAGAGCATGCCTAGGGATCGTTCGCAACCCCGTACATGTGTAAGTAGCTTAGCCATTTCACAATTATCAAATATCCATTTGACCGATGGGCTTAAAAATGCGTGTCAAAGTGTAAATTCCCACGATGATAGGGTTAATGACCATTCAGAGCGTGCCTATGGACCATTCGTGGTCGCGTACACGTGTGAACGATTTAATTCATGCTAGTGGGAGTTTTACGACTTATTCATCGTTGTCATAATCTTATTTTATTAGTTAGTTCTGGAGTTCGGTACTTATCTGAGTGAAGCGCCTTGCGTGCCCCCTGTTTCTGGTTTCTGCTGGTAGAGACAATTTTATTCGGTTGTTGGTTGGACCGGTACGCTGGTCCGGTATGTTGGTCCGGTAGGCCGAACCAGCTGGTTCGGCAATCCTGAGTTTGCCTATATATAGAGGCTACCCCCCTTAGTTTTCCCTTACCGAACCAAAGAGAGCCGAATCAATTTTTAGCCGAACCAAACTTCTGCCGAACCAAGCTTATACCGAATTAGGTATATATTCTTTTGCCGAATGGTTTTTTATCACCGAATGAATATGATTGCCGAATGCACACGAAGGGTTTTGTTTTACCGAATGATATGTATACCGGATGTGTTTTTTTAGTGCCGAATGGACTTATGACCCCATTGCCGAATGAACTTAAGTCCCTAGTGCCGAATGAGCATAAGACCCTAGTGCCGAATGAACTTTGTATTCGGTCTTTGGGTGGAATTCTGGACTTATGTATGCTTGCTTGTATTCTTGTTCTAACATCATGTTTTTCACTTTTGTGTATGCAGATAAATGTCTCGCAAGGCGGAAACACGATCAGACAGACGGAAATCCAAGGATGGAGGAGAGTCTTCTTCTGTGCCCCCAGCCCAACCAGGATCCGGGCAACATCGACCTGTTCCGAGGTCGTTGGTGGACGGACATGGTCCACAGGAACTTCTGGTCTCCCCTCCCGACTGCTTTCCTAGCTCCCTAAAGGAGGAGCAACTTGACGTTATATCCCGTTCCTTTGGGATAGACAGGGCTCTTATGCTGTTACCGGGGGAGGGGGTCATGCCATATGATCCCCCTGAGGGGTACTTCGCTTACAGCCGTTACCATTGTATGTGCGGGGCTATTCCTCCAGTCAACGCCTGGATATTAAGCTTCGTCACTTATCTGAAGGTGGCTCCATTCCAGCTCCAGCCCAACTCTTATGCCATTCTGGTTTGCTTGTATGCTATCTTCCAGAAGAGATACGGGCGTGCCCCCTCCAACCGGGAAATACGATATCTGTACAATCTGAGGGGGTACAGGAAGGGGTCCCCATATATTAGCTTGGAGTCAGCCGTTTCCTTCAAGCCGGTTTTGGATTTATACTCGAAGTATAGCATGTTCAAGAAGGAATGGTTCTTTGTTAGGGACGACTCCGTCTCTATTCGCCGATTTACCTCCGGATGTAAGTCAAAACTCTACTCATAATTCCTGTCTTGGCTGTAATTCTCTCTCTTATGCGCTTTTATTTCTTGCTAGCGACAGGTGGTTCTGCGGTTGTGGAAGATGATCGCTTGGTTCAGATGGCAGCTGAAATTGAAGCTATTTCCGGGAGAGACAGATCGGCTGCTTATTTGATTAGGAATGCCAGGCTCTTGATGTATAATTTGATCCTCCCACATCAGTCCGTAGTCAAACAGAGGGACACGGCAGAAGAGAAGGCTGCCCAGCCTAAAGGTGGGGTGACAGCGAAGGGTGGCAAGAGGAAGCCCTTTGCACAACGTCCAGTCGTAGGAGGCAAGAAGCTCAAGGAGTCCGATGGCCCTTCTCCAAGTACTTGCCCGGATGTCCCGGAGGAGGAAGGCGTAGAAGAGGAGGAAGGAGGTGAAGTTGGAGAAGGGTCGGAGGGTGGAGGAGACGACGATGGTCAGGGTGGTAGCGGTGTTGCTGCTCTAACCTCTGAGCAGGACCTCGAACTGGATGAGGCTCTCCGTCGGGCCTTCGGGGAGTCAGAGGGGGAGTCGGAAACAGAGAAGGAAACGGAGAAAGCAGAGGAAACCGGCAAAGCTGTGGTTAGCACTGACCCATCCTCTAAGGGTTCCTCAGCTAGGGTGACCCCGGCGATGCAAGGTGAACTTTTGTCTTCTGCCGATTCCATTTTCGATAGGGACTTAGAAATTTTTTACGGTTCACTTCCGTCCTGGAATGAGATCCAGGACTTATTGCAGTATCCCACTCCTCCGCCGGGTTTGTATAACAGATGTGTCTCCTCACTTTTCTTTCTTTTTAACTTAGCACATTTTTTGAATTGCGGATTATTGTATGTTCGTAACATTTGTTCTTTATTCCAGGGGCAGGCCAGGCGGGTAAAACGTCGGATGTTCGACACCGCCTTGAACAATTTAAGTCGAGGAGAGCTTCCGCGAAACCTTCTACTGATCGCACTGGGGACGTAGTCAAGTACCGCCCTCTTCTTGGGGTCATCGAAGAGGGCATTCAGAAGAGGAAGCGGAGCCGTTCCTTATTTGAGTCTTCTTCTGCTTCGCAGCTTCCTACTCTGTCTCCCCCTACTCAGCCTCCTTGTGATACTACGGAGGAGAGCACGGAGCCCTGCCCCCCTCCTCCTCCTTCCAAGAGATCTACTGTCATTCATATAAGGCGTCCCGATGTGCCTCGCCCCGTGCCTCGTGACCCTTTTGCCGGTCATCCTGATTTAGACCCAAGTTTTCGGGATATTTCATTTGATGAGACCACGGGCGAGCACCTACTTCCCCGCAACCCCATGGTACGTGTGCTGGATGAGGCCAAGTCCCTAGATCTTGATCTGCTTACTACTCGGGTAGTTACTATGGGGGACGAGGCCAAGGCTAATATTGACCGGGTGGCCGAAGAGACTAAGAAGTTAATGGAGCATCATGCTCGATTGGTCAAGGCCGGGGAGGAGATTGGGAGTGCTAATATTCGGTTAAGGCTAAAGGTTGCCGATCAGGCCAAGCAGCTTGCCGACCAAGCCATCCAGATCTCCCAGCATGAGGAAGCCTCCCAGCGTCTGAAAGAGACCATGGAGAAGGCCAGTAGGGCGGAGTTACGGAAGATGGAGGTTACCTGCAGGGAGCGGATTAACATGGCCATTACAACGGTGGATGAGGTTCGAAATGCGGATCTCGAGCGGGTAGAGGAGTTGTCGGGGAGACTCGAGGCTGCGGAGATGGCTCAGGCTGAGTTGAAGGAGGAGATGGAGGAGATGAGGAGGTCCCTTAGGTTGAAGGAGGAGGAAATGAGGAGGTCACTCCAGGCTGACTGCTTGAGATACCAATCAGAGAGGGACGTCGCCGTCGCTAAGTTGCAAGCTTCCGAGGCTCGGGTGAGGGAGTTTGAGGAAAATGAGGGGATGATGGATGAGATGCTTCAGGATATGTACTTCCATACTTGGAAAGAGGGCGGCTTGTCTTGGATGGACGATTACCCTCGGGTCATGGCCAAGGTGTATCTCCAGGCTTTAGAGGAGGCCAGGGTGAATGCGGGTAAGGAAGGCGGAGAGGCTTTCAACTTGAGCGCGGTTACTGCTCAGTTCTCAAAGGAGGAGCAAGCGGCGGTGAAGGAGGGGATGCGGCTACTCGCTGCAGAGGAAGCGGGCGTGCAGTTGGATGATGAGGATCAAGCGGCGGATGCTGGTGAGTTATTCTTTTCCCTTTCTTTTCTTTTCGTGTTTTCATAACTTGATCGTTCGTTTAATGAATTCCTCTTCTGATCTGGACAGGTGGGACTTCAGATCCACATGCTGGGGGCTCCGATCCTGCGGCTAAGTAGGCTGGGGGAGTTGGTGATGGAGTGTGGATGCATCTGCCATCTTTTTGTTTCTTTTTTATCACTGTTCATGTTAATCTTTGATATGCAACTGTAATAGAATTATTTGCAAAGAATAACTTCGTGTGATCTTATAATATAAGCTGATTTTGTCATGTTTAAATGTTGTTGCTATCTTTATGTGCTGTGTGAGAAGTATAATTATGTATATGCCTGTGATTCCACTTGTGTTTGATGTTAAGTTTTTGCTTGAAATATAATTTCACGTTTTGCAATGTCAGTGTATGAATAAGTTATAGTTACGCATTTATGTACAAGAGAAGAGAGTACCGCCCTTTATGTTTTATTCGCAGGCGGTAGCTTTGAGTGTCTTGTGTAACTGTTCACGGGTATAGCAGAGCGCCCTGCTACCCAGCACGCAGGCTTAGAGCCTCATGAGTGAATGTTTCCTATTTGGTTTCCTGTACTTTAGAGTTTGTTATACAGGATAGGAGAAAAATATTTAAATGAAATGGAAATATAGTAAAAGTAAAACTTCCAGTCACGGAAGGCCGTCGATGTGCTTAAGTTCGTGGCAAACGGGTTTTGTAGTCACTTTCCCTAGCTGTGGGTCTTGGAGACATTTGTCACCCATCTTACGCCTCCGCGGGGAGTTTTCTTTTTTACCACAGCCGCACTTAAGACACATCGGAGCCGAGATCGCGCACGGTAACTACCCGAACCGTTATGGTCCGTAATCGTGGGTATTATTCGATTTACCGTGGCCGGCTAGCGTGGGTGCCGTTGGCCGTGAACTACCCCTGGCTGGCCACACCTTATGTTGGGGCTTAAAGTAGGTTCACGGTTACCGACGAGCCGAACGCCGTAATGAGCTGCCATCGGCTATAGTCGGCCTTTATGATGACTTATAATCGGCTCATTACAGTTGGCTTTGAGGGCAGGCGCGCAATGAGTTAACCCGCAGCAGAGGGATGCTGGAGCAAAAGAGTCTCATTGGCGAGTGCATAGAATCGTGGCGTACCTGTTAGGCCTAGTCTAGATGAGGCCGCGGTGCGTCTTGAGTGGAGATGCCATAGGATTTTGTTCAACAGAAAGGGATAAAACTTAACAAGTAGCCAAGACATAAAGGAACAAGTTAAAAAGAGACAAGATTTTTTAAAGTGGTTCGGCACGAAAATGCCTACGTCCACTGGTTCTCTTTGTTAATTCACTTCATATGGGCAGTACAAGTTAAGAAAAGTATCGACGGAGGTGTCGGATGTTCCATGCCCTCTGGAACACCTCTCCGTCCACTGTTGACAAAATGTAAGCTCCGTTGTGGAGATCTTTGTGAATTACATATGGTCCGTCCCAGATGGGGTCCAGTGCCCCGGGGCGCGGAAAGATTCGCCTGAGGACAAGATCTCCTTCTTGTAAGCTGCGATGCTTGACTTTGGAATTGTATAGTGCTGCCACTTTTTGTTTGTGAGCTGCTGCTTTGAGTGCTGCATCGTTTCTCCTTTCCTCAATCAGTTCCAAAGACATGAGGAGGAGTTCTTCGTTTTCTTCTGGGTTGTAGTGGATCCTACGGTGGGAAGGCACAATAGTCTCAACTGGGAGCATTGCCTCCGATCCATATGCCAAAGAGAAAGGAGTATGTCCCGTTGATGTTCTGAAAGATGTGCGGTATGCCCATAGTGCCGTAGGAAGTTCGTCCACCCAAGCGCCTTTTGACTTTTCAAGTTTCTTCTTGATTAGGGTTTTGAGAATTTTGTTGACAGCTTCAACTTGTCCGTTTGCCTGAGGGTAAGCTACTGATGAGAAGCTTTTATGAATTCCATGCTCTTGGCACCAGTCGGCAAATTCTTCGCTGTCAAATTGGAGTCCGTTGTCTGATACGATCTTGAGGGGGACTCCATACCTGCACAGAATGTTTTTGATCAAGAAGTTAATAATTTTTGCTGAAGATATTTTATTTAAAGGTTCCGCTTCCACCCATTTGGTGAAATAATCGACTGCCACTATAGCATATTTGGCTCCGCCTCGGCCCGTTGGCAGTTCGCCAATTAAGTCAATTCCCCATACAGCAAAGGGCCAAGGGCTGGTCATTTGAGTAATTTCGTTTGTGGGCAGTCGAGGGATCTTGGCGAACTTCTGACATCTGTCGCATTTCTTAACGAAGTCTAGGGTATCTTTGTTTAGTGTGGGCCAGTAATATCCATATCGGAGTATCTTTCTTGCCAAAGTCTGTCCTCCAGTGTGATCTCCGCATCCTCCCTGATGGATGTTTGTTAATATCTCCTTGGCTTCCCTTCCGGCGACGCATCTTAATAAGGGGCTAGAGAAGCCACGCCGGTAGAGGATGCCTTCTTGTATTGTGTAGTGGGGAACTTTTCTCAAGATCTTCTTGGCTTCGTCACGCCTGTCGGGTAGTATGCCATCTTGCAAATATTTCCGGATAGGAGTCATCCAGGTTCCTTCTTCGATTGCAGTTATCAGATTTACTTGTTCGAAACTTGGGGCTAGCTGCCTTGAGATTACTAGTGCTCCGGGAATGGTGCTGTCCTTCATACTAGCTTGCTTTGCAAGTTCATCTGCCTCTTGGTTTTCTTCTCGAGGAATGTGTTTGATTAGATAATGGTCCAATCGATCGAGCAGCAGTCTGGTTTTCTTTAGGTATGCTGTGAGCCGTTCTCCTCGAGTCTGGAATTCTCCTAGTACCTGGTTTACGATAAGCTGAGAATCACTATGAATACATAAGGAATTGATCCCAATTTCTAGGGCCAGTTCCAATCCCGCTATTACTGCTTCATATTCAGCATCGTTGTTAGTGGCCGTGAACTCCAATCTTAATGCATAGTACAACTTTCTTCCCCTGGGGGTGACGATCACAATACCTGCCCCCGAGCCTTGTTCGTTCGATGCTCCGTCTGCAAAGAGGTTCCACTTGATGTTTTTTGCTACTTCGGATTGTTCCTTGCCTTCGTTGGTAGTGAATTCGGCAATGAAATCAGCCATGGCTTGTCCTTTGATAGCGGTGCGGGGATGGTAGGTGATATCATACTGACTTAGTTCGATGCACCATTTGAGGAGTCGCCCAGAAGTGTCAGGACGATGGAGCACTTGTCTTAGTGGTTGATCGGTTAGAACCCTGATGGAGTGAGACTGGAAGTAGTGTCGCAGTTTCCGTGACGCGATCAATAAACAATATGCTAACTTCTCAAGTTTAGGATATCTGGCTTCTGCCCCCGTAAATCTCTTGCTTACAAAGTAAACCGGACGTTGTGTGCGGTCTTCTTCTCTTACCAAGGCGGCGCTTAGAGCATGAGATGATACAGCGAGGTATAGGTATAACACTTCACCTTCATTTGGAGTTGAGAGTACTGGTGGTCTCTGAAGGTGTTCGATTAGGTTGAGGAAGGCTTTTAAGCATTCGTCGGTCCACTCGAACCTCCCTTTGTCTTTCTTGAGTGCTTCGAAGAAAGGGACACACTTGTCAGTTGCCTTGGAAATGAATCTGCTTAGGGCGGCCACCTTTCCGTTTAGGCTCTGCATTTCTTTTCGAGTGGAAGGTATCCTTATTTCTTTTAAAGCTCGGATTTGTTCAGGGTTTGCTTCGATTCCTCTGGCGTGGACGATGAATCCTAAGAATTTTCCCGATGATACTCCGAAGGAGCACTTTAGAGGATTCAGCTTCATTCCATATCGGCGAAGTACCCGAAACATATCGTCCAGATGGCTTACATGGTCGTTGGCTTTCCTGGACTTCACCAACATGTCATCCACATATACTTCCATAGTACGTCCTATCAGTTCTGCGAACATTTTGTTGACGAGGCGTTGATAGGTAGCTCCAGCATTTTTGAGTCCAAAAGGCATGACTTTGTAACAATATAATCCGCGGTCGGTGATGAAGCTAGTGTGGTCCTGATCGGGAGCGTGCATGGGGATCTGGTTATATCCGGAGTATGCATCCATAAAAGATAGGAGTTCGTGCCCAGCTGTGCTGTCCACGAGTTGGTCAATTCGGGGAAGTGGGAAGCAGTCTTTCGGGCAAGCGTCATTCAGATTGGAGAAGTCAATACATGTTCGCCACTTTCCATTGGCCTTTTTTACTAGCACTGGGTTAGCGATCCATTCTGGGTAGATGACTTCCCGTATGAAGTCATTAGCAAGTAGATTTTTTACTTCCTCATCAAGGGCTGCTGATCGCTCTGCCCCCATGCTCCTCTTTTTCTGCTTTACTGGTACCTTGGTGGGATCGATGTTCAACATGTGGCATGCTACGTCTGGGGAGATTCCTGTCATATCGGCATGGGTCCACGCAAATACATCTAAGTTGTGGCGGAGAAAGTCAATGAGTCGATCCTTCAATTCCGTTTTCAGCTGAGATCCGATTTTTAATAGTCTACTTGAATCATGCTTATCTACAGATACGAATTCCATAGCCTCTGCAGGCTCGGCGGTAGCCTCCTCCTCTTTATCCCGGGGGTCTAGTTCATTGAAGGGATCGCTTGTGTATCGAAGAGGAGGGGCTTTCTTTAGTTGCTATGCCTCCAAGCTTTTCATGCAGAGAGTAGTCTCTGCATCTTTTCCTTTATTCTTTCTGCGGTTGTTGCGAAGCTCAGTTACATAGCAGTCTCGGGCAGCGTCTTGATCTCCTTCTACTTCTCCTATTCCGTTGTCTGTCGGGAATTTCATCTTCAGGCACCAGGGGGCTAGGACAATTTGGAAGTCAGACAAGGCTGGTCTCCCCAAGAAGGCGTTGTAAGCCGAGTGGTTCTCTATTAGCACGAACGTTTGTTTTCGCACCACGGAGCGGGGATGACTTCCTATTTCGACGAAGAGGTCAAGTTGCCCGAGGGGCATTTTTGCATCTCCAGTGAAACCGTGCAGTGGTTTGTCGCAGGGAGACACATCCTTCATTGATAACTTCATTTTGTCGAAAGCATGTTTGAACAAGATGTTTACGGAGCTTCCCGTGTCTATTAGAATCCGAAAAACTTTAGCAGGGCCGAACCAGGCAGAGATGACCATAGGATCCATATGTGGGTACTGTCTTCCTTCCAAATCGCGTCTACTGAATATGATGTCGTCGCTCTCTTTTCGTTTCGGTTGGCGTTCTTCTGTGACGGAGTTAACGTATCCTTCGGTATTTCTAAGCGACTTGCCGTACCTTTCCATCTCTGCCCAACTTCTGTCGGCAATGTGTGGTCCTCCTGAGATGGTAAGGACTACTATCTTCTCTTGACTAGAGCCACTGGTGTTGTGATTGTTGCGACTCCCTCCGCCTACTTCTGGGAGGGGTTGCTTTGAGTTCTCATTGGCAGGAGTTGGAGTCCTGTTCTGACTCTTCACATAACGTTCCAGTCTTCTTCTTCTAATGTGTTCTTCGATCAAGTCCCGAAGATGGTGGCATTCATTGGTGTCATGTCCGTGGGATTCGTGGAAGCGACAGAACTTTCCGGACTTGAGTGCGTTATCTGATTTTTTCTTGTGCGGGGGGCGCTTGTATCCGAGTTCGCCCTGAGTGGCTAGGTAGATGTTTTCGATTGTTTCATTCAAAGGAGTGTAGGAGTCAAATCTTGGCCCTGGTCGATATTGGCGCTTCTCACCCTTTCTGCCCCCAGCATTGTCTCTAGATTCATTTCTTCGAGCGTCCTTAGCTGCAGTGGGAACCTTGTCCTGAATTATCTTGCCTTGTTGCCCTGGCTGCCTCTCCGTAGCAGCGTCTTCAAGTCTCATATACTTTCCAGCTTCATGGAAGAAATCAGGCAAGGTAACTGGTTTTTCCTTAGTTAATCTTCTGGCAAACTTGGTGTCTGGATGCACACCACTACAGAGGGCCATTAGAGTGAGTTTTTCATCGGCATCTTGAACTGCTGCCGCTGCGGCGTTGAACCGTGTTAGATATTGTTGTAGCGTCTCTCCGGTTTTCTGTTTGACATTGGATAGAGAATAAGCATCCCTGGGTTGTTCCACATGGATGCGGAACTGGCTAATAAACCTTTCTTTTAACATCTCCCATGAGTTGATGGATCCTTGGGGTAGATGGCAGAACCAGGAGGTAGCTAGATCTGATAGGAATAGCGGAAAGCATTTACATAATACTCCTTCTGTTGCTCCACTCATGAGCATATGCTGGGTGTATCTCTGCAGGTGTACGATGGGGTCGGAAGTTCCTTTGTAAGGTTCCATGGTTGGCATTTTCCATTCCCGGGGAGTGATGGCAGTTTCGATATTTCGGGTAAAGGGACTGGTGACCCTAGCGCCTATTCCCCGGTCCCTTTGCTCCCGTTGGACACATTCTCTGAATAATCGTGCCATCCGCTCGTCAGAACTTGGAGCGGACAAAAATGAGCTCGGTTCTTCCCTGCGGGATCTATCTCGTCCAGATGACCTGTAGGGATGGTACAGTCTATCACCTCTAGCATTATCTAGTGGTTGTCTTTGGCTGCTTGGATGCACGCTAGGACCAGCTACAGTTGCCCCCTGCCTTGATCTTCCCCTGTGGGGTTCTGTTTCGAGCACATCCATGGGGTCAACTTCGGGCTGGGTTCTAGCTCGGCTCCGTTCAGCGGGGTTTCTATGATTAGGTGGCATGACTGGCTCAGCTACATCCGACCCTCGCCTGGTGCCTCCCCCGCTAGGTTCGGTTCCAAGGGCTTCCTCGAGTCGGAATTCGGGCTGAGTCCGGGCGCGGCCCCTATCATTGTTTTTTCTGTTGATAGCTTGTTCGAAGAGTGAAGACCTTTGTTGCCTCCGGGATCCTCCGGATTGGGATTCACCCCATGATTCAGTGTTGCGGTTGGACTCTTCAGCGTCCCTTAAGCGTGTCATGAGTTGGTCCACCAAAGTTTCTTGTTGGGATGTGAAGCGGTTAGTTACTTCAGCCACAACCCTGTCCAGATCTGCCCTAGTGATTGGTTGTTCCGTTGCGGGACCAGTTGGATTTTCCTGATTTTCATCTGGTACTGCTGTTGAAGTGGGCTGATCTGTGATTGCTGGATCTGGAAGGCTGCTAGTTGCGATGTTCTTTCCTTTGTTAACATCCCTTCTCTGTTTGGAAGGCATGATTTCTAAGCAACGAGTGATGTCGTTAGGAAAAAGGTTGAGTGGGAGAAGATGAAGTTTGAGTTCAGCTCTCAATGAAAGCACCAAAAATGTTTGCACAAAAAATGGACAAACACCTCCAAGTCGTATTATTTAGTTGATTATATGTAATTTTCAATGATTTTAGATGAGTATGTAAATATGAGAAAAGTAGGGGCTGAAATGTAAAAGACACACAGATTTATAGTGGTTCGGCCAGAATGTGCCTACGTCCACTTTATATGTTATTATCTTCTTTCTTTCAGGTTACAAGTACAATGCGTTGTGTACAAGTGTATGAAAGTAGTTTGAAAGTTCCTTCCTTGCTTGAGCTCTCAAACTTGTCCCCCATTGTTGTACCCCTGCCCCTCTATTTATAGAGTGAGGTAGGGGGCAGGGGTCTTGGAGGTATATAGCTGCTGGTGGGCCCGGGCTGAGGCAATCTGGTCTGGTAGCATTCTAGTTCGGCGAGCTTCATTCGGTGGTGAGGTTGGACCGGTGGTAGCCTCGTTCGGTAGGGAGATGTTGGAGTTTGGTCCGGTGGTGCCTGGTCCGGCTATGGTGGTCCGGTGATGGGTGGATATTGGAGAGGTTGGTCCGGTGGGCCTGGTCCGGTGAAGTCTGGTTCGGCAGGAGCTTATGCCGAATGGAGTGGTGGACCGAATGAGGTTGGCTCGGTAGGGGGTAGATCCGGTAGTGGAGTAGCCGAATGGAGGGAGCCCGAATGAGGTGAAGGCCGAATGAGGAGGTGATTGGTCGTGCTGAATGAAGTGGAGATTGCGAACCCGAGTGAAACTGTGGCTTCCTGGTCTCGAGATCTTCTGGGTGAAAATTCGCCCAACACTTGCATAGATCACCGTCGATCCACTGATTAGGTTTCTAGATCAAGAACTCCAACCCTCCTTGCCTCTGGATCACTAATTTAAGGTGGGTTTGCTAATTATGATGTTGATTTTTCGTTTTTGTGATGACAGTCGTGGAAAGTCCGATTAATTGTAATTTTACGGAGGAAGACAGTAAACGAAGTCTTGAGTTCTAAACCAAATGATATTCGGGCCTTGCTCCAGCGCTTGGAACGTTTCTTTATCTACATTTACAGAATCAAAATCGACTTGCACAAAGTTACATCGTCAATATAGTATGATGCATCGCGAGTTGGCCTTAGCCCTTCTGAAGGACTTGGATTTTTTTCGTTTTCTTTTGCATGCTCAGTATTCCTATATAAGATGAACTTTGTGCATTACTTCTAACAACGGATCCGTTATTGATTATGGAACGATAATGGGTAAGTGTAGAAGAAGTAAAGACAAAAAGAAAATGATGCGTGAAGCCCTTTTCCTTTCCCGCTGCGAGCGAACTATCCACATGGGATAAAGCATTGTAGAGTTAAAGACACCGAGCTCACCCCCAATAGACAATACACTATATTTGCTCCGATACATACTTGAACTGATGTGTCGGCATGGTTAATATCTCTTCGAAATTCAATTGTTGTAGAGGGAATTCTTAGTTTAACGTAGAATTACCTGAACATTTCTGACCAAAGTCCTGTTGTTTAGAATGAAGTAGCCATCTTCTCGCCGTAAGTCTAGCAGAGGAAGCCCTACATTTTCAGAAGCTGAATCATCATATGTTGCCCCTTCTCCCTCCTCTTAACAGGTTGAGGAAGGCCAGTTAATTCCAATCGGTTCGGTCTTGAATAAACACCTCCTAACTTTAGAGTTCTTCTCAATCCGCCGGAGAGAGCATCCTCCGTGATTTCTGCTAAAGTTTTGCACAACATATGCCTGCAACATGGAATCCTAGAATAAGATGTGTGCCTTCTAGAGAAGTATGAGTTTGCTTACATGCCGCCTCCGTGATACACTGCTTGTCACAGGTATATGTGCTTGAATGGTGCGGTGCCCCCTTTCAACGACTTTTTGAGAGAAACCCACTCAAACTTAGGAATCGCTCCATTCAAGATTCACACCAACGGATACGCCATCTTAACTTTTCTACACATCCTTTTCATGTGATCATTCAATCGTGCTATGAACTTTGGCAAGTTGCGATATTTACTTTCATTCAAAAGAAGAGATGAGTTTCCATCCTTGGTTGTAATTGAGTCTCAGAAAAACCGTAAAATTGTATTGATACTGCTGAGCAACCTATCTCAATTCAAGACTCGATACATCTTTGTCAGATGTCCTAAGCGGTTCAACAGTCTTAGGACAATTGGGGGGTAAATTCTCCTTCTTACTCATTAAGTTCTGATGTGTAGCTATGGAATCACTAACAAGTCGAATACTTCTTATAGTTATTCTGAGGCCGAACAAGGACTCGTTTCTCGATGAAACTTTCTAAACCTTAAAGGCTATCGATGCTGGGGAAAGATCCATTAAAGTCTTATTGACTAATGAAAACTTGCTTCAATATGGACTATTGCATCTAGGGAGATCTTTAATTCCAGTTGATGTCCCGTCTCCTTCTCGATCCAGGATACGTATGCGATCCACTTCGTCATCTCTCGGTTACAAAGAGGGCGCTTCTTGAGAAAGGGAAGGCATATCCGACAAGTTGGCCGAAGAGGCTCGCGAGGGAAAAGACTCTATCACGGTCAAAGTTAGTTGCCCAGCTAGAATGCCTTCGATTTTGGAAGAAGGAGAAGAGGATTTTAAACAGATATAAGGCAATGCTGCACTGGCAATAGAAAAGGAGGAAGGTGAAATTGATTGGA
This sequence comes from Allium cepa, assembly GCA_030765085.1. Classification (NCBI taxonomy): domain Eukaryota; kingdom Viridiplantae; phylum Streptophyta; class Magnoliopsida; order Asparagales; family Amaryllidaceae; genus Allium; species Allium cepa. The sequence continues at coordinate 623,518,204 of CM060938.1, read as the reverse complement.
GCAGCGATGAGTCCTCCTCTAGTGATGACTATGACTTCGATGCAGATTCGAATGATGGAGATTTTGAATTGTGCGATGGGACTGCGGGGATGAGTCGCGTTGTTTCGAGCTCTCCTCCTCTAAAGATAAGCTAAAAAGATGATGCTCTAGAAGCCAAATAATGTCGGGAATTCCTGATTTAATAGGCCAGCGTAGATTTCAAAGACCCGAGCAATGTATACGTCGATTTCGATGCACTCATGGGGGATGAATTAGAATTCGAAGCTAAGTTTCCTCGTCCGAGCCAAATTGCACCTGAAATCAGTCTGATTCCTTCCACGATGGCTGCCTGATCCGGTTTGTGATGTTGCTTTAGGCCCTTCCCCAAAACTCATTGCACATTTCAGTAGGGTTACACTCACTTACAAATGTACTTTTCCTGCCTATTCTCCCTTACTAAGAATTCTTATCTATTCATCATGTCAGGTACCATAAGAGGATGCGGTCTCTATGATGATCTCAACGAATTTACCGACCCTCAATGCTGGCTGAAGCGAACTTCCAACAGTTACTACCCTCGCGAAACAGAGAAGAAATATCGAAGAAGAAAGGATCTACTGGTTGAAGCTCATTACCGAGATAAGAGGGAATGGGGTCGAGTATACCAAGGTGGGCATGAAAATTGAAAGACTTCAACGAGCGAGAGGAGTCGCCTAAAAAGTAAAAAGTAGATCGCAGTTCTCATTCTTTGAAACAACAAGCCTTTGCTCCAGCACCCGGTTCAATTGATCAGGAAATCCCGGTTGCTTCTGTCCCCATTATGTCTTTAACTCAAGTTCCATCTTGTCCCTTACACCAGGTTCTTCACACCTCCATCGGAGATTTTCTCATGTTATTCCATTTGGCTCTCCCAGGCTTGAAGCAGCGCTCCTCTAGTTGTTTGTAAGGGTGGTTAAATTTGATCATGATCTCCATCCAGTTTGCAAAGATACATACATGCCCCACCTTTAGGCTATCCAGAATGATTTAGAGCAAGCCGAAGGGTGGGAAAAATTAAATAAACAGCCTGTGGACACGAACTGCAAAAACTACCAGGAAATCCTCTCCTTTGAGTCGGAGAAGGATGACTATGAAAGAGCGTTTGCAAAATGAGATGCCGGAATCATACAGCTGGAAGAAGAAAAGGATATGACACTTTAAGAAATCATCCTGAGAGAGAAATTAAAAAGCGCATGCCGAAGAAGTTAAGTTGCAAGCGGAACTTGAAGCCTACAATATGATCATCGAAGCCCAAAGGAAGACTATTTTCGATCATAATAAAATCATAGAAGGACATAATAAGATTATCACCGAATATGAATAAGTCGTGAAGTTGTGCGATAAAACCACCTCCGATTAGGCTGAGGTAATCGTCATGCTCCTAGACCAAGTTGCGTAGCTTAGCATCGATAAAAATCGTGTTGAAGTTGAGAAGGCCGCCATTACGGTGGATTATTTGGAGCTTCAGAATACTTTTGAGAGAAAGATGGATGGATGAGACCATCTTGAACTTTTATGTCAACTCCCTACTGCACCTTGGGAGTCTTAGTTACTTAGGCTCTAAATTCTCGTGCACTCTCGTTGTGGTTTAGGAGGAAACCATGACCCATTTCCATGATATCGGGGATGTTTACACCGAGAAAGACTGGAGAACGCCTATCTCAACGAAGAATAAAAGAAGGCGTTTCTAGTAGGCCGGGCGATTTTGCGAATTAAGAGAGAAAAGGAAGCTGTCGATGTTGCCACGACAGCAACTACCAATGCGTTACCAGAGCCTTTTATTTCCTGTCCCTATGAAAAATCGAGGTATCCCCGTGATCCATCAACAAGTTCTGGGTTGAGGCTTCCCCTCGAGTTGTGGAATCATCGAAGGGGGGTGAAGGCAATGAATATGAGGATGACATTCTCGGTTACTCTTCTGGTGCAGGTAAACTACTTGTTTCTCCCGAGTTCGAGAACTTTCAACTTATGCTGCAAGAGCAAGACAAATTTAATGCTTTCATTTTTGATATTATAGGCCAATCTTCCTTATCTGTTGATACGCCGGTTTCTTCGTTGCCTGGACCTGTTGCTATCTCTATCACTTCTGTGCTTATTTCTGTATCTTCCCGATCGCCATGTCCATGTCTGGCTCGTAGCCGGGGCCAGAATCTCAGAAGATCGCCCCACTGCATGACTTGGATGACCCTTTCGTATCGTTGGAGGGCGACTTCACGACCGTCGAATTTTGGGAGCAGGAAATTCAGATTGTGTAGCCACGCAAATCCCAACTAGAACAGGTTGCCTTTAAGATGGAGAATGTTGAAGCGATAAAGGTCTCTAAGAGCTCCCGTAGATCTAAAATCGCAAAATGAAAGGCGAGTCTTCTAAGAAAGCTACAAACAAGAAGAAGATGCATCACCGAGGAAATAGTTGACAACAATGTTAGAGACACTACCCCTGAGGCGAAGTAAAAACATCAGACAAACGGCAGGAAGGGGAGTGGTGAAAAAATGCACTAAGAAGCTTGGATGGTAGCCGATCAGATTTTGGGTCCTTTTGTATTGTTTGGTTCAAGTGGAGAGTTTGCACTTAATATTTTTGTTCTGTTGGGATGGTGTCTGTACTATTTCTTTTGTTGACCGGTATAGTGTGGGTATGGCCCTCACTTTTTGACTTGTACAGAAGAAAGTTACAAGTAATACATTGTTGATATTTTAACTTTACCTTTACTTATCTGTTTATATGTGTTCTGTGCACTTATGTCTATTTTGTTTACTTCTTTTTTACTTTAGCTAGTCCTATGATTAATGCCAAAATTCTTCATTTGGAGTACCAGAACTTGTGAAATTTTTTTAAGCATTTTTATTTAAGTAGCGGTGTATGCCCCTTAGTTCACAAGGCTGTTTACTTCAAATTGTTGGCAAACGACCGAATTTTATGGTTTGAATAATTTACATACCAATGCTTGGAATTTTACTAAGTCACAATTCGATTCTTTCTTTTACAAGTTTTGTAAATTTTTTATATAGTTTATGTTTTGATGCGATTCTGGAAAGTATGCAACGTATGCATGTTATAAATGTGTAGAAAAATGTAAACTAAGTGCATAACATATAGTTATGAGATTAACTATTAGAAAATTTAGAAACATATAGCTACAAGATTAACTTAATAAATAATATTTGCAAATTTTTGGAAGTTAAACCACTTATCACTTCAAAAAAACATAGTAGATACTTATTGAGTTTCATTTCTTAGTTTTTTTGCAATCTTCAAATATGATCTTTATTGCTTAGACCATGCACATTATATGTGTTAATTGTAGGTAGTTAAATGTTATCCACATTAAGTGTTATAGTTAATCATTATGTGTCAGCAATTGGAGACTTCTCCTAGTTCGTAGCGCTCCGATTTTTGTTGGAGTCGTGCCCGTTACTTCTGATAATGAGGGTGGGTTGGTCATCATCATTCCTGTGGTGGATAAGTTTCTCGATATTTCTAGGTCAATTCTGGTACATAAAAGTGTGCACGACTTATGGGACAAGCGGCTTTTTGGAAGTATGTGCAGCTTATGAAACGGGTGGCTTTTAGGATCGATATGACCCATCGATCCGAAACCATTTTTATACTCCTTGACGTTTCCTATGTTCAGGCAATTAAGGAGTTTATGTTTTAAGAGTATGATTACACGGCTCGAAGAGTCAATGCATGGCTTATGGGATGCACGGCTTTTGGAACCGATACCATCGGTACGGAACGGTTTTTAGTACTCCTCGATGTTGCCTATCTTCGGGCGACTTAAGGAGTTTATGTTTAAAGAGCATGATTTCATGGCTCGGAGAGTTAACGCGTGGCTTATGGGATGCGTGGCTTTTGATACTTCTCAATGTTGCACGTCTTCGGGCAATGTGAGGAGTTTGCATTTTAACAGTTAGTACGCGGCTTATGGGATGCATGGCTTTTTTAATTTAAGCCTTCTCGATATTGCCAAGGCAACACCGGTTCATAGAAGGCAGGGATTGGGTTCTGTCGATCCACGGTCTGAGTCGATTTGCTTCAATCGACCCGGCAGGTAAGTGTAGTGTACTTGAGTTCCACTTTCTCAAGTAGCGATTAGATAGTTTTGAGTCAATTTGGACCCGTTGGCTCAACAGGTTATTATTATGAACATAGTTTTGTTGGTTCAAAAAGAGAATTAATTTTATTAGAAAAGTTTGGCAAGTTTTTGCCTATTTACAATGCCCCTAGTATCCCCGGATGGCTTAATTGCTAAAACATAGAATGTACATAAGGTAGTTTTCAAATGAAGTAACGGCATATCAATCCGCTATTCCATGCTCTGGGAAACTGGATTCAATTGACGATCGTTAGTTTGAAAGTCCCATCCCTTCACTTTTGAATGATCATATACAGCCCTTAACAGTTTGGTCCGAAAGCCCCTGAAACGGGGTATACTCGTTTAAGGACGAGGTCTCCCACTTCGAAGGTTTGGTTATCAACTTTGGAGTTAAAGTATCGCGAGACCCTTTTTTGGCGGGCAACGATTCTCAACTCGATTTCTTCCTTTCTTTCGCCACTCATATCTAGTTATTCGAGTAGGAGCTACCTGTTTTTTTCTGAATTTTTTTTTCCTTCGGTGTGAAGGGACTTCTAGTTCGATGGGACTCATTGCTTCCGAGCCATATGCCAGAGCGAACAGAGTGTGACCGGTTGCCGCTTTATGGGTTGTTCTGCAAGCCCATAGTGCAAGTGGAAGTTCATTAACCCAGTTTCCTTTTACTTTAGTTAGTCGCTTTTTGATAGTCGACCTGATGATCTTATTTATTGCTTCCACCTACCTATTTTCTTGTAGATGAGCGACCGTGGAAAATCTCTTCTCAATTTTGAAGCGTTTGTAGAAATCTTTGAAGTTGGTGCTTTCAAATTGGGTTCCATTGTCAGTGATGATTTTCTATGGCACACCAAACCTGCAAATAATATTTTTAGTAACAAAATTAATGACTTTCTTTGTGGTTATGATGCCCAGCAATTCTGTTTCTACCCACTTCGTGAAATAATCAACGGCAACTATAGCGTATTTGGCCCCTCCTTTTGCTATTGGTAGTACGCCAATCAAGTCGATTCCCCATGTTGCAAATGGCCACGGGCTGACCGTCTACATTAGCTTTATTGATGGAGTTCTTTTAATTTTCTCGAATCTTTTGCAACGACCACACCATCTGGCGTAGTCTGCTGCATCGCGGTTTATTATCGTCTAGAAGTATCCGTATCGGAGAACCTTCTTTGCAATAGTTTGCCCCTCAGTATGGTCTCCGCATTCGCCTTCTTGCACTTCCTTGACGATCTATCGGACTTCATTGTCGAACACACATCTAAGAAGGGGGTTGAGAATCCCCTTTGGTAGAGTATTCGATCTTGTATTATTAATCGTGGTGCTTTACAGAGAAGCATTTTGCGCTGATTCCAGTCACTTCGAAGGGTCCCTTTAAGTAAGTAGTCCTTTTATCGGTGTCATCCATGTTTTCGATTCGGCGGTGGTTTCGAGAATCCAATAGACATCCATTTCGTCTATAGTTAGGGTGGTTAGAGTCCCAACCGAGACGTGTGTTAGCAACAAAATTGGTCACTAACACCCTTAGAAAGATTGTGTAGAGAGAATAATGAAGAAAACAAACTGAAAAAGAGAAGAAAATGTAAATTAAAATGCGGGAAGTGTGAACACCAAATTTATAGTGGTGCGGCGCAGTGGCCTACGTCCACTTTGAAGCTGATCTTTATTTTCCACTTGATACTTGATTACAGTTACAATCCGTTCTTAAGTAATAGAATACAGTTGCAAGGTAAAAGAAATAAGTCTTGAATGAGGATTCAATACGGCAGAGTCTCCCCAGTGCTCTCTAAAATCTGATCCCGTTTTCTGTGCCCCTGCCTCTCTATTTATAGATGAAAGTGGGTTGGACTTCCCTGGTGGGCCAGGTGGCCGAATAACTTGGTCCAAGTAGTGTATGTACTGTATGCCGAACCAGGGAGGCCGGACAAGGCATGCCGACCCGAACTCCTTGTGCCGAACGAAGCATGCCGAGTCTCCCCTATTTAGGTCGAGCGAGGCGAGAGGTTGAATGAGAGATGCAGGTCGAATGGGGCAGGAATGCCGAACGATAGTAATGCCGAGTGAAGGGCTTGGCCGAGTGAAGGGTTTGACCAAATGGGTTCTTCAGCCGAACGACTCAAGGCCTAACGATCTCCTGGATACCGGACGATCTCAAGCCGAGCATGCTGACTTCTCTGAGGAGCACTTGTGCTGAGTGAACTACGTCGAACGATGCTGGGACGCCGAACGATCTTCTGGAGGCCGAACGATCCTTTGCTTCTTCATGCCGAACGATCTTATGCCGAGCACGATCTTGGACTACCGAGCACTATCTAGTGCCGAATGTTCTTGCCTACCGACTGTCTATAGATGCCGGTTGTCACATATGCTGAGCGCTCCTTATGCCGAGTGTAATTCTAAATGGCCGAAAGTTTTTCGATGCCGAGTGCAACTTTGAATACCGAACGTTCTAGTTGCCTGGTCGATTTTCCAGTTAACATTTTGCCCCCCAAATTACGCCATGTATTCGATAAGGGTGTGCTTTGTACTACAGAATTCGCGCAATGCCACCGAGTGCTTTGGATGCCGAACATTCTTTGCCGAACGATACGAATGCCGAGCGATTTGAAGTAACCGAACGACACCGTTTTGACCGGTAGAACCGGTCAGACTCTTCACCTTCTTCTTCTTCCCTATAAATCCTGTCTTCTTCTTCCTCATTTCTTTTTTCACCTTCACCTTTCAACCCCGAATCTTCGAACCATCCTTGCAATCGGACTTTAAGTACTTCTTAATCCTTCCTAAAGCTCGATTCACGAACTAGGTATAATCCCTTTGCCCAACTACTTTCAACAAATTCGCATAGGACTGAGTCGTTGCCGAACAGGCTGTGTGGAGGAATCAAATTATGTCTCCAAGGCCGATCGTTGTGAGGTAGGGAGAGATGGTTCGGGACGAACGCTTCGTAGGGTTTGTTTCGTTGTTTGAGAGGGACGCTGTGGTTCGGCACGACCTCTGTGTATTAGATAAGGCCACGGGAAAGAGTTAGGTGGAGGAGAGGAAAATATAGAGGTCGTGCCGAGTGTTACGACTTGGCATAACCTTGGTTCGGCACGGCATATTGTTGAGCGAACGATGGGTTTGGATGTGAGCCAGTGGATAGGCCGGGTGTTGTTTCGGCCGAATAGTACTTCGCCGAGCGATACTCACTCAGTACAAACTGAAGGTGGGCCGACGATGGTTGTAGGCCGAACAAGGACTTTGCCGATCATACTTAGGCCGGACAAACATTAATGCCAAACATACTGACATGCCGAACAAAAATGAATGCCGAATATACTTAGGCCGGACAAACACTAATTCCAAACATACTGACATGCCGACCAAACTCAAATGCCGAACATACTGACATCTTGTCCAATTTCATAGCCGAACTTTACTTGCCGTAACCAAATAACTTATTTTAGCGTTTTCTTAACCTGGAACTGTAATCGCCCTACAGAAGGCTCTTGGAGACGGTCAGCGATGATGGTTTTCAGAGGCGGCGATTGCAAGCTTAGTTTTATTCTAAATGCTTATACACGATTGAACGCACTAGTTCACACACCACGTGGGGGGATTATTCGTGTTGTTAACTCTAACATTGGTCATTTTTCAAGTATAGTTCACACAGGTGCTTAGTTGAATCCACTATCTATTCAAGATGTCTAAAAAGTCCAGTTCCCCTACACTTTCCGACAGACCCGGGCCATCTTCAAAGCAAACAGTCGCCGATACATCTGACCCGTCAGTTTCTCCCGCTCACGACTGGGCTCCTGATACCTTGGAGTCGTCGATCTTATTGGATAGCCCAGTTGACTCACAGGCTTCGAGGGTCACCGAAGCCGCTCTTCAGCGGATATGTTATATTCATGGTATCCCGTTCTTCGACGTGTTAGTTCCATCGGGGCACGACCGTCCACATTTGCCTCCAGCGGGATATACAGCGTGCAACAAGTTCATGTGTTGGGTTGGCAGCGTACCACCATTCAATCTATTTCTTCGAGATGTGCTGCGGTATCTTGACGTCGCCCCATCACAGCTACATCCAAACGGTCACGCCTTCATCTATGGCACGTACGTGCTCTTTATGGCCGTCTTCTCTAGGCCCCCAACCCCTGGCGATATTAGGTACACATACATTACCAAGAAACGGGGAGACAGTCCCTCTTACATGTTTCTTGAGCCACATCGGAAGTGCCAAATTTTCACCAGCGCGTGGAGCAGCAAATTCGCCCAGTACAAACAGGAATGGTTTTACATGCGCTGCCCACAGGGTTTTGCGAGGAGATGGTTTGAAGGAAGTAAGTCTTCTTCCTGAATTGATGTCCGTTCCCAATCGGTTTTAAGTTAACTTATCGTTTCATCTTTTCAGATTCCATTCCACGTCCCGAGGGTCGAGGGTACTCTGATGCTGTCGAAGCCATTAGAGCCCTTCCTGCTGAGTAATGAGATATCCGAACCCTCATTTCCAATGAGTCATTATCAAGGTTCGGTCTGCTAGCTCCTGGCCGCCGGATTAGTCTTCCTGAGGGCGCCTCGCTTCCCAAACCTGTACCCGCTAGAGGGCAAAAACTGCCTGAATCATCTATTCGCCCTTCTCTTGAAGTTCCGGAAGAGGGGGAAATTCCAAACGGGCCACCTCAAAAGCAAGGTGAGGATTTGGTCCCTGCGGTCGAAGTTCATGATATTGAAACGTCATCTTCCCCTTCGAAGGGGAAAAAGAAGATGGCGTGCAAGTTGAGGAAGGAGAAGGTTGGGGTACTTCCAAAGTTACGCCTATCCAGCCAGAGAAAGAGGCTTCTTCACAGCGCGTTGAAAGTTCTCTGAAGGGCTTATCGAACCTCTCCATTCCCGACGACTTGTTCAACTATGATTTCAATGACCCGGAGTTGTTTAAGTTCCGCTCACCCGCCAGGGGCGATGCGAGTGTCGCAGCTCCGAACCGAGGGGAAAAGACTCCCGTTAGCAAAGCCACTGGTCCGTCAGAGGGGAACACTAGGACACACACGGACACGTGCACTTCACTTTGCACCTACTTTTCTTTCATCATTTTGTTCTCTCGCTGATTCGCTATTGTTTGAATTCTTTACAGGTGACATGGGGCGTTCGCACGGATATGACCGCCTTCGCGGTTCGTCGACTTTACGCCAATCCGGTCGGGACTCAGGTCTCGAGAAGCGTAGAGACAAAGATAGCGATAGCGATAGCGACAGCGAACGAGATTATCATTCCCGGGACTCGTCATTCCGGAAGAAAACTCATTATCAGCCCGAACTCCACCAGGAGACCTCTTCTCATCAGGAGCGAAGAAAAGAAAAGCGCGGTCATAAGAGGTCGCATTCCGATGCTCCTCGGGACCAACACTCTGAGTCCTCTTCTACCCGGCATTCCCGAGACTCTCAAAGGAGGGGCGAACTTTCAAAGCCGTCTCCTCCCGCTCCAGCGACAGGCCCGATAGTGTCGGAGAAACTGACCGAACTCAAGGCCAAATTTTCGAAGATTTGTTTCAATGGGCTAAAGTTTCTCCCAGCGATTCACCCTATACCCGGAGATGTTAAGCAAAATGCCATTGCCTGTACCAATGACGTCTATGTTCAACATGACGCATTCGTTCATCTGGCTGAGAAGCTTTCTGAAGTCTCTGTGGAGCGCCACCAAGAAATTGACCACCTAAAGCTTGAAGCTATTCATGACAGGGATATCATTAAGGCCCAGGATGATGAGTTGACCACTTATAAGTCTGAGCTTGAGGTCGCCCGTCAGCGCGCTAAGGACACCGCCGAGGTTGTTTCCCGCCTTGAATTAACTCATAAGAAAGAGCTTGATGAGTCAGTCCAACGGCGTGGTGCTCTAGATTTGGAGAAGGACTCCGTTCAGAAGGAGCGGGACATACTCAGCCAACTGGTCAAGGAACTCGAAGAGCAACTCCATGAGGAGAAGAAAGAAAAATTGGCCTCCCAGGTTGAGGCACAACACTATTGCGATGAGATCGTCGCCACCCGGCTCCTAAAGGAGAAGCTCGAGGATGATTTCTCCAAAGTCGAGGCACTAAAGAATGAGGCTCGCGAGGAGGGCAAAAAGATGGCAACTGCCAACATCGAATCTCGCCTTGAGGCGGCCAGGGAGGAAGGCAGGGAAGAGATCAAGACTGAATTCGATCCGCTCATCGCTGAATTCAACGCCCGAGTTCTCATGCATCGAGATCTAACTTTTTTGGGCGAGGGCTACCTTGAGTCTCTGCTCGAGGCTTGGGAGACCTTGATTCAAATCAGGAAGGCCGAAAGCAGCGTCGAAGAGGTCGATGAGGAAGCTTTGATTACGGAGTTATTGAAGGGAAAAGAACCTTCAGTCCTATCAGCGGCTATGGCCCTATACAGCAAAGGTTCCCCCTCGAGGAAAGGAAAGGAAGTGGTTATTGGTCCATCCGGCATCGTGCCCTCAGTTCGTGCGCCTACTCAGCCGGCTAGCCGACCGGTACTTGATCCCTTCGAGAAGCACCTTGGCTATGACCCGGATGCCCCCGGGCTTGGCGTTCATGTTCTATCTCCCATCCCGGAGGGTGAGACCCCTTTGACAACCGAGATTCCACCGACACCCGGTAAGCAACTTCTTTGCTTCATAGGGTTTCTGTGTTTTTCTAGAAGCTGTCATGCTCTAACATTTGTTCTCTTGTGACTTTGTGCAGGTTGTTCTGACCCCGAGCCCACTCCGAGGAGCGATGTCTCCAAGGAGCTGGAGAAAGAAACGAGTGAGGCTGCTCGAGTTGGCGAGGGTCCTGGCCCAGATGCCCAAGTAATCGAGGCACTCGCTGAAGGCAAGTCCGACTCTTCTTTCGAGAGTTTTGAAATAGAAATCACGGTCGCCTCTGAGCATGCATCTGAGCCGAGCATGAAGGAGCGGCTCGATAAAGAGAAAGAAGTGACAGCCAGAGTTAAGGCTGAGCATCGGGATGTGGACCTGGACGACCCCTTGAACAAACCGTTGAAGGTCATCCTCCCTGGCGAGTCCAAGTCTATGGACGTTCCCCTTACATATTCGGTCGTCACCCCTCCATCAGGGAAGGATTCCAAGGGTAAGCGCTTTGGGAAGGAATCATCTGGGAAGAAGTCAAAGAAACACAAGAAGTGACCATCGTCCTCGTTCAATGATAGTTAATTTAGGTCATGTAATGATTTTTGCAGACTGTGTAAATAGGCTGTCGACTCCGGACTTCGGAGCGCTTTTGTAGCGAAAAGCTTTTCAGGAATAAAGTTCAGTTTCATTTTCTGTCTTTTCAAAAGATTCTTGTCATTCAGTTTTCTTTGTGATTGTGATTGTGAGTGAAATCTGAACTGCTGTGAATAACATAGACCTCCTGGTTCACCTTTGCATAGCTTGGGAATTCTTTGGAGTTGTTCAATCTCCATTCTGTGCTTCATGTATTTAAAATATTTCCTAGCCCGCATGTCGGGGACTCGGCATATCCAAGCCATTTGTGTCATAGTTCATATTCAAGGGGCTTGAAGATTTGAATCACTTACATTCGAGTCCGTGCTCTGGGGATTTATAGTATTCCAGTCCGCGCTCCGGGGACTTGGGGATTTCGAATCATTTATACCCGAGTCTGCACTCCGGGGACTTTGAGTAATCCAGTCCGCGTTCTGGGGACTTGGAGATTTTGGATCGTTTATACCCGAGTCCGCATTTCGGGGACTTCGAGTACTCCAGTCCGCGCTCCGGGGACTTGGAGATTTTGAGTCGTTTATACTCGAGTCCGCACTCCGGGGACTTCGATTACTCCAATCCGCGCTGCGGGGACTTGGAGATTTTCAATCGTTTATACTCGAGTCCGCACTCCGGGGACTTCGAGTACTTCAGTCCGCGCTCCGGGGTCATGGAGATTTTAAGTCGTTTATACTCGAGTCCGCACTCCGGGGACTTCGAGTACTCCAGTCCACACTCCGGGGACTTGGAGATTTTGAGTCGTTTATACTCGAGTCCGCACTCCGGGGACTTCGAGTACTCCAGTCCACACTCCGGGGACTTGGAGATTTTGAGTCGTTTATACTCGAGTCCGCACTCCGGGGACTTCGAGTACTCCAGTCCACACTCCGGGGACTTGGAGATTTAGAATCGTTTAGACTCGAGTCCGCACTCCGGGGACTAGAGTTTTAGAATCGTTTATACTCGAGTCCGCACTCCGGGGACTTGGAGATTTTCAATCGTTTATACTCGAGTCCGCATTCCGGGGACTTCGAGTACTCCAGTCCGCGCTCTGGGGACTTGGAGATTTTAAGTCATTTATACTCGAGTCCGCACTACGGGGACTTCGAGTACTCCAGTCCGCGCTCCGGGGACTTGGAGATTTTAAGTCGTTTATACTCGAGTCCACACTCTGGGGACTTCGAGTACTCCAGTCCGCACTCCGGGGACTTGGAGATTTTGAGTCGTTTATACTCGAGTCCGCACTCCGGGGACTTAGAGTACTCCAGTCCGCGCTCCGGGGACTTGGAGATTTTGAGTCGTTTATACTCGAGTCCGCACTCCGGGGACTTCGAGTACTTCAGTCCGCGCTCCGGGGACTTGGAGATTTTGAGTCGTTTATACTCGAGTCTGCACTTTGGGGACTTCAAGTACTCCAGTCCGCGCTCCGGGGACTTGGAGATTTTGAATCATTTAGACTCGAGCCCACACTCCGAGGACTTGAAGTACTCCAGTTCGCACTCCGGGGACTTGGAGATTTAGAATCGTTTATACTCGAGTCCGCACTTCGGGGACTTCGGGTACTCCAATCCGCGTTCCGGGGACTTGGAGATTTAGAATCGTTTATACTCGAGTCCGCACTCCGGGGACTTCGGGTACTCCAGTCCGCGTTCCGGGGACTTGGAGATGTTAAGTTGTTTCTGAGCATTCGTACTCTAGTCAGAATATCATAATTTTCAACCGCTTGTCACAGGAATATCATATGCAGAGACATTAATCATTTATGAAAAAGGTGGCTTCAAGCCTTTATTAATGAGAGCAAGCTGAATTGTCTTATTACATGCCAAGAACTGGAAATGGAAACATACTGGAAATAAGTGCAACTACTGCATAAAGGAAATAGATTAATTGTAGTAATGCCGCAAGTGCTCGCTGTTCCATGCTCCGGGGAGTGTCACACCATCGACGGTCGCTAGCTTGAAAGTTCCTTCTCCAAGCCTCCGTTCAACGACGTATGGACCTTCCCATGTGGGGTTCATATGCGACGGGACTGGAAAAACTCGTTTCAAAATGAGATCTCCCACATCAAAGATTCTTGGTCGGACTTTCTCATTATAATATCTCGCGACCCGATGTCTGTACGAGGCTGCTCTCAGATCAGTTCTTCGCGTTTTTCATCGATAAAGTCCAATGATTCCAGTAAGAGATCCTGGTTCGACGCGGGGTCGTAATGAGTCAACCGATGTGATGGAACTTCAAGTTCTACGGGTATGACGGCTTCCGTGCCGTACGCCAATGTGAATGGTGTGTGGCCAGTCGCGGTCTTGTGGGTAGTTCTATAGGCCCAAAGTGCTGTCGGGAGTTCATCTACCCACTTGCCTCTAGCTTTTTCCAAACGCTTCTTCAATATGGACTTGATTATTTTGTTTACAGCTTCTACCTGCCCATTCTCCTTCAGGTGAGCAACTGCTGCGAACCTTTTCTCAATGCCATACTTTTGACAAAATTCTTTGAATTCTTTGCTCTTGAATTGAGTCCCGTTATCTGTTATGATGGTCCGTGGAAGACCAAAGCGGCATATGATATTTCGTACAACGAAATTAATGACTTTCTTGGTGGTGATCGCGACCATAGGCTCTGCTTCTGCCTATTTGGTGAAATAATCGACTGCCACTATTGCATATTTCGCGCCTCCTTTGGCTAAGGGTAATGAACCAATCAGGTCAATTCCCCACATTGCAAATAGCCAGGGACTAACCATTTGCGTGAGTTCCGTCGGCGGGGCTCTCAGAATTTTCGCGTATATCTGGCATTTGTCACATTTCCTCACATAGTTTACGGCGTCGCGGTTCACGGTTGGCCAATAGTATCCGTAGCGGAGGATTTTCTTTGCCAAAGTTTGCCCCCCGGTATGATCACCACACTCTCCCTCATGGACTTCCTCCAGTACCCTTTTTATCTCGTCATGGGCCACGCACCGGAGTAAGGGGGTCGAGAATCCCCTGCGATACATTACTCCGTTCTGTATTACATAACGCGAGGCCTTACGAAGGACTTGGCGTCTTTCACTCCTCTTCTCAGGCAAACCCCCATGTTGTAAGTACTGTTTGATCGGGGTCAACCACGATTCCCTTTTGATTTCGGTCTCCAAGACAAAATCTATCTCCATCATGTCTATACTTGGGGCAAGTAGGGTCTCGACAGGGTACAATCCTATCTGCTGTGCATCGCCAGTGCTTGCGAACTTTGCTAATGAGTCAGCTTCTCTATTCTGTTCGCGTGGGACATGGAAGATGTCATAATATTCGAGACATGCCAGTAGTTCTCGAGTGCGAGCAAGGTAAGGAGCCAGTCTCTGCCCCTTTGCTTGATAGTCTCCGCGCACCTGATAAACTACCAGCTGTGAGTCACAGAAGATTTCGATTGACTTCATTCCCAACTTGATAACGAGTTTCAAGCCAGCAATCGATGCCTCATATTCGGCTTTGTTATTTGTTGCTGCAAATTCAAGCTTCAAAGCGTAGCAGATTGATCGGTCCTCTGGGGTTATGAGGACGATACCTGCCCCCGAGCGATGGTCGTTAGATGCCCCATCGGTGTACATCTTCCATCGAACGGGAGGTACGACCCTGTGTCCGCTCGGTTCATCTGGCAGAGTGAATTCGGCGATGAAGTCAGCTAGTGCTTGTCCTTATATAGCCCTTCATGGTAGGTAGGCAATGTCGAACTGACTCAACTCAATGTTCCATTTTAGCATCCTTCCGGAAGTTTTCGGTCGTTGGAGTACTTGTCGCAATGGTTGGTCAGTGTAGACACTGATCGAGTGTGCCTAGAAGTATGGACGAAGCTTGCGTGATGCAATCACCAAGCAATAGGCGAGTTTCTCAATCTTTGGATAGTTCCTTTCCGCCCCCGTCAGGCGTTTACCAACATAGTAAACTGGCCTTTGAACTCGGTCCTCCTCGCGGACCAGGGCTGTGCTGATGGCATGTTGAGAGACCGCTAAGTATACGTACAACATATCGTGGTCTACTGGTTTCGACAGCACCGGGGGACTCTCCAGGTGTCTTATCAAAGCCCGGAACGCTTCGTCACAGTCGGTGGTCCATTCGAAGTTTCTCTTTCCTTTCTTTATAACTTCAAAAAATGGAATACACTTGTCTTTAGCTCTGGATATGAATCGACTAAGCGCAGCCACTTTTCCGTTCAAGCTTTACACCTGTTTGATGGTTCTGGGTACTCGTATATCCCGGATGGCCTGGATCTTTTCCGGGTTAGCTTCAATTCCTCGTGCATTCACAATGAAACCCAAGAATTTTCCTGATACCACGCCGAACGAACATTTCAAAGGATTGATCTTCATCCCGAAGTGCCTCAGTATATCGAACATCTCTGCTAAGTCTCGGATGTGGTCGTTTGATTGTCGTGACTTCACAAGCATGTCATCCACGTAGACTTCCATCGTTTTTCCAATCTGATCTTTGAACATTCGATTTACCAGAAGTTGGTAAGTTTCTCATGCATTCTTCAATCCGAAGGGCATTGCTACGTAGCAACACAACCCGACGTTTGTGACAAAGCTGGTGTGCTCTTGGTCCGGGATGTGCATAGGAATTTGATTATAGCCAGAGTACATGTCCATAAATGATAGTAACTCATGTCCGGCTGTTCAATCGACCAGTTGGTCGATCCTTGGTAGCGGGAAAACGTCCTTTGGGAAGGCTTTGTTTAAATCAGAGTAATCAACACAAGTTCTCCATTTCCCATTGGTTTTCTTTACCAACACTGGGTTGGACACCCATTCAGGGTAGAGGGCGTCGCGGACGAACCCGTTTGTTTTGAGTTTGTCCACCTCCTCTTTGAGAGCTGCGGACCTCTCTGGATCCATGCCTCTCCTTTTCTGTTTCATGGGGACGTGTTTTGGGTCTATGTTCAACATATGACTCGCAATTGCAGGATAAATCCCGCACATATCAGAATGTGTCCAAGCAAACACATCAAGGTTCGCTCGGAGGAAGTCAATAAGGTTTTCAGCTGACACGGGGTCTAGTCGTGATCCTATTTTAAGAACTCGTGATGGGTCGCTGCGGCTAACTGAGATGTCAATAGTTAGTTCAGCTGGCGCTGCATTCGTTTCCCTGCGTTCCCCATCATCATCTCTCGGATCTATGTCTCTATGGATCCGAGAATGTTGCTCGAACCAAGGCTCGGGCGTTAGTTGTCAATCATCAGAATTTTGGATGCGGACAAAGCTGTCCGCGACCTTTCCTTTCTCCCTACGCTGCGCTTCTCTGAGCTCAGCCACATAGCATGCACGTCCGGTTGCCTGATCACCATGCACTACTCCTACTCCTTTGTCTGTGGGAAACTTTAACGTTAAACACCACGGGGCCAAGGCTTCCCTGAAGTCTGCGAGGGTTGGTCGTCCCAGGAATATGTTGTATGGTGAATCAACATCCAGCACTATGAATGGCAGGATTCGCACTCTTCTGCGTTCTCTTTGTCCCAGTTCAACTGGTAACTCCACATATCCTACTGCGTCTGTTGCTGCGCCGTTAAAGCCATGGATTCGGGCTTTAGATGGTTTCAAATCCTTAGTCTTCAGCTTCATTTGGTCATATGCTTTCTTGAAGATGATGTTAACGTAACTTCCGCAATCGATTAGAATTCTTCTTACGAATGCCGGTCCGATGGTCGCGGATATGACCATCGGATCGATAGTAGGGGCTTCCACCTTATCCGCATCTCTATTCCTGAATACAATATCGTCGTTCATCTTGCGCTGCTGCTTTGCGGTAGCTCCATCGTCCACATTTGAACAGCACTCATACTCCGTATGTCTCAGAGAATTAGCATATCGCTCCATCTCCTGCCAATTTTTATCCGCAGGATGAGGTCCACCAGCAATTGTGTTAATAACCAATCTTCCCACAGTCCGAGCAGGTTGTTCTGGCTGGCATGGAGCTGGCCTGCGTCCGGGGTCCGATTTCTCCTGTTTACTGTCTAGCGAGTCTCTGACAAATTCCAGTAGCTTCTTCTGCCTAATCAATTTCTCAATAGCGTCATGAAGATGCCTGCACTCGTTAGTGTTGTGTCCGTAGGACTCGTGAAAGCGGCAACACTTCCCAGTCCGCTTCTGCTCCTCTGTTGATTCCTTTGGCGTGGTTTTCTGTATTGAAAAGTGTTGCAGGTCGACAAGTAGATGTTCTCAAGAGATGTATTCAGTGGAGTGTATTCGTTGTAGGTCGGGATTCTTGACTTCCATCTCCTCGTTTCCTTCTTCTTCTTTCTGGGATCTCCGCCTCCAGTTGCTTTAGACTGCCCGGGCTCATTCTGGACGTTGGCTTGAGCCTTCTCAAGGTTATCTCCGGTTGTCTTCGCAGCGATGTTACTCTTTACAGATTCCTGACCGGGCCCCGGTGCCTTGTCTTTCCTTGTCCACCGAGCCTCTTCCCTCCTTATGAATTGATGGGCTTTCGAATAAAAACGTTCCAGCGTGGCTGGGGGCTTTCCTACCAACCAATCTCCAAATTCAGAATCTGGATCCACTCCATGCATTATTGCCATCAAAATTGCGTGATCGTTAGGATTGCTCACTTCAGTAGCGGCAACATGAAATCTCTGCAAGTATGCTTTCGGTGATTCTCCTGGAGCTTTGGTCACACTTGACAAGGACATCACATTCTTGGGACGAGTGGTGTGTATCCTGAATTGTTCTATGAATTTTTTTGCAAATTCATTGAAGCTGAAGATGACCGTGGAGGAAGTCGAGTGAATCACATGGTGGCGATTCCGGATAAAGTTATCGGGAAGCACCTGCACTTGGTTGCGTCGTTGGCTCTTGCTGAATCCATCATCCATCCATACCTCATTACATGCTGTCTAGGGTCAGTTTTCCCATCATAGGCAGGAATGGTGGGCATGTTAAACTTCCTTGGGTATTCAGCCTGTAGGATGGTATCTGTGAAGGGAGTATGACTCTTGGAAACTCCCCAATCTTCATTAGTCAATCCTTCGTTTTCTTTCATCAGCTGCCTAACCATAGCTGTCAAGTCGAGGGTAGGTATGGAAGATGGAAGGTTGGGTTCTTTGGGATCTTGGTGAGTCTGGTGTTCAGCCACTTCGCGAGCTTGGTCCCTAGTCGATCGATTGGTGGCACCTGCTTGTGCACCTTCATCCTTGCGGCGTCTACGCTTAGGTGGTTCGTCAGATGAAGTCGAACTATCATCTTCTGAGTAAGGGGCAGGGCTACCTCCAGCATTCCGATGCTGCGGCTTAGTAAGCTGAATCATGAGGTCAGCATTGGTCTGCATTTGCTGAGCAAGTTGCCTCCTGATTTCCATAAGTTCTTTCATTAAGTCATTGAACTCTACTCGGGAAACAACTTCCGCTTGATTTTGGTTGGAGGGTCCTACGCCTCGAATCGCTTGTTGCTTGCTAGGACCATCTTGTTGTATGCTAGCAGTTTCACGGACATCTGCACTTTAAGAGGCCGATCTGGTTCGTGGTCTTCCCATGATAGAGTTGTTGGCTGTAACTCTGAGTAGAATCAACAGATGCCTTATGAATGATTATGGATTTCCTTCGGGGGATTTACGCAATCCAGTAGCTACAAAGTAGATCCTAATAGCCTGAGAATTCAATTCTCAGCGAAAGCACCAAAATGTTAGCACCAAAATTGGTCACTAACACCCTTAGAATGATTGTGTAGAGAGAATAATGAAGAAAACAAACTGAAAAAGAGAAGAAAACGTAAATTAAAATGCGGGAAGTATGAACACCAAATTTATAGTGGTTCGGCGCAGTGGCCTACGTCCACTTTGAAGCTGATCTTTATTTTCCACTTGATAATTGATTACAGATACAATCCGTTCTTAAGTATTAGAATACAACTGCAAGGTAAAAGAAATAAGTCTTGAATGAGGATTCAATGTGGCAGAGTTTCCCCGGTGCTCTCTAAAATCTGATCCCGTTTTTTGTGCCCCTGCCTCTCTATTTACAGATGAAAGTGGATTGGACTTCCCTGGTGGGCCAAGTGGCCGAATAACTTGGTCCAAGTAGTGTATGTACTGTACGCCGAACCAGGGAGGCCGGACAAGGCATGCCGAGCCGAATTCCTTATGCCGAACGAAGCATGCCGAGTCTCCCCTCTTTAGGCCGAGCGAGGCGAGAGGTTGGATGAGAGATGCAGGTCGAATGGGTCAGGAATGCCGAACGATAGTAATGCTGAGTGAAGGGCTTGGCCGAGTGAAGGGTTTGACCGAATGGCTTCTTCAGCCGAACGACTCAAGGCCGAACGATCTCCTGGATACCATACGATCTCAAGCCGAGCATGCTGACTTCTTTGAGGAGCACTTGTGCTGAGTGAACTACGCCGAACGATGCTGGGACGCCGAACGATCTTCTGGAGGCCGAACGATCCTTTTCTTCTTCATGCCGAATGATCTTATGCCGAGCGCGATCTTGGACTGCCGAGCACTATCTGGTGCCGAATGTTCTTGCCTACCGACTGTCTATAGATGCCGGTTGTCATGTATGCTGAGCGCTCCTTATGCCGAGTGTAATTATGAGTGGCCGAAAGTTTTCCGATGCCAAGTGCAACTCTGAATACCGAACGTTCTAGTTGCCTGGTCGATTTTCCAGGTAACAACGCGTCCCAACGATTGAGCTTCCCCGGAGTTTGCCAGTTTAGAAAATAGTCCTACTTGGTGTTCTTCTCCCACGGAATATGAGTTATGGTGTAATGTTCGATCTCATTTAGCAACTCCTGCACTTTAAATAGATACGGGGCAAGGTTCCCCTCGAGCATGGTGTTTGCCTTTTATTGGTAGACGACTAGCTAGGTGTCATTGTAGATGTGAATGAATTTTATCTTGAGTTCTTACCCATTTTAACCCTACTATCAATGCTTCGTTTTCTGCTTCGTTATTGTTGCAGGGAATTCCAAGTGTAACGTGTAGAAAATGGCTCGTCCTTCAAGGGTTTCAAGCACTGTGGTAGTTAGACGCGCTATCAACGAAGATTTTCCATTAAGCTTCCACCTCCATCGGTGTTTCTTCTTCATCGTCCCATATGGAAAACTCGACGATGAAATCTGTCGGTGCTTGTCCATTGATAGCCTTCCCTGGATGATAAGTGTCATCATATTGGCTTAGTTCTATGTTCCACTTGAGAAGTCTTTTGGAAGTTTTAGGTTGGTACAATACTTGCTTTAAGGGCTGATTGGTTAGTACTTTGATTGCATGTGCTTAAAAATATGGTCACAACTTCCTAGATGCGATCAGAAGGCAATACACTAGCTTTTCCATCTTTAGGTAATTTTTCTCCGCATTGGTAAACCACTTACTAACGTAATAGGAGGGTCGTTGGATTTTCGCTTCTTCATACACACGGGCGGCGCTCAATGCATGTGGTGAGATTGCCAAGTAAATTAATAGGTCCTCTCCGTCAACTGGCTTTGACAGTGTTGGAGGGGCTTCCATGTGTCGCAGCAATTCTTCGAATGCTCTTTGATAAGCTTCACTCCATTCGAAGTTTTTTCTTTCCTTTCTTCAATGCATCAAAGAATGGTATACAACTGTCGGTAGCTTTTAAGATAAATCGGTTTAGTCCTACGACTTTTTCATTCAGGCTTTGCAACTCCTTCATAATCCTCGAGTCTTGAACTTCTCATAGTTCCGTTATTTGCTTTGGATTTTCTTCGATGCCCCGACACTTACTATGGACCCTAATAATTTTACAGAGGCTACTCCGAAGTGACATTTTAGTTGATAGAGTTTCATTCCACACTATCGGAGTAATTCGAACATTTCAGCGAGATTATCCAAGTGATTGGTAGCTACTCATGATTTGACCAACATTTCATCCATAGTTTTCCTGATCTGGCACTTGAATATGGTATTTACTAATCTTAGGTATGTTGCCCCAGAAGTCTTTAAAACGAATGGCATTACCCTGTAGCGGTATAGTCCCTGATCGGTGATGAAGTTGGTGTTCTCTTGATCAGTTCGTGCATCAGGATTTGGTTGTAGCATGAGTATGCATCCATGAATGATAGAAGTTCCTGCCCCACTGTCCCATCCACAAGCTCATCGATTCTGGGCAGAGGGAAACTATCTTTCGGGCAAGCTTTGTTTGTTTTCGAATAGTAAATACAAGTTCTCCACTTCACATTGGACTTTTTGACTAAGACCGGGTTAGATACCCATTCAGGGTAAGTTGCGTCACAGATAAAACCATTGGCCATTATCTTGTGTACCTCTTCTCTTAAAGATTTGGACCATTCAGGGCCGAGGCTGCGCCTCTTTTTCTTTACTGGTGTGAACTTGGTTTCAATGAGGGCGTGGGATGCGATTTTTGGTGACACCCCACACATATCAAAATGCATCAAAGCTAACACATCCAAGTTGGCACAAAGAAAATTAGTAAGTTCCATTCACATCTTGTTTCCAAGGTGCGATCCAATTTTCAAGACTCTCGTTGGGTCATCCATGTCGACTTGCATAGACACCGTCAATTCTACCGATGCTGCCTAATCCTTCCCTGAAATCTTCTTCCAGGGTCTAAAGGCTTGTCGAATCGGTTGTGGTCTCCGAGCCAAGGGAAACTCTATAGCTATTGTTCAGCAGGTTCACAAATCAGGAGACTTCTCCCCACATCCTTACCCTTTTCCCATTCTTTAGATTCACGTAACTCTATAATTTAGCATTCCCTGGCAAGTGCACTAATCTCCTTCCACTACCTAGATTTCGTTTGCTGTTGGGAACTTCATGGTAAGGCACCATTGGGCCAAAGTGATTCTATAATCTACTACCGTGGGCTGTCCCATGAAGGTGTTATATGCGAAAATTTCGTCCACAATTATGAAAGTTTGAATGAGGATGACTCTTTGATCACCCTCTCCAAGTTCCATTGGAAAGTCAATCGTCCCCACGGGTTGTTTTGCTTCGCCAGTAAACCCTTGGATCTTTGTTTAGCATGCAGACATTCTTTTCAGGCCAATCTTCATTTGATCAAAGGATCGCTTGAAAAGTATATTAACAGAACATCCACTATCGACCAACACTCGTCGAACATTGCCGGACCGATTCCTATCATCACCACCATTTGATCGAGAGTTGGAGCTTCAACCCTTCGATATTCTTATCTCGGAACACCATATCATCATTCAAAATTTTTTGTTGCTTGGTTGGAGATTCATCTTCTATTGTGAGACATGATTCCTTTGGAGCATGTTTCAACGAACTTGCATACCGCTCCATCTCTCCCCAGCTTTTCTACATGGGATGTGATCCCCAAGATATCATTCCAATAAGTCTTTGGTCAGTTTCGTTTTGATCCCTCTTCACTTGTTCATGCCTGGTTTCTTCGATCTCTAAATGCCCGAGGAGCTGCCAGTTGATTAGGATTCTACGAATTTTTCACGTACCGTTGAAGTTTGTTTTCCTAGATCAGTCCTTCAATCAAGTTCTTTAGATGGCGGAATTCGTTTGTATTGTGACCATGCGTCTCATGGAAGCGATAGAACCTTCCTGATAATTTTTGTTATTCATTTGCTTTCTTCGTAGGGGGTGTTTTTTAATTCGGTCCCCTATGTAGCAAGCTAGATATTTCTGGAGTGCCGTTTAGAGAGGTGTAATCCTCTGGTCTAAACCCTTTAACCCATTTATTATTGTCATTACCATTTCTTTTATTAGAATTCTGGTTATTCCTTTTTCGATTGTCATCATTCCATGTGATTCCTTTAGCAGTTCCAGAAGCGTTTGCATTTTGATTCATTGCCATGTCACTTTGCTCGACGATCATCGCTTGCACACTAGTAGACTTCCTTTCTAGCTCCTACGCCTCCTCAAACCTTAAGTATTGACGTGCTTTACTATTGAAGTCCTTGTAGTGGGTTGCTTAATTTTAATCCACTTTCCAAATCCAGTTTCGTGTAGAATGGCAAGGACCAAAGCTATGAAAACCATGTCCTCGTTGGGATTGCTTGCTTCCTTCACTGCGATATTGAATCGGTTCATGAAAGATTTCAATGATTCATTTCGTCCCTGGAACAGTCCAGACAAGGACATGACAACTTTAGGTTGTGCGGTATGGAGCCTGATTTGATCGAGGATCTTTTTGCTAGTTGGTCAAAAGTAGAGATAGACCTCGACGAAAGCTTAATGAACCACATGGAATCAATTCCTTCCACAAATATGGGAAAACACCTACATCAAACAGCTTTCGAAGGATTTGCTCCATCCATGTACCAACTATACTTATACAAATGGGGTTTCTAGTCCTTTGTCCCATCATAGGGCGGAATAGTTGGCATTGTGAACTTCTCTGGATATAGCTCATTTAAGATATCATCCATAAAGGGAGTCCAACTTGGCGCAGATACCCATTCATCATCTATTCAGTTTTTATTCTCGTCCATCAATCGCTTGACCATGTCCGCGATAAATGCCTCTAATATCTTGTAGTCATAGGGGCGGTAGTCAGTGACTACACCAAGTGTTTGACTATGCCAACGATCTTGGTGAATGGGCTGAAGCCTAGGCTCTCCTATCTTTAGGAGAGCCACTCCTATAGGGTCCCATTGGCTTGCGATTGGCTTAGCTAGGAAACTTGAAAATTCCTAGCATTATCGAATCATCGACATTCTCCTCCAACTTGTCGTTTGTTAACTTGCTTTCCATCTTCTGATTCAAAGTGGTCCATGGGTATATCCTTTTGCGGGATCTTCATTCCTTGACTCAAATTAAAAGTTGGTTTCCTTGCGGCGAGCTGAGTACTTGTATTTCCTTCTGTATTGAGCCCAATGGTTCATCTGGTTATCCTTCTTTGTGGCTGTTTTCCTCCTGTTTAGACCAGAAACGGAAGAATTTTCTTTTCCTATAGGAGCCACGGGTTCACCCATAGTTCTTGGATTAGGATTTGACTATAAGGATAAGAGGGCATTAAGCTTATCCATCAGAGCCTTATGATTGCTCTCCATTTTTTGGTTGATCTCACCAACCATTTTGTTCAACTCATCCTTTGTAACGACTTCGAACTGATTGGAGGATGCTGGCGCCTGATCTCCTAAGTTAGCGCCATTTACTTTATTTTTTGCTGATTCTCATCTTTCCCAGCTATTCTTGCCCCTATAGACCTTCTAGATGCAGTTCTCTTCCTTCCCTAAGCCATAA
The DNA here is from genome assembly GCA_030765085.1 of Allium cepa. Classification (NCBI taxonomy): domain Eukaryota; kingdom Viridiplantae; phylum Streptophyta; class Magnoliopsida; order Asparagales; family Amaryllidaceae; genus Allium; species Allium cepa. The sequence goes on along the minus strand of CM060938.1, from coordinate 623,493,715 downwards.
ATTCAAAGCGGCAGATTTTTTAAGCAAAAATTAAGGATCCAACTTCTAAACCTATTTTATCTAAAGTAGATAGTTAGATCTGAACCCTGAGTTGGCTTCTCAATGAAAGCACCAAAATGTTAACCCAAAAAATGGATCAACACCCTAGTTTGAGTGTGAAAGCACCAGCCCTGTTCTTACAAAAAAATAATATAGTTAATAGATATAGAAAAGGCAGAAAATAGAAAGAAGAAAAGAGATTTTTATAATGGTTTGGCGGTAAAAGAAGCTTACATCGACTTTATGGTTTTTATTGTTAACCGATTGCTATTACAAGATGTATATGATTACAAAGCTCTTGAATATCCTTGGTTAGATTGAGTCTCCAATGTTGGAGTCCATTGGAGAATCACAGTGAACCCTTTTAAAGATTGTTGTGGGGAAAGTGAAGAGTGAATAAAGCTTCCAGTAGAGTTTCAGCAACCACTCCAGAGGCCCTCCTTTATGTTGCGGGTAGGAGAGTATTTATAGAGGTTAGAGAGCTACTGGGCCAAGCCTGTTCATCAAATGCTTGCAGATGATCACAAGAAGGTGCCCTGGAGTTTTCAAAGCGAACTGGGCCAAAACAATGGATTGATAGCGATCCATGGTTATAGATCGCAGTTATCTCCTTAGCAACAGTCCTCTGATTCACCCCAAGATGGTCGTATTGATTTCATGAAAAGTTATGGATCGACAGTGATCCATATGCTTTTTTATTTTTGGACTTTGCTTTCCGTTTTGCCTCTATCGCCTTGCGTTGATGTTGTTCATCCAGTCTCGTTGCATGTCATCTTGTTTTGATGGCGGCTTGTTACGAATGCTTATCTCTTGTGTTTAGCAAGCTCGCAACTTATCAAACTTAGTCATTCCCTTAGAATATAGATTGTGTCATGATGTTAGAGGGTTGAAGAACCCATGAGCCTGCACCGTGGATCTGTAAGTGATCCATGTCCTTAGCGTAGTTTTTCATTCTTTTCGTCTAACTTCCTTTGGCTTGTTACACTAGTCGTTTTGGTTGGCTTTTGTGCTATTCCGACTTGATCAATTTGTTCTGACATCTTTTAGGTTCTGACGGGTTAAAAACCCGGATAACAAATTCCATTTAAAGTAATTACTTTATAACTAACCTGCCTATTTGTAAACATTTAATTGGTTTCCATAAATTTTTCAAATTCTTTCTCAAAATAACTGTTGCATAATTTTAGATCTAAACAAAGACTAATTTAACGAATAAGCTCTTCCATTAAGCAAAACAAATAAAACAATTAACTCCTTCATCTAAAATAATTTTGTTTCCATACTAAGTTACTTATGGAAAATATCCAAGAATCACAGAAATTCAATTTTATTATGTTATCTAACATATACAAATTTCAGGCCTAATTTCTTTATATAATAGCCGAAATTTATTTCTAACCCAATTGTTCATACTTTCCTTTGAAAATTCATAACTAATTTTCCCTAGCCTGGAAAATTATAAAATTTAAAACTCATTTCCATAATCATGTTTTACATAACATATAATTTCACCATGGAATTCGAAATTCAATATAATATGTTTTACACTTAAAACCGTATAAAACAATATTCAAACCAATTTGTTTGATTCAAACATGTCATAAAATCCAAGAATATCATCAAAAATCATCATAATGGATTAAACTTAAACCCAAAAATCAAATGATCATAAAAAATAAAATAGAGATGGTTTTGATTATTATTCACCTTGATTTGGATAAGGAGTTTGACATTTGATGCTTGATTAATTCTCTTAGCTTGAATCTTAGCTTTAAATTGATTTCCCCCCTTTTCTTCCCAAGTTAATGGCAGACTATTCTCTTTTTTTTTGCTTATGTTTTTGCGTCTAGAAAAATGAACGTGAAAGCAAATTGAAACTTCGATTTAAGGTATTAAGGATTTATGATGCACAATTCCTAACTTTCCCTGGTTTTAATTAAATAACATATAAAACCATTCATAAGCCCATTTATTTGATTAAGCTCGACCTCTAAATATTTACTCATATCGCAATCCCCTTATCACTCTAATATTTAGATTGTTCTATTTAATTTATTTAAATAAATCTCCTGAATAATGTAATTAAAAATTATAGGTGTTACAGGCTCCCCTCCTTAAAGAATTTCATCCTCGAAATTCAGTAAGGACTAAATACTAAACATTCAATCATTTGTAACAACTCCTAACAACCATACTAGCCTACCGTACTAGCAACTATCTATATAAAGTTAATATAGACATAACCCTCAAAATAGATCAGGATAAGTAACTCTAATCCTGTCTTTTGTCTCCCAAGTTCTCTTCTCATTATCGCTCCACTAAACTTTCACTAACTTGACTATCTTGTTTCTCAATCTTTACTCATCTCTCGCTATAACCCGAATTGGTTGTCTAACAAAATTCAAATTAGGCTCTACTGTCATATCTTCTAACCCTTCCAAAGAATGGTAGCCTCTGTATCATGCGCATACTTGAGAAAATGAGACACATGGAATATATTATTGACACCTGGCATGCTGCCCGGTAGCTCTACTCTATTTGCGAGCTTCCTGATCCTCTCTATAACTAGGAAAGGACCAACAAATCTCAAGGCCAATTTCTCGGACTTTCCAAATCGTACCACACCCTTCATTGGCGATACCTTAATGAAAACTTTATCTCCAACTGAGAATTCTAAGTCTTTACGCCTCTTATCTGTGTAACTCTTTTTTCTAGACTAAGCTACCTTCATCCTTTCTCGGATCAACTCAATCTTCTTTCTCGCCTCTCTAACCAGATCTGGTCCTAAGAATAACGTGTCACCAATCTCCAACCAACATGATGGTGACTTGCATGGCCTTCATACAAAGCTTCAAAAGGCGTCGTTCCTATACTAGTCTAATAACTATTATTATAGGAAAACTCTACCAAATGTAGGTGATCCTCCCAAGGTCCACCGAAGTCTAATGCAAAAGCTCTCAATAAATCTTCGGGTACCTTATTGACTCTCTCTGTTAGCTCATCCGTCTGAGGATGATATGTAGTACTCGTCTTAAGCTTGGTGCCTAATAAATCATGTAAACTCTTCCAGAATTCACTGATAAATAAAGCATCTCTGTCACTTACTATGCTACTAAGAATCTCATGTAGTCTAACTATGTTCTTCATGAATAACTTAGCTAAATTAGGTACCATTCTGGTTGAATTAACTGGAAAGAAATGGGCACTCTTGGTCAATCTATCCACTATTACCCATATACTTTCATTTCCTCTATTTGACTTTGGCAACCCATCTAAAAAATCCATGGATATTGAATCCCATTTCCATACTGGAACATCTTAAGGCTGAAGTAACCCACTCGACTTCTAATGTTCGACCTTCACTTATTGACAGTTTGCACACTGTCTAACCCATAAGCCAACATCCCTTTTTATACCTTCCCAATAGATGCTCCTCTTTATATCTTGATACACCTTGGTCCTTTAGGATGAATCGTAAACTTGGATCGATGACATTCTTTAAGAACTTCTTTCCTCAAGTCCTCAACAATCGGAACACATAACCATCCCTTCTTTCTTAAGCATCCCTTCCGGTCAAGGCTAAAATCCTTTAGATCGTCGATTTCTAATCCCTCCTCAAGCCTTCTGATCCTCTCGGCTAATATTGGATCCTCTTTCTGCTTAGAAGCAATCCTTTCGATCAACATTGGTCGATCGTCCAAACAGGACAACATGGCGGTGCTCTGAATAGAACTATCAGTCAATCTTAACTGCACACTTCAAGTAGTCAAAGCTTCTAAATCTTTCCATTCTGCTAACATAGCCAACATCACATCCTGATGTCTTCTACCAAGAGCATCTACTACCTTATTACCTTTCCCAAATGTATACTCTATATGAAAATCATAAGCAACAAAAAACTCTAGCCACCACTTCTGCCTCATATTCGACTCCTTTTGAGAGAATAAATATGTAAGATACCCCTACTTGGTGACATAAAACTAACAGCTACAGATGCTGCATTATCCATAGTTATTAATCCTCGACGCCAAATACGGCGGTGTTAGATTCATAATAAACAGAAACACATGAATATGGAAAAAAAATTAACTTCAAACTAAATCACAATTCATTTCAAAATATTTCCAATTCATTACATAATCCCATAATCGTAAATCATGTTCAGAGAAATATATTTATTACAACGTACGCTAAGAGCGATATATGAAGATGCACCGGTGGATGATTAGCGTATATACAGGCAATATAACAACTTTGCCATTGGAAACAGCATAGCGGAATCAAATAAAAGAGAACTCTAAATAAATGTCATGCCTCATGCCCATCTCCAGAAGCTTTATTTATCTAATGAGGTACCTAAAAACCTTAACTCTCAAACTACTCAAATTCAATTGAGTAACCGATAGTTTAAGGGGAAAACAAAAACTTCGAGTCAGACATAAAGCCTGGTATGAATAATAATCTACCATCTGAAATCATTTAAATATCTAATGAGACCACGCCACTTAGTGGAACAGGTTCTCCCTTCACTTCTATCTTAAAACTTTTATAAAACCATATAATGTGCTCCTGCATCCACAATGGTTAAAAGCATAATCATTTCAAAATGTTATGATGATATGCAAACATGTTAAAACATACTAGATTTCCCATCCTCTGTTTAATTGACTCCCTGTCATATTTATAGTTTCTAGGGTCACTATTAACCCATCAGTTTTCATGGGCTTACTAATAAACATTATATAATATATGGACTCCCTATCCTATTTCATAGTTTTCATAGGTGCACTAGGAACCTATTGGCCCCTGCCAATTAACTTAACACTACCAGTCATGTGGGTTTAATTGATTCGTGGAACACGTGAACCTATTGGTTACTCCAAAAACTTCTCCCTTATCCTAGTTTTCGCAGGTTAACTAGGAACTTATTAACATCTGTCAATAACTTAATCCAGATATATTTCATGGAATCACTATGAACCAATTGGCCCCTGCCAACCACTCTTTATAACATAATTTTCACGGGATCACTATGAACCTATTGGTAACTCCAATAAATTCGTAATCATAGTTTTCATAGGATCACTATGGACCTGTCTCCTAACAACTTCCATATTTAGGCATCCTATGTTTTAGTCTCCCTGACCTCTTGGATGCAAATCTACTCATCCAGGAGTTTAATCAATTTATATTCACTACTAGGGAAACCAAGCTGGTTCTTCTACACTTTTTTCCCTAAAATGCAGTTATGGGTCTATCATAATGTGAATATATTTATATTTGAAGATGTTAACATAATTACAAAACAATACCTCTCATGTGGGTTTAATGTCCTTGACATACTTTTCATATAAAACAAGGTTAATAAGTTTAACCTGTAATTTTATCAACGAAAGGTTCTGCTTAAAATCATTTCAAAACTCCTCTAATTTATCCATGGTTTTTTCCTTTTAAAATTGAGTTTGGGTTACAAAACCTTTTGAAGCCTATGAAACCTTGCTTTCGACTTCATAGGATGACCTCCTTCGAAGGCATTAAAATCTATGTTTAAAACATTAGGCTCCTGCCTTTCAAATACTTTAAAATGTTCCTTGCGAAACCATTCAATCGTATTAAAGTATTAAGTTAGAAGCTAGCTTCAAAACTAATTGAAAGTACTCCTTTCGAAACCATTGAAAGTAAACCTTTTGAAATCATTGAAAGTTCCCCTTTCGAATGCATTGGGTTTATGCTTAAAATATTATTTGGGTCAAAGTGAATATAGTTGAAAGCATCTCTTTAGAAACCATCCATTATCAAATAAAAATGATAGGGAAAGCATGATGGCATCGGCACCATCTCTTTCGAAAGCTTCAAACCATTTAAACAAAACATTGAAGGATAGCGTTGAAATCCCTTTTGAAGCCATTGCCTTCAAAACCCTTGGACCATTTCGAAAGCCTTTAGGAAGTGACTTGAACAATCTATAAACAAACACTATTTTTCGAAAGAATTGGTGATTTCAATACCTTCGAAAAGATAAAGAACGACAGCAGGGCTTTGACTAGGTCGGAACTCCTTCTTTCAAAACATTCTTTCATAAGTAAAGGAACCCATTCGAAAACAAACTTATGTTAGTGGCAACCCTTTCAAAACCTTTCAAAATCCTCTTTCAAAAACATATGCTTCGACTCCTTCGAAAGCTTAATTAAAACAAAGGCCGATGCTTCTCTTTTTAAAAACAAACCAAGGTATCGACTCCTTCGGGAGCTGTGCTTTCGACACCTAACCTTTCTCCTTTCTCTAATCCACTATGTATCATCTTTGTGATACCTTGTGTGTTGATTTCGGCTGAGTAATTTTCCACTAGGTAGAAGGGAAAAGCTCTGTGTCGAAAGCTCTAAAGAAGGCGGAACCAACTTTTCTATGTGAACCTGGTTTAATACTACTTAAAGCAAGCCGTTTTCTAACTAACCTACCACGTGTCAACACCAGATTGGTTGCCTTAACTTTTTCAAATTCTTTACTAAAATAACCGCCGCTAATTTCATATCTAAACCATGGTTATGGTAATCAAATATGCCATTCCATTAAGCAAAACCAATTTTGCAAAGAAGTCCCTATTCTAAAATAATTTGATGTGCATAGCAAACCATTTTGAAAAAATCCTTGAAAATTCTACAAATTTACTTTAATAATGTTCTCTAACATATCAATATTCCAGGCCCAAATACTTAATATAATTTTCCAAATAAATTTGTAAACCCAAATAACCATATTTTTCTTTGAAAATTCATAACAATCATTCCATATCTTGGAAGATTATCAAAATTGAAACCCAACTCCAAAATCATGTTTTATACAACATAAAAATTTTCCATGCCATTTAAACATCACTGTAAACTGGTTTTACCCAAAAAACGTGTATAATCTCATTTAAACAATCTTGTTTGAATTAAACAAGTCAATATTCTAGCATATCAACATCCAATTCACCATTAAAACGAATTTACCCTTAAATCTGAAAACATTTGATTTAAACCAAAATAGAGATGGAATTATTATTCACCTTGATTTAGATACGGAGATTGGATTGAGATTGATTTCCCCTAAGCTTGAATCTCTAGCTTTTAATTGAATTCTTCTTTCTTAATGGCCAACCCTTCCTTAAGCTTTTGGTTTTCAAAATGACGTGAATGGGAATAAAATGGTAAGAAAAAAAATAAGGGTACGGTTTAAGGGTGGCAAATTCCTAATATACCTTTATGTAATTGATTTATTCAAATCTGAACCCCCTTATCACTTAACATTTACATTATTATATTTAATTTATCTAATTAAATCTCCTCAATAATGTTATCAAAAATTAGGGGTGTTACCAGCTCCTCTCCTTAAAGTTCGTCTTCGAAATTCAGTAAGGACTAAATACTAAACATAACAATCATCTGTAACGACTCCTACAACCATATTAGTCTACCCGACTAGGAATTATCTATATAAATCTAATATAGACATACCCTCAAAGCAGATCAGGATACATATCTCAAAACCTGTCTTCTATTTCCCAAATACTTCTTATTGTCATTTCACCGACCTTTCAACAAATTGACTATCTTGTTCCTTAATCGTTTCTCCTATCTTGCTACAAACAGAACTGGTTGTCTTACAAAAGTCAAATTAGGCTCTACTACTAGATCTTCCAACCCTACAAAGGAGCAGTGTCCTCTGGACCATGCACATACTTGCGAAGATGAGACACTTGAAATACATTATGGACACTTTGCATACCGCTCGGCAGCTCTACGTTGTATGCAATCTTTCCAATCCTTTCTATAATCCCGAATGGACCTACATATCTCGGTGCTAGTTTCCCTGACTTCCCGAAGCGTACCACACCTTTCATAAGTGTTACCTTAATAAAAAACCTGTCTCCAACTAAGAACTCTAGGTCTTTATGCCTCTTATCTAGGTAACTCTTGTGTCTGGATTGATCTTCCTTCATCTGTTCTCGAATTAACTCATTCTATTCTGACGCCTCTCTAACCCAATCCAAACCTAAGACTGATTCATCTCCCATCTCCAACCAACATGTTGGCGATTTGCATGGCCTTCCATACAAAGCTTTAAAAGGAACCTTTCCTATACTAGTCTGGTAACTATTATTATAGGAAAACTGAATCAAATGTAGGCAATGCTCCCAAGATCCACCAAAGTCCAACACACAAGCCCTTAGAAAATCCTCGAGTACCTTATTGACTCTCACTGTCTGCCAATCCGTCTGAGTGTGATATGCGATACTCATCTTGAGCTCAGTGCCTAACACATCCTATAGACTCTTCCAGTATTTGCTAGTGAACATAGCATCTCCGTCTTTGACAATGCTACTAGGAACTCCATGAAGTCTAACTACTTTCTTCACGAACAACTTTGCCAAAAAAGGTGCCGTCATGGTCGACATTACCAGAATGAAATGGGCACTTTTGGTCAACCTGTCCATAGTGACCCAAATACTCTCATCTTCTCTAGCTGACCTTGGCAATCCATCTATAAAATCCATGGATATCGAATCCCATTTCCAAACTAGAATCTCTAGAGGCTGAAGTAACCCACTCGGCTTTTGATGTTCAGCTTTCACTTGTCGACAGTTTACACATTGCCTAACCTATAAGCCAACATCCCTCTTCATGCCTTCCCAATAGAAGCTTCTCTTCATACCTTGATACATCTTGATCCCAGTTAACACCAGAATTGGTCACTTCAACCCTTGAGAAAGATTATGTAGAGAGATTAATGAAGAAAGTAAATTAAAATAGAGAATTGTATGCTAAATTAAATGCAAAATCAAGAAAACCGGATTTATAGTGGTTCAGCGTAATTGCCTACGTCCACTTTGAGTTTTGATCTTTATTGCTTTCACAAATGATTGAATACAGATACAATCCATACGATATTGACTCGAATACAAGTGGTAACTGAAATAGACTAAGTCTTGAATGCCGCATAGTCTTCCCAGTGTTCTCAAAAAAAGGTCCATTAACTATGCCCCTGCCCTTCTATTTATAGATGAAGATGGGTCGGACTTTCCTCATGGGCCTAGGAACAAAGTACCTCGGCCCGTGTTAACTTCTGCACACCAAGCCATAGATGGCGAACAACAATTTTCGAGCGAGGTTGGTCGATCCTGAGAATGCCGAGCGAGGTCTCCGTGCCGAACGACACTCGTACGTCGAGCCACACATCCAGGCCGAATGGCATTCGTATGCCAAGCGAGGGATGCATGTTGATCTACACTCGGATGTCGAATGAGGCAAGATGCCAATCGACCCCTCAATGCCGAGCGACCCTTCCATGTCGAACGAGGCATTGATGCCGAGCGACTCTTGTATGTCGAACAAGGCAAGATGCCGATCGACCCCTCCATGCCGAGCTAGGCTTCGTGCCAAGCGACCCTTCCATACCGAACGAGGCATTAATGTCGAGCGACTCTTCTATGTCGAACGAGACAAGATGCCGATTGACCCCTCCATGCCGAGCGAGGCTTCATATCAAGCGACCCTTCCATGCCGAACAAGGCATTGATGCTGAGCGAATCTTCTATGTCGAATGAGGCAAGATGCCGATCTACCCCTCCATGCCGAGCGAGGCTTCATGCTGAGCGACCCTTCTATGTCGAGCCTCTTGGTACTTGGTCAAGCAACCGGGTAACACTTGCCCCCAAAGTGTATCATGTGGGTGGACATGATGCGCTTTAAACCATGAGCACTCCACGTTTCTCTTTAAGTGTAACGATCCCGATTTTTAATTAAATTTAAATTGATAATTAAAATAAATTTTTGAATGAAATTGTAAATAAATTTGAATTTTCCAAATTTAAATAGGATATTTGTTTATTTGGACATTGATTTTTAAGTTTAACTGTGGTTTTGAAATTAGATATTTAATATCTTATTAATAAAAAGTAACATCCTAAAAATTTAACAATTAAAATTAGTAATACATTTTAAAACTTTCGAAATTTAATTTGAAAATATATTGAAAAATCTCAAACAAATAAAATAATTAATAAACTATATATGTGTAAATTCCAATTTCATTTGAGTTTAAAATTTTGAAATAATAAAAATTTTAAAAAATCATTTGAATTCAAATTATATGTATATATAATGCATATATGAGTTGATAAGAGTATATAAAGAGACATAAATGGATTTTTATTTCGATCTTGAATTGGAATTTGAATTTAAATTTAAAATAAATATTTTTTTAAATAAGTGGCATATAAAAAAAGTCATTAAGATGTAATGTATATAATATAAATATTGGTTAAAAACAATTGTTCTTTTAACATTGTATATATACACATACAAATAAATAAAGAGGTATATTCATTTATAAAGTAAATATAATATAAAAATCTATTTAAAATAAAAAATCTTTGTCTTTGCAAAATTAAAAATGTTAACATATACATAAGGAAGTAAAGGAATTAACATACATAGGGGAGTAAAGATTTACAAGTGTTACACTATAATAAGGAGAATGAACAAATGGCATCCAATATATTTAATATAATAAAATAATGAAATTTAGAATTATAAAAAAAATTCATCTCCCCATGCTCAATCATATAATGTCTCAGCCAAGTCTGAAAGCACAGTAAAAAAAAGATTGGGTATCTCATATCTCAACACCCAAGGAAAAAAATAAAGTAGAAAGAAAAAAAAATCTGAAAATGGAAAACTAAAAGCAATCAAAAAACAATCTAAAAGCATGCAAAAGATCAAGAAAAATTCCAGATTTAAAACAATCAAATCCAAATCTGAAACAAGCAAATCAAGTTCAACTAGGCAGATCAAGATCCACGTTTCAGATCCAAATACAAATTTCCTGAAGCAAGCAAAATTATGTGCATAAGAAATGCAAACTGTAATTTAAGCTTGATCTTTGAATGTCATTGATGAACTGAATAAGCATTAACAAGAAAATTCAAAAAATCTGTAGCAGATCAGTCAAAGTTCATCAAGCTTTACCAAATTAAACTCAAGATCAATTTTTCCAGACTCTACTTCATACTTCCAGGCCTCTGTTTCAAAATACCATCAACCTGAGCAAACTCTTAAAACTCCTTTATACTTTGGTATGCATGTGATCAGTGTTGAATGGTTGTTTATAAAGTTGAGTGCATGTTTGAATAAGTAGAGATTTTGTATGCATGCCCGTGTGTAGATGTATATACTCTGCATAACAACAGGCTTAAACCACCAGGGAAGGAAGAAAAAAAATTCATACCTCTTCGAATAATAAAATTTGGAATACGAATTCTGAATGGAAATTGTTTGTAACGCTATAATTATAATTTTAAAAATATTTCTAAGCTTTTAAAATGACAATTTCTTTATCTGGGAATGAGATTTGCAGTAAAACCCAAAATCATGTCGAAATTCAGGTATCACATCTTGTTGATTCATCTACATCACTGTGTTCAACATAAAAAAACATGATTTTGAAAATAAATTTTAAGATTTTTAGTTCGTTATTGGATGTGAAATCTCAAGATGAACAAAAATCAATTTTTTTTCAAATTCCGATCATCGACGAAATGATGATCGTCGTGCTCGAGATTGAGGGTAGCTCAAGTGTTGATGGTTCGAGAAAAAATGGTGATTGAGTTTATAATGAACTATAGTGTCGACATGTTGGTCCGGTAGGGTTTTAGGTCGATGAGGTTTGATGAGCAATTTCGTCGTTGATGGTGATTAATAGGGGATCGCGAGTGGAGGAAACGTTGAGGAAGTTGATGATGTAACTCTGGTCAAGGTCGCGCAAGCTCTAATGATCTAAATTGACGGGGGTGGTGAAGTTGGCATCGGTCTGGGTTCCAGCTTTCGTCTAGGCAGCTCGTTTTTGGTTTCCCAAGAAATTTTGGTGATCTGAGAAGAGAGGATGGTCGACTAGGATGTTGATGAAGTGCCGGAGGCAGTAGGGTTGGTCGGCGACGATCTAGTCAACTGTGCACATGCACATGTTTAGTTCATGTCAGTTGTGGTTGTTGGGTTGATGTGCTTCGGGAAGAATGGAGATTAACTCAAGGATGATCTCGAGTTTTGTTCGGGTGATGAGGAGGTTGGTTAACTCGGGTAGAAACCAGTGTTGACTCGGGTAAAAAGATGGTTTGGACTCGGCATGTAACAAGTATATATACTTGTTGTTAAGTAAATCAGGTTTTAAAGATTCGTCAAGAGAATAGTTTCAAAAGAAATAGAAACTAAGTTCTAAACATAGTACTGATAGCTTTAAACAAGTTTTTCCAAGTTAAATGTTTTAAGTGGTTTGTTAAAGTAATTTTTTTTATAATAGATAATTTCCTATATGCTTTCAAGGTGATTTTAATAATGTGATTAAATCAAGGATTAAATTATTATGGATGGATAATTAGCTAATGTAATTAGTTAAGGAGCAATTAAGAAATGAAGTGATTATAGAATAATTAATTAATGTAATTAATTAAGGGTTAAGGTAATTAATTATAGTTAATTAATTAATGAGAGTAATTAAAGTTTGATTACTACAAACGGTGGAAGATAATTAATTTGTGTGATAAATTGATAGTTAATTACTTAATAAAAGTAATTAAGATAAATTAATTAATAATTTAAGTTAATAAATCAAGTAATTAATGAATAATTAATTAAAAATAATTACTTAATTGAAAGTAATAAAGAATGGATTATTAATGATAAAAAAATTGATTAATCATTGATATCTCTGTTATGTGATTGTGATGTTATGTAATATGAACTGCTTTATGCTGAGCTATAATATCTGTGATGAATATACTGTTGCATGAATATGAAAACCTCTTGACGCATAAAACAACATTTGAATTTCAATGGGACAGGGAGTCGGATTTCAGTTGTTTATCCGAAACCCACATCGAATCGTAATAGCGAATCTTTGTGATTGATAAATTTACTTTATCTAAGAATTTGTAAATGAAGATAAGCGTTGTGGGTTATACCGCTTATCGATATTGATATGATTGAATCTGTGATTATTAATGTTGTGCACTATTGTGTAAAAACCCCTGGACCACACTTATACACACACAAATATGGATTGCACGTGGAAATGGGTTAAGTCACAGATTTTTGAAATAGTTTTAAAATTTGAATTTTGAATCCAAATAGTTTTGGAAATGGATTGGGTTCAAAATAAAAAGCTTTTAAAAAGGGATTTCAAAGATAAAGTTATTTTTGAATAACTTGATTTATTTTTGAAATTTAATTTAAATTTGGATCCTAAATTTGAAATTAAATCCTATTTATGATTTTAAAAGGTTATACAAGTATATATGGGTTTTAAACCATTTTAAAGGTGTTGTTTTCGAATTTGAAATTAATCCAGAGATTTTAACTTGTACAAATGAAATCGGTTTTTTCCAAAATAAAAACTGTTTGTTTTCAAATAATAAAGGCTTTCACATAAGAATGAACTTCCAATTTGTGTTAAAAGGATTTCAAGTCTAAAATAAAAATGGTCTTCCAAGTTATGAATAAATCTTTGGAAACGGTTTGAAAGCTATAAGTTAAATCTTAATTTAAAGATTTGGATGAGTTAATCCTAATTGAAATGGAAATTGTTTTGAAATCTATAAATGGATCTTTGTGAAACTGAGTGAACTTTGTGAAATGAATCTTTTTGTTTAAGGATTTGAAATGGTAATTTGCTTGAACCATTTGAAGAAGGTTTTAGGTCTTTTTTTAAGAAGTTGTGAATTAACTAAAATCCCATATCTATATGTTTTTAAATATTGCGCTCACTATTCAGTTTAGCCGGGAGAGGACCTTGTGTCATATAACCCATTCCGAATAGTGATACGACGTTATAGATTGCATTTGAAGATCGGTGTTGAAGACAAGGTATTTGCGAGAATGATAAGATAACCTGTCGATTGACTCTGCACTGAGTTGCTCCGGTATAGAGTTCTCCCTAAGTGATGAGAAGTCCGATCGCAATTGTGGATACTCGGATTGCCAAGGCTTCTTCGGAAGTGCCGTCAGTTCTGTTCGAACCCGAAACAGACTTGTATGGTTGTATGTCCGACATTACACTTTAAGATATTAAACTGATCTCTATCAAATAAATTTCTGCTTGGTGTCGGAGAATTTATTTTCTTAGCTAACACCCTTCTCTGAGACATACGAGCTCAGAGGTTAGATAGTTGATATTTATAAGTAATATACTCCCAATTTGGTAGTGTGGCATGCTGAGTGCTGTTGTGTATCATTTGTTGATCAAAGCATGGCTTTTGTGTAAAGCGTAGCTTTGTGGACGAGACTGCATCAGGACCTTACACTCCGAAAATGGTTGAAACGGGAAAGATGCGGCAAGGTTATGAGGGTTGCTCCCTTTAGGGTGTGTTATTTCCTTTTGGAAAAGGGTGGTATCATGGTATGTAGCCCAGATACTTACTCATGTGAACACTGCAGATCTATTACTTTGTAATTTCTTTGTGGTTGAGAGGCGCCTCGGATAAAGGTCCCAAAGGACCGGGGGATGGCATGCTCGTGTAGTAGTTACCTAGTTACAGAGGTAACCCGGCCTTGTGTTGGCAGAGATCTGGTTAGGTTCTCGGGACGTCCCGCCAGAGGCATACCCATGGACCGTAGGAAGTTCCTTAGCCTGACCATTTGTTGGAAATCCAGACAAAACAATACGAGCCCTTTACGATTGCAATTGTATAACTTGTCATGGAATGTGGTGGTAACCTACTAACTAACATGGTAGCTATAGTAGACATAAGTGCGAAATGCCTATGCTGGCTAAGATTTATATTATACTTTCGAAATGATTTTCTACACTATGCACTAGTGATAATATCAAGAAATTTTCTCGTATCAAACATATTTGACTATCATAAGGAGAAATCTCCTTTAATTCTGCGTTTGCATTGTGTGTGGCGGGAGGACTTATGCTAGTTTCATTTTCCAAAAAGCATTGCGGATTTATTTCAAATTCCCTTGTTGTTTACCTTAAAGGATACACTGATTTTTGTTTGCTCCTACCAGTCCCAGACTGGCCTGGAGTTAATTGTACCTATCCTAAACTCTGGGTGCCCACAATTTTCCCACACGGGCAGTCTAGAGTTGGGTTTTTCAGATAGTTAGATTTAGTAGATTATCTGGAGCTAGTTCAGTCTTTGGATTAGGACTGTACTTGCTTATCTTTGTGCATCGTTATTGGGAGTTCGAGCTCTATCTGGATTGGTGTCTTGGAGATGGAGATTACCTCTGCTATTGTCTTGTATCATATATTTGATGTATATTTATATTCATTTTATCATTCAGTTGTGTTTGAATATTGTATCAAATGTTGTCTATTGTATTATTCATTTCTTCCACTATGTTGAACTTAATGTGTTATAAGCTTTGACGAACCACATTCGACGTTTGGATCTGCGGCATTGGATACGAGTGTCGTATTCGGTACCGATTTTCAAAGGTCGAGTCTGGGCCGCTACATTTGGTATCAGAGCTGAAGGTTGAAACTTTAGCTCAGGAGTATAACACATTAAGTAACTCATTAGAGATAGGGTGAAGTATACCCTAGAATGATAATCCCTAAGATATCCTTTCGAATGCCTCAGTAAATTATCTTACTATCCACTGATAGTAAGTATGAGTGCAAGAAGAGGATGAGATAAGGGACAGGAGAGTACCACTATAAGTGGTCAATACACTGCAATAGCGGAAACAACTTTCTTCTAAATCTCCTTTGATTCGATCCCAAATTCTTTTGATATCTTCGTGACAGCTCCATAAAAAAGTTTCGCCGTGATTGTGGCCCTACGAATCGTTGTAGAAAATTCTTACTTCGTATCTTCATCAGTTTCTTATCAGCTTTTCGATCTAAATTTTAATGAATTTGAAAATTTTAAATGGGAAATTCTAAATAAATTGGAAATTCTAAATTGAGTTAAATTTGTTAATAAAATATGAGGCTAAATTTAAATTGTATCAATTAAATGATATCGAAATTCTATTTCTTGTGTAGATCGAGGTTCGAAGAAGGACAAGTTATATATACTCTGCGATATTTCGACCTAAATTTGGCATCCATATCTAGTATTTGAGAAATTGTAGAAGATTGAATCCATCTATCTGTTCTCTGGGATCCGATATATTCTACGAGCGATTAGTTATCCCTTAGAAATAACAATGCCCTTGCATATTCATAGTCTGGTGGACCCAAGAATCTTGTGAAATAATTGTATGAGTTTGTTCTCATATTGTTGATATTCTGATTTGGTAAGCCAAATACAGAATTGATATCGAGTTTGATTTGGAAAGATATTTCTCTATCGTTCTACATTCTTTTGTTGTCTCCCTTGCAAATTTCGAGGGTGAAATTTTTTTAAAGTGGGGAATCTGTAACGATCCTGATTTTTAATTAAATTTAAATTGATAATTAAAATAAATTTTTGAATGAAATTGTAAATAAATTTGAATTTTCCAAATTTAAATAGGATATTTATTTATTTGGACATTGATTTTTAAGTTTAACCGTGGATTTGAAATTGAATATTTAATATCTTATTGATAAAAGTAATAACCCAAAAATTTATCGATTAAAATTAATAATATATTTTTAAACTTTTGAAATTTAATTTGAAAATATATTGAAAAACCTCAAACAAATAAAATAAGTAATAAACTATGTATCGGTAAATTCCAATTTCATTTGAGTTTAAAATTTGGAAATAATAAATATTTTAAATAATCACTTGAATTCAAATTATATATATATATAATGCATATATGAGAAGATATGAGTATATAAAGAGACATAAATGGATTTTTATTTCAAGCTTGAATTGGAATTTTAATTTAAATTTAAAATAATTTTTTTTTGAAATAAGTGGCATTTAAAAAAGTCATTAAGATGTCATGTATATAATATAAATATTGGTCAAAAACAATTATTCTTTTAACATTGTATATATACACATACAAATGAATAAAGAGGTATATTCATTTATAAAGTAAATATGATATAAAAATCTATTTAAATAAAATCTTTGTCTTTGTAAAATTATAAATGTTGAACATATACACAAGGAAGTAAAGTTATTAACATACATAGGGGAGTAAAGATTTACAAGTGTTCCAATGTAATAAGGAGAATGAACAAATGGCATCCAATATATTTAGTTGAATAAAATAATGAAATTTAAAACTATAAAAAAACTTTTCAACTCCCCATGCTCAATCATATAATGTCTCAGCCAAATCTGAAAGCACGGTAAAAGAAAGATTGGGTATCTCATATCTCAACACAAGTAGAAAGAAAAAAAATCCGAAAATGGAAAACTGAAAGCAATCAAACAACAATCTGAAAGCATGCAAAAGATCAAGAAAAATTCCAGATTTAAAACAATCAAATCCAAATCTGAAACAAGCAAATCAAGTTCAACTAGGCAGATCAAGATCCAAGTTTCAGATCCAAATACAAATTTCCTGAATCAAGCTAAATTCTGTGCATAGGAAATGCAAATTGTAAGTTAAGCTTGATCTTTGAATGTCATTGATGAAATGAATAAGCAATTAACAAGCAAATTCAAAAAATCTGAAGCAGATTAGTCAAAGTTCATCAAGCTTTACCAAATTAAACTTAAGATCGATTTTTCCAGACTCTACTTCATTCTTCCATGCCTCTATTTCAAAAACCCATCAATGTGAGCAAACTCTTAAAACTCCTTTATACTTTGGCTTGCATATGATCAGTGTTGAATGGTTGTTTATGAAGTTGAGTGCATATTTGAAAAGTAGAGATTTTGTATGCATGCTTGTGTGTTGATGCATGTAGTCTGCATAACAACAGGCTTAAACCACGAGGGATGGAAGAAAAAAAAATTCATACCTCTTCGAATAACAAAATTTAGATCATGAATTCTGAATGGAAATTGTTTGTAACGCTATAATTTAAATTTTAAAAATATTTTTAAGCTTTAAAAATGAGAATTTCTTTCTTTGGGAATGAGATTTGCAGTAAAACCCAAAATCATTTCGAAATTCAAGTATCACATCTTGTTGATTCATCTACATCACTGTGTTCAAAATAAAAAAACATGATTTTTAAATAAATTTTAGGATTTTTCGTTTGTTATTGGACGCAAAAACTCTAGATGAACGAAAATCAATTTTTCGTCAAATTTCGATAATCGGCGAAATGATGATCGTCGTGCTCGAGATTGAGGGTGGCTCAGGTGTTGATGATTTGAGGGAAAATGTGATTGAGTTTATAATGAAATGTAGTGTCGACATGGTTTTCCGGTAGGGTATTAGGTCGATGAGGTTTGATGAGCAATTTCGTCGTTGATGGTGATTAATAGGGGATCACAAGTGGGGGAAACATTGTGGAAGTCGGTGATGTAACTCTAGTCAAGGTCGCGCAAACTCCGATGGTCTAAATTGACGGGGGTGGTGAAGTTGGCATCGGTGATGGGTTCCATCTTTCGTCTGGGTTGCAAGTTTTTGGTTTCCCAAGAAATTTTGGTGATCTGAGAAGAGAGGATGGTCAACTAGGATGTTGATGAAGTGCCGGAGGCAGTAGGGTTGGTCGGCGACGATCTAGTCAACTGTGCACATGCACATGTTTAGTTCATGTCAGTTGTGGTTGTTGGGTTGATGTGCTTCGGGAAGAATGGAGATTAACTCAAGGATGATCTCGAGTTTTGTTCGGGTGATGAGGAGGTTGGTTAACTCGGGTAGAAACCAGTGTTGACTCGGGTAAAAAGATGGTTTGGGCTCGGCATGTAACAAGTATATATACTTGTTGTTAAGTAAATCAGGTTTTAAAGATTCGTCAAGAGAATAGTTTCAAAAGAAATAGAAACTAAGTTCTAAACATAGTACTGATAGCTTTAAACAAGTTTTTCCAAGTTAAATGTTTTAAGTGGTTTGTTAAAGTAATTTTTTTTATAATAGATAATTTCCTATATGCTTTCAAGGTGATTTTAATAATGTGATTAAATCAAGGATTAAATTATTATGGATGGATAATTAGCTAATGTAATTAGTTAAGGAGCAATTAAGAAATGAAGTGATTATAGAATAATTAATTAATGTAATTAATTAAGGGTTAAGGTAATTAATTATAGTTAATTAATTAATGAGAGTAATTAAAGTTTGATTACTACAAACGGTGGAAGATAATTAATTTGTGTGATAAATTGATAGTTAATTACTTAATAAAAGAATTAAGATAAATTAATTAATAATTTAAGTTAATAAATCAAGTAATTAATGAATAATTAATTAAAAATAATCACTTAATTGAAAGTAATTAAGAATGGATAATTAATGATAAAAATAATTGATTAATTATTGATATCTCTTTTATCTGATTGTGATGCTATGTAATATGAACTGCTTTGTGCTGAGCTGTAATATCTGCGATGAATATACTGTTGCAGGAATATGAAAACCCCTTGGCCCGTAAAACGACAATTGAATTTCGATGCGATAGGGACTCGGATACCAATTGTTTATCCGAAACCCACATCGAATCATAATAGTGAATCTTTGTGATTGATAAATTTACTTTATCTAAGAATCTGTAAATGAAGATAAGCGTTATGGGTTATACCGCTTATCGATATTGATATGATTGAATCTGTGATGATTAATGTTGTGCACTATTGTGCAAAAACCCCTGGACCACACTTATACACACACAAATATGGATTGCACGTGGAAATGGGTTAAGTCGTAGATTTTTGAAATAGTTTTAAAATTTGAATTTTGAATCCAAATAGTTTTGGAAATGGATTGGGTTTAAAATAAAATTTTTTGAAAGGGATTTCAAAGATAAAAGTTATTTTTGAATAACTTGATTTATTTTTGAAATTTGATTTAAATTTGAATCCCAAATTTGAAATTAAATCCTATTTATGATTTTAAAAGGTTATACAAGTATATATGGGTTTTAAACCATTTTAAAGGTGTTGTTTTGGAATTCGAAATTAACCCAAAGATTTTAACTTGTATAAATGAAATCAGATTTTTCCAAAATAAAAACTGTTTGTTTTCAAATAATAATGGCTGTCACATAAGAATGAACTTCCAATTTGTGTTAAAAGGATTTCAAGTCTAAAATAAAAATGGTCTTCCAAGTTATGAATAAATATTTGAAAACGGCTTGAAAGCTATAAGTTAAATCTTTAATTTAAAGATTTGGATGAGTTAATCCTAATTGTAATGGAAATTGTTTTGAAATCTATGAATGGATCATTGTGAAACTGGGTGAACTTTGTGAAATGAATCTTTTTGTTTAAAGATCTGAAATGGTAATTTTTTTTAAACCATTTGAAGAAGGTTTTGGGTCTTTTTTTAAAATATTGTGACTTAACTAAAATCCCATATCCATATGTTTTTAAATATTGTGCTCACTAATCAGTTTAGCCGGGAGAGGACCTTGTGTCATATAACCCATTCTGAATAGTGATACCACGTTATGGATTGCATTGAAGACCGGTGTTGAAGACCGGGTATTTGCGAGAATGATAGGATAACCTGTCGATTGACTCTGCACTGGGTTGCTCCGATATAGATTTCTCCTTAAGTGATGGGAAGTCCGATCGTAATTGTGGATACCTAGATTGCAAGGGCTTCTTCGAAAGTGCCTTAGATTCTGCTTGAACCCGGAATAGACTTGTATGGTTGTATGTCCGACATTGCACTATGAGATACTAAACTGATCTCTATCAAATACATTTCTCTTGGTGGCGGAGAATTTATTCTCTTAGCTTAACACCCTTATCTAAGACGTACGAGCTCAGAGGTTATGTAATTGATATTTATCAGTGATATACTCCCAATTTGGTAGTGTGGCATGTTGAGTATTACTGTGTATCATTTTTTGATCAAAGCATGGCTTTTGTGTAAAGCGTAGCATTTTGGACGAGACTGCATCAGGACCTCACACACCGGAAATAGTAGAAACAGGAAAGATGCGGCAAGGTTATGAGGGTCGCTCACTTTAGGGTGTGTCATTTCCTCCTGGAAATGGGTGGTATCATGGTATGGAGCCCAGATACTTACTCATGTGGACACTGCAGATCTATTACTTCGTGATTGCTTTATGTTAACGCCGAGCGACTCAAGGAGCCTACGATCCATAATAGTTGCCGACTCATCAAGACTAGCGACTCAACTAGCCCACGACTCATCCAGTAAGTGCCGACTCATCAAGACTAGCGACTCAACTAGCCCACGACTCATCCAGTAAGTGCCGACTCATCAAGACTAGCGACTCAACTAGCCCACGACTCATCCAGTAAGTGCCGACTCATCAAGACTAGCGACTCAACTAGCCCGCGACTCATCCAGTAAGTGCCGACTCATCAAGACTAGCGACTCAACTAGCCCACGACTCATCCAGTAAGTGCCGACTCATCAAGACTAGCGACTCAACTAGCCCACGACTCATCCAGTAAGTGCCGACTCATCAAGACTAGCGACTCAACTAGCCCGCGACTCATCCAGTAAGTGCCGACTCATCAAGACTAGCGACTCAACTAGCCCACGACTCATCCTATAAGGCCGCTCAAAGGAGCGACTCACGACTTAAGGAGCCTAATAAGTTAAAGCGTCAGCGACTCAACATGTAGGGCAGTCAGCGACTCATTGGTGGCAACGACTCAGCGAGCTAGTGCTTTAAAGGTACAGTGTGGATTAACGACTCAGCAGGGTCTGCGACTCAAGGCCTAGACCAATTCAACGACTCAAGAGGCCGCTACGACTCAAAAGATGGGCCGACACCCGACACAAGACTCAGAGGCAAGTTCAAGATCATGCTGCAAAGAAGTGACTTGCAGACGACTCACGACTCATCATGAGTCGGTCACGACTCATGATGAGTCGACCACGACTCATGACTTTGCAATTTTAGCCTAGGAAGTTTGCCTATAAATACGTAGCCACTTCCAACGTTCAAAGGACCTTTTGGCTCATTCTCTTCAAGTGCCGTTACTCTGCCGAATTCCAGACGACTTCAAAGCTTTTTAGATCCAACAAACTTCTAAAGGAACTCCATGAAGGAATCATCCACATTCACCATGGATTTGAAGATGATTGTCAACATCAAAGCTTGAGCTACTTGTTTCACATACCCTATCACTTGAAGTGGGTTGTAATTGAAAGATCTTGTAAAGAATTGTAATCAAACTAGTGATAAAAAGATTAAAGTGGACGTAGGCTGGATTATAAGCCGAACCACTATAAATACTGTGTCTCTTACCGTTTTTCTACATACTTTCTGCTTATTTCTATTTCCCGTATAAACGGGTGGTGCTTTCACAATCACATCTTATACACCAGGGTGTTAGCGTTTAAATTTGAGCGTTAACATTTTGGTGCTTTCACTGAGAACTGAACTCAGGACATCTATCATCATTGTTTCAGAAAGATTTGTAGATAGAGTTTCTTTAAGAACCAGAAGTCTATCCGAAATCATGGCTCCTGGAAGGAAAAGTAAATCTGTGAGATCTGCAAACATTCGAGAGGGAACCTCCACTTCCCCAACACCAAATCAAGCCACTCCAGCTGTTGGAGTTTCAAAAGCGGAATTGGACGCTGCTATCTTTGGGTTGAATCAGCAAATAAATGCCCAGAACGCGCAATTGGAAGCTCAGAATGCTCAGAATGCTCTGATTCTGAATAGGTTAAACGATCTGCTCGGGGCAAACCGTCAACCTGCGAATAATGAAAGGAACTTTGTCGGTAATGTCCATGATGCTGAAACTAGAAACATTCCCGAAAGGGCTGCTAGCCCCTTTGAACAGACATTGCCTGAGGCTGGAGGATCCAGAAATAGGAATGACGAAGAATATCTTTCTGGTATGGTTCGACAGATTATGAAAGAAAGTATGCAAAGGGTCGAAGATGAGAAAGAGTGGGGTTTCGCTCCGAGCAAGACTCCGTTTACTGAAAAGATCCTAAAAGCTGAATTCCCAAGGAAGTTCGTCCCTCCGACCATTCCAGCTTACAAAGGGACAAGTGATCCAAATGAGTTCCTGTACAAATATGATTGGCACATGACAGGTGCCAGAGCTTCTGACGAGATAAAATGCCGCTATTTTCCTGTGTATTTGGAAGGGGTAGCTCTGCTTTGGTTCACAAAACTACCTGTCCGGTCCATCGATCAGTTTTCAGACCTAACCAGGAAATTTAAAGAGCAATTTAGGCTATATGCTTCAAAGGCAAAAGACATCATGTCGTTATCCGGTTTGGAACAGAATCCGGGGGAAACTATCAAGTCTTTTTTAAATCGCTTTAATATAGCGTTAGCTGAGGTGGATAATGCAGAACCCCGCATGGTCTTGACCTATTTGATGAGAGCTATTGATAAGTCAAGTGAATTCGGAAAGTGGCTGAACATGAAGGAGCCAAATTCTCTGGAAAAGTTCTACAAAAAGGCGGATGAATTCATGCGTTTGGAAAGCCGTCCTGTCCCGGCAAAGGCAACAGTAGAGAAAGCTGAAGACAACACTGCTGCGCCACGTAAGAATGGATCTGTGGGACAGAAAAGAGAAAATAATGATGGAAGGAAACAACACAATTCAAAGAAGCCTCGATCCTTCAAGCCATCAGAATATACTCCTTTGTTAGAGACACCAGAGCGCATCTACCTGGCTACAAAAGATTCTTTTGAGTATCCCAAACCTCCTGTTCTCAGAACCGGAAGAAAAGCTGTGCAAAGTGGGAAGTTCTGTCGCTTCCATAATCAGCCTGGTCATGACACAGACGACTGCCGTCAATTGAAAAATATAATCGAAGAATTGCTAAGAGAAAATAAGCTGCAGCAGTTTGTGAAGAAGAGTAGTAATGACCCTGCTTCGTCAAGTCAGGGGCAACAAGCTCTTGCTCATCAGCCCAGGACAAATGAGAAGGCCGCAGGACATGAATCTGGAAGGCCAGTTATTAATGTCATCACAGGAGGACCCCACCCAGCAGGCAGAAGCTGGGGTGAAATGGAGAGGTACACTCGAGCTCTGAAACATATGCCAACTGAAGAGAATGTCTTTGTTTTAGAGGACTCTACACCCCTGAAACAACAAAGGACTTTTAATGATGATATTGTGTTCAGGGCTAGAGATTCCACGGGCATTGAGGCCCCTACTTTGGACCCGTTAGTCATCTCGGCCGGTATTGGACCGGCTATTGTCAGAAGAGTTCTTATTGATTGCGGCGCATCTTGCAACATCCTCTTCAAGAAAACGTTTGACCAGATGAGAATCCCGATGGCGGATGTGCAAGCCTCATCTCAGAAGATTGTTGGCTTCACTGGGGAGCCAAAGCAACCAGTAGGAACCATTGACTTGCTTGTGGAACTCGGAGAAGGAGAAAGAAAAGTAGTTCGCAAGCAGACTTTTGTGATAGTAGATGAATTTTCTGCTTATAATGCTTTCTTTGGTCGACCTATTCTTGCTGCATTCAAAGCTGTCCTTGCCCCATGGTGTCTTACTATTAAATTCCCTACAGACAATGGGGTAGGAGTTATTAAAGGAGACCAGAACGCTGGGCGAGAATGTTATATGACAGAGCTGCGAGAAACAAGGAAGAGAGAAATGGGGAAAGATGCGGCAACCCCAATCCGCATCAAAACACCAACCCTATAGCAACTACAGGGCGGACCCTGCACTGGCGAGCATAGCGGGGCACGAAAAGTGATGGATCCTAGAAAGGCCAGTGCGGGGGAGAGTAGGGTGGTACCAGCAGAAACAACGATACCGGTGCCCGTTGATCTGAAGGACCCAAACAAGGTGCTGAATGTGGGTTCACAACTTAATGTGTCAGTTCAGAATGCCTTGATATCTTTTTTGAAAGCAAACCTGGATGTTTTCGCTTGGACCCATGCCGATATGTGCGGAATATCCCCAGAAGTTGCGGTACATGCTCTGAATATTGACCCAAAGTTCACGCCAGTAAAGCAGAAAAGAAGAATCCAAGGTCTAGAAAGGTCGACAGCATTGAAAGAGGAAGTTGACCGGCTCATGGAGAATAATTTCATCAGAGAATCTACCTATCCAAATTGGGTTTCAAATCCAGTGCTAGTTAAGAAAGCCAATGGTAAATGGAGAGTGTGCATCGACTTTTCAGATCTAAACAAGGCCTGTCCCAAAGACTGCTTCCCATTACCCAGGATCGATCAACTGGTAGATGGAACAGCGGGTCATGAATTGTTGTCTTTTATGGATGCCTACTCCGGATATAATCAGATCATGATGCATGAGCCAGATCAGGAGGACACAAGCTTTATCACCGATGTCGGTCTTTACTGTTACAGAGTTATGCCCTTTGGGTTGAAGAATGCGGGGGCAACATACCAAAGACTGGTTAATGCTATGTTCAAACCGCAGTTGGGAAAGACTATGGAAGTTTACGTTGATGACATGCTAGTAAAATCTAAGAAAGCAGTGGATCACATCGAACACTTAGCAGAAATGTTCGCAATTCTCCGAAGATACGGAATGAAGCTTAACCCTTTAAAATGTTCTTTCGGGGTAGAATCTGGGAAGTTCTTGGGTTTCATCGTGAGCGCTAGGGGCATTGAAGCTAGTCCAGCTCAAATCACTGCTCTAAAAGAAGTCAAAGCTCCTAAAACAAAGAGGGAATTGCAAAGTCTCAATGGAAAAATTGCCGCCTTAAGTCGGTTCATATCCAAAGCTACTGATAAATGCATTCCATTCTTCGACGCTCTAAAGAAAGGAAAGAAAAACTTTGACTGGGCTCCCGAATGCCAGAAAGCTTTTGAAGAATTGATTCAACATATGGAAACGCCTCCAATACTTTCCAGGCCCAGCGATGGCGAGGATCTTCTTATATACTTGGCAGTTTCATCTCATGCTTTAAGTGCAGCGCTGGTACGGGAAGACAAAAGGATTCAACATCCAGTTTACTATATCAGCAAAAGACTCACTGGGGCAGAAATGAATTACTCCAAGTTGGAAAAACTCGCCTATTGTCTATTGATTGCCTCAAGAAAGTTGAGGCAATATTTCCAGGCTCATCCTATCAAAGTCCTCACTGATCAACCTTTAAAGCAAGTCTTGTTTCGCCCTGAGACTTCGGGCCGCCTTTTAAAGTGGAATATTGAATTGAGCCAATATGACATCACTTATCATCCTAGAAAAGCGATCAACGGACAAGCTTTGGCAGATTTTATTGCAGAATTTACAGACAAGGGTAACAGCGAGGAAGAAACAATCGAGAACTCCCCAACCCAATGGAAGTTGTTTGTAGATGGCGCAAGAAATGATTACTGTTCAGGTGCTGGAATTGTTCTTGAAACTCCTGAAGGCCGGTCATTATGCTATGCGCTAAGATTAGAATTTCCTTCAACAAACAATGAAGCAGAATATGAAGCTCTGATCGCTGGTTTGAAAATTGCTAAAGAACTAAACATTCGAGCGTTACAGATCTTCAGTGATTCTCAGCTTATAGTATGCCAAGTCAAGAAGGAGTTTCAAACGAAAGGAGGAAATCTGCCCGCTTATGTGTCAAAGGCTTGGGAACTTTTATGTGAATTCGACCATTACACGATAAGTCATATTCCTCGAGAAGAAAACATGAAAGCAGATTCTCTCGCAAA
Organism: Allium cepa; assembly: GCA_030765085.1. Classification (NCBI taxonomy): domain Eukaryota; kingdom Viridiplantae; phylum Streptophyta; class Magnoliopsida; order Asparagales; family Amaryllidaceae; genus Allium; species Allium cepa. Next base: position 623,467,045 of record CM060938.1, on the reverse strand, counting down.
ATACTCAAGTTCTGGCGAAGCCCAATCCTTAGGGTTAGTTCCAGTGGAAGTTTTGTCAAATCCGAGCATTGATGGAATGGATATCGATTGGGTTATGAGTATGTCGCAAGAGCAAGAATCATGGATGACTCCAATAACAAAGTATCTACTCAATGGCTCTTTACCAGAAAACTCTAAAGAACGACAAAAGCTACTGAGAAAAGCTTCTCGATATATAATCCAGGATGGTCAATTATACAGACGAGGATTCTCAATGCCATTGCTTCGATGTGTATCCCGGGAAGAGTCCAAAACAATCCTAACTGAAGTGCATGGAGGAGAATGCGGTGATCATTCAGGTGGTCAAACATTAGCAAAGAAAATTCTCCGATACGGATATTTTTGGCCAGAAATTAATCGAGATGCTGCAGATTACTCTCGAAAATGTGACAGATGTCAAAGATTTGCCAAAATTCCTAGAGCACCTTCTACTGAGCTCACACAAATGACCAGTCCGTGGCCGTTTGCGATTTGGGGAATAGATTTGATCGGACCTTTACCAACCGCCAAATCTGGAATCAAATATGCCATTGTTGCTGTAGATTATTTCACTAAATGGGCTGAAGCTGAACCATTGGCAACTATCACCTCCAAAAAGATGATAAATTTTGTGACTAAGAATATCATTTGCAGATACGGTGTGCCTCAGAAAATAATCACAGACAATGGTACTCAGTTTGAAAGCGAGGAATTCCAGGATTTTTGCAAGCGATTCAAAATCCAGAAAAGCTTTTCGGCAGTAGCTCATCCGCAGGCAAACGGGCAAGTGGAAGCAGTGAACAAGATCATCAAATCAACCATCAAAAAGCAACTCGAAAGAGCAAAAGGTGGTTGGGTCGATAAACTACCGCTTGCACTATGGGCATACAGAACTACTCACAAAACTGCAACTGGGCATACTCCTTTTTCGTTAGCATACGGATCGGAAGCAATGATCCCGGTTGAAACAGAGGTCCCTTCACACAGAAGAATCCATTTCAATCAAGCAGAAAATGAAAAGCTGCAACTTGAAGCGCTGGATCTCCTTGATGAAAAAAGAGATGAAGCTAACCTCAGAGTTGCAGCTCATCAGCAAAGGATAGCCAGACATTTCAATTCCAAAGTTCGTCAACGCAGCTTTGAAATTGGAGATCTAGTCCTAAAAAGAATTATGACAGCGACAGGTGTGTTTGGGCCAAATTGGGAAGGACCGTATGTGATAGGTCAGAAACTTCTTGACGGCACATTCAAGCTCACCACAGTTGATGGAGATCAAATTCCAAGGGCATGGAACAGCAATCACTTGCGTCCATACTTTACTTGAAAATTTTGTTGAAACATTGTAAAAAGAATTATGAATGTATGATTCCTGTAATTGAAAGCAATTGTGAAACTGATGCAAGTAAATAATGAAAGAATATAAAGTGGATGTAGGCCCAATTTCATGGCCGAACCACTATAAATCTTGTGTTCCTTATTATCATTATATGTTTGCTTTGTTTTCGATATAAAAATACACAAAATGTATTGCTGAAATATCGATTTAAATTTTTGCAGACAGTGGAGATAAAACTTGCGCATAATAAGACCGAGCGATTCTCACCATCATTCAACAAACAAATTTCAAGTCACAAAGACCCCGAATTCAAATCCTAGATAGGAAATGCTTCAATTGAACGGCTAATGATTTCGATAGGAACGAGCCCTTGCTGATAAATTGAGATTGTTTAAACAAACAAACATCCAATTAGGAAGCTAGTGCCCGTTCTCACGAGCTTGCCTGGCAATGAAGTACACTTCCTTGGATTAAACAAGCCACTTGTGAAAAAAAAAGGGGATCGCTGAAAAGGCATAAGCAAGTGAACAGAGGAACAACCAAAGCTACCATCAGCGCCACAAGTCCTCTTCGGAGGCACAACTCTTCGGATAATAAAAGACCTCTAATGGGTCATATGCCACAAAAAAGAAAGTTCTCTACTCAACAAAAAAGATTGGAGGAGTCATGACCCTCCAACCATGAGAGAGTAACTTCCAGGCGATGAAAACCCTCTCTGAGGCCCATTTCACCAGGAGTTGAAGTGTTATAACCGCTCTTCGGGATTTCACTTCACCAGAGTTGAAATGTAAACAAAATAAAAGCCCTCTTCGGAGGCCCATTTCACCAGGAGTTGAAGTGTTATAACCGCTCTTCGGGATTTCACTTCACCAGAGTTGAAATGTAAACAAAATAAAAGCCCTCTTCGGAGGCCCATTTCACCAGGAGTTGAAGTGTTATAACCGCTCTTCGGGATTTCACTTCACCAGAGTTGAAATGTAAACAAAATAAAAGCCCTCTCCGGAGGCCCATTTCGCCAGGAGTTGAAGTGTAGCAGCCGCTCTTCGGAATTTCACTTCACCAAAGTTGAAATGTAAAAACAAAGACCTTCTTGAAAGCACACGTTTCACCGAGATTGAAATAAAACTTCCAAGTGTTGAAACGTGAAAAGGCTTTCTTCAAAGGCACAACTCTTTGGGGGTACACGTTTCACCAAGATTGAAATAAAACTTCCAAGTGTTGGAACGTGAGAAATCCCTCCTCAGAGGTACAACCCCCTCCCGGGAACACAATTAAGAAAAAAGACCTCTTTGGAAACCCACGTTTCACCGAGATTGAAATAAAACTTCCAAGTGTTGAAACGTGAAAAGGATTTCTAAAGCATAACTCTTTGGAGGTACACGTTTCACCGAGATTGAAATAAAACTTCCAAGTGTTGAAACGTAAAAAAAAAAAAATCCCTCCTCAGAGGTACAACTTTCTATAAAAAAAATCCTCATCAAAAGCGTACTTTAACTTTCAAAGGAAAAGTAATTTGCCTACTGTGGGAAATGATCGTAAAAAGAAAAGAAGTTAAAGTACCCTTCAGAGGTCCGCTTTACCACATAGAGGAATTCACTTGATGAGATATGCACATAAGCAAAAGAAAAAAGTGATTTCTTCGAACGACCAAGCGTAAAAACTTATACGAAGGGAGTTGTACTCTATAAAATTTTCTTTAAAGAATAAAATAATTATTCTTTAGCAAATAAGAGTGTAAGTCCCCTCGAGGTATAGAATATTGCAGCATACTTATGGAATGGGGGCAATATAGTATAATTACACACAATATGGTATAACTAAACCAGCAAAAGGTAACGCTCAAGTAACATACCATAAGCTCGCTGCAATATCAAATAAACTCATGCCAAAACAAATAACAAATGTATTCTTTAATTCAAACAAAAGTTTGTACAAACGAGGAATCATTTTATTCAAGGAATCATTTTATTCAATTACAACGCAGGTACAGGTTTCAAAATAAAGAAAAGCGGGGGCCGGTACCCGCACAATTCTCGGCCAGTACATGCAAAACACAAAAAAAACTAGAAACTGAAGATCTTCACTTCTTTTTGCTGCCTTTAGACCCTTTACCCGGCCGAATGATCAGCTTTTCAGGTCGACCAGTGGGTATAAGGGAGGAAGGAGAGGTAGGCGCAGCTGGCCCAACTTCTGGCTCCTCTTCAGTGGCAGTGATTATCTTCCCTCTCCTCCTTGATGCTCCTTGCTTCCTTCTCCTCTTTGAGGAAGACTCACTTCCTGGAGTGGCAAGTTTAGATAAAGTTATATCGTCAGAAGGAGTCCGCTCCGGAGATATGTCACCTCCCTCAAGTCCCTCATCTTTTTGCTCTTGCGAAGCAACGGGATCATCCAGGCCATGGAGAGCTTCTATTTGTTCTTCTTGTGACCCAGGTTGAGAAGCAGAGGGAGGCGCCACTTGAAGAGATGGAGGAAGGATCACCGGGGGAGAAGAAGCTTGAGTTTGACTCGGTGCTTTCTCTACAAAGGAGAAAAAACTTAAAATATCAGTATCTTTCGAAAAGAGAGGGGATGACGGCTCGTCAAAAGTCGGGAATTCATTAACATTTGAGGAATAATCAAAAGTCGGGAATTCATTGACATTTGAAAAATAATCAAGAAGATCGTCAAGTTCACAAGGAGCGAACGAGCAGTTCACCACTTGGGCTGGTCCGGTGTCAAGTTTACCTGGGGTAGTTGGATCTCTGAGGCTGATTTCATATCGCTGTGCTTCGTTGCTTTCACCACCTTCATCCCCGCCTTGTGCACTTGTAGTTTCAGTTACTGTCTTAGTTGCAGGCGGAGTAGAGGAGCTAGAACCCGTGATGTCAACCACAGGAGAAACTGGAGGTTGGACAGAGGAAGTAAGCGTTAATTCCTTTCCAGAACGTTCCTCTTCCGCCATTCCAGTTCTCATCCTGGCAAGTTGTTCTCGCCCCTTCGCAAGAGCAGCGCGAGCTCCCTCATCCAGGTAACGCGCCTCAAAATCTTCATCGCCATACCCGGCGTCTTTAAACATGTTAAGAGCAGCTTCCCACACCTCGGCCAGGGTGATTTCATACTTAGGACCAAGAAAAGAGAGGCTGCCGCGTCCCAAGACACAATGTAAATAAAAATCGAATAAAGTCGAATTGATATCGTTTTCCATGGTCTGAGCAGTTTCTTCGGCTGCAATTTTGCCAGCCATGGCCTCATCTCGATCTTTTTCGGTCTGAGCAAGTTGGGCTTTTAGCGCTTCAATCTCCATGTCCCGGGCGCTCAGTTTATTCTGCAGCTGGGTGACATCAGTGCGGTGGTTCTCTACAGCTTGTTCCAACCTCTCAGCTTTAGCTTCAGCGTCCCTCTGGCTGGCGTGCGCATCTCGCACTTGTTTTTGCAATACCTCTTCTCTTTGGGTGTAAGTATTAGTAGAAGAGGCAAGATCATCTTTGAGCTGCTTTACTTCAGCTTCGAGTTTTTCATTGTATTCGGCTATCTCCTTCATCTCAGCGTTGTGTTGATCAAGAATCTTCTGCCATTCTGATTTGTCATTTTCCATGGTCAGCATTGCTTCGATGTTAGCCCGATTAACTCTTTGAAGTTCATCAACCAGCTTTTGCCATCCAGACATTCTATCGATATCAAGCTTGACAGCATCGAGATTTCTGTACATAGCTTCTTTGTCGATGGGGACCAAATCAAGGTCGAAGCGTACCCCCCTCAAACACCAGTTCGGGAATCGGCTCTGCAAAGTAGGGGGCCCCCTTTCAACGTGGTATGAAGGCCTGTTGAGAAGTGTTTGGATGGCACTTCCTTCAAGAGCAGGAGATTCGGAAGGGATGTCAATAGAAACTGAGGCACCAGGTCTCTCAGATGTCACGGGCACGTGCTCCTCGCCAAGTTTGGTCCGCTTTCTCGAATCCTCAATATGGCTCTTCCCCCTATCATCGTGCGTTTTACGTTTATGGGAGTCATCATCCCTTGGGAAGGATTCATGTCGCGTGCCCGCTCCCTCATGACGTTCTTCATACCTTCTCCTCTCTTCAGCTTTTCGCGCAGCTCTCTGCTCATTGGTTTCTCTGGGATCGGCATAGTATTGCTTGTAGTCATAGCTGCCACGCCCTCCATAGCGTCGAAAGTCCTTGTAATAAGAACCGCTGCCGCTGCGCCCCATAGAGAAATCTGAAAAGGCAAAAATAGCAAGTCTTAGAAACTCCCGAAGAAAAGAAGTTAAATATGAACAAATGCCGAAAATTCCTAAGTATTGTGTGATGTGCAAGCTACGCGCATTAAGCTACAAACCACTCATTGGTGTAGGGGTGATGATAGCTTGGGTATGAGGAGTTGGTGTTTGTGTTGGTGTTAGTCGAAGAAGGGACGTCGCCTCAATCATAGGAGAGATAGTTTTAGACACGTCATCTCTAAAAAGCTCCTGTGAGGTCACTATTATGTCGCTCAACCCATCATAAACATCGTCACCATCATGCTCGGTGAGACTTGTTTTCTCAGTTCCTACATCAGCTAATCCCCCGAGAGGCTGTGAAGGTTCTTCTTCTTCCTCAATCGGGGCAAGTGCCGTCTTACTAGATGACCCCATAATGTCGGTAGGGGTGGAACATTTCACCAATGAAGCTTCGATGTTAGACTCTTTTGATGAAGATTGTTCGATAGTAACGGGGGCATCCGATGCTTCAGTCGGGGAATCGGGAACTTCAGTCGGGGCTTCATGAGGCTGAGTATAGCGGGAAGAATGGAGAAGTCCGTATTGGTGTAAAAATTCATCGCTTAGCAGAAACTTTATGCTCCTTTCTTCTGCCGGCACAGCATTTAATCTTTCTAAAATTTGCTTAAAACTTGGGTCCCTGGTAGGGGGTGGAAGCGCTAAAACAGGAACAAAGAATGAAGTTAGCAACTAAAAGTTCGGATCTCAAAAATGGCTTCAAAACGGAAAGAATATAGACAGGAAATCTTACTTCCTACTCTCCAGATGGCATAAAACCCTGGAGGGCAACGAACGAAGAAAAACTGATTCAAAAATCCGTGAGCGCTTTCGGAGAGATCAGTAATAAGTTTGCGGTTTCGAGCGCTTCTTATAACCACAATGGAGGGATGGTCTTTAATTTTTGTAAATGAGCAGAAATAACAGATCTCCCCGAAGCTTGGTAGTCGATCCAAGGTTCTCCTAAATAGAACACATAACCCCATCAGAATAGCATAGCCATTGGGGTGTAATTGGAATGGAGAGATAGACAGCCGAAGCAAGAACTGTTGAAGAAAGTCGTTAAAAGGAGGAATAGCGCCATTTAAGCACATTTGGCGATTGACAGCAACAAAACCAAGAGGTGGCCTATCGGCAGTATCATTTGGCCCCGGTAGTAAGGCGTCAGCATCATCGATGCCAAACTGGACGCACAATTGATTAAACGTCCGTTGATTCAGAGTTGTTGGTATTCTCTCTGGAGGGTTATCCACAGGAATAGCTACCGGAAAGGTATCTTCAGTCTGACTCATCGGCTCTTCTTGATGAGAAGTCATTCTACACAAGCAACTGGATGTTCAAATGCGAAGGTGCGCGTTTCCTAAAAAGTGTGAAGTGTTGTGCAAGACTAGAAAAGTGACAAGTATATATAACTAGGATTACACTAATCGATGCTTGATCGATGGTAAACATTTCAGAACTTGTTAACTTAAAAGTTCAAACATAATATTAGTGCAAGCAAGTCGATTTCAATTGACTACTTCAGCATTGCTTTGATATTTTGTTTGAAATAGATATATTAAAGGCACTTCATATATGCAGTTCATTCAAGTTAATCATCTATCGTTAACTAATCTGTCATTCGGTGTGGGCAATCAATGACAGTATATTCGTCCCAATTTTCTGTAAACATTGTGTTAGACAGGTTATTAGCTTGCAAGAGTGACCTGTGGAAAAAATACGACAAAGTTCAACAGTTCAAAGTTCAAGCAAAATTTACAAGTGTTAAGTCGTCAACGACTCAATAATTCCTTGTATTGGTTAAGCTAAGTCATTGGTTATTTGGATGACTCGGTTACGGCCTAAAGGATATGCGGCGAGTTAAGTTAAGTTCTATGAGTTGTAACGTGCATGAAGGAAAAAGCCTCAAATCAGAACAATGCAAATTTCTTTAAATCCTGTCTCGGCCGCGACTCAAATCTAGGGAGGCATTTAGTTGAGTCGGTCATAGGTTCAAGCATGGAAAAGAGGCTCAAGTACTGAGTCGTTCAGGGCTTATGGTTTGAGTCGTGTATAGTTTGAAAGGTTGAGTCATGGAAAGTAACCCAAGTGCTGAGTCGTTCACGGCTCATGGCTTGAGTCGTTCGCGACTTATAGTTTAAGTCATCTACGGTTTATGGCTAAAGCATTGAGTCGTATACGGCTGAGATTGCAAGGCTTTTCAAAATCAGTGGTCGAAAGGCAAAACCTAATTCGCTAACTCTTGGAATTCCTCATCACGCCTCATCTCACAGCCCCCCTTTTTTTCCTGTCTCAATCCACTAACCCGGTAATGCTAAGGCAACAAGGATCTGTCACATTCCCAATGGAGCCCATCGTCCTTCCATGCCAACAAATCACCCGAGAAACAATCTGAAATGCTTCGCATCGATCTTAAATTCAATGCATTGCTGGACTCGCGTATCGAATAATGATCTAGAATCGATTACAACAATTCAAAGTGAAGCGCAGCACATGAAAACAAACTAAAGCCGAAAGATGAGAATTTGTGATTCAATGTTGATTATTATGGATTAAGATTGAATTTGCTTACGAAGTATGATGGTTGGGATGAATCGGAAAGTAGCAGGGTTGAATTCGCCTTCGGAAATGAGATTCAAAGATGCGTTAATGGCGTCACAAGATGATGAGACAGAGATCAAGTGAGGAAGAAGAACAACGCAATAGCTTATATACAAGGCAGGGGAGAATGAGAAAGGACTCACGAGTCATAGGCCGCCCTGAGTCGGTCACGACTCAAGAGGAAAGTCGAAGCACACGACTCATGATATAAGCGTGTACTTCGAGGGGCAATTGTTAACGCCGAGCGACTCAAGGAGCCTACGATCCATAATAGTTGCCGACTCATCAAGACTAGCGACTCAACTAGCCCACGACTCATCCAGTAAGTGCCGACTCATCAAGACTAGCGACTCAACTAGCCCACGACTCATCCAGTAAGTGCCGACTCATCAAGACTAGCGACTCAACTAGCCCACGACTCATCCAGTAAGTGCCGACTCATCAAGACTAGCGACTCAACTAGCCCGCGACTCATCCAGTAAGTGCCGACTCATCAAGACTAGCGACTCAACTAGCCCACGACTCATCCAGTAAGTGCCGACTCATCAAGACTAGCGACTCAACTAGCCCACGACTCATCCAGTAAGTGCCGACTCATCAAGACTAGCGACTCAACTAGCCCGCGACTCATCCAGTAAGTGCCGACTCATCAAGACTAGCGACTCAACTAGCCCACGACTCATCCTATAAGGCCGCTCAAAGGAGCGACTCACGACTTAAGGAGCCTAATAAGTTAAAGCGTCAGCGACTCAACATGTAGGGCAGTCAGCGACTCATTGGTGGCAACGACTCAGCGAGCTAGTGCTTTAAAGGTACAGTGTGGATTAACGACTCAGCAGGGTCTGCGACTCAAGGCCTAGACCAATTCAACGACTCAAGAGGCCGCTACGACTCAAAAGATGGGCCGACACCCGACACAAGACTCAGAGGCAAGTTCAAGATCATGCTGCAAAGAAGTGACTTGCAGACGACTCACGACTCATCATGAGTCGGTCACGACTCATGATGAGTCGACCACGACTCATGACTTTGCAATTTTAGCCTAGGAAGTTTGCCTATAAATACGTAGCCACTTCCAACGTTCAAAGGACCTTTTGGCTCATTCTCTTCAAGTGCCGTTACTCTGCCGAATTCCAGACGACTTCAAAGCTTTTTAGATCCAACAAACTTCTAAAGGAACTCCATGAAGGAATCATCCACATTCACCATGGATTTGAAGATGATTGTCAACATCAAAGCTTGAGCTACTTGTTTCACATACCCTATCACTTGAAGTGGGTTGTAATTGAAAGATCTTGTAAAGAATTGTAATCAAACTAGTGATAAAAAGATTAAAGTGGACGTAGGCTGGATTATAAGCCGAACCACTATAAATACTGTGTCTCTTACCGTTTTTCTACATACTTTCTGCTTATTTCTATTTCCCGTATAAACGGGTGGTGCTTTCACAATCACATCTTATACACCAGGGTGTTAGCGTTTAAATTTGAGCGTTAACACTTTATGGTTGAGAGGCGCCTCGGATAAAGGTCCCAAAGGACCGGGGGATGGCATGCTCGTGTAGTAATTACCTAGTTCCAGAGGTAACCCAGTCTTGTGTTGGCAGAGATCCGGTTAGGTTCTCGGGATGTCCCGCTAGAGGTGTACCCATGGATAGTAGAAAGTTCCTTAGCCTGACCATTTTTCTGAAATCCAAACAAAACAATACGAGCCCTTTACGATTGCAATTATATAGCCTGCCATGGAATGTGGTGGTAACCTGCTATTGAACATGGTAGCTATAGTAGGCATAAGTGTGAAATGCCTATGCTGGTTGGGATTTATAATATACTTTCGAAATGGTTTTCTACACTATGCACTAGTAATAATATCAAGAAATTTTCTCGTATCAAGCATATTTGACTATCATTAGGAGAAATCTCCTCCAATTCTGCGTTTGCATTGTGTGTGTGGCGGGAGGCCTTATGGTAGTTTCATTATCCAAAAAGCATTGCGGATTTATTTCAAATTCGCTTGTTGTTTATTTTAAAGGATAAACTGTTTTTTGTTTGCTCATACCAGTCCCACGACTGACCTGGAGTTTATTGTTCCTATCCCTAACTCTGGGTGCCCACAATTTTCCCACACGGGCAGTCTATAGTTGGGTTTTTCAGATAGTCTGATTTAGTAGATTATCTGGAGCTTGTTCAGTCTTTGGATCAGGACTACACTTGCTTATCTTTGTGCATCGTTATTGGGAATTCGAGCTATTTCTGGATTGGTGCCTTGGAGATGGAGATTACCGATACTGGAGTTCTCTCTTGAAGACCATATTGGAGATTTTGTTCCGCTGCTGGTGTTATATTTTCATTCCCACTGTTATTGTCTTGTATCATATCTCTGGTGTGTATTGATATTCATTGTATCACTCAGTTGTATCTGAATATTGTATCAAATGTTGTATATTTTATTATTAATTTCTCCCACTGTGGTGTACTTAATGTGTTATAAGCTCCAACGAACTAGATTCGATGTTTGGATCTACGACATTGAATACGAGTGTCGTATTCGGTGCCATGTTTTGAAGGTCGAGTCAGGGCCTCTACATTAAGCCCTTGCTCTGTCTCCTCAACAGTGGACTCTTACAAACTCTGAGATGCAGAGGGAGGCATGAATGCCGAACGAGGCATGGATGCCGAATGAGGCATGAATGCCGAACGAGGCATGGATGCCGAGCGAGATATTGATGCCGAACAGCATATTGATGCCGAATGATCGAGGTGCCTTGAACGGTTCTACTAGCCACTGTCTCTTCACCTTCTTTCCTTCCTACTATAAAAGTCAATACTTCTCCTCTTTCCCCCACTTACCTTTTACCTCCACTCTAACATCCTTACGAACTTACCTTTCCCCTAATTTCTAACATCTCAACCATTCTTTAAATCCTCGAGTCTCATACGCTATCTCTCGATTGCCCTTAACAACAAGCCTGAGTGGATTCCACTTCTAAATCGAGTACTTCATTAGACTTCAACCCCTTCTCCTAGGTATGAACCTCTTACTTGTTCGACCTTCTCCAATTAGGGTATTCGTACAAAATTTGAATTTGCGACTTTCATTTAACTCAAAAATGATGGAAGTCGTATAGATTAGGAAGATGGATCTGGGGTTTAAACAAGCCTTAAGATTAGATAGAGAGGAGGAAAGAAGCGGGTGTCGGCTCAATAGGAATCGGTGAGAGTAGGGACTGTTGGTCGAGGTTGGCATGCGAGTTAAAGTGGTTGTCAATTAGCCATTTGGGAAGGTACTTAGTTTGTTCGAAGAAGTGAGTTGAAGGAAGACGTATGGTTGTGGCTCCGCATGACTTTCGCATGCCGAATGATGGAGGGAGAGTGTAGGAGTGAAGCTGAGGTTGGGGCTAGCATGTTGAGCGATGTGCCGAGCGGTAAAGAGGGAGTGTAGGAAGGAAGTTGGAGTTGGTTTATGGTGCCGAGCGATGCGGCTCGGCATGGCCGTGGCTCGACATTACTTGCCGAATGACTCATCTCTGCCGAGCGGTAGAGAGGGAGTGTAGGAAGGAAGTTGGAGTTAGTTTATGGTGCCGAGCGATGCGGCTCGGCATGGCCGTGGCTCGGCATGACTTGCCGAATATCGAACGGGGGAGAGGGAGTGTAGGAGAGTTAAGTACATCAATACTAGTCGAGTCTCTACAGCGTCGATCCGCATTAAGTTTGATAGTAGGCTATAACAGTCAGAACCATCCCAACTCGAACATAATGCACGTTGACTTAACTTTTCTCCTATGCCTGAACATATGACGGTAAACAAGGACAAGGACTTAAACAATCAAGCATATTGAATAATCAAGACTAGTAACTCCCTTGTTTTGACAACTATAAACCTGAATTTAACTTGATTAAAATGGATAATAACCTTCAACATATAGTGTCGATGCCGAGTTCAAAATAGAAACCATCATCGGACAAGCTCTCGTAGACGGTCAGCGATGACGGTCTTCGAAGATGATAGTTCAAAGCCTATCTTCATTTCATTAACTCAATGACTTTTAATTCCTTGGCACTTATACTTGAACGATTGCATTAGTTCACACACCACACGGGGGAGTATTTTGGTTGTCAAGTCTAATGTCGATTGGTTTTCAAGTATAGTTTAAACAGGTGTTTCATCAGATCCAACACTCACTAGAGATGTCCATAAAATATAGTTCTGCCACCGTCTTGGACAGACTCAGGCTATCTTCTCAACAGGAAATGGTTGGAACCTCAAATCCATCGACGGTTCCTGTACCAGATATACCGAGCCTCACGATCACAACTGTCGACTTGGCTCCCGATGCCTTGGATGCAGCGATCTTTTTAGACGATCCGATCAATTCTCAAGCTTCAAGAATTAACAAAAGTGCTCTTCGTCCCATATGCTTGGTACATGGGATTCCTTTCGATGATATGTTGGTTCCATCGAGACAAGATTGTCCTCGTTTCCCCCAGTTGGATATACGGCCTGCAACAAATTTATGTGCTGGGTAGGTAGTGTGTCGCCATTCAACTCCTTCCTTCGTGACCTGTTACGGTATATTGAGATTGCTCCATCGCAGTTACATCCAAACAGCCACGTGTTCATATACGACACGTGCATTCTCTTCATATGCATTCTTTTCAGGCTTCCGAGTCCTGGTGATATCCGCTATATTTATCGTTTCAAGAGACGATCTGACAGCCCATCTTTTTTATTTCTTGGGCTGCATAGCAAGTGTCAAATTCTTAGTAGGGCGTGGAGCAAATTCGCCCAGTATAAGCAGGAGGGGTTCTACATGCGCTGTCCCCCCGGCTTTGCAAGGAGATGGGTGGAAGGGAGTAAGTCTCTTTTCTGGATCAATACTTGCATTTGGCAGAAATTGCACCATTTCTAACTCTTTCTCAACTTTTATAAATATCAGCCCACGCCCCGAAGGCTTCGAGTATTCTGAAGCCGTTGAAGCTATCCGAGCTATCCCCAAAAGAGACCGGAACATTAGATCCCTTATTTCAAATGAATCGCTGTCGAAGTTTGGACTGCTAGCAGAAGGCACCGAATAAGCCTTCCGTAAGGTGTCACTATAACCGGGTCTACCTTGGACAAAGGAAAGAAAACAAGTTGGGCCTTCAGCACGTGCTGCCCTTGACACACCTGAGAGGGGGAGATTAGAGAAGCTAAAACGCCCGAAGTACCGGGTGAGAATGTTAGTCCCGTTCGAGACTCGATAGTCAAGGTTCACGATATCGAAGTAACGCCTCCCCCTTCGAAGGAAAATAAGAAAGTGACCTACAAATTGAGGAAGAAGACAGTCGGTGGAACCTCTAAAGTCGCCATCACTCCCGTGGAGAGAGAGCCTTCCCCAAACACTTAGAGCGTTCTTTGAAAGGCCTGTCGAACCCCACTATTCCTGATAATTTGCTTAACTATGGCTTCAACGATCCGGAAGCCCTTAAACTTCATTCACCTGCGAGAGGCGATGCAAGCGCTCAAGCCCAAAACCAAGGAAAAAAACCCCTATTAGTATAGATAAAGAAACTGGTCCGTCGGGGGGAAACACTGACATGTGCACTTCACATTGCACTTAAAATTTAGCCTTCACATTATTTCTTTGCCAGCTTGTCTTTGTCCAAATTCTGTGCAGGCGACATGGGACGTACACACGGACTCGATCGTCTTTGCGAGTCATCAAATTTTCACCACTCTGGATGGGATTCGGGCTATGGAAGATGTCGGGAAAGAGATGATGACGGTGACAGGGATTATCACTCCAGGGTTTCATAATCTTGAAAGAAAACTTATCATTAGCCTTCACATCATTACAATCCTCCTTCTCACTCAGAAAAAGGCAGGGAGAAATCCGGCAACAAGGGGCCCCAGTCTGATGCCCTCCGCGATCAGCAATTAGGTTCATGGAGCACAAGGCAATCTCGGTAACCTTACAAGAAATATGAACTCTCAAGACCATCTCCCTCTATTCCTGCAACAGATCCGCCGATATTGGAAAGGATAGCCGAGCTTAAGGCTAAGTTCCCTAAAATATGCTTCGATGGTCTAAAGTTTCTCGCGACGATCCATAACATTCCGAGAATGGAGCGCCATTGCTTGTAACAACAACGTTTATGTTCAACATGATGCATTTGTCCATTTGGCTGAAAAAGTCTTGGAAGTATCTGTCACGAAATCTATCGCCTGAAGCTTGAAGCTATTCACGACAAAGATATCATTAAAGCTCAGGATGACGATCTTTCTTCATACAAGTCTCAACTCAAAGTTGCCCAAAAAAGCGCTAAAGACATAGTGGAGGCCGTTAATCGTCTAGAGGTGACGCATAAGAAAGAAATTGATGAAGCGTTCCAACATTGCGGGGCCTTAGCTTTAGAGAAAGATTATGTGCAAAAAGGGAGAGATGCATTTGCTCAGCGCATTAAAGAGTTGGAAGAGCTACTTCTTAGAGAGAAAGAAGAGAAAATTGTTGTTCAGGAGGAGGTGCAATAGTACTGCAATGAGATTGTTGCTACGGGAATCCTGAAAACAAAGCTCGACGATGAACTCTCCAAAATTGAGGTGCTGAAGTATGAAGCCCATGAGGAGGGCAAAAGAATAGCTTCCTAGGAGATTGATTCTTGTCTTGAGGCGGCTATGGAAGTCGGTAGGGAGGAGATCAAGTGCATGTTTTACCCGCTTATTGCAGAATACAATGCCCATGTCTTCGTGCATCGGGACTTAACTTTTCTTGGCGAGGGTTACCTCGAATCTCTAGCCGAGGCATAGGAAATCTTGATAAAGATCAGGAAGGTCGAGTCAGGCATCGAGGAGGTTGACGAGGAGGCTTTCGTAAAAGAATTTCCCGGGGGGAACGAGCCTTCAGACTTGTCTGCTGCGAAGTCCCTCTACTGCAAAGGTCCCTCCTCATCAAAAGGAAAAGATGTCATTGACGGTCCGTCTAGAATCAAGTCTCCAGCTCCTCCTCCTACTCAATCGGCTGATCGGGCAGTATTTGATCCATTCGAGCAACACACTGGTTATGACCCAAAAGACCCCGGCTTTGACATTCATGTTCTATCTCCCATTCTAGAGTGTGAGACTCCTCGGACGGTTGAGAGCCAGTAAGAAGCCGGTATATAACTCTTCTTCTTAAAGTTTAAAGAGCCGTCGTTTTTGGTGAGAGGTTATTGTATTATAACGTTTGTCTATTGTGATTTTGCGCAGGCCGTTTTGATCCTGAACAAACTCCAAGGAGCGAAGACGCTAAGGAGGAGAAAGGGAAGGTGAGCGAGGCTACTTATGCGGGACAGACTCCCTGTCCTGATGCTCAAGTGATTGAGGCGCTTGACGAGGAAAAGTCTGAAACTTCGTCTCCCGTCGAAGAAAGTTATGAATTTGAGATCACGGGCGCCTTTGGACATACTTATAAAATGAGTATGAAGGAGTAACTTGCGAAGGAAAAGAAAAATAAAGTTGAAATCAAAGTCGAGCCCCGAGTTGTTGATCTAGAGATCCTTTGAACAGGCCTTTGAAGGTCATCCTCCCTGGTGGGTCCAGGCCACTAGAAGTCCCTCGTTCTTCCTCGGATGTTACCTTCCCATCAAGCAAAGCGTCCAAGCAAAAACGCATGGGGGATGAGTCGTTAGAGAAGACAAAGGAGGAAAATAAATCGAAGAAACAAAAGAAGTAGTTGTTACACTCGTTCAACGAGAGTCAGCTTAGATTATGTAATTATTTTTATTCATTTTCGTAGTCAATGTAGATAGACTTTTGACTCTGTGTTTCGAAGGAGTTGTAGTAGGACCTCATTTTGGATTGATAAATAAAATTTATCTACTTTGTCTTTCAAATGACTTTTGTTGTTCAGCTTTCTGTATAACTGTGGTCAGAACCCGAGCTATTGTGAGTCACATAAACCCCCAATTCATCTTTGTATAACTCGGAGATTCTTTGGAATTGTCATCCTTTATTCCACACTTCTGGTACTTAGAATATTTTTTAGCCCGTACTCTGGGGACTTAGAGTACTCCAGTCCGCACTCTGGGGACTTGAAGATTTTAAGTCGTTTATACTTTAGTCCCTACTCTGGGGACTCAGAGTACTCTAGTCCGCACTCTGGGGACTTGGAGATTTTGAGTCGTTTATACTCTAGTCCGCACTCTGTGATTCTAGTCCGCACTCTTGGGACTCAGAGTACTCCACTCTGCACTCTGGGGACTTGGAGATTTTGTGTCGTTTATAATCTATTCCACACTCTGGGAACTCAGAGTACTCCAGTCCGCACTCTGAAGACTTAGAGATTATAATTTGTTTATACTCTAGTCCACACTCTGGGGACTCAGAGTACTCCAGTCTGCACTCTGGGGACTTGGAGATTTTGAGTCGTTTATACTCTAGTCCACACTATAGGGACTCAGAGTATTCCATTCCGTACTCTGGGGACTTGGAGATTTTAAGTCGTTTATACTCTAGTTCGCACTCTGGGGACTAAGAGTCCTCCAGTCCGCACTCTGGGGACTTGGAGATATTGAGTCGTTTATAATCTAATGCACACTCTAGTGACTCTGAGTACTCCAGTCCTTACTCTGGGGACTTGGAGATTTTAAGTCATTTATACTCTAGTCCGCACTTTGCTGACTCAGAGTAATCCAGTCCGCACTCTAGAGACTTGGAGATTTTGAGTCGTTTATACTCTAGTACACACTCTGGGGACTCAGAGTACTCCAGTCCGCACTTTGGGGACTTAGAGATTTTAAGTCGTTTATACTCGAGTCCGCACTCTAGGGACTCAGAGTACTCGAGTCCGCACTCTGGGGACATGGAGATTTTGTGTGTTCGTGCGCGTTCGTACGTCAGACGGAATAATGAAACTCTAGTTTTTTGCCGTAGAATTATCATACACAGAAACATCAATAATTCATGGAAAAGATGGCTTCAAGCCTTTATTAATGAAAACAAGCTAAATTGTCTTATTACATGCCGAAAACTAAGAATCAACGAAACAAAAATATACTGGAAATAATTGCATCTAAAATATGCAAGAAATATACTAAGTATAATAATGCCGCAGATGCTCGCTATTCCATGCTCGAGGGAGTGTCGCACCATCAACTATCGCTAGCTTGAAAGTTCCCTCTCCAAGCTTCCGATCAATGATGTATGGACCTTCCAATATGGGATTCATATGCGACGGGACTGGGAAAACTCATT
The DNA here is from genome assembly GCA_030765085.1 of Allium cepa. Taxonomy (NCBI): domain Eukaryota; kingdom Viridiplantae; phylum Streptophyta; class Magnoliopsida; order Asparagales; family Amaryllidaceae; genus Allium; species Allium cepa. The sequence continues at coordinate 623,449,646 of CM060938.1, read as the reverse complement.
TCAAAATGAGGTCACACACATTAAAGATTCTTGGTCGGACTTTCTCATTATAATATCGAGCGACTCGGTGTCTATATGCGGCCGCTCTTAAATCAACTTCTTAAAGTTTTTCATCAATGAAGTCCAGTGATTCCAAAAAAAGATCCGATTCGTCTTAGGGTTGTAATGAGTTGCCCAATGTGACGAAACTTCAAGTTCTACGGGTATAACAGCTTCCATGCAATATGCCAATGTGAATGGAGTGTGGCCAGTTGCGGACTTGCGGGTGGTTCTATAGGCCCAAAGTGTTGTTGGATGTTCATCCGCCCACTTGCCTCTAGCCTTTCCAAACACTTTTTCAATATGGACTTGATTATTTTGTTCACGGCTTCCACTTGTCCATTAGCTTGAGCAACTGCTGCAAAAAAAATTCAATGCCATACTTTTGGCAAAATTCTTTGAACTGTTTGCTTTCGAATTGAGTTCCATTTTTTGTAATGACAGTCCGTGGAGGCCAAAACGGCATATAATGTTTCATACAACGAAATTAATGACCTTCTTGGCAGTGATTGTAGCTAAGTGCTCTGCTTCTGCCTACTTGGTAATGTTATCACCGCAACTATCGCGTATTTCGCACCACCTTTGGATTTGGGTAAAGAAATGATTATATCAATCCCCCATATTGCAAACGGCAAGGGACTAACCATTTGTGTGAGTTCCATTGGCGGAGCTCTCAGGATTTTTGCATACTTCTAGCATTTGTCACATCTTCTTACGTAGTCTGCAGCATCCCGTTTTACGGTCGGCCAATAATATCCATAGCGAAGGATTTTCTTTGCTAACATCTTCCCTAGTATGGTCACCACATTCTCCTTCATGGACTTCCTTCAGGACTCGTTTTATCTCATCGTGGGCAATGCACCGGAGCAAGGGGGCCGAGAATCCCCTTATATACATTATTCCGTTCTGCATTACATATCGCGAAGCCTTACGAATGACTTATCGTCTTTCGCTCTTTCTTTCAGGCAAGACCGCGTGTACCATGCATTGCTTGAATGTGGTCATCCATGATTCTTTCTCGAATTCTATTTCTAACACGAAATCTATCTCCAACATATTTATACTCGAAGTATGTAAGGTTTCGACAAGAACCAATCCCATTTGCTGTGCATCACCAGTACTTGCCAATTTCGCCAATGAGTCGGCTTCTCTATTTTGTTCACGCGGAACATGCAAAATATCATAATATTCCAGATTTTCTAGTGGCTCCTCAATCCGTGCAAGGTGTGGGGCAAGTCTCTGTCCCTTCGTTTGATAGTCCCCCAGTACCTGGTATACCACCAGCTGTGAGTCACAAAAGATTTCAACCAATTTTACCCCTGGTTCTCTGATAAGTTTCAAGCCAGCAATCAATGCTTCATACTCGGCTTCGTTATTTGTTGCTGGGAATTTGTGCTTCAAAGCATAAAAAATTAATCGGTTTTCAAGAGTCACAAGAACAATACCAGCTCCCGAGCAATGGTCGTTAGATGCCCCGTCGGTGTACAGCTTCCATCGAACGGGAGGTATGACATTGTGACTGTTTGATTCATCTAACACGGTGAATTCAGCGACGAAGTCCGCTAGCGCTTTCCCTTGTATGGCCCTTCACGGTAGTTAGGTAATTTCGAACTGACTCAAATCGATGTTCCATTTGAACATCCTTCCAGAGGTTTCTGGTCGTTGGAGTACCTGTCGTACAGGTTGATCGGTATAAACACTGATTGAGTGTGCCTGAAAGTACCGACGAAGCTTGTGTGATGCAATCACCAAGAAATAGGCTAGTTTCTCAATCTTAGGATAATTTTTTTTTGCCACCGTCAAACATTAACTGACATAGTACACTGGCTTTTTAACTCGGTCCTCCTCGCGAACCAAAGCCGTACTGATAGCATGTTGGGGTACAGCCAAGTACACATACAACATTTCATGGTCTACGGGTTTCGATAGCACCGGGGGACTTTCTAAATGCCTTACCAGAGCTCGGAATGTTTCCTCACTATCATATGTCCATTCAAAATTTCTCTTTCCTTTTTTGTTACGTTGAAGAAAGGAATACACTTATCTGTGGCTTTGGGTATGAATCGACTCAGCGCGGCCACCTTTCCATTTAAGCTTTGTACCTGCTTTATAATTCTGGGCACTTGTATGTCTTGAATAGCTTGAATCTTCTTCGGGTTAGCTTCGATTCCCCGTGCATTTACAATGAAACTTAAAAACTTCCCTAATGCAATGCCAAAGGAACACTTCAAAGGATTGATTTTCATTCCATAATGTCTGATTATATCAAACATCTCTGCTAAGTCTCGAATGTGGTCGTTTGACTGTCATGACTTCACAAGCATGTTATCCATATAGACTTCCACTGTTCTACCAATCTGGTCTTTTAACATTCTATTCACCGGACATTGATAAGTTGCTCTCGCGTTTTTCAATCCGAAAGGCATCACTACATAGCAATATAGCCCAACGTCTGTGAAGAACCTGGTGTGTTCTTGGTCTGGAATGTGCATCGGGATCTGATTATATCCTGATTATGCATCCATAAATGACAGCAACTCGTGTCTGGCCGTTGAGTCAACCAGCTGGTCGATTCTTGGTAAAGGGAAACTATCCTTCGGGCATGCTTTGTTTAAATCAAAGTAATCTACAAAATTTCTCCACTTTCCATTTGCTTTCCCCACAAGCACAGGGTTAGACACCCATTAAGGGTAGAGGGCGTCGCAGAGGAACCCATTGGCTTTGAGTTTGTCCACCTCCTCTCTGAGAGCAGCGGACCTCTCCGAGTCCATGCCTCTCCTTTTCTGTTTTACAAGAACGTACTTCAGGTCTATGTTCAACATATGACTCACAATAGCGGGAGAAATGTCGCACATCTCAGAATGTGTCCAAGCGAAAACATCCAGATTCGCTTGGAGGAAATCAGTGAGATCCTCGGCCATTGAGGGGTCGAGTTGTGATCCAATCTTAAGAACTCGTGATGGGTCATCTAGGCTGACTGGAATGTCAATCGTCAGTTCATGCGGTGCGGCTTTTGCTTCCTTGGCTTCCCCATCATCATCCCCCGGATCTATGTCTCTATAGATCCGAGAATGTTGCCCGATCCAAGGCTCGGGAACTACTTGTCAATTGTCAATATCCCGGATGCGGACGGAGTTGTCCGCAACCTTGCCTTTCTCTCTCCGCTGGGCCTCTCTCAGCTCAGCCACATAACATGGATGACCGGTTGCCTGATCGCCATGAACCACACCAACTCCTTTGTCCATTGAAAATTTCAAAATTAAACACCACGGGGCCAAAGTTGACCTAAACCCGGTCGACCTAGAAACACATTATATGGAGAATCAACATCCAAAACTATGAAAGGTTGGATTCGCACCCTCCTACGTTCACCTTGTCCCAGTTCAACTGGCAATTCAACATACCCCATTGCATTAGTCACTGCACCATTAAAGCCATGGATACGGGCTTTAGATGGCTTTAAATCCTTCGTTTCCATCTTCAATTGGTTATATGCTTTCTTGAAGATGATATTGATAGAACTTCCACAATCATTCAAAATTCTATTCACAAATGTTGGCCCGATTGTCGTGAAGATGACCATCGGGCCAATGGTAGGAGCCTCCACATAGTCGGCATCTCTGCTCCTGAAAACTATATCATCCGTCATTGTCCGCTGCTACTTAGCAGGGGACCCATCCTCCGTATTTGGACAACACTCAAAATCTTCATGTCTTAGGGAGTTAGCATACCGCTCAATTTCCTTCCAAGTCTTATCTGCAGGGTGATTTCCACCGACTTTCGTGTTTATGACCAATCTACCCATAGTTCGGGCAAGTTCCTCTGGTTGGCGTGGAGCCGGCCTGCTCCGGGATCTAACGTTCCTCACCTATCTTCCGGCGGGTTAATGACAAACTCCTGCTACTTTTTCTGTCTAATCAGCTTTTCTATGGCATCGTGGAGGTGTCTACACTCTTCTACATTGTTCCCGTAAGTCTCATGGAAGCGACGGTACTTCCCCATCCTCTTTTGTTCCTCTGTTGACTCCTTTGGGCACAGTTTTCTGTGTTGAAAAGTATTATAAGTTGACAAGTAAATATTCTCCAGAGATGCATTAAGAGGGGTATATTCACTATAAGTTGGAATCCTTGGCTTCCATTTTCCTGCTTCCCTTTTCTTTTCGGGAATTCCTCCTCCGCGCCCTTTAGATTTCCCAGGCTTGTTTTGGACATTGACTTGAACCTTTCCCGAATTGTCACCGGATTGTTTTACGGCATTTTTCCTTTTCACAGTATCCTGAACAGGCCCTGGTGCCTTATATCGCCTTGTCCATCTGGCTTCCTCTCTTCTTATGAGTTGATGAGCCTTTGAATAAAGAAGCTCCACCGTAGTTGGAGGTTTTCCTGCCAACCAATCTCCAAACTCTGAACCCGTATCCACTCCTCGTATTACAGCCATCAAAATTGCATGGTCATTAGGGTTGCTAACTTCAGTAGCTACAACATGAAATCTCTATAAATACTCTTTCGACGACTCCTCTAGAGCCTAGATTACACTTGATAGGGACATCACATCCTTAGGACGAGTGGCATGTATCCTAAACTGTTCTACAAATTTCATCCAGTTCGATAAAGCTGGATATAGACCGCGGTGGAAGTCAAGTGAACCACATGGTTGCAATTCCGGATATGGTTATTGGAAAGCATCTACACTTAGTTGCATCATTCGCTCTAGATAAATCCATCATCCATTCATATCTCATCACATGTTGTCGAGGATCAGTCTTCCCCTCGTAGGCCGGGATAGTTGGCATGTTAAACTTTCTGGGGTACTCGGCCTGTAGAATCGTACTTGTGAATGGACTATGACTCCTAGATATCCTCCAATCTTCATTGGTCAAGCCTTGATTTTCTCTCATCAACTACCTGACCATAGCTGATAAATCTGGGGTTTGTATGGAGGATGGAAGGTTGGACTCTGTTCTACGGGACCGCTCGGGTGGATGTCTCCCCTGTTAGCGGTCTGCCAAACATGTATCTTGGGGACCATCTTCATTGGGGTCTTGGTGATCCGGACGTCCAGTTTCCCCACGTGCTCCAGCTCCTTAGTTTCACGTTTCAGCTTGGGTGTGGTATCCAAGATGTAAGTGATCCCTAGTTGATCGATCTGCAGCACCTGCTTGTGTAGTTTGAGTTTTGCGGCGTCTAGGCCAGGGAGATTGGATGAAGTCCAGCTATCAGACGAAGAGTAAAGAACTATGCTACCTCCAGCATTATGATGCTGTTGCTGAGTAAGCTGAGTCATCAGGTTAATGTTAGCTTGAATCTTCTCGCTGAGTTGTCTTCTGCTTTCCATGAGTTCTCTCATCAATTCGTTGAACTCTGTTCTAGTAACAACTTTCATTTGATTTTGGGTGGCAGTTCCTGCACTTAGATTTGCTTGTTGATTGCTAGGTCTTATTTGTTGTACACTAGCAGTCACATTGACGTCCGCGTTATGAGATGCTGATATGGTACATGGTCTTCCCATAGTTGAGTTATTGATAGGAACTCTGAGTAGAATCAACAGACATCCTATGAATGACTTGGATCTCCTTCGAAGGATTTATTCAATCCAATAGCTACAAAGCAGATCCTAGCGGCCTGAGAATTCGATTCTCAGTGAAAGCACCAAAATGTTAGCAGCAGAATTGGTCATTAACACCCTTGAGAAAGGTTATGTAGAGAGATTGATGAAGAAAGTAAATTAAAACAGAGAATTGTATGCTAAATTAAATGCAAAAATAAGAACACCGAATTTATAGGGCTTCAGCTTAACTGCCTACGTCCACTTTGAGTTTTGATCTTTATTGCTTTCACAAGTGATTTAATATAGATACAGTATGTACTGTATTGACTCGATTACAAGTTCTAACTGAAATAGACTAAGTCCTAAATGCAGCAGAGTCACCCCAGTGTTCTCGAAAAAAGATCCCTTTCACTGTGCCCCCGTCCTTCTATTTATAGACGAAGATGTGTCGGACTTCCCTCATGGGCCTAGGAACAAAGTACCTTGGCCCGTGTAAACTTCTGCGCACCGAGCCATAGATGTCGAACGACAATTGCCGAGCGAGGTTGGTCTATCCTGAGAATGCTGAGCGAGGTCTCCGTGCCGAACGACACTCGTATGCCGAGCCACACATCCAGGCCGAACGGCATTCGTATGCCGAGCGAGGGATGTGTATTGATCTACACTCGCATGCCGAACGAGGCAAGATGCCAATCGACCCCTCAATGCCGAGCAAGGCTTCATGCCGAGCAACTCTTCCATGCTGAATGAGGCATTGATGCCGAGCGACTCTTCTATGTAGAACGAGGCAAGATGCCGATCGACCCTTCCATGCCGAGCGAGGCTTCATGTCGAGTAACCCTTCCATGCCGAAAGTGGCATTGATGCCCAGCGACTCTTCTATGCCGAATGAGGCAAGATGGCGATCGACCCCTCCATGCCAAGCAAGGCTTCATGCCGAGCAACCCTTCCATGCAGAACGAGGCATTGATGCTGAGCGACTCATCTATGCCGAAAGAGGCAAGATGCCGATCGACCCATTTATGCCGAGCGAGGCATCATGTCGAGTGACCCTTCTATGCCGAGCCTCTTGGTACTTGGTCAAGCAACTAGGTAACAATCCCTCTAGGATTAATCGTAAACTTGGATCGATGACATTCCTCAAGAACTTTTCTCCTCAATTTCTCAACATCTGGAACACGTAATCGCCCTTCTCTCTTAACCATCCTCTCTGGTCAAGATGAAAATCTACAAAATAATCGATCTCAGTTCCAAACTCTAGCCTTCTAATCCTCTCGGCTAATAATGGATCCTCCTTCTGTTTAGAAGCAATTCTCTTGATCAACGCCGGTCGTACTTCTAAATAGGAGAACCTAGCACTACTTTGACTAGAACTAGCAGTTGATCTTAACTCCACACTGCAACTAGCCAAAGCTTCTAAATCCTTCCATTCTTCCAACATTGCTAACACCACATTCTAATGTCTTCTACTAAGAGCATCTAATACTTTATTACCTTTCCCTGGTGTATACTCTATACCAAAATCATAACCAGCCAAAAACTCCAGCCATCTCTACTGTCTCATATTCAACACATTCTAAGAGAATAAATATATTAAAGACTTATGATTGGTATGCAACTCAAATCTCTTCCCTAAGAGATAATGCCTCCAAATCTTCAACGCAAAGATCACCGCAGCCAACTCCAAATCATGAATAGGATATCTCACTTCATGCGGTCTAAGCTGCCTAGATGCATAGGCTTTGACTTTGCCCCTCTCCACCAGCACTACTCCCAATCCAGTCCCACATGCATCAGTATATACTACCAACCTTTAGTTTCCATCTGGAACTACTAACACAGGTGCATTGGTCAACAAATGCTTTAATTTAAGGAATGCTTCCTCACGTTTGTCAGACCAAACAAACTGCACCTCCTTCCTAGGAAGCTTAGTCAAAGGCGCTGCTATCTGCGAGAAATCCTTAACAAATCTCTGGTAATAGCCAACAAGTCCAGAAAAAATTCTAATCTCTTTCACTGAATCTGGTTTCTTCCAATTGTTCATAGCTTCAATTTTATCTGGATCGTCTTACAACCCTTTTTATGAAACCACGTGCCTAAGGAATTTAACCCCTTTCTTCCTAAATTGACACTTAAAGAACTTCAAGCTTATTCTGCCTTAGCGTCTCAAGCACAACTCAAAGATGATCTTCATGCTCTCTCTCATCCTTAGCGTATATCAAAATATCATCTATAAACACCAACACGAATCTGTAACGACCCGCCTTTTTGGACAGTTTAAACCGACGATCAAATACACATGCCGATTCCAAACCATTCAAAAGGGCAGATGGTTATTGGGGTAAACAAGAAAAGAAAAGAAAGAGAAATAAAGGAAATGAAACAACACAGAATCTCGCAGCGGAACAATAAAATATAATAGTCAAATAAACAGTTCATGAAGCTGTTTACTATACATTGACAATTATTTATACAACATTTATCAGAGTTATACATATACAACAGAACAATTAAAATAATGCAGCAGATAGCATGATTCAAGGGTAATAATAGTAATAGTATACCAAATCTTCATCTTCATCGTCCAGAATAGATCTTCAAAAATCTGAAAAACTCAGGACTGACCCGAGCGTAATGAAAAGACAAAACACTCGAGTCAGGACTAAAATATCCTTATGAAAGTTAAATAAATCGTAAATAAATATGAGTGTAACGGCGTCAGAGATGTTTACGGGGTTTGACATCTCATATCCAGTGTCAACGTGCGTGCAATAACTCAAGAGATGTTACGGGATTTTCCATCTCTTAAGGATCCGTTAAACTATCTACTATGTAGTAATGTACGCTAAGTAGATAATGCCTATCAGTAATATAAAGTATCAAAATAGCGTTAAGGCGTTACCATAATCCCCCTTAACACGTTTTTATAATGCCATAGTCTATACAGCACCGTAAGCCCCACCGTAAACTTGTGGTTATTAGAGGGTACCCCATAGGTATAACACAAAGCATAACGTAGTGGTCGCGAATAGGATAATCAGTGTGACAAGGTACATGAGGCGATACCAACTAGGATACTAGTAGTTGCATGATCCGGACTGATGTTGGGCATAGCCAGCAGCCACCCCAACACCGCGAAACAACACTCCCAAATCAAGGGGTGCACCCAAATCACATCACAAATGTAGTAGAAATGGTATCGAAGAAGCGTGTCCGCTAGAGGTGGCGAACCTCAATGGCCTGGCGCGGCTCCTGTTTTAGTCATGTCAGGGGTCATCCAATATCGTTCTCTTTCTTCAGTCAACGTGTTCACCAAATCATCCACTTCATTCTGGATCAACACTCCGCATATAATAGTTATTAAAGTGGTGTTCGGTATCGACAGAGAGTATGACCATATCTGATCCCGGTCTCTTTAATAACTACGTATTATTACACCGTTGGCTTTTTTACATTTCAAATCGATTCATAATTGCTATCAAAATATCATATTCGCTTCAAAAATCGAATCCATTACAAATATCATCGTATCTATTCAAATGTAAGATTCCATTTCAAAAATCATTTTTGTCTGAATTTCATTTCGATTTCAAAATCATTTCGAATTTCAATCTAAGTTGCAACTTCATTTAAAAAAATTCGTATTTAAATTCAAGATTTAAGTATAAACATTTCACCTTGTTGACCAGCTTAGAATTTTTAGAAAATAGTTTTTAAGTAGTTTAAAAGTAGTTTTAAATAATTAAAATAGTTAAACATACTTAAAATCTTAAAATGGGTTTCAAATAGATAAATTAGTTTAAAATAATTTAAATTTGGTTAAGTAGATTTAAATAGATTAAAATAGTTTAAGTATTCAAAAATAGTTTATATAACAGAGTAATTTGAAAAACAAAATAAAACAGCTTCAAAACCAATCCATTTCAATTTATAACTTCCCAATTCAAATCAATTTTAATTTCCATTCTACCGATTCGATTTCGATTTCAATTCAAATCAATGTCAACTTTGACTTCAAATTTATTCAATTCTATATTCACCTTAAATTTATTCAATTTCAATTTATATCGATTCGGAGTTTGATTTTTCAAAATATCCATTTATAACACTTAACAAAATTATCTTTCAATATTCAAGTTTTAAAACCCAATTACAAACATGGTTCAATTCCAAGCTCAATTTCAAAATATCTTTTTATATCGCTTTTACTTAGTAATTCTCAAAGCTCGAAGTAATGTTCAATCTTTAAAACAAATAAATTTTCGAAATTCAATTATATCCAAATTTTAAATCTCAAAGTCTCAACTTAAATTATTTAACTAAATTCCTTTAACCAAAATTTATTTCAACATTTCAAACTCAATTTTTCGATAAATTTGATTTCTATAAATTGATTTCTATTTATAACTTTTAAATCAAACATTTAAATAAATTTCAAATCGACGATTTCAAAATTTATTACTTTAGCCAATTCGGTGTCCGTATATAATTTTCTATCCTATGGCCCAGTAGTTATTTATTTCAATTAAATGTCAGGGATGAATATATATCACTTAAATCGAATCACGGTTTCATATGTATGCATAACAGTATATATAAGCAAATAAACATCCAAACATTTAAATATCAAACAGTAGCATCCATCGAAATAAATCATCCAATAGACAATAAAATTCATAGCAATTTCATAGTTATCAATGTCAGGTAATTTAATCGCAATTAAATTTTAATTTCAGTTTAACTGTCAATTTAATTTCAACGGTTAATTCAAATGACAATCTATATGACAATTAAATTTCATCAAACAACGACAAATAAAATCATAACACTTCATAATGTCAAATTTAACAAGCATAAAGATATTTAGTACGGTGTGAGCGTTATAAAACACTCACCTTGATTTCAATGCAGTTCCAGCATTTTATTTCGAATAAAATTAAACGAGCGTTTAATTTTATCCGAAATTTCCACTAGCTCTAAACGACTCCAATCCAGTTCCATAGCGTAGTATTCGACGATACGAATGCAACGCAATTCGTTTCGTAATTTTTCGACCTCGTACGAAAAACTTACAGTATTTTAAACATTCACGAATTTATAGTATAATTAAATTTACATTTCTCTCTATCCAATTAACCTTATTTCATCTGAATCGTCCATCCAAGCTAAGAAATCAGGGCCGCTCCCACTATCTTCTTCCCCCCATCGCGTTTCCAGGTTCGAATGTGAACCCAAAGCCGCCGCTCTTGCCCTAATTTATGCAACCACCTCGCTCCATTATACATCGATCAGGTAGTGCCATTTCGAATCCCATCACAAACTCCCCCACCGCCTACAGTAACTTGAAGCTCGGCCCCCAATCATGGTCGAAAAGTGCGAACAACAGCCGGCCCTTTGGGCTTCGATTTCCATCGATCCACTTCGAGTTAAACGATCTCCACCGTTGATCCCCTAGACCTTGATGCCCTCTTTCATTTTGTAGTTGGAAGTTTCTGTAAATAGTGCGTCGATTTGAAGAAAACGAGGGGGATAGAACAGCAATTATTAGCCATTGTTTTCGAAAGAGGCGGCCACGAACCCTAACCCCTTTTTTATTTATTTATTTGTGAATAAAAGGCTATTTATAGGAAACGACGAATACTATTCATCCGGCTTTTCCCGAACTCTGAATTACGCGCGGTGACCGGCGTTTCTAGGGTTTACCCCGCGTTCTGACACAATGGAACAGGTTTCGGAAGCTAATTCGATCGTCTGTGCGAGTTACAGCAATAAACGATCAATTTTAAATTAAACCGATTAAAAGATTTTCTAGGCGTTTTGGCTTGCCCCGGACAAACGATAAATCCAATTGACACAAAATTTGAAATCTTACAATAATATCACATTACGGATCCGATGAAACTGGTTTCGTCGAAATCCGAGACCGTTTGAAAAATGACTATTTTAACTCGCCAAATTAATATTAAAACAATTTCAACGTGTTTCGAGCTGCCACGGTCAAACTACAACTCCGATTGCTATGAAAATTGAAATCCGATAATAACTAACTATTACGGATCCAATCGAACTAGTTTCGTCCAATTCTGAGACTGTTCGAAAATTGGCTATTTTTCATTCGATAATTAAATATTAAAATATTCAATTTTCACAAATTTACTTTTAATTCGATTTTAAAAGTTCTACAACATCATTCTAACTTTAATATGATAAAATAAAATTTTGCAAATCATTTCTTAATCATATTAAACCCGTTATTCAATTATCCAATAATTCCAATTTTAAAATCTTATTAACTCTATTATAATCCCAATATAACTTACATTCACTTTGGAAACCAATTTGAATCATATTAAATGAAATTTCAATTATTCACTCTATTTTCATATATTAAATTCCAATATCAAATTAATCGTATCAAATTCGGAATTTAATTATTCAAACATTTGTAATATTAAATTTAAACAAATTTGATTATTCTTAAATCACTATCTTTTGAAATATTCAAACGAACTTATAAAATTTAACAAATTCAAATTATAGAACAACCATTTTCATTAAAACAGTTATTCAATTCCCATTATTCAATTAATTCAATAGATTCCAAATATTATATTAAACAATTTAATTGTTCAATATTTGACGGATTTCAATATTGGATTTTTAAATAAAATTTCATTATCAATCGATTTACTATATTACATCAAATGAACTCTACATTATTATAAATCAACAGTTAGAGATAATGCACTTAACTAATATATAAACTTTCATTTCAATTGCAACTGGTTCACAAATTCGATTCGACTAACTAAATGAATAGGTAACTTAAATAATTATCACCGTTAACTTATAATTACTTACAAACAGGTGTCACAACTACCTATACAATACAAATTCATTCAATTACCTTTGACTACATATTATTTCAATTGATTTGGGACTCCATTCAATTCATAAATAATTAACTTAGATAAAATTTGTTGCATTTCATTCTAGTTATTATTATTCCAAACGACTTACAATTTTTTTCTAACACTAAATCACGAAATCTTATTAAATTAGCTATTTTAATTATCGAAAATTTAAGGGTCGTTACACTCTCCCCCACTCAAAACTTTTCATCCCCGAAAAGGAAAAAGAAGAGAAAAGGAACTAAGTAAAGAATTCAACATTTGATATATTTTATTCAAAATTATCCACTTATAAAACAATGAAATTCCATTTATAAAGTCATAACTACGCTTCCACTAAGTTACTCCAAACGGCTTCCTAACTTTAAAAGTTAGTAAGCAAAACAAGTTATAAAAATTTTTAAAACTTGAAAATTTTTCTAACACCCGAATTTTATGGAAAATTTCGACAGTCTCCTTTGCGCGGCTCGATCGGAAAAAAATAATATAACAATATATATATCACAAATATATGTCATCAAGTGATGAGGCATCCCGCAGGGAAAAAGTGTAAAAATACGATATGTAATCCGAGATATGTACCTTATATATTGTTAGCGAGCATATACGCTAATATAGCGCGAAAACGAGCTCCAAATGCGAAGCAAGCGAAATCCGCACCTACTAAACACTCAATAACTAAGTTAGAACCATGCATATAAAGATAGATCGATATACTTAGCCTACACAACATATATATAACATATTTAGCTTCAAAACTGAGATTCCAATTTCAGGACAGCAAAAAAATCTTAGTTTTAGGACACGTAAACGATAAAATTCGGCAACAGAATATAAACAAAAGTTGTTGCATTCATTTCAGGCTTTCCGGAGTGTCCAAAATCATCAAATTCGGACCATACGTTCAAAAATTATGGCCGTTTTACTTAGAGGATACGCCTCAACCTGGGCAATGAATTGCGCAGGTCAGCGACGTTCACCCACGTTTTCGACCATCTAAACGACATCAAAACACAAAACACTTAAAACAAAAGTTTTATCTTAAGTTCTTAGCTTTCCATAATGTGCAAGATCATAAAAATCCGATAAACCAGTCAAAAGATATGGCGAAAATACTAAGGGTGTATACTACTGATTTTACTTATTTTTACACAGGACAACGAGTAACATTCAAGTTTTTAACCTAGTAGACGAAGCAATTTTCTCAAGTTATCTAAATCAAAGTTGTGCTACAGTTTCTAAGCTTTACGAAAAGTCCAAGATCGTCGAATTCCGTTCAGCCATTTAAAAGTTATGGTTGTTTTCGTTTCAGCATATATTGGACAATTTTGGATTTTTCCCAAAATTTTGCTTTTATTATTTCAAAGTGCAAACCATTAAAACTTCAAATTTTCTAAAGAACAATCATAAACACAAAGTCATTTATTTTCTTATTCATCCATGCAATAGGTTTGCATTCAATTTGTTTCCGATTTATTCAAATTTGTTTCATTCACATTTTAAATTCAAGTCAATTTGCTTCAATTTAAATTGAATTCAATTATATTTAATTTCACTTTGCTTCAAATTTGAATTTAATTATTTTAAAATTTTATTCCGTTTGTTCAATTCCATTAACACTAATGAATTCTACTTAATCAATTTTGATCCATCTAACAACCAATGCATATCAAACATTAACATCCATCCAAAATCTACACTAAATCAATTATACATTTCCAAGTCAATTTTTTTTTCATACACTTCCAAGTTTATTGACATTTAGTTATATTCAAATTTAATTAGTTTCCATTTACCAATTTAATTTTTCATTAATTTTAAATTTTATTCATTCACTTACATATATCATTCATTCTATAGCTTAAATTTCTTTTATATTTACAACTATCAATAGATCTTCATATTTTATTATTCATTCTCACACTGGTATATTATTTCTCTACTTATCCTTATTTGCATTTTAAACCTTTTAAGTATTTGGTAAGTTATAGTTATGCAAATAGAATGTAGTTAAACAACATGCAACTTCTTTTCATTTAAAGTTGAATTTCCAATTAATTAATTTTTAAGTCATTACTTAAATTTCACTGTAATTTAATTTCACATTTACATTCACATATAGTATTTCCATTTTATATTAACATAATTGTGAATAACCTTTAAATGTTAATTTAAATTCCAATTATTTACTAACAATTTTATTTATATTTGCAAACCATTAATTAAATGCATATTTCATTATTCAATCCTGTACTTGTATATTATCCAATTAACAATTCATATAACATTTTTGAACTTCTTAAATATTTTGGTAAGTTATATCTATGCTATAGAATGAAATTTAATACTATGCGAGTTTTACAGTTTCAATTTTACTTTAAGTTCATAATTTCCTAATTCTACGCATTTCTACTTCAATTGATATTTTCACTTAGCTCTTAGGTTCATTTCTCATTTCACAATTCAGAAGTTCCTTGATGATTCAAGTCTAAATTCATTTCAATCTTTTAAAAAAAATCATTAATTACTAAACGACTTAAGAATTCCAATCCCGGTTTCATTTCAAATCAAGTTTTGAAATAATATATACTTATATAATTTATATATCAAATCATACTATAGAAAATACAAAATAAAATAAAATTTGAATCAAAGCAAGATTTAGACAAGCTATTAAGTGGTCTCCCCCACTCGGACTCTCGAAAATAAACGCCGATGATGCGTGCACTCATCACCGAAATCATTTTCTAGCGTCAAGGGAAAGGGATATAACACTTATCATTAAAAAAAATCCTTCGAAAACAATTTCAACTCAATTATACTATCATATAATACTCATATTATATTTTTCAAATTCTTGTAAGTCAATTTCAAACACTGGAATTTAAATTCCCAAATCCAAGTTAAAATTCATTTATATTCATTATCAATTGATTTCATTTTCCTAAATCCATTATTATTTAATCAATTTTTTTGTAAATATTGACTGATCAAACAATAACGATAATAATCTAATATTATCATCTCCTAACAATCAACTCAATCAAAATGAATAAATATTCGAATAATTCTTTTATATAAAATATATTCCAAAACGATATTGTGTTGGTTTGTCCTATTCGAGTGTTTAGAAATTCCTATCGACGCCTTGGCGTCCCAAGTATCGACCAGAATTCATAAATACTCAATGGAACAAAGTTAACACAATATAAAACCATTTTATATCAAATAACAAGTACGCTCTCTCATATACACTCAACTCATTCATATAGTTTACCTCTATTTCAAAGAGTTATTCCCCACTAGAGCCAAGGTTTATCGCTAAACCAAAGCTTTGATACCAACTGTAACGACCCGCCTTTTTGGACAATTTAAACCGACGATCAAATACACATGCCGATTCCAAACCATTCAAAAGGGCAGATGGTTATTGGGGTAAATAAGAAAAGAAAACAAAGAGAAATAAAGGAAATGAAACAACACAGAATCCCGCAGCGGAACGATAAAATATAATAGTCAACTAAACAGTTCATGAAGCTGTTTACTATACATTGACAATTATTTATACAACATTTATCAGAGTTATACATATACAACAGAAAAATTAAAATAATGCAGCAGATAGCATGATGCAAGGGTAATAATAGTAATAGTATACCAAATCTTCGTCTTCATCCTCCAGAATAGATCTTCAAAAATCTGAAAAACTCAGGACTGACCCGAGCGTAATGAAAAGACAAAACACTCGAGTCAGGACTAAAATATCCTTATGAAAGTTAAATAAATCGTAAATAAATATGAGTATAACGGCGTCAGAGATGTTTACGGGGTTTGACATCTCATATCCAGTGTCAACGTGCGTGCAATAACTCAAGAGATGTTACGGGATTTTCCATCTCTTAAGGATCCGTTAAACTATCTACTATGTAGTAATGAACGCTAAGTAGATAATGTCTATCAGTAATATAAAGTATCAAAATAGCGTTAAGGCGTTACCATAATCCCCATTAACACATTTTTATAATGCCATAGTCTATACATCACCGTAAGCCCCACCATAAACTGGTGGTTATCAGAGGGTACCCCATAGGTATAACACAAAGCATAACGTAGTGGTCGCGAATAGGATAATCAGTATGACAAGGTACATGAGGCGATACCAACTAGGATACTAGTAGTTGCGTGATCCGGACTGATGTTGGGCATAGCCAGCAGCCACCCCAACACCGCGAAACAACACTCCTAAATCAAGGGGTGCACCCAAATCGCATCACAAATGTAATAGAAATGGTATCGAAGAAGTGTGTCCGCTAGAGGTGGCGAACCTCAATGTCCCGGCGCGGCTCCTGTTTTAGTTATGTCAGGGGTCATCCAATATCGTTCTCTTTCTTCAGTCAGCGCGTTCACCAAATCATCCACTTCATTCTGGATCAACACTCCGCGTATAATAGTTATTAAAGTGGTGTTCGGTATCGACAGAGAGTATGTCCATATCCGATCCCGGTCTCTTTACTAACTACGTATTATTACACCGTTGGCTCTTTTACATTTCAAATCGATTCATAATTGCTATCAAAATATCATATTCGCTTCAAAAATCGAATCCATTACAAATATCATCGTATCTATTCAAATGTGAGATTCCATTTCAAAAATCATTTTCGTCTTAATTTCATTTCGATTTCAAAATCATTTCGAAATTCAATCTAAGTTGCAACATCATTTAAAACAATTCGTATTTAAATTCAAGATTTAAATATAAACAGTTCACCTTGTTGACCAGCTTAGAATTTTTAGAAAATAGTTTTTAAGTAGTTTAAAAGTAGTTTTAAATAATTAAAATAGTTAAACATACTTAAAACCTTAAAATGGGTTTCAAATAGATAAATTAGTTTAAAATAATTTAAATTTGGTTAAGTAGATTTAAATAGATTAAAATAGTTTAAGTATTCAAAAATAGTTTATATAACAGAGTAATTTGAAAAACAAAGTAAAACAGCTTCAAAACCAATCCATTTCAATTTATAACTTCCCAACTCAATCAATTTCAATTTCCATTATACCAATTCAATTTCGATTTCAATTCAAATCAATGTCAACTTTGACTTCAAATTTATTCAATTCTATATTCACCTTAAATTTATTCAATTTCAATTTATATCGATTCGGAGCTTGATTTTTCAAAATATCCATTTATAACACTTAACAAAATTATTTTTCAATATTCAAGTTTTAAAACCCAATTACAAACATGGTTCAATTCCAAGCTCAATTTCAAAATATCTTTTTATATCGTTTTTACTTAGTAATGCTCAAAGCTCGAAGTAATGTTCAATCTTTAAAACAAATAAAATTTCGAAATTCAGTTATATCCAAATTTTAAATCTCAAAGTCTCAACTTAAATTATTTAACTAAATTCCTTTAACCAAAATTTATTCAACATTCCAAACTCAATTTTTCGATAAATTCAATTTTTATAAATCGATTTCTACTTATAACTTTTAAATCAAACATTTAAATAAATTTCAAATCGATGATTTCAAAATTTATTAATTTAGCCAATTCGGTGTCCGTATATAATTTTCTATCCTATGGCCCAGTAGTTATTTATTTCAATTAAATGTCAGGGATGAATATATATCACTTAAATCGAATCACGGTTTCATATGTACGCATAACAGTATATATAAGAAAATAAACATCCAAACATTTAAATATCAACCAATAGCATCCATCGAAATAAATCATCCAATAGACAATACAATTCATAGCAATTTCATAGTTATCAATGTCAGGTAATTTAATCGCAATTAAATTTTAATTTCAATTTAACTGTCAATTTAATTTCAACGGTTAATTCAAATGACATTCTATATGACAATTAAATTTCATCAAAAAATGACAAATAAAATCATAACACTTCATAATGTCAAATTTAACTAGCATAAAGATATTTAGTACGGTGTGAGCGTTACAAAACACTCACCTTGATTTTAATGCAGTTCCAGCGTTTTATTTCGAATAAAATTAAACGAGCATTTAATTTTATCCGAAATTTCCACTAGCTCCAAACGATTCCAATCCAGTTCCATAGCGTAGTATTCGACGATACGAACGCAATGCAATTCGTTTCGTAATTTTTCGACCTCGTACGAAAAAGTTACAGTACTTTAAACATTCACGAATTTGTAGTATAATTAAATTTACATTTCTCTCTATCTAATTAACCTTATTTCATCTGAACCGTCCATCCAAGCTAAGAGATCAAGGCCACTCCCACTATCTTCTTCCCCCCATCGCGTTTCCAGGTTCGAATGTGAACCCAAAGCCGCCGCTCTTGCCCTAATTTATGCAACCACCTCGCTCCACTATACATCGATCAGGTAGTGCCATTTCAAAGCCCATCACAAACTCCCCCACCGCCTACAGTAACTTGAAGCTCGGCCCCAATCATGGTCGAAAAGTGCGAACAACAGCCGGCCCTTTAGGCTTCGATTTCCATCGATCCACTTCGAGTTAAACGATCTCCACCGTTGATCCCCTAGATCTTGATTCCCTCTTTCATTTTGTAGTTGGAAGTTTCTGTAAATAGTGCGTCGATTTGAAGAAAACGAGGGGGATAGAACAGCAATTATCGGCCATTGTTTCCGAAAGAGGCGGCCACGAACCCTAACCCTTTTTTTTATTTGTGAATAAAAGGCTATTTATAGGAAACGACGAATACTATTCATCCGGCTTTTCCCGAACTCCGAATTACGCGCGGTGACCGGCGTTTCTAGGGGTTTACCCCATGTTCCGGACACAATGGAACTGGTTTCAGAGTCTAATTCGATCGTCTGTGCGAGTTACAGCAATAAACGATCAATTTCAAATTAAACCGATTAAACGATTTTCTAGGCGTTTTGGCTTGCCCTGGACAAACGATAAATCCAATTAACACGAAACTTGAAATCTTACAATCATATCACATTACGGATCCGATGAAACTGGTTTCGTCGAAATCCGAGACCGTTTGAAAAATGACTATTTTAACTCGCCAAATTAAAATTAAAACAATTTCAACGCTTCTCAAGCTGCCACGGTCAAACGAAAACTCCGATTGCTACGAAAATTGAAATCCGATAATAACTAACTATTACGGATCCAATGGAACTAGTTTCGTCCAATTCTGAGACTGTTCGAAAATTGGCTATTTTTCAGTCGATAATTAAATATTAAAATATTCAATTTTCACAAATTTACTTTTAATTCGATTTTAAAAGTTCTACAACATCATTCTAACTTTAATATGATAAAATAAAATTTTGCAAATCATTTCTTAATCATATTAAACCCGTTATTCAATTATCCAATAATTCCAATTTTAAAATCTTATTAACTCTATTATAATCCCAATATAACTTACATTCACTTTGGAAACCAATTTGAATCATATTAAATCAAATTTCAATTATTCACTCTATTTTCATATATTAAATTCCAATATCAAATTAATCGTATCAAATTCGGAATTTAATTATTCAAACATTTGTAATATTAAATTTAAACAAATTTGATTATTCTTAAATCACTATCTTTTGAAATATTCAAACGAACTTATAAAATTTAACAAATTCAAATTATAGAACAACCATTTTCATTAAAACAGTTATTCAATTCCCATTATTCAATTAATTCAATAGATTCCAAATATTATATTAAACAATTTAATTGTTCAATATTTGACGGATTTCAATATTGGATTTTTAAATAAAATTACATTATTAGTCGATTTACTATATTACATCAAATGAACTCTACATTATTATAAATCAACAGTTAGAGATAATGCACTCAACTAATATATAAACTTTCATTTCAATTGCAATTGGTTCACAAATTCAATTCGACTAACTAAATGAATAGGTATCTTAAATAATTATCACCGTTAACTTTTAATTACTTATAAGTTTATTATTTACAAACAGGTGTTACAACTACCTATACAATACAAATTCATTCAATTACCTTTGACTACATATTATTTCAATTGATTTGGGACTCCATTCAATTCATAAATAATTAACTTAGGCAAAGTTTGTTGCATTTCATTCTAGTTATTATTATTCCAAACGACTTACAATTTTTTTCTAACACTAAATCACGAAATCTTATTAAATTAGCTATTTTAATTATCGAAAATTTATGGGTCGTTACAAAATCCATCCAAATGCACTCGGAAGACTTGGTTCATTGGATCCACAAAGAAAGCAGGTGCATTCGTCAAACCGAATGACATTACTAACCACTCATACGAACCATATCTAGTCTAAAATGTTGTCAAAGGAATGCTGTCCTCTACCACTCTCAACTGATGTAATCCTGTCGGTAAATACAACAAGGAAAACACTTTGGTAACACTCAACTGATCAAATAGATCATCTATACTCGAAAAAGGATACTTATTCTTTATCGTCCTTTCGTTGAACTTACGATATTCGATACACATCCTTAACAACCCATCTGGTTTCTTCAGGAATACCGCGGCCTCTCCCAAGGCGAACTACTTGGTCTAAAAAAATTCCTTCCTTCTAGATCCACTAGCTGCACCTTCAATTCCTTCATCTTAGTCGGTGTAATCCAACTAGGTGATCAACTTACAGGTTCATCTCCTTGCACAAGATCTATTCGAAACTCAACAGCTCATTTCATTGGAAGTCACGTGACTGGCTCAAAGACATCTACAAACTCTCTACCTAATAAAACCTGGCTTAGATCTTCTCCTGCTTCCATTGCACTTAACAAAGTACAACAACTCCGGTCAGAATTGTCTACTGAGAAAATAATTCGGTTATGACTATCAGGGTGTCCTAGTGATATCTCCCTATTTTGGCAAAATATCCTGGCCACATACCTTCTCAACCAATCCATACCTAAAATGATTCCGAAATCTACGAAATCGAAAACATACAGACTACATGAAAACTTATAACCTAACAATTCAAGTTCTAACTAGTTACATCTCAACCCCAGAGTTGCATAACCTCCTATTGGATTCGCAACCCTTAAGGAAGTAACAAGGTATATGGGCTCTAAGCAAAACCTATTAACCAAATACCGTGATATAAATAAATGGGATGCACCGGTATCAAATAGTTTCCCAACTGGTATACTCTGAATCAAAAACGTATAATCCATCACAGTCTTTCCCTTATCAGCTGCAGTAGGCTTAGCTGATGATCCAACAACAAAGACCTTCCCCTTGTCCGCCCTGGTAGACTCTAGACATTGATTCTTATAATGCCCAACTTGATCATAGTCGGCGCACTTCACATTCTTCTTATCCCCAACCTTCTTCCCTTTTCCTGACCAGCACTCATGAGCATAATGACCCTTCTTGTCACACTTGAAGGACATTAAATCATCCTTTGCCTTCTTGGCAGCATCCCCTTTATGGGCTCGCTTCTTCTTAAAGAATTCCCTCTTCTTTCCCTGAGGACCTTGGAATTCAACTGGCTTCTCTCTGGCAGAAACAGCAAGCAGCTCTTCATGGTGAATGACCATCTCTGCCTCCACATTACAAGTTTCTTGCATATGGGTCATGATCATTCTAGCAAGCTGAGGTCTCGGTCCTCGAATGAAACTCTCATTCCTTCTAATGTTAGTGTCAACCAAAGCATATCCATATCGAGACAGCTCATTAAATTAGCAGCGTACTCAATTGCTAACATCTCTCCATGAATTAGATCCATGAACTTCAATATCAACAACGACTTACCAACATCAAATAGGAAACTCTGCCCGAACTCCTTCTGAAATCAACCCATGTCAGCTCTTCCTTTGGAACTCCGGCTGTCACACTATTCCACTAGTGGAGCACTGCCCCTTGCAACTGCCTAGTGGCCATCCACTGTAGCGACCTTGACTCAACCTTTGAAAATTGGCACCGAATATGACACTCATATTCAAATGTCGTAGATCCAATCGTCGAATCTGGTTCGTCGGAGCTTATAACACATTAAGTATAACAACACAGCGAAAGAAAAGAAATGAATATCATATACAACTCCAATGAATACAATATCCAATGATATACAACAATGATATCAAAGAATATGATACATGAATATCAGAGACCATAAACAACAGCGGAAAACGAATAGCAAAAGAGATAACTCCAATATCAAACTGCAACTCCAGTCCAATGATCCAAAGCCAAAACTCCAAACCACAAGCTCGAACCACCATCAAGTTTCACCAAGCTAAGCAAGACTGGTATGTGAATCCAAAGACTCCAATATCCAAGATCTCCAAAGAATACCAAAGAGAAAGCTAAAAGCTACCAAATCGATATCTATTATCTGACTATCTGAAAGACCAAACTCTAGACTGCCCGTGTGGAAAATTGTGGGCACCTAGAGTTTATGGTGCAGCTCAGAATAGAGTTGGAGCAGTGCCAGGCCCAAACCTTCAAGACTTGAGTCGTCCACAACCTAAGGAAGCGGTCTTAAGTCGTTTGCGACTTAACAAAGCTCGGGGGGAGAGCTACGACTTAACAAGAATGATGAAAAGAAGTTACGACTTAACGAGAGCTTAAGTCTTTCAGGTTTGATAAGTCGTATACGACCTAACGACAGAGCTATAAATCGTCCACGACTTATCAAGAAGAAGAGAGAAGTCCAACAGTTGAAGGCCTTAAGTCATGGGAAGATACTGTGCCTTCAAGATGCCACGAGTTACGACTCATGATAAGTCGTTGAAGTCTTAAGTCGACCATGATTTAAGTCGTATGAAGGTACTGTTTGAAGATGTTTCTTAAGCCGCTGCCAACCTAAGCTAAGTCGTAAGTTGCAAGCCGTGTCATGTTAAGCCGTAATTCGTTGAGTTATAGATTGGTGTGTTTTCTTAAGTCGTTCGAGTGTTGAGTCGTTTGTAGCTGTTGAGTCGCTGTTGTGATGTAATTGCTTTAAGTCGTGATAAGTCGTAAATCGACAAGGGGTTAAGTCGGTCATGTGTGTGTGGTGATGTAACTCGTTGAGTCGTGTGGTTTTTAAGTCGTTTGAGTCGCGTTTGTTGATAGGTCATTGCCGACCTAAGGGTGAGTCATAAGTCGGAAACGACTTAAGGGTCTGGGTTGTAAAAAGGGGCTATAAATAGGGCGTGAGTTGTACATTTTGGGTGGTTGATTTTTGAATAAAATTCTTGTTTGATTGCTGTGTGCTTTCATCTTAAATTGGTAGTTGAGTGTAATCTCCTATCTCCACTTTCGGTTAATCGAGTGCGCTCGATTCAATGATTGTTGAAGCCAACGCTTGATCAACGTTTGAAGAATTGTAGATCTTCTTTCACGGTATCGTGCGCGATCAACGTGTCGAAGATAGCTGGAATTCAGTATCTTTGTGATAACGAATTTGGGCATTTCAGCATCTTCAATCCACCGTTTGCTACTTTTATTGATCTATATTGTTTTGTTATTATCCGCTGCGTCAGTTTTTCCTCCCCAGGTTGAGAAAAATTCGCCCTCAAATTTGTAAATTCTTCCACATCGGATTGTTCATCCCCATAATATGGTACAAGATGCTTAACATTGAACACGTCAGAAGTGTATACATCCTCCGGCAGCTTCAACTTATAAGCATTTTCATTAATCCGTTTCACAACTTCTACAGGACCAATTTTTCTGGCTTTTAACTTGTTATAAGCGCCCACTGGAAAACGATCCTTCGTTAACACTGCATAGACTAAATCCCCTTCATTAAACTCAACATTTCTTCGCTTCAGATCTGCGGATCTTTTATACTTCTCATTTGCTTTTCCAATCATTCCTGAACGATTCTATGACACTCCTTCAAGGCATCAATAAAATCAGTAGCTCGTTTAACGGTCCCTTTTGGTTGTGGCACTACCGTTAAATCCAACGGCCCCTTTGGTAAGTTTGAATAAACAATCTGAAATGGACTGAAACCTGTACTACGATTCACCACATGATTATGAGCAAACTCTGCTTGACATAACTTCACATCCCAACTTTTCAGATTATCTTTCACCAAACATCTTAATAAATTCCCCAACGATCTGTACACAACCTCCGTTTGTCCATCTGTTTGTGGATGGTAAGCGCTACTAAAATTCAGCTTCGTTCCAACCATCTTCCACAAACTCAACCAAAAGTGACTCAGAAAACGAGTATCCCTATCCGACACAATAGATTCTGGCAATCCATGAAGTCGATAGATCTCCTTGAAAAATAACTGAGCAACATGAACAGCATCCGCCGTCTTCTTACAAGCAATAAAATGTACCATCTTCGAGAAACGATCCACCACAACATATATAGAGTCATTCCCCCTTTGAGTTCTCGGCAAAAACAGCACGAAATCCATGCTAATGTCTACCCATGGTTTTGTAGGAACAGGTAACGACATATACAATCCCGCATTTGTAGCCGTCCCTTCCGAAACCTGACAAACATGACATCTACGCACAAACCTTTCAACTTCCCTTCTCATTGACGGCCAATAATAAGACTGAGAAATCAACTACAATGTTCGATCTCTACCCACATGTCCTTCTTCATGTAGCTCCTTTATAATCTTCATTCTCAAACTACCTTCTGGTATGCACAATTGACTCCCTTTGAACAAGAACCCATCTACCATCACAAATTCATCAGTACTCCCGTCCTTGACTTTCTCAACGAATTTCATAAAGTAAGGATCTTCTTCAAGAAACTCTGGCAATAGTTCAAACCCTGTCACTTCAACTTTCATTGTCGTCAACAAATGATTCCTCCTGCTTAATGCATCAGCCACACGATTCGTCACCCCTGATTTGTGTTTAACAACAAAAGTAAGCTGTTGTAAATACGCGACCCATGAAGCATGCCTAGCTGAGATTTTATCCTGCCCTTGCAAATGCTTCAAAGCTTCATGATCCGTATAGAGAACAAACTCCTTCTGAAACAGATAATGTCTCCAGTGCTTCACAGCTTGAACAATTGCGTAAAACTCAACATCATAAGTGCTATATCTCAACTTAGCTCCAGACAACTTCTCACTGAAATAAGCAACAGGTCTTCCTTTCTGACTCAAAACTCCACCAATTCCCACTTTAGATGCATCAATATGTAACTCAAACAACAACTGAAAATCTGGTAAAACTAGAATTGGTGCTGTCGTCAATAGTGTCTTGATCTTCTCAAAAGCAACCCTTGCTTCCTCTGACCACTCAAACTTCTTTCCTTTCATGCAATCGGTTATAGGTGCCATCACATTACTAAATTGTGGAATGAATCTTCGATAGAAAGATACCAATCCATGAAAACTCCTCACTTCAGTAATTGTCTTTGGTTGTGGCTAACTCCTAACAGCTTCTACTTTACTTTCATCCACTTGAATTACTTCCTTCGATAGAACATATCCCAAAAACAAAACACTATGCGTCATGAACACACACTTCTTCGTTGCAGCATAAAATTTCTCCTGTCGTAGAATCAACAGTACTTCACGCAAATGCTAGACATGCTTTTCCATACTCCCACTGTATATCAAAATATCATCGAAGTAAACTATCACAAACTTCCCAATGTATGGTCTGAAAATCTAGTTCATCACTCTCATAAAAGTACTCGGTGCATTCGATAAACCAAACGGCATAACCAACCATTCGTATAAACCTTCCCTGGTTTTGAAAGCAGTCTTCCATTCATCACCCGGTTTAATACGAATCTGATGGTATCCACTTTTCAAGTCAACCTTTGCGAACACAACAGCTCCACTCAACTGATCAATCAAATCATCGAACCTTGGCATAGGAAATCTATATCTCACAGTGATCTTGTTCAAAGCCCGACTGTCCGTACACATCCTCCACGAACCATCCTTCTTTGGCACCAATAAGGCTGGCACTGCACAAGGACTCATGCTCTCCTGAACACACCCTTGTTCTAACAAGTCCTCCACCTGCCTTCTCAGTTCTTCATGCTCCTTAGGGCTCATCCTGTAATGTGGTCTGTGTGGTAATACTGCCCCTGGCACAAGATCAATCTGATGCTGAATATCCCTCAACGGTGGTAACTCCGTTGGCAACACTTCAAGAAACACATCACTGAATTCTTCCAATACTGGCTTTACTTCTTCAGGAACATCAACAGATTTAGTAGCTTCACGTCCAGTCAATAAAAACACCTCTGGACTCTCCTCTATTTCTTCGATGAATTCCTTCAAAGTCAATAAAGTCTTCAGCTCCTCAATCTCTTTAGATTTTCTCTCTTCCTACTGTCTCTTCTTTGGAACTAAAATAATTTTAACGCCTTCAAACATAAAACTGTAGCTATTGGTCCAACCGTCATGTTGTACTACTCGATCATACTGCCATGGTCTTCCCAAAAGTAAGTGAAAAACATCCATTTCCACAACATCACACCTAATCTTGTCTTTATACTTCTTTCCAATGGAAAATGGAACTCGAACTCGCCTATCCACCTTCACCTCTCCTCCTTTTCTCAACCATGCCAACTTGTAAGGATTTGGATGCTTCTCCGTTTTCAGCTTCAACTTTCTCACGGCTTCAGTAGAAAGAATATTGTCACAACTTCCTGCATCAATAACAAACTTACAAACCTTTCCCATAATAGTGCATGTTGACTGAAAGATGTTACTCCTCAACCAACTAGCTTCTTCTTCTTGCTTCGGTATTAAACAAGACCTCCTCATCATTAGATTACATCCTTCATCTCCTGACACAACATCCTGTTCATCCTCCTCAACTGGACTAGAATATCCTTCACCAACATCCTCACCTTCAACTTCAGCAATCATAGTTCGTTTCTTCGGCTTCGGACATTCATTACTATTGTGACCCACTTCCTGGCAATTGTAACATTTGAAACTGTTGTTGACCATTGCCTTCGCAGCTTCATTCACAACTGGTTTACTGACAGCTTTCGAAACATTGGAACTCCCACTAGCACCCTTCACTTGATTATTGGAATTAGTAAACACGCCACCTCCACGCCTTCCCTGCTTCTCCCAAGCCAACGCTTTCTGATGTGCTTCTGCTACAGAACTAGGATCAAACATGTTCACCATATCCTGAATCTGCATCCTCAACCCTCCAACAAATCTAGCAGTCAGTTGTTCCTCTGTCTCCATAATGTCATTTCGAGCAATCAGTTGATAAAATTCGTCAGCATAATCATTAACAGTCTTCGTCCCTTGCCTCAGATTCTGCAACCTCTGATACATAAGTGATTGATAATTGTAAGGCAAGAATGTAACCTTCATCAACTTCTTCATCTTCTCCCATGTAACAATCTTCGACTTCCCCATTCTCTCCCATGTAAGTTTAGTTTGCTGCCACCATGCCATAGCTCTACCTCTCAAACGAGTAGCAACCAACTTAACTCTTCGATTCTCCGAGACTTCTTTGAAATCAAAGATCTCTTCAACATTTGACAACCAATCCAAAAATTCTTCTGCTACCATTCCACCCTTGAATTCTAGAATTTCCATCTTCATACCTGCTTCCCATCGACGATCATCATCTACATCCCGATAGACATATCAAACTTGGTCTCGATCTCGATAATGAATGCTAGCTCTATCACCCTCTTCATTAAAATCAAATGTATGTCTATAACGATCTCGTCCATCAACATCCCTTTGATCACGCATGTCTCTTCTACTATGTCTCTCTTCATCTCTATATGGCTTATCTCCAAACTCATGTGGAGTTCTTCTCTCTTCATGTCCATAGTCATGGTGATCTCTCCTTGATGAAATTGATGTTTCTCTTCTTTCTCTAAAAGATTGCGGTGATACCCTCCTCGCTCCCGTAACCGATGGCGAAACTCTGTTTCCTCCATGGTTCGAGATTGGTGATCTCCTCCTTTGATTTTGATTCAAATCATTCATCAATTTCTCTAACTTTCCAATGCCTTCATCAAATTTCTCATTAATGCGTTGTTCCATTTGCTCGGCTTCTTCTCTTCTATACAACGCTTCAACATTTTGATGACGATTAGCTCTCCTTGGTGGCATGATTAAATCAACACGAACACTTCAAAACTTCACAAATCTTCTTCACAAGTCAAACAAACACGGCCCCAACACAACTTGGCTCGGCCTCAATCACTTCAACACAAATCAAACTCAAACAACTTCCACAATTTGGTCCAAAATGGAATGGATCGAAAGTCCTCCTCTTGTTGCAACTTCCAGATGAACTCGATG
Organism: Allium cepa; assembly: GCA_030765085.1. Taxonomy (NCBI): domain Eukaryota; kingdom Viridiplantae; phylum Streptophyta; class Magnoliopsida; order Asparagales; family Amaryllidaceae; genus Allium; species Allium cepa. Next base: position 623,420,937 of record CM060938.1, on the reverse strand, counting down.
AACACCAAACTTCAAACTCCTTGGCTCCAAGACTCGTCTTAGCTATGATTGGCTAAGTCAAGCTCTGATACCAAAAACTGACGCAGCGGATAATAACAAAATGATATAGATCGATAAAAGTAGCAAACGGTGGATTGAAGATACTGAAATGCCCAAATTCGTTGATCACAAAGATACCGAATTCTAGCTATCTTCGACACGTTGATCGCGCACGATTCCGTGAAAGAAGATCCACAATTCTTCAAACGTTGATCAAGCGCACTTGATACTGTGAATTGGCTTCAACAATCGTTGAATCGAGCGCACTCGATTAACCGAAAGTGGAGATAGGAGATTACACTCAACTACCAATTTAAGATGAAAGCACACAGCAATCAAACAAGAATTTTATTCAAAAATTAACCACCCAAAATGTACAACTCACGCCCTATTTATAGCCCCTTTTTACAACCCAGACCCTTAAGTCGTTTCCGACTTCTGACTCACCCTTAGGTCGGCAACGACCTATCAACAAACGCGACTCAAACGAGTTAAAAACCACACGACTCAATGAGTTACATCACCACACACACATGACCGACTTAACCCCTTGCCGATTTACGACTTGTCACGACTTAAAGCAATTACATCACAACAGCGACTCAACAGCTACAAACGACTCAACACTCGAACGACTTAAGAAAACACACCAATCTACAACTCAACGACTTACGGCTTAACATGACACGGCTTGCGACTTACGACTTAGCTTAGGTTGGCAGCGGCTTAAGAAACATCTTCAAACAGTACCTTCATACGACTTAAATCATGGTCGACTTAAGACTTCAACGACTTATCATGAGTCGTAACTCGTAGCATCCTGAAGGCACGGTATCTTCCCATGACTTAAGGCCTTCAACTGCTGGACTTCTCTCTTCTTCTTGATAAGTCGTGGATGACTTATAGCTATGTCGTTAGGTCGTATACGACTTAAGCTCCCGTTAAGTCGTAACTTCTTTTCATCATTCTTGTTAAGTCGTAGCTCCCCCCCCCCCCGAGCTTTGTCAAGTCGCAGACGACTTAAGACCGCTTCCTTAGGTCGTGGACAACTCAAGTCTTGAAGGTTTGGGCCTGACACTGCTCCACCTCTGTTCTGAGCTGCATCAGTTTAGGAAGGGAACAATAACTCCGGGTCAATCATCGGACTGGTATGAGCAAACAAAAACATTTTATTTTAAAAAAAAACAAAAGAATTTAAAATTTGATTCCGCAATGCTTTTTGAAAAATGAAACTACCATAAGGCCTCCCAGCACACACACCATGCAATCGCACACTTTGGGGAGATTTCTCCTTATGATAGTCAAACATGCTTGATACGCGAAAACTATTTAATATTATTATTAGTGCATAGTGGAAAACATTTCGAAAGTATAACATTGATCTTAGCCAGCATACGTACCATTATAGTATGCCTACTATAGCTACCATGTTAGATGGCAGATTCTACAACTAAAACCGCTAATTGGATTTCCAACAAATGGTCAGGCTAAGGAACTTCCTGGGCCACATGGGTACGCCTCTGGAGGGACGCCTCGAGAACCTAACCGGATCTCTATCAACACAAGGCCGGGTTACCTCTGCAAAAATAGGTAACTACTGACACGAATATGCCATCCCCCGGTTGTAAACAACCTTTTATCTGGGGCCCCAACAAAAATAATCACAAAGTAATATATATTTGCGATATCCACATATGTTAAGTATCCGGGCTCCATACCATGATACCACTTCTATCCAGAAGGAAATATACATACCCTAAGGGGCACTACTCACTATAACCTTGCTGCATTCTTCCTGTTTCGACCATTCCGGGGTGTGAGGTTCGACGAAGTTTCATCCACAAAGCTACGCTTTTCACAAAAGCCATGCTTTGATCAACAAATGATCAGCAGCACTTCGTATGCCACATTACCAAATTGGGAATGTATCACTAGTAACCATCAACTACATAACCCCTAAGCTTGTACGTCCCAGAGAAGGGTATTAAGCTAAGAGAATAAATCTCTTCCACCAAACAAAAATGTATTTGGTAGAAGCCAACTTTACATCTCAAAGTGTAACACCAGACACACATCCATACAAGTCCGTTTCGGGATCGAACGGAACCGAAGGCACTTCCAAAGAAGCCCTTGAAATCCAGATATTCACTAATCATGTTCGAAACACCCATCACAAAGGGTGCTCAAATCTCTATACCGGGGCCAGTCCGTGCAAAGACATTCGACAAGTCATCCTTTCACTTTCGAAAGTATCCGGTCTTCACCACCGGTCTTCAAATGCTATCCATATCGTCGTATCATTATTCAGAATGGGTTATATGACACAAGGTCATTTCTCGGCTAAACCGAATAATGAGCGTAATATTTAAAAACATATGGATAATGGGATTTCAGTTAAGTCATAACTTAAATCCCAAAACCTTTCATTCAAATGGTTAAAAAAAATTACCATTTTCAAAGATTCATTCATAACTTTCAAAACTATTCCCGTTTCAATCTTTTATATATAAAAGATACACCATTTAAAATCCTCTTCAATTTCAAAATAGGGTTTAACTATCTTTCACAAAGATTCAATTATAGCTTTCAAAGCCATTCCTTTTAAAATTTGAAATCTTTTCATCATAATTTGGAAATTCTTTCCTTATATAAAAGCTATTATTATTTGAAACCACTTGTATCTGTTTCGAAAAACCCGATTATATTTGCACGAGTTAAGGCCTTTCAAATATAAACTTGGGTTAAATTCAAATTCTCAAAATTATACTTTCAAAATGGTTAAAAACTCTTATAAACTTGTATAATCTTATTAAATCATAATAAAAATTCAATTTCAAATTTTGAATTCAAACTTAAATCAAATCTCAAAACTAAATCAAGTTATTCAATAATAACTTTTATCTTTGAAATTCCTTTTCTAAACTTTTTATTTTACCCAATCCATTCCCAAAACCATTTGAATTCAAAAATTCAATTTTAAAACTATTTCAAAAATTTGTGACTTAACCAATTTCCACGTGCAACCCATATTTATGTGTGTATAGTGTAGTCCAGGGGGTTTTACACACAATAGTGCAACATCATCAATCATTACAGTTTCAAACACAGAAATATCGACAAGCGGTAAAATCTATAACGCTTATCTTCATTTACAGATCACCGATCAATAATATAAGTTCATCGTAGATAAATAAATTACATCTCATTTCACAACACAAATCAGAATAATCATATTACAACGCATCATATATCAGGGATATTAAACAATTAAATCATCCAATAGAATCCAAACATCCATAAGTAAGGTCAATTTATCATCTGATTGACTTAAATCAGATTAGTCGCTAATCCTGTTAATTAACATTAATTAATTACAAATCATTTTGATTAATTATTCTTTAATCATTTATTAATTTAACCATTTATTAATAATTTAATTAACTTTTTAATATAATTGATCAACCTTCAATTGTTAATAATTAATTTTTAATTATTAAATTAACCATTAAATTAATTATCTTTAATTAATAAATTAACCCTGAATTAATTATCCTTTATTAATTTCACTAAGTAATTAGCTTTTATTAATTACACAAAGTAATTATCTTTAATTAATTACACAAAGTAATTATCTTTAGTTTACCTTCATAAATAAATTTATTTGTTAATTACTCACTCTTTATTAATTATTCTTAATTAATTAATTATTCTTGATTAGTCACATCAATTAAATTAACTTTTAAGTTAAATACATTATTAATTATCGCATAATTACCCTTAAGTAATTCGAAATTTATCCACCTTTAATTATTAATTAATTAATTTACCTTTAATTAGTTATCCTTTAATTATTAAGTAATTATTTCTTAATTACTTATTATAATTCGTCAACCTTCAATTAAATTAAGGCAATTAACCTTTAAGTAATCACAATAGGTAATGATCCTTTATGAATCAATAATCATTACATATCTTAATTATCATTTAAAACTTTTATTACTTAAACCTATATAATAAATCACCATTAGCAAATAAAACAACTTAAGTTCCTTAAGTTAATTTAAAATTTGAAAGCATTTCATTTTAACTTCTAAAACATAGTTAATGTGTTTTAAAAAAAACTTGATTAAATTAACATATGCTTTATAAAACTTTGTTAAAAATAGTTTTAAAACTTGCTGTTCCAAAATTACCCGAGCCGGCTACCTAAAATGCTTGAACTATACCCGAGGCCAAACTTCATTTTTTCGAGAAACAACCCGAGTCACCCTCTCTCATTTCTTTTCTGTTTGATTTAAAATTTTGAAACGGTTAAAACTTATAACCTCCACGCGAATAACCTGAGAATATACATGAGAAAACTTCGAAAAAACACACTATCATCTTCGAGACCAACCGATGCATCCCTGATCTTACCTAACCTTAAATCGTCAAATACACATATAAATTCGTGCACGTGTACAGGGACTCCGATCGACTTCGATCATCGCCGATCACCCCCTAAATCCTCGACAACACCTACAAGCCCTCCACGCACCCAGATCGTCGAACTTGACCACGAATTGAAATCGAGTAGCTCAAAGACCCTGGAAACCAAACCCAGTCAACACAAAATGCCTCGCCGACGTCACTTCTGACCATCAGAAATCACGTCCACAATTCTGAACCCTCGCCATTCTTCAACACTTCAATTCCACCACCTGCAGTTATGTCCGATTCACCGTAGTCAACGTATGAACATGGCAACTTTGTCAATCAAAAATGGGTGTAAAACCCTATTTCATCTTCGCGCCTCCATCTCGATGATCGGAAAATTTTCCGATAATTTTTGCCGAGATCCCCCATCCTCAAACATGCTTCAACAAAAATCTCGAGGCCAATTACTTCGCCAATCACCAGAAAATACTCGATATCCATATAACGTTCAACTCTCGATCTCTCGTTATTTAAAAGCCTAAAAATCTTGATTTTCTTTTCAAAAATCCTAGTTTTCGATAGCATAACAGATTATATGCCTGAAACAAACCATTCCTATGATCAAGATTTTGATAAGTTTTCAAAAGAACTGTTCTTCTTCCTTTTATTTAAACCAGTTAGAGGTTAAATTTTAAAAACATTTTTGAAATGGTTATTTTTACATAACCAATAAATTTGGTTTATATATTATAGTCTAAATAGACTCAGGGAAGAAGATTTGATTTTTTTTTTTCAAGTTTGAAAACCTGAACAACAAGGAACAGAGCCTAAATACAGATATGCATATCATTATCCCTCAACATACACATTCATGCAAGCATAACCAAAGCATCAATCAAGCACATTTGAGAGCAAATTTCACAGATCATTCAAAAATATATTAGGTTGGGTTTGCTCACCTTTCCTGGCAGAATTAAATTTAGAACTGGAAATTGGTTTTGATCCTTGAACAACAACTAGATTAAGTTGAAATCTGAATCACTGCTTAGATTCAGTTAAAAGATTTGAAGTTGTTGAATCTTTTGAAACTATTTTCCACTTGATGTATATTGAATTGAATTTCAACTTGAATCTTTGGGTTGATGTTTTAGTTGCTCTGATCTTTGAATTGAATTTGCTTGACCTTTTGAATGCTTGATTCAGGTTTTCATTTGATCTTAAGCATTTTGATTCAATTTTTCTCATGAAATAAAATAGGCATGTTTTCTTATTATTATTATTTTTTAATATTTATTTACATTATTCAAATTTAAAGAATAGGATTGCCACTTGTTGTTTTTATGTTAACACTTGTTAATACTAAGTTATATTAATCTAACACTTGTAAAAAATATATTTAAATTTATGTTTAGACCTTCATTTTAATTTATTCACAAATCATGTTTTTAGCCCTTATTCGATTTAAGTTTAAAACCTTTATTCAATTTAATTTACATATGTATATTATGTAGTTTTAAATATTATACTTTAAAAAGATAACTTTATATCAAAGCTTGAATATTTATGTACATATAAAACTAACTATTTTATTAAATCTTGATTAAATTTTACAACCCAATTCTAATTCATGTACTTATTAATTTTCAAAAGATATATATACCTATATATGTAAGTTTTAAAGCCTTTCTTTAGAATTATATAATTTATACAAGAAAATGAATTGAAAACAATTTATAAATAATCATACATATATAATCCTTAATTAATAAATCTTTTTAAATCTTATTTTATTTTTATTTTTTCTGAAAATTTCATATTATTTTACCAATAATTTCATAATTTAATTCCAAAAATTAAATTAATTTTCAAAGTAAACTTGGTAAAAATTCGGGAATGTTACAGATTCCCCCTTAAGAAAATTTCGTCCTCGAAATTTGAAAGTAGGGAGACAACAAAGAATGTAGAGAGATAGAGAGATGAATCACCAGATCAAACTGAATATTTATTCTACATTTGTCTTCCCAAATCAGAATGTCTATAATGAATACAAGAACAAATCAAGATACTCGGGTCACCAGAACTACGAATATATAGGGGTATTAGTTAGTTTGAAAATAACTAACCACTCGTAGAATATACTTGGACCCAACAGAATAAACATATATATGGATGCAATCCAAAAAATTTAGTTTAAATAACAAAATATACCCATCAACCATAGCAACCAAAGCAAACAATCCATCCAAACAAACAATTCTGACCCATCTAGAGTTTATGTCCCATGCAAATATATCAAAGCTTCTTCCTGAAGCTGCCAGGAATCATCAAAGAATTAAAAAGATGAATCAAAGGAGATTGATAGGTAAAGTTGTTTCCGCTATTGCAGGGTACTGACCATTTGCACTGGTATTTCCCCGTCCCCTATCTCGTCCTCTTCTTTCACTCATACTCACTATTAGTGGATAGTAAGAGAATTTACTGAGGCATTCAGACGGATATCTTAGGGATATACTCATTCTAGGGTATACTTCACCCTATCTCTAATGAGTTACCTAATGTGTTATACAACTGAGCTAAAGTTCAACCTTTAGCTCTGATACCAAATGTAGCAACCCAGACTCGACCTTCGAAAATCGACACTGAATACGACACTCATATTCAAATGCCGTAGATCCAGACGTCGAATCTGGTTTACCGAAGCTTATAACACATTAAGTATAACAACACAGCGGATGAAAAGAAATGAATATCATACACAACTCCAATGAATACAATATCCAATGATATACAACAATGATATCAATATGATACAATAATATCAGAGACCATAAACAGCAGCGGAAAACGAATAGCAAAAGAGATAACTCCAATATCAAACTGCAACTCCAATCCAATGCTCTAAAGCCAAAACTCCAAACCACAAGCTCGAACCACCATCAAGTTCCACCAAGCTAAGCAAGACTGGTATGTGAATCCAAAGACTCCAATATCCAAGATCTCCAAAGAATACCAAAGAGAGAGCTAAAAGCTACCAAATCGATATCTACTATCTGACTATCTGAAAAACCAAACTTTAGACTGCCCGTATGGAAAATTGTGGGCACCCAGAGTTTAGGAAGGGAACAATAACTCGGGGTCAGTCATAGGATAGGTATGAGAAAACAAAAACATTTATTTTGAAAAAAACAAACAAAAGAATTTAAAATTTGAAATCCGCAATGCTTTTTGGAAAATGAAACAACCATAAGGCCTCCCGGCACAAACACCATGCAATCGCACACTTGGGGAAGATTTCTCCTTATGGTAGTCAAGCATGCTGGACACGCGAAAACTATATGATATTATTATTAGTGCATAGTGGAAAACATTTCGAAAGTATAATATTAATCTTAGCCAGCATACGTACCATTATAGTATGCCTACTATAGCTACCATGTTAGATGGCAGGTTATGCAACTAAAACCGTACAAGGCGCATATTGGTAATTGGATTTCCAACAAATGGTCAGGCTAAGGAACTTCCTGGGCCACATGGGTACGCCTCTCTAGGGACGCCCCGAGAACCTAACCGGATGCCAACACAAGGCCGGGTTACCTCTGTAAAAATAGGTAACTACTGACACGAATATGCCATCCCTCGGTTGTAAACAACCTTTATCCGGGGCCCCAACAAAAACAATCACAAAGTAATATATATATTTGCGATATCCACATAAGTTAACTATCTGGGCTCCATACCATGATACCACTTCTATCCAGAAGGAAATGTACATACACTAAGGGGCACTACTCCCTATAACCTTGCTGCATTCTTCCTATTTCGACCATTCTGTGGTGTTAGGCTCGACGAAGTTTCATCCACAAAGCTACACTTTTCACAAAAGCCATGCTTTGATCAACAAATGATCAGCAACACTTCTTATGCCACATTACCGAATTGGAATGTATCACTAGTAAACATAAACTACATAACTCCTGAGCACGCACATCACAGAGAAGGATGTTAAGCTAAGAGAATAAATCTCCGCCACCAAACAAAAATGTATTTGATAGAAGCCAGCTTTACATCTCAAAGTGTAACATCAGACACACATCCATACAAGTCCGTTGCGGGATTGAAAGGAACCAAAGGCGCTTCCAAAGAAGCCCTTGCAATACGGATATTTACTAATCACGTCCGGAATCCCCATCACAACGGGTGCTCAAATCTATATACCGGGGCCAGTCGGTGCAGAGACATTTGACAGGTCATCCTGTCGCTTTCGAAAGTATCTGGTCTTCACCACCGGTCTTCAAATGCTATCCATATCGTCGTATCATTATTAAGAATGGGTTATATAACACAAGGTCCTCTCCCAGATAAACCGAATAATGAGCGCAATATATAAAAACATACGGATAATGGGATTTCAGTTAAGTCAAAACTTAAAGCCCAAAACCTTTCATCCAAATGGTTAAAACAAATTACCATTTCCAAAGATTCATTCATAACTTTCAAAACAATTCCCGTTTCAATCTTTTACATATAAAAGATACACCATTTAAAATCCACTTCAATTTCAAAATAGGGTTCAACTATCTTTCACAAAGATTCAATTATAGCTTTCAAAGCCATTCCATTTCAAATTTGAAATCTTTTCATCATAATTCGGAAATTCTTTTCTTATATTATTTGAAACCGCTTGTTTCCGTTTCGGAAAACCCGATTATATTCGCACGAGTTAAGGCCTTTCAAATATAAACTTGGGTTAAATTCAAATTCTCAAAATCATACTTTTAAAATGGTTAAAAACTCCTATCAACTTGTATAATCTTATTAAATCATAATTAGAATTGAATTTCAAATTTTGAATTCAAATTTAAATCAAATTTCAAAACTAAATCAAGTTATTCAAAAGTAACTTTTATCTTTGAAATTCCTTTTCCAAACTTTTTATTTTACCCAATCCATTCCCAAAACCATTTGAATTCAAAAATTCAATTTTAAAACTATTTCAAAAATCTATGACATAACCAATTTCCACGTGCAATCCATATTTGTGTGTGTATAGTGTTGTCGTGGGGGTTTTACACACAATATTGCAACATCATCAATCATTACAGTTTCAAACACAGAAATATCGATAAGCGGTAAAATCTATAACCCTTATCTTCACTTACAGATCACCGATCAATAATATAAGTTCAACGCAGATAAATAAATTACATTACAGATAAATAAATTACATCTCAATTCACAGCACAAATCAGAATAATCATAGCGCAACGCATCATATATCATGGGTATTAGACAATTAAATCATCCAATAGAATCCAAACATCCATAAGTAAGGTCAATTTATCATATGATTGACTTAAATCAGATTAGTCGCTAATCCTGGTTAATTAACATTAATTAATTACAAATCATTTTGATTAATTATTTTTTAATCATTTATTAATTTAACCATTTATTAATAATTTAATTAACTTTTAATTATAATTGATCAACCTTCAATTATTAATAATTAACTTTTAATTATTAAATTAACCATTAAATTAATTATCTTTAATTAATAAATTAACCCTTAATTAATTATCCTTTATTAATTTCACTAAGTAATTAGCTTCTATTTAATTACACAAAGTAATTATCTTTAATTAATTACACAAATTAATTATCTTTAGTTTGCCTTCATAAATAAATTTATCTGCTAATTACTTACTCTTTATTAATTATTCTTAATTAATTAATTATTCTGGATTAATCACATCAATTAAATTAACTTTTAAGTTAATTACATATTAATTATCGCATAATTACCCTTAAGTAATTAGAAATTTATCCACCTTTAATTATTAATTAATTAATTTACCTTTAATTAATTATCCTTTAATTATTAAGTAATTATTTCTTAATTACTTATTTTAATTCATCAACCTTCAATTAAATTAAGGCAATTAACCTTTAAGTAATCACATTAGCTAATGATCCTTTATGAATCAAAAATCATTACGTATCTTAATTATCATTTAAAACTTTTATTACAAAACCTTTATAATAAATCACCATTGGCAAATAAAACAACTTAAGTTCCTTAAGTTAATTTAAAATATGAAAGCATTTCATCTTAAATTCTATAACATATTAATGTGTTTAAAAAAAAATTGATTAAATTAACATATGCTTTGTAAAACTTTGTTAAAAAGAGTTTTAAAACTTGCTGTTCCAAAATTACCCAAGCCCGCTACCTAAAATGCTCGAGCTATACCCGAGGCCAAACTTCGTTTTTCCAAGAAACAACCAGAGTCTCCCTCTCTCATTTCTTTTCTGTTTGATTTAAAATTTTGAAACTGTTAAAACTTATAACCTCCACGCGAATAACCCGAGAATATACACGAGATAACTTCAAGAAAACCCACTATCATCTTCGAGACCAACCGATGCATCCCTCATCTTCCCCAAGCCTTAAATCCTCAGATACACATATAAATTCATGCACGTATACAGGGACTCTAATCGACTTCGATCATCGCCGATCAAACCCTCAAATCGTTGACCTACAAGCCCTCCACACACCCAGATCGTCGAACTTGACCACGAATTGAAATCGAGTAGCTCAAACACCCAGGCAACCAAACCCAGTCAACACAAAATGCCTCGCCGACGTCACTTCTGACCATCAGAAATCACGTCCACAATTTTGAACCCTCGCCATGCTTCAATACTTCAATTCCACCACCTGCAATTATGTCTGATTCATCGTAGTCAACGTACAAGCATGGCAACTTTGTCAATCAAAAATGGGTGTAAAACCTATTTCATCCTCGCACCTCCATCTCGATGATCGGAAAATTTTCCGATCATTTTTGCCGAGATTCCCCATCCTCAAACATGCTTCAGCAAAAATCTCGAGGCCAATTACTTCGCCAATCACTAGAAAATACTTGATATCCATATAACGTTCAACTCTCGATCTCTCGCTATTTAAAAGCCTAAAAATCTTGGTTTTCTTTTCAAAAATCCTAGTTTTCGATTGCATAACATATTATATGCCTGAAACAAACCATTCCTATGATCAAGATTTTGATAAGATTTCAAAAGAACTGTTGTTCTTCCTTTTATTTAAACCAGCTACAGGTTAACTTTAAAAACAATTTTGAAATGGTTATTTTGAAATAACCAATAAATTTGGTTTATATATTATAGTCTAAAGAGACTTAGGGAAGAAGATTTGAATTTTTTTTTTCAAGTTTGAAAACCTGAACAATAAGGAATAGAGCCTAAATATAGATATGCATATCATTATCCCTCAGCATACACATTCATGCAAGCATAACCAAAGAATCAATGAAGCACATTTGAAAGCAAATTTCACAGATCATTCAAAAATATATCAGGTTGGGTTTGCCCACCTTTCCTGGAAGAAGGCAGGTTTAAATCTGGAACTGGAAATTGGTTTTGATCCTTGAACAGCAACTAGATTAAGTTGAAATCTAAATCACTGCTTAGCTTCAGTTGAAAGATTTGAAGTTGTTGAATCTTTTGAAACTATTCTGCACTTGATGTATATTGTGTTGAAACTGAACTTGAATCTTTGGGTTTTCTCATTAACGAAAATAGGCCTGTTTTCTTATTATTATTTATGTTAATATTTATTTACATTATTCAAATTTTAAAGAATAAGATTGCCACTTGTTTTTTTATGTTAACACTTGTTAATACTAAGTTATATTAATCTGACACTTGAAAAAAAAAATTAAATTTATGTTTAGACCTTCTTTTTAATTTATTTACAAATCATGTTTTTAGCCCTTATTTGATTTCAATTTATAAATTTTGTTTAAACCCTTTATTGAATTAATTTACATATGTATATTATGTTGTTTTAAATATTATACTTTAAGAGATATCTTTATATCAAAGCTTGAATATTTATATACATATAAAACTAACAATTTTATTAAATCTTGTTTAGATTTTACAACCCAATTCTAATTCACGTACTTATTAATTTTTAAAAGATATATATACCTATATATGTAAGTTTTAAAGCCTTCATTTGGAATTATATAAATTATACAGGAAAATGAATTGAAAACAATTTATATATAATCATACATATATAATCCTTAATTAATAAAGCTTTTCAAATCTTATTTTATTTTTATTTGTTCTGAAAATTTCATATTATTTTACCAATAATTTCATAATTTAATTCCAAAAATTAAATTAATTATCAAATTAAACTTGGCAAAAATCCGAGAATGTTACATCCACCTCTTTTGCCCATCATCCAAGCCTAGATCATTAAAAATCCTCTCATAGTGCAATAGCCAATTCTCAACTTCAATAGCATCTTCTGTTCCAACAAAAGGCTTTCCACCCAAACTGTTGTATGTTCTACTCAACTTAGCCTAGTTATTCCCAATTGGAGCCACAGGATTTGCTCCTCGAACATTGCCAGCAACCCCGGCTTGCAAAAGATTGGCTAACAACTGCTACACCATCCCCACATCTACTGGAGGATTTCCAGCACCTACATTGGCTATCGCATTTCGGTAAGCATTAGCCTGTCGAACTTGGTTCTTCCTAGTATTAGGTCGAGTATTTCCGTTGGCTGTGGTGCTTCCTCCACCTAGATTTCCTCTTCCGTTTCCTACTTCCATATCTTCTTGCACATAAATCTGCATACAAGCCTTAGTAAGATACAGAAGAACAGTCTAAGAGAGAGGGGAATACATACTTATATATATATCAATACAAGTACGTTACCATAGTGTTAACCCAAACCCCGATCATATTTTCAAATTCATTGGATTATGTTTGAAAATCTTTTAGGTTTAACTTTCTTTAAAGTTTCATAAACCTATTGTAAAATCCCATATCTAGAGGCTAAAAGCAAAGCACTACAAATGTTGCAGTCATATATAGTATTAACTTCCAGTGATAAAATACGGTAATGCTAATGGTATCCACAATATCAGAAGCACTTGAATATGAACAAGTCAAAGATTTCAAAAACAACATTTTGCGTATTACATTTCAAAACAATAAATCATATCCAAGTTACATAATCCCTTAATGTTTCCGATGCAATGATCAAATATATTAATTACATAATACGCTAAGAGCGACATATGACGACGCCCCGTTGGTTGATCAGATTCAATATAGTCACATCTGACTTAATATACACACAGGAATCAAAATAAGATAAAACTATAACTCCTAGTTAGCTATCGGTCGGCCTCCTGTTCGTCTCTGGAAGCTATATTCGACAAAATTTCTAACACTTGAAAACCTCAATGCTCAGCCTACTCAAATCAATTTTAAGCTGCCGAGAATTTAAGGGGAAAACAAAAAATTCGAATTAGACATAAAGCCTGGTGTGATTAATACTATAAACCTCGATTAAATTATGTTAAGTGAAACCATGCCACTTAGCGAAACGGGTTTTCCCTCACTAACATCCTTTAAAACATATCTTTTGAAAATCTTTTCCTACAACCAAAACTGGTTAAAATCTATAAGACTTCATTATTTAAACATTCAGATCAGGTAATAAATGAACTATCTATTAGAACATTACAGTTTTGTTTGGCTAACTATTAACCTTTGGCTGACTTGGGCCTATTAGACAACATCTCAAAATTTATCTAACATTTGTTAGACACTCTTCTTCTGAATGGTGTGTCCTTAACCATCTGTTAAATACTTCTCTTCTGGAAGATCTGTCCTTAAGATAAATCTCCCAGAGTCACCTGATGCTAATGGTTTTACGGGCTCACCAATAACCTATCTGTATACATACATATATTCCTTTCTATGTGTAATCATAATTTTAGTCTTACCTATGACAAAGCCCTACACACTGCAATTTTGGACAAAATCGGTAGAGGCTAATAGCTAATGTATAGGGCACGACCCAGTACCAGTCTTATCTAACATTCTAATATTTGAGTCATTTTTACGTAGGGATCCCTTCTCATAATTTTCCTTGAAAACCATTTCAAAATAAGTTAAAACCTTCAAAATCAAGCTCAAACAAGGAAATTTATATCTTATATGCTTTACTCAAAATCACCTTGCCATGTTTATACACACACGCACATACACTTTGCTCAAATCTTAATTGATGTAAACATTTAAGCCTTTGAAATTCCCTCTTTCGAATCTATTGAAAGTTCCTCTTTCCAAACCAAGTAAAACCCTTTGTTTAATCTAACCCAAAAGGCCAAAACCCTCCTTTCCAAACCATTTTCAAAACCCTTTCGAAACCATTGGAAATCTTTCCTTTTGAAAGGTTTGAAAACGTTAGACGTCTTTCTTTAAAACCTTTAAGCATTGCCTTTCGAAACCTTAGGAAAACCTTTCCTCTTAATCCTTTCAAAACAACAAGAAAAACCTTCCCTTTCGACTCCTTCGAAACTATTGGAAAACTTTTCGAAATCATTAGGGAACCACCCCTTCAAAATCTTCATTTAAAACCTATCCGAAAGCAATAAAACACTAAACCTTCCGAAAGCCTTTGGTTCAATTTAAAACATGTGAAAACCATTCGAAACCATTCAAATATTTACTGCATCGAAACCATTAAAAATTGTGTCGGTTGAAACCATTTGGATTATACCTTTAAGTAGAGAAAAAGAATCAGAAACCCATTAAAGTCCAAAGCATTCCTTTCATAACCATTACTAAGTAAAGAAGTGACGGTGTCGAAACCATCCCTTTGAAAGCATTGGAGAAGTGGTCAAGTTTAAAAAGCAAAACAACCCTTGCGAAACCCATTTGAGTCGAAAGGTAGAAAGCGATAATTAAAAGATTTCGACTTTGTCTAAAGAAACCATTTAAAATAGAAGCTCAACCAAATCGAAACCATTTCTTTAAATCAATTTGACCTAGTCGAAGGCTAACCAAGGCGAAGGCTACTTAGTCGAAAACAAGTAGGCACTTTTCCTTTTTTTAAAGCAAAGTAATGCCTTAACCCCTTCGAAACCCCTGATTTCAAATCTATACCTTCCACCTACATCCAATTCACTATGTACTAGTTTCCTGAAACCATGTGTATTGGTTTCGAAAGTGTTGAAGGCAAGGAGGTGAACTTGGTGCCGAAAGCGTCGAAACGATGAAAAACATGTAGATAAGTCCTTTTAAACTATTTCTTTGTACCTAACCTGCCTTGTATGTCAAATTGTGATTGGTTGCAAGTTTCTCTTTTCTAAAAGTACTACCTACTTTCTAGAATTACCAATTTATTTTATTTACAAAAAGCCCTTCTCCATTTATAAATATATAAAACATTTAAGTCTCATACCTTAAATATTTGATATACCCATTAAAACGTTTACGAAAATTCTACAAAAATTCCATAAAATCACTTTTTATATGTTTTCTAACATATATAAATTTCAGACCCAAACCATTAGTTATTTAACCGTAAATAATTTTTAACCCAAAATAACCTTTTCTTCATTAGAAAATTCAAATAAAATGGACATAAATTCAAAAAATCCTGAAAACTGAAAGCCATCTCTAAAATATTATTTATGGTCCATATAAAAAATCGCAAGGCATATTGATGTCATTTAATAGGGTTTTCACATTAAAACATATCATAAAATCAATATGAACATGCATAAATCATCGACAAGTATATATAATCATTCCATAATTCAAAAACATGGCAAAACATTGCAAATAAATTCGAGTTCATATTAAAACCGAAACAATAGAAATATGGTTGTAACATTATCGACCTTAGCTTTAGAGATTAAAGGGTTTAGATGTGAATGGATTTGATTTGATCAAGCTTCTTCCTTAGCTTGATTTAATTATTTTTCCTCTTGCTCTTATTAGTGGTGGTCGGCCTTAAGCTTTTAAAATTTTGACAAATGAAAAATGAGCGTGTATGGGATACGCCACCAAGGGTTTAGGATATAAGAATGGCATCTTTCCTATTTTACCCCTACTCTATTTCATTTAAAATTTTATTTTAATTCATTGGTTAAATGGAATTGCTACCCTTAATAAAATCAAATCCCAATCCCTAATAAAATCATTATTTTATTTTATTTAACTAATTCAATATCCTAAATAATGTTACCAAAAATATGGAGTGTTACACCTATGCTCTGATACTAACTTGTAACATCCTCTTACTTGGAGGCCTAAAACTAATAGCTATGGATGCTGCAGTCATCCACAGTTATTAATCCTTTGCTACCAAATACAGAGGTGTTAAAATCATTGATACACAAAAATACATGAATATGGAAAAGAATTACTTCAAACTAAATAACATTCCATTTCAAAATATTTTCAATTCATTACATAATCCCACAATTGCAAATAACGTTTAAAGAAAATATATTTATTACAACATACGGCAAGAGAGACATATGAAGATGCCCACTTGGATGATCAGAGTACATGCAAGAAATAAAAAAACTTTGCCATTACAAACAACACAGCGGAATCAAATAAAAGAGACCTCTAAATAGCTATCATGCCTGCTGCACGTCTCTGGAAGCTTTATTCATCTAATGAGGTACCAAAAAAATCTAAACTCTCAAACTACTCAAATTCAATTGAGTACTCATGATTTTAAGGGGAAACATAAACTTCGAGTCTGACCTAAAGCCTGATATGAATAATGATCTACCATCTCAAATCATTTAGATATCTAATGAGACCACACTGCTTAGCAAAACGGGTTTTCCCCTCACTAGCATCTTAAAACCTTTATAAAACCATATAATGTACTTTTGCATCCACAATGGTTAAAAACATAATCATTTCAAAATATTATGATGATATGAAAACGTGTTAAAACATACTGGATTTTCCATCCTCTGTTTAATTGACTCTCTGTCATATTTATAGTTTCTAGGGCCACTATTAACCTAATAGTTTTCATGGGCTTACTAATAACCATTATATAATATATGGACCCCCTGTCGTATTTCATAGTTTTCATGGGTGCACTATGAACCTAATGGCCCCTGCCAATTAACTTACCACTACCACTCCTGAGAGTTTAATTGATTTATGGGTTCCTTTGAACCTATTGGTTACTCCAATAACTTCTCCCTTGTTCTAGTTTTCATGCGTTAACTGACACCTTATTGACATCTGTCAATAACGTAATCTAGATATAGTTTTCATGGGATCACTGTAAACCAATTGGCCTCTACCAACCTCTCTTTATAACATAGTTTTCATGGGATCACTATGAACCTATTGGTAGCTCCAATAACTTCATAATCATAGTTTTCAAGGGATCACTATGAACCTGTATCTCTGACAACATTCATATTTAGGCATCCTATGTTTTGGTCTCCCTGACCTCTTGGATGCAAATATACTCATCCAAGAGTTTGATCAGTTTATATTCACTACTGAGGCCACCTAGCTGGTTCTTCTACCATTCTTTCCCAAAATGCGGTTATGGGTCAATTATAAAATGAATATATATATATATATATGTATGTATGTATGTATGTATGTATGTATGCATGCATGCATGCATGTATGTATGTATGTATGTATGTATTTGAAGAAACTAACATAATTACAAAACAATACCACTCATGTGGGTTTAATGTCCTTGAAATACTTTTCATATAAAACATAATTAATCCCTTTAACCTATAATTTTATCAAGGAACGCTTCTTCTTAAAGTCATTTCAAAAATCTTTTAATTTAGCCATGTTTTTTTTTTTTAAAACTGAGTTTGGGTTACAGAACCTTTTGAAACCTTCAAAAGCTTGCTTTCAACTTCATAGGATGACCTCCTTCGAAAGCATTAAAATCTATCTTTAAAACATTAGGCTCCTGCCTTTCGAACCTTTTGATCATGTTAATGTATTAACTTAGAAGCATAGCTTCAAAACCAATTGAAAGTAACCCTTTTGAAACCAATGGAAGTAACCCTTTCGAAATCATTGAAAGTCCCCCTTTCAAATGCATTGGGTTTATACTTAAAATATTATTTGGGTCAAAGTGAATATAGGTGAAAGCATCTCTTTCAAAACCACTCTTTATCATATAAAGATATTAAGGAAAACATGATGGCGTCGGCACCATCTTTTTCGAAAGCTACAAACCATTTGAACAAAACATTGAAGGATAGCGTCGAAACCCATTTCGAAGCCATTGCCTTCGAAACCCTTGGACCCTTTCGAAAGCCTTTAAGAAGTGACTTAAACACCTTTAAAACAAACACTACCTTTTGAAAGCATTGGTGACTCCAATACTTTCGAATGGCTAAAGAACGGCAACAGGTCTTCGACTAGGTCGGAACCCCTTCTTTCAAAACATTCTTTACTAGTAAAGGAACCCATTCGAAAGCAAACTTATGTTAATGGCAACCCTTTCGAAACCTTTCAAAATCCTCTTCCAAAAACATATGCTTTGAGCCCTTTCTAGGCATAATTAAAACAAAGCCAGGTGCTTCTCTTTCTAAAAACAAACCAAGGTATCGGCTCCTCCGGAAGCCGTGCTTTCGACACCTAACCTTTCACCTTTCTCCAATCCACTACGTACCATCATTGCGATACCTTGTGTATTGATTTTGGCTTAGTAGTTTTCTGCTAGGTATAAGGCGAAGCTCTGTGTCGAAAGGTACCTCTAAAGAAGGCAGAACCAACTTTTCTGTTTATACCTTGTTTAATACTACTTAAAGAAAACATTTTTCTAACTAACCTACCATGTGCCAACACCATATTGGTTGCATTAACTTTTTCAAATTCTTTACTAAAATAACTGCCACCAATTTCATATCTAAACCATGGTTAAGTTAATCAAATAAACCCTTCCATTAAACAAAACCAATTTTGCAAAGAAGTCCCTCTTCTAAACTAATTTGATTTGCATAGAAAATCACATTGGAAAAATCTCCAAAAATTCTAGAAATTCACTTTAATCATGTTATCAAACATATAAAACTTCCAGGACCAAATTCTTAATATACTTTTCGATATAAATTTCTAAACCCAAATAACCATATTTTCCTTTGAAAATTCATAACAATCTTTCCATAGCACGGAAACTTATCGAAATTGAAACCCAACTCCAAAATCATGTTTTATACAACATAAAAGTTTTCCATGGCATTTGAACATAACTATAAACTAGTTTTACCATAAAACCGTGTATAATCCCAATTAAACAATTTTGTTTAAATTCAAAAAAATCAATATTCTAGCATATCATCATCCTATTCACCATAAAAACGAATTTACTCTTAAATCCAAAAACATATGATTTAAACCAAAATAGAGATGGAATTATTATTCACCTTGATTTAGATAAGGATTGAACTGAGATTGATTTCCCCTAAGCTTGAATCTCTAGCTTTTAATTAAATTCTTCTTTATTAATGATCGGCCCTTCCTTAAGCTTTTGGTTTTCAAAATGACATGAACAGGAATGAAATGGTAGGAACAAAAATATATAGGTGTAAGGGTTAAAGGCGGCAAATTCTTAATATACCCTTATGTAATTTGATTAACCTAAAAATCACTCTTAAGCCCATTTTATAATTTTATTCTGCACCGCCTTAATTAGATTTATTAAAATCTCAACCCCTTTATAACTTAACATTTACATTATTCTATTTAATTTACCTAAATAAATCTCTTGAATAATGTTATCAAAAATTAGGGATGTTACAAAATACCTTAAAGACTTAGGATCTGTGTATAACTCAAATCTCTCCCTTAAGAGATAATGCCTCCAAATCTTCAATGCAAAGATCATCGCAGCCAACTCCAAATCATGAGTAGGATATCTCACTTCATGCGATTTAAGCTATCATGAAGCATAGACAATGACTTTACCCTTCGTCATCAACATAGCTCCTAATCGAGTCCCACATGCATCGGTGTACACCAGCAACCCTTGGTTTCCATCTGGAACTACCAAAACAGATGCATTGGTCAAAAAATGCTTTAACGTAAGGAATGCTTCCTCGCATTTTTTGGACCAGACAAACATCACTTCCTTTCTGGTTAACATAGTCAAAGGTGCTTCTATCCACGAGAACTCCTTTATGAATCTTTGGTAATGGCCAGCAAGTCCAAGAAAACTTCTAATCTTAGTCACCATCTCTGGTCTCTTCCAATTATTAACAGCTTCGATCTTATCTAGATCGACTGACAAACTTTTCTCTGAAACCATTTGACCAAGAAACTTAACCTCTTTCTTCTAAAAAATGGATCTTGCTAAAGTTTGTCTTTAGCTGATGCTGCCTCAACGTCTCGACAGCCGCTCTAAGATGATCTTTGTAACGACCCATAAATTTTCAATAATTAAAATAGCTAATTTAATAAGATTTTGTGATTTAGTGTTAGAAAAAAAATTGTAAGTCGTTTAGAATAATAATAAATGTTGAATCCATTGGGTATAATAGAGTAATTGATTGATAAGTAAAATCTATTAAAAATCAAATATTGAACAGGTAAATTGTTTAAATTAAATGTTTAAAACTTATTGAATAATTGAATAACTGCAAAATGAAAATAGGGTTCTAAGATGTGAATTAGTCTTAAAGGCTAAATTTTATAAGTTCGTTTTGAATATTTCAAAAGATAGTGATTTAAGAATAATCAAAATTGTTTAATTTAATATTACAATTGTTTGAATAATTAAATTCCGAATTTGATATGATTAATTTGATATTGAAATTTAATATATGAAAATAGAGTGAATAATTGAAATTTGATTTAATATGATTCAAATTGGTTTCCAAAGTGAATGTAAGTTATATTGGGATTATAATAGAGTTAATAAGATTTTAAAATTGGAATTTATTGGATAATTGAATAACGGGTTTAATATGATTAAAAATGATTTGTAAAATTTTATTTTATCATATTAAAGTTAAAATGATGTAGTAGAACTTTTAAAATCGAATTAAAAGTTAAATTGTGAAAATTGAATATTTTAATATTTAATTGACGAGTTAAAGTAGCCATTTTTCAAACAATCTCAGATTTCGACGAAACCAGTTTAATCGGATCCATAATATGATTTTATTATAAGATTTCAAATTTCAAGTCAATCGGATTTATCGTTTGGCCGGGGCGAGCCAAAACGCATAGAAATTCGTTTAATCGGTTTAATTTAAATTTGATCGTTTATTTCCGTAACTCACACATACGATCGAATTAGCTTTCGAAACATATTCCATTATGTCCGGAACACGGGGTAAACCCTAGACACGCCAGCCGGCACATTTCGTTTGGAGATCATTTGAAGAAGCATGTGAATTTTGGAGTTAATAATAATATAATATATAAAATCTTATATATGCATTCTTGAACAGTTAAACCCTATTAAGTTCGTGGACGCCGTTCTACTGATTAATGGCCGATAGTGTTCGAATCTTCTTCCTTCCTTTCCTCCTAATCCATCGATCTTTGCAAGAAACTCTCAACTAGATAATCATAGAGCTCGACAAGATCTTCTTATCCAACGGTCACGATCGTCTAAGGCGAAGCGGGTTGGCGACAATTTGGCTTAGAAGGTGCGACGTTCGCACGTGTCTATCGTGGTCTAGGGAAGGCCGAGCTACTTGTGGTCGTGGTCGATGGTGGAGCTCGTAGGGGGAATTCTAGTGATAATCTCTGATCGAATTATAGTGGAGCATGCGGGTTGCGTAAATTCGAAGCATAGGGCGGTCGTGGGTTTCATTGCCTGTAGTCACGATGGGGAAGAAGCTTCTGCGTGCGGCCCTTATTTCTTTGCTAGGATGGACGGCAGAGATGTGATGTAGGGTTTTGAAATTTAAAATTAAAATGTAAATTGATTTGTATAATGTTTAAAAATGAGTATTTTTTGCATACGAGGTCGGAATTCAACGAAACGAATTGCGTTGGCTTCGTTTTATCGAGCACTACGCTATGGAGCTGGATTGGAACCGTTTGGAGCTAGTGAAAATTTCAGGTAAAATTAAACGCTCGTTTAATTTTATTCCAAATAAAACGCTGGAACTGCATTGAAATCAAGGTGAGTGTTTTATAACGCTCACAACATACTGAATATCTTTATGCTAGTTAAATTTGACATTATGAAGTGTTATGAATTTTATTTGTCGTTGTTTGATAAAAATTAATTGTCATTTGAATTCACCGTTGAAAATTTAATTGACAGTCAAATTGAAATTAAAAATTGAATTGCGATTAAATTACCTGATATTGATAACTGTGAAATTGCCGTGAATTGTATTGTCTATTGGATGATGTATTTCGATGGATGCTATTGGTTGATATTTAAATGTTTGGATGTTTATTTGCTTATATATATCATGTTATGCATACATATGAAACTGTGATTTGATTTAAGTGATATATATTCATCCCTGACATTTAATTGAAAAAACTAATCACTAGGCCATAGGATAGAAAATTATAGACGGACACCGGATTGGCTAAATTAATAATTTTTAAAATCGTCGATTTGAAATTTATTTAAATGTTTTGATTTAAAAGTTATAAATAGAAATCAATTTATAGAAATTGAATTTATCGAAAAATTGAGTTTGGAATGTTGAAATAAATTTTGGTTAAAGGAAATTGTTAAATAATTAAAGTTGAGACTTTGAGATTAAAAATCGAGATATGATTGAATTTCGAAAATTTATTTGTTTTAAAGATTGAACATTATTTCGAGATTTGAGTATTACTAAGTAAAAGTGACATAAAAATGATATTTTGAAATTGAGCTTGAAATTGAATCATATTTGAAATTTGGATTTAAATTTGAATATTGAAGGATAATTTTGTTAAGTGTTATAAATTGATATTTTGAAAATCAAGCTCCAAATCGATATAAATTGAAATTGAATTAATTGAAGGTGAATGTAAAATCGAATTAATTTGAAGTCAAAGTTGACATTGATTTGAATTGAAATCGAAATTGAATCGGTAGAATGGAAATTGAAATTGATTTGAATTGGGAAGTTATAACTGAAATAAACTGGTTTTGAAGCTGTTTTATTTTGTTTTCCAAATTACTCTGTTATATAAAACATTTTTGAATACTTGAACTATTGTAATCTATTTTAAATCTACTTAACCCAATTTAAATTATTTTAAACAAATTTATCTATTTTAAATCCATTTTAAGATTTTAAGTATTTTAACTATTTTAATTATTAAAAACTACTTTTAAACTACTTAAAACAATTTTCTAAAAATTCAAGCTGGTCAATAAGGTGAAATGTTTATGTTTATATCTCGAATGTAAATACGAATTGAGTTAAATGAAGTTGCAACCTAAACTGAAATTCAAAATGATTTGGAAATCGAAATGAGATATTGAGGCGAAAAATGTTTTTGAAACGGAACCTTACATTTTGAATAGATGCGATGATATTTGAAATGGACTTGATATTGAAGCGAATATGATATTTTGATATCAACTATGAATCGATTTGAAATGTAAAGGAGCCACCGGTGTAATAATACGTAGTTATTAAAGAGACCGGGATCGGATATGGACATACTCTCTGTCGATACCGAAAACCACTTTAATAACTATTATACGCGGAGTGTTGATCCAGAATGAAGTGGATGGTTTGGTGAACGCGTTGACTGAAGAAAGAGAACGATATTGGATGACCCCTGACATGACTAAAACAGGAGCCGTGCCGGGCCATTGAGGTTCGCCATCTCTAGCGGACACACTTCTTCGATACCATATCTATTACTTTTGTGATTCGATTTGGGTGCACCCCTTGATTTGGGAGTGTTGTTTCGCGGTGTTGGGGTAGCTGCTGGCTATGCTCAACATCAGTCCGGATCACGCAACTACTAGTATCCTAGTTGGTATCGCCTCATGTACCTTGTCATACTGATTATCCTATTCGCGACTACTACGTTTGGTTTTATGTTATACCTATGGGGTACCCTCTGGTAACCACCAGTTTACGGTGGGGCTTACGGTGCTATATAGACTATGGCATTATAAAAATGTGTTAAGGGGGATTATGGTAACGCCTTAACGCTATTTTGATACTTTATATTACTGATAGGCATTATCTACTTAGCGTACATTACTACCTAGTAGATAGTTTAACGGATCCTTGAGAGATGGAAAATCCCGTAACATCTCTTGAGTTATTGCACGCACGCTGACACGGGATAGGAGATGTAAAACCCCGTAAATATCCCTGACGCCGTTACACTCATATTTATTTACGATTGATTTAATGTAACGACCCGGTGTTTCAACCATTCGCATCCGCACATGTCGGACTTGAATTGTTCAAAATACCGCGTTGTAAAAATAAATTTGGCAAATCTCAAAATATACAGTAAATAATTAATCACAGAATCACAGACACAGAATCATAATACTCGCAGCGGAATTTAAAAATACTTAGTGGTTCATGAAGCCACTATAAATAGTCTCAACAAATACAAATTACAAAGTCTTCCATCCCAAATATAGTTTAAATCATCAAATAAAAATCCCAAAGTCTTGATTTCATAAATAAGATAGCGGACAGAGAGAAGCCAACAACTTGAAAGGATCTACAGAAGTCCAAGCTCCGGGATGATGACTGAACTGCAACTCAGGCTGACCCGAGCGTAACATAAAACATAAACACTCGAGTCAGGACATACATACTTATATAGTGTAAGCTAATTCAAGTGTACTGTAATATAGAGCAAGTAACTTAAAGGATGCTTGGGACCGCCCATCCTCTAAGGATCCGTTAAACTATTTACTATGTAGTATATTGCGCTATTATAATAGTGTCTAATTGTAAAATAAACTTACTTTTTAATAGCGTTAAGGGGTTACCCATATAGCCCTTAACACAAATAATGCCAATAGTCTATACAGTACCGTAATACCTCCTGATCGGGAAGCTACCAGAGGATACTCCATAGGTACGACACAAATAGAAACTCGTAGGAGGCTCGCTATGGTAGGTGACACGGCACAACTAGGCAATGCCAGGGTAGATATACCAATTGCTATCCGGACCGGTGGAAACGCGTAGCCGCAGTTACCGCCCACCTCGAACAACACTCCCAAATCAAAGGTGCGCACCAAAACAATCACAAGAGTAATAGAATGGCATACGAAGAAGTGCGTTCGATCAGAGGTGCTACCTCATTAATCCGAGAATCGCTCCTGTTTTAGCCACCTTATGCCAACTCACGGGAGTCGGGTCCACGTATTTACCTTAAAGAAACCGTCACCACCATCCTACTTCATTCTGGAATCTCCACCGCGTACACGGTTAGTCAAAGTGGTTTTCGGTATCGACAGAGAGTATGTCCATATCCGATCCCGGTCTCTTTGCCAACCAAACATTATTATACCCCATGGTTATAGTTTAAAAATGGTATTTTTACAAATCAAATATATTTCAAATACCTTCAATATCAAATTCTTGATTAAAACATTTCATTTGATAATATACCATTTCAACTTATTCAATTTAATTTGGAATTTATTGCTTTTAACAAACTTTAAAATCAATTTCTTCCTTTAAAACTATCCAAAGTCCATTTCTTAATTTTTATTAGTTACATATTTAAATTCCAAAAATTTAACTTATTCCCAAAATAAATTTTTATAAATTTAAATAAATCAAATTTCAATTTCTGCAGCACCTATGAAATGCTACCTAAAGTTTATGGGTTAAACAGTCCAATTTTAAAAGACAGCATTTAAATGCTGTAATAGGTTATTAACTTATCAATTTAGTTTAAATTCCAAATACAACTTATTATCAATTATTTCTTAACTGAAATCTCATCTTAACAAAAATCCAGAATTTTTCCAAATAAGTTATATTTATTTATTTAAAATCTTAACTCATTCAAAAATCATTTTTAAATCTTTATAAAAATCCTTTAAATACATTAAACCACAATATTATAAACTTCCATTTAAAAATAATTTTAAAATATTTCAGAAAAATATTATAGGAACCACGGGTCTGTATAAAATTTTCTAGCCTAGGTCAAGTGATACGGATTTATATCATTTCAATCCGCAATTTTACAAACCCCGGGTTCTATCATTTCAAACCCGCAATCCCAAGTTAAAATTAAACAGTTAACTGAATAAATGCATAATAATCATTGTTTTAGGCCTATCATTTCAGCCTTAACGATTTAAATTTATAGGGAACTTGCAGTGATGATTTAAATCAGTAAATAAACATTTAACAATATAACTGCATAAATATTACAACAGATAAATAACTGATGAGGTGTCAATTTAAATGGAGTTTAACATCCTACGTTATATTACAGACAGATAACAGTTAAATAATAATTTACACATACACTTGCGATAATTCACAGAAATATAGGCATGTTTGTCTGGTGAGAAAAACTCACCTGAAGGCTGCAGAAAAAATTTGATTCAAAATGAAAATCCACCGGAAAAGAAACGAACAGAGAGTAACGATCAAATATCCCGGATGTCACGCCTAGATTCAAATCTATAACAAGATCCAAATACCGGATACGTGACTTTAGAAATTTACGGTCAAAGCAAAAAATTAAAAATAGGACGAGAATTAGTTCGACTTGCTCGACCACTCCACTGGGTATACTATCAAAAAATAACGAAACTTTTCCTACCCATTACTGAACCATGCCATTTCAAAAATCAAGGTAAAATTTACCTAAAGGCCATCTAAAACAAAATGGTGAAGTTTTTCTCCTATAGGCCGTGATATATGCATGTACAAGTGCATCCAATACTCTACTACCTACAGGCTTATGCACTGTCCCACACAACTATAAAGCATATTGCAGTTATATGCTTTTATATGCAACTAAACATTTCCACCTAACATCTTCTCTGTTATCTGAAGTATTACAGGCTTTCTCCCTTTTTTTTTCAACCTAATCTTATATATATATATATATATATATATATAAAACATGCACGGATACATCATTTCTTCTTTAAAATTTTTACTATCATCAACGAATAACTACCCAAGTCAGTTACCTAAAACACGGTCAAGATTTCACTAAAAGCCTGCCTATATGATATGCCTATATGCAACTGAAGGCTCACTCACTATGTCAACATGTTATATTCTGAAGAACCCTGAAAACTCTCTTTCTCTCCCTCTGTTATATTCTTCTTTACTCTAGTTTTATATTTATTTATTTATTTATTTTCTTTATTTATTTTTTATTTTTTTTAAACATGTCTAACATCCTATGCAAAACAAAACTCACGCAACTCTCTGCCTACAACTTGCGTCTCTCTGCTATCTACTGTTACAAGATGGTAAAACATGCACAAATCATTAGTGATAAGTACATCCAGAATAACACTTACTACATCATAACTACACTAATTCCATAACCTAGCTTCCTACAGGTTATTGACCTGACTTGAATGAATTTGCAAGGTAATGCATTTCTCTTAAGACCTCATCATCAACACACATATCCACTGCTACTAGAAACAAGGTTTTTTTTCAAAATATATGTCTCGTAGGAAACTCGGCTGAGCACTAGAGTGGTAGTCAGGGTTGGAGTGGCCGAGCCAAAAGATGGGAAAGCAAAGGAAAAAAAACTGAAGAAGGAAAACGGAGAGGATGCAAAAGAAGAAGAGGAATAGTAATATTACCTGATAGAAGCTTTTCTCCTTGTGGATGATGTTATGCAAGATGAGGAGATAAAATACGAACCAGGCTAATATATTTATAGAGGGGAGAGTTTGCTTTAGATGCAAGAAAACATATATACGTGAAGAAAATCAAAAGGGCTCGGTACAAAAATGGCAACATATCTTGGCATGCCTAAACAATTGATTGATAAAGCAAAATTTCGTACGTTCAAAAGTTTGAATGTGAATACCTTGGCAAGAGATTGAAAAAAAAACGGCAGCATTGATAGAAGATTGAACGTTTTGCAGATAAAGAATTGATTTGAGGCGAAATCAATGGAAAAAGAAAAAGCAAGCAGAGCTCAGTGATTTATTTCCAGTTTTTATCTTGTTTGAATGGATAAGGCTCGTGTGATTTTAGGGACCACGGTTAGCAATTAGATTTGATTTTATATGCGTGATATTCATTGCCAGTTTATGAGTTTTGATTTCAACATTTTTTTTTATTTGATAGTTGCGTGATTGTAGATTGAAGAAACGACATTTGGAAGAACTGATATTAGGCAAGAGATTGATTTTAGGCAAAAGATATTTGGATGAAAAGGTATATACAAAAGTTTAAAATAAATTTTGACAGTTAAAACAAAAGTAACGTTTGTTATAAAAATCACTAACTGATATTTTAATCGATAAGTATATTTAAATATGATTTTTACTTTATATGCGTGATTATAGGAACGAAAAATTTTATCTTGCAAAATAAAGGCAGTGGAAACAGAGAGATATAAATAGGAATGTGAGAATTTGAAAAGATAGGCAAGGTTAAATTTGAATGCATGAGTTGATTTTAGGCAATCAAATATATTGGTCCATTTAGGTTGCGTGAATAAATAAATACAGTGACATGCTCAAGAAACAAAAAGGTAAGAGGCAAATGCCAAAAATGTTAAAAGAATAAAATTTTGTGTCACGCGCAAAGGAATGCAAAATTGATTTTCTCTCAAATGATATATGCGTGATTTAAGAAGAAATATATGGTATGTTTAAATCAAAAAAGGAAGAGTTGATTATTATCATTATATTTTAAAGAACAGTTACAAACAGATTTGAACGTTTCTTTTTTTTTAAATTCAGATTTGCGTGCTTTTTTTTTTTCTTTGATGCCTGGATATGCACGTTATTCCTCTGGATTTGAGATAAGGCTTGCGAAAATATTAATTGCCAGTTATAAAAAGCCTTGGATTCTATACTTTATATGCGTGATTAAAGTAAGCGTTGATTTTGTATACAGACCATTGATACGATATTTTAAATACATATCGATGTTGAAATATGATTTTTAAAATACGCCAAACTGACGTAATATAAAACACCCAAAGTTATATAAAAATAACGTTTTTAATTTATACGTTTATTTTGTTACTTATACCATAAATTTTTTTACGCGTCCTTTAAACGTGAAATTTAACAGTTCATTAATACACTAAATTCTTCAAAATTATTACTTAACAACTTAATTGGTTTTCACATATTATATATATATATATATATACACAAAATTCCTTTTATTAAAATTCAAATGGAGTTGTCTTTTAACAAAATTAACCGTTTCACAACTTTAAATTTCCATATTTAGTATTTTAAGGAAATGATTTAAGTCAAATTATATATGTATATAAATTGGGAAGTAAATTTTACTGGAAAGAGAAAAATAACGGATTAAAATTCTATACGTTTTCTTATATATAATCTTATATATATAGTATTTATTCCCTAAATTTACGTGCCCTTTTTAACGCGTAATTTCCTAGTTCATTTATACACAAAAAAATTCAAAATTCTGACCATGCTGAGACTCGAACTCGTGACCTGTCGTGAATAACCCAGATGTCTTAACCACCTAAGCTATTAATGTTTTCTTAATTAAAACTTGATTTTGCTAGAAATTAAGTTATTTACCATCCTCGACAAAAACCCAAATTACCAAATTAAAGTTAATTCTTAACCATGTCAAAATTTCAGAGATCTTATTATTTAATTAAAAAATTTGGTCAAATTTTTTTTTTTATTATTATTTTTAATCACTTTAAATAAACCCCAAAGTTTTTTTTTTTTAGAAAAATACAAGTGAAAAATACTTGTTAAAAAAATTGGGCTGTTACACTTAACTTTCATAAGGATATTTTAGTCCTGACTCGAGTGTTTTGTCTTTTCATTACGCTCGGGTCAGTCCTGAGTTTTTAGATTTTTGAAGATCTATTCTGGTGGAAGAAGACGAAGATTCGGTATACTATTACTATTATTATCCTTGCATCATGTTGTCTGCTGCATCATTTTATTTGTTCTGTTGTATATGTATTACTCTGATAAATGTTGTATAAATAATGATCAAAGTATTGTAAACAGCTTCATGAACTGTTTATTTGACTATTATATTTTATCGTTCCGCTGCGAGATTCTGTGTTGTTTCATTTCCTTTATTTCTCTTTCTTTTCTTTTCTTAATTACCCCAATAACCATCTGCCCTTTTGAATGGTTTGGAACCGGCATGTGTATTTGATCGTCGGTTTAACTTTCCAAAAAGGTGGTTCGTTACAGTTGGTATTGGAGCTTTGGTTTAGCGATAACCTTAGCTTTGTGGGGTCTGACTCTTGATAAATAGGGTAGTAATACCCTACGATGAGTCACTGAGTGTATATATATGAGAGAGCATATTTGTTAGTGATATAAAATGTTTTATATTGTGTCGGTTGATTCCTTGAGTGGCTTATGGATTCTGGTCAATACGAGTAATTAACCTCATTGATAGGGATCTCTAAACACTTAAACAGAACAATTCGACATAGTATTGTTTTAAATTGGGTAAATGAAATAATTTTGCTCTAATTATATTTTGTATATAAAGAAAATTTTCAGAAATTATTGTAACTTATCTAGCTTACCTGGTTGTTAGAAATGATATATTGGTTATTATCATTAATTGGATATTGTAATTTAATAAATAAAGTGAATTACAAAAACGAACAGTAATAATACAACTTGTGGAATGTTTAAGAAAGAAAATCCTATAAGAATATTTTATAAAGGTGACTTATAAATTAAAACAAATTTGAATTGGAAAATATTGAATTCAAGACCCGGGGACTTTTAAAATGGTTTTCAAAGATTTGAGGAAAATATATTGTGACGTTAGTTGGAAAATATTTATAGGAAATATTTTGAAAGGATTTTTAAGAAGGAATAAATTAAGTACTCCTCTCTTCTGTCGCTGGAAAATAATTTCGGTGATGACTGCGCAGCATCATCGACGTTCATTTTCGAGTCTCAAAGTGGGGGAGACTTCTAAGAAGCTTTGTTTTTATCGAAATTATTTTGGGTAAATGGGTTTTGGTTTAAACTCCAAAGATATGATTTGATATATTAAAGATATAAGTGTATATGTTTATTTCAAACGATTTGAAAAGAACTGGGCATTTAAATTTCTAAGTTATGTTAATTAGTAATTTTCAAATTATTTGAATGAATTGTGAATAACCAAAATTTATAAAATAAGAGGATTAAGATATCTAAGCTTATGTTTTAGGAAAACTTTAGAGTTGTAGTGTACCTTTAAAGTTGAAAGGTAAAGAGGATTTAAATAAATCAAATTTGTGAACATTCTAATTAAGTAAAATGAAATTCTATCAATTTGTATAATGCCAAATTTGCATTCTAATAACATATAATATGACTTACCAAATATTAAGAAGTTGAAATGATGTTTTGGATATGTAATGAGATATTGTACAACTAAACAGAACCTGGAAATAATTTAAGTATACAAGTAGGAAAACTCAAAAGGAATTAGAATGTATATAAATGGAAAATTTGGTTGTGATAAAAATTATAAAAACTTAAATATAGCATGAAATGATGAATGGATAAATGGAACAAGTAAGTGAACTTAAGAAAAGGCCATTGAGTCAAGCAATGTCTTTGTAAACTGGTTGTAAAATTAAATATGAATTTGCAACAAAAAAAGAAAAATATGTAAAGATAAATTTGTAACTTTTGAGATAACTATAAACTAAGAAAAGTCATATATGAGAAGTTAGACTTTTATGGAATGACTATAAACTAAAATGATGATTATTAAAATGTTCCACAAATTTTTTTGTATTAACTAAAACTATGAATATGGAGTAAATGTAAACAAAAGAATTTGGTATAGCTAAGAATCAATTGGGAAAGGAAATTGAGTTTAATTAAATTATATAGAATGTTTAAAATGAACTTGAGTAAGCAAACTCTTTGATATGATGTTTAAGAAAAGATAATGTTAAAGAATATGCTATGTAAAGAAATGAATATACTAACTGAATAATGGATTGTGGGTAATTAAGTGAAAAAAAATAGAAGTCAGTAAAATAATTTAGTATAGATAAATTGGATAGAAATCCATTGGAACGTAATACGTGAGATTGTACGTATATTATTTTATTCGCATAATGATTTGATCCAAATTCGAGCACAAAATTTCGAGATGATTTATATCGATCCAAGTTAGGATTTTTCACTCGATTTTCGACGGCGAACCCTAGATATGGATTTTTAATTTGATTCTGGAATTCTCTATCATAGTATATGGCTATGCAAGGAGAGTAATAGTTTCCAATCAAGGAACCCAATCTGGGTCCGCACTAGAGAGTCGTGTGAACGATACTAGTTTGGAAGTGAAATTGTGTGATCGAATAAGCGATTAGATTGATATTGCTCACGGATGATATATGTACGGCTTACGGACTTAATTAAAGTTAATATTGGAAATTTATGATGCCAAATATAAAATGATTCTTTTAAAATTATATGATTTGGTTGTTATATGATTGTTAGTTGATTGTATATAATTCATCAAGTGTTAATGAAATTGAAAGCTATAAATCATTGAAATCAAATTGGAAGTTAAATGAATTTAAATAGAATTTAATTTGATTCAAATTGGAAGTGAACTACTGTAAATATAAATTAGTGAATGTTAACTAATTGAATTGAGAATGAATGTTAGTAAAATCCAACGTTAATGAATCAACTGTGATTAAAATTGAAAACCAAGTCAATAAATATTAATGAGAAGTGAATTTATATTGATTGGTTATGGATTTGTTGGATGATAGTTGGATGATAATTGATTTGGTGGATGCATTTGCTGTTTTGTTGCATTTGCTATGTGGCACATGTAGTTGTTATGTTGCTATATTGTGTATATTGATATTATTTTCATATATGCATGTTTCTCATGGTTTGTTGAGTGTTTAGTAGGTGCGGATTGCGCTTGCTTCGCATTTGGAGCTCGCTTTCGCGCTACATTAGCCGTATATGCTCGCTAATAATATATAAGGTACATATCTCGGACTATATACCGTATTTTTACACTTTTTTCCCTGCGGGATACCTCATCACTTGATGAGATGTATATTTGTGATATATATACTGTCATTTTTTTCGGATCGAGCCGCGCAAAGGAGAATCTGCCGAATTTTTCCGTAAATCTGGGTGTTAGAAAATTTTTCAAGTTTTAAAATTTTTTATAACTTGTTTTGATAACTAACTTTTAAAGTTAGAAAGCCGTTTGGAGTAACTTAGTGGAAGCGTAGTTATGACTTTATAAGTGGAATTTCATTGTTTTATAAGTCGGTAACTTTGAATAAAATATATCTAATGTTGAATTCTATACTTAGTTCCTTTTCCCTTCATTTTCCTTTTCGGGGACGAAAAGTTTTGAGTGGGGGAGAGTGTAATGTCCCGTAAATTTTCAATAATTAAAATAGCAAATTAATAAGATTTCGTGATTTAGTGTTAGAAAAAAAATTGTGAGTCGTTTGGAATAATAATAAATGTTGAATCCATTGGGTATAATAGAGTAATTGATTGAAAAGTAAAATCTATTAAAAATCAAATATTGAATATTGAACAAGTAAATTGTTTAAATTAAATATTTAAAACTTATTGAATAATTGAATAACTGTAAAATGAAAATAGGGTTCTAAGATGTGAAGTAGTTTTAAAGGCTAAATTTTATAAGTTCGTTTTGAATATTTCAAAAGACATGATTTAAGAATAATCAAAATTGTTTAATTTAATATTACAAATGTTTGAATAATTAAATTCCGAATTTGATATGATTAATTTGATATTGAAAGTTAATATATGAAAATAGAGTGAATAATTGAAATATGATTCAAATTAATTTTCAAAGTGAATGTAAGTTATATTGGGATTATAATAGAGTTAATAAGATTTTAAAATTGGAATTTATTGGATAATTGAATAGCATGTTTAATATGATTGAAAATGATTTGTAAAATTTTATTTTATCATATTAAAGTTAGAATGATGTTGTAGAACTTTTAAAATCGAATTAAAAGTTAAATTGTGAAATTGAATATTTTAATATTTAATTGACGAGTTAAAATAGCCATTTTTCAAACATTCTCAGATTTCGACGAAACCTGTTTCATCGGATCCGTAATATGATATTATTGTAAGATTTCAAATTTCAAGTCAATCGGATTTATCGTTTGTCCGGGGTGAGCCAAAACGCATAGAAATTCGTTTAATCGGTTTAATTTAAATTTGATCGTTTATTTCCTTAACTCGCACATACGATCGAATTAGCTTCCGAAACATATTCCATTGTGTCTGGAACGCGGGGTAAACCCTAGAAACGCCAGCCGGCACGTTTCGTTTGGAGATCGATTGAAGAAGCATGTGAATTTCGGAGTTAATAATAATATAATATATAAAACATTATATATGCATTCTTGAACAGTTAAACCCTATTAAGTCGTGGCCGCCATTCTATTGATTAATGGCCGATAGTGTTCGAATCTTCTTCCTTCCTTTCCTCCTAATCCATCGATCTTTGGGAGAAACTCTCAACTAGATAATCATAGAGCTCAACAAGATCTTCTTATCCAACGGTCATGATCGTCTAAGGCGAAGCGGGTTGGCGGCAATTTGGCTTAGAAGGTGCGACGTTCGCACGCGTCTATCGAGGTCTAGGGAAGGCTGAGCTCCTTGTGGTCGTGGTCGATGGTGGAGCTCGTAGGGGGCATTCTAGTGATAATCTCTGATCGAATTATAGTGGAGCATGGGGGTTGCGTAAATTCGAAGCACAGGGCGGTCGTGGGTTTCATTGCCTGTAGTCACGATGGGGAAGAAGCTTCTGCGTTCGGCCCTAATTTCTTTGCTAGGATGGACGGCAGAGATGTGATGTAGGGTTTTGAAATTTAAAATTAAAATGTAAACTGATTTGTATAATGTTTAAAAATGTGTATCTTTTGCATACGAGGTCGGAATTCAACGAAACGAATTGCGTTGGCTTCGTTTTGTCGAGCAGTACACTATGGAGCTGGATTGGAATCGTTTGGAGCTAGTGAAAATTTCGGGTAAAATTAAACGCTTGTTTAATTTTATTCGAAATAAAACGCTGGAACTACATTGAAATCAAGGTGAGTGTTTTATAACGCTCACAACGTACTGAATATCTTTATGCTAGTTAAATTTGACATTATGAAGTGTTATGAATTTTATTTGTCATTGTTTGATAAAATTTAATCGTCATTTAAATTCACCGTTGAAAATTTAATTGATAGTCAAATTGAAATTAAAAATTGAATTACGATTAAAATTACCTGATATTGATAACTGTGAAATTGCCGTGAATTGTATTGTCTATTGGTTATTGTATTTCGATGGATGCTATTGGTTGATATTTAAAAGTTTGAATGTTTATTTGCTTATATATCCTGTTATGCTCACATATGACACTGTGATTTGATTTAAGTGATATATATTCATCCTTGACATTTAATTGAAATAACTGATCACTTGGCCATAGGATAGAAAATTATATACGGACACCGGATTGGCTAAATTAATAATTTTTAAAATCGTCGATTTGAAATTTATTTAAATGTTTTGATTTAAAAGTTAAAAATAGAAATCAATTTATAGAAATCGAATTTATCGGAAAATTGAGCTTGGAATATTGAAATAAATTTTGGTTAAAGGAAATTGTTAAATAATTTAAGTTGAGACTTTGAGATTAAAAATCGGGATTTGATTGAATTTCGAAAATTTATTTGTTTTAAAGATTGAACATTATTTCAAGATTTGAGTATTACTAAGTAAGAGTGACATAAAAATGATATTTTGAAATTGAGCTTGAAATTGTATCATATTTGAAATTTGAATTTAAATTTGAATATTGAAGGATACTTTTGTTAAGTGTTATAAATTGATATTTTGAAAATCAAGCTCCAAATCGATATAAATTGAAATTGAATTAATTGAAGGTGAATGTAAAATCGAATTAATTTGAAGTCAAAGTTGACATTGATTTGAATTGAAATCGAAATTGAATCGGTAGAATGGAAATTGAAATTGATTTGAATTGGGAAGTTATAATTGAAATAAACTGGTTTTGAAGCTGTTTTATTTTGTTTTCCAAATTACTCTGTTATATAAACCATTTTTGAATACTTGAACTATTGTAATCTATTTTAAATCTACTTAACCCAATTTAAATTATTTTAAACTAATTTATCTATTTTAAATCCATTTTAAGATTTTAAGTATTTTAAGTATTTTAATTATTTAAAACTACTTTTAAACTACTTAAAACTATTTTCTAAAAATTCAAGCTGGTCAATAAGGTGAAATGTTTATGTTTAAATCTAGAATGTAAATACGAATTGAGTTAAATGAAGTTGCAACCTAAACTGAAATTCGAAATGATTTGGAAATCGAAATGAGATATTGAGGCGAAAAATGTTTTTGAAACGGAACCTTACATTTTGAATAGATACGATGATATTTGAAATGGACTTGATTTTGAAGCGAATATGATATTTTGATATCAACTATGAATCGATTTGAAATGTAAAGGAGCCACCGGTGTAATAATACGTAGTTATTAAAGAGACCGGGATCGGATATGGACATACTCTCTGTCGATACCGAAAACCACTTTAATAACTATTATACGCGGAGTGTTGATCCAGAATGAAGTGGATGGTTTGGTGAACGCGTTGACTGAAGAAAGAGAATGATATTGGATGACCCCTGACATGACAAAAACAGGAGCCGCGCCGGGGCATTGAGGTTCTCCATCTCTAGCGGACACACTTCTTCGATACCATATCTATTACTTTTGTGATTCGATTTGGGTGCACCCCTTAATTTGGGAGTGTTGTTTCGCAGTGTTGGGGTAGCTGCTGGCTATGCTCAACATCAGTCTGGATCACGCAACTACTAGTATCCTAGTTGGTATCGCCTCATGTACCTTGTCATACTGATTATCCTATTCGCGATTACTATGTTTGGTTCTGTGTTATACCTATGGGGTACCCTCTGATAACCACCAGTTTATGGTGGGGCTTACGGTGCTGTATAGACTATGGCATTATAAAAATGTGTTAAGGGGGATTATGGTAATGCCTTAACGCTATTTTGATACTTTATATTACTGATAGGAATTATCTACTTAATGTACATTACTACCTAGTAGATAGTTTAACGGATCCTTGAGAGATGGAAAATCCCGTAACATCTCTTGAGTTATTGCACGCACGTTGACATGGGATAGAAGATGTAAAACCCCGTAAACATCCCTGACGTCGTTACACTCATATTTATTTACGATTGATTTAACTTTCATAAGGATATTTTAGTCCTGACTCGAGTGTTTTGTCTTTTCATTACGCTCGGGTCTGTCCTGAGTTTTCAGATTTTTGAAGATCTATTCTGGAGGAAGAAGACGAAGATTTGGTATACTATTACTATTATTATCCTTGCATCATGCTGTCTGCTGCATCATTTTATTTATTCTGTTGTATATGTATAACTCTGATAAATGTTGTATAAATAATGATCAAAGTATTGTAAACAACTTCATGAACTGTTTATTTGACTATTATATTTTATCGTTCCGCTGCGAGATTCTGTGTTGTATCATTTCCTTTATTTCTCTTTCTTTTCTTTTCTTAATTACCCCAATAACCATCTGCCCTTTTGAATGGTTTGGAACCGGCATGTGTATTTGATCGTCGGTTTAACTGTCCAAAAAGTGGGTCCTTACAATCTTCATGCTCTCTTTCATTCTTAGAGCAAACTAAAATGTCATCTACAAAACACCAACATGAACCTACCCAAGTTCTCATGGAAAACTCAGTTCATCAAATCCAAGAAGAAAGCAGGTTCATTAGTTAACCTGAATGGCATCAATAACCACTAATACGAACCATACCTAGTCCAAAATGATGTCAGTGGAACACTGTCCTCTGCCAGTCTTAACTGATGGAAACCTGCTGCAAAATATAACCGGGAAAACACTCTGGCTCTACACAACTGATCAAATAAATCATCCATTCTTGGCAAAATATACTTATTCTTAATCGTCTACCCGTTCAACTTATGATAATCGATACACATCATTAACGACCCATCTAGTTTCTTCACGAACACCATGGCCACACCCTTAGGCGAATTGCTTGGTCTAATAAAATTCCTTCCTTCTACTAGTTGCACCTTCAATTCCTTTATCTCAATTGGTGTCATCCTGCTATGTATGGCACAAGATCTATTTGAAACTCAGCACCTCATTTCGGTGGTAATCCTGTAATCGGCTCAAAGACATCTGCAAACTCTCTTGCTACTCGAGCCTGACTTAACTCTTCTCCAAAGTCCATAGTACTTAACAAAACGCAAACACTCTGGTCAGAATTCTCCAATGAGAATATGATTCGCTTACGACTATCTGGTTGTCTTAGTGATATTTCCTTATCCTGGCAAAATATCCTAGCCACATATTAACCCAACCGATCCATACCCAAATGATCCCAAAATCTATGAAATAAAAAACATATAGAGCGCAGGCAAACTTACGACTAAACAAATCTAGTTCTAACTGGTCACATCTCATCCCTAGAGTTGCATACCCTTCTATTCGATTCGCAATAATTAAGGAAGTAACAAGGTATGTGTGTTTTAACATAACCTATCAACCAAATTCCGAGATATAGATTAATGTGATGCACTTGTACCAAATAGTACCCTAAATGAAATATTTTGAATCAAAAGCGTACCTTCCATCACAGTCCTTCCTTCTGGAAATAAGTAAACTCTGAAAAGTTTGCAAATATACTTTGTAACAACCTGTAATATTTGAAATGGAAATTTTTTGAAACTTTGAATTTAATTATTTTAAAATTGATAAATTTGGAATTTTAAAATATACTTTTGGGATTTGATGTGAAATATTCTTCTAAATTTAATAAAATAAAGATTTTCTTGAAAATTTATATTTTGGTCAACTTTGGTCAAAGTTTTACTTCCTGTTGAAAATTTATATTTGAAATTTGAAATTTTATTCTTTTTATGAAGATGGATTTAATTTTAACTTTTTTCTGCTTTTCGTTTCGTAAAATTCTGATTTTTACTTCTCCAAATTTGCAGTTTTTAACGCATTACATGCAATTGTTTTCATGTTTTATTTCTTCTATTTGTTATTAGGCTAGGCTAATGGGTTTGGAGGTAAATGGTCACCTGAATAGTCAGGGCAATTGAAAAGTCATCGGTTGGGAAACTTTTACGTACAAAATTATTTCCTACTCATTTCTCATTTCTCATCTCTGCTCTGAAAATAATTATAGTAAGTCTATTCTTTCTCTTCGCAATTTTCTCTATATTTTTCTCTAAATTTTCCCTCCTTCCTCCTCCTAAATTTTGGCATACTTGTCCACACCTCCACCTCCTTTTTCTTCAACCAAAACCGACCTCCTCCTCTCCATAACCATCACCTTTCCACCATCCAAACCCTAGCCATGACCAAACCCCTAGGCCAAACCTACCTTCTCCAAATTTCGACCATCAACTCCTTAAATCGCCTCCCAAACCCAAGCCGAACCACCTCATCTCCTCCCCCTTGCTTTTTCCTTGGCCGTGACCACTATTCCTTCCCAAACCCTAACCCTAGCCTTGTCTTGACCCAAAACTACACCTATGGCCGAGCCTTCCCCTATACCTAGAACGAACCATTGACCTAGCCTATGGCCAAACCTGCCCCTAACCCAAATCTAGTTTTGGCCAAACCCAAACCCCATCTAGGCCAAGCCTATTTGCCGTTAGAATAGCCCTTTTTCATGTATTTTACAAGATAAAATTTTCTGTTTTTATATTCCTATGTAAATTTATTTATTTACATATGTATTTTATTTATTTTTCTAAGCTTTGGATTTGGATTCTCCTCCCACTCAAGCTTGTTCATGATTTTCGTGCTTATTCGTAGTTGTTGTGTTCTTTGGAATCATTATCTCTAGCTAAAGAAGGTGAGTAATAATGCTTGACTACTGTAACAACCTGTAAATTTGCAATAATTAAGTTTGTTAATTTAATAAGATTTTGGTAAATAAATTTGGAAGAACTAAAAACTTTGTAATTTAATAATGAAAGGAATGTTAAAATGAAATGTGAAAATGTAATTAAAACTAATTATTAACAAATGAAAATTAAATTCCCATAACGAAGTGATGAAAATTGTTATACTTGGTTGTAGAATTGATATAAAAAAACCAATGTAAACATTGGTTTAATAAATGAAACAGTACGAAATAAATGACCATTGAATAAAATTTGAGTTATGTAAGGAATTGTAACATTTGTGTGTAAATAATGAATTCATAAATGTAAATTAAAGGTTATAGTAATGGTTGTAAGTTACTGCTTAATTGGTCTATTAATTTAGCTATAAATGTTATATTCGGGTATAAATTGAATATACGTAAATAAGGGTAAGTGTGGTGTAAATAAATGAATTAGTATAATTAATGGTAATTGAATGAATTCATATTATTTAAGTAATTATAATAATGAGTTGAAACAATAATAAACATAAATGTAAATTTAAGGTTATGGTAACAATCATCATAAACTACCTATATAATTAGTCTATAAAATTTATTGGAAATTAATTATATTAAATGTAAACAAATGTTCATTAATGTGAGTTAGGACAGTAATTGTAAAGTGTGAATGTAATGAAATAAATGGAAATGTATATTTTATTCATAGATAAAAATAAAAGAATGAAACCAAGTTAAATAAATTGATTAAGGTTTTAATTATAATAAATGTATATATTTGACAAATTCAATATAATTGAAAATAATAGTTAATACAAAGGAAAGTTGGAAATATGAATATATTAATGTAATGAAATGTGAAACACGTGTTAAATGTGTTATAGATTAATAATAGACTTAATAAAAAGATTGGAATTGAATCTAATTATTTTATTTGGAATTATTAAAATTAATTGGAATTCAATCTATAATGAATGGCTTTTTGTAAGTAAATGAAATTAAATACTATGTAAATTAAATAAAGATGAAATAGAAAGTATTAACGTAATAAATACAAACCCATGGTAATTATACCATGAGATGATAATTGGTTGAACAACGGGTTTAAAACCAAATAAATGCATTTATTGGAGTTTAATTAATAATTAATGAATTTATTAAAATTGAAATTAAATACGGTAATGGGTAAATTGATTAAATTTAAATCGATATCTAAATTGTTTAAAGTATTGCAATTGTTTAAGAAATCAGAAATGATACAATTTGTTAAATTTGGAATTGGAACTGAAAATTTTGATTTATTTATTTAATTAACTGGAAAATAGCCATTTTGGCCACTGACTCGGATTTCAACAAAACTAGTTTCATCGAATCCGTAACAGTGAATTATTGTAGGATTTCAAGTTTTGTAACGATCGGGATTATCATTTGATCGTACGGGCATGAAACGCCTAGAAATCAATTTAATTGAAATCAATTGAAATTAATTTGAAATAAGTTGATTTTTGCATAACTTCTTCATACGATGGAATTTGGACTTGAAACCTATTCCATTAGGTTTAAAATATTCAAAAGCATCTATTTTAATATATGGGTTAACCTAATTTCGTTCCCAAGGCAGAACGGG
Organism: Allium cepa; assembly: GCA_030765085.1. Lineage (NCBI taxonomy): Eukaryota > Viridiplantae > Streptophyta > Magnoliopsida > Asparagales > Amaryllidaceae > Allium > Allium cepa. The sequence continues at coordinate 623,378,870 of CM060938.1, read as the reverse complement.
CTTTTCGGGTTGTTTGTCGTTCAAATCCAAATCAAATCGTATCCATTGATTCTATTTTTATGATCTGCCTATAAATAGCTCTTCATAAATTCTAGCCGCTCCTCATTCTCATTTTTCTATATGTACAATTCCATTTGTTCCTCTCTTCTCAATGGCAGTGTCACACCCCGCCTTTCTTAGCCCTGAAAGACACATCATGATATAAGAAAGAAAGGGATAGAAGAAGAAAAGATTGGAAAGAAGAATCTCAAAAACACAAGATACTCACAGCGGAACGAATGAAATATAATATGTCACATAAGATATTACATAGTATCATATACATCAGAGTTACACAACTTATACATCTCATATTAGACAGTTATAAACACCAGTCTATTATACAACTCAAGTACATCGCAGAGATACATAAACAAACATTTGCACAACGGAACCATAACATATCTACATGCCAAAGCCTCCTACTCCAAATCTCCTCCAGAATTTTTCAAAGCTAACCTTAATCCCTTGGCTACTCGTCAAAATTTGAGTACCCAAGATTTTAATAAAACAGAAAATAAACTCCGCATCAGACATCGGTCTGGTGTGAGTAAACTAGTTAAAATTGCTTAACTTTGAAAACCTTTGAAAACATAAGGTGTCTCATAAGACTTCCCGCACATAAACACGGAAAAGTTTTTACCTTACGATAACCAAAAAATTTGATAGGAAATCCAGTTATATCATAATAGGGTCTAGGGTTTTCAAGTAAAATACGGAAATAGCTGGAATGCTTACATCTCACGTTCGAACATAGTTGGGCACAATCAAAACGTACGACACTTATTGGAGTTTGGATTCCATACAATGGAAGGGCTATTGGGGTACCACCCGTCACAGTACCTGGTCTAGATCAGAGTACCGAGGATCCACCCTAAATTCCCTACAACACAAGGCCGAAACCATCCCTTATTGGATAGTCCCAAACAAGACAAACCCATGGTTGGCGCGACCAACCACAAACTAAGCCGAAATAAAAAGGGACCTCTAGACAGGGGAAAATCTCGTCCTTCTTGGGTGCTACCCACTTAGCCTTGTTGCACCTCCCCTATTATAGCAATTCCCGGTTGATGAGGCTTGAGGCTACGATTACCTTTATAGAACACATCTATCTTAGAATGCTCATCATCCTCCATTGACAATGTTCTGAAAGCATTCAATCCATACAAGTTCGTTCCGGGTTCGAACGAAACCGAAGGAACTATCTCATTACACTCATTTTGGAATCACCTTAGAGTTAACGACCATAGCCCTTGCACTCTAAATCTCCATCTCGAACCTGAAGTACTATCTTCGTCAAAATCATCTTGGAATCACCCTTAGAGTTAACGACGAATAGTTCTTACACTTCGAGTCATCACCTTGATCTTCACTTGGATTCACGACCTAACGTTTAATTTGGATCAATGTGGTTTTCGAATATCCAAATTTGGAAATCCAATCCCGGTCTCACTGAAATCCAAAACACCATTTTAAATTCCAAGTTGTTAAGGGTTTAAACATTTAAACTTATATTCCGAATAACAAATAAAGATAGATGATTCACATTATCATAGATAGATAATTCATATCAACCAAACATTTCAAAAAGAAAACATATCACATATCAGAGATATCACATCCAAATCATCCAATATCATTCAATCATCCATAAGCTGGTTTGATTCACTCTTAATCAATTTAATTAATCTCTAATTAAATTAATTACTATCTTTTAATCACTTGGATTACCTTAATCCTGCTTAACATTAATTAATACAAATTAATTAAATAAATCATCTCTTGATTATCTACCTTAATTAATCATCCTTGATTAATTATCCTTTAATTAAATTAAGTAATTAGCCTTTAATTAATTACACAAATTAATTATCCCTAACCATTTACAGTAATTAACCTTTAATTACTTTCATTAATTACATTAATTAACGACCATCCATTTACTTCCATTAATTAATTAACTATAATTAATTACATTGATCCTTAATTAATTGCATTAATTAATTATACTTTAATTAATAACTTTCATTAATCAACCCTAACTAATCATAAACAGTAATTAACTATCCTGTAATTACTTACCTTAATTAATTAATTATATTAATCCTTTGATTAATCACACTGATTAATTAATCCTTAATTACTTCCATTAATAAATTATTAATTAATTACATTAGTTAATAATCCTTAATTAATTACTTCATAAGTTAACTATATTTTTAATTAATTACATTTAGTAAATAATCTTAAATTAATCACATTCATTAATTAATTAACCACATTAATTAATTAACTAAATTAATTACACTAAGTAATTAATTATTAATTAATTCCACTAAGTAATTATTCTATAATTACTTCATTAAGTAATTTCTCTTTAATTAGTTACTTTCACTAAATACCCATTAATTACTTCACTAAGTAATTATACTTAATTAATTCATATTTTTGTGATTATCTTTAATTAACCAAACTAATTAATTTTTCTTTTTTTAATTATTTTAACTAATCATTTAAAATAATTATTTAATTACTTAACTCCTTATATTTAAAAGGCCTTAATTAATTAATAAAATCGTTTATCTTAATTAAAATCTTACTTATCAATAAATCATTTACCTTAACTAACTATTCTTTAATCATTAACAATAATTGATTAACCTTTATTATCTTACATACTAATCATCTTAAATTAATCAAATCTTCATTACTTAAAGACAAACTCTTTATTATAATTGATTACTTAATTATATCATTAAACCTTATTTAAAAGTAAAACATTTAGAAATCAATTGTAACTAAAAACAATTTAATCATCTAATTTAACCTTTTAAATCTTTGAAACCTTTCCAAAGTTGTTTAATAAATTTTAATACATAATCATTTTTAAAAACCCACTTATCCTACCTTTTAAAACTTATCTACTTTATATATTTTAAAACTTGTTAGACATTCATCTTTGAAAAAAATTATTTTCATAACTTAAAAAACTTGTTTGCTTTGCTTTTGAACTTGAAAACATTTGTAAAATCTAAGATCTCAGTTTAAAAACCCAGAACACTTTTACTTTAATTTTTTTTTGAAAATAGCACTTAAACCAAACAATCCGACCAATTCCACTATTTACCCAAGCCACCTCGATTTCCCCCCGTATCGCTCGCGTGCGAGACCCCACTGTCTTCTACTTCGGGCCAAACCATAGAAAACTCGAGCCAAACCCGAGAATTCCCAAACTCCATTCGTCTCAGATACAACGTGCACGTGGTGCACGTACACCATCACTCCGACCATCGGAGATCGCCCATGCCATTCTCGACAAACCACCCATACCCACGCTAACCCTCACATGGACTCCGATCATTCATCCACCAATCAACGAAAAAAATGAACCCAATATTCAAAGCTTGGAAATACCACCAGCGGAGTTCCTTCCATGGTCAACGAACCCCACACAAATGAACCCCGCCGACCTATCCAATCCAATCGCCTCGACCTCCCGCACCTATCCCCTTATCGCGATCGTAACTGGAGACCATCATTGCTACACGGCCCAGAGATACAGCCGCGACCAAAATGGCCACCCAAACCCTAAATCAGCCCAGTCCGAACACCATGGCCATCGAAAAATTATAAAGTTATTTTTCCTACCATCGGCAACCCTCCAGCCAGACTCGACCAAGGTATCGTTCTCCATCCACCGTGCCAATCAACGGCAATACACCAAAATGCCAAGAACGTTCAAGTCAAAAAATTCCAATTGAATATCAAACTAAAAATTACGATATTCATATTGAAAATCATGTTTTTCTACCACGAATATATTCATGCAATCCAAATCTGAAATTGAATTGATTGATTTTTGACATATACATGTGTTTTACTGTTACTTTCATTTTAAAAATTAGTTGTTAAATTTAAAATCCAGAAACTATTTTAATAATTGATATTATACTGTAACAAATATCTTTCATTCAAAAATCAAAGGTAAATTTGGATTCCATTTGGAGATATGAATTTTAAAAAAAAAAAACAGGAGCCTGAGTCAAAGACAGAGAAGCAAATGCATAGATAATTCCAACAGTTTTGCTCGAACGAATTTTAAAAAAAATTAATCTAGGTTGTTATAATCATTTTTCATCCAAAGATCCAAGCTTACATTTGCTTATACAAGGAGATATAAATTTTAACAAACATTCGCCAGTCTATGAAACAACAGAGACTAGAATTCATATACATACATATTACCATATAAACATATCAATTCAAATTATATTCGGACTGAAACATCCATGCAATCAGTATTATCCACAATTATTAATTGCAGTAAAGTTTAATCCCAAATTTAAACTGCTTTTGAAAGAAAATTTACTCTCCTTAAAAAGAAAAATAGAAGACAGAAATTTGGTCTGCCGTTTTAAAGTTGATCTAAATTTTTTTTACATTTGATTTGAATTCCTTTACTGCTGAATCTAAACCTGATGTTGGTTCCTGTTGTATGCTTATTCAGGTTGAAACAGAGTTTGATTTGGCTTGATCTCATATTGTTGAAGATTTGTAAGCTGCTGTTACATTCATTTCTTTAAATTTTTTTTAAGAAAGAAAGAAGAAAGACAGTAAAGGGTTTGAGAAATGAGAGAGTTTTGAAAATAAAAAAGCAGGTTTCTACTCCTAATACTTATTTTTATAATTAAATTTAAGAGAAAAAAATGAATTGCCACTTGTTTTAATGCATGCCACATTAATTGCAAATGTTAAAAAGCTATTTTTAAATGTTTACAAGTGTCTCAAACTCTTAATTAAACATAAATTTTGTTAATTACTTATGTTTTATATATAAATATGTTTATATTTTTAAATCATTTTATATATTACAAATTATCTTTATGTGTAATTTTTAAAAGAAAGAGTATACATCTTCTATTTAATTTTTCTTATGTTTTATATAAGTTATGTATTATGTTTTCTTTGTTTATAAATAAACAAATCATATTTACACATGTTAAATTTTAAAAAGAAAGGATATTAAATCTTTTAATTCAATTCTATTTCAAACTTGAGCTAATATACTTGAATTGATAATTGTAAATAAATACTAGTGTCAAAAGTGTTCAATTTAAATTTTAAATTAACTTTTGAAAATCAAATATTGAATTTTTAAAACAAGCTTCCACTTCCCAATATATATATACATATATATTTTGATTTGAAAACATTTTATTAAATTTGAAACCAAAATCTCCTATTCACAGTATACATACATACATACGTATATATATATATTACAAATAGAATACAATTTTTAATACCATTAAAAAATAAATCTTAAATATTTATAAAAGAAGATTATTAAACTAATTTACTAGTTTTTAAAAGAATAAACTTACCAATTTAAATTATTATAAAAGAAAATTATCAAGCCAATATAATTATTAATAAAGATTATTAAATCAATTTAAATACTTATGAACAAAGATTATTAAATTGCTATTGCCCAAAATTTTGGGTCATCACATTCCTCCCCCCTTAAAAGAATTTCGTCCCCGAAATTTAAAAGCAAAGATAATTTAATAATCTATCTAAGATTTTTGTATTTAATCAGCAAACATATGTATCAGCCAAATACTAACAACCATAGCAACCAATTTAATTTAACAAACAAATCTAACTATCTAGAAAAAAATATGGATAGGACTTCCTAATACTATCAAGAGTTTCCCAGGTACAAACACTGGGATACTCGCTCTACAGAACCTTAACTAGGTACACTACTAGCTCAAAAGTTTCTTCTCAAAATGATCTACAATTCTGAATAAGATATTAGACCATAACAAAGTCCAGCTCAACTGCCAGATCCTTCTAAACTGCTGATTCCACAACCAGTGATGGATCATACACGTACTACCTCAGACATACATGAAATACACTATGAATCCTGGCAATTCAATTCTTGTAGACCAAAGAACTAATCCTCCCGAGAATATAGGAAGATCCAAAATACTTCGTACCTAACTTTCCAATCTTACCAAATCTTGTAGCTCCTATAACCAGAGAAACCTTAACAATAACGAAGTCTCCAATTTAGAAATTCCAATTCATCCATTTTATCTACATAACTCCTTCTGACGATCCTGGCCTGCCTACCTTCATTCTGATCAGCTCAACCTTCGCTGATGCATCTTGAAACAAACTTGACCAAAATAAACCAATTTATGGATCCTAACCAACAAAATGGTCTTTCAAGATCCATCGATATCCAGAACACAAGGTCTACTCCCCAAGGATTAGAAGATCAAACTTACTTCCCCCGTCTGGAACAGCCAAAACAGGTGTACTTTATAACCTTGCCTTAAGATTATGAAAATTTCTATACACTTAGGAGATACATATAAACTTCCTATAGAAACCAGTTAATCCAAGAATACTATGGACTTCCGTAGGAGTCTTTGGTTGCTTGCACTTTAGATTAACTGCTACCTCGCTTCCTCTGCACAACTCTGATTCTGGAAATGCTGTTGATGAAAAAAAAACACAAACTTATCCAACATATCCCGGAAACTCTGTTCATCAAATCCAAAATGTCTTAGAGACTCGTCTGACTCGGTCACACAACCTTACAGCAGAATCCAAACTTGAAAACTAGATCTGACCAATCCATTTCCATAAATTCCTGAGTTGCTACACCAACTCTTCTTTCTCTAAGAACCGTCCTAGAACCTAGCTAACCACCAGTATTGCTTCTGGAACCAAATCAATACGGAACTCAAACTCCAGATGCAAACAAACTTCTGACTTTCTCGATGACATCCAAAAAACCTCTGACCACTTCAATAACTCCTACTTCCTCATGAGAAGCCTCCATCTCAAGCAAAAGATTACCCAAGATGACCTCCCAAACTAATCGCAAGTCACTTTAGCGATCCTACCTAGTTTAGATTCCAAAGAAACTGTTCTCTCTTCACCAATTAGAATAGCCTTATCTACCTGAAAAACTGATGGTTCACTTTCAAAACAAATATCCTGCTCTGCTGAGCTTCCAAAAGAAATGGATAAGCCTTCACCATCTTCCTAGACTGTTGATAGTAAAACCACAAAGATTCTGAATCTTCGAAGAAGGGGTCCACACTGCTACTTCCAAACTCCACCTCTAGGACACTGCTAAGCCAGAAGACCTTCTTGTCGGCACACAGAACATTCCGAGCTGCACTACTACCACAGCTAACCAAAGACTTCTTATCCATAGGCTCCTTGAACCTCAAGGCCGTCAACTAACTTCACAAAAGACCCTTCGAGATGGGCAGACATGCTCTAAAGAAACTCAGGCTCCAAACCAAGCATCAACATCTCGCTCTCCTTAAGGGGTGACAACGAGACCATGTCCGAAGCGAAGAAATTTATAGACCTTATTCATATACTCCAAAACAAATAAACCTCCATGATTGAGATCTAGATAAATACTATCCAGCCGAGTCTTCCCTGTGGCAGTTAAAGACTGTTCTTCAAAACTTCCTTAACTTGCTCAAGAGAAATCACCGTTGGGAATATCCATGGTTACTGCATCCCACCACATAGCTACCTTTTCTGAAGATGCCGAGATACCATTACCAACTTCTGATCATCCGACAGATCCAAACTCTTAAAAATCTGCTCACCCGAGTACAGCCATACTTGAACTTCAAAGATGGACTCCGAACCTTAACAGGTTTCCTTTAGAGATCAAAGAAATCCTTACACCAAGCTGCAAAGCTTACTCGAGGCGGTATTAGGTTTACAGCCTCAGTAAACACTCTTCCAACCTCACACTAAGGTAGTCGTGTTACACAGACCACTACTTCATCTACCTTTAGAACTTATGTTCAAAACCTGGACAGGTAACCCAGCTGATTAGATAGATATATAAATATATATATATACATACATATATATAAAATACAAGTACGCTCTCTCAAGATAGAAATCACTCCAAAGCCTAGGTATTCACTCAACCTAGATCTCTGATACCAACTGTTATGAACCACCTTCCTTAGCCCAGAAAGACACATCATAATATAACAAAAAAAGGGATAGAAGAAGAAAAGATAGGAAAAAAGAAACTCAACAACACAAGATACTCACAGCGGAATGAATGAAATATAGTATATCACATAAGATATTACATAGTATCATATACATCAGAGTTACACAGCTTATGCATATCAAATTAGACAGTTATATACACCTGTCTATTATATGACTCAAGTACATCATAGAGACACAGGCACAAACAGTAGCACAACAGAACCGTAATATATCTACACGCTGAAGCCTCTTGCTCCAAATCCCCTTAAGAATTCGTCAAAGCTAACCTAAATCCCTTGGCTACTCGTAAAAATTTAAGTACCCAAGAGTTTAATAAAATAGAAAATAAACTCCAGGTCAGACATGGGTCTGGTGTGAGTAAACGGGTTAAAATTGCTTAACTTTGAAAACCTTTGAAAACAAAAGGTATCTCGTAAGACTTCCCGCACATAAACACAGAAAAGTTTTTACCTTACGATAACCAAAACATTTGTTAGGAAATCTAGTTATATTATAATAGGGTCTATGGTTTTCAAGTAAAGTACAGAAATAGCTGGAATGCTAACATCTCACGTTCCAACAGAATTGGGCACAACCAAAACGTACGACACCTATTGGAGTTTGGATTCCATACAATGGCAGGGCTACTAGGGTACTGCCCATCACAGTGCCTGATCTAGATCAGAGTACTGAGGATCCACCCTAAATTCCTTGCAACATAAGGCCGGAACCATCACTTACTGGATAGTCCCGAACAAGACAACCCCGTGGTTGGCGCGACCGACCACACACTAAGCCGAAATAAAAAGGGACCTCTTGACAGGGGAAACTCTCGTCCTACTTGGGTGCTACCCACTTAGCCTTGCTGCACCTCCCCTGTTTTAGTCATTCTCGGTTGATGAGGCTTGAGTCTATGATTACCTTTATAGAACACATCTATCTTAGAATGCTCATCGTCCTCCATTGACGATGTTCTGAAAGCATTCAATCCATACAATTTCGGTTCGGGTTCAAACGAAACCGAAGGCACTATCTCTTTACACTCATTTTGGAATCACCCTTAGAGTTAACGACCATAGCCCTTGCACTCTGAATCTCCATCTCGAACCTGAAAGTACTATCTCCATCAAACTCATCTTGGAATCAACCTCAGAGTTAACGACGAATAGTTCTTACACTTCGAGTCTTCACCTTGATCTTCACTTAGATTCACGACCTAACGTTTAATTTGGATCGCTATGGTTTTCAGATATCCAAATTTGGAAATCCGATCCCGATCTCACCGAAATCCAAAACGCCATTTTAAAGTCCAAGATGTTAAGGGTTTAACATTTAAACTTATATTCCGAATAACATACACAGATAGATGATTCACATTATCACAGATAGATAATTCATATCAACCAAACATCTCATAAGGCAGCATGTATCATATATCAAAGATATCACATCCAATATCATTCAATCATCCATAAGCAGGTTTGATTCACTCTTAATCAATTTAATTAATCTCTAATTAAATTAATTACTAAGTTTTAATCTCTTGGATTACCTTAATCCTGCTTACTTAACATTAATAATTACAAATTAATTAAATAAATCATCTCTTAATCATCTACCTTAATTAATCTTCCTTGATTAATTATTCTTTAATTACATTAAGTAATTAACCTTTAATTAATTACAAAAATTAATTATCCTTAACCATTTACAGTAATTAACCTTTAATTACTTTCATTAATTACATTAATTAATGACCCTCCATTTAGTTCCATTAATTAATTAACTATAATTAATTACATTGATCCTTAATTAATTACATTAATTAATTATACTTTAATTAATCGCTTTCATTAATCAACCTAGTCAATCATAAACAGTAATTAACTATCCTGTACTTACTTACCTTAATTAATTAATTCCTTAATTAATTATATTAATCCTTTGATTAATTACACTGATTAATTAATCCTTAATTATCTCCATTAATAAATTATTAATTATCTCCATTAATAAATTATTAATTAATTACATTAATTAATAACCCTTAATTAATTACTTCATAAGTTAATTACATTTTTAATTAATTACATTTAGTATTTTATCTTAAATTAATCACATTCATTAATTAATTAATCACATTAATTAATTAACTAAATTAATTACACTAAGTAATTAATTCTTAATTAATTCCTTTAAGTAATTATCCTTTAATTACTTCATTAAGTAATTTCTGTTTAATTAATTCCTTTCATTAAACACCCATTAATTACTTCACTGAGTAATTATACATAACTAATTCATAATTAAGTGATTATCTTTAATTAACCAAACTAATTAATTTTTCTTTAGTTAATTATTTTAACTAATCATTTAAAATAAATTAATTACTTAACTCCTTATATTTAAAAGGCCTTAATTAATTAAAAAAATCGCTTATCTTAATTAAACTCTTACTTATCAATAAATCATTTACCTTAACTAACTATTGTTTAATCATTAATAATAATTGATTAACCTTTATTATCTTCACATATTAATCATCTTCAATTAATCAAATCTTAATTACTTAAAGACAAACTCTTTAGTATAATTGATTACTTAATTATATCATTAAACCTTATTAAAAAGAAAACATTTAGAAATCAATTATAATTAAAAACAATTTAAACATGTAATTTGACCTTTTACATTTTTGAAATCTTTTCAAAGTTGTTTAATAAATTTTAATACATAATCATTTTTAAAAAACCACTTATCCTACCTTTTAAAACTTATCTACTTTATATATTTTAAAACTTATCAAACATTCATCTTTGAAAACAAATTATTTTCATAACTTAAAAAAACTTGTTTACTTTGCTTTTGAACTTGAAAACATTTGTAAAATCCAACCTCTCAGTTTAAAAACCTAGAACACTTTTACTTTTAAAAAAATTTTGAAAACAGAACACTTAAACCAAACAATCCGAGCAATTCCACGATTTACCCGAGGCACCTCGATTTCTCCCCGTATCACTCGCGTGCGAGACCCCACTGCCTTCTACTTCGAGCCAAACCACAAAAAACTCGAGCCAAACCCGAGAATTCCCAAACTCCATTCGTCTCAGATACAACATGCACGTGATGCGCGTACACTATCACTCCAATCATCGAAGATCGCCGTTGTCGTTCTCGACAAACCACCCATACCGTTGAAACGGCCCGCAAATCCGTACCCCTTGAGTCAACACTATTCTACCACAAGCAACTCAAGTTGTACAGAAATACGAACCATTTGGGTTAAAGAAGATGAGGTAGAAGAAGAAAATAGAAAACAACAACAGAATCTAACCAACGCAGCGGGATAAAATATAATAGATAATGAATAATTTTACTCAAAAATCAAATATCTCTGTTTATATATTACATCATCAGAGTACATCAATCACAGCTCAACATCAATATCATACAATGGATACACAACAACTCAAGATACACAACAACTCAAACAGCGGAATATATAAATATAAAACAAGTACGAATGCACGTAACGTCATCCAACTCGTCTCCTGAGCTCCAAAGCATCATATCCTGTATCCTATAATACTCGGTCTGACCCGAGCATTACATTTAAATAACTCCCGAGTCTGTCTAGAACACCAGCGTGAGAAAATCACACCCAATTGATTATTAAAGTATCAAAAATCATTTGAAAACAAAAGCATCTCGTAAGACCACGCCACAAATAAACATGTCGGGTTTTTACCTTAGATAGCTAAAACAATTCTTATAGAAATCCTCTAATATTATAATAGGGTCTATATACAAATACTTATAAAATAGCCGAAATTGTTACATCTATTAAATTCCATCTACTAGCCACAAAGTGGGTAATACAAACAAAACTCGTACAAGGCTCGTAGGGGGAATGGATTTCCAACTAATGACTACGCACTGGAGTACCACCTGTCACAGTACGGGGCCTAGATCACCGTACCGAGGAGTACGTCCGCTCCCCTGCAACACAAGACCGGGACTACCCCTTACTGGATAATCCTGAGTGAGATCACATGTGGTTGGGATCAGCAACCGCCCACTAAGCCGAAATAAAAAGGGACATCTATACAGGGATGACCTCACCCTGCTTGGGTGCTACCCACCTAGCCTTGCTGCATAACCCCTGATTTTCAGTCATTCCCATTTGATGAGGCTTGAGGCTAAGCATTACCTTTTTAGAACATATCTCTTAGAATGCCTATCGTCCACCTGACGATGTTTCGCAAGCATTCATCCATACAAGTCCGTCCCGGGTTCGAACGGAACCGAAGGCACTACTCCTACTACATCCATTTTGGAAATATCCTCAGGATTAGTAGCGACTAGCCCTTGCACTTCACTGCTACATCTTCGAATACAAACTCGTTTTCACGAAACGTACAAACCGGATTGAAGTGGTTTTCGAGAAATTAATCTCGATCCTGGTCTCTTCGAAACGATTAACGCATTTAGCCAATATTGATAGTCGGTGATTTAACTATCAGTTAATATTCACAAACAACCATCAACCAATAAATAATTTCCTAAATTATTTATTTATCTCAAAAATATCTTCACAAGATATATTTCTAATTTCAACCCTTTGAAAACAGTTTCGAACCACCTTTCTTTCCAGAATAAACTTTCTCAAATATTTTCTATCTCCTCTGAAATCACCAAGCACAAAACTAGATTTTTAAAATAATTTAAAACACTTTTCTTTGAAATATACTTTAGAACATTTAAGTTAAAACTACATCAATAATTTATTAAAAATACCATACTATATGAATATTTGAAAATAAGGTTACTTAATAAATATAAAAATAGATTTATACTTTTAAAAACGTAATATTAAGTCATTCTTTAAATAATTACTACTACAATAGATTAAGAGAAAACACTTACTTTAGAATTTAAATTTTAGAAATAAGAAATTTTCCAAAACTTGCTTTTCAAAACAACTTTTAATCTTTTAACTTATATTCAAAAATTTACTTTGAAAATGAACTTGGTTATTCAGGGAGAATTTCCAACTTCAATCACTTAAATCAATTTTCCAAATTGATTCCCAATTTATTCCATTTGAAATAAATATCTTTACTTTCTTAATTCATTTTAAAATTCATTAATTATGGACTTTATTACTATTATTATTTCCCTTTGATTTTTAAATCTTTTTAACTGAAATATACGAATTTCAGCTTTTCGCAATTTCTTCTGTATTCTTTTCAATAATTTAAATATTAAATTTAAAATAAAAGCTTTGTTCTATTAATTAATAATACTGAAGTTCAAAATTCATTAACTTTCTGTTTATTCAAATTTCCTTTCTATATTCAAGATTTATTTATTAGAATCTTAAAGTTACTTTATTTCTTTTACAATTCATTTTAGATTTATTCAAAATTCTATAATTATTTTACTTACAATTTAACTTCTTTTATTTTCTTTCAAAAATCCAATTTATATATTTTTGATAATTCATCATACCCAATTATATCCAATCGAACCATAACATTCAATATTCCAACATAATTCATCATAGAATATCAAATAATCACGCCGAGGGTATTAAATAATTATAAATAAATGTTGAGGGATCCAGTTGGATCCCTCCAACCTGTTTTCCCTGCATCCATAGATATTAGCACAATATAAAATGCCAATTCCAAATATATACCACACTATAGCACATCAATCAATTCAATCATTCAAATAGTTATTTAAATTTAATCATTTAACTTTAAGTTTAACTGAGTGAGATTAACTCACCTTTCTCTTTAAATTTGCAATCCACTTCATTCTCGATTTGATTTCATGATTTCAGACCTTGTAAATCACATTAGATGATTTTTATTAACATTCGAATAAATCGACCATTAAATTTGCGTATATAAATTTAATTATCCAACGCTTTTATTCCAGACTAATAATTAAATTTTAAGCTGATTTTCTCTTTATAAAATATTTTTAGTACCTAAGAGAATTCAATGAAGTTAATATCTTCATCATATATTATTAACGATAACTAGTTAGTAAAGACATGTGTATATATATTTTTAATTAGATATGTTTACATATATATTTACTTTAAACTCATTCACTTAAAAGCTCGTTTATATAAATCTAAAATCTAATTTATATAACTTCTTTTCAATATTCAAAATTTCTATCTGTTATCCAAATTTATCTATATCCTATTTCCTGTTTCTATCTATATTTCACGCATGTATGTAAATATATTTATTCAAAATCTTTTCCCATATTTGAAATTGTTTTATTTATTAATATCTTATTTACACTTCATTCCTTTTCCTATAAGTATAAGCATTTAAATTTTAAAAAAACGATACCTTACAGAGATGAGACCCGAGCACTTGCTGTCGAACGAACCCAAAATCAGAATCAGCCCATTCTTTGAAGCCTTAAAAACCACGACAATGCCTATACGTCGCAGAACAAAACCCTATCTCAAAGCTTTGGGTCACGCGACATTCCGAGTCGATCACCCCATCGCTGCCTCCTTACGGCAACTCCCCAGTCGCGCCTCCTTTACCACGAGAGTACGACATCTCTCCACTCGAGTACAAGATCCACGAACCCCATCACTGCACGAAGTTACCTCGATTGCCTCGTCGCCAGATCCACCGATGGACGCGTGCGCGAGAGCTTCAACCTAGTCGAAATCGCGACTAGTCTCCACCTGATTTGAACACGACACGAATCGCGAGTTAATTTGGTGAGTAGGCAATTCAATTCGATCGCCGTTTTTTCTTCTTCAGAAGATCTCGTTGATTTGAAGAAACAAAAGGAAAAGCTCGGCTGCGTTAAAAAGAAGAAAAGGGGAAGAAGAGAGCTGTAGGCAATTTACTTAGTCGGCCATTTATCTTGATTTTTCTGAAGCTTTTCAATTCCTTTTGAATATGTCTACATTTGTAAAGAAACAATGGGGAGACAGGAAAAGATATTAGCGTGCAAAATTGTTTCTGTGTGTCGGCTGTAGATATTAAAAAGAAAAGCATGCTTAAGAACGCACCAATGACCTTTATTTAATCAATTAAAGTTTTATCAAATTTTCAACGCGTTTATGTATCGTACGCTCACATAACAACTCCAATCAATACGAAATTTGAAATCCGATAATAACTCAATATTACAGATCCAATGGAACAAGTTTCGTTGAATTCCGAGACAGTGCCTCGGAAGGCTATTTTTCAATTCAATTAAACGATATAAATTTGAAAACTTAACAAACCATTTTTAAATTTGATTCCATCACTTCTATTCTCTTCAGTATTATCAATATAAATTTTATAAGCCTTCAAATTATATTTTTAATAGGCTTAAAATTCCAGATTCAACATTTTACCCAACTTCACTTATTTAATTTAATAATTAAATTATCAAATAAATTGTGATATTCGTAATTCAAGTTAAAATTACTCTATTGAATACTTAAAATCAATTAAATATCCTGATTTTAAATGCTCGAAAATTCCGGGTCGTCACATTCCTCCCCCCTTAAAAGAATTTCGTCCCCGAAATTACTAATTATGAAGATTGGTCCAATACCCGTTTACTTTTTTCCTGAAATCAAACAGTTTCTAATAATTCAACATCTTACCAACTATCTTCTTACAAAAGACCCATTATTATTCTTAGTGACTTCTCAAACCTTTCCATAGTTCCCAAACAACTCTAATTATACAATCATTCAAATTATAATTCAAAACTAAATTTTGAATTATCAAAATTTTCTCAAAAATTTTCTAACTCCATAAATTCCCGAAAAATTTCGCAAGCGTCTCCTTTGTGCGGCTAGCTCGGTACAACTACAAAAGGCCTTTACGGGCTCCCAAATCCAGAAAGAAAACAAAACGCCAAGTGGCTCGATCCAAAAACCCAATCAAATTTCATACAGAAATTTAAACACATACCTTTTTGGTCGGGAAATTCAATTTTTATCATCTGAAATCAAAACCAATTTTCCTTTCCTTTTATAATACCTGCATACCTGCTTTGCACTAATATCCAATCACAATATTCCCAAAAACATTTTATCGACTTCCTTACAAAATGTCAATATTTATTCATCCCAAATGTTGACTTAGATTATATTAGTAGTATCAATTTTTCATTTAAGAATTGACCATTCCCTCTTAAGCTAGTATAAGCATTATATATGCTCCTTTATTTATTTATTTTCACCTCAACATTCTAGTTTATCTATTTCTATTCAAATTGATTCTTTCCTTTCCATATGAATTTTATTTATCTTCAACTCTAAATATTTAAATTTTTATTTTTCATTTATACTGATTCATGTCATTATTTAAAATTAGTCTCATTTATTAATTTATTTCAATTCCCAGTTTGAAACTGTTTTGTCGTTAACAAAATTTTCAAACATTTTCCAACTCCCCAAATTTCTGAAATTTTTTGGCAGAGTCTCATTTGTACGGAGGAGCTTTTGCAATTTGACAAAAGATATAAATATATACACATCGACCCACACGGTCGGAAAAACCGAAAACAGTTCATATTTCCTATTTTTATTGCGTAGGCGTACCTTATTTAGCATTTTCAAGCAAATAGCTTATTATATTAGCAACTAGCACAATCATATCCGGCCACACAGCTTCCAGGTACCTGTACTTACTCAATTTAAACATGTAAGTGCCAAATATATGAAGTTTAACAACATTTCACTTACTTGCAATAGTTAAACATATGAATTCTAAAAGAAATTCACACCAAACATTTTCAGTAAGCAACTTATACAATTTTCATACTAATTCCACTATTCCAATTAATTTACAAACCATTTTCATTCAATTTGAATGGTTTTCAATCCATTCGTATACAACTTCATCAATTTGGATGGTTTAAAACACAATATCTTACATTTAATTTATTTTAAGCAAATTGAACTCATATTTAATTCAGTTGCTCTCAAAATCAATTCATTTTACTTCTATCAATTCATAGAATTTTAATTACTCCTATTTACATCCAATGACAATTTATTCTATGCAGTTTGATGAGATATATGTGAATAAACAAGTATTTATGTTTTATAACCAATTTAAATGGATTTCAACTCCATTTGTACTTAATTCTATTTCATTTTTAAATTTATTCACAATCCATATATTCTCATTTTCATTGCATTTTAAATTTGAATCTATTCACTTGCATTTCATTTTACTGAACCAAACCAGTTCATTTAAAACCATTAACAACTTAGATTCATCTTAATTACCAATTAAATTTCCTTTTTATTTTAATTCATTCACAACCATTTATTTAGCTCGACATATTTCATTTCAATTTTATTCACAATCCATTCATTTACATTCCATTCCATATTTGTTTATTCCAAACTGTTTTATTTAGCTCAAAGACAATCTAAGCTATTTCATTCAATAAACATTTCAATTGTTCTTATAGACTCCAAGTTATTTCAATTCCTTAACAATTTAAATGGTTTACAACTATGTATTTAAGAATTTCATTCCATTAAATATTATCTGTAACTCACCGAATTCTATTTCGATTCAAATTTATTTTCACTTGATTTAAATCCAACCCAATATCATTAAACTTAGTTTAAGTTGAATTAAATTCAACTCTCTTCCATTTATTCAGCTTAAGTCAATTTACTTCAATTTATTCAAATTTTATACTTAAGCTCATTTTCATTTTACAAGTAAATTTTTCACTTTTATACTCAACTTAACTCAATTGATTCCAAGGCCATATCCAATTTATTTCCACATATTTGGATTTTATTCGCAATACAAACCATTATTATTTTAATCCAATTTCATTTTTATTCGATACCTTTCCAATTATATTTAATTTGTTAACACTTCAAGTCAAATTTTAATTAATAACTCAAGTTCTGATTCCACCATTCACCTTTAACTTACCATCAAATTTTATTAACTCACAATTCAACTTCATTCTCTATTTATTTAGTTAATTGCAAGAGCACTTTCAATTATATTTTCTTCACTAATGATTCAAGTCGAATTTAATTTATAACTTGAGTTTTATTTCCAAACTTCAATATTAACTCACCAATTCAGCTTTTATTTAGCTACATTGGTTATCATTATATATTTCGTTATCTAATTTATTATCTACTTAGTTTTTCCTTAATAATTCAATACTTGAATTTTAATTTCAAATGTCACTTCATTCAATTTGCTTAAGTTCAATTTATTTTATAATTCAAGCTGGGATTTTTGTTTTATTTCCCAATTCATCAAACAATATTTATTTTGGATTTTGTATTCCATTTTCAATTTTATAAGTCACAACTTATTATTTACACAATTCCATTCATTATAGACTTGAATATGTTCATCTTTTATTTTTAACTCAAGCCTTCTATTTATTTATATCCCAAGCATATTTTATTTCTATGGATTTTTAATTTCTCTTATAAGTTATTCTGATTTATTTATTTCAATTCAATCCTTATCCAACTTATTTCCCATTTATTCAGGCAAGAATCTAATTCCATTCAATAATTCAATTGAATTTTTATTCTAGTTCAAATTTATTTTAAACTCAGATTTATTTAATCTCAATTCGATTTCAACTTAATTCGAAAAACAATCAGATATTATTTTTAGCCTATTTAATTAATTTCAATCCGGTTAAATTTTGTTCCCCAGTCCAAGTTAATTTCATTCTTTTTTTTATCTTTTCACTTTAAATTTAAATTCCGACATTCAAAGCTTATATGATCTCAATTTATAAACTTACAACCTACCTTATCAGGATTTTTAAACACCCAGCTTTTGGTTTCAAACCATTTTTGAAATTTCCAACATTTCAAAATCACACTTCTCAAAATTTTTAAACCAATCCTGGTTTTTATTTCCAACAAATTTCCTTTGGAATTTCAAAAATAAACAGGTTTTCCTGAACAAATCAATTTGGCAGCAATCTATCACTTAGAAACTCGAAAATGAACATCGATGATGCTGCAGTCATCACCGAAATTATTTTCCAGCGTCTGAAGTGAGTTCAACGCTATATCCCTTCCAAAAATTTATTTGAACCTATTTCCTTTTAGAAATACCCCCAAAAACAACAATGCTACTATTCATCTTCAAAGTACTCCCAAAATCTCCGGGGTTTTAAAGTTTCAAATTCTATTTTAATTCAAATTTAACTATAATGCATTTGTATAATTTATGCTTATACAAATTTCCATTTGATTATACTTCAATTTACAAATTACATTTATAATTCATATTTTATAAGTTTCTCTTTTTTTATATAATGAATTTATTCCCTTAAACTTTGGCTATGTTTTCAATTTCTAGTCAAATTTTCCATACAATAAGGATAATAATTTAAATACCATTATTTCTAACATCCAAGCAACCATATATTAGCTAAATAGTTTTCAAAAACTTTTCTTTATATCAAAATATGTTTTTGGGTAAAATTATTTCATTCACCCACATTTAAAACAATATCGTGTCAATTGTTTTATTCAAGTGTTTAGAAACCCCTTCAATACAGTTGCGCGGACTGTGTCGATGAAGGTTCATATGCCACTCAATAAATCAATCAACACAATATTAAAACAATTTATATTCACTAACAAGTACGCGCTCATATCTATTAATATGCTCAAACTCATTCTAGAGTACTACGGACTCTAATTTAAATGAGTAGTTCCCACCAGAGCCAAGGTTATCTCCAACCTAAGCTCTGTTACCAAGTTAAACGACCCGCAAATCCGTACCCCTTGAGTCAACACTATTCTACCACAAGCAACTCAAGTTGTACAGAAATACGAACCATTTGGGTTAAAAAAGATGAGGTAGAAGAAGAAAATAGAAAACAACAACAGAATCTGACCATCGCAGCGAGATAAAATATAATAGATAATGAATAATTTTACTCAAAAATCAAATATCTCTGTTTATATATTACATCATAAGAGTACATCAATCACAGCTCAACAACAATATCATACAATGGATACACAACAACTCAAGATACACAACAACTCAAACAGCGGAATATATAAATACAAAACAAGTACAAACGCACGTAACGTCATCCAACTCGTCTCCTGAGCTCCAAAGCATCATATCCTGTATCCTATAATACTCGGTCTGACCCGAGCATTACATATAAGTAACACCCGAGTCTGTCTGGAATACCAGCGTTAGAAAATCACACCCAATTGATTATTAAAGTTTCAAAAATCCTTTGAAAACAAAAGCATCTCGTAAGACCACGCCACAAATAAACATGTCGGGTTTTTACCTTACGATAGCTAAAACAATTCTTATAGAAATCCTCTGATATTATAATAGGGTCTATATACAAATACTAAATAGCCGAAATTGTTACATCTATTAAATTTCATCTACTAGCCACAAAGTGGGTAATACAAACAAAACTCGTACAAAAGCTCGTAGGGAGAATGGATTTCCAACTAATGACTAGGCACTGGGGTACCACCTATCACAGTACGGGGCCTAGATCACCGTACCGAGGAGTACGCCCGCTCCCCTGCAACACAAGACCGGGACTACCCCTTACTGGATAATCCCGAGTGAGATCACCCCACGGTTGGGATCAGCAACCGCCCACTAAGCCGAAATAAAAAGGGACATCTAGACATGGATGACCTCACCCTGCTTGGGTGCTACCCACCTAGCCTTGCTGCATAACCCCAGATTTTCAGTCATTCCCACTTGATGAGGCTTGAGGCTAAGCGTTACCTTTTTAGAACATATCTCTTAGAATGCCCATCGTCCACCTGACGATGTTTCGCAAGCATTCATCCATACAAGTCCGTCCCGGGTTCGAACGGAACCGAAGGCACTACTCCTACTACATCCATTTTGGAAATATCCTCAGGATTAGTAGCGACTAGCCCTTGCACTTCACTGCTCCATCTTCGAATCCAAACTCGTTTTCACGAAACGTACAAACCGGATTGAAGTAGTTTTCGAGAAATTAATCTCGATCCCGGTCTCTTCGAAACAATTAACGCATTTGGCTAATTTGATAGTCGGTGATTTAACTATCAATTAATATTCACAAACAACCATCAACCAATAAATAATTTCCTAAATTATTTATTTATCTCAAAAATATCTTCACAAGATATATTTCTAATTTCAACCCTTTGAAAACAGTTTCAAACCACCTTTCTTTCCAGAATAAACTTTCTCAAATATTTTCTATCTCCTCTGAAATCACCAAGCACAAAACTAGATTTTTAAAATAATTTAAAACACTTTTCTTTGAAATATACTTTAGAACATTTAAGTTAAAAATACATCAATAATTTATTAAAAATACCATACTATATGAATATTTGAAAATAAGGTTACTTAATAAATATAAAAATAGATTTATACTTTTAAAAACGTAATATTAGGTCATTCTTTAAATAATTACTACTACAATAGATTAAGAGAAAACACTTACTTTAGAATTTAAATTTTAGAAATAAGAAATTTTCCAAAACTTGCTTTTTAAAACAACTTTTAATCTTTTAACTTATATTCAAAAATTTACTTTGAAAATGAACTTGGTTATTCAGGGAGAATTTCCAACTTCAATCACTTAAATCAATTTTCCAAATTGATTCCCAATTTATTCCATTTGAAATAAATATCTTTACTTTCTTAATTCATTTTAAAATTCATTAATTATCGACTTTATTATTATTATTATTTCCCTTTGATTTTTAAATCTTTTTAACTGAAATATTCGAATTTCAGCTTTTCGCGATTTCTTCTTTATTCTTTTCAATAATTTAAATCTTAAATTTAAAATAAAAGCTTTGTTCTATTAATTAATAATATTGAAGTTTAAAATTCATTAACTTTCTGTTTATTCAAATTTCCTTTCTATACTCAAGATTTATTTATTAGAATCTTAAAGTTACTTTATTTCTTTTACAATTCATTTTTAAATTTATTCAAATTTCTATAACTATTTTACTTACAATTTAACTTCTTTTATTTTCTTTCAAAAATCTAATTTATATATTTTTGATAATTCATCATACCCAATTATATCCAATCGAACCATAGCATTCAATATTCCAACATAATTCATCATAGAATATCAAATAATCACGACAGAGGGTATTAAATAATCATAAATAAATGTTGAGGGATCCAGTTGGATCACTCCAACCTGTTTTCCCTGCATCCACAGACATTAACACAATATAAAATGCCAATTCCAAATATATACCACACTATAGCACATCAATCAATTCAATCATTCAAACAGCTATTTAAATTTAATCATTTAACTATAAGTTTAACTAAGTGTATGTAAATATATTAATTCAAAATCTTTTCCCATATTTGAAATTATTTTATTTATTAATATCTTATTTACACTTCATTCCTTTTCATGTAAGTATAAGCATTTAAATTTTAAAAAAACGATACCTTACTGAGACGAGACCCGAGCACTTGCTGTCGAACGAACCCAAAATCAGAATCAACCCATTCTCTAAAGCCTCAACAACCACGACAATGCCTATACGTCGCAGACCAAAACCCTAGCTCAAAGCTTTGGGTCACGCCACATTACGAGTCGAACACCCCATCGTTGCCTCCTTACGGCAACTCCCCAGTCGCGCCTCCTTCACCACGAGAGTACGACAACTCTCCACTCGAGCACAAGATCCACGAACCCCATCACTGCACGAAGTTACCTCGATTGCCTCGTCGCCAGATACACAGATGAACGCGCGCGCGAGACCTTCAACCTAGTCGAAATCGCGACTAGTCTCCATCTGATTCGAACGCGACACGAATCGCGAGTTAATTTGGTGAGTAGGCGATTCAATTCGATCGCCGTTTTTTTTCACAAGATCTCTTTGATTTGAAGAAACAAAAGGGAAAGCTCGGCTGCGTTAAAAAGACGAAAAGGGGAAGAAGAGAGTTGTAGGCGATTTACTTAGTCGGCCATTTATCTTGATTTTTCTGAAGCTTTTCAATTCCTTTTGAATATGTCTACATTTGTAATGGAAGAATTAGGAGACAAGAAAAGATATTAGCGTGCAAAATTGTTTATGTGTGTCGGCTGTAGATATAAAAAAGAGAAGCGTGCTTAAGAAGGCACCAATGACCTTTATTTAATCAATTAAAGTTTTATTAAATTTTCAACGCGTTTATGTATCGTGCGCTCACATAACAACTCCAATCAATACGAAATTTGAAATCCGATAATAACTCAATATTACGGATCCAATGGAACTAGTTTCATTGAATTCCGAGACTGTGCCTCGGAAGGCTATTTGTCAATTCAATTAAACGATATAAATTTCAAAATGTAACAAACCATTTTTAAATTTGGTTCAATCACTTCTATTCTCTTCAGTATTATCAATATCAATTTTATAAGCCTTCAAATTATATTTTTAATAGGATTAAAATTCCATATTCAACATTTTACCCAACTTCACTTATTTAATTTAATAATTCAATTATCAAATAAATTGTGATATTCGTAATTCAAGTTAAAATTACTCTATTGAATACTTAAAATTAATTAAATATCCTAATTTTAAATGCTCGAAAATTCTAGGTCGTCACATTTGTGCTAACCCTCACATGGACGTCGATCGTTCACCCACCAACGAACGAAAAAAACGAACCCAACACTCAAAGCCTGGAAATACCACCATCGGAGTTCCTCCCATCGTCGACGACCCCGACACTGATGAAACCCGCCGACTTATCCAATCGAATCGCCTCGACCTCCGGCACCTATCCCCCTTATCGCGATCGTAACCGAAGCACCATCATTGCCACACGACCCAGAGATACAGCCGTGACCAAAACGACCACCCAAACCCTAAATCAACCCAGCCCGCCCACCATGGCCATGGGAAAAATATGAAGCTATTTTTCCTACCATCGGCAACCCTGCAGCTAGCCTCGACCAAGATCTCGACACCATCGACCGTGCCGATCAACAGCAATCCACCAAAATGCCAAGAACGTTCAACTCAAAAAATTCCAATTGAATATCAAACTAAAAATTACGATATTCATATTAAAAATCATGTTTTTCGACCACAAATACATTCATGCAATCCAAATTTGAAATTGAATTGTTTTGATTTTTGACATATATATGTTTTTTATTGTTACTTTCATTTTGGAAATTATGTGTTAAATTTAAAATCCAGAAACTATTTTTATAATCGATATTATATTGTAACAAATATCTTTCATTCAAAAATCAAAGGTAAATTTGGGTTCCATTTGGCGATATGAATTTTTTTAAAACAAACGGGAGCCTGAGTCAAAGACAGAGAAGCATATGCACAGATAATTCCAACAGTTTTGCTTGAATTATTTAGAAAAAATCAATCTAGGTTGTTATAATCATTTTTCATCCAACGATCCAAGCTTACATTTGCTTGTACAAGGAGATATAAATTTTAACAAACATTCATGGGTCTGTGAAACAACAAAGACTAGAATTCATATACATACATATTACCATATAGACATATCAATTTGAATTATACTCAGACTGAAACCTCCATGCAATCAATATTATCCATAATCATTAATTGCAGTAAAGTTTAATCCCATGTTTAAACTTTTTTTAAAAGAAAATTTACTCACCTTAAAAAGAAAACCAGAGGACAGAAGTTTGGTCTGCAGTTTTGAATTTGATCTGCAAATTTTTTTACATTTGATTTGAATTCCTTTACCGTTGAATCTGAACCTGATGTTGATTTCTGTTGCATGCTTATTCAGGTTGAAACATAGTCTGATTTGGCTTGATCTCATGTTGTTGAAGATTTGTAAGCTGTTGTTAAATTTGCTTTCATTTCTTTAATTTTTTTTAAGAAAAAAGAAGAAAGATAGTAAAGGGTTCGATATATGAGAGAGTTTTGAAAGTAAACAACCAGGTTTCTACTCCTAATACTTATTTTTATAATTAAATTTAAGAGGAAAAAAATGAATTGCCACTTGTTTTAATGCATGCCATATTAATTACAAATGTTAAAAAGATATTTTTAAATGTTTACATTTGTCTCAAACTCTTAATTAAATATAAATTTTGTTAATTACTTATGTTTTATATATAAATTTGTTTTTTTAAATCTTTTTATATATTACAAATTATCTTTATACAAGTGTAATTTTTAAAAGAAAGGGTATACATCTTTTATTTAAATTTTTCTTATGTTTTACATAACTTATGTATTATGTTTTATTTGTTTATAAATAACCAAATCACATTTACAATGTTAAATTTAAAAAGAAAGGATATTAAATTTTTAATTAAATTCTATTTCAAACTTGAGCTAATATACTTGAATTGATAATTATAAATACTAGTGTTAAAAGTGTTCAATTGAAATTTTAAATTAACTTTTGAAAATCAAATATTGAATTTTTAAAACAAGCTTCCACTTCCCAATACACACACACACACACACACACACACACACACACACACACACATATATATATATATATATATGCATATATATTTTGATTTGAAAACATTTTATTAAATTCAAAACCAAAATCTCCTATTCATAATATATACATATTTATATATATAAATATATAATAAATAGAATACAATTTTTAATAGCATTGAAAAATAAATCTTAAATATTTATAAAAGAAGATTATTAAACTAATTTATCATCTTTTAAAAGAATAAACTTACCAATTTAAATTATTATAAAAGAAAGTTATCAAGCCAATATAATTATTAATAAAGATTGTTAAATCAATTTAAATACTTATTAACAAAGATTATTAAATTGCTATTGCCCAAAATTCTGGGTTATCACGAGAAGACAAACCAAACAATTCTGAATCCAATTTCAATTCAAAATTCAACCTCAAATGAAAACTTCTCAAACTATATCGAATTATACATCAAACTAAAGCTCTCAACGAGCGCGTCTCAGATTTGAAATTCGATTTTCAATTTGGACCTCTATTTGTCCAGAAATTGAAGAAAAAGTCACAGTTGTTCGTTTTGTCGTGATGAACTTCAATGGATCGTCAAATCAACGATACCATGGCGTGGAGAGTGCTCTACGTAGTTCATCGGAGCTATTAGTTTCATGTTTTAACGGTCTGATCGAGGCGAACAATTCGATTAGGGTTTTAAGTTTCTAGTGGCAGATGTCGTTCGTGTGGCCGATGGTGGTTGCAGAGGGTCGTGGCTTTGGGGGGAGGTTCGGCGGCAAGATCTAGGTAGCCATGATGGCGCGACGTCGACGAATTGGTGACCGTTCGCATGCAGGCTCTCACGATTGGGATGGGTTCTAAGGCTTTCAATGCTCGAGCTAGGCCTCTGATAGGAGAAGTTGAAGTGGCTACTTATTTTTCGTTAGTTTTATTTTATCCCATTTATTTAAATTTCGTTTCCAAATGCTCTAATATCAATAACTTTTACATGCGATGTCCGATTTATTAGAGGTTTCTTTTATTAGGATCATATTGAAATTCCGAACATTTTGACGCTGTTTTGGACGAATTCTGAGACCGTTCAAATTTTGGGCTTAAATTAGATTTAAATTCAATTTAATTTCAAAGGCGAGTGTTTTAACCCACTCACAACTTCTAAATTTCTTATGTTTGTTAAATTAATTGATGATGTGATTAGAAATTTATTTATAACTGTTTGGCATATTTTGATTCATCATCTCAGTTAATTTGAATTTATTTGGATTAAATAGTTATTTAATTTATTATTGATTATAAACTACCAGTAAACACCTGTTATTTATTATCTGTTCTATATTGACGTTATTGATTGAGTTGGACGATGATTGTGATAAATGTTTAATTGTTGATATTGGATGAATGGATGTTGTATTTTATATCGTTATACACTACAAGTTTGTGATTTTTTTATTTCATTCAGGATTGCGGTTTGAAATGATATATAACCGTAAGATATTCAATTACGGATTGAAATGATAAATATATGTATCACTTGACCCTACGGTAGAAAATTATATACGGACACCGGATTGGTTGAATTAAATGATTTTAAATTCCGTAAATTTTTGAACGGAATTAAATGATATTTTGAAGGAAAATTCAATTTATATAAATCGAAGTATTTTAGGAAATCAAGTTTTGGGTTGAAATGTGGATTGGTTTGAAGGAAGGGTTTTAATAAATTAAATTGGAAGTTAAAGTTAAATCTTTAAGTATAATGAAATTCTATCGGAATTAAGCTATTGAATTGGTTTGAAATACAACTTTGAAATATTTGAAATTAGGTTTTATTGGAAAATTGAAATGGTCTGATTTTTTTGTTGGAATGGAAGAAATGGTATTTAAATTGATATAAGTTCCAAACTTATGTCTTCAAATATAAACTATTTTAAATTATATTATTTTAAGATTTTAAATTTTAAGATTTTTAGATTTATAAACTATTTTAACCTATGTTTACTTTATTAAATCAACTTAACATATTTTTAAAACCATTTAGTTTATGTTAAAATTAATTAAACCATTTTAACTTATATTAAATCTAATTAATCTATTTTAAAGCTATTTAATCTATTTTAATTATATTTAATCTATTTTTATATCTATTTATAACTATTTAAACTATTTTCTAAATTTTCAGACCAAGTAAAGGGAAGTGTTTATATTTAAATTTCATCGGTTTAATGGCAAATATGATGAAATGACGAAATAACACAATTTGGAATTTAAATGTTATATTTAATTAAATATGATGATTTTGATGTAATGATTTACCCTATTTTGGAAATATGGGTTTTGGAAGAAATTATGATTTGAAGGTGAACATGATTTGAAGGTGAATATGATTTCGAAAGTATTATGGTTTTGAGAATATGATATTTAGATGTAAATTTGTGAATTGACTTTTGAAATGTGAAAGAACCATCCGGTGTGTAAGGCGATTGGTTGTTAAAGAGAATGGGATCGAATATTTTCATACACTCTACCAATGCCTGTTAACACCATCCTGAACAGCGACTCAAATACTTAAAGGATTCAAGTGAGCTAACGGGTTAAAGTGTGAGCGAGCTAACAAGGCCGAAGATCTAAAGCGACCTAACATGATAAGCGACCTAACGTGATACAAAACCTAACGTGATAAGCGACCTAACGTGATACAAGACCTAACGTGATAAGCGACCTAAGCATGTGACAACCTAACGACCTAAGCAGATCCACCGCATGACCTAGCGACCTAGCGACCAACACAGGGCAACAGTATATCGCAACAGAGGAATGCCGCGACCTAGCAACCTAATGAACTAAGCGACCTAGTAAGCTAACGACCTAGCAAGTTTACGACCTAGCGGACCATGAGCTTCATATCCTTATGTCACTTAGTTATAGGTCGAAACTACACTAGATCGCTGCTACTCCTAAACCCAACCTAGGTCGCTCCATCGGGTGCTTCGACATGTCTAGGTCGCCTACCATCCTCCCGTAGGTCGTTACGACCTACTAACTCGCTCAGTTGACATATTAAAACCCTATTAAGCCATAACCCATACTCTTTGGGTTGCCCACGACCTACGACCTGCCCCTAGGTCATTTACGACCTAAAGACCTGCACCCAGATTTTCTCTGTAAATACCCCGCCAGCTCCAACTGAAAGGGCACTTTTGAATCATTTCTTGAACGCCTATACTTTGCTGTTTTGTCGACTCCTTCAACACTTCAAACACTGAAGACACTTCAACGAACTTTGAGAGAGATCTAACACATTCAACATGAATTCGAAGAGCTCTTCTACATTGAAGTTCTAGCTACTTGTCTTAGTTGTGTTGTAATCAAGATCATTGTAAAAGTTGTAATCGAATCAGCAATAAAGAGGATTAAAGTGGACGTAGGCTTGACTTTAAGCCGAACCACTATAAAAACTATCTCTCTTTACTACTTTTCTGTTATTTTCTACTTGTCTCTAGTTCCCGTACCAACGGGTGGTGCTTTCACATTTTCACTACTTACACTAGGGTGTTAGCATCCAATTTTAGCGTTAACATTTTTGGTGCTTTCACTAAGAAAATAAAACTCAGGAAGCTCTCATCATTGCTCCGCATAAATTTGTTGAAATACTTTCTTTAAGAACCAGAAGTTTATCTGAGATCATGGCTCCGAGAAAGAAAGGTAAATCTGCTAGATCTGGAAGTGCTTATGACAACACTACTACTTCTCCCGCATCGAATGAAGCGGCTCCGAGTATTGGAGTCACAAGGGCCGAATTGGACGCTGCAGTGTCTGGATTGTACCAACAGATGGAAGCCTAGAACTCTTTGATGTTAGACAGGATAAATGCTTTACTTGGAGTCAACTGTCAAACAAAAGATAATGAAGAAACCTTTGCCGAAGATATCCATGATTCTTAAGGAAAGAGTATTCCTCAAAGGGCAGCTGGAACCACCGAAGGGGCACCTTCCCAAGCTGGAGGTTCAAGGCCGCAACCAACTTTTTGTAAACGTTTGCCCAGGCAAACTTCAGGAAAAATAGCCGACGTCAGTCCCGCGGGGCCTTTAACCAATGAGGAGTATCTCTCGGGAATGATTCGACAGATTATGAAAGAAAGCATGCAAAGGAAAGAAGATGAGAATGACTAGTGGTTTGCTCCAAGCAAGACTCCTTTTACTGAAAGAATCATGAAAGCTGAATTTCCGAAGAAATTTGTTCCTCCTACTATTCCAGCTTATCGGGGAACGAGCGTCCCCAGCCAGTTTTTGTACAAGTATGACTGGCATATGACTGGTGCTAGAGTATCAGATGAAATCAAGTGTAGATATTTTCCAGTGTATTTGGAAGGAGTGGCTCTGCTTTGTTTCACGAAGCTACCAGTTTATTCTATGGATCAATTCTCTGACCTCACTCGGAAATTCAAGGATCAATTCAGGTTATATGCCATGAAGGCCATGGATATAATGTCACTATCCAGCCTCGAACAAAACCCCGGAGAGCCTCTCAAGTCTTTCTTAAACCGCTCTACATAGCCTTGGCTGAAGTGGATAATGCAGAGCCTTGGATGATTCTCACTTACTTGATGCGAGCTATTGACAAGTCTAGTGAATTCGGGAAACGGCTAAAGATGAAAGAGCCAAATTCGCTTGAGAAATTCTACAAGAAGGCCGACGAATTTATGCGCTTAGAGAGCCTTCCTGTGTCGGTAAAAGTAGTCGTGAACGAAGTTGAAAATAACAACGTTGCCTCTAACAAAAGGAATCTGGTGGTCAAAAAAGGAAAAATGACAATAAAAAAAAGCAAAAAGATGCGAAGAAAACTCGCTACTCTAAACTTTCAGATTTTACTCCTTTAACTGATACTCCAGAGAATATCTTTTTCGCAACCAAGGATGTTTTCGAATACCCTAAACCACCTAAGTTGAGGCTTGGGAAAATGTTGCATATAATGGAAGATTCTGTCGATTCCACAATCAACCCGGACATGACACTAATGAATGTCGCCATCTAAAGAGTTTGATTGAGGAGCTGTTGAGCCAGAATAAGCTTCAACAATATGTGAAGAGAAATAGAAACGACCCAACCTCATCTACTCAGGGGCAACAAGTTCCCGCTTATCGATCCGTCTCAGGTGAGAGAGCTGCAGCTTAGGAGTCCGAGAGGCCTATCATTAATGTTATCACATGGGGTCCTCACCCAGCGGGCACAAGTTGGGATGAGATGGAAAGATACGCTCACGCCTTGAGATATGCCCCAGCTTGTTCTATGCCAAGTCAAGAAAGAGTTTGAGACTAAAGGAAGAAATTTGCCTGCTTACTTGTCAAAGGCCTTGGGGGCTTCTTGATGATTTTAATCATTATACAATAAGCCATATACCTCGGGAAGAAAACATGAAGACAAATTCTCTCGCAAAGTATTCAAGCTCTGGCAAAGCTCAAGTATTGGGATTGGTCCCTGTGAAAGTCCTGTCGGTTCCAAGTACTGATGAGATTCAATTTCGGAAGCCTGGAACAGCAATCACTTGCATCCATATTTTAATTAAAAGCAATGCTTACATTTGTAAAATGGTTATGGATGTATCATTTTTGTATTGATTCGCACTGATTTTACTATAAATCTTGTGTTCTTTATCACTATAAAATGCCTGTCTCATTTCGATGTGCATATATCTTAAATATATTGCTAAAATGTCGATTTAACATTGCAGGCCATTAAAGCAAAGCTTACCTATTCAACACATCACAAGGCTCAGCGATTCCTACAAATCACTCAACAAACAAATGTCAAGCCACAAAAAATTCCACATTCAATTCCTACATTAGAAGTGCGTCTCACAAATAGTTGGTGATTCCACCGGAGGGGCACCTTCCCAAAGCGAAGGTTCCAGGCCCTTGCTAACTGATTGTGATCGTCTGTGCAAACGGACATCCAGTCAAGTAGCTTGCGTCTGCCCTGTAGATTCATTTAACAATGAAATGCACTTCTCTGGGAAAAAGCAAACAAGTTGCAAAGGAAAACAACATGTGCTTGGACACGATAACAAGGAATCGCTGAAAGGCAGATGGTGCAAAGACATGGGCGAGAAAACAGAAAGCAGCCAAAAAGGAGTCATGCCTCTCAACAAAAAGGTTGGTGGAACCACTGGAGGGGCACATTCCCAAAGCAAAGGCACCAGGCCCTTGCTAACTGATTGCGATCGTTTGTGCAAACAAACATCCGGTTGGATAGCTTGCGTCTTCCCCGTGGATCCACTTAATCGTGAGACGCAACCTTCCTTGCAAGCCAACCAACCAAAGCCCTCTTCGGAGGCCCTCTTCTCCTCACAAGGGGAAGAGCCCAAAGCCCTCTTCGGTGGCCCTCTTTTCCTCATAAGGG
This sequence comes from Allium cepa, assembly GCA_030765085.1. Taxonomy (NCBI): domain Eukaryota; kingdom Viridiplantae; phylum Streptophyta; class Magnoliopsida; order Asparagales; family Amaryllidaceae; genus Allium; species Allium cepa. The sequence goes on along the minus strand of CM060938.1, from coordinate 623,346,892 downwards.
GGAAGAGCCAAAAGCCCTCTTCGAAGGCCCTCTTCTCCTCACTAGGGGGAAGAGCCAAAATCCCTCTTCGGAGGCCCACTTCACCAGAGTTGAAGTGCCAAAAGCCCTCTCCGGAGGCCCACTTCACCAGAGTTGAAGTGCCAAAGCCCCCTTCGGAGAACCACTTCACCAGAGTTGAAGTGCCAAAGCCATTTTCGGAGGCACGCTTCCCCGCGTACAGGAAAAAACAAAAAGCCCTCTCTCCAGAGGCACAAACCAAAGCCCTCTCTGCAGAGGCACAAACCAAAAAAGCCCTCTCCCGAGGCACAAACAAAAGCACTCTTCGGAGGCACAAACAGATCAAAGCCCTTTTCGGAAGGCCCACTTCACCGCGTAGGGGAATCCACTTGTCAAGAATAAAAGTGACTATCTCCGAAAGTGAAGTGTAAAAAATTTTTTCAAACAAAAGAGAGAGAAAACTTCTCCAATACAAGGCACCCTCTACTAAAGCGGAGTAATATTTCCTCAAAATGGAAAATTTATTCTCTAAAGTAAGAGTGCAAGCCTTCTTAAAATGGAAGAGTTGTTCTCCAACTTAAGAGTACAAGTCTTCTTGAATAATAAGAATTGTTCTCCAAAGTCTTGCCAAATGAAAAAAATTCCAATAAGCCATGGTATGGGGGCAATAAAATATAGCTACATTAATAAAAGCAACGCTCAAGCAACATACCAAAAACTTACTGCAATATCACACAAAGAAAATAAAGAAACTTGTGCGAAAATAAGGAATAAATGTATTCACAAATACAGTCAAAAGATTGTACAAGTAAAAAGAATCATTTTATTCCATACTATAAAAATTGTATACATGTGCAGGTTTTAAAAGAGCGAGGACCGGTGCCCGCACAAATTCCGGTCAATACAAGCCTTTATATAAAAGCAAAAAGCAAAACAAGAAGGGTAAAGCGAGACTCGTTATTTCTTCTTCCCACCACCTTTAGAGCCCTCGCCTGGCCTGATGGTTAACTTTAGGAGCCGGCTTGAATGAGTCGGGGAAGAAGGAGATAGAGGTACAGCTGAGTCTACTTCCGCCTTCTCTTCACTAGCAGAAGTGTTTTTCCTTTTCTTCTTCGAAGTTACACGCTTCCCCTTCTTCTTTGAAGAAGACTCGCTGCATGGAGTTTTAAGTTCAGACGGCATTGTGTCATCATGAAATATCTCCGGAGTCCTTTCACCTTCTTCAAGTTCCTCAGCCTTCTGCTCTTGTGAAGAGGTCGGGTCATCCAAGCCTTGAAGAGCTTCTATTAATTCTTCTTGCGACCCCGGTTGAGAAGCAGGAGGAGGCGTAATTTGAAGAGATGGAGGTGGAACAGCAGGAAGAGGAGAATTCTTTGCAGCACTTGGCATTTTCACTACAGAAGAAGAGAATTAAAAATCAGCATTCCTCGCAAAGAGAGGAGATAGTGGCGCGTCAAGGCTTAAGTAATTATCAAAAAGTTCATCAAGCTCATGAGAAGCGAACAAGTAGTCCACTTGAGCTAAATCAACGTTGAAGTTACCTGGAGAAGTTGGCTTTATCACGTTAACTTCAAAGCCTTGTGCTTTAGCACTTTCATGAGCCTCATCTCCAGTATGAGCAGTTACAATTTCAATGTCAGCTTTGGCAGGAGGCGAAGAATGGGAACTAGAGTCAATGATATCAATGTCGGCCGAAACCGAAGGAAGAGTCAGTTCAGTCAAGGGTGCCTTCCCTAAATGTTCTCCTTCCGTCGTTCCGGCTCGCTCTTTAGCAAGTTTCTCCTTCCCCCAGCAAGAGCAGCTCATGCCTCATCATCCAGATAATGCGCCGCAAGATCTACCTCAGTATAGCCAGCGCCTCCAAGCATATCAATTGCGGCCTCCCACACTTCGGCCAAGGTAATCTCATACTTCGGGCCCAAAAACGAAAGGCTACGTCGCCCTAGGACGCTGTGCAAATAAAACTCAAATAAGGTAGAGCTGATGTTGGCTTTGGTTGCCTCATGAGAATCTTCGGCTGCTGCTTTGCCGGCGATAGCTTCATCGCGCTCTTTTTCAACTTCAGAAAGCCGAGCTCTTAACATTGCAATTTCCATGTCCTGGGAGCTGGTTTTTTCTCGCAACTGAGCAACATCAGTTCGGTAGCTTTCTACAATTTGCTGTTGTACCTCAAGTCTAGCCTCAGCGTCTCTTTGACCAGCATGGGCGTCTCTTACTTGTTTTTGAAGCACTTCTTCCTTTTGAGAATAGGAAGTGAAAGAAGTGGCAAGCTCTTCTTTGAGTTTTTCAATTTCCGCTTTAAACTTCTCATTGTAAGCGGTGATATTCTTCATCTCTACATCGTGCTGGTTGAGACTTTACTGCCACTCGGACTTATCGCTCTCCATTGTTAACATAGCCTCAAGGTTTAAGCGATTCACCCGTTGAAGCTCATCAACTAGCTTTTTCCATCCAGACATTCTCTGAATGTCAAGTTTAACGGCGTCGAGATTCCTTAGCATGGCCTGCTTGTCAATGGGAATCAAGTCCAAGTTGAAGCGTACTCCTTTTAAACACCAGTGTGGAAACTGGCTTTGGAGTGCTGGCGGGGCATTCTCAATTTGATACGGAGGCCTATTAATGATCGTTTGAATATCAGCTCTTTGAAGGGCAGGAGAGATGGAGGGGATTTCCAAAGAGATGGGAGCAGCGGGCTTTTGAGAAATTGCAGACGCCGGCCTTTCACTAAGCTTGGCCCGCTTGCTTGGATCTTCAACGATATGACCTTTCCCTTTGTCATCATGAGATTTTCTTTTGTAGGAATCATCACCTCTCAAGGAAGAATCATGTCGTTCATCCCTTCTCCCATAGCGCTCCTCATAAGCCCGCCTCTCCCGAGCTTTTCTTGCAGCTCTTTCTTCGTCGGTCTCCCTAGGGGCAGGAAGATATCGCCTAGGATCATAAGAGTCGCGTCTTCCATAACACTGAAAGTCATCATAGTATGAGCTTCTATGCCCTATTGGAGAATCTGAAAGTGAAAAAGAGATAAAACTTAAGAATCTTCGAAGTAAAGAAACTAAGTACATATAAGTGCCAAAAATCCTAAGTGTGTGTGGCGTGTGAACTACGCGGGTCAAGCTATAAACCACTCTTCGGCTTAAGAGTTGTCCCTTGAATTGATGGAGTTGATTGCAAAACTGATGTCACTTCGACTGCTGGAGAAGCAATTTTAGAAGTAGTGGTATCATCTTTGAAAAGCTCCTGTGAAGTCACAACTAAGTCGCTCAGCCCTCCGAAGATGTCATCGCCATCATGTCTAGCGGAACTCTCTTTCTCAGCTCCCTCATCAACAGCCTTCCTGGAATGTTGAGGAATTTCCTCTTCTTCGATAACCGAGGGAAGAGTAAGCTTACCAGATGACCCCGCACCGTCAACAGGAGTAGAAAATTTCACTAATGAGGCCTTTGCAACAGGTTCCTTCGGTGTAAGTTCCTTTGCGGAAACCGGGGCATCTAATGTCTCTGCTTGAGAACCGGGGATATCACGAAGCTGAGTGAATCGAGAAGAGTGCAGAAGTCCAGATTGATGCAAAAATTCATCCTTAAGTAAGAACTTAATGCTTCTCTCCTCGACGGACACGGCACTTAGTCTTTCAAAAGTTGACTTGTGGCTGAAATCTTTAGAAAGAGGAGGAAGTGCTATAAATGCAAAGAACAAAGTTAGCACTTGACAACTCGGATTTTGAAAAGCTCAGAAATGAAAAGAACGGAGATAGGCAATCTTACTTCCTACTCTCCAGATGCCGTAAAATCCCGAGGGGGCAGCAAACAAAGAAAAATTAGTTCAGAAACCCATGGGCGCTTTCAGGAAGATCGATAATCAATTTACGGTTTCTAGCGCTCCTCACAAGTGTAATAGAAGGATGGTCTTTGTTCTTCGCAAATGTACACAAGTAGCGAATCTCTTCAAAGCTTGGAAGTCGGTCGAGTGTCCTCCTGAACAGTACACAGAGTCCCATCAAGATGGCGCAGCCATTGGGATGCAACTTGAAGGGTGAGATAGTTAATATAAGAAGGATCTATCGAAGAAAATCGTTAAAAGGGGGAATAGCTCCACTCAAGCACATCTGACGATTAACTGCGATAAAACCGAGAGGTGGCCTATCAGCAGTATCGTTTACCCCAGGAAGCAAAGCGTCTGCTTCAGCGATACCGAACTTGATACATAATTGACTGAACACCCGTTGATTTAGAGTAGTTGAAGTTCTTTCCGGTGGATTATCCAAGGGGTTAGTATTGGGAAGACCTCTCCAGCTTGCCCTACTTTCTCTTCTTGTTGAGAAGTCATTCTGCATAAGGAACTGGGTATTCAAATATGAAGGTGCACGTTTCCTAAAAGTGTGTGAAGTGTTGTGCAAAACAACTGAAATAATAAGTAAATAAAATAAAACTTGAGATAGTACTGATTGATGCACATCAATTCAGGAAGGTTTGAGGCTTGTTATTAAATCAAAGTTGTGTAGTATCAATGCAAATGATATTTAGCAATAAGCAGTGATAACTGTATGAATTTTGCGTTGATGCTCCATTTAAATCAGTTGATTCACATCACTTCATCTTAAATCAGATTTATACTAGTTTTCTTAAGTAAAGTATTAGTTCTTTAATCTAATCCATCAGTCGATGTGGGCGGTCGATGATGAGTATATTCACCTCGTTTTTCTGCAAATCTTGTGTTTAACAGATTGTTAGCATTAAAGTTAATGTAATCTGTAAAGAAGTGCAACAAGTTCGGGCATGATATCTCGGCAGTTCAAGGCATGAGACTTCAAGGCAAGGCAGTGCAAATTTGGCCAAGTCCTAGGTCGCATGAATACACACACGACCTAAAAAGTTAAGTCGAAAATAGCTTAAGTCGCAAGAAGTTAGGTCGGCCAAATTTGTTAGGTCGTAAAGGTTTTTAAGTCGATCAAATTTACTAGGTCGCTTCTGAAGCAACTCGGCAATGTCAAGCTATCTCCCATCAAAACCCCTATGCCCTACTCTCCAATCACGCTTTGCCATCAACCATTGCTTTGCTCGAGACACCACGGCATAACCCGCTATCCACTAACCCGTTAACATCACATGTCATTGTCTTTCCCAAACACCTAAAACTCCGTCATCTCCTCCGTGTTTCCTGAAAGCGCATTAAATCATAGGCCAATAAAACAACACAAGCAGGTCAATGGCGATCGGAGAACGAATCAGGAAGAAGTCTTACGGCGAAGTAACAAAAACCGTGTGGAAGTGGTTATGTGGAAATCGATGGCAAAAACAATGGAGAGGGGATCGATTTACCTAAGATTGTTGTTAAGAGTGAAGATCGAAGCAACAAGGAGTTTTGCATTGATGATTCTCGAGCTCAAGAATGGCAATGGCGGCGGTAGAATATAAGCAGTGGAATGAGGAGGAATAAACGAGCTAATAACTTATATAGGGGAACGAAAGGAAGACATATCGGCACGCGACCTAGCGAGCCTGTTGAGTCGCCCACGACCTAGAGCAGTTAGATCGAAGCACACGACCTATGACATAGGCGTATACTTCAAGGGGCAAGTGTTAACACCATCCTGAATAGCGACTCAGATACTTAAAGGATTCAAGCGAGCTAACGAGTTAAAGTGTGAGCGAGCTAACAAGGCCGAAGATCTAAAGCGACCTAACGTGATAAGCGACCGAACGTGATACAAGACCTAACGTAATAAGCGACCTAACGTGATACAAGACCTAACGTGATACAAAACCTAAGCATGTGACAACCTAACAACCTAAGCAGATCCACAACACGACCTAGTGACCAACACAGGGCAACAGTATATCGCAACAGAGGAATGCAGCGACCTAGCAACCTAATGAACTAAGCGACCTAGTAAGCTAACGACATAGCAAGTTTACGACCTAGCGGACCACGAGCTTCATATCCTTATGTCACTTAGTTATAGGTCGAAACTACACTAGATCGCTGCTACTCCTAAACCCAGCCTAGGTTGCTCCATCGGGTGCTTCGACATGTCTAGGTCGCCTACCATCCTCCCATAGGTCGTTACGACCTACTAACTCGCTCAGTTGACATAGTACAACCCTATTAAGCCGTAACCCATACTCTTTGGGTTTCCCACGACCTATGACCTACTCCTAGGTCGTTTATGACCTAAAGACCTACATCCAGATTTTCTCTATAAATACCCCGCCAGCTCCAACTGAAAGGGGACTTTTGGATCATTTCTAGAACGCCTATACTTTGCTGTTTTCTCGACTCCTTCAACACTTCAAACACTGAAGACACTTCAACGAACTTTGAGAGAGATCTAACACATTCAACATGAATTCGAAGAACTCTTCTACATTGAAGTTCTAGCTACTTGTCTTAGTTGTGTCGTAATCAAAGATCACTGTAAAAGTTGTAATCGAATCAGCAATAAAGAGGATTAAAGTGGACGTAGGCTTGACTTTAAGCGGAACCACTATAAAAAATGTCTCTCTTTACTACTTTTATATTATTTTCTTCTTATCTCTAGTTCCCGTACCATTGGGTGGTGCTTTCACATTTTCACTACTTACACCGGGGTGTTAGCGTCCAATTTTAGCGTTAACAATACCAAAAAAACTTTAACAACTGTGTACATTGTGGAGATTCCAGAAATGAATTAGGATAGTTTGGAGAATGATTTCTGTAAGGTATGATGTAACCCTGACTCCCGTGAGTTAGCTTAGATGTGACTAAAATCAGGAGCTATACCGGGCCAAGTGAGGTCATTCCTCCTAGCGGGCATATTTCTTCGATATTATATTTGATTTTGTGATTGATTTGGTAGCCACCCCTCGATTTTTGATTATGGGAGTGTGTCTGTGATGACCCGTCTTTCATTCCACAAAAAGACGCATCATCAATAAGAAAGAAAGGATTAGAAAAGAGAATAGATAGGAAAGAAAGAACTAAACAATATCAGAATCTCACAGCGGAACGAAAAATTATATTACATTACATAAGTATTTACATAATAGTCATATACATCTAACAAAGTTAAACAACTTTATACATCACATATAAGTCTATCATTACAAGCGAAAATACGACACAAAGCTACAAACATAGCAAAAATACAGATATCTATAAACGTTGAAGCCTCCTGCTCCAAGTCTCCTCCATAATTCATCAAAGCAAACTTGAATCCCTTGGCTACTCGTAAAAATTTGAGTACCCAAGAGTTTAAGAAAACAGAAAATAAACTCTAGGTCAGACATGGGTCTAGTATGAGTAAACGGGTTATAGTTGTTTAACTTTAAAAACATTTGAAAACAAAGGTATCTCGTAAGAACATGCCAAAAATAAACATGTCAAGTTTTAACCTTACGATAAACAAAACATTTGATAGGAAATCCAGTGATATTATAATAGTGTTTAGGGTTTTCAAATAAATATTCACATAGCCGAAATTGTTACATTCATTAAATTCTAGCATACATAGGTATACAATGAAGTTCGAGATCACTTATTGGAGATTGGATTCCATACAATGGCAGGGCTACTTTGGTACCGCTCATCATAGTACCTAGTCTGGATCAGAGTACTGAGGATACACCCTGATCCCCAGCCACACAAGACCGAAACTACCCCTTACTGGATAATCCGAAATAAGACAATCCCATAGTTGGCGCGACCAACTTCCCACACAGCCGAACAAAAGGGACCTCTAGACAGGGGAAAATCTCATCCTACTTGAGTGCTACCCACTTAGCCTTGCTACACCTCCCCTGTTTTAGCCATTCCCGGTTGATGATGCTTGAGCCTACGATTACCTTTTTAGAACACATATCTTGGAATGCTCATCATCCTCCAATGATGATGGTTTGAAAGCATTCATCCATACAAGTCCATTATGGGTTCGAACGAAACCGAAGGCACTATCTCGCTACACTTATTTTGGAATCACCCTCAGAGTTAACGACAATAGCCCTTGCACTTTGAATCTTCATCTCGATCGAAGGAACTATCTCATTTAACTCATTTTGGAATCACCCTCAAAGTTAACGAAAATAGACCTTCCTCTTTGAATCTTCATCTTGATATTCACTTAAGATTTCACGACCTGTCGTTTAATTAGGATCGCTGTGGTTTTCGAATATCCAATTTGGAAATCTGATCCTAGTTTCATCGAAATCCAAGCGTTTCTTAAAGTCAAGTTGTTTTAAGTTTTTAACAATCTAATTTATTACTTAGCATAACATATTCACACAGATAATTCACATTATCACATATAGATAATCCATATTATCACAATTCAACCAAAGCATCTCATATCACATAGCATCACATATCACATATCAGGGGTATCAAATAATCCAAGGCATTTAATATCATTCAATCGTCCATAAGCAAGATTAATTAGTCACACCATTTCCAATTAGTTTAAATAAATTAAATTAATTACTTCAATCACTATTAAATCCTGCTTACGTAACATTAATTAATTACAAACCAATTAATTAATCATCCTTTAATTACCCTCTTAATTCATTCAATCATACATAAGCAAGATTAATTAGTCACACCATTTCTAATTAATTTAAATAAATTAATATTATTTAATTACATTAACTAATTGGCCTTTAATTAATCACATCGATTAATTATCCTTTAACCATTCACATTAATAACCTTTAATTACTCTTATTAATTAATTATACTATAATTAATTGCATTAATTAATGATCCTTAATTAATTACATTAATTAATTATCCTTAAATTACTTACATTGATTAATTATCTTTTAATTAATCTCATTCATTAATTAACTAACCCTTTAATTAATTACCTTAATTAATCAATTCTTTAATTAATTACACTACGTAATTAATCCTTAATTACTCCCATTAAGTAATTTCCCTTTAATTACTTTTATTAAATAATTTCCCTTTAATTAATTACATTCAGTAGTTATCCATTAATTACTTAGACTAAGTAATTACGTTTAATAATTACATTAAGTAATTATACTTAATCAACTTCATTAAGTGATTATCCTTAATTAATTAAATTAATTAACTATTTTAAATTAATTATATTAATTTATTTATCTCTTAATCACTAGTTAATGATCCTTTAATTACATTCCTTAACTATCCATTAAATACCTTCATTAAGTAGTTAATCCTTTGATTATTAACATAAATTAATTAATCCTTATTAATTTCACTAAGTGATTAACCTTTAGTTAATTTCACTAAGTAATTATCTTTAATTAATCACAACCTTAATTGATTAAAGATAAATTCTTTGTCTTAATTAATTACCTAGTTACATCATTAAAGTTTATTTTGAAAATCATTTGGGAATTAATTACATAATTAATCTAATATAATTATGTAACGACCCGATATTTTCAACTATTCGCATCCACACATGTCGGACTTGAATTGCTCAAAATACCACGTTGTAAATAAAATTTGGCAAATCTCAGAATATACAGTAAATAAATAATCACAGAATCACAAACACAGAATCAAAATACTTGCAGGGGAATTTAAAAATACTTAGTGGTTCATGAATCCACTATAAATAGTCTCAATCAAATAAAAATTACATAGTCTTTAATCCAAATATAGTTTTAAATCGTCAGTAGAACAATCCAAATGTCCACTAGTCTTGATTCCAAAAAATTTAGATAAAGAACTGGAAGGGAAGTTTGCCAACAGCTTGAAAGTGATCTATAGAAATCCTAGCTCCGGGATGAAACTGAACTGCAACTCAGGATGACCTGAGCGTAAAATAAAACATAAACACTCGAGTTAGGACATACATACTTATATAGTGTAAGCTAATTCAAGTGTACTATAATATAGAGCAAGTAACTTAAAGGATGCTTGGGACCGCCCATCCTCAAAGGATCCGTTAAACTATTTACTATGTAGTAATATTCGATATTATAATAATGTCTATTAGTAAAATAAACTTACTTTAAAATAGCGTTAAGAGGTTACCCATATAGCCCTTAACACACATAATGCCAATAGTCTATACAGTACCTGCATATATCCTGATCGGGAGACTACGAGAAGATACTCCATAGGTACGACACAAATCAAACTCGTATAGGGCTCGCAATGGTAGGTGACACGGCACAACTAGGCAATGCCAGGGTAGATATACCAATTACGCTTCTGGACCGGTAGAAATGCGCAGCGCGCAGCTACCGCCCACCTCGAACAACACTTCCAAATCAAAGGTGCGCACCAAACAATCACAAAAGCAATAGAATGGCATACGAAGAAGTGCGTTCGATCAGAGGTGCTACCTCATTAATCCGTCAATCGCTGCTGTTTTAGCCACCTTATGCCAACTCACGGGAGTCGGGTCCACGTATTTACCTCAAAGAAAACGTCACCACCATCCTACTTCATTCTGGAATCTCCACCGCGTACACGGTTGTCAAAGTGGTTTTCGGTATCGACAGAGAGTATGCCCTATATCCGATCCCGGTCTCTTTAACAACCAAACGTTATTATAATCCGTGGTAACAACTTTTAAAAACGGTATTGATACTAAAAAAATCAAAATAAATTTCAAATACCTTTCAGTATCATAGTATCACTTCAAACATCATTTATTTAAACATCGGTCATTTTATAAAATACCATTTAAATCTATTTATTTTATTTAGGGATTAATTACCTTTCAACTTACATTTAAAAGTTAAATTCTTCCATTCAAAACCATTTAAAGTCAATTCCTTATTTTTATTAATTACATATTAAATTCCAAAATTTAAGCCTTTTCCCAAAGATTATTTCTATTAAATTTTACTAAAACAATCAAAATTCAGTTTCCGTAGCACTTATAAAAATGCTACCTAAAGTCATAGGTTAAAACAGTTCATTTACAAAAGACAGCATTTTAGCGCTGTAATAAATTATTAACTTAACAATTAAATTTTAAATCCCCAAATATAACTTATTATCAATTATTTTACTTAACTAAAATCTCACTTTTAACAAAAATTTAGAATTTCCCAAAATCAGTTATATTCCAAAATTTTACTTAGACTTTCATTTTTTTAACATTTTGACTCATTCAAAAATCATTATAAATTTTATAAAATCCTTTAAATACATTTTAAACCAGAATATTATAAACTTTCCATTTAAAAATATTTTTAAACATTTCAGAAAAATATTATATAAACCACGGGTCTGTATATAGTTTTCTAGCCTAGGTCAAGTGTTACATCCCGCCTTTTCGCACACTTTAAACCGACACACGTGCCAATTAAAAGCATACGTAAGGGCGGATTGTTATGGGGTAAATAAGAAAAACAGAGAAGAAATAAAACAAAATAGAATCTCACAGCGAAAGGATAAAATATAATAATAAATATACAGTTCATAAACGGTTACAAAACAGTTAATTCTTTTTTATACAATAAATATCAGAGTTACACATACCAATACAAACAATGCAGCGGAATAGAAACAGTGTGGTGCAATACTATAAATAATAATAATACGGATTCTTCGTCTTCGTCCTCCAAAGCTAAAGTCTTCGATCCTGAAACGCTCGGACTGACCCGAGCGAATTTGAAAAGACAAAAACACTCGAGTCAGAACTAAAAGATCTTATGTGAGTTAAATTAACAGAAATAAATATGAGTACAGTAACTCAAGAGATGCTCGGGATTTACATCTCCTAAGGATCCGTTAAACTATTTACTATGTAGTATATTGCGCTATTATAATAGTGTCTATTTGTAAAATAAACTTACTTTTAAATAGCGTTAAGGCTTTACATTTTCCACCTTAACACGTAAAATGCCAATAGTCTATACAGTACCGTAATACCTCCTGATCGGGAGGCTACTAGAGGATACTCCATAGGTACGACACAAATAGAAACTCGTAGTAAAGGCTCGGTATGGTAGGTGACACGGCACAACTAGGCAATGCCAGGGTAGATATACCAATTGCTATCCAGGCTGGTGGAAACGCGTAGCCGCAGTTACCGCCCACCTAGGACTAACTTCCCAAAATCAAAATATAGAAGTGGCCACTGAATCAATCCAAGTCAAAGTATAATATCGAAGAGGAGGGTCCGATCAGAGGAATGACCTCATTGGCCTGAGAATCGCTCCTGTTTTAGCCACCTTATGCCAACTCACGAGAGTCGGGTCCACGTATTTATCTTACACGAAACGTCGCCACCACCTACTTCATTCTGGAATCTCCACCGCGTACACGGTTAGTCAAAGTGGTTTTCGGTATCGACAGAGAGTATGTCCATATCCGATCCCGGTCTCTTTGCCAACCCATCGTTATTATAACACCGCGGTCATTTAAAAATAGGTTATACTTTAAAAATCAGAATAAACATTCCATTTCATAACCATGAATACGATATCATTTCAAAACCCAAAACCATATTTTATCACTTATCTCAAATATAATTCCTTTCCAAAATCATAATGCTTTAACTTCATAACGTCTGAAAATCAAATATTTTCAAAGCATAATATTTTGAAAATCATAATTTAAAACCATAACTTCTAAAAACTTGAATGGTTTGGACATTCAACGGTATATGAATTAAATGGTTTAACTTAAATGTTACTTTGTAAAGAAAATAGTTCTCATGGCTTTACAAATACATTTCTTTATTAAAGTCTAAACCAAAATTTGTATTATCTCTCTCAAGTTCCAAAACCACTTCAATTTATATATATATACGTATATCCATTTGGAGTATTAATATTTCAAACTAAAGTTGGATTTTATTCTTTCAACAAATCGAATGTTCTATTAATTAGTCTTGAATATTCACATAAAATCCATAAATAAATAAAAACTCCAATTTCTAGTAATAAAATATATATTTTTCAATTCAAATTATACTAGAATATTCATTTCAATTTATCTTGGGAAAAATCCAATTATAAATATCATATCTTAAAATTTCCAAACTTAACATTTAAACATATGATATAAATTATCAAACTCCATTTTCTTAATTTTTTTTTCCATTTTAATAAAGAGATTTATACACCTTTTAATTTCAAAATTTTCAACTTCATATGTATATATATGGAAGAATAATATTTATACAATATTATATTTAAGATTATTATAAACCGTATTCCATCCAAACCATAGAAATCACATTAAAATAGTTATATATAGACCGCGGTGCCTGTATATAATTTTCTATCCTATGGTCAAGTGATACGGATATTTATCATTTCAATCCGCAATTTAAAAGATATAAAATTTTGCGGTTGTATATCATTTCAAACCACAATCCCGAATGAAAGGAAATATGCATGATAATTTGCAATTTAATGATATACAATAAAACATCCATCAACATCACCCATCATCCAATCACAATCATCAAGCAATATCAATCAATAACAATTTATATTTGATAATATATAACAGGTAATAACTGGCAATTTTATTCAGATTAAATTTAACAACTATTAATCTACAGTCTATATTCAGTAATAAATTATATAACTGTTAACTAGCAGTTCATATACAAACAAATAAATTTTAACTGTAAATTTATACGCAATAAATTAATTAAATTAACAGTTAAATTAAATAAATGCAATTCGACAGATATGAATAAAATAAACATGCCAAATACTCATAAATAAATTTCTATTCATTTGTAAAATTTATTTAAACAAACATAAAAGCTTCTAGTAGTTGTGAGTGGGTTAAAACACTCACCTTTTGAATTTAAATCGAATTTAAATTCGATTTAAACCCAAAAATTCGCCCTTCTCGGAATTCGTCCAAACCAGCGTCAAAACGTCAGAAATTCCGATACGATCCCAGCAAAACAAACCACGCGTGAATCCGAGCTCGTATGCAAAAGTTATGAAAATTTAAAAAATGGAAAATTCTGGTCCTGGGTCGACTTCGGGTTCGACTTCGATGCGCTGCCTCAATTCCCCGGTGCCTGCTTGGAGTTCTCGCCAAAACGACCCGGAGCAACCCGAGTCATTTTCTTCCTGACCCGAAGTTCCTCTAGGGTTTTCTCCCCTGAAACCCGAAGCGCGACCAGAAGCTGCTGCAGATTCGCAATTTTTCTTTTTCTTTTTTTTTTTAAAAAAAAATTTGATTTTTTTTTTTTTTTTGGAATTTGGGAATTAGGTTTTTTTTTCTGCCATTAGAATGAGGAGGTGAGAAGGAGATGTATGTATAGAAAATGAAAATAAGGAGTGGCTAGGGTTTATAACCGTGCTTATATAGGTAGACTAGAGATAGCGTAGATGGATCGGATAAGTGAACGTACGAAACAAACTATGGCCCAAAAAGCCCGCTATGCCTCCGGAACCGAATTTATTAAATCTATATATCCAAATAGGTATTTTAAGATATTCTGAACGCGATGGAAAAAGTTTCACGTCCAAATTTGATCGTATGAAGAAGTTATGCTGAAAACAAAATTTCCAAATTGATTTCAAATTGATTTTATTAAAATTGATTTCAAGGCGTTTCACGCCCGTACGATCAAACGACAAGTCCGATCGAAACGAAACTTGAAATCCTATAATAAATCACCGATACGGATCCGATGAAACTGGTTTCGTCGAAATCCGAGTCCGTAGCCAAAATGGCTATTTTTAATATTCATTAAATAAATTAAATAAATTATAAAAATACAATTTTTACATCTAAATTCAAAAATTGACCAAATTTCTCCCTTTAAATTTTCTTAATTATTTACTCCAATTCTAAACAATTTAAGTGTCAATAGTTGTTCTATTCATCAATTCAAATGTAAATTCTTAACTTCAATATTAATTCCAATTTTAATAAATTCAACATTATAAGTTTGATTAAATTTATTAAATTCACTTTCTTTCTATTATTCAAGGTTATTGATGCCAATTTAATGAAACTAACATTGGCTCAATATCTATACATTAAAAATCTCAATTCTAAACTTAGATCTCAACTTATGAAATAGTTAAATAATAAATTCCATCTAAATCTACATCTTCCTACTATCTAAATATTTAGAAAAATTACTTACCACTTTTTATTGTAAATTTCTAAACTAGTAGATTTGTGTCATTTCTAGCCCTTTGGATATTTTATATTAACTAAAAGCAAATTTACATATAATTTCCATCGTCAATTATTTTAGTGAATAAATCTTCAAAGGTTACTGCAATTAATCCCATAAATTGCAATAAATTCTAATAAATTTGAATCTATTTGATTACAACTCACAAATAAATCAATTATTCCCCAACTACAAAGTTACCGTTTCTTATATATATCACTACAGTAATACTTCCAAATGTTCATCCTTTGTTTGCATAAATTACTGTATTCAATTGAATTGTAATATTGTTAACTTACACATAAATAAAACTTAACAACTAATAGAATAAATAACTTACAAAATTTGTTGTCATAAATATATTTTATAAGTCTACACTTAATTATTATCTTACAATACGTTTTTACGTTACTATAAAATTTATACACTCTTCCGTTACCATATTAATAATTACTAAAGTAACGTTCATTCTTAATAACAACGTTATACTATTCAACATATAAAAGGACTCCATTCTCCAAATACATTCATTTATATTTATTCCCTTAAAGTTCTCCTTTATTGACTAGACACATTAATTTAGATTCATTTACATCGAATGCCCTTCTTAGCTATATACTCAATACATGTTAAATCTACATAATTTTTACCCTTTTATTCAAATTCACTTATACCATCAATAACAAAATGTTGCCCTAAATTTAGATTCAATTATATACATTAGATAAATGGATAAACTTTTGTAATTATCCCATATATGAAAATATTTTTATGCATACATTTCCCCTTACTTACTATGCATTCATTTATTAAATTACTAATTGCCTTAGTCAACTTATCCCCTATTTACTACCAAATTTCAAATTTAATTATGGCTTATCAATACATAAAATTTACATAGGCAAAACAAATTTTATTACTATCTTAAGTCCATTTATTATTGACAACATTCATTAAATTTCCTTATCAACACTTATTGCATTGATTTATTCAGCGGTCAACTTTTATTTACTTACTATCCATTTTACAATCCAATGTAAGTCTTCCACTATTTATTTTATATTAAATGAATTCCATTCTACTTAATCTTTTTATTGATATTCACTAATTCAACCCTTATATCAGTTTCTTATATTTAACTTTAAATCAAATTGTGACAATCTACATTATCCAAATCTATTGTCATAAAATTTTATTGTTACACTAAATTACAACTACTATACCAAATTTCTACATTTATTCTCAATTAGATTAGAAATTATATTAATTCAATTCATTTAATATTATTAATTTAACGGGTCGTTACAATCTCCCCCACTCAAAGCTTTTCGTCCCCGAAAAGGAAAAAGAAGGGAGAAGGAAGAATAAACAGTACATCTTATTTCAAATATTAACTTATAAACAATAATTTACTGGATTAATTTCCTTTAATGAAATATACCCGTTTATAATCATTACAACCTTTTTTACTTAAATCATTAAAGTTTGGAAAATATTCAACAAAATTCTAAGTCCAAAATTTACGAAAATTTTTGGCAGAGTCTCCTTTGTACGGTGAGGCTCGAGAGAAAATATAATATCAAAATATACAAATATATTACATATATTATCAAAATATTATATCCCAACACGGGAAAAATAGCGCTTTAAACGTAATCCGAAAACGTACCTATTTATCGGGCAATATACGCTTTATTATTTTGGAACCAAAAGCAGTAGCAGTTGCTTCCATCACCTGTATTCACTTATATAATCTAAAAGGTTAAATATTTATTTTAAAGTGAACTATTCAAGTGGATTCAATCATTAATCAACCAAACAATTCAACAACCATCAACCTTACAAACAGCATACATACACAAACAAAGCAACCATTTAATCCATCAAACAAATAGTTGTTTGGGTTCAAACTTGAAATTTGTATGAAATGAATGAACTATCAAGTGCATCCTTTACTCAACAGTCTTAGATGGAACAAAGATAGATACTTATTCATTTAGCCACTTCAAATTTCTTACCCAACAACATAAATCAAACAACACAATTCAAACCAACACCCAAATTTATTTATTATACATTTATCTCATGCTTCAATGGTTTGATTTTCTTCCTTTCATTCATGGAGGGGTTTCTATATTTCTTACAAATTTTCATTTTCCATTTATCACAAAATTCATTATATTTGTATTCCAATTTATTTACTAAAGTTTCTATCATCTATTTATACTACTTACCTTTAGTTAGTAAAATTTCCAATTTAACTTAAGTCTATACAATTAATTCTCATTAATAATAGCAAATTAATAGAGTACCTTTATTACCTTACTCTTCACTTGTAAGATTTCCCCTTACATTTTCCTACTAACATTGCAACTTTTTATTATATGGTAAGTTATGTATGTTTTAAGAATGTAAGTGAAAATTTACAAGTTTCTTCTCCATTCCTTTAATTAATATATATTCGTTTTATAAATTACAATTTCGACTTACCTTTAATCTCATTCATTTATTTAATGTTGAAGTTTCCATTATATTTAATTACAGTAACCCTCTACTTACACTTAATTTATTATCCTTATAACTTGCATTCCTATAAGTGAAAGATTTTACTCATTCATTAACTATGGATTGCAGTCATTTATATTTTTTCCTACTTTCCATTATATTAGAATAGGGGAAATTAAGGCGTACTTAAGTTAATAACCCTACAATCAAACTTTATAAATTAAGGAATTTCATTTTATTTACTTAAGTTCATATCACCTATTAATAATTCTTGACTTATTTTCAGTAAAATTTCAATTATAACTTAAGTTTATACCACTAAATACTTATTTATATAATAGAAATTCATAGAATAATCCAAAATTTCCAACATTTCAACTTGCATAATATTCTATTCAAATCTCTTAATTAACATTTCAACCTTTCATATTTGGTAAGTTATATATGTTTAAAGAGAAATGCAATTGAACTTATACTAGTTTAATCTCAATTCTTTTAATTCATTGATTTTCCAATAAATCTTTACCATTATTTATAATTTAATTTTTTTACTTCCTTTATACTTAGCATTAATTCTCTTACTTATTAGAGGTTTTCAATCCATTTATTACTTACTTTTTTTTATTCCACTAAAATTTAACAATTAATTAATGGAAAATTTTAGAATTAAATTCCGGGTCAAATTTCAATTTATTTTTGAAATAATAGATAATTAATTTCTTACAACTTTTATATCTCTAATTACCTTTAATTAATTAAAATTTTAAATAATTTCAAAACAAATCTGCAGTAGAATTTACTACAGTGGCCTTTCCCTTCGAAACTCGAAAATGAAAGTCGATGATGCGGCCGTCATCACCGAAATTATTTTCCAGCGACAGAGAGGAAAGTACAAACTTATTTTCTTCAAAATCCTCTTAAACCAATTCTTTCGAATTATACTAAATATTTATATAAGAAAATATTTATAAACCAAATCATTATATTTCATAAAACCTTTGAAAGAAGATTTCAAAAATCCCGGACTTAAGTTCTAAAATCTCCAATTTGATTTATTATAATTTCAACTTAGCTTTAATTGTTATAAATATTTTTATTTCCTAACACCCAATCTATAGCAACCAAATATATATATATATATATATATATATATCTTTATAAAAATATTTTTTATATATAGAAAATATAATAGGCAAAATTATTTCATTCACCTATATTAAAAACAAATATTATGTCGGTCTGTCCTATTAAGTGTTTAGAAATCCCTATTGATGGCATAACGTCCCATGCATCAACCAGAATTTATAAATACAAAACGGAACAGAGTAACATAATATTAAAATCTTTTTACAAAACTAACAAATACGCTCTCTCATATATATACACTCAGCGACTCCCATAGGGTATTACTACCCTATTAACAAAGAGTCGAACCCCACAAAGCCAAGGTTTATCGCTAAACCAAAGCTCTGATACCTACTGTTACATCCCGCCTTTTCGCACACTTTAAACCGACACACGTGCCAATTAAAAGCATACGCAAGGGCGGATTGTTATGGGGTAAATAAGAAAAACAGAGAAGAAATAAAACAAAATAGAATCTCACAGCGGAAGGATAAAATATAATAATAAATATACAGTTCATAAACGGTTACAAAATAGTTAATTCTTCTTTATACAATAAATATCAGAGTTACACATACCAATACAAACAATGCAGCGGAATAGAAAGAGTGTGGTGCAATACTATAAATAATAATAATACGGATTCTTCGTCTTCGTCCTCCAAAGCTAAAGTCTTCGATCCTGAAACACTCGGACTGACCCGAGCGAATTTGAAAAGACAAAAACACTCGAGTCAGAACTAAAAGATCTTATGTGAGTTAAATTAACAGAAATAAATATGAGTACAGTAACTCAAGAGATGCTCGGGATTTACATCTCCTAAGGATCCGTTAAACTATTTACTATGTAGTATATTGCGCTATTATAATAGTGTCTATTTGTAAAATAAACTTACTTTTAAATAGCGTTAAGGCTTTACATTTTCCACCTTAACACGTAAAATGCCAATAGTCTATACAGTACCGTAATACCTCCTGATCGGGAGGCTAGCAGAGGATACTCCATAGGTACGACACAAATAGAAACTCGTAGTAAAGGCTCGGTATGGTAGGTGACACGGCACAACTAGGCAATGCTAGGGTAGATATACCAATTGCTATCCAGGCTGGTGGAAACGCGTAGCCGCAGTTACCGCCCACCTCGGACTAACTCCCCAAAATCAAAATATAGAAGTGGCCACTGAATCAATCCAAGTCAAAGTATAATATCGAAGAGGAGGGTCCGATCAGAGGAATGACCTCATTGGCCTGAGAATCGCTCCTGTTTTAGCCACCTTATGCCAACTCACGGAAGTCGGGTCCACGTATTTACCTTACAGGAAACGTCGCCACCACCTACTTCATTCTGGAATCTCCACCGCGTACACGGTTAGTCAAAGTGGTTTTCGGTATCGACAGAGAGTATGTCCATATCCGATCCCGGTCTCTTTGCCAACCCATCGTTATTATAACACCGCGGTCATTTAAAAATAGGTTATACTTTAAAAATCAGAATAAACATTCCATTTCATAACCATGAATACGATATCATTTCAAAACCCAAAACCATATTTTATCACTTATCCCAAATATAATTCCTTTCCAAAATCATAATGCTTTAACTTCATAACGTCTGAAAATCAAATATTTTCAAAGCATAATATTTTGAAAATCATAATTTAAAACCATAACTTCTAAAAACTTGAATGGTTTAGACATTCAACGGTATATGAATTAAATGGTTTAACTTAAATGTTACTTTGTAAAGAAAATAGTTCTCATGGCTTTACAAATACATTTCTTTATTAAAGTCTAAACCAAAATTTGTATTATCTCTCTCAAGTTCCAAAACCACTTCAATTTATATATATATATACGTATATCCATTTGGAGTATTAATATTTCAAACTAAAGTTGGATTTTATTCTTTCAACAAATCGAATGTTCTATTAATTAGTCTTGAATATTCACATAAAATCCATAAATAAATAAAAACTCCAATTTCTAGTAATAAAATATATACTTTTCAATTCAAATTATACTAGAATATTCATTTCAATTTATCTTGGGAAAAATCCAATTATAAATATCATATCTTAAAATTTCCAAACTTAACATTTAAACATATGATATAAATTATCAAACTCCATTTTCTTAATTTTTTTTTCCATTTTAATAAAGAGATTTATACACCTTTTAATTTCAAAATTTTCAACTTCATATGTACATATATGGAAGAATAATATTTATACAATATAAAATTTAAGATTATTATAAACCGTATAACTTCATATGTACATATATGGAAGAATAATATTTATACAATATAAAATTTAAGATTATTATAAACCGTATTCCATCCAAACCATAGAAATCACATTAAAATAGTTATATATAGACCGCGGTGCCTGTATATAATTTTCTATCCTATGGTCAAGTGATACGGATATTTATCATTTCAATCCGCAATTTAAAAGATATAAAATTTTGCGGTTGTATATCATTTCAAACCACAATCCCGAATGGAAGGAAATATGCATGATAATTTGCAATTTAATGATATACAATAAAACATCCATCAACATCACCCATCATCTAATCACAATCATCAAGCAATATCAATCAATAACAATTTATATTTGATAATATATAACAGGTAATAACTGGCAATTTTATTCAGATTAAATTTAACAACTATTAATCTATAGTCTATATTCAGTAATAAATTATATAACTGTTAACTAGCAGTTCATATACAAACAAATAAATTTTAACTGTAAATTTATACGCAATAAATTAATTAAATTAACAGTTAAATTAAATAAATGCAATTCAACAGATATGAATAAAATAAACATGCCAAATACTCATAAATAAATTTTTATTCATTTCTAAAATTTATTTAAACAAACATAAAAGCTTCTAGTAGTTGTGAGTGGGTTAAAACACTCACCTTTTGAATTTAAATCGAATTTAAATTCGATTTAAACCCAAAAATTCGCCCTTCTCGGAATTCGTCCGAACCTGCGTCAAAACGTCACAAATTCCGATACAATCCCAGCAAAACAAACCGCGCGTGAATCCGAGCTCGTATGCAAAAGTTATGAAAATTTGAAAAATGGAAAATTCTGGTCCTGAGTCGACTTCGGTGCGCCGCCTCAATTCCCCGGTGCCTGCTTGGAGTTTTCACCGAAACGACCCGGAGCGACCCTAGTCATTTTCTTCCTAACCCGAAGTTGCTCTACTGTTTTCTCCCCTGAAACCCGAAGCGCGACCAGAAGCTGCTGCAGATCCGCAATTTTTCTTTTTTCTTTTTTAAATTTGAATTTTTTTTTTTTTTTGGAATTTGGGAATTAGGTTTTTTTTTCTGCCATTAGAATGAGGAGGTGAGAAGGAGATGTATGTATAGAAAATGAAAATAAGGAGTGGCTAGGGTTTATAACCGTGCTTATATAGGTAGACTAGAGATAGCGTAGATGGATCGGATAAGTGAACGTACGAAACAAACTATGGCCCAAAACGCCCGCTATGCCTCCGGAACCGAATTTATTAAATCTATATATCCAAATAGGTATTTTAAGATATTCTGAACGCGATGGAAAAAGTTTCACGTACAAATTTGATCGTATGAAGAAGTTATGCTGAAAACGAAATTTCCAAATTGATTTCAAATTGATTTTATTAAAATTGATTTCAAGGCGTTCCACGCCCGTACGATCAAACGAAAAGTCCGATCGATACGAAACTTGAAACCCTATAATAATTCACTGATACGGATCCGACGAAACTGGTTTCGTCGAAATCCGAGTCCGTGGCCAAAATGGCTATTTTTAATATTCATTAAATAAATTAAATAAATTATAAAAATCCAATTTTTACATCTAAATTCAAAAATTGACCAAATTTCTCCCTTTAAATTTTCTTCATTATTTACTCTAATTCTAAACAATTTAAGTGTCAATAGTTGTTCTATTCATCAATTCAAATGTAAATTCTTAACTTCAATATTAATTCCAATTTTAATAAATTCAACATTATAAGTTTGATTAAATTTATTAAATTCACTTTCTTTCTATTATTCAAGGTTATGGATGCCAATTTAATGAAACTAACATTGGCTCAATATCTATACATTAAAAATCTCAATTCTAAACTTAGATCTCAACTTATGAAATAGTTAAATAATAAATTCCATCTAAATCTACATCTTCCTACTATCTAAATATTTAGAAAAATTACTTACCACTTTTTATTGTAAATTTCTAAACTAGTAGATTTGTTTCATTTCTAGCCCTCTGGATATTTTATATTAACTAAAAGCAAATTTACATATAATTTCCATCGTCAATTATTTTAGTGAATAAATCTTCAAAGGTTACTGCAATTAATCCCATAAATTGCAATAAATTCTAAAAATTTGACTCTATTTGATTACAACTCACAAATAAATCAATTATTCCCCAACTACAAAGTTACCGTTTCTTATATATATATATCACTACAGTAATACTTCCAAATGGTCATCCCTTGTTTGCATAAATTACTGTATTCAATTGAATTGTAATATTGTTAACTTACACATAAATAAAACTTAACAACTAATGAATAAATAACTTACAAAATTTGTTGTCATAAATATATTTTATAAGTCTACACTTAATTATTATCTTACATTACGTTTTTACGTTACTATAAAATTTATACACTCTTCCGTTACCATATTAATAATTACTAAAGTAACATTCATTCTTAATAACAACGTTATACTATTCAACATATAAAAGGACTACATTCCCCAAATACATTCATTTATATTTATTCCCTTAAAGTTCTCCTTTATTGACTAGACACATTAATTTAGATTCATTTACATCGAATGCCCTTCTTAGCTATATACTCAATACATGTTAAATCTACATAATTTTTACCCTTTTATTCAAATTCACTTATACCATCAATAACAAAATGTTGTCCTAAATTTAGATTCAATTATATACATTAGATAAATGGATAAACTTTTGTAATTATCCCATATATGAAAATATTTTTATGCATACATTTCCCCTTACTTACTATGCATTCATTTATTAAATTACTAATTGCCTTAATCAACTTATCCCCTATTTACTACCAAATTTCAAATTTAATTATGGCTTATCAATACATAAAATTTACATAGGCAAAACAAATTTTATTACTATCTTAAGTCCATTTATTATTGACAACATTCATTAAATTTCCTTATCAACACTTATTGCATTGATTTATTCAGCGGTCAACTTTTATTTAGTTACTATCCATTTTACATTCCAATGTAAGTCTTCCACTATTTATTTTATATTAAATGAATTCCATTCTACTTAATCTTTTTATTGATATTCACTAATTCAACCCTTATATCAGTTTCTTATATTTAACTTTAAATCAAATTGTGACAATCTACATTATCCAAATCTATTGTCATAAAATTTTATTGTTACACTAAATTACAACTACTATACCAAATTTCTACATTTATTCTCAATTAGATTAGAAATTATATTAATTCAATTCATTTAATATTATTAATTTAACGGGTCGTTACATCAAGTGATACGGATATATATCATTTCAATCCGCAATTTACAAGGAAAACCCGGGTTCTATCATTTAAACCCGCAATCCCAAGTAAAATAATAAATAATTAAATAAATAAATGGATAAATAATTATCGTTCAGGCCTATCATTTCAGCCTATAACGATCTCAAATTTACAGGGAACTTGTAGTGTGATTAACCGTAAATAAGCATTAAATGGTATAACTGCAATAATATCACAATAAATAAACAACTAATGATGTGTCAATTAATAATGGGGTACAATTACATCTGAATAACATCATAGATTTATATCACAGGCAGATAAAATTTAATAAAATAAATTTACAATTACACTTGTGATAAATTCACAGATATATATGTATGTTTGTCTGGTGACAAACACTCATCTGAATGCTGCAGAAAATTTGATTCCCAAACGATGGTAATACTTGAAAAAAAAAAAGAAAACGTACAGAAGCACGATCAAACTGATGCGGAGGCTGCGACCAGATTTTATTTTTGAAAAGGAAACGAATTAATTTAAACGTCAAGCCAAGTAAAATTTTAATATGAAACAAAAAGGACGAACAGACAATTTGACCCGTAAGCTCGACCACTCCTGTAACGTCAACGGATTTTCGTTCTTCGAAAATTCAACATCGACACTCACTTTATCGACTGCCGAGAAATCGAAGGCCGAAAACCGAGATGTTATGGGTTTTAAAAAGAAAAGAAAAGAAAGAAGAGAGAAAAAGAAGAAAGAAAAAGAAAAATAGAGGGAAAAGAAGATAGACAATTTTTAGAAAACAGAGAAAGAAAACAGAGAATTTGAAAAATAGAACGGACAGAAAGGAAACAACAGAACAACAACAGAATCTCACAATTCGCAGCGGAACAACATATAATAATAAATGAATAATCTTTAAACAAAGAACTATATCAGTTATTACATTACATTTCATTTCATTACATCATATCATCAGAGTGTACAACAACATACAACAACAACAGTGCAGCGGAAAAAGAAATACTATATACTAGTAATACGCCATGCCATCCAGCTTGCCTCCAGCAACTCCAGAATATCCAGAATATCCTGATAAACCTAACTCTTAACTGCCCGTGTGGAAATTGGTGGGCACCCAGAGTTTAGGAAGGAAAACAATAAACTCCAAGTCAGTCATGTGACTGGTGTGAGAACTCAAAACAGTTTATTTATTTTAAAATCAAAAAGAGGGATATTTTTAAATTAATTCGCAATGCTTTTTAAAAATGAGACTACCATAAGGCCTCCCGCACACACACACATGCAAACGCAGAATCGGAGGAGATTTCTCCTTATGATAGTCAAAGATGCTTGATACGCATTTAAAAGAACATTTCATATTATTATTAGTGCATAGTGTAGGAAAAATATTTCGAAAGTAGAATATAAATCTTAGCCAGCATAGACATTTCGAACTATGCCTACTATAGCTACCATCCAAACAGTGGTGACCACTATAAGTGAATGGCAGGTTCTACAACTAATACCGTACAAATTTCGTATTGGGAATTGGATTTCCAACAAATGGTCAGGCCAAGGAACTTCCCATTGCCACTGAGAATGCCTCTGGATGGACATCCCCGAGAACCAAACCGGATCTCTGCCAACACAAGGCCGGGTTACCCCTAACTGGGTAACTACTGACACGAGCACGCCATTCCCCGGTCCTTTAGGACCTTTTCAACCGAGCGCTCGATATCCAATTCACACAATCATAAAGTGTTTTCAACATGAGTAAGTATCTGGGCTCCATACCATGATACCACCCCTTTCCAGAAGGAAATGCACATACCCTAAGGGGAGCTACAGCAACCCCTAATAACCTTGCCGCATCTTTCCTGTTTTGACCATTTCCGGGATGTGAGGCTCGACGAATTCACGTCCACAAAAACATACTTTATACAAAAGCCATGCTTTGGGTCAACAAATGATCAACACAATGATCACTAAGATAGACGATCAAATAAATGATCCTATCACAATAATCAACACAATGATCATTTCAGCATCACTCAGCATGTCACATTACCAAAATGGGATATATCGCTGATAACTTCAACTATATAACCTTTGAGCTCGTACGTCTCAAAGAAGGGTGTTAAGCAAAGAATAAATTCTCCTCCACCAACAGAAATATATTTGAAAGAAATCGGCTTTATATCTCAAATTGTAATGTCAGGCATACAATCCATACAAGTCTGTTCCGGGCTCGAACAAAACCGAAGGCACTTCTTACGAAGCCCTTGCAATACGGGTATTCACAATCCCGATCGAATTTCCCATCACTTAAGGAATCTCTATACCAGGAGCTACCCAGTGCAGAGACAATCGATAGGTCATCCTATCGCTTTCACAAATACTCGGTCTTCAACACCGATCTTCAAATGCAATTCATAACGACGTATCACATATTCGGAATGGGTTATACGACCCCATGGTCCTTTCCCGGTTAACCCGAATAGTGAGCGCTTATTCAAAAATAAGTGTGCATTCAAATTCAATCAATTCACATCAAATACCCATTTAAAGGGAAATATTGATAGTCGGTTATTGAACTATCAATGGATATGCACACATCACCAGATTCCAAATAATTTTCCAAATTATTTATTTTCCAAAATATCTTTACAAGATATATATAATTTCAACACTTCAAAAATAAATCAATATTTATTTTTAACAAGTTCCACTTTCACATATAAATTCCATAATGAATTTATATTTTCAAGATATCCATGCATATGCGATTTCAATAATTCATTTCAATTTATCTTCAGAAAAAGATAAATTCTAATTATTCACTTCATATTGGAAAACATTTCCATACTTATTTATTCATAAGTAATTCACAAATTCCTTTTATTTTCAACACTTAGAAAATATTCAATATACTTAAATCGAATTAAGTATATATTTCATTTTTTTAAGGAAATCATTCACTTAAACATATCTACTTGGGCCAAAACGAATGTTACGTAAAACATCGTTACGACAACCCAAAATCACTAGTATAGGGATTCGAAATTAAAATAGATATATAAATCCCAATACTAATCAAAAACATTTCCTTTCGGAAATCATTTACTATAACAACAGTGTTATAGTCCACCATTTCCTTTCATTTCTCGAAACATCTATTTCAACAATGAATGTTAAAATCTATGGTTTCGAATCTCAACACCTTTAAAACATCGTTAGATCGTTTTAATTCTGTTTAAAATATCACATTCTAAAACATTTTCTTTAACATGTTATTCACTATTCAAAAACGTGAATATACTATGTTCACAAATTCCATTATTTCTATTCACTTTAACTTAAAGGATTATTCACTGTCTAAAACGTGAATATAACTCCATTTATAAGTTATAACAATTAACTTATCAAAATAAGTCGTTTGCGGATTTATAAAACAACGTTTATAAATTCCATTTCTATTTATTTATAAAAACTTCTTTTTTTATAAATTCCTTTATTAACCTATTCCCGTTTATAACTAAATTATAAACTAAACGTTCACATTATAAGTTAATTACTTATAAAACGATTATTTTACAAAAATCGTTCCTTTTTAAAGACTTTTCAATTTATAAACCTTATAACTTATAAGATTTATTTATTTAACCAAATCTATTCTTCAATTAACTTCACAAATTTATAAATCTTACTATTTATAAATTTCATTTATAACTTCACAGTTTATAATTCTATAAATTTCATTCATTTATGAAATTCACTTTCACTACATTCAAACACTTATAAAAACTCGTTTTATAATGTCTATATTTCAATTTATAAATATCCATTTATAAATCTCTAAATATAAATCAGTTTATATTATTATTCTAAAACGTCTTTAAATTCCTTTATAATTTCATCATTTCGATTTATAAAATAATCAAATTTTATAAATCCTATATTTAAACTTTTATCATATATTCAAAAATCCAATCTAAATTATTTTATAAAATCATTAGTTCATATTTCTCAAAAATCGACTTTTAATCGTATTTCTAAAAATCAGCTTTTTAACTATATTTCACAAAAACCATAATTTTTATAACTTTAAAAATTATAACGTTTATTTATTTATAATGGATCAATTCCAGAAATAAAGTATATTTTCAAAAATCATTTTAAAGATCATTTTAAAATCCCAAAATCTGGGTCCAATGATGCTACACACCAAATAGTCAATCACGACTACAACGATATCATATATCAATATGATAATCAATCAAATATCAAAATATCTGAAAATCAAATAAAAACTGTTGAGGAATCCAGTTGGATCCCTCCAACCTGTTTCCTGCATCCAAAAACATTAGCACAATACCAATTTCGCTCCAGTACGAAATTATCGCGGTACATGTTCTTATTAAATATTATCCGCTTACTAACGGCGTAATAGGGTCTCATCCGCTAAACAAAAATTGCGGGAAATCAACAACTGCAATATATACATATGCCAATATATATATATATTGATATTATATATAATACCAATTTCACTGTTTATGAAATATTCGCGGTATATGTTTTTAATAAATAACATCCGCTTACTAACGGCGCGTAATGTCTATTTTAACAATCAATATATACAGTCATCATTCAAACATGCATTCAAATATTTTAAATCTAACTATTTAAAATAAAATCGAAATCTATTCGATTGAGTGAGAAATTCTCACCTTTGATTCTTATTTTGCCAATGCAATCCAATCTTTACTCGATTCCGTACTTTTGACCTTGAATAACAAATTGCATGGATTTATTAATATTCGAACAATTGAATAATTGATTTCTGTTTTAAATAAATTTATGTCGATCTAAGAATTTTAATCTTAACTATTGTTTTATTTTTTTAGCAAATAATTAAATTTTAAACTAATTATCCCTTCATAAAAAAAAATCTTTTAGTGACTAATCGAACAATTAAATCACCTAAGTAAATTATTATTTTTAAACGAACTAGCAATATTTAAAATGTAGAAGCATATATTTATTAAAAAAAAAAAATCACATCTTTATATTGTTTTCAAAACCCCGTATACATATAAAACTTCTGCCTTGCCTAAATATATCTATATTCTTATTCTAAAGAATTAAATTCATCTTTAACATAAAAATTAAATTTTTAAACAGGAAAGATTTCATTTTTACTGAAAAAAAAAATATATATAAATTTAAATAACAGATAATGTATACCTTACTGCACTCGCGAGCCCCCCTTGGATGCTGCCGCGCCTCCGAAGAAGTCGCGACCCCACTCGCGATCGAAACCCTAACTCACCCACGTTCGCCCTCCCTCTCAGCTAGCGCCGCCACTATCCACCATCCATCTCGCACTTGGTTCCACTCCCCAATCCCCAAACTCACGATTCGAAGTCGCCGCCTTCCCTTTTGCCCCATCTCCATCGCCATTGCCTTCGAGATGCCCAAAATCCACGCTGCCGCTGCCGCTGACGCCGCGACTCCAGATCGACCGTAGCCCCCTCCGCGCCATCCACCTCCTCACGAAGCCGAGCGCCATCAACAGAATTCAGACCTCCGCCTCGTGCACGCGATTTGGGATTAAGGCTTCGGCCATTTGGTTTTTTTTTTTTCTTTCAGAGAGGGGGAAATGAAATTTGCGTTCGAAGAATGGAACGAGTATCGGCCATGATTTAAAATTCGAACGAGATGGGCTTCGATTTTTTTCTTTGATTTCGTTCTGAGATTTTTGTTTTCGTTTTTTTTGATTTTGTCTGCCATTTTTTTCTCTCTCGTCTTGAATCTGCGATGTTTGATTTTGTAAAGGAGATGGGAAACAAGAAGTACGCGATGTTTACAGGAGTAGGGTGGCTGTGGTACCAACATAGGGTTTGACAAATTTTTTTTTTTTTTTTTTTTTAAAATTCAATTTTAATTTAATTCAAATTCAATGCGTTTACACCGTGTGCTCACACAACAGCTCAGAAAAATACGAAATTTGAAATCCGGCGATAATTCAATATTCCGGACCCAATGGAACTGGCTTCGTCAAATTCCGAGACTGTGCCTCGGACGGCTATTTTTAAATTCAATTCGAACGATATAATTTCAAAAATGAACAAATTAATTCCAAATTCGATTCTGAAACTTCCAATATCTTCAGTATTATCAATATGAATTTTACAAGCCTTTAAATTATTTTTCTTCAGCTTAAAATTGAAGATTCGCATTTTTATTCACTTGCAATCGATTAAATTTTAGAATTAAATCGCCAAATTCAAAGTTATATTGGAATTTCAATCTAAACCATAATTTTAAATATTTAAAATTAATTAAATATTTCATTTTTACATTGTTCAAAATTCAGGGTCGTTACAATCTTCCCTCCTTAAAAGAATTTCGTCCCGAAATTACAAGTTAGGAAGAAAGGTCCTTAACTCGTCTACTATTTTTAACAAATCCAATGGTTTTATCAACTTACTAACCTAAATCTTTTCTACTAAAGATTCTTTACCTTTCAACTAGATTTCCAACTTCACTTACAAGTTCCAAACAACCTTGTTTACTTCTAATTCAAATTTAAATTTAAATTCAAATTTCAAACTTTCTCAAAAAATTTCTAACACCCTAAATTTCCGAAAAATTTCGCCAACGTCTCCTTTGCGCGGCTCGATCGGTACGACTACAAAACGGCTCTACGGCCCCTCAGAATCAAAAAGGAAAAGAAAAAGCCAAGCGGCTAGAGGAGAAAGTCATCAAAATCTCATATTTAAATTGAAATACGTACCTTTTTGTCGAGCAAACAAATTTATCTTTGAAATCAAAAATCCCAATTCATTTATATACCTGCATATCCTGCTAGAAGTAGTTTTCAATACTAAATACAATATTCAAACCAATTTGCTAATTCTATTGCAAAATTTCGATATATGCTTCTTATATCATTTTTCAGCTTTACTATGAAGTTACATATTCAATTTCATCAATTTTATATTCCAAATTCATTTGAATTCAATTCACATCTTCAATTCTATTCGAATTCAATTTCATCTAAATATGACCTTTATTGATTAATCTTCATTTACAACTGATTCCATATCACTATTTTTTAGATTAGTTTCAAATTACTAATTCATTACTAATTCCCATACGAATTTTTTTTTTTTTTTTTTAGTTCATCTTTCATTTTTAATTATTCAATTCTATTACTTACAAATACTAAATGAATTTTAACATTCAATCTCATATTTCTAATTTTATTTTTTCTCAATTTTCAATTCAATTTGCTTACCAATGTTACCTCATTTATTCGTTCACAACACAAATTTAATCTCAAATTTTTTCATATAACATTGATTTCAATTCTTATTCAATTTCAATAGCAATAGCTTAATATTATTACTTCCTAGCAACCATGCATCCATATACTATAATAATCTACAGAAAATCACTTCTTTTGTATACAAAAATAGTTTTGGGCAAAATTATTTCATTTACCCGATTTTTAAAACAATATTGTATCGAATTGCTCTATTCAAGTGTTTAGAAACCCTTTCGGCATAGTTTGACTGACCGTGCTGACGAAGGTTCATATGCCACTCAATAAACCAATCATCACAATATAAAACAATTTTATATTCACTAACAAATACGCTCTCATAGCTATTATTACACTCAAACTCATTCTAGAGTACTGCTGACTCTATCTCTAATGAGTAATACCCAACAGAACCATGGTTGTCGCTTAACCATCAGAGCTCTGATACCAAATGTAACGTCAACGGATTTTCGTTCTTCGAAAATTCAACATCGACACTCACTTTATCGACTGCCGAGAAATCGAAGGCCGAAAACCGAGATGTTATGGGTTTTAAAAAGAAAAGAAAAGAAAGAAGAGAGAAAAAGAAGAAAGAAAAAGAAAAATAGAGGGAAAAGAAGATAGACAATT
This sequence comes from Allium cepa, assembly GCA_030765085.1. Taxonomy (NCBI): domain Eukaryota; kingdom Viridiplantae; phylum Streptophyta; class Magnoliopsida; order Asparagales; family Amaryllidaceae; genus Allium; species Allium cepa. The sequence continues at coordinate 623,314,652 of CM060938.1, read as the reverse complement.
TTTAGAAAACAGAGAAAGAAAACAGAGAATTTGAAAAATAGAACGGACAGAAAGGAAACAACAGAACAACAACAGAATCTCACAATTCGCAGCGGAACAACATATAATAATAAATGAATAATCTTTAAACAAAGAACTATATCATTTATTACATTACATTTCATTTCATTACATCATATCATCAGAGTGTACAACAACATACAACAACAACAGTGCAGCGGAAAAAGAAATACTATATACTAGTAATACGCCATGCCATCCAGCTTGCCTCCAGCAACTCCAGAATATCCAGAATATCCTGATAAACCTAACTCTTAACTGCCCGTGTGGAAATTGGTGGGCACCCAGAGTTTAGGAAGGAAAACAATAAACTCCAAGTCAGTCATGTGACTGGTGTGAGAACTCAAAACAGTTTATTTATTTTAAAATCAAAAAGAGGGATATTTTTAAATTAATTCGCAATGCTTTTTAAAAATGAGACTACCATAAGGCCTCCCGCACACACACACATGCAAACGCAGAATCGGAGGAGATTTCTCCTTATGATAGTCAAAGATGCTTGATACGCATTTAAAAGAACATTTCATATTATTATTAGTGCATAGTGTAGGAAAAATATTTCGAAAGTAGAATATAAATCTTAGCCAGCATAGACATTTCGAACTATGCCTACTATAGTGTAACGACCCGTATTTTACGTGTCGATAAATCGTAGAATTTGCAGGTCGTTAGCGTTGTTTGTGTTGTTCCTAGCCTGAGTCGTTTAGAAGTTGACCCGGGTGAAGGGATGAGTCGTGACCGACTCATAGGGACCGACTCAAGAAGTTAGGCGACTCAAGGAATTGGCCGAGATAAGGATGGACCGACTTATAGGGGTAGCGAGTCAGTGGCTAAGGAGTTAAGGTTGAGTCTTAAGTCGTATGGAACGACTCATAGACTTGAGCGACTCATAGGTGGTTGGCAGCTTAGGGGTAGGAATGACTCATAGTAGCATAGCCGTGAGTCGTGAGTCGTCACGTTTGGTATAGTGATGAGTCGTTTGACTCGGGGTAGGTTTGAGTCGTTGGGGACGACTCATGGGATGAGTCGGTGGGTGTTGGTTGAGTCATCGAACGACTTAGGATTTGGTGAGTCTTGGGTCGTGAGTCGTATGTCGTCTAGGGTCTTAGGTCGTTGGGTCGGCCTTGAGTTGAGTCGGCAGTGTGCTTGAGTCGTTAAGCCGTGTTAAGGTGCTAGGTCTTAAGTCGGCTATGGGTAGGTCGCATACTAGTTAGGTCGTTGAATGACTCAAGTGATGAGTCGTGAGTCGGCATAGTAGTGTATTGTTGAGTCGTCGTACGACTTAGGACTTGGGGAAGACGCGGCAGTATCTTGGGTCGGAAGTTTTTAGGTCGTGACCGGCTTATGATGAGTCGGCATGTTGGTTAAGTCGTCGTACGACTTAAGTCTTGATAGCGGCTGTGTGTTGTGTCAGATAGATCGGCCTTGGGGTTGCTTAGGCCGTGTGTTGTTAGGATGGATAGGTAGTAACTCGTATACGAGTTAAGGTGTTTGTTGTTAGCTCGTGTGTGTGTTGAGTCGTATGCATGATGGGTCGCTGGAGTTAGGTCGTATCTCGTAAGTCGTCTACGATTTAAGACTTAGGGCTCCTGTGGGCTGAGATGCTTAGGTCGTAGGGATGTTAAGTTGGCTGCTTTGGTAGGTCGTGGGGGATGAGTCGTGAACGACTCATGGCTTAGGTCGGCAACGACTTAAGAGGCGACGACTTAGGGATATTTCAGCCTATAAATAGTGGACTTTGGCTCACTTTTTGGCACCGGTTTTCGAAGCGACGAAGTGCTGCCATTTTGGAGACTCGACTACAGTATTTTCTTCACTTCTTTCTCTACTTCCATCAAGTGCTAACATCCATTGAAGATCGAAGATCAAGATCAAAGATCGAAGATCCAAAGTTGAAGATTTTCATCCGAAGAAGCTAGATTTCACCGTTTCAAGTGAAATTTCTCCGGATCAAGCTCAAGTTCTTGCTGTCCAGATCTGAAGTTGATTGATTTTAGGTTGTTTTGGTGATTTGGTGAGTGGTAGTTATCTCTCACGCGGATCCAAAGGAGTATATGGGATTGGTGACTTGTTTATGTGTTAAAGTTAGCATTTTCTCGCATTTTCCTTAAGTCTGCATGTAGATCCATCATATTTGAAGATGTTTATCTATGAAAGTTATTTATCAAGTAGTAAAGACAAAACCCATGTTTTAGAATTGATAGATCTATGCTAAAAACCATGATTTCACATATGTTGGACTTTTGCTCATTTAATTACGAAATTTCCATTATAGTTGATATTGCTTAATAGATCTTGTTTGAATGCTTGAATGTTTGAATGTATGTTAGATTTGATTGCTCCAAGTTAGCTTGTAGTTGATTTGGAACAAGATGGTTGAAGATGATTCAAAAGCTAAGTGGAAAGGCTCTTGAATGGTGAAAGCCGCCGATGGTATATGAAGCGGATGTGGAAGCTCATATGGATGGATTCGATGATGGGACTTTGCCGTGATGCGAAGAGGCGAAGTATGAGATCGAGATGGGACTTTGTCAGGATGCGAAAAGGCAAAGTATGGTTGAGTTGAGACTTCGCTTTGGTACGATGAAGCGAAGTATGATGTGAGTCTTGGCTTAATCCAGGCAGGGATCATTCCAAGCATGTTGATAACTTGAAGGGTAGTTCAAGTTGGTTGATAATGGATCGCTCAAGAGGAAGCTTGGGCTAAGTTGAAAGAAGTCGTCAAGAAGGATGACAAGGAGGCTTGGATCTCATCGTTATTGAAGGTTCTAGCAAACCTAAAGCAAGAGTACATAGGGACGCCTAAAAGACTACAGGCAGTTAGTCGAGTACTCTGGGCCAAGAAGATAAGTCCTAGGCACAAGGCAGTGTGCGGGGTTTTGTCTAGAACCGGGGTTACCATTAGCCCTTGACAGATGGCTCAGGAAGGAGTCGGTCATTCAATTAACGGTGATTTCGAAGCAAGGTTAACAGTGATAGCCAGAGTCATGGATGTTTGGATGTTTGGTTGTATCATCATTCGGCTTCAAGAGCGGTGTTTTCTGGGTGCTTATCTGATCTTGGTTTAGGCCTTGGGGGTTTGTATTTGGAAAACATCGTCCTTGACTCGAGTGATTATTGCTTTACCTTACTTATCTGCTATGTTATGCTTACTTCTCCTTAGTGTGTGTCTGGGGGCTATCACTGTAGAAAGAGGTGGAGTGGGATGGGTTGGTTCCTATTCCTTTATTTCCTTATGCTCTTTTGGTATGCTTGATTGTTAATTTACTGCTCACTAAGACTTTGTCTGACTCAAGGTTTTATGTCTCCTCTTATTACCTTGGGCTGTTCATCCATGTTTGGGATGGGCAGACTAGGTAGCAGGTGGCAGGTGCTGTGCTTAGAGTAGAGTTTTCCGTTGATGATGGCGAAGACGAGCAGGAGGCTATGCATATTATTTCCTTATATGTACTGGGTATCCGCTGCTGTATTTGATGAGTGCTTGTAGTGAGGTCTTGATGTATGGATTTGTTGAGATGATTGTATAAAACCTCTGTGATGCTTATATGATGATTTTCTGTTATGAGACTTCACTATATATTTCTCTATTATATTTTATCCATGCGCTGTGAGTTACGATAGAGATTCTGCGATTTTATTTTACCCTGACTATCGTCCATGGCTGCCTGGCACACCTTTCAGCGCTCTATTCTCTTGTTTTGGTGCGGGAGTCATGGGCGGTCGTCACATTTGGTATCAGAGCTTTGGTTAATCGATTTCAGCCAACGCTCGCTGACGTAACTACGTATGAGAGACGTAATTGTATTTTGATGGATGATTACTATATATAATATAGTAGCCTAGAAGGATTTGAACTCCTTATGCAGTTGTTTCTTAAGGTGTTCTAATCATTCTTATTACAGATATTAAGGATGAGTCGAAGAGGGAGACCAGCTGCAAGGGAAAGCCGTGCTGATGAAGGAGCTGTTGATTATGGAACTATGTTCGAAGCGATGATGACTTCGATCATGAGAAGGATACCAGCTTCAGGATCATCAGTGGATGTGGGAGTTCAAGTTCAAGCTCCAAGACCGGTGGATTTTGCTAAGCTTTGCAAGGATTATACTTCTCTTGGAGGAAAAGCTTTCTTGGGGACGGAATCTACTATTGAAGTGCAGAGATGGATGGATGCTTGCCGAAGGATTTTTGGTGATCTAGGGATTGAGGATGCAACCAAGAGAAAGCTTGCATCGAGGCAGCTTCAAGGGAGAGCTGCGGATTGGTGGAATTCTATCACTATAGATACACCAGAGGAGGAGATAACTTGGGAGCAATTCCAAGTTAGATTTGAAGCCAAGTTCATCTCTACGGCTCAGAAGTCTGTTTTGTTCAAGAGATTTGTAGAGCTCAAGCAGGGAGGGAGGCCAGTTCTGGAGTATATTTCTGAGTTCGAAGCTTTGTCTAAGTATGCCAGATCGTATATTGATTCTCCATACCAGAAGAATGAAAAGTTTGTGACCGGTCTGGATGCTTATCTTGGAAGGCAGTTGGTGGATCACTTGGACGATCCATTTGAGAAGCTGGTGGAGAAAGCTTTGAGGCATGAGAGTTTGTTCCCTAAGGAAAGTTCTGTTGTTGCTATAACCAGGGAAGGATCTAAACCACAGCAGGGTGGAAATAAGAAGAGGAAGCAGCAGCAACAGAGGGGCAAGGATGGCCAGAAGAAGCTGAAGGGTGAGTTGACTTGCTATAACTGTCAGCAGAAGGGCCATCTCTACAAAGATTGTAAGAATCCCAAGGTGCCGGGGAAATGTTACAACTGTGATAAGCTGGGACATATCAAGAAGGATTGCCCAGAGCCGAGGAAAAATAGGCAGATTGTGCAGGCCTATGCTTTGGAAGCTGTGCCGTCATCTTCAAGAGCTCCTACTGCTGAAGAGGAGGGGAAGAGTGTGGTGGTTCAAGGTACTCTTTCCATTTGTGGTGTTCCAGTTAGAGTGTTGTTTGATACTGGAGCGTCGCATTCTTTTGTTTGTGATGATTTGGTAGGCCGGTTAGGTTTGAAACCGGATATTGTTGATAGGCCATTGGTTGTGACTAATCCAGTTGGGGGTTCGTCATGTTTGTGTATGATATGCCGTGGTCTGGTTGTATCGAGTCATGATTGCTCGTTTGTTTGTGATTGCTTTGTTCTGAACTTTGCGGGGTTCGGAATTATTTTGGGTATGGACTGGCTTAGGAAGTATGCGGCAAGGATTGATTGTGAGAGATTGGAGGTGACAGTCGGGAATGTGGAGGGGCGAAAGGTTGTGATACGATGTAAGCATGAAGAAGGCGTCTTCATGAGCTTCATGTATTCGCTGGTTGTTCCACGGGATGTACTGTCATCGATGCCAATCGTGAATGGATTTGAGGATGTCTTTGACGAAGTCAAAGGGTTGCCGCCGCATAGGGAGATCGAGTTTCGTATCGATCTAGTTGAGGGAGCCAGACCTGTTGTGATGCCTCTTAGGCGGATGGCACCGAGGGAGCAGCAAGAGCTGAAGGTGCAAGTTGATGACCTTTTGCAGAAAGGATTCATTCGGAGAAGTGTGTCCGAATGGGGTGCGCCAGTTGTGTTCGCAACCAAAGCGGATGGATCGTTGAGGTTGTGTGTGGATTATCGTGAGCTGAATAAGGTGACTAAGAAGAACAAGTATCCATTGCCGAGAATAGATGACTTGTTTGATCAGCTTCACGAGGCTAAGGTGTTTTCTCAGATGGATTTGGCAACGGGATTTCACCAGTTGAGAGTGGCAAAGGATAGTGTGCCGAAGACTGCTTTCAGGACACCATCCGGGTTTTATGAGTGGCTGGTAATGCCGTTTGGATTGACTAACGCGCCAGCATATTTTGTGGATCTTATGAATAGAGTGTTCAGAGATCAGTTGAACAAATTTGTACTTGTGTTCGTGGATGATATTTTGGTTTACTCCAAAACTGAAGAAGAGCACAAGACGCACTTAAGGATTGTTTTGGAAATCTTGCGGAAACATCAGCTGAAGGCTAAGTTTTCGAAGTGTCACTTCTGGAAGAGTGAAGTGAGGTTCTTAGGCCATGTTATCTCTAGAAATGGAATAGCGGTTGATCCCGCTAAGGTGGCAGCAATCCAGGATTGGGTTAGACCTAAGAATGCATCTGATGTGAGGAGTTTTCTTGGATTAGCAGGATATTATCGTCGGTTTATCAAAGACTTTTCCAAGATAGCTGCACCGTTAACAGGATTGACGAAAAAGAACCAAGTGTTCAGATGGGATGCTAAGTGTGAGCAAGCTTTTGAAATCCTAAAAGAGCGACTGACGAGTGCTCCTGTTTTGACTATTCCAAGTGGGAATGATGAGATGGTGGTTTACACCGATGCATGTGGCACTGGACTTGGAGCAGTGCTAATGCAGAAAGATAAAGTTGTTGCGTATGCAAGTCGACAACTGAAGCCGCATGAGAGGAACTATCCGACTCATGATTTGGAGTTAGCGGCAATTGTGTTTGCTTTGAAGATGTGGAGACATTATCTATTGGGAGTTAGATTCGAGTTGTTTACAGATCATAAGTCGTTGAAGTATCTGTTCTCCCAAAAGGATTTGAATCTTCGACAGCAACGATGGCTAGAGTTTCTAGCATCTTATGATTTTGGTATAGCCTATACTCCGGGAAAAGGTAACGCAGTGGCTGATGCGTTAAGTCGAAGACATGCAGGATTGGGAGCCATGTTTTCGGAATGGAAGAATCTCGAGTATTTGGCTGGATTTGATTTCAGGCCCAGATGTGAATTGGAACCTGAGATGTTGGCAAACTTATCGATAAGACCTACTCTTGTGGAAAGGGTTGGCGAGAGCCAAAAGGGAGATGATAAGCTTGTCAAGATTATCTGTGATTTGGAATCTGGATTGGACCCGGAGAAGGATAAGGGATTCGAGGTCGATCGAGAGGGTTGGCTTCGAAAGCAAGGGCGACTAGTTGTTCCCGATGTAGATGGATTGAGAGATGAAGTTCTGAGGGAGAGTCATCACTCGAAGTTGACAATTCATCCAGGTGGAAATAAGATGTATCGGGATATGAAGAGAACCTACTACTGGGAAGGTATGAAGAAGGATGTTGGAAATTTTATTTCCAAGTGTATGAATTGCCAGTTGGTGAAAGCTGAGCAGAAGAAGCCCAGTGGATTGCTTCAGCCATTGGAGGTTCCTACATGGAAGTGGGAGCAAGTGTCGATGGACTTTATCGATGGTCTACCTAGGACAAGAGCAGGGAATGAAGGGATTTGGGTCATAGTAGATCGTTTGACCAAGAGTGCAAGGTTCATTCCTGTTCGATCGACTAGGACTGCATCGAAGTTGGCTGAATTATATGTGAAGTGGATAGTTCGTTTCCATGGTGTTCCGAAGAGTATAGTGAGCGATCGAGATCCATTGTTCACTAGTAGATTTTGGAAGAGCTTCCAGGAAGTTTTGGGAACTGAGTTGTGTTTGAGTACAGCTTATCACCCTCAAACCGATGGTCAGACTGAGAGAGTCAACCGAGTTTTGGAAGATCTTCTTAGAGCATGTGTTTTGGACTTCGGAGGATCATGGGAAGATCACCTTCATTTGGTGGAATTTGCTTATAATAACAGTTATCAGTCGAGTATTGGTATGGCACCATATGAAGCATTATATGGAAGACCGTGTAACTCTCCGACATGTTGGTTGGAAGCTGGAGAAAAGCTGATGCTTGGGCCAGAAATGATTCGACAGACTTCGGATTGTATAGAGATCATTCGGCAAAGAATGAAAGCAGCCCAAGATCGTCAGAAAAGTTATGCAGATAATCGTCGAAAGGATTTGGAATTCGACGTGGGCGATATGGTTTTTGTGAAGATTTCTCCATTGAAGAATGTTATAAGATTCGGGAACAAAGGAAAGTTAACTCCGAGATTCGTTGGACCATTCCCGATTGTCGAGCGAATAGGAAAGCTCGCTTATAGATTGGAGTTACCGGAAAAGATGGCGGGTGTGCATAATGTTTTTCATGTATCTTATCTACGGAAGTATGTGCACGACCCAAGTACGGTGGTTTCTGCTGGTAGCTGTGAAGACTTGGAGGTTGATCCAGTGGTTACGAGACCTCGTAAGCCGCTTCGTATTGTTGAAACCGATACGAAACAGCTTAGGAGGAAGACGATTACGTTGCTCAAGGTACAATGGAGTGATGATGTTAACGACTGTACGTGGGAGGAGGAGGAGAGGATGAAGGCAGCTCATCCCGAACTCTTCGAGGTATGGCCCTAAAGTGTCGTGACATCTCATGAATTTGTAGCTTGTTCTAAGTCTTAGAATTCTGCATGCTAGGTTAGAATTGGTTGCATGGATTGTTGATTGCCATGGATGATAGGCATGCGGAATAATTTTGATTGCTGTTGTTTGCTTGGAATTTCGGGGGCGAAATTCCTAAGGGGGAGAGAATGTAACGACCCGTATTTTACGTGTCGATAAATCGTAGAATTTGCAGGTCGTTAGCGTTGTTTGTGTTGTTCCTAGCCTGAGTCGTTTAGAAGTTGACCCGGGTGAAGGGATGAGTCGTGACCGACTCATAGGGACCGACTCAAGAAGTTAGGCGACTCAAGGAATTGGCCGAGATAAGGATGGACCGACTTATAGGGGTAGCGAGTCAGTGGCTAAGGAGTTAAGGTTGAGTCTTAAGTCGTATGGAACGACTCATAGACTTGAGCGACTCATAGGTGGTTGGCAGCTTAGGGGTAGGAATGACTCATAGTAGCATAGCCGTGAGTCGTGAGTCGTCACGTTTGGTATAGTGATGAGTCGTTTGACTCGGGGTAGGTTTGAGTCGTTGGGGACGACTCATGGGATGAGTCGGTGGGTGTTGGTTGAGTCATCGAACGACTTAGGATTTGGTGAGTCTTGGGTCGTGAGTCGTATGTCGTCTAGGGTCTTAGGTCGTTGGGTCGGCCTTGAGTTGAGTCGGCAGTGTGCTTGAGTCGTTAAGCCGTGTTAAGGTGCTAGGTCTTAAGTCGGCTATGGGTAGGTCGCATACTAGTTAGGTCGTTGAATGACTCAAGTGATGAGTCGTGAGTCGGCATAGTAGTGTATTGTTGAGTCGTCGTACGACTTAGGACTTGGGGAAGACGCGGCAGTATCTTGGGTCGGAAGTTTTTAGGTCGTGACCGGCTTATGATGAGTCGGCATGTTGGTTAAGTCGTCGTACGACTTAAGTCTTGATAGCGGCTGTGTGTTGTGTCAGATAGATCGGCCTTGGGGTTGCTTAGGCCGTGTGTTGTTAGGATGGATAGGTAGTAACTCGTATACGAGTTAAGGTGTTTGTTGTTAGCTCGTGTGTGTGTTGAGTCGTATGCATGATGGGTCGCTGGAGTTAGGTCGTATCTCGTAAGTCGTCTACGATTTAAGACTTAGGGCTCCTGTGGGCTGAGATGCTTAGGTCGTAGGGATGTTAAGTTGGCTGCTTTGGTAGGTCGTGGGGGATGAGTCGTGAACGACTCATGGCTTAGGTCGGCAACGACTTAAGAGGCGACGACTTAGGGATATTTCAGCCTATAAATAGTGGACTTTGGCTCACTTTTTGGCACCGGTTTTCGAAGCGACGAAGTGCTGCCATTTTGGAGACTCGACTACAGTATTTTCTTCACTTCTTTCTCTACTTCCATCAAGTGCTAACATCCATTGAAGATCGAAGATCAAGATCAAAGATCGAAGATCCAAAGTTGAAGATTTTCATCCGAAGAAGCTAGATTTCACCGTTTCAAGTGAAATTTCTCCGGATCAAGCTCAAGTTCTTGCTGTCCAGATCTGAAGTTGATTGATTTTAGGTTGTTTTGGTGATTTGGTGAGTGGTAGTTATCTCTCACGCGGATCCAAAGGAGTATATGGGATTGGTGACTTGTTTATGTGTTAAAGTTAGCATTTTCTCGCATTTTCCTTAAGTCTGCATGTAGATCCATCATATTTGAAGATGTTTATCTATGAAAGTTATTTATCAAGTAGTAAAGACAAAACCCATGTTTTAGAATTGATAGATCTATGCTAAAAACCATGATTTCACATATGTTGGACTTTTGCTCATTTAATTACGAAATTTCCATTATAGTTGATATTGCTTAATAGATCTTGTTTGAATGCTTGAATGTTTGAATGTATGTTAGATTTGATTGCTCCAAGTTAGCTTGTAGTTGATTTGGAACAAGATGGTTGAAGATGATTCAAAAGCTAAGTGGAAAGGCTCTTGAATGGTGAAAGCCGCCGATGGTATATGAAGCGGATGTGGAAGCTCATATGGATGGATTCGATGATGGGACTTTGCCGTGATGCGAAGAGGCGAAGTATGAGATCGAGATGGGACTTTGTCAGGATGCGAAAAGGCAAAGTATGGTTGAGTTGAGACTTCGCTTTGGTACGATGAAGCGAAGTATGATGTGAGTCTTGGCTTAATCCAGGCAGGGATCATTCCAAGCATGTTGATAACTTGAAGGGTAGTTCAAGTTGGTTGATAATGGATCGCTCAAGAGGAAGCTTGGGCTAAGTTGAAAGAAGTCGTCAAGAAGGATGACAAGGAGGCTTGGATCTCATCGTTATTGAAGGTTCTAGCAAACCTAAAGCAAGAGTACATAGGGACGCCTAAAAGACTACAGGCAGTTAGTCGAGTACTCTGGGCCAAGAAGATAAGTCCTAGGCACAAGGCAGTGTGCGGGGTTTTGTCTAGAACCGGGGTTACCATTAGCCCTTGACAGATGGCTCAGGAAGGAGTCGGTCATTCAATTAACGGTGATTTCGAAGCAAGGTTAACAGTGATAGCCAGAGTCATGGATGTTTGGATGTTTGGTTGTATCATCATTCGGCTTCAAGAGCGGTGTTTTCTGGGTGCTTATCTGATCTTGGTTTAGGCCTTGGGGGTTTGTATTTGGAAAACATCGTCCTTGACTCGAGTGATTATTGCTTTACCTTACTTATCTGCTATGTTATGCTTACTTCTCCTTAGTGTGTGTCTGGGGGCTATCACTGTAGAAAGAGGTGGAGTGGGATGGGTTGGTTCCTATTCCTTTATTTCCTTATGCTCTTTTGGTATGCTTGATTGTTAATTTACTGCTCACTAAGACTTTGTCTGACTCAAGGTTTTATGTCTCCTCTTATTACCTTGGGCTGTTCATCCATGTTTGGGATGGGCAGACTAGGTAGCAGGTGGCAGGTGCTGTGCTTAGAGTAGAGTTTTCCGTTGATGATGGCGAAGACGAGCAGGAGGCTATGCATATTATTTCCTTATATGTACTGGGTATCCGCTGCTGTATTTGATGAGTGCTTGTAGTGAGGTCTTGATGTATGGATTTGTTGAGATGATTGTATAAAACCTCTGTGATGCTTATATGATGATTTTCTGTTATGAGACTTCACTATATATTTCTCTATTATATTTTATCCATGCGCTGTGAGTTACGATAGAGATTCTGCGATTTTATTTTACCCTGACTATCGTCCATGGCTGCCTGGCACACCTTTCAGCGCTCTATTCTCTTGTTTTGGTGCGGGAGTCATGGGCGGTCGTCACATATAGCTACCATCCAAACAGTGGTGACCACTATAAGTGAATGGCAGGTTCTACAACTAATACCGTACAAATTTCGTATTGGGAATTGGATTTCCAACAAATGGTCAGGCCAAGGAACTTCCCATTGCCACTGAGAATGCCTCTGGATGGACATCCCCGAGAACCAAACCAGATCTCTGCCAACACAAGGCCGGGTTACCCCTAACTGGGTAACTACTGACACGAGCACGCCATTCCCCGGTCCTTTAGGACCTTTTCAACCGAGCGCTCAATATCCAATTCACACAATCATAAAGTGTTTTCAACATGAGTAAGTATCTGGGCTCCATACCATGATACCACCCCTTTCCAGAAGGAAATGCACATACCCTAAGGGGAGCTACAGCAACCCCTAATAACCTTGCCGCATCTTTCCTGTTTTGACCATTTCCGGGATGTGAGGCTCGACGAATTCACGTCCACAAAAACATACTTTATACAAAAGCCATGCTTTGGGTCAACAAATGATCAACACAATGATCACTAAGATAGACGATCAAATAAATGATCCTATCACAATAATCAACACAATGATCATTTCAGCATCACTCAGCATGTCACATTACCAAAATGGGATATATCGCTGATAACTTCAACTATATAACCTTTGAGCTCGTACGTCTCAAAGAAGGGTGTTAAGCAAAGAATAAATTCTCCGCCACCAACAGAAATATATTTGAAAGAAATCGGCTTTATATCTCAAATTGTAATGTCAGGCATACAATCCATACAAGTCTGTTCCGGGCTCGAACAAAACCGAAGGCACTTCTTACGAAGCCCTTGCAATATGGGTATTCACAATCCCGATCGAATTTCCCATCACTTAAGGAATCTCTATACCAGGAGCTACCCAGTGCAGAGACAATCGATAGTTCATCCTATCGCTTTCACAAATACTCGGTCTTCAACACCGATCTTCAAATGCAATTCATAACGACGTATCACATATTTGGAATGGGTTATACGACCCCATGGTCCTTTCCCGGTTAACCCGAATAGTGAGCGCTTATTCAAAAATAAGTGTGCATTCAAATTCAATCAATTCACATCAAATACCCATTTAAAGGGAAATATTGATAGTCGGTTATTGAACTATCAATGGATATGCACACATCACCAGATTCCAAATAATTTTCCAAATTATTTATTTTCCAAAATATCTTTACAAGATATATATAATTTCAACACTTCAAAAATAAATCAATATTTATTTTTAACAAGTTCCACTTTCACATATAAATTCCATAATGAATTTATATTTTCAAGATATCCATGCATATGCGATTTCAATAATTCATTTCAATTTATCTTCAGAAAAAGATAAATTCTAATTATTCACTTCATATTGGAAAACATTTCCATACTTATTTATTCATAAGTAATTCACAAATTCCTTTTATTTTCAACACTTAGAAAATATTCAATATACTTAAATCGAATTAAGTATATATTTCATTTTTTTAAGGAAATCATTCACTTAAACATATCTACTTGGGCCAAAACGAATGTTACGTAAAACATCGTTACGACAACCCAAAATCACTAGTACAGGGATTCGAAATTAAAATAGATATATAAATCCCAATACTAATCAAAAACATTTCCTTTCGGAAATCATTTACTATAACAACAGTGTTATAGTCCACCATTTCCTTTCATTTCTCGAAACATCTATTTCAACAATGAATGTTAAAATCTATGGTTTCGAATCTCAACACCTTTAAAACATCGTTAGATCGTTTTAATTCTGTTTAAAATATCACATTCTAAAACATTTTCTTTAACATGTTATTCACTATTCAAAAACGTGAATATACTATGTTCACAAATTCCATTATTTCTATTCACTTTAACTTAAAGGATTATTCACTGTCTAAAACGTGAATATAACTCCATTTATAAGTTATAACAATTAACTTATCAAAATAAGTCGTTTGCGGATTTATAAAACAACGTTTATAAATTCCATTTCTATTTGTTTATAAAAACTTCTTTTTTTATAAATTCCTTTATTAACCTATTCCCGTTTATAACTAAATTATAAACTAAACGTTCACATTATAAGTTAATTACTTATAAAACGATTATTTTACAAAAATCGTTCCTTTTTAAAGACTTTTCAATTTATAAACCTTATAACTTATAAGATTTATTTATTTAACCAAATCTATTCTTCAATTAACTTCACAAATTTATAAATCTTACTATTTATAAATTTCATTTATAACTTCACAGTTTATAATTCTATAAATTTCATTCATTTATGAAATTCACTTTCACTACATTCAAACACTTATAAAAACTCGTTTTATAATGTCTATATTTCAATTTATAAATATCCATTTATAAATCTCTAAATATAAATCAGTTTATATTATTATTCTAAAACGTCTTTAAATTCCTTTATAATTTCATCATTTCGATTTATAAAATAATCAAATTTTATAAATCCAATATTTAAACTTTTATCATATATTCAAAAATCCAATCTAAATTATTTTATAAAATCATTAGTTCATATTTCTCAAAAATCGACTTTTAATCGTATTTCTAAAAATCAGCTTTTTAACTATATTTCACAAAAACCATAATTTTTATAACTTTAAAAATTATAACGTTTATTTATTTATAATGGATCAATTCCAGAAATAAAGTATATTTTCAAAAATCATTTTAAAGATCATTTTAAAATCCCAAAATCTGGGTCCAATGATGCTACACACCAAATAGTCAATCACGACTACAACGATATCATATATCAATATGATAATCAATCAAATATCAAAATATCTGAAAATCAAATAAAAATTGTTGAGGAATCCAGTTGGATCCCTCCAACCTGTTTCCAACATCCAAAAACATTAGCACAATACCAATTTCGCTCCAGTACGAAATTATCGCGGTACATGTTCTTATTAAATATTATCCGCTTACTAACGGCGTAATAGGGTCTCATCCGCTAAACAAAAATTGCGGGAAATCAACAACTGCAATATATACATATGCCAATATATATATATTGATATTATATATAATACCAATTTCACTGTTTATGAAATATTCGCGGTATATGTTTTTAATAAATAACATCCGCTTACTAACGGCGCGTAATGTCTATTTTAACAATCAATATATACAGTCATCATTCAAACATGCATTCAAATATTTTAAATCTAACAATTTAAAATAAAATCGAAATCTATTCGATTGAGTGAGAAATTCTCACCTTTGATTCTTATTTTGCCAATGCAATCCAATCTTTACTCGATTCCGTACTTTTGACCTTGAATAACAAATTGCATGGATTTATTAATATTCGAACAATTGAATAATTGATTTCTGTTTTAAATAAATTTATGTCGATCTAAGAATTTTAATCTTAACTATTGTTTTATTTTTTTAGCAAATAATTAAATTTTAAACTAATTATCCCTTCATAAAAAAAAATCTTTTAGTGACTAATCGAACAATTAAATCACCTAAGTAAATTATTATTTTTAAACGAACTAGCAATATTTAAAATGTAGAAGCATATATTTATTAAAAAAAAAAAATCACATCTTTATATTGTTTTCAAAACCCCATATACATATAAAACTTCTGCCTTGCCTAAATATATCTATATTCTTATTCTAAAGAATTAAATTCATCTTTAACATAAAAATTAAATTTTTAAACAGGAAAGATTTCATTTTTACTGAAAAAAAAAAAATATAAATTTAAATAACAGATAATGTATACCTTACTGCACTCGCGAGCCCCCCTTGGATGCTGCCGCGCCTCCGAAGAAGTCGCGACCCCACTCGCGATCGAAACCCTAACTCACCCACGTTCGCCCTCCCTCTCAGCTAGCGCCGCCACTATCCACCATCCATCTCGCACTTGGTTCCACTCCCCAATCCCCAAACTCACGATTCGAAGTCGCCGCCTTCCCTTTTGCCCCATCTCCACGCCATTGCCTTCGAGATGCCCAAAATCCACGCTGCCGCTGCCGCTGACGCCGCGACTCCAGATCGACCGTAGCCCCCTCCGCGCCATCCACCTCCTCACGAAGCCGAGCGCCATCAACAGAATTCAGACCTCCGCCTCGTGCACGCGATTTGTGATTAAGGCTTCGGCCATTTGGTTTTTTTTTTTTCTTTCAGAGAGGGGGAAATGAAATTTGCGTTCGAAGAATGGAACGAGTATCGGCCATGATTTAAAATTCGAACGAGATGGGCTTCGATTTTTTTCTTTGATTTCGTTCTGAGATTTTTGTTTTCGTTTTTTTTGATTTTGTCTGCCATTTTTCTCTCTCTCGTCTTGAATCTGCGATGTTTGATTTTGTAAAGGAGATGGGAAACAAGAAGTACGCGATGTTTACAGGAGTAGGGTG
Organism: Allium cepa; assembly: GCA_030765085.1. Classification (NCBI taxonomy): domain Eukaryota; kingdom Viridiplantae; phylum Streptophyta; class Magnoliopsida; order Asparagales; family Amaryllidaceae; genus Allium; species Allium cepa. Next base: position 623,298,610 of record CM060938.1, on the reverse strand, counting down.
GCTGTGGTACCAACATAGGGTTTGACAAAAAATTTTTTTTTTTTTTTTTATTTTTAAATTCAATTTGAATTTAATTCAAATTCAATGCGTTTACACCGTGTGCTCACACAACAGCTCAGAAAAATACGAAATTTGAAATCCGGCGATAATTCAATATTCCGGACCCAATGGAACTGGCTTCGTCAAATTCCGAGACTGTGCCTCGGACGGCTATTTTTAAATTCAATTCGAACGATATAATTTCAAAAATGAACAAATTAATTCCAAATTCGATTCTGAAACTTCCAATATCTTCAGTATTATCAATATGAATTTTACAAGCCTTTAAATTATTTTTCTTCAGCTTAAAATTGAAGATTCACATTTTTATTCACTTGCAATCGATTAAATTTTAGAATTAAATCGCCAAATTCAAAGTTATATTGGAATTTCAATCTAAACCATAATTTTAAATATTTAAAATTAATTAAATATTTCATTTTTACATTGTTCAAAATTCAGGGTCGTTACAACTCCACCACCCGCCTCAATCCAAAACAAACTCAGCCCGCCCATTATTTTAAATATATAAAATATATATATATATATATATATATATATATATATATATATATATATATTTAAGGCACGTCACTTAACATCAAGTCTTGGTCACCTATCTGAAACATGCAGGCATATTCCACTCAGTGGCTAAAACATTTCATAGGTGGTGAACATACTATCTAACTTAAGTACAGGAGGCACAACTTATTGAAAAGGAAAGTGTTCAAGGCAGTAAGGATTTTATGAAGTCACTGCTAAAACCTATCCAAATTAAATGCATGCACGTTACTTTCTTTCCCTTTTTTTTCAAATATTACTTGGAATAATTTTTGCCTTCCTATACACTTGTACTTATCAAGATTCACTTGCTATTGCTGCTACAAGACGGCACGACCCTGCCTATCAAAAAGCATACACGCATGCATTTTGTATCATGAATTGATATTATATTATTAGCATCAGAAATTACGATGTTTTGTTTTTTTATTTTTTTCTTTTTTTTTCTCTACTTCTCTCCTTTGCTAGTCTATTTTCTCTCTTGTTTTCTATCACTCAGCCAAAGCAACGAAATAAATATATATGACAACCTAATCCATGCATGCTACACTTGATTTCAAACATGAAGTGCACGTATGCAGTGATAACCTAGTATAGGTGGGCTCGAATGGAAAAATATGGGATAGGCTCGGCAGTAGTGACGGCTAGATCGTAGAGGAGGGGAAGGTAGTGGGGTTGCAGTCAAGGTGGTGGCAGCCGAGTGAAACAGAAAGAAGAAAAAGGAAAGAAAAATAAAAGGAAGAAGGAAAAAGATGTAACTGTCATTACCTGAAGCTCCACAAACACTAGCTAGGAGATGTAGTCCAAGGATGAGGTAAAGAAATATGTTTGTGACAGGTATTTATAAATGAGCTACGCGTGTTTTATTTTATGGAAAGAAGTCTCATTTGCCTATAAACGGCAAATCTAGAGACGTGTATAGTTTTTATAGGAGCTATATTTTCGTTGCTTTGTACGCAAGGAAATAATAAGATGCGCAATCAAAGCATGCAAGTTTTATGATCAAGGAATTTCGTTTGTTTGCAAATCAATATGTAGAGAAACCGGCAAGTCACATTTTGAAATAAATGATTTCAATGCAATAAAAAGGGTGCGTGGGTTTTTATTACTTCGATTATGGGGAAACAAAACGGTAGAAAATAATTAAATATTCCGAAAGTGTTATAAAATAGGAAGCTGCATGATTTTTTTCTTTTGAGATTTAGTAATTTCGTTCACACAGGTAAGGGATAAGTTGCTTCCATTTAATGTTTACTAACAGAGCTAAAAATGAGGTGAAGTAATAATGCAACGTTTCCAGTATTTAGGTGAAGCTTGCAAAAATTTTGAGTAACCAAAACAAGCATGCAAGCACTTGATTTGTTGATTGGATTTCAAAGGCGGCAAGCAATTATTTTATCCTTGAACGGAATAGAATTTTAGACAAATTTATCGCAACGTGTTTAAATGAGAGAATTGGCCTTTGATAGCTGAGGAAACGGAATGATATTTGATTTCGAACGTTACCTTATCTTATAATAACTTGCGTGAATTTAGAGTAACGAAGTGGCAATAAATTTCGTATGTGAGTGCGTTGGTTCAGGGAAAGAAAAAGGCAAGCACTAAATATTTAGATGGCGTTGATTTAAGTGGAAGAAAACGTCACTAATTTATGGTTTGAACGTTTTTAAACAAATGCATTTTATTTCTATTAGATAAAAGGAGGTAACGGAAAGGGAAAATTTATTTCTTTCCCTCTTAAAAGAATGCACGCCTACTTGTATATTTATTTATGTAGTTAAGGTAAAATTTTATTTCCTTTCGTAATATTTATCTTTTTCTTTAAAAAGTATACAACAAATATCAGTAGAACAACCGCAAAATAAGTATTGTTCATATATATATATTGACGTGTGAATTTTAAAAATGCGTAGAACCTACGCAAAATATACACCAAAAATTAATGCAAAAGTAATGCTTTTAATTAATACGATTTTCTATTTTATACGTTATTTATTAAATATCGTACCCTTTAAATGCGTAATTTAACAGTTTCCTTGTACACTATAAATCTCCTTCAAATTTATTACCTGAATAAAAGATAGAATTATAGTTACCTTCTTCTCTGATTACTACTATCATCTACAAAGCGATTTATTATTCAAATGGACAAGATATTACCAATTTTTTCTAAAGCAAGTAGATAATCCAATCCTTTTATTAAAATTCCAATTAGAGTTATCCTTTAAACAAAGTTAAAAAATTTCAGAGCTTCCATTTCATACATAAAATTTTGGGAAAAGATTTAATTAAATTAAAAATATATATTAAAACAAATTTCAAGGTTTTATAAATATAAGAATAAAGTGCTTGTAATATTTTTCTCTCTCTTACGAAATGAGAAAATAAAGAAGATGAGAAAAAGAGAAACTTGTACGTGAATTGCAAGGCAAAAAATACGGCTAAACTAAAGGAATGAATGGCTAGAAAGGAACAAATGTTAGGAAAACAAAATGGCAAGAATTAAGGCAACCTTTCGTTTCTTTCCCTAAGAGCAGGTAATTAATCTAGAGCTTAATTATATATAAGGAGAGAGAAACCTTTCATTCTTTCTCTAATCAAATTGATTGATTAATTAGATGTCATTAACAAGCTATTTATTCATGGCATGGAATGTAACTATGTCCAAATGTATTCTACAGTAAATTATGTAAGTGCAATATTAGATTGTGTACAAAGATGATGTTTCCTTCATATATATCTTTATTGGTCATAGTATTATTAAAAACATATAGGTATACGTATATATATAATAGACTTATACATATAAATGTGTTAAAATTAAGTTTCACTATTTTATGAGCCTAAAATTAAAGACAACAATTTTGAACCTAATCTCTAGATTAAAAGGGTTTAAGATTAAAAAAAGTTATGACTTTGCATACAAGTCCATCTTATAAATCTTAAGTCAAATTAACGCACACACATGTGTATATACAAATCATTGTAAATAATGTCTTAAACTTAATACAACATCTTTATGTTAAAATTTATAACTTGGTAAATTCTTTAATATTAAGCAATAAATTAAGGTCTAACGTCAATTTAAAAGTAAATAAAAAGGAATCGTGATATTTTGTAATAAATTCAAGTTATTTTCATAAAGAAGCCCCCCTTTTTTTATCTTTAAACAAAAGTATGCAAAAACTAAAAGATTGGATTTAAATAATGAACTCATGCAAACATTAATAAACTACATATGTTTTCTATTTGAATCAATAACAGAAATATTACATAAATTAAGGCTTAAATTTAGATTACAATAAGTTTTTGTTCCAAAACTTATTAACTTAAAAATTTAATTATTGAAAATTTTACTTTTAAATAAAAAAACAACGTTTTCAAGTAAAACTTAATTAAAATATTTACAAAATTTTGGGTTGTTACACTCTCCCCCACTCAAAACTTTTCGTCCCCGAAAAGGAAGGAGGTAGGAGAATAGAAACACCCTGAAAGAAGACTAAATTGAAACTCAAAATGGAATCATTGATTTAAACCATATAAATTCAATTTAAATTAATTAATATTCAATAATTGATTTAATTCATTTGATTTTTACTGAAGTTAAATCAATCTTAACTATTTCCATATTAATTATCTTATTATCCAATTATTTTGAAATTAACAATTTCTAAAATCATAAATTTGTATAGTAATTTATAATAATCATATTTTATTTAACAAATTTAATTCTTCTTTATTCCAGATTATTATTAAATATATTCTACTTAATATATCTTATCGCACATATTAAGTAGATTACATTTATAATAACTATTCCAATTTATTTCTAAATTTCCTTTAACACCATTTGATATTGTATATTATTCAATATTTTTTTATTCTATTTACCTCTATTTGTCTTTTTGTAACTAAAACTTTAAGTGTATAACATTTATTATAACCACTCAAATTTTATTTATAAAATCCTTTTATATTGTACATTATCCAATTACATAGTTAATTTTTGAATGATTTAGGTAAGTTATATTGGCATGCAATTTAATATTATACAAGTAAAAGTTTTTCCAATTCTATTATTCAAGTTTAAATATTCATTCAAAATTTGACTTTATTTTATCATTAGAATCACCTTTTAACATAAATTTATGAATTAAATTTCCAATTAACTTCAAACACTTTAGAAATAAATAAATACATATAGTATATGTCAAATCAAATTTAAATCATATATCTATATATATTATAAATTAAGTCATATTTTAGAAATTCAAATCAATTAAATTTTTGAAGCAAAACTACAGCGTGGTCTCTTCACTTCGATACTCGAAAATGAATGTCGGTGATGCTGCAGTCATCACCGAAATTATTTTCCAGCGACAAAGAGTAGAGCACTAATTTTTAAAACTTTAAAATTCTTTGGAAACAAATTTCTATTCGAAAATAATTTAAATAATAATATATCCTTTTAATACTTTAAACACAAGGTTTGAAACTATCATAAATTAAATTCTTAAATTCTTGTTTTAAATTCATTTCTTTTTCCAAATAAATTTATAACCATGTTTTATAGTTCAATTATTTATAAAAGACAAAACCAATGGTTTACAAAACCATAAATAAAATCAAACACTATTATCTCTAAACAACTAGTTAAAATTTGAAAATTACACTTATATATATAATATTAGATTTTTCCCAAATATAGGAATAAATTTTTCAAAACAAGTATAAAGATTCAAATTTGAAGGACTCAAATCAAAGAGAATTTTTATTTAAAGATAAGTTGGAATCAGAAGATCTGATGATTAAATAACAGAATAAGGAACCAGATAAGTTTATATAAATCGCGGGCAACCTTAACCGGGTCAACCGTGACTTAAAGAATAAGATCGATGTGGATTTTCTGGGGTAATCTACATTCGATTTGAAGAGATACAGTTCAGAATAACCAAAGATACTAGCGTCTAAATCGAGGATAAATATAAATCTTTGGTGAATCAATGCTAATTGTAAAGGAGTTTCACCCCTTTATTAGAACATTGGCGAGATCGCCAATTCACTATAAAGATCACCCGAAGTGCAATTATGGGATACTCCAGAATCGAAAGAAAATGAATAGTGAGGGACATGAATGAACTTCAGAACTACAGGGAACGTTCCAAAATTCGAAAAAAGAAGAGATTCAAGCTCGAATGAAAGTGATTCTGTAAATCACATTTACCATACATTCTAAGTTTTGCCTAGAGCCAAAGCTCTGATACAAAATGTAACGGGCCACGCCAGTGGGGTAACGCCCACCGTAGCATACATTGGTACCTGTGTTCTGCCTTTACGGCTAGCCTCTCGACTGCACCACCAACCCCCACGGGCACATGTAGGAGTAAGAGTCATCCGCTCACTGCCAAACCAAATGCGAGAACCCCCTATCAAGCTGCACCCTCCAAGTGCAATGGCAGACACACATGACGGACTTGAATTGTTCAAAATACCACGTTGTAAATAAAATTTGGCAAATCTCAGAATATACAGTAAATAAATAATCACAGAATCACATACACAGAATCATAATACTTGCAGCGGAATTTAAAAATACTTAGTGGTTCATGAAGCCACTATAAATAGTCTCAATCAAATAAAAATTACATAGTCTTTAATCCAATTATAGTTTTAAATCATCAGTAGAACAATCCAAATGTCCACTAATCTTGATTCCAAAAAATTTAGATAAAGAACTGGAAGGGAAGTTTGCCAGCAGCTTGAAAGTGATCTACAGAAATCCTAGCTCCGGAATGAAACTGAACTGCAACTCAGGCTGACCCGAGCGTAAAATAAAACATAAACACTCGAGTCAGGACATACATACTTATATAGCGTAAGCTAATTCAAGTGTACTGTAATATAGAGCAAGTAACTTAAAGGATGCTTGGGACCGCCCATCCTCTAAGGATCCGTTAAACTATTTACTATGTAGTAATATTCGCTATTATAATAATGTCTATTAGTAAAATAAACTTACTTTAAAACAGCATTAAGGGGTTACCCATATAGCCCTTAACACACATAATGCCAATCGTCTATACAGTACCTGCATATCTCCTGATCGGGAGACTACGAGAAGATACTACATAGGTACGACACAAATCAAACTCGTACAGGGCTCGCTATGGTAGGTGACACGGCACAACTAGGCAATGCCAGGGTAGATATACCAATTACGCTTCCGGACCGGTGGAAACGCGCAGCGCGCAGCTACCGCCCACCTCGAAAAACACTCCCAAATCAAAGGTGCGCACCAAACAATCACAAAAGCAATAGAATGGCATACGAAGAAGTGCGTCCGATCAGAGGTGCTACCTCATTAATCCGTCAATCGCTCCTGTTTTAGCCAACTCATGGCAGTCGGGTCCATGTATTTACCTCAAAGAAAACGTCACCACCATCCTACTTCATTCTGGAATCTCCACCGCGTACACGGTTGTCAAAGTAGTTTTCGGTATCGACAGAGAGTATGCCCATATCCGATCCCGGTCTCTTTAACAACCAAACGTTATTATAACCCATGGTTACAACTTTTAAAAATGGTATTGATACTAAAAAAATCAAAATAAATTTCAAATACCTTTCAATATCATAGTATCATTTCAAACATCATTTATTTAAACATCAGTCATTTTATAAAATACCATTTAAATCTATTTATTTTATTTAGGGATTAATTGCCTTTCAACTAACATTTAAAAGTTAAATTCTTCCATTCAAAACCATTTAAAGTCAATTCCTTATTTTTATTAATTACATATTAAATTCCAAAATTTAAGCCTTTTCCCAAGGATTATTTCTATTAAATTTTATTAAAACAATCAAAATTCAGTTTCCGTAGCACTTATAAAAATGCTACCTAAAGTCATAGGTTAAAACAGTTAATTTACAAAAGACAACATTTTAACGCTGTAATAAATTATTAACTTAACAATTAAATTTTTAAATCCCAAAATATAACTTATTATCAATTATTTTACTTAACTAAAATCTCACTTTTAACAAAAATTTAGAATTTCCCAAAATAAGTTATATTCCAAAATTTTACTTAGACTTTCATTTATTTAACATTTTGACTCATTCAAAAATCATTATAAATTTTATAAAATCTTTTAAATCATTTTAAACCAGAATATTATAAACTTTCCATTTAAAAATATTTTTAAACATTTCAGAAAAATATTATATAAACCACGGGTCTGTATATAGTTTTCTAGCCTAGGTCAAGTGATACGGATATATATCATTTCAATCCGCAATTTACAAGGAAAACCCGGGTTCTATCATTTCAACCCGCAATCCCAATGTAACGACCCAGGATTTTGAACAATTTAATTTGAAAATATTTAATTAATTTTAAATATTTGAATGATGGTTTGAATTGAATTTCAAGTTATCAGAATGAATATATCGATTAAATTATAGAATTTAATCTATTGAGAGTTGAATAAAAATTTGAATCTTCAATTTTAAGCCAATTAAAAATATTTCAAAGGCTTGTACAATTCATATTGATAATATTGAAGATTATAGAAGCTTCAGAATTGAATTTGAAACTGCTTTGTTCAGTTTTGAAATTATATCGTTTGAATCGATATTGGAAAATAGCCGTCCGAGGCATAGTCTCGGAATTCGACGAAACCAGTTCCATTGGGTCCGGAATATTGAATTATTCTAGGATTTCAAATTTCGTATTTTTTGGAGTTTATATGTGAGCGTACGTTGAGTAAACGCGTCGAAAATTTAAATCAAATTCAATTTAAATTTAAATTTAAATTTGAGTCAAACTTCACCACGTTCTCCCTAAACTCACGCCGAGTATCACGTAGGAAATCACGATGAAGATCGTGTAAAACCATGCCTCCTTCACGTCTTAAAATACTCCTCTCCCTCTTTCAGAAAACAAAAGCACAGAAGAAATCAAAAATGGCCGAGCCTTCATCTTTATATTCTTTGATTTCCTCTCCACTTCTATTTTAAATCGCGAGCGAAGTTAAACCCAAATGGAATCAATGCCGAAGCCCTAAATTCAATCAACGAAGGCAATCGCGAGCAAGGACGAGGCGCGCGATGAGGCGGCAGCGGCTGGGGCAGGTCGCGATGGTGCGACGGCAGATGAGGGGTTCTCGAGCATCGCGACAGTCCTTGGTGGTTGCGGCACACTCGCTCACGCGATTCAAGGGCGACGGCGATTCGAAGGAGCAGCGGCAGTGAAGCGCGCGTATGGAGTGGGGGAGGCGAAGGCGACATTGATGGACAATGGAGCACGCGATGGAGGTTGGATCTAGGGTTCGCGATGGCATGTACTGTGCTCGCGTACAAGGCAGCGGAGGCGATGCGCCTGGAGGCAGCCGCGATCTCCAGAGTCAGTAAGGTATAAAAAAAAAATTCATTTTGTTTTAATTTTTAGTTAATTTGATATATATGCCTATATGCAGTAAGTAAGAATTAAAAAAAAAAAATTAAAGTCTTGATTTGAAATTAATTATTTACAGTAAAAAAAATAAAAAATATATATATATTAGTGTAAAAATTTAATTATTTGAGTTAAATCAAATCGGTATAAATAAAGAAAATGCGGTTCGAATTTTAAATAAATGTATATAGATTTGAAATAAATAATAATAAGAATTTTTAAAACTTGAAGAAAATTTAGTTTAAAACTAAATTATTAGTTGAATAGAAAATTTTAGTTTCAAATGGAAAATATTTTGTAAAACAAAATGTGTTAGAGATTTAATTTATTTAATAAAATGATTTATTTATTTGATGGTAATAAATTGTTTGATAAGTTAAAATATTAATAACCCATATATGCCTATTTCCTTTTACTAGTGAAATTTTTAAATAATGAACTATTGAAAAATTAATTTGTTCTTAGCCACTTAAAGAGGTTATTTTAAAATTTTAGTTAAAATTGAATTAATAGTTCATTAAATTATTAAAGGAAGTTTGGTTTTAAATTTAATAATTATTTAAAATAAATTTGTTAAAGAAAAATTTGTTAAAGTACTTTATTTAAAGGAATTAGTTCAAACCTAGAAGAAAAGAAAAATTATTAAACAAGAAATTGGTTAATTTAACTATTAAAGGAGAAAAACCGATGAATTAAAAATATCGGATGAAAATTTATTTTTTTCAATCTGTTTGAACATTAATAAATTGTGTAAATATTTATACAAGGTATAAATGAAGAAAACAAGTTGAATTGGAAGTGGATGGCAAACGGGAATAAAGGTGAGAATTTCTCACTCAAAAGGATTTATTTAAATTTTAAATAGTTAGATTTAAAATTTGTTTATTGAATGATTGAATGATTGAATGATATATATATTGGATGTGAATAGACCCTATACGCCGTTAGTAAGCAGAGGTTATTTATTACACACATATACCGCGATATTCCACCTTGAAGTGGAATCGGTATTATACTATATATATAGCAATATATATATATTGGCATATGTATATATTGCAGTTGATTGATTTCCCGCATTTTCTTTTAGCGGATGAGACCCTATGCGCCGTTAGTAAGCGGATATATATTTATAAAATCCCATATACCGCGATATTCCGTCTTGAAACGGAATGGTATTGTGCTAATGTCTGTGGATGCAGGGAAACAGGTTGGAGGGATCCAACTGGATTCCTCACAAATATTTATTTGATTTCATATATTGTGATATTTGATTGTTTATCATGGATGATATATGATGTTTGAAAGTCGTGATTGACTATTTGATGTGTTGCATCATCGGATCCAATTTTTGAAGTTTAAAAATAACGATTTTGATTTCTAAAGTGATTCTTGGAAATATACGTTTATAAAATATTTTTGGAATTGATCCATTATAAATAAATAAACGTTATAAATCTTAATGTTATAAAAATTATATTTTTGAGAAATACAGTTAAAAGTTAATTTTTGAAATTATGGGATTGATGATTTTATAAAATAGTTTAAACTGGGATTTTTGAATTTATTATAAAAAGTTTAAAAATAGGATTTATAAAATTGGATTATTTTTATAAATCAAATGATGAGATTATAAAGGGGTTTAAAGACATTTTAAAAATAGTAATATAAATTATTTTATATTAAAAGATTTATAAATTGATATTTATAAATTAAGAATATTAGAAGTGTAAAACGAGCTTTTCTAAGTGTTAGAAAGAATTGTGAATGAATTTCATAAATGAATGAAATTTATAGAATTATAACGGTGAAGTTATAAATGAAATTTTATAAGCAGTAGGTTTATAAAATTTATAAAGTTATGGAAAAGGATAGATTTTGGATAAATAAATGAATCTTATAAGTTATAAGATTTATAAAATTGGGAAGTTTAAAGAAACAATTTTGTAAACAAATAAATTATAAGTGTTTGACTTATAATATGAATTTTAGTATATCATTGTGATATGAATTGATATAGGTTAATAAAGGAATTTATAAAAGGAGTTGATATAAAATAAATAGAATAGAATTTATAAACGTTGTTTTATAAATTCGAAACGATTTACTTTGATAAGTAAATAGTTGTAATTTGTTAATGGAGTTATATTCATGTTTTAGACAGTGAATAATTCCTTAAAATAAAATGAATCGAAGTGATGAAATTTATTAACAAGGTATATTCACGTTTTTGAATGGTGAATAATAAGTTAAAGAAATTATTTATAATGTGATGTTTTAAATAGAATTAAAACGATCTAACGATGTTTTAAAATATGTTGAGATTCGAAACCATAGATTTCAACATTTATTGTTGAAATAGATGTTTTCGAGAAATTGAAGGAAATAATAGATTATAACACTGTTGTTATAATAGATGATTTCCGAAAGGAAATGTTTTATATAGTATTGGGATTTATATATCTATTTTAATTTCGAATCCCTATACTAGTGATTTTGGGTTGTCGTAGCGATGTTTTACGCAACATTCGTTTTGGCCCAAATAAATATGTTTAAGAGAATGATTTCCTTAAAGAATGAAATATATACTTAATTTCGATTAGAGTATATTAAATATTTTCTAAGCGTAGAAAATAAAAAGACTTGTGAATTACTTATTTAATAAGTATGGTAATGTTTTCCAATATAAAGTGAATATGTTGAGAATTTATCTTTTTGAAGATAAATTGAAAATGAATATTTGAAATTGTATATTCATAAATATTTTGGAAATATAAATTCAATATGGAATTTATAAATGAAATTGGGAAATGGGTTTAAAAATAAATATTGATTTATTTTTGAAGTATGGAAAGTTTATATCTTCTAAAGATATTTTTGGGAAATAAATAATTTGGAAAATTATTTGGATTCTGGTGATGTTGTGCATATCTATTGATGGTTCAATAATTGACTATCGATATTTACCTTTGAATAGGTATTTGTTGTGAATTTGTTTGAAATTGAATGCCACACTTATTTTTTTAAAATAAGCGCTCACTATTCGGGTTAACCGGGAAAGGACCTTGGGGTCGTATAACCCATTCCGAATATGTGATACGTCGTTATGAATTGCATTCGAAGACCGGTGTTGAAGACCGGATATTTTCGAAAATGAAAGGGTTTCTTGTTGATTGTCTCTGCACTGGCTGATCCCCGGTATAGAGATCTCCATAAGTGATGGGAAATCCGAACGTGATTAGAGATTATTCGGATTGCAAGGACTTCTTTGTAAGTGCCTTCGGTTCTGTTCGAGCCCGGAACAGACTTGTATGGATAGTATGCCTGACATTACAAGTTGAGATATAAAGCTGATTTCTTTCAAATATATTTCTGTTGGTGGCGGAGAATTTATTCTTTTAGCTTAACACCCGTCTCTGAGATGTACGAGCTCGGAGGTTATGTAGTTGAATGTCATCAGCGATATATTCCCAATTTGGTAATGTGACATACTGAGTGTTGCTGTGAAATGATCATTGTGTTGATTATTTGTGATAGGATCGTTTATTTGATCATCTATCTTTGTGATCATCTCTATGATCATTTGTGACCCAAAGCATGGCTTTTGTATAAAGTATGTTTTTGTGGACGAAACTTCGTCGAGCCTCTCATCCGGGAATGGTCAAAACAGGAAAGATGCGGCAAGGTTATGAGGGGTAGCTCCCTTTAGGGTATGTGCATTTCCTTCTGGAAAGGGTGGTATCATGGTATGGAGCCCAGATACTTACTCATGTTGATACACTATATTTATTACTGTGTGGTGTTGTTGGTGACGAGCGCTCGGTTAAAGGTCCAATGGGACCGGGGGATGCCATATTCGTGTAGTAGTTACCTAGTGATAAAGGTAACCCGACCTTGTGTTGGCAGAGAGCTGGTTAAGTTCTCGGGGACGTCCAGCCAGAGGCGTTTCCATGTGGCAATGGGAAGTTCCTTGGCCTGACCATTTGTTGGAAATCCAAAGAAACAATACGAGACTTGTACGGTATTAGTTGTATAACCTTTTATGGAATGTGGCGGTAACCTGCTATTGAACATGGTAGCTATAGTAGGCATAAGTGCGGAATGTCTATGCTGGCTAAGATTTATATCTTTATTTTCGAAATGATTTTCCTCTACACTATGCACTAATAATAATATCAAATGTTATTTTAAATGCGTATCAAGCATCTTTGACTATCATAAGGAGAAATCTCCTCCGATTCTGCGTTTGCATGTGTGTGTGTGCGGGAGGCCTTATGGTAGTCTCATTTTTAGAAGCATTGCGAATTGAATTTAAAATATTCTTCTATTTTGATTTTAAAGTAAATAAACTGTTTTGAGTTCTCACACCAGTCACATGACTGACTCGGAGTTTATTGTTTTCCTTCCTAAACTCTGGGTGCCCACCAATTTTCCACACGGGCAGTTAAGAGTTAAGGTTTATCAGGATATTCTGGATATTCTGGAGTTGCTGGAGGCAAGATGGATGGCATGGCGTATTACTGGTTTATATAGTATTTCTTTTTCCGCTGCATTGTTGTTATTGTATGTTGTTGAACACTCTGATGATATGATGTAATGTAAGATGATGAAATGTAATAACTGATATAGTTCTTTGTTTAAAGATTATTCATTTATTATTATATGTTGTTCCGCTGCGAATTATGAGATTCTGATGTTGTTGTGTTGTTGTTTCCTTTCTGTCAGTTCTATTTTAAAATTTTCTGTTTCTTTTCCCTCTATTTTCTATCTTAGTATCTACTCTTCTCTCTTTTCCTTTTCTTAAATTCTTTTTAAAACCCTAACTATTCGGTTTTTCGGCAACGAAAATCCGCAATGTTACATTTGGTATCAGAGCTATTGGTTAAGCGACAACCATGGTTCTGTAGGGTGTTACTCATTAGAGATAGAGTCAGCAGTACTCTAGAATGAGTTTGAGTGTAATAATAGATATGAGCGCGTATTTGTTAGTGAATATAAAATTTGTTTTTGAATCGGGTAAATAAAATAATCTTTCCCAAAACTATTTTTGTATAGGAAAAAAATGATTTTTCTATGAATTATTATAGTATATGGTTGCATGATTGTTAAGAAGTGATAATATAGAATTATTATCATTAGTATATGGAATTAAAAGAAATTAAATAAAATGGATTGGATTCAAGTAAATTAACTTGATGATTTATTCATTTGTGAAATAATTTCAATGGGAATGAATATGAATATGGAATGTGAAAAAAAAATTGAATAAAGATGGTATGTGAATTGGTAGTAAGCAATAAAAATTGAATTGAGTAATTAAGTGAAATTGAGATGAATGAAATTGAAAATTAAAATGAATTAATGAATGAAACTAAGTTAAGGTAGTAATATGAATTAGTAAATGAAAGTTAATCGATAGAATTCAATATTTAGAATTGAGAATTTAATTCAAATAGATTTGAAATTGTGAATTGAATTCGAATGAAATTTAAAATTGTGAATTAAATTGAAATGAAAATGAATGAGAATGAATGTATAGCTTCAATAGTGAAGTGAAAATGTATAAGAAGCATAATAGGAAATTTTGTAATAGAATTTGCAAAATGGTTTGAATGTTGGAATTAGATACTACTACTAGCAGGTTATACAGGTGTATAAAGGATCGAGATTTTGATTTCAAAGATAAAAATTGAATTGCTCGACAAAAAGGTACGTATTTCAATTTCAGTATGAAATTTGATGACTTTCTTCTCTAGCCACTTGGCTTTTCTCTTTTCTTTTTGATTCTGAGGGGCCGTGGTGCCATTTTGTAGTCGTACCGAGCTAGCCGCGCAAAGGAGACGCTGGCGAAATTTTTCGAAAATTTAGGGTGTTAGAAAAATTTTGAGAAAAAATTTGAAAGTTTGAAATTTGAATTTGAATTTAAATTTGAATTGTTAAGAAAACAATGTTGATTGAAACTTATAATTGAAGTTAGAAAGCTAGTTGAAATGATGATGAATCTCTAGTAAAAAGATTTGTTTTAGAAAGTTGATAAAATTATTTGAATAGTGAAAAATAATAGACGGGATAAGGGCATTCTTCTTAACTTGTAATTTCGGGACGAAATTCTTTTAAGGGGGAAAGATTGTAACGACCCAGGATTTTGTACAATTTAATTTGAAAATATTTAATTAATTTTAAATATTTGAATGATGGTTTGAATTGAATTACAAGTTATCAGAATGAATATATCGATTAAATTATAGAATTTAATCTATTGAGAGTTGAATAAAAATTTGAATCTTCAATTTTAAGCCAATTAAAAATATTTCAAAGGCTTGTACAATTCATATTGATAATATTGAAGATTATAGAAGCTTCAGAATTGAATTTGAAACTGCTTTGTTCAGTTTTGAAATTATATCGTTTGAATCGATATTGGAAAATAGCCGTCCGAGGCACAGTCTCGGAATTCGACGAAACCAGTTCCATTGGGTCCGGAATATTGAATTATTCTAGGATTTCAAATTTCGTATTTTTTGGAGTTTATATGTGAGCGTACGTTGAGTAAACGCGTCGAAAATTTAAATCAAATTCAATTTAAATTTAAATTTAAATTTGAGTCAAACTTCACCACGTTCTCCCTAAACTCACGCCGAGTATCACGTAGGAAATCACGATGAAGATCGTGTAAAACCATGCCTCCTTCACGTCTTAAAATACTCCTCTCCCTCTTTCAGAAAACAAAAGCACAGAAGAAATCAAAAATGGCCGAGACTTCATCTTTATATTCTTTGATTTCCTCTCCACTTCTATTTTAAATCGCGAGCGAAGTTAAACCCAAATCGAATCAATGCCGAAGCCCTAAATTCAATCAACGAAGGCAATCGCGAGCAAGGACGAGGCGCGCGTTGAGGCGGCAGCAGCTGGGGCAGGTCGCGATGGTGCGGCGGCAGATGAGGGGTTCTCGAGCATCGCGACAGTCCTTGGTGGTTGCGGCACACTCGCGCACGCGATTCAAGGGCGACGACGATTCGAAGGAGCAGCGGCAGTGAAGCGCGCGTATGGAGTGGGGGAGGCGAAGGCGACATTGATGGACAATGGAGCACACGATGGAGGTTGGATCTAGGGTTCGCGATGGCATGTACTGTGCTCGCGTACAAGGCAGTGGAGGCGATGCGCCTGGAGGCAGCCGCGATCTCCCGAGTCAGTAAGGTATATAAAAAAAAAATTTCATTTTGTTTTAATTTTTAGTTAATTTGATATATATGCCTATATGCAGTAAGTAAGAATTAAAAAAAAAAATTAAAGTCTTGATTTGAAATTAATTATTTACAGTAAAAAAAATTAAAAAAAATATATATATTAGTGTAAAAATTTAATTATTTGAGTTAAATCAAATCGGTATAAATAAAGAAAATGCAGTTCGAATTTTAAATAAATGTATATAGATTTGAAATAAATAATAATAAGAATTTTTAAAACTTGAAGAAAATTTAGTTCAAAACTAAATTATTAGTTGAATAAAAAATTTTAGTTTCAAATGGAAAATATTTTGTAAAACAAAATGTATTAGAGATTTAATTTATTTAATAAAATGATTTATTTATTTGATGGTAATAAATTGTTTGATAAGTTAAAATATTAATAACCCATATATGCCTATTTCCTTTTACTAGTGAAATTTTTAAATAATGTACTATTGAAAAATTAATTTGTTCTTAGCCACTTAAAGAGGTTATTTTAAAATTTTAGTTAAAATTGAATTAATAGTTCATTAAATTAGTAAAGGAAGTTTGGTTTTAAATTTAATAATTAGTTAAAATAAATTTGTTAAAGAAAAATTTGTTAAAGTACTTTATTTAAAGGAATTAGTTCAAACCTAGAAGAAAAGAAAAATTATTAAACAAGAAATTGGTTAATTTAACTATTAAAGGAGAAAAACCGATGAATTAAAAATATCGGATGAAAATTTATTTTTTTCAATCTGTTTGAACATTAATAAATTGTGTAAATATTTATACAAGGTATAAATGAAGAAAACAAGTTGAATTGGAAGTGGATGGCAAACGGGAATAAAGGTGAGAATTTCTCACTCAAAAGGATTTATTTAAATTTTAAATAGTTAGATTTAAAATTTGTTTATTGAATGATTGAATGATGATTGATGTATATATTGGATGTGAATAGACCCTATACGCCGTTAGTAAGCGGAGGTTATTTATTACACACATATACCGCGATATTCCACCTTGAAGTGGAATTGGTATTATATTATATATATAGCAATATATATATATTGGCATATGTATATATTGCAGTTGATTGATTTCCCGCATTTTCTTTTAGCGGATGAGACCCTATGCGCCGTTAGTAAGCGGATATATATTTATAAAATCCCATATACCGCGATATTCCGTCTTGAAACGGAATGGTATTGTGCTAATGTCTGTGGATGCAGGGAAACAGGTTGGAGGGATCCAACTGGATTCCTCACAAATATTTATTTGATTTCATATATTGTGATATTTGATTGTTTATCATGGATGATATATGATGTTTGAAAGTCGTGATTGACTATTTGATGTGTTGCATCATCGGATCCAATTTTTGAAGTTTAAAAATAACGATTTTGATTTCTAAAGTGATTCTTGGAAATATACGTTTATAAAATATTTTTGAAATTGATCCATTATAAATAAATAAACGTTATAAATCTTAATGTTATAAAAATTATATTTTTGAGAAATACAGTTAAAAGTTAATTTTTGAAATTATGGGATTGATGATTTTATAAAATAGTTTAAACTGGGATTTTTGAATTTATTATAAAAAGTTTAAAAATAGGATTTATAAAATTGGATTATTTTTATAAATCAAATGATGAGATTATAAAGGGGTTTAAAGACATTTTAAAAATAGTAATATAAATTGTTTTATATCAAAAGATTTATAAATTGATATTTATAAATTAAAAATATTAGAAGTGTAAAACGAGCTTTTCTAAGTGTTAGAAAGAATTGTGAATGAATTTCATAAATGAATGAAATTTATAGAATTATAACGGTGAAGTTATAAATGAAATTTTATAAGCAGTAGGTTTATAAAATTTATAAAGTTATGGAAAAGGATAGATTTTGGATAAATAAATGAATCTTATAAGTTATAAGATTTATAAAATTGGGAAGTTTAAAGAAACAATTTTGTAAACAAATAAATTATAAGTGTTTGACTTATAATATGAATTTTAGTATATCATTGTGATATGAATTAATATAGGTTAATAAAGGAATTTATAAAAGGAGTTGATATAAAATAAATAGAATAGAATTTATAAACGTTGTTTTATAAATTCGAAACGATTTACTTTGATAAGTAAATAGTTGTAATTTGTTAATGGAGTTATATTCATGTTTTAGACAGTGAATAATTCCTTAAAATAAAATGAATCGAAGTGATGAAATTTATTAACAAGGTATATTCACGTTTTTGAATGGTGAATAATAAGTTAAAGAAATTATTTAGAATGTGATGTTTTAAATAGGATTAAAACGATCTAACGATGTTTTAAAATATGTTGAGATTCGAAACCATAGATTTCAACATTTATTGTTGAAATAGATGTTTTCGAGAAATAGAAGGAAATAATATATTATAACACTGTTGTTATAATAGATGATTTCCGAAAGGAAATGTTTTATATAGTATTGGGATTTATATATCTATTTTAATTTCGAATCCCTATACTAGTGATTTTGGGTTGTCGTAGCGATGTTTTACGCAACATTCGTTTTGGCCCAAATAAATATGTTTAAGAGAATGATTTCCTTAAAGAATGAAATATATACTTAATTTCGATTAGAGTATATTAAATATTTTCTAAGCGTAGAAAATAAAAAGACTTGTGAATTACTTATTTAATAAGTATGGAAATGTTTTCCAATATAAAGTGAATATGTTGAGAATTTATCTTTTTGAAGATAAATTGAAAATGAATATTTGAAATTGTATATTCATAAATATTTTGGAAATATAAATTCAATATGGAATTTATAAATGAAATTGGGAAATGGGTTTAAAAATAAATATTGATTTATTTTTGAAGTATGGAAAGTTTATATCTTCTAAAGATATTTTTGGGAAATAAATAATTTGGAAAATTATTTGGATTCTGGTGATGTTGTGCATATCTATTGATGGTTCAATAATCGACTATCGATATTTACCTTTGAATAGGTATTTGTTGTGAATTTGTTTGAAATTGAATGCCACACTTATTTTTTTAAAATAAGCGCTCACTATTCGGGTTAACCGGGAAAGGACCTTGGGGTCGTATAACCCATTCCGAATATGTGATACGTCGTTATGAATTGCATTCGAAGACCGGTGTTGAAGACCGGATATTTTCGAAAACGAAAGGGTTTCTTGTTGATTGTCTCTGCACTGGCTGATCCCCGGTATAGAGATCTCCATAAGTGATGGGAAATCCGAACGTGATTAGAGATTATTCGGATTGCAAGGACTTCTTTGTAAGTGCCTTCGGTTCTGTTCGAGCCCGGAACAGACTTGTATGGATAGTATGCCTGACATTACAAGTTGAGATATAAAGCTGATTTCTTTCAAATATATTTCTGTTGGTGGCGGAGAATTTATTCTTTTAGCTTAACACCCTTCTTTGAGACGTACGAGCTCGGAGGTTATGTAGTTGAATGTGATCAGCGATATATTCCCAATTTGGTAATGTGACATACTGAGTGTTGCTGTGAAATGATCATTGTGTTGATTATTTGTGATAGGATCGTTTATTTGATCGTCTATCTTTGTGATCATCTCTATGATCATTTGTGACCCAAAGCATGGCTTTTGTATAAAGTATGTTTTTGTGGACGAAACTTCGTCGAGCCTCACATCCCGGAATGGTCAAAACAGGAAAGATGCGGCAAGGTTATGAGGGGTAGCTGCCTTTAGGGTATGTGCATTTCCTTCTGGAAAGGGTGGTATCATGGTATGGAGCCCAGATAATTACTCATGTTGATACACTATATTTATTGCTGTGTGGTGTTGTTGGTGACGAGCGCTCGGTTAAAGGTCCAATGGGACCGGGGGATGCCATATTCGTGTAGTAGTTACCTAGTGATAAAGGTAACCCGGCCTTGTGTTGGCAGAGAGCTGGTTAAGTTCTCGGGGATGTCCAGCCAGAGGCGTTTCCATGTGGCAATGGGAAGTTCCTTGGCCTGACCATTTGTTGGAAATCCAAAGAAACAATACGAGACTTGTACGGTATTAGTTGTATAACCTGCTATGGAATGTGGCGGCAACCTGCTATTGAACATGGTAGCTATAGTAGGCATAAGTGCGGAATGTCTATGCTGGCTAAGATTTATATCTTTATTTTCGAAATGATTTTCCTCTACACTATGCACTAATAATAATATCAAATGTTATTTTAAATGCGTATCAAGCATCTTTGACTATCATAAGGAGAAATCTCCTTCGATTCTGCGTTTGCATGTGTGTGTGTGCGGGAGGCCTTATGGTAGTCTCATTTTTAAAAGCATTGCGAATTGAATTTAAAATATTCTTCTATTTTGATTTTAAAGTAAATAAACTGTTTTGAGTTCTCACACCAGTCACATGACTGACTCGGAGTTTATTGTTTTCCTTTCTAAACTCTGGGTGCCCACCAATTTTCCACACGGGCAGTTAAGAGTTAAGGTTTATCAGGATATTCTGGAGTTGCTGGAGGCAAGATGGATGGCATGGCGTATTACTGGTTTATATAGTATTTCTTTTTCCGCTGCATTGTTGTTATTGTATGTTGTTGAACACTCTGATGATATGATGTAATGTAAGATGATGAAATGTAATAACTGATATAGTTCTTTGTTTAAAGATTATTCATTTATTATTATATGTTGTTCCGCTGCGAATTGTGAGATTCTGATGTTGTTGTGTTGTTGTTTCCTTTCTGTCAGTTCTATTTTAAAATTTTCTATTTCTTTTCCCTCTATTTTCTATCTTAGTATCTACTCTTCTCTCTTTTCCTTTTCTTAAATTCTTTTTAAAACCCTAACTATTCGGTTTTTCGGCAACGAAAATCCGCAATGTTACACCCAAGTTAAATAATAAATAATTAAATAATTAAACAATTAAATGGATAAATAATTATCGTTCAGACCTATCATTTCAGCCTATAACGATCTCAAATTTACAGGGAACTTGCAGTGTGATTAACAGTAAATAAGCATTAAATAGTATAACTGCAATAATATCACAATAAATAAACAACGATGATGTGTCAATTAATAATGGGGTTTAACATCATACTTTTATATAACAGGCAGATGAAATTTAATAAAATAAATTTACAATTACACTTGTGATAAATTCACAGTTATATAGTAGGTATGTTTATCTGGTGACAAATACTCACCTGAAAGCTGCAGAAAATTTGATTCCCAAACGATGGTAATACTTGAAAAAAAACGTACAAAATCACGATCAAACTGATGCGGAGGCTGCGACCAGATTTTATTTTTGAAAAGGAAACGAATTAATTTAAACGTTAAGCCAAGTAAAATTTTAATATGAAACAAAAAATGACGAACAGACAATTTGACCCGTAAGCTCGACCACTCCACCACCCGGCTCAATCCAAAACAAACTCAGCCCGCCCATTATTTTAAATTTATAAATATATAAAATATTTCTTTTTTCTTTTTTTTTTTAAGGCACGTCACGTAACATCAAGTCTTGGTCACCTATCTAAAACATGCACGCATATTCCACTCAGTGGCTAAAACATTTCAAAGCTGGTGAACATACTATCTAACTTAAGTACAGGAGGCACAACTTATTGAAAAAGAAAGTGTTCAAGGCAGTAAGGATTTTATGAAGTCGGTGCTAAAACCTATCCAAATTAAATGCATGCACGTTACTTTCTTTCCCTTTTTTCCAAATATTACTTGAAATAATTTTTGCCTTCCTATACACTTATACTTATCAAGATTCACTTGCTATTACTGCTACAAGAGGGCACGGCCCTGCCTATCAAAAAGCATGCACGCATGCATTTCGTATCATGAATTGATATTATATTATTAGCATCAGAAATTAAGATGTTTTTTTTTTCTTTTTTTTCTCTACTTCTCTCCTTTGTTAGTCTATTTTCTCTCTTGTTTTCTATCACTCAGCCAAAGCAACAAAATAAATATATATGACAACCTAATTCATGCATGCTACACTTGTTTTCAAACATGAAGTGCACGTATGTAGTGATAACCTAGTATAGGTGGGTTCGAATGGTAAAATATGGAATAGGCTCGGCAGTAGTGACGGCTAGATCGTAGAGGAGGAGAAGGTAGTGGGGTTGCAGTCCAAGGTGGTGGCAGCCGAGTGAAACAGAAAGAAGACAAAGGAAAGAAAAATAAAAGGAAGAAGGAAAAAGTGTAACTGTCATTTCCTGAAGCTCTACAAACGCTAGCTAGGAGATGAAGTCCAAGGATGAGGTAAAGAAATATGTTTGTGACAGGTATTCATAAATGATCTATGCGTGTTTTATTTTATGGCAAGAAATCTCATTTGCCTATAAACGGCAAATCTAGGGACGTGTATAGTTTTTATAGGAGCTATATTTTCGTTGCTTCGTACGTAAGGAAATAATAAGATGCGCAATCAAAGCATGCAAGTTTTATGGTCAAGGAATTTCATTTGTTTGCAAATTAATATGAAGAGAAAACGGCAAGTCACATTTTGACATAAATGATTTCAATGCAATAAAAAGGGTGCGTTGGTTTTTATTACTTGGATTATGGGAAAAAAACGGTAGAAAATAATTGAACATTCCAAACGTGTTATAAAATAGGAAGCTGCATGATTTTTTTCTTTTGAGATTTAGTAATTTCGTTCACACAGGTATGGGATAAGTTGCTTCCATTTAATGTTTATTAACAGAGCTAAAAATGAGGTGAAGTAATAATGCAACGTTTCCAGTATTTAGGTAAAGCTTGCGAAAATTTTGAGTAACCAAAACAGGCATGCAAGCACTTGATTTGTTGATTGGATTTTAAAGGCGGCAAGCAATTATTTTATCCTTGAACGGAATAGAATTTTAGAAATATTTATTGCAACGTGTTTAAATGAGAGATTTGGCCTTTGATAGCTGAGTAAACGGAATGATATTTGATTTCAAACGTTACCTTATCTTATAATAACTTGCGTGAACTTAGAGTAGCGAAGTGGCAATAAATTTCGCACGTGAGTGCGTTGGTTCAGGGAAAGAAAAAGGCATGCACTAAATATTTAGATGGCGTTGATTTAAGTGGAAGAAAACGTCACTAATTTATGGTTTGAACGTTTTTAAACAAATGCGTTTTATTTCTATTAGATAAAAGGAGGTAACGGAAAGAGAAAATTTATTTCTTTCCCTCTTAAAAGAATGCACGCCTACTTGTATATTTATTTATGTAGTTAAGGTAAAATTTTATTTCCTTTCGTAATATATATCTTTTTCTTTAAAAAGTATATAACAAATATCAGTAGAACAACCGCAAATTAAGTATTGTTCATATATATATTGCGGTGTGAATTTTAAAAACGCGTAGAACCTACGCAAAATATACACCCAAAATTAATGCAAAATAACGCTTTTTAATTAATACGATTTTCTATTTTATACGTTATTTATTAAATATCGTACCCTTTAAATGCGTAATTTTATAGTTTCCTTTGTACACTATAAATCTTCTTCAAATTTATTACTTGAATAAAAGATAGAATTATGGTTACCTTCTTCTCTGATTACTATTATCATTTACAAAGAGATTTATTATTCAAATGGACAAAATATTACCAATTTTTTTAAAGCAAGTAGATAATCCGATCCTTTTATTAAAATTCCAATTAGGGTTATCCTTTAAACAAAGTTAAAAAATTTCAGAGCTTCCATTTCATACTTAAAATTTTGGGAAAAGATTTAATTAAATTAAAAATATATATTAAAACAAATTTCAAGGTTTTATAAATAAAAGAATAAGGTGCTTGTAATATTTCTCTCTCTCTTAGGAAATGAGAAAATAAAGAAGATGAGAAAAATGGAAACTTGTACGTGTAATGCAAGGCAAAAAATACGGCTAAACTAAAGGAATGAATGGCTAGAAAGGAACAATGTTAGAAAAACAAAAAGGCAAGAGTTAAGGCAACCTTTCGTTTCTTTCCCTAAGAACAGGTAATTAATATAGAGCTTAATTATGTATAAGGAGAGAGAAACCTTTCATTCTTTCTCTAATCAAATTGATTGACTAATTAAATGTCATTAACAAGTTATTTATTCATGGCATGGAATGTAACTATGTCTAAATGTATTCTACAGTAAATTATGTAAGTGCAATATTAGATTGTGTACAAAGATGATGTTTCCTTCATATATATCTTTACTTGTCATAGTATTATTAAAAACATATACATATATGTATATATATATATATAATAGACTTATACATATAAATGAGTTAAAATTAAGTTTCACTATTTTATGAGCCTAAAATTAAAGACAGCAATTTTGAACCTAATCTCCAGATTAAAAGGGTTTAAGATTAAAAAAAGTTATGACTTTGCATACAAGTCCGTCTTATAAATCTTAAGTCAAATTAACGCACACACATGTGTATATACAAATCATTGTAAATAATATCTTAAACTTAATACAACATCTTTATGTTAAAATTTATAACTTAGTAAATTCTTTAATATTAAGCAATAAATTATGGTCTAACGTTAATTTAAAAGGAAATAAAAAGGAATCGTGATATTTTGTAATAAATTCAAGTTATTTTCATAAAGAAGCCCCCCTTTTTTATCTTTAAACAGAAGTATGCAAAAACTAAAAGATTGGATTTAAATAATGAACACATGCAAACATTAATAAACTACATATGTTTTCTATTTGAATCAATAACAGAAATATTACATAAATTAAGGCTTAAATTTAGATTACAATAAGTTTTTTTTCCAAAACTTATTAACTTAAAAATTTAATTATTGAAAATTTTAATTTTAAATAAAAAAACAATGTTTTCAAGTAAAACTTAATTAAAATATTTACAAAATTTTAGGTTGTTACAAATTACTTTTAAACAAAACAATTTTAAAACATTTTAAAATTTTGGAAACATATTCATTTTAAATATACTTTTAAACTTGGCTAAACATTCTTTTTGGAAACTTGATTAATTAAACTTGCTTTTGCTTTAAAACTTGGAAACATTACCTTTGAAAACTTATTTATTTTAATAGACTTTAAAAACTCGTCTAAAATCTTGTTCATGCTTCATATATTAAAATCTGGCAACTAAAACAAGAGTAAAACATCCCGAGCCAAAAGACAAAACCACCCACCTAAATCCCGGACTAAACCAACGATAACCCCGAGCAAACTTCTCGACACTGGACTTCGAGACAACACACGAACTCCTTCAAGCCAAACCCGA
Source organism: Allium cepa (assembly GCA_030765085.1). Classification (NCBI taxonomy): domain Eukaryota; kingdom Viridiplantae; phylum Streptophyta; class Magnoliopsida; order Asparagales; family Amaryllidaceae; genus Allium; species Allium cepa. Next base: position 623,273,083 of record CM060938.1, on the reverse strand, counting down.
GCATCATCCTCCTTCTCTGATGCCACACGAACCCAAATCACAGACGTGCACACGTGCACATGCACGTTGACTCCACACTCCTCCGACCAACTCTCCGTCCATCAATAAGTCGCCTACCACCTCGCCGATTAACACAACTGCCCAGATCATCAAAAACGATAGAAAAACAAAATCGAGCCAAACGATCAAAATCTGGAACCCAACCTTATCAGAAAACCACTAATTGCCATCGCCCCCGACCACCGGCACCCAAGCCTACCAACCTAGAGCAATGTCACGAAACCCAGCTTTGATTCCCCCACACGCAATCGCCTCCGGTCGCCCCTCGACGATGTAATCGCCTCGATCATACCATCGACCAAAACAGCCCGGCTAACCCTAATTCAATGCCGACCCAACACCACTGCGAAATATAAAAGCTCCGATCATTTGTATGTTCGAATCAGATTATAAAATCAAAACAAGAAATTATGAACTTCGATTTTTCTGATCTACAAAGGTTTCACTGGAATTTCTTTTTTCGGAATATTTACTAATTATTTTTACTTGAAACAAATTTTAAAAATGAATTTACATTGTTACAATCGTTTTCTCTTTAAAGATCATGGTCTAAAATTATTTCGTTTAGAAGATATGAATTTGTTTGTGGATTTGGAGCCTGTTATTCCAACAAAGAAAGATATATATACAGAAACTCATATATACACATATATATCATATTTACAAACCTGCATTCCCATCCATACATTCATGCAAACAATATTCACTACATTACTACAAGATTAAATCATATGCATCACATTATATTACTAGATATAAGTTTTAAGCAAAATGTTTACTCAACAGATAAGTAGAAACAAAGAACAGGTTCTGTTCTTTGATCTGGAAATTGGTTTTTGAAACTGAATCTTTCTTTGATTTTAAACTAAGTTGATTTTAAACTGAATCTTCATTAGCTCAGGTCGAAACTGAGGTTGAATTTGAATCTTGAAGTTGATTTGAATTTAGTTGAGTTGAATTAGCTTAAAATTACCTTGCTTGATCTTTGAATTTACTTTTGGTTTTGGTTTTTAGTTTTGAAAATGAAATAAGAATTTAGAAGTGAAGAATAATGAAACCTGGTTTTTTTAGAACACCTAGTTATATAATTAAATTTTTAAAAGGAACATGTGTTGCCATTTGTTAATTTGCATCATACAAAGCTTACAAATGTCATATTATCTTACAAATGTTAAATACATGTATTAATATGTTTAAATCCTTATTTCACTAAGTACTTATGTTTTTATATTTATGAAATATGAATTTATGTTTATATTTATTTACATATTACTTATGTTTTTATATTTATTAATGTATTATATGTTTTATATGTTTTTATATGTTTTTAGATTATGTTTTATACTTTTATATACATTTACAAATCATATTTAGATCAAGCAAGTTTAAAAATAAAGTAAAACAAACCTTCTATTAATCTTATTTAAATTTTAAACTTAAGCTAAAATATTTTTAAATAAATAAATATTTATAGATATTATCTTTGTTGTTAAGAAATATAAAGTTTAACTTTAAATAGCCTTTGAAAAGTATTTTATTGAATTTAAAACATAACTTCCAAATCACAGTATATATATACATATATATTATAATTTGAAAACATATATTTTTATTAAATTTAAACCAAAGCTTTCTATCCACAATGTGTATACATATATATACATTATAATTATGAAACATTTTGATTAGCTTTGAAAATGATAAATTTTGCCAAGTTAAAATAGTTATTAAAAGATATTATTAAGCCAATATTGCCAATTTAAATAATTATTTTAGTAGATTATCAAATTGCTATTGCCCAAAATTCTGGGTCATCACATTCCTCCCCCCTTAAAAGATTTTCATCCTCGAAATTTAAAAGGAAAGATAATTTAATAATCCAGCAGAGGTTTTTATTTCCAAACAACAAAGCATACATATCAGTCATAGCAACCAATCTATTCAAACAAATAAACTAACTAACTATCCTGACACAATTAAGGATAGGCTTTCCAAGTACTATCTAGAGTTTCCCAGGTACAATCACTGGAATCCTCGCTCTACTGAATCTACTAGCTGTATCACTAAGCTCCTGAGTTCCTTCTCACCATGATCTACAATCTAAACAGGATATCTGACCACAGTCAAGTCCGACTCAACTTCCAAATCTTCCTGAACTCCTAGTTCTACAACCAGAGATGCATCCACTTCCTTAGATGAGGTACGTGAATTGCATTGTGAATCCCAGCCATCCGAACTGGCAATTCAATCATGTAGGCCAAAGAACTTATCCTTTCGAGAACACAGAAAGAAATCCAATATACCTCGGAGCTAGCCTTCTAGTCTTACCAAATCTTATTGCTCCTTTGATTGGAGAAAACCTTATCCAAAATCAAAATCTCCAACTTGGAATTCCAAATTCCTACGTCTCTTATCCGCATAACTTTTCTAATGTTCCTGGGCTGCCTTCATCCTTTCTTGATCAGCTCAACCTTCACATATGCCTTTCGAAACAAATCTAGACCAAGAATAAGATGATCTTCGGATTCTACCCAACAAAATGGTCCTTCCAAGATCCGTCAAAATCCAGAACACAAGATCCACTCCATAAACATCAGTAAAAACTTCGAACTTACTTCTCCCATCCGGAATAGCCAAAACAGGTGCACCTAACAACCTCACCTTCAGATCCTGAAAATCTTCTTCACACTTAGGGGTCCATTCGAACTTCCCTCCTTTCCTAGTCAGCTTGGTCAAGTGAGAAGAAATCTTAGGGTTGTCTCGGATGAACTTCCTATAAAAACCCTCTAATCCAAAACAAATGCAAATTTCCATAGGAGTCTGCGGTTGCTTCTACTCTAAAATAGCTGCTACCTTGCTTCCGCTGCACAACTCTGATTTGGAGTAGATGAGAACGTCGTCGATGAACACGAACACAAACTAGATCAACACATTCCGAAAACACGGTTGATCAGATCCACAAAATAAGGTGGATTGTTGTTTAACCCAAAAGACATAACCAACCACTCAATGTAACAAATGAGTTCTATGAATGCAGTCAAGGGTATTGTCTTCAGCTACCCTTAGCTAGTGAAAACTTGAAACTAGATCTAACTGAGAAAACACAGAAACACCAAGAAGAAGATCGAAATGTTCACCAATACAAGGAAAGGGATACTTATTCCTAATGGTCACCTTATCCAACTCCCGATGCTGGCAAATCTTTGACTTCTTCGAAGATATCCGAAAAAATCTTTGACAACTTCGATAGTTCCTACTTCCTCTCGGAATGCCTCAATCCCAAGCAAAAGATTAATCGAGCGAACACTCAAACTATCTCAAGTCACTTTTGCAATCCTACCCTGTTCTATTCCCAAAAGATCACCACAAATTAGAATAGATTATTCTTCTCAAACCAATCCGTCGAAGAAATGGGTCCGCTCTGCTGCTTTCGAATTCCACCTCTAAGACACTGCTAAGCCAAAAGATCTTCCTGCTGGCACACACAACACTCCGAACTGCTTAAAATTTAATCATTTTCATTAACTTTGAACTTGGAAAATACTATCTTTGAAATCTTCTTTGTTTCCCTTTGGATTTGAAACTTTGTTTAACATTTTGCTTCCAAACATGTATTTCTTATTGCTTAGCAACTTTGGTTTTACTTTTCTTTTAAACCCTGGAAACCAAAATGAACAACCCAAGAAAAGTCTAATCTACCCAGGCCCTAACCCGTGTCGCTCACTCTTGTCCTCTACTTCGAGTCAAACGCGCAACATCATCGAGATCGACCCGAGCAAACCTCATCTTCCCCAAAATCAACATCCAAATACACGAAAATGTACACGTGCATGTGCACACGCCACCTGATTGCCTCGGACCCTCGCCGAGACCACCCACAAGTCGAAGATCATCCCGCCGACTTACGCGACCCTCAGCTACTCAAAAACGAGTCGTTCGATCTAACTGTAACCAACTCAATCGACTAAAATTCCTTGCCGACGACGATCTCGTCCACCGGAGCCCACGTCCCTCCGACCAGAGCAACGTCACAGACCCACGCGACGTTTCCCCCACATTCGATCAACTCTGATGATCTAACGACGACGTACGAGCTTCGAAAACCTCGTCGTCCAAAACAGCGCTACAAACCCTACTTCGACGTCCCCTGGCCATCACGGCCACCTAGAAATACTTCAAGCATTTTCACACGACCCTCGAGTCTCGAGCCTCCTCTAGTCCTAACATGGCTTCCCTCCATCACCGATCACCGGAAAATCGAACAAAGTTCGATTTCTGATCAACTCAGCATACCCAACAATTTATAAACTTAAAAATCAAGATTTCTTTACCTAAATTCATCATTTTCTACTACGAATTTGTTTATGAAATCAAATCATGGAATTTTGAACATTGATTTTCGACGTACAATTACTTTTTACTTTAAAATCCTATTTTCAAAATATTAACTAAATAATTCTACCAAATAAGTGGAATCCAGGCTGATTAGCAAAACCACCACTAGCCATCGCCTCCGACCACTGGCACCCATGCCGACCAGCCTAGAGCAACGTCATGACACCCAGCTTCGACTCCTCCACACGCAATCGCCTCCGGTTGCTCCTCTGCGAAGCAATCGCCTCGATCACACCATCGACCAAAACAGCTCGACTAACCCTAAATCATCGCCGACCCAACACCACGGCGAAATATAAAAGCTCCGATCATTTGTATGTTCGAATCAGATTATAAAATCAAAATAAGAAATTATGAACTTCAAATTTTCTGATCTACAAAGATTTCATAGAAATTTCTTTTTTCAGAATATTTACTAATTATTTTTACTTGAAACAAATTTTAAAAATGAATTTACATTATTATAATCATTTTCTCTTTAAAGATCATGGTCTAAAGTTATTTCGTTTAGAAGATATGAATTTGTTTATGGATTTGGAGCCTGTTATTCCAAAAGCGAAAGATATATATATACAGAAACTTATATATACACAGACATATCATGCTTACAGACATGCATTCCCATCCATACAGTCATGTAAACAATATTCACTACATCACTTCAAGATTAAATCATGTGCATCACATTATACAACCAAATATAAGTTTTAAGCAAAATGTTTACTCACTAGATAAGAGAAACAGAGAACATGTTCTGTTCTTTGATCCGAAAATTGGTTTTTAAAACTAAAGCCTGCTTTGATTTTAAACTAAAGTTGATTTCAATCTGAATCTTCATTAGCCCAGGTTAAAATTGAGGTTGAATTTGAATCTTGAAGTTGATTTAAATTTCATTGAGTTGAATTTGCTTGAAATTGCCTTGCTTGATCTTTGAATTTACTTATGGTTTTGGTTTTGGTTTTTCGTTTTGAAAATGAAAGAAGAATTTAGAAGTGAAGAATAATGAAGCCTGGTTTTTTTAAAAACTCTTAGTAATATAATTAAATTTTTAAAAGGAACATATGCTGCCATTTGTTAATTTGCATCATACAAAGCTTGCAAAAGTCATATTATCTTACAAGTGTTAAATACATGTATTATTATGTTTAAATCCTTATTTCGCTAAGTACTTATGTTTTTATATTTATGAAATATGAATTTATGTTTATATTTATTTATATATTACGTATGTTTTTATATTTATTATTGCATTACATGTTTTATATGTTTTTAGATTATGTTTTAAACTTTTATGTACATTTACAAATCGTATTTAAATCAAGAAAATTTAAAAAGAAAGTAAAACAAACCTTTTATTGATCATATTTAATTTTAAACTTGGGCTAAAATATTTTAAATAAATAAATATTTATAGATATTATCTTTGTTGTTAAGAAATATAAAGTTTAACTTTAAATAGCCTTTGAAAAGTATTATATTGAATTTGAAACATAACTTACAAATCACAATATATATATATATATGTATTATAATTTGAAAACATATCTTTTTATTAAATTTAAACCAAAGCTTTCTATCCACAATGTATATACATATATATACATCGTAATTAGGAAACATTTTTATTAACTTTGAAAATGATAAATTTTTCCAAATTAAAATAATTATTAAAAGGTATTATTAAGCCAATATTGCCAATTTAAATAATTATTTTAGGATATTATCAAATTGCTATTGCCCAAATTCCGGGTCATCACATTCCTTCCCCCTTAAAAGAATATCGGGATCGGGTTTGCTACATTACAGCATGATAGGGGGTTCTGACTTCCTCTTTGGTGGCGAGCAGGAGACTCTTACCCCTAAATATCCCTGTGAGGGTTGGTTGCGAGTCGAGAGGCTGGCCGTAAAAGAAAATTTGAGGTACCACTGTGTGCCACGGCGGAGTGAGCTGCTGCAAATGGTTGAAAAGCCTAGACCGTCACAATTGGTATCAGAGCTCTAGGTTGAGAGAATACCTAGGCTTTGGAGTGATATCTATCTTGAGAGAGCATACTTGTATTTTTATTATATATCTATATATCTACCTGATTTGTTGGGTAACCTGTTCAGGTTTGCGAACATGTGTTATAGAGGTAGTAGTGGTAGAGGTGTGGGTGGCTCGACTACTAGTGGATGAGATCTGAATGTTGAGGTTGGAAGAGTATCTGCCGAGGCTGTAACCCAATATCGCCTCAAGTAAGCTTTGTGACATTATGTAAGGATTTCACCAATCTCGGAGGGAAGCCTTTTTAAGGTATGGAGTCCACCATTGAAGTTGATTTGAATTTAGTTGAGTTGAATTTGCTTGAAACTGCCTTGCATGATATATGAATTTACTTTTGGTTTTGGTTTTTAGTTTTGAAAATGAAAGAAGAATTTAGAAGTGAAGAATAATGAAGCTTGGATTTTTTTTTAAAACGCTTAGTTATGTAATTGAATTTTTAAAAGGAATATATGTTTTCATTTGTTAATTTGCATCATACAAAGCTTACAAATGTCATATTATCTTACAAATGTTAAATACATGTATTATTCTGTTTAAATCCTTATTTCACAAAGTACTTATATCTTTATATTTATGAAATATGAATTTATGTTTATATTTATTTATATATTACTTATGTTTTTATATTTATTATTGTATTATATGTTTTTATATGATTTTATATGTTTGTAGATTATGTTTCAAACTTTTATATACATTTACAAATCATATTTAGATCAAGTAAATTTAAAAAGAAATAAAACAAACCTTTTATTAATTTTATTTAAATTTTAAACTTAAGCTAAAATATTTTTAAATAAATAAATATTTATAAATATTATCTTTCTTGTTAAGAAATATAAAGTTTAACTTTAAATAGCCTTTGAAAAGTATTATATTGAATTTCAAACATAACTTCCAAATCACAATATATATACATATATATTATAATTTGAAAACATATCTTTTTATTAAATTTAACCCAAAGCTTTTCTATCCATAATGTATATACATATATATAAATTATAATTAGGAAACATTTTTATTAGCTCTGAAAATGATAAATTTTACCAAATTAAAATAATTATTAAAAGATATTATTAAGCCAATATTGCCAATTTAAATAATTATTTTAGGAGATTATCAAATTGCTATTGCCTAAAATTCTGGATCATTACATTCCTCCCCTTTTAAAAGAATATCGGGATTGGGTGTGCTACATTACAGCATGATAGAGGGTTCTCGCTTCGTGTTTGGTGGCGAGCAGGAGACTCTTACCCCAAAATGTTCCTATGAGGGTTGGTTGCGAGTCGAGAGGCTGGCCGTAAAAGCAAATTCGAGGATCCATTGTGTTCCACGACAGAGTGAGCCGCTGTCGATGGTTGAAAAGCCTGGACTGTCACGATTGGTATCAGAGATCTAGGTTGAGAGAATACCTAGGCTTTAGAGAAATGTCTATCTTGAAAGAGAGTACATGTATTTTTATTATATATCTATATATCTACCTGATTTGTTGGGTTATGTTTTCGGGTTTGCCAACACGAGTTCTAGCGGTAGTTGGGGCAGAGGTGTGGGTGGCTCGACTACCAGTGGGTGAAGTCTGAATGTTGAGGTTGAAAGAGTATCTAACGAGGCTGTAAACCCAATACCACCTTGATTAAGCTTTGCGACATTATGTAAGGATTTCACCAATCACGGAGGGAGGCCTTTTTAAGGTACGGAGTCCATCATTGAAGTTGATTTGAATTTAGTTGAGTTGAATTTGCTTGAAACTGCCATGCTTGATCTTTGATTTTACTTTTGGTTTTGGTTTTTATTTTGAAAATGAAAGTAGAGTTTAGAAGTGAAGAATAATGAAGCCTGGTTCTTTTTTAAAACACTTAGTTATAAAATTAAATTTTTAAAAGGAACATATGTTGCCATTTGTTAATTTGCATCATACAAAGCTTACAAATGTCATATTATCTTACAAATTTTAAATACATGTATTATTATGTTTAAATCCTTATTTCACTAAGTACTTGTTTTTATATTTATGAAATATGAATTTATGTTTATATTTATTTATATATTACTTATGTTTTTATATTTATTAATTTATTATATGTTTTATACATTTTTATATGTTTTTATATTTTTGTAGATTATGTTTTAAAATTTTATATACATTTACAAACCATATTTTGAGCAAGAAAATTTAAAAAGAAAGTGAAACAAACCTTTTATTAATCTTATTTAAATTTTAAACTTAAGCTAAAATATTTTTAAATAAATAAATATTTATAGATATTATCTTTGTTGTTAAGAAATATAAAGTTTAACTTTAAATAGCCTTTTAAAAGTATTATATTGAATTTAAAACATAACTTCCAAATCACAATATATATACATATATATTACAATTTGAAAAACATATCTTTTTATTAAATTTAAACCAAAGCTTTCTATCCACAATGTATATACATATATATATACATTGTAATTAGGAAACATTTTTATTAGCTTTGAAAATGGTAAATTTTTCCAAATTAAAATAATTATTAAAAGATATTATTAAGCCAATATTGCCAATTTAAATATATATTTTAGGAGAATATCAAATTGCTATTGTCCAAAATTCCGGGTCATCACAATGTACGAGCTGGGCGGTAGTAGCTGCTATGCATTACCAACAGTCCGGGAGTGCAATTGATATATCTACCCTGGCATCTCCTTGTGTGTCGTGTTCACATGCCCTTGCACGCCTTCTACGAGTTTGTTTTGTACCGTACCTATGTGATGTCTTACGGGTAAACCACCAGTTTGGTAGAGTGTACGACATTGTATAGACTACGGGAATATATAAAAATGTGTTAAGGGGGATGTGGGTAACGCCTTAGCGCTATTTTAATACTTTTACTTTACTGTAGACATTATTAATATAGCGTATTCTACTACATAGTAGACAGTTTAACGGATCCTTAGGAGATGTAAATCCCGAACATCTCTTAAGTTACTGCACTCACGTTAAACACTAGATAGGAGATGTCAAACCGCGTAAACATCTCCAACGCCGTTTACACTCATATTTATTTATCGTTGATTTAACTTACATAAGATCTTTTAGTTCTGACTCGAGTGTTTTGTCTTTTCAATTCGCTCGGGTCAGCCTAAGCATTTTAGGATTTGAAGAGCTTATCTCTAGAGGACGAAGACGAAGATTTGTAATACTATTATTATATTATTTAATTCACTGATGATGTATTCCGCTGCATTAATTATTATTCTCTAGTATGTGTAACTCTGATTCGTGTTGTATAAGTATAATCAAATTTATTTGTAAAACAGCTTCATGAACTGTTATTTGATTATTATATTTTGTAATTCCGCTGCGAGATTCTATTTTGTTTTTTTCTTTCTCTGCTTTTTCTTATTCACCCCAATAACAATCCGCCCTTCTATATGGTTTGAGTCGACATGTGTGTTTTCCTAAAACATACAAAAAGTCGGGATGTTACAACTACATACATATATTTTTGTGAGTTGATGTCAATTAAATTATATTGATATGTATATGAAAGTTTTAATTTCATATATGATTTTATCATGTTATTCCATATGATGTTATCCCTGTTATGATAATTTGCCATGCTATTTTAATTATTATGATTTTTAATTCATATTATGTTCTCACACTGCAAGTTCCTTCACCATGGGTTGAAATGATACATACCGGAATGGTTTTTAGATTATGGAAAAATTGTTATGGGCTAAAATGATAGGCCTGAATAATTTTATTTGACTTGGGATTATGGGTTTGAAATGATGTAAAACCTGAAAATTTAATAAGTTCAGATTAAAATGATATAAATCCGTATTTACTTGAACCTAGGTTAGAAAATTTTATACAGACTTCATGGTTGGTTTTCTAAAAATTATTAAGTATTTTGGATTTTTATAAATGGATTTCAACTAAAATTTTAGTATAGTGATTTCTATAAAATTTTATATATTCATTTACATGTGTTAAATTTTATAAGAAAATAAATGGTTGGAAATGTAATTTTCGGAATCTAATTTATAATATGAAGGTTAACTGAAATTTAATAATCCAATTTGACTTAATAATGGTATTTTATTCTAACCTAGCAAGGTAAGTAAAAAATGTACATTTGACATATAAGTTTTAATTAATGAAATATTGATTAAAATGATAAATGCTCTTTATTGAAAGAAAAAAAATATGTAAGTTAAAAATGTACATTTGACATGTAACTTTTAATTAATGAGATATTGATTAAAATGATAAATGCTCTTTACTAAAAAAATGTAAGTTAAAAATGTACATTTGACATGTAAGTTTTAATTAATGAAATAATGATTAAAATGATAAATGCTCAATACTAAAAAAAATGTAAGTTAAATATGTGCATTTGACGTATAAGTCTTGATTAATGAAATATTGATTATAAAGATAAATGCTCTTTACTGAAAAAATGTAAGTTAAAAATGTACATTTGACATTTAAGTTTTAATTAATGTAATATTGGTTAAAATGATAAATGCTCTTTACTGAAATAATAAAGTATAAATTAAAAATGTACATTTGACATGTAAGTTTTAATTAATGTAATATTGATTAAAACAATAAATGTTCTTTACTGTAATAAGAAAATGTAAGTTAATAGTGTACTTTTAACACGTAAGTGTTAAGTAATATAATAGTTATTTCAAATGAATAAAAACTATAAGTGTTCTTTACTGTAACAAGAAAATGTAAGGTAATGATGTACTTTTAACATGTAAGTGTTAATTTATGTAATAGTATAATTTGGATAAAAAAAAATAAGTGTTCTTTAAAGTAATAAGAAATGTAAGTTAATGATGCACTTTTAACATGTAAGTGTTAATTTGTGTAATGGTATAATTTGGATATTAAAAACAATAAGTGTTCTTCACTGTAATAAGAAAATGTAAGTTAATGATGTACTTTTAACATGTAAGTATTAATTTATGTAATGGTGCATTTAAATTAATAAAATAATAAAAGTTTCTTTAGTGTAATAATAATATGTAAGTTAATAATATACTTTTAACTAACAAAAGGAATATTAGTTTTAAATTGGAAATCACAGTAATAAATTTTATTTTACTAAATGCATGGTTTATTTAATATCCAAATGAATAATCTAGTGTGATAAAATAGAAATTATGGAATAACCATGAAAAATTGTAAGTACGAGTAATATTTTGATTATATAAGATGTTAAGGTGGAAATTATTACATTCCAAAATTGCTATGATTACTTAAGGTTACATTTCTAAATGAAATGATTTCTTAAGTATCAATTTTCCAAAATTCTATGATGACTTAAGATTATGTTTGTGAAATGCTACTACTTCTAAAATGTGATGTTTACGAATTTCTATGATTATAAAGATTGCATTTTTAAGTGTTGTGGTTTATAAAATATGATGATTTTAAAGTGTTATAGTTAACTGTATAAATTTGAAAGTGTTACGACTTTGAAAGTGAACATTATTTTGAAGGAATAATTGTATAGGATTTAAATTATTTTGAAATGAATATGTTTTGATATGAAATATAAACCATTTGAAATTGAAATAACCACGGGTTATAATAACTATTGGTTGTTAAAGAGACCGGGATCGGATAATGTCATACGCACTGCCAATACAGAAAACCTGTTTAACAACTGTGTACATGGTGGAGATTCCAGAATGAAGTAGGATGGTGGTGACGTCCTATTTGAGGTATATACGTGGACCTAACTCCCGTGAGTTAGCACAATTGTAACAACCCAATATTTCATGATTATTTTAATTGTTTATTTTAATTATTTAAATTGAAACACCTGATTTAAAAACTTTATTTATTAAAATGAATAAATTTTGTTATTTTAAGAGTATATTTTGATTTTTGTGTGAATTATAATTTCAAACCTGAATAAATAGGATATTTCCAAAAAAGTGGATTTTTGATCAATCTGGTCAAACTTTGACTTTTAAATTTAAATATTTGAATTTTGGAATTTTATCTTCTATTATGAAAATATATTAAATTTTGAGAATACTACTTTTCATTTCGTTGAAATCTGATTTATATTGTGAAAGTTATGCATTTTACAATATTGTGTGTACATTAATTTATTTAACAATATTGTTTATTTTAATTTATATAAATAATATTTTTACTTGTCAAATCGTGTTCTAATATGTGTTATATGACATGTTAGGTATATATTTTATTTTAGAACATTTTTCAAGTGATGTTTAAATTTTTTCAAAGTTTATCGAATTTATTTTCAAATTTTAAAGCCTAGCTTCCAATTTTTAGCTATTTTCTCAATTTAATTATATTTAATTAAAATTAATTTATTTATTTTTGTCCATTCATCATAATTTTGTGTTTTTATCTTTGTTTATAAGAATTTTTCATGTATTTTAATATTGTAAAAAGAAATATGGAAATTTGAACAGTTTTAAACCTTTCACTTGCCTTTGTATTTTCACCTCCTTTACCTTTTCAATTCCAAATAACTCATGCATTAATTTTTTCTGCCCATATCTCCTTTGTTCAGCCGACTTCTTCCTCATTTTTCACGAAATTTTTTGTTTCTCAACTCAAAAAAAATCGGCCTCCATCTCCTGAGCAAAAACTTTGGTAAATAATTATTTGTTTGTCACTTTTCTTCTTTGTTTTCTTATTCTACTTTCACTTGCTTCAACCTTATGTTGTTCGGCCATGCTCCACCATCACCATCACCTTCATCACCACCTTGTCCAGCTGCAAACCACCTCCATCTCCACTGACCTACCAGGCATGGCCATCATTGATGTAAGATCCACACAAAAATGAAAGCAACACTTCCTATATATGCATAGCCGAGCTCCTATGGCCTTCACCACTTCACCACACCCCTTGGCCACCTCTTGCATCACTTCCACAATCACCTACCTGACCTAAAGCCACTTCCATACCATCCCCTAGCCTTCAGCAGGTCTGGTCGTGCCACATAAGGCCATAGCCGTGACTTGTTTTTACATAAAAATGCACATTTGCCTTGTTTTTGTATATTTATGCCATTAATAACTCAAACAACTTCCATACTTTCACTACCCTTGCTAGGCCGACCATACCTAACCAATACCTAACCAAATACACCCCATGGCAGTGCCTTATCATCCTATAGGCTGAGCATGAGATTTGTGGAAGCAAGTGCAAGTGTTTGATTAATTGTTGTTCCTTAATTCTAGCTTGTTTAATGTCATATTTTGGGTTGAAATTCATGTTATATTTATTGTTTTGTTTGATATGCACAAGATAACTACTTTGGCTCTCCCACACTTGAATCGTAGTCGTGCTTTCGTGCCTTTATGGATCTTAGTTTGTGTGTTTGGTTGTTATCTCCAGCTTGTAGAGGTGAGTATTTCTCACCAGACATTCCGTACTTATATACGTAGTAAATTGACACCCTGTGAATCTATGGATATTGTTAACTGCTTATGCTATGATCATATGATGTTCACCCATGCTTGTACACCTGTTATTTCATATGTTACTATATATTATGCTTTTCTGTTTATTTATATCAGTTTATCACACTGCAAGTTCCCTGTAGATTAGAATCACCATGGGTTGAAATGATACATACCCGAACGGACTTTAGAATAGGGAAAAATCGTTATGGGCTGAAATGATAGACCTGAACGATTTTTATTTATTTCATTTTACTTGGGATCATGGTTTTAAAATGATCAAACCCGGGATTTCTTTGTAAATTACGGATTGAAATGATATATTATCCGTATTACCTTACCTGGGCTAGAAAAAGGATATACAGACCCATGGTTAATATATATTTTTATAAAATTTTTAAAGTATTTTAGAAATGTAATATCATTATATTTTGATTTTAAACTTAATTAAAAATGATTTTTCATAAAATATTATTGATTTAAAAAAAAGAATTTATAAGTGAAATAAATAAATGGTAAAGTTAGAAATTTGAAATGTAAGCTATTTTGGAAATTATGATTTGGTTACAAATGGAATTTAAATTAAGTAGGAAAATGTGACAGATAAATTTATGATATTTTGATTTAAAATGAATTTAAAATGATTTTATAAAGTGTTAATGTTTTTTGAATAAGTTAAAAGGTTAAATAAATGAATATTTAAGTTGAATTTTGAAATATAACTTAGATTGGAAATTTGTGAATTTTGTTTGAAAATGAATTTTAAGTTAAGTAAATAAAATGAAAAATAAGTAATATTTGGAAATTTAAACTTAAGTGTTAAGTAAAAAAAAATTAATCATAAAGAATTGAAATTGAATGTTGAATTATATAAGTAAATTATTATTAAATTGATTTTTAAATGAAAATTTAACTTTATAAAATCATGGATATAAGGTATTTAAATGATTGTTTAAAAAGTGAAAATATATGGTTTTATAAGTTTAAAATGATTTTAAAAAAAATTAATTGTTTGTGAAATTTTATTGAATATTTGGAGATTAATTAACAGCATTTTGAAATGTTATTATTTCTAATGTAAAGGATATTACAACATTTGTAAATGCTGTAGTTGATAGAAATGAACTAAATGGCTAAATTGAATTAAGGGCTATTATAACACTTTGTAAGTACTGTAGTTGCTGAAATTAACTAAGGTTTTATTTGAACTAAAATAATCCTATTACAGCATTTTAGATGATGTCTTTTGTTAAATTGAATTGTTTTGAAAGTAACTTTCTGTAGCATTTTCTAAATGCTGCGAAAGTTGAATTTTCACTGTTTTAATAAATTTAAGTGAATAAATGAACTTGGAAATGGCTAAAATTTTGAGAATTAAATATTTGATTATTAATATAATAACTTCTTTTTAATGATTTAAATGAAGTGTAACGTTTCGATTTTTCGTTGCCGAAAAACCGAATAGTTAGGGTTTTTAAAAAGAATTTAAGAAAAGAAAAAGAGAGAAAAAGGTAGAAGATAGAGGGAAAAGAAAATAGAAATTAGAGAGAATAGAAAATTTTAAAATAGAACGGAAACAACAGAACAACAACAGAATCTCACAATTCGCAGCGGAACAACATATAATAATAAATGAATAATCTTTAAACAAGAACTATATCAGTTATTACATTTTATACATTACATTTCATCATATCATCAGAGTGTACAACAGCATACAACATCAAATAGCGGAAAAAGAAATACTATATAAACTAGTAATACGCCATGCCATCCAGCTTGCCTCCAGCAACTCCAGAATATCCAGAATATCCTGATAAACCTTAACTCTTGACTGCCCATGTGGAAATTGGTGGGCACCCAGAGTTTAGGAAGGAAAACAATAAAATCCGAGTCAGTCATGTGACTGGTGTGAGAACTCAAAACAGTTTATTTATCTTTAAAAATCAAAATAGAGGAATATTTTTATTTCAATTCGCAATGCTTTTAAAAATGAGACTACCATAAGGCCTCCCGCACACACACACAATGCAAACGCAGAATCGGAGGAGATTTCTCCTTATGATAGTCAAAGATGCTTGATACGCATTTAAAAGAACATTTTATATTATTACTAGTGCATAGTGTAGGGGAAAAATTCATTTTGAAAGTAGAATATAAATCTTAGCCAACATACGACCATTATCGTATGCCTACTATAGCTACCATCCAAACAGTGTTGCGACACCATAAGTGAATGATAGGTTCTACAACTAATACCGTACAAGTTTCGTATTGTTTCTTGGGATTTCCAACAAATGGTCAGGCCAAGGAACTTCCCATTGCCACATGAGAATGCCTCTGGAAAGACATCCCCGAGAACCAAACCGGAACTCTGCCAACACAAGGCCGGGTTACCCCTAACTGGGTAACTACTGACACGAGCACGCCATTCCCCGATCGTAAACGACCTTTCTCACGGGATCCCGATAACCAACAACCACAAAGTAATAAATTCGCAGTAACCACATAGGTTAAATATCTGGGCTCCATACCATGATACCACCTCTATCCAGAAGGAAATGCACATACCCTAAAGGAGCTAGCCCTCATAACCTTGCCGCATCTTTCCTGTTTTGACCATTTCCGGGGTGTGAGGCTCGACGAAGTCACGTCCACAAAAACATACTTTATACAAAAGCCATGCTTTGGGTCAACAAATGATCATAGAAATGATCACCAGGATAGACGATCAAATAAATGATCCTATCACAAATAATCAACACAATGATCATTTACAGCAACACTAAGCATGTCACATTACCAAATTGGGAACATATCGCTGATAACTTCAACTATATAACCTCTGAGCTCGTACGTCTCAGAGAAGGGTGTTAAGCTAAAAGAATAAATTCTCCGCCACCAACAGAAATATATTTGAAAGAAATCTGCTTTATATCTCAATTTGTAATGTTAGACACACAATCCATACAAGTCTGTTCCGGGCTCGAACAAAACCGAAGGCACTTACAAAGAAGTCCTTGCAATTCGGATATTCACAATCCTGATCGGATTTCCCATCACTTAGGGAGTCTCTATACCGCCGCAACTCAGTGCAGAGACAATCGACAGGTCATCCTATCGCTCTCGCAAATACCGGGTCTTCAACACCGATCTTCAATGCAATTATAACGACGTATCACATATTCGAAATGGGTTATACGACCCCATGGTCCTTTCCCGGTTAACCCGAATAGTGAGCGCTTATTCATAAATAAGTGTAGCATTCACATTCAAACAAATCACATCAATTACCCATTCAAAGGGAAATATTGATAGTCGGTTATTGAACTATCACTGGATATGCACACATCACCAGTTTCCAAATAATTTTCCAAATTATTTATTTTCCAAAAATATCTTTACAAGATATATAATTTTCAATACTTCAAAAATAAATCAATATTTATTTTTTTAAACAAATTCCACTTTCTTATATAAATTCCATAATGAATTTATATTCCCCAAAATATCCATGCATATACGATTTCAATTATTCATTTTCAATTTATTTTCAAAAAGATAAATTCTCAAAACATTCACTTCACATTGGAAAAACATTTCCGTACTTATTTATTCATAAGTAATTCACAAATTTTATTTATTTCCAACACTTAGAAAATATTCAATATACTTCAATCGAGATTAAGTATATATTTCATTCTTTAAGGAAATCATTCTCTTAAACATATTTATTTGGGCCAAAACGAATGTTGCGTAAAACATCGTTACGACAACCCAAAATCACTAGTATAGGGATTCAAAATTAAAATAGATATATAAATCCCAATACTATACAAAACATTTCCTTTCGGAAATCATTTACTATAACAACAGTGTTATAGTCTACTATTTCCTTTTATTTCTCGAAAACGTCTATTTCAACAATAAATGTTGAAATCTATGGTTTCGAATCTCAACACATTTAAAACATCGTTAGATCGTTTTAATTCTATTTCAAATATCACATTCAAAACAATTTATTTAACATATTATTCACTATTCAAAAACGTGAATATGCTACATTAACAATTTCATCACTTCTATTCATTTTATTTCAAAGGATTTTTCACAGTCAAAAACGTGAATATAACTCCATAAATAAGTTTCAACAATTTACTTATCAAAATAAGTCATTTTCGAATTTATAAAACAACGTTTATACCCTTTTCTATTTATCTTATAAAAACTTCTTTTTATAAATTCCTTTATTAACCTATTCCAGTTTATAACTCAATTATAAACTAAAAGTTCATATTATAAGTCAAATGCTTATAAATTTATTCGTTTGCAAAATCGTTCCTTTGGACTTCATAATTATAAATCTTATAACTTATAAGATTCAATTATTCATCCAAATATATTCTTTAATAACTTCACAAAATTTATAAATCTTATAACTTATAAATTTCACTTATAACTTCACCATTTATAATTTTATAAATTCCATTCACTTATGCAATCCATTTGCACTTCATTCAAACACTTATAAAACTCGTTTTATAATTCAAACGTTTTAATTTATAAATATCAATTTATAAATCTCTTAATATAAATCAATTTATATTATTCTTTTAAAACGTCTCTAATCTCCTTTATTATTTCACCATTTTGATTCATAAAATAATTAAATTTCATAAATCCTATATTTAAACTTTTCACAATAAATTCTAAAATCCCGATTAAACTATTTTATAAAATCATTAGCATCATATTCTCAAAAATCAGTTTTTAACTATATTTCTCAAAAATCATAATTTCTATAACTTTAAAAATTATAACGTTTATTTATTTAAAATGGATCAATTCCAAAATTATTTTATAAAACGTAAACTTTTCAAAAATCACTTTAAAATTCATTTTAAAATTCCAAATTTGGTCCAATGATGCTACACACCAAATAGTCAATCACGACAACAACGATATCATATATCAATATGATAATCCATCAAATATCAAAATATCTGAAATCAAAAATAAATACTGTTGAGGAATCCAGTTGGATCCCTCCAACCTGTTTTCCTTCATCCAAAAACATTAGCACAATACCAATTTCGCTCCAGTACGAAATTATCGCGGTATATGTTTTTATTAAATATTATCCGCTTAATAGACAGCGTAATAGGGTCTCATCCGCTAAACAAAAAATGCGGAAAATCAATAACTCCAATATATACATATGCCAATATATATATTGCTACTATATATAATACCAATTTCACTGTTTATGAAATATTCGCGGTATATGTTTTTAATAAATAACATCCGCTTACTAACGGCGTATAATGTCTATTTTAACAATCAATAGATATCAATCATCATTCAAACATGCATTCAAATATTTTAAATCTAACTATTTAAAATAAAATCGAAACTGATTCGATTGAGTGAGAAGTTCTTACCTTGATTTCAATTTCGTTTTAGCGATTTATTTCGAATAAAATTAAACGGACGTTTAATTTTATCCAAAATTCTCACTAACTCCAAACAACTCCAATCCAATTTCATAGCGTAGTTCTCGTCCATACGATTCCAACGCAACTGGTTTCGCGCGTTTTCAACCTCGTATGAAAAAGTTATGATATTATGAAGTTTATACGAATTTTATATATACAATTTACAACCTTTTATTTTAATTTAACCTACAACAATTCCAGGCCTCATGATCATACAACCCTCCATCATCACCGTTGCTTTCTTCTTCCCCTTCTCCCACGTTTTTTCACGTCTCCAGGGAACGAAGAGGCCGAACCCATTTAGATAATTAGGGCTTAAATTCGAGCAATCTCCTTCCATCTCCACGCCGATCAAACACCTCCACTTCAAAGCCCCACACGCAAGCTACCACCACCAAGAAGAGCATGAAACTCGGCTGCCTCTGGGGCCTTAAAATGCGTGCGCAAACCCCCTAGGACGCGGCCCTCTTGCTGTCAATCCATCGCACCAAATCCAATCACAACCGTTGAAACCCAAGATCTCACCATCCTCTACGAGTTTCTAGTTGGAAGTTTGTGAAATTATTGAGTAGATTGGAAGATAAATGAGGAAGAAAGATTGAAGTTTCTGGCAGTCCATGGGTGAGGGTGGCGGCTGCAGTTTTGATTAGGGTTAGGTTTTATTTTTTCTAAAATTGTGAAATGTTGGTCTATTTATAGAATTTCAAACGACACTATTCACCCGGAATTTCCGAACTCCAATTTACGCGCCGAAACTGACGTTCCTAGGGTTTATCCCGCGTTCCGGACACAATGGAACAGGTTTCGAAAGCTAATTCGGACATCTGTGCGAGTTATGGCTACAAACGTTCAATTTGAATTAAACCGATTTAAATCGATTTCTAGGCGTTTTAATTTGTACCGGACAAACGGTAAATCCAATTGACTTGAAATTTGAAACTTTACAATAATATCACATTACGGATCCGATGAAACTGGTTTCGTCGAAATCCGAGACTTTTTGAAAAATGGCTATTTTAACTCGCCAAATTTAAATTAAAAACAATTCGATGCGTTTCGAGCTGCCACGATCAAACGATAACTCCGATTGACACGAAATTTGAAATCCGGTAATAACTAACTATTACAGATCCAATGGAACTGGTTTCGATCAATTCTGAGACTGTTCAAAAATTGGCTATTTTCACTAGCCGATTTTAATATTAAAATATTCAATTTTCACAAATTAACTTTTAATTCGATTTTAAAAGTTCTAAAATATCGTTCTAACTTTAATATGATAAAATAAAATTTTACAAATCATTTTCAATCATATTTAACTCAATTTTCAATTATTTCCATAATTTCACATATTAAATTGTCGATTTAATTATCCAATTAAATCCAATAATTCAAATTAAAATTTATTCGACTTATAAATTTCACTTATTAATATTTAAAATTAATTAAATATTCAAATTTTAATTAATAAAAATTCTGGGTCGTTAGAATCTTCACCCCTTAAAAGAATTTCGTCCTCGAAATTATTAAGTAAGAAAGTTACAAAATTTATTAACTTTCCAAAATTCATAGTTAAACTTCTTACAAATATTTACTAAGTTTTCAAAATCATACTTAGTTATCTTTTTCAAAACCAAACTATATCATTTAACTTTCAACTCCCAAATCAAAGTTTAAATTTTCAAAATTTTCCAATTTTCTTAAAATTTTCTAACGCCTTAAATTTTCGGAAAAATTCGCCATAGTCTCCTTTGCGCGGCTCGATCCGAAAAAAAAAATGACAGTATATATATCACAAATATACATCTCATCAAGTAATGAGGCATCCCGCAGGGAAAAAAGTATAAAAGTACGGTATTTAATCGGAGATATGTACCTTATATTTTATTAGCAAGCATATACGGCTAATATAGCGCGAAAGCGAGCTCCAAATGCGAAGCAACGCGATCCGCACCTACTAATCACTCAACAAACAACATGAGAACATGCATATAGACAATAGTATCAATATACAACATATAGTAACATAAAAACTATATATGCCAACATAGCAAATGCAATAAAAGCAATATATTCTACCATCAACCAACTATCATCCATAACCAAATAAATATTCATTCATATTCTTATTAATATTCAATGAATTGGGTTTTCAATTTAATCACATTTGATTCATATACAGTGGATGTTCTTACTAACATTCATTCTCAATTAGTTTATATTCACTAATTCATATTCAAGTTGGTTCACTTCCAATTCAAATTCAATTCCATTCAAATTTATTTACTTCAAATTTGAATTTCAATTACTTTAGCTTTCAATTTCATTAATACTTAATGAATTATATACAATCAACTAACAATCATATAACAATCAATGTATATTAATTACAACCAAATTCCTTTGCTTACAATTGGTTTAATTTAATTGATTTTCATTCAATTATTCAACTTTCTAATAACATTAGATTTTAATGAATTACACTTATATTCGTTATTTCATATTAACTTAATTCACATTTAATTGATTAATATTCAACCCATTCATTCAATTCTATTACAAAAGTTGAATTTCATTTCTTTATTACAACTCATATTCATAAATATATTCATATAGTTTCACTTCTCATATATATAAGTTTATTTCACAATTGCAAATTACTTTAATTATAATTCAATTCTTATAATTCTTTTACTTATACAATTATTCTTTTATTTAGATTATTCAAACAACTAAGCAATCAACTTATATACACTTAATAATTCTGAAAATTATTTCTTCATATACAAAATATACTCAAGGTAAAATTATTTCATTTACCCAATTTTCAAACCAATACTGTGTCGAATTGTTCTATTCAAGTGTTTAGAAACCCCTTCGGCATAGTCTTGCGGACCATGCTGACGAAAGTTCATATGCCACTCAATAAACCAATCATCACAATATAAAACAATTTTATATATTCGCTATCAAATACGCTCTCATAGCTATTATTACACTCAAACTCATTCTAGAGTACTGCTGACTCTATCTCTAATGAGTATTACCCAACAGAACCATGGTTGTCGCTTAACCATAAGCTCTGATACCAAATGTAACGTTTAGTGGTCAAAACCGGTAGGCTTTTCAACCATCCCAGCCCCACCGTGGCTTACACTGATATCCCAAACATGCTTTTACGGCCAGCCTCTCGACTGTCTCAGGTTACACCTAACCAACCCCCTAAAAGAGGACGTGTAGGGGTAAGAGTCTCCCGTTCGCCACCTAACCGCGAAGCGAGAACCCCCCATCACATAGCCCAAAGCTTAGCAAGACTGGTGTGAGAACTCAAAACAGTTTATTTATCTTTAAAAATCAAAATAGAGGAATATTTTTATTTCAATTCGCAATGCTTTTAAAAATGAGACTACCATAAGGCCTCCCGCACACACACACAATGCAAACGCAGAATCGGAGGAGATTTCTCCTTATGATAGTCAAAGATGCTTGATACGCATTTAAAAGAACATTTTATATTATTACTAGTGCATAGTGTAGGGGAAAAATTCATTTTGAAAGTAGAATATAAATCTTAGCCAACATACGACCATTATCGTATTCCTACTATAGCTACCATCCAAACAGTGTTGCGACACCATAAGTGAATGATAGGTTCTACAACTAATAC
The DNA here is from genome assembly GCA_030765085.1 of Allium cepa. Taxonomy (NCBI): domain Eukaryota; kingdom Viridiplantae; phylum Streptophyta; class Magnoliopsida; order Asparagales; family Amaryllidaceae; genus Allium; species Allium cepa. Next base: position 623,249,964 of record CM060938.1, on the reverse strand, counting down.
CGTACAAGTTTCGTATTGTTTCTTGGGATTTCCAACAAATGGTCAGGCCAAGGAACTTCCCATTGCCACATGAGAATGCCTCTGGAAAGACATCCCCGAGAACCAAACCGGAACTCTGCCAACACAAGGCCGGGTTACCCCTAACTGGGTAACTACTGACACGAGCACGCCATTCCCCGATCGTAAACGACCTTTCTCACGGGATCCCGATAACCAACAACCACAAAGTAATAAATTCGCAGTAACCACATAGGTTAAATATCTGGGCTCCATACCATGATACCACCTCTATCCAGAAGGAAATGCACATACCCTAAAGGAGCTAGCCCTCATAACCTTGCCGCATCTTTCCTGTTTTGACCATTTCCGGGGTGTGAGGCTCGACGAAGTCACGTCCACAAAAACATACTTTATACAAAAGCCATGCTTTGGGTCAACAAATGATCATAGAAATGATCACCAGGATAGACGATCAAATAAATGATCCTATCACAAATAATCAACACAATGATCATTTACAGCAACACTAAGCATGTCACATTACCAAATTGGGAACATATCGCTGATAACTTCAACTATATAACCTCTGAGCTCGTACGTCTCAGAGAAGGGTGTTAAGCTAAAAGAATAAATTCTCCGCCACCAACAGAAATATATTTGAAAGAAATCTGCTTTATATCTCAATTTGTAATGTTAGACACACAATCCATACAAGTCTGTTCCGGGCTCGAACAAAACCGAAGGCACTTACAAAGAAGTCCTTGCAATTCGGATATTCACAATCCTGATCGGATTTCCCATCACTTAGGGAGTCTCTATACCGCCGCAACTCAGTGCAGAGACAATCGACAGGTCATCCTATCGCTCTCGCAAATACCGGGTCTTCAACACCGATCTTCAATGCAATTATAACGACGTATCACATATTCGAAATGGGTTATACGACCCCATGGTCCTTTCCCGGTTAACCCGAATAGTGAGCGCTTATTCATAAATAAGTGTAGCATTCACATTCAAACAAATCACATCAATTACCCATTCAAAGGGAAATATTGATAGTCGGTTATTGAACTATCACTGGATATGCACACATCACCAGTTTCCAAATAATTTTCCAAATTATTTATTTTCCAAAAATATCTTTACAAGATATATAATTTTCAATACTTCAAAAATAAATCAATATTTATTTTTTTAAACAAATTCCACTTTCTTATATAAATTCCATAATGAATTTATATTCCCCAAAATATCCATGCATATACGATTTCAATTATTCATTTTCAATTTATTTTCAAAAAGATAAATTCTCAAAACATTCACTTCACATTGGAAAAACATTTCCGTACTTATTTATTCATAAGTAATTCACAAATTTTATTTATTTCCAACACTTAGAAAATATTCAATATACTTCAATCGAGATTAAGTATATATTTCATTCTTTAAGGAAATCATTCTCTTAAACATATTTATTTGGGCCAAAACGAATGTTGCGTAAAACATCGTTACGACAACCCAAAATCACTAGTATAGGGATTCAAAATTAAAATAGATATATAAATCCCAATACTATACAAAACATTTCCTTTCGGAAATCATTTACTATAACAACAGTGTTATAGTCTACTATTTCCTTTTATTTCTCGAAAACGTCTATTTCAACAATAAATGTTGAAATCTATGGTTTCGAATCTCAACACATTTAAAACATCGTTAGATCGTTTTAATTCTATTTCAAATATCACATTCAAAACAATTTATTTAACATATTATTCACTATTCAAAAACGTGAATATGCTACATTAACAATTTCATCACTTCTATTCATTTTATTTCAAAGGATTTTTCACAGTCAAAAACGTGAATATAACTCCATAAATAAGTTTCAACAATTTACTTATCAAAATAAGTCGCTTTCGAATTTATAAAACAACGTTTATACCCTTTTCTATTTATCTTATAAAAACTTCTTTTTATAAATTCCTATATTAACCTATTCCAGTTTATAACTCAATTATAAACTAAAAGTTCATATTATAAGTCAAATGCTTATAAATTTATTCGTTTGCAAAATCGTTCCTTTGGACTTCATAATTATAAATCTTATAACTTATAAGATTCAATTATTCATCCAAATATATTCTTTAATAACTTCACAAAATTTATAAATCTTATAACTTATAAATTTCACTTATAACTTCACCATTTATAATTTTATAAATTCCATTCACTTATGCAATCCATTTGCACTTCATTCAAACACTTATAAAACTCGTTTTATAATTCAAACGTTTTAATTTATAAATATCAATTTATAAATCTCTTAATATAAATCAATTTATATTATTCTTTTAAAACGTCTCTAATCCCCTTTATTATTTCACCATTTGGATTCATAAAATAATTAAATTTCATAAATCCTATATTTAAACTTTTCACAATAAATTCTAAAATCCCGATTAAACTATTTTATAAAATCGTTAGCATCATATTCTCAAAAATCAGTTTTTAACTATATTTCTCAAAAATCATAATTTCTATAACTTTAAAAATTATAACGTTTATTTATTTAAAATGGATCAATTCCAAAATTATTTTATAAAACGTAAACTTTTCAAAAATCACTTTAAAATTCATTTTAAAATTCCAAATTTGGTCCAATGATGCTACACACAAAATAGTCAATCACGACAACAACGATATCATATATCAATATGATAATCCATCAAATATCAAAATATCTGAAATCAAAAATAAATACTGTTGAGGAATCCAGTTGGATCCCTCCAACCTGTTTTCCTGCATACAAAAACATTAGCACAATACCAATTTCGCTCCAGTACGAAATTATCGCGGTATATGTTTTTATTAAATATATCCGCTTAATAGATGGCGTAATAGGGTCTCATCCGCTAAACAAAAAATGCGGGAAATCAATAACTCCAATATATACATATGCCAATATATATATATTGCTACTATATATAATACCAATTTCACCGTTTATGAAATATTCGCGGTATATGTTTTTAATAAATAACATCCGCTTACTAACGGCGTATAATGTCTATTTTAACAATCAATAGATATCAATCATCATTCAAACATGCATTCAAATATTTTAAATCTAACTATTTAAAATAAAATCGAAACTGATTCGATTGAGTGAGAAGTTCTCACCTTGATTTCAATTTCGTTTTAGCGATTTATTTCGAATAAAATTAAACGGACGTTTAATTTTACCCAAAATTCTCACTAACTCCAAACGACTCCAATCCATTTTCATCGCGTAGTGCTCGTCCATACGATTCCAACGCAACTGGTTTCGTGCGTTTTCGACCTCGTATGAAAAAGTTATGATATTATGAAGTTTATACGAATTTTATATATACAATTTACAACCTTTTATTTTAATTTAACCTACAACAATTCCAGGCCGCATGATCATACAACCCTCCATCATCACTGTTGCTTTCTTCTTCCCCTTCTCCCACGTTTTTTCACGTCTCCAGGCAACGAAGAGGCCGAACCCATTTAGATAATTAGGGTTTAAATTCGAGCAATCTCCTTCCATCTCCACGCCGATCAAACAGCTCCACTTCAAAGCCCCACACGCAAGCTACCACCACCAAGAAGAGCATGAAGCTCGGCTGCCTTTGGGGCCTTAAAATGCATGCGCAAACCCCCTAGGACGCGGCCCTCTTGCTGTCAATCCATCGCACCAAATCCAATCACAACCGTTGAAACCCAAGATCTCACCATCCTCTACGTGTTTCTAGTTGGAAGTTTGTGAAATTATTGAGTAGATTGGAAGATAAATGAGGAAGAAAGATTGAAGGTTCTGGCCGTCCATGGGTGAGGGTGGTGGCTGCAGTTTTGATTAGGGTTAGGTTTTATTTTTTCTAAAATTGTGAAATGTTGGTCTATTTATAGAATTTCAAACGACACTATTCACCCGGAATTTCCGAACTCCAATTTACGCGCCGAAACTGACGTTCCTAGGGTTTATCCCGCGTTCCGGACACAATGGAACAGGTTTCGAAAGCTAATTCGGACATCTGTGCGAGTTATGGCTACAAACGTTCAATTTGAATTAAACCGATTTAAATCGATTTCTAGGCGTTTTAATTTGTACCGGACAAACGGTAAATCCAATTGACTTGAAATTTGAAACCCTACAATAATATTACATTACGGATCCGATGAAACTGGTTTCGTCGAAATCCGAGACTTTTTGAAAAATGGCTATTTTAACTCGCCAAATTTAAATTAAAAACAATTCGATGCGTTTCGAGCTGCCACGATCAAACGATAACTCCGATTGACATGAAATTTGAAATCCGGTAATAACTAACTATTACGGATCCAATGGAACTAGTTTCGTTCAATTCTGAGACTGTTCAAAAATTGGCTATTTTCACTAGCCGATTTTAATATTAAAATATTCAATTTTCACAAATTAACTTTTAGTTCGATTTTAAAAGTTCTAAAATATCGTTCTAACTTTAATATGATAAAATAAAATTTTACAAATCATTTTCAGTCATATTTAACTCAATTTTCAATTATTTCCATAATTTCACATATTAAATTGTCGATTTAATTATCCAATTAAATCCAATAATTCAAATTAAAATTTATTCGACTTATAAATTTCACTTATTAATATTTAAAATTAATTAAATATTCAAATTTTAATTAATAAAAATTCTGGGTCGTTACATGAAGCAATTTGATTTGAAATATAAACCATTTTGAAACGTGTGTTAAAAAGGTATTTCAAATAAAATGAATGTGGTTTTGAAAAGATATGGTATTTTGATATTTTGAAATGGATTTTTTTTTGAAATTTTAACCACGAGATGTATTTAATTTATGGTTTAACTGATCCTTAGAGGATGGGTGATCTCAAGCATCTTTTAAGTTATTGTGCAATACTACTACAGTTCACTTGAGTTGGTTTACATTATATAAGTATGCATGTCCTGACTCGAGTGTTTTGTGTTTTACTTTACGCTCGGGTCAGCATGAGTATTTACAGCTTAGCTTTGGATATCTTTTCTGGTGCTAGGAATCGCTGGAGATTCTGCTTGTCTAGTTATCTATTCTCTTTCAGTTTCAGTTGTTCTATTTCAGCTCTGGTATTTATAAACTTCTATATATTTGAGATTTTCATTTTATATTATTTTTCAGACTGATATTATGTATTATGTTTTGAGAGTTTATTATAGTAGCTTCATGAATTACTTTGGTATTTTAATTTCCGCTGCGAGTTATTATGATATTTCTGTGTTTACGATTCTGTGACTGCATTTCATTTGCTCCAAATTTTATTACAATGCGGTATTTTGAGCAATTCAAGTCCGACATGTGTGGATGCGAATGGGTAAAAATATTGGGTTGTTACACACAAGGTGGTTAAAATAGGAGCAATTGATGGGCTAAGTGAGGTAGCTCCTCCGATCAGACACACTTCATCGTATGCCATTCTATTACTTTGAGATTGATTTGGTGCACACCGTTGATTTGGGAGTGTGGCTCGAGGTGGGCGGTGGCTGTGGGTATGCGTTACTACCAGCCCGTAAGTGTAATTGGTATATCTACCCTGGCATTGCTTAGTTGTTCCATGTCACCCACCCTATAGAGACCACTATGAATTTATTTTCTATCATGCCCATGGAGTGCTCCCTGATAGCCCACTGGTTTGGTGGAGTTTACAGTACTGTATAGACTATGACATTATAAAATGTGTTAAGGGGGATATGTGTAATGCCTTAACGCTATTTTAATACTTTACTTTACTTTAGACATTATTTTCATCGCGTATATTACTACATAGTAGATAGTTTAACGGATCCTTAAAGGATGGGCGATCCCAAGCATCCTTTAAGCTACTGATGCATTTTTATACAATTCACTTGAGTTGATTTACATTTTATAAGCATGTATGTACTGACTAGAGTGTTTTGCTTTACGCTCGGGTCAGCCTGAGTATCACAGCGTTGGGTTCATCTTCGGAGCTAGAGATCTCCTGGAGATTTAGCTATCTATCTATATTTCTATTTCAGTTATTTCCATTCAGCTTTGTTTATGTATTAGTGGACTTATGTTTTTGGATTTCAGTTGTATTAGTTTTCAGACTCTGTTATTTTGTATCTATTTTGAGACTTTGTATCTAGTAGCTTCATGAACTACTATGTTTATTTTATTTCCGCTGAGAGTTATTCCGATATTTTGTGTCTGTGATTCTGTGATTGGTTTTGTTTGCTCTAAAATTTATTAAAAATTTATTGTTTTGTATTATTCAAGTATGACATATGTGGTTTTATTGTCAATTTTAATGGTCTGAAATGGCGGGATGTTACAGTTGGTATTATAGCTTTGGTTTTAGGAAAACCTTATACTGTGGAGCAAAAACACATTAGAGATAGGGTAGAAATATCCTAGAGTGAGTAAAATCAATCTTAGAATCATTCTTTGTGAGAGAACGTATTTTCAAGTATTGTAACAACCCTGTATTTTTTGATTTTTTTTATATATTTTGATTATTTTAATTGACTTTTGATTTAAAAAAACTTATTTTTATTTATTTTGAATAATAAACTTTAGTTTTGATATGAATTATCATTCCAAAGCATGACTAAAAAGAATATTTTCCAAAAAGTGAATTTTTGGTCAAAATAGTCAAACTTTGACTTTTAATTTAATTTTTTAAAAGTTCGAAAATTTAAATTTTATCCTTTATTATGGAAGTACATAAAATTTTAAGAACGCTACTTTTTGTTTCGTTGGAAACGGATTTAAATTGTGAAAGTTATGTATATTTCAATATTGAGTGCAATTTGTTTATTCTGCAATTTTATTATTTTAAATAGTATAAATTTTATTTTTCTTCATCATATTTTATTGTAATATGTATTGATATTTTATTTTATGTATGTTTTGTATTTTAATATTTTTGAAGTGAGGTAGGAATTTTTCTAGAGCTAGTAGTATTTTTCTTGTAATTTCCATGCCCTGTTTTCAATTTTTAAACATTTTCTTTAGTTCTTTTCTATTTTTCTCCAATTTAATTATTTATTTTATTTTAGAAATGATAAATAAATTATTTTATTTCAAAATTTTGCTTTAGAATATTTTTAAAATGAATTAGATGTTTTTCCAAAGCCATTGATGTTTTAATTGTTATTTTTGAACCTTGTTTTCAATTTTTAAGCAATTTCCTTAATTCTTTTAATATTTTTTTAAATTTAATTATATATTTTTATTTTATTTCACTTTTTTTAGGTTTTTATATGTACTTTCTGAAGTTTATTTTGTTTTACTTGATTTAAAAGAAAAGGAAGTATGGAAGGTTTTAAAAGCTAAGAAACGTAAAGTCGTTTCACCGTTTCTTTTACCGTTTCTTTTTCCATCAATACATCAATTATTTTGGCCGTTCCTTATACTATCTTCAGCTAACTTCTTTTCTTCATTTTCATGAATTATCAAAGCTTCTCAACCCTAAAAAAAATCATGGCCTCCATCTTGCAAAAATTTGGTAAAATCTTCTTCTCTTCTCTTGTTTTCTAGTTTTTCTATGTGATTTTGCAACTTGTTCTCTACTTCATGGCTACACCCCTCCTCAACCAGATCTAGAATGACCTCCACCTCCTCCTTCTCTGATCAACCACCCCTCTAGTCCATCACCATGACCAGGCCGAACCCACCTTAGCAAGAGACAACACCAAAAATGCACAAACCCATCACCTATTTACATAAATCGAGCCTAGTTTGCTAGCACCACCTTCTACAACCATTAGCCGCCACTTCCACCACCATCACCACCTCCGACCTGACCTCCACCCTCTGGTACATCACCCAAAACCACCTGGACCCACTTTCCATTCCCCTAGAGCCTATGGCCGAACCCATTTATAGCATAGAAGTGATGAATTTGCCTTGTAGTTGTTGTTTTGTTGCACCTATGTCCATCCACCTTTGCACCTTTACTTCCAAGCTATGGCCGACCTATATGAGCCCAAGACCTGATCCTACCCCACTCCTTAGACATTTATTTCATATCTATAGCGGAAGCATAGGCGGTAGAAAGCAAGTGCAAAAACTTTGCTTTGTTTTATGCATTTAATTCTAACATTGTTTTATTGAATTTGGGTTTGAAAACTTATGTTATTGGTTTGTTTTGTTTGAATGTTTGCAAGGCTATTAGCCTTGTCTCTCCCACACTCATATCATCATCATGGCTGAGAAAACGAACCCCTTAGTCGAGCTTTTGAATGGTTGTAGTAAGGTCAAGTTATCTTGTCTTTGTTGCCTTTCAATTTCAATTTATTTCAATATATTTTGGTTTAATATTCATAAGTTATATTGTCTTGTTTTGGGGTTGTTTACAAGATGATATCTTGGCTATTTCTCTCCACTCAAATCAAAGGTCGTGCCTTCTGGATCCGTTGTGTCATTCTAATTGATATCTCCAGCAAAAAAAAGTGAGTATTTCTCACCAGACATTATGTACTTATATAAGTAGTAAATTGACACCCTGTGAATCTGTAGAACTATATTAACATGTTATAACTACTTATATTATTATCATATGATGTTCACACATGTTATTACACCTGTTATATCATATGTTACTATTATTTCATGCTATTCTATATATTTTATCAGTTTATCACACTGCAAGTTCCCTGTAAATTAGAAATCACTATGGGTTGAATTGATACATACCCGAACGGACTTTAGAATAAGGGAAAATTGTTATGGGCTGAAATGATAGGCCTGAATGATTTTCAATTTATTTCATTTACTTGGGACTGCGGGTTTGAAATGATAAAATCTGGATTTTCTTTGTAAATTACGGGTTGAAATGATATATTACCCGTATCACTTTTCCTAGTGTAAAAATTATATACAGACCCGTAGTTAATATATGTTTTCTAAAAAATTTAAAATTATTTTAGAAATGTAAATATTAAAACATTTTGATTTAAATCTAATTAAAAAGGATTTTTGTAAAATATTATTGATTTTCTGAATAATTGTAAGTAAAATGAATTAATGAAAAGTTAGAAAATTTTGAACGTAAGTTATTTTGGAAAATTTGATTTAATTATAATTCGAAATTAAATTGAATATGAAATTATGATAAATTTATGATAATTTGAATTTAAATGAATTCAAAGTGATTTTATATCATATTAATGATTTTTAATAAAGTTGAAATGTGAAATGAATGAATACTTTAAGTTGAAATTTTGAAATATAACTAAATTGGAAATTTATGAAATTGACTTAAAAGTGAACTTTTAGTTAAGTAAATAAAAATAAAACTTGAACTTAAGTGTTAAGTTGAAATTTAATGCAATGAATTTAAAATTGAACATTGCAATTTAATAAGTGAATTATTATTAAATCTTGATTTTGATTGGAAATTTAACTTTATAAATGTTAACGCTTAAATTTGAACGCTAACACCCCGGTGTGTGAAGTGTAGTTGTGAAAGCACCACCCGATAGATCGGGAAAGAATTACAAGCAAGTAATAACGGAAAAGCAGTAAACAGCAGCAATTTTATAGTGGTTCGGCTTATGGGTACAGCCTACGTCCACTTTAAGTACTTTTATTGATGATCTCGTTACAAGTTGATACAATTCTTCCCAAGTACAATTCACTTTGAATTACAAGAAACTTAGAACAAGTATTTTAAACTTCGAAGGAGATGAGAGTCTTTGAATCCATGTTGGATGTACGTGATCTCTTGTTGAAGTTGTTTGTAGCGTTCTTAGTGTCTCGAGAGCTTCAAGTGTTGAAATGGTTTTGAATGCAGCAGAGTATCAGCGCTTGAAGAGAATGAGCCAAAAGTCCTCTTCATGTTGAATGTGGCCTTGTATTTATAGGCAAACTGTTTAGGCTGAGATTGCCTAGTCATGAGTCGTGACCGACTCATGATGAGTCGTGACCGACTCATGATGAGTCGTGAGTCGTCTTCGAGTCACCTCTTTGCAGCATGATTTTGAACTTGCCTCTGAGTCTTGTGTCGTGCGTCGACCTATCTTTTGAGTCGTAGGCTTTCCTGAGTCGTGCCATCCTTAACCCATAGAATCTCCTTAACCCGTCAGGTTCCTTAAGTCGTAGCGGCCTCTTGTGTCGTTCATCTCTTGAGTCGTAAACCCAATGAGATACTTAAGGACCTTGAGTGGATGAGTCGTGATCAGATGAGTCGGTCTTTGATGAGTCGGAGCTTGAATGAGTCGTTGGACCGGTCTAGGCCTTGAGTCGCAGACTCGCTGAGTCGTTGATCCATACTGTACCTTTAAGGCGCTAACTCGCTGAGTCGTTGCTATCAATGAGTCGTTGACCCATTGAGTCGGCAATCTCTGAGTCGCTTCATCAGTTGAGTCGCTGATTCCTATGAGTCGCTGACTGCCTTATCTGTTGAGTCGGCCTAAGTTTCAGTGGGGTTAACATTTGCCCCTCGAAGCACGCGCCTGAGTCGTAGGTCGCGCGCTTCGACTTATCTTAACTCGCTTGTGCCGACTCATGCCCTACTTCCTTGGTATAAAATGGATGAACCGTCACTTCTATCTTCTTCTTCCTTTATCAATCTCTTGAGTCGTGTTCCGCCATTAACACATCTCCAAGCTCCCAAAAATAATTTCAACTCGAATTAGCACACAATCCTCTCTAGTCAACATACAATCGTAAGCGATTTCTTCCCTTTCTTCGATCGTTGATCATTATTGTCTTACACGCTTAATCCTTCGCCTCCGATTTGCCTCTTCGTGTCTTACGAGTTTTGTTGGATTTGATTGTTGATGAACTTAGGTCTGCTTGATTTTACTCGCGGCGATCCATCATTCGAGGCGATTCTGTATTGTGATAGGATTAAAGTTACTATTTTTGGAGATACCATTAGGTTAACGGGTTATGGGTTAGGATACGAAGATAGGACTTGGAGATAGGTCATTGGGTTATCATGGGGTAGGAGGGAAACGGGTTTTGGAGTTGTATGGTAGATAGGCCAATCAGAGTAAAACACTACCCCTGAGGCGACTTAATAATCTTGAACGACCTAAAACCCTTTGCGATTCAACTCTGGACCGGCTCACCAACCTTCACGACACAAGACTTGAGTCGGGGCCGAGACATCACGACACAATGCTTGAGTCGGGGCCGAGACATCACGACACAATGCTTGAGTCGGGGCCGAGACATGTCTTGATGAATTTTTCATAATTATGAGCTGACATCTATTCTCTTTTATGACTCGTGACCTAAGTATTGCTGAGTCGTCTTCGACTTAGTCCTTGAGTCGTCTACGACTTAGCACTTGCACTTTTAAACTCCACTTGAACCTTGAACTGCTGCTTGAATCTTTTACAGATTGCTTTAACTTGTAAGCTAATAACCTGTTAATATAACATTCACAGAAAACTGGGACGAATATACTGTCATTGATTGCCCACATCGAACGACAGATTAGTTAATGATAGATGATTAACTTGAATAAACTGTATGTATGAAGTGCTTTTAACATATCAATTTCAAACAAAATACTAAAGCAATACTGAAATAGTCAACTGAAATCGACTTGCTTGCACTAATATTATGTTTGAACTTTTAGATTAACAAGTTATGAAATGTTTACAATCGATCAAGCATCGATTAGTATAATTCCAGTTATGTATACTTGTCACTTTTATTAGTCTTGCACAACACTTCACACTTTTTAGGAAACGCGCACCTTCGCATTTGAACATCCAGTTGCTTGTGTAGAATGACTTCTCATCAAGAAGAGCCGATGGGCCAGGCTGAAGATGTCTTCCCAGTATCTATCCCTGTAGATAACCCTCCGGAGAGAACATCCACAACTTTGAACCAGCGGGTGTTTAACCAACTACGCGTCCAGTTTGGCATCGATGACGCTGACGTCTTATTTCCGGGGCCAAATGATACCGCGGATAGGCCCCCTCATGGCTTTGTTGCTGTCAATCGTCAAATGTGCTTGAACGGCGCTATTCCTCCTTTTAATGACTTTCTTCAACAGTTCCTGCTTCGGTTGACTATCTCTCCATTCCAACTACACCCCAATGGCTACGCTATTCTGATGGGGTTATGTGTTCTATATAGGAGAGTTTTGGATCGATTACCGAGCTTCGGGGAGATCTGCTATTTTTGCTCGTTCACGAAAATTAAAGACCATCCCTCCATTGTGGTTATAAGAAGCGCTCGAAACCGCAAACTTATTACTGATCTCTCCGAAAGTGCTCACGGATTTTTGAATCAGTTTTTCTTTGTTCGCTGCCCTCCAGGGTTTTATGCCATCTGGAGAGTAGGAAGTAAGATTTCCTGTCTATATTCTTTCCGCTTTGAAGCCATTTTTTGAGATCCAAACTTTCAGTTGCTAACTTCATTCTTTGTTCCTGTTTTAGCGCTTCCACCCCCTGCTAGGGACCCAAGTCTTAAGCAAATTTTTGAAAGATTAAACGCCGTGCCAGTAGAAGAGAGGAGCATAAAGTTTCTGCTAAACGATGAATTTTTACATCAATACGGACTCCTCCATCCCTCTCGCTTTACTCAGCCTCATGAACCTCCAACAGAAGTTCCTGATTCTCCGGCGAAAACTCTTGATCCCCCAGTTTCCACTAAAGAGCACATGCGAGGAGAAACTTCTGCAAAAACTTCACTAATAAAGTGTTCTGTTCCAAGAGATGACATGGGGCAATCCGAAAAACCCGCGCTTGCCCCCATTACTGAAGAGGAAGAGGAGCCCCCTTCCCAAACCGGGAATAGTGCCGATAAAGGAACTGATGGAGGGAAACAGGTTGGGCATGACGATGATGACGTCTTTGGGGACTTAAGTGACTTGATTATCACTTCCCAAGAGCTCTTTAAAGAAGACCCTGCTCATGGTAAAGCTATACCTCCGACGATTGAAGCAACATCTGCCCTCCAACAGACTCTAACTCCTTTATCTCAAGAATTGTCATCAACAGTGAAATCTATCACTTCCCCCCAACAGAGGAGTGGTTCGTTAGTCCAACGCGAGTAGCTTGCACTTCACACACAACTAAGGACTTTCCAGCACATTTATGCACTTATCTTCTTATACTTCAAAGATTTCTAAAGCTTATCTTTTCTTATTTCAGATTCTTCAATGACACGCGGCGGATCATATTATCAGGATTTCCAACGCTACGGGGGGCGTGGCCAATATAATTATGGGCGCTACTTCGCCTCCTATAGAGAGTCTGACGAAGAGAGGGCTGCTCGAAAGGCTCGTGAAAGGAGGGATGCAGAAGAGCGTTATGACAGAAGGGATAGGGATGAGCACCATGATTCTCTGCAGAGAAGTGACGACTCTCACAAAAGGAAATCTCACGACGACCGAGGAAAGGGTCATGTAGCTGAAGAATCAGGCAAACGAGCCCGATATGGTGAGAGACATGCTTCCACTACTCCCGAAAAGCCTACTGCCCCTGCCCCTCTTGACATTTCTTCCGACTCTCCTGCTCTCGGGAAGGAGGACATCCAGACAATAATAAGCAGGCCTAAATTTCAAGTGGGACCTGGCCCAGCCACTTTACAAAGTCGTTTTCCACAATGGTGCTTAAAGGGTGTGAGATTCGACCTTGACCTGGTTCCTATTGACAAGCCTGCTATGCTATGAAATCTTGACGCCGTCAAACTTGATATCGAGAGGATGTCAAACTGGCAGAAGCTTGTTGATGAGCTTCAAAGAGTTAACCGTGCCAACTTAGAGGCCATGCTCACCATGGAAAACGATAAGGCTGAGTGGCAAAAGGTCCTTGAGCAGCATGATACCGAAATGAGGAGCATTACTTCCTACAACGAGGAGCTCGAAGCAAAGGTTGAGAAGTTGAAAGATGAGCTTGCTGCTTCCTCTACTTCATACTCTCAAAAAGAAGAAGTGCTTCTCAGACAAGTTAGAGATGCTCATGCCAGTCAGAGGGACGCTGAGGACAGGCTTGAAGTGCAGAAAAGAATCAACGAGGGCTATGCTTCTGATATTGCTGAGCTTCAAAAGAAAAACAACTCCCAGGAAGCGGAGATACAAATGCTTAAGCTTCAGCTTTCCAAAACTGAGAGGGAGCGTGATGAGGCTGTCGCCGGCAGAATCGCAACTGAAGATTCTCATGAGGCGACCAAGAACAGCTTCGGCTCAACATTATTCGACTTCTATTTGCATAGCGTCTTGGGGCGTGGAAGCCTCGCTTTTCTTGGTCCCAAGTATGAGATCACTTTAGCTGAAGTGTGGGAGGCCGCCCTCGATATGCTTGGTGCTGAAGGTGCTGGTTATGACGAGTCAGCCCTGGAAAGGCATTATTTTGATGAAGACGCTCGCGCTGCTCTCGCCAGGGGAAAGGAACAACTTGCCAAACTAAGAACCGAAGTGACGGAAGGGGACCGACTGGAAAAAACCACTTCAACTATTCTAGTCCAGCCACCTCCTTCGTCTGAAGTCAACATCATTGGTTCCAGTTCCCATTTTGCTTCTCCTACCAAAGTTACCACTGAGATTACAAGCGTACATGGTGGAGACGAGGGTGATGAGAGCGCTGACGCGCAAGCTTATGAAGTTGATATCAGGAAATCAGCTTCACCAGGTAACTTCACTGTTAATCCCGCTACTGTCAATTCTGTTCAAGCGGGTTATTCATTTGTTTCACATGAGTTTCATGAACTCCTTGGCTATTTTCTCAACCTTGATGAGCCTTCATCTCCTCTCTCTACTGACTTTAACCTCTTTTCTTCTGTAGAGAAAGTACCAAGCACTGCTCAAACTTCTACTCCTCCGGTTATCCTTCCTTCATCTCTTCAGGTGGCGCCTCCTTCTGCCTCGCAACCTGGATCACAGGAGGAACAAATAGAGGCTCTTCACGGCTTGGATGATCCCATCGCTTCGCAAGAGCAGAAAGATGAGAGACCTGAGGGAGGTGACATATCCCCGGAACGGACTCCTTCTGACGACATTGCTCTATCAAAACTTGTCACTCCGGGGAGTGAGTCTTCCTCACAAAGGAGAAAGAAGCGTGGGACATCAAAAAGGAGGAGGAAGAAAATCACCGCCACTGAAGCGGAGCCGGAAGTTGAACCGGTTGCACCTACCTCTCCTACTTCCCTTATACCCACTGGCCGACCTGAAAAGCTGGTCATTCGACCGGGTAAAGGGTCCAAAGTAGGGAAGAAGAAGTGAAGATTTTAGCTTTTTGCCTTTTGTATGTACTGGCCGAGAATTGTGCGGGTACCGGCCCCCGCTTTTCTTTATTTTGAAACCTGTATCTGCATTATAGTTGAATAAAATGATTCCTTGTTTGTACAAACTTCTGTTTGAATTTGAGAATGCATTTACTATTTATTTTTTGCACAAGTTTATTTACACGATATTGCAGCGAGCTTATGGCATGTTACTTGAGCGTTACCTTTTCCTGGTTTGGCTATACCATATTGTGTGTAATTATACTATATTGCCCCCATTCCATAAGTTTGCTGCAATATTCTATACTTCGAGGGGACTTGCACTCTTATTTGCTAAAGAATATTTATTTTATTTCCTTAAAGAGAATTTTTGTAGAGTACAACCCCCTTCGTATAAGTTTCAACGCTTTGTCCTTTGGAGAAATCACTTCTTTCTTTTGCTTAAGTACATTTTTTACCAAGTGAATTCTTTTATGCGGTAAAGCGGACCTCTGAAGGGTACTTTAACTCCCTCTCTTTTTTTTTTCTTTTTTTTTTTTCTTTTTTTTTTTGAGGAAGATTATTCCCCAGAATAGGTAAATTATTCTTTCTTCGGAAGTTAAAGTATGCCCCTGATAAGGATTTTTTTTTTATATAGAAAGTTGTACCTCTGAGGAGGGATTTTTCACGTTTCAACACTTGGAAGTTTTATTTCAATCTCGGTGAAACGTGTACCTCCAAAGAGTTATGCCTTAGAAATCCTTTTCACGTTTCAACACTTGGAAGTTTTATTTCAATCTCGGTGAAACGTAGGTTTCCGAAGAGGTATTTCTTCTTAATTGTGTCCCCGGGAGGGGGTTGTACCTCTGAGGAGGGATTTCTCACGTTCCAACACTTGGAAGTTTTATTTCAATCTTGGTGAAACGTGTACCTCCAAAGAGTTGTGCCTTCGAGGAAAGCCTTTTCACGTTTCAACACTTGGAAGTTTTATTTCAATCTTGGTGAAACGTGGGCTTTCAGGAAGGTCTTTATTTTGTTTTTGCATTTCAACTTTGGTGAAGTGAAATTCCGAAGAGCGGTTGTTACACTTCAACTCCTGGTGAAATGTGCCTCTGAAGAGGGCTTTTATTTTGTTCACATTTCAACTCTGGTGAAGTGAAATCCCGAAGAGCGGTTGTTACACTTCAACTCCTGGTGAAATGGGCCTCCGAAGAGGGCTTTTATTTTGTTTACATTTCAACTCTGGTGAAGTGAAATCCCGAAGAGCGGTCATAACACTTCAACTCCTGGTGAAATGTGCCTCCGAAGAGGGCTTTTATTTTGTTTACATTTCAACTCTGGTGAAGCGAAATCCCGAAGAGCGGTCATAACACTTCAACTCCTGGTGAAATGTGCCTCGGAGAGGGTTTTCATCGCCTGGAAGTTACTCTCTCATGGTTGGAGGGTCATGACTCCTCCAATCTTTTTTGTTGAGTAGAGAACTTTCTTTTTTGTGGCGTATGACCTATTAGAGGTCTTTTATCCTCCGAAGAGTTGCGCCTCCGAAGAGGACTTGTGCTGCTGATGGTAGCTTTGGTTGTTCCTCTGTTCACTTGCTTATGCCTTTTCAGCGATCCTCTTTTTTCCTTCTTTTCAAGTTTTCATTCCCCTTTTCTCACAAGTGGCTTGTTTAATCCAAGGAAGTGTACTTCATTGTCTGGCAAGTTCGTGAGAACGGGCACTAGCTTCCTAATTGGATGTTTGTTTGTTCAAACAATCTCAATTTATCAGCAAGGGCTCGTTTCTATCGAAATCATTAGCCGTTCAATTGAAGTATTTCCTATCTAGGATTTGAGTTCGGGGTCTTTGTGACTTGAAATTTATTTGTTGAATGATGGTGAGAATCACTCGGTCTTATTATGCGCAAGTTTTATTTCCATTGTCTGCAAAAATTTAAATCGACATTTCAGCAATACATTTTATGTACTTTTATATCGAAAACAAAGCAAACATATAATAATAATAAGGAACACAAGATTTATAGTGGTTCGGCCATGAAATTGGGCCCACATCCACTTTATATTCTTTCATTATTTACTCGCATCAGTTTCACAATTGCTTCCAATTACAAGAATCATACATTCATAGTTCTTTTTACAATGTTTCAACAAAATTTTCAAGTAAAGTATGGACGCAAATGGTTGCTGTTCCATGCCCTTGGAATTTGATCTCCATCAACAGTGGTGAGCTTGAATGTGCCGTCAAGAAGCTTCTGACCTATTACATACGGTCCTTCCCAATTTGGCCCAAACACACCCGTCGCGGTCATAATTCTTTTCAGGACTAGATCTCCAATTTCAAAGCTGCGTTGACGAACTTTGGAATTGAAATGTCTGGCTATCCTTTGCTGATGAGCTGCAATTCTGAGGTTAGCTTCATTTCTTTTTTCATCAAGGTGATCCAGCGCTTCAAGTTGTAGCTTTTCATTTTCTGCTTGATTGAAATGGATTCTTCTATGTGAAGGGACCTCTGTTTCAACCGGGATCATTGCTTCCGATCCGTATGCTAACGAAAAAGGAGTATGCCCAGTTGCAGTTTTGTGAGTAGTTCTGTATGCCCATAGTGCAAGTGGTAGTTTATCGACCCAACCACCTTTTGCTCTTTCGAGTTGCTTTTTGATGGTTGATTTGATGATCTTGTTCACTGCTTCCACTTGCCCGTTTGCCTGCGGATGAGCTACTGCCGAAAAGCTTTTCTGGATTTTGAATCGTTTGCAAAAATCCTGGAATTCCTCGCTTTCAAACTGAGTACCATTGTCTGTGATTATTTTCTGAGGCACACCGTATCTGCAAATGATATTCTTGGTCACAAAGCTTATCATTTTCTTAGAAGTGATAGTAGCCAATGGTTCAGCTTCAGCCCATTTAGTAAAGTAATCAACTGCAACAATAGCATATTTAATTCCTGATTTAGCAGTTGGTAGCGGTCCAATGAGATCCATTCCCCAAATTGCAAATGGCCATGGACTGACCATCTGTGTGAGTTCGGTAGAAGGTGCCCTAGGAATTTTGGCAAATCTTTGGCATTTGTCACATTTTCGGGAGTAATCTGCAGCATCTCGATTAATTTCTGGCCGAAAATATCCGTATCGGAGAATTTTCTTTGCTAATGTTTGACCACCTGAATGATCACCACATTCTCCTCCATGCACCTCAGCTAGGATTGTTTTGGACTCTTCCCGGGATACACATCGAAGCAATGGCATTGAGAATCCCCGTCTGTACAATCGGCCGTCCTGAATTACATAGCGAGAGGCTTTCTTTAGTAGCTTTCGTCTTTCTATCGAATTTTCTGGCAGAAAACCTCTGAGTAGGTAGTCCAGTATTGGAGTCATCCATGACTCTTGTTCTTGAGATACATTCATAATCCAGTCTATATCCATCTCGTCTATACTTGGTGCTGAAAGGACTTCTACAGGGACCAATCCCAATAGTTGAGCTTCACCAGAACTTGAATACTTTGCAAGGGAATCTGCCTTCATATTCTCTTCCCGAGGAATGTGGCTTATTGAATAGTGATCGAGTTCACATAGGAGTTCCCAAGCCTTTGACAAGTAGGAAGGCAGGTTTCCACCTTTTGCTTGAAATTCCTTCTTGACTTGGCATACAATAAGCTGAGAATCACTAAAAATTTGCAATGCTCGAATGTTTAGCTCTTTAGCGATTTTCAGACCTGCAATAAGAGCTTCATATTCCGCTTCATTGTTTGTTGAAGGAAATTCCAATCTTAGTGCATAACATAATGATCGACCTTCAGGAGTTTCAAGTACCATCCCGGCTCCAGAACAGTAGTCATTCCTTGCGCCATCAACATACATCTTCCACTGGATTGGGGAATCATTGATCGTTTCTTCCTCACCATTATCTTTCTCTGTGAATTCTGCAATGAAATCAGCTAAAGCTTGTCCGTTGATTGCTTTTCGGGGGTGATAGGTGATGTCATATTGACTGAGTTCAATGTTCCATTTTAGAAGGCGACCCGAAGTTTCAGGGCGAAATAGGACTTGCTTTAGAGGTTGATCAGTGAGTACTTTGATAGGATGAGCTTGGAAATATTGCCTCAGTTTCCTTGATGCAACTAGTAGGCAATAGGCGAGTTTTTCCAACTTGGAGTAATTCAGCTCTGCCCCAGTGAGTCTTTTGCTGATATAGTAGACCGGATGTTGAATCCTTTTGTCTTCCCGTATCAGCGCTGCACTTAGAGCATGAGATGATACTGCCAAGTATATAAGAAGATCCTCACCATTGCCTGGCCTAGAAAGTATTGGAGGCGTTTCCATATGACGGATCAACTCATCGAAGGCTTTTTGGCATTCGGAAGTCCATTCAAAATTCTTCTTTCCTTTCTTCAGGGCATCAAAGAATGGGATGCATTTATCAGTGGCTTTGGAAATGAACCGACTCAGGGCGGCGACCTTTCCGTTGAGACTCTGCAATTCCTTCTTTGTTCTAGGAGCTTTAACTTCTTTCAAGGCAGTAATTTGAGCTGGACTAGCCTCAATGCCCCTAGCACTGACGATGAAACCTAAGAACTTTCCGGACTCGACCCCAAATGTACATTTCAGAGGGTTAAGTTTCATTCTGTATTTCCGGAGGACTGCGAACATTTCTGCTAAGTGTTCAATGTGATCCGCTGCTTTCCTGGACTTCACTAACATGTCGTCGACATAGACTTCCATAGTTTTGCCCAATTGCGGTTTGAACATAGCATTAACAAGTCTTTGGTAGGTTGCCCCTGCATTTTTCAATCCGAAGGGCATAACTCTGTAGCAATAAAGTCCAACATCTGTGATAAAGCTTGTATCTTCCTGATCCGGCTCGTGCATCATGATTTGGTTATAACCGGAGTAGGCATCCATGAAAGATAACAATTCATGTCCCGCAGTTCCGTCTACCAGTTGATCAATCCTGGGTAATGGGAAGCAATCTTTGGGGCAAGCCTTGTTTAGATCAGAAAAATCAATGCACACTCTCCATTTTCCATTAGCTTTCTTGACCAACACAGGATTTGAAACCCAATTCGGATATGTAGATTCTTTGATGAAGTTATTTTCCATGAGTCGATCAACTTCTTCTTTTAATGCTGCTGACCTTTCTGGACCTTGGGTTCTTCTTTTCTGTTTAACTGGCGTAAACTTTGGGTCAATATTCAGAGCGTGTATTGCAACTTCTGGGGATATTCCACACATATCGGCATGAGTCCAAGCAAAGACATCCAGATTTGCTTTCAGGAAAGCTATCAAGATATTCTGAATTGACACATTAAGCTGTGAACCCACATTTAACACCTTATTTGGGTCCTTCGAGTCAACAGGTACCGGAACTGTCGTTTCCACCAGTACCACTCTATTCTCCCCTGCACTGGCTTTTCTGGGATCCATTTCTTTCCGTGCCCCGCTGTGCTCGCCAGTGCAGGGTCCGCCCCGTAATTGCTACAAGGCTGGTTCTTTGATGCGGACCGGGGTTGCCGCATCCTTCCCCATTTCTCTTTTTCTTGACTCTCGCAGTTCTGTCAAATAGCACTCTCGCGCAGCATTTTGATCCCCTTTTATAACTCCTACTCCATTGTCAGTAGGGAATTTAATAGTGAGGCACCACGGGGCTAGGATAGCTTTGAATGCTGCGAGTGTTGGATGGCCAAGAAAAGCATTATAAGCAGAAAACTCATCGACAATCACAAATGTTTGCTTGCGGACCACTTTCCTTTCTGCTTCTCCAAGTTCTACAAGCAGATCGATGGTCCCAATTGGTTGTTTTGGCTCCCCAGTGAAGCCAGCGATCTTCTGTGATGAGGCTTGTACATCAATCATAGGGATTTTCATCTGGTCAAATGTCTTCTTGAAGAGGATATTGCATGATGCTCCGCAGTCAATGAGGACTCTTCTAACAATGGCCGGTCCAATACCAGCCGAGATGACCAAGGGATCTAGGGTAGGAGCTTCTATACCTGTGGAATCTCTGGCTCTGAAAACAATATCATCGCTGAAAGTTTTCTGTTGTTTCAGGGGCGTAGTGTCTTCTAAAACAAAGACGTCTTCTTCGGCTGGAGCATATTTCAAAGCCCTGGAATATCTCTCCATCTCACCCCAGCTTTTGCCAGCTGGGTGAGGCCCTCCTGTAATGACATTGATAACGGGCCTTCCAGATTCATGTCCCGTAGCTTTCTCACCTGTCCTGGGCTGATGAACAGGAACCTGTTGCCCCTGACTTGACGATGCAGGATTGTTGCTATTCTTCTTCACAAATTGTTGCAGTTTGTTCTCTCTTAGCAACTCTTCAATCAGATTTTTCAATTGACGGCATTCATCAGTTTCATGACCGGGTTGATTGTGGAAACGACAGAACTTCCCACTCTGTATGGCTTTTTTCCCGGTCCTCAAAGGGATAGGTTTAGGGAAATCGACGGAATCTTTAGTGGCAAGGTAGATGTGCTCCGGCGTATGTGATAATGGAGTATACTCTGATGTCTTGAAGGATCGGGGCTTCTTCAGATTACCCTGTTTCTTCCCATTATTATTCTCCCTTTTTTGCCCCACCGATTCATTCTTGCGTGGAGCGACAGTGTTGTCTTCTGCTTTCTCTAACACTGTCTTTACTGGTAAAGGACGGCTTTCCAGGCGAATGAATTCATCTGCTTTTTTGTAAAACTTTTCGAGAGAGGTTGGCTCCTTCATATTTAACCATTTCCCAAATTCGCTTGACTTATCAATAGCCCTCATCAGGTAAGTCAATATCATTCGTGGTTCAGCATTGTCCACCTCAGCCAGCGCTATATTAAAGCGGTTCAAGAAGGATCTGATAGACTCACCAGGATTCTGCTCTAAACTCGATAGTGACATAATGTCCTTGGCCTTCGAAGCATATAGTCTAAACTTCTCCTTGAATTTTCTGGTCAAGTCTGAAAACTGATCGATAGATCGGACTGGCAACTTGGTGAACCATAGTAGAGCCACACCTTCAAGGTATATGGGGAAATATCGACATTTTATTTCGTCAGAGGCCCTGGCACCTGTCATGTGCCAATCATATTTATACAGGAACTCATTCGGATCACTTGTCCCTTTGTAAGCTGGAATAGTCGGAGGGACAAACTTCCTTGGAAATTCCGCCTTCAAGATTTTTTCAGTGAACGTAGTTTTACTTGGGGCGAAACCCCATTCCTTCTCATCTTCAACCCTTTGCAAACTTTCTTTCATGATCTGCCGGACCATTCCAGAAAGATATTCCTCATCATGCCGAGTTCTAGATCCACCAGCCTCAGGAACTGCCTGCTCAAAGGGACTAGTAGCCCTTTCAGGAGCATTCCTCTCACTAACATCATGAATGTTGCCAGCATAGTTCCTTTCATTACCAGCTGGTTGATTGTTTGCCCCAAGTAAATCGTTCAATTTATTCAGAATCAGAGCATTCTGGGCACTTTGAGCCTCTAATTGTGCATTTTGGGCGTTTATCTGCTGGTTTAGCCCTAGAATCACAGCATCCAACTCCGCTTTCGTAACTCCAACAGACGGAGTGGGTTGATTAGGTACAGGGGAAGCGGAGGTTCCCTCTTGAATGTTTCCAGATCTGATAGATCTACTTTTCCTTCCAGGAGCCATAATCTCAGATAGACTTCTGGTTTTTAAGGAAATTCTTTCTTCAAATCTCTGTGAAGCAATGATGAGAGTGTACCTGAGTTCAATTCTCAGTGAAAGCACCAAAAATGTTAACGCTTAAATTTGAACGCTAACACCCCTGTGTGTGAAGTGTAGTTGTGAAAGCACCACCCGATAGATCGGGAAAGAATTACAAGCAAGTAATAACGGAAAAGCAGTAAACAGCAGCAATTTTATAGTGGTTCGGCTTATGGGTACAGCCTACGTCCACTTTAAGTACTTTTATTGATGATCTCGTTACAAGTTGATACAATTCTTCCCAAGTACAATTCACTTTGAATTACAAGAAACTTAGAACAATTATTTTATACTTCGAAGGAGATGAGAGTCTTTGAATCCATGTTGGATGTACGTGATCTCTTGTTGAAGTTGTTTGTAGCGTTCTTAGTGTCTCGAGAGCTTCAAGTGTTGAAATGGTTTTGAATGCAGCAGAGTATCAGCGCTTGAAGAGAATGAGCCAAAAGTCCTCTTCATGTTGAATGTGGCCTTGTATTTATAGGCAAACTGTTTAGGCTGAGATTGCCTAGTCATGAGTCGTGACCGACTCATGATGAGTCGTGACCGACTCATGATGAGTCGTGAGTCGTCTTCGAGTCACCTCTTTGCAGCATGATTTTGAACTTGCCTCTGAGTCTTGTGTCGTGCGTCGACCTATCTTTTGAGTCGTAGGCTTTCCTGAGTCGTGCCATCCTTAACCCATAGAATCTCCTTAACCCGTCAGGTTCCTTAAGTCGTAGCGGCCTCTTGTGTCGTTCATCTCTTGAGTCGTAAACCCAATGAGATACTTAAGGACCTTGAGTGGATGAGTCGTGATCAGATGAGTCGGTCTTTGATGAGGCGGAGCTTGAATGAGTCGTTGGACCGGTCTAGGCCTTGAGTCGCAGACTCGTTGAGTCGTTGATCCATACTGTACCTTTAAGGCGCTAACTCGCTGAGTCGTTGCTATCAATGAGTCGTTGACCCATTGAGTCGGCAATCTCTGAGTCGCTTCATCAGTTGAGTCGCTGATTCCTATGAGTCGCTGACTGCCTTATCTGTTGAGTCGGCCTAAGTTTCAGTGGGGTTAACAATAAAATCATGAACTTGAGGAAAATTAAATGATGTTTATAAATGTAAAAATGTATGATTTTATGAGTTAAAAAATGTTTTAAATAAAAAAAATATAATTGGTTGAGAAATTATATTGAATATTTGAAGTTAATTGACTGCATTTTTGAAATGCTATTAATTACAATGTAAATGATGTTACAGCATTCGTAAATGCTGTAGTTGATGATAATGAACTAAAAAGCTAAATTGAATTAAAAGCTATTATAGCAATTTTTGTAAGTGCTATAATTTTTGAATTTAACTAAGTTTATTTGAAATTTAAGTAAACCCTATTACAACATTTTAAAATGTTGTGTTTTGTTAAATTGATCTGTTTTGAATGTATCTTTCCGTAGCGTTTTCTAAATGCCACGAAAAGTGAATTTTCACTGTTTTGATAAACTTAAGCGAATAAATGAACTTTGGAAGTTGAAAATTTTGGAAATTTAATAATTTAATTATTGAACATAATAGCTTCATTTTAATGATTAAAAATGATTTTTTTTTGAATATAAACTGTTTTGAAATGTGAATTGAAATGGTATTTTAAATTGAATAAAATGAATAATGATTTGAAATGAATGTGGTTTTGAAAAGAGATGATATTTTGATATATTAAATGATTGAAATGTGGTTTTTAAAGATATGATATTTTGATATTAAAATGATTTGAAAAGAAATTCTTAAAGATATGATAATTTAATATATTGAAATGGTTAGAAATGACTTGATATTTATTTTGATAAATATTTGAATTGAAAGATATGGTATGATGATATATTGAAATGGTTTGGAAATGGTTTAATCCTTATTTGGATAAAGATTTGGGTTGAAATAATATTTTATTTTGATATATAAAATATTGTTTTAAAGTTATAACTACGGGTTATAATAACGATTGGTTGTTAAAGAGACCGGGATCGGATATTGTCTTATAGCCGGCCAATACCGAAAACCACTTTAACAACAGTGTACGTGATGGAGATTCCAGAATGAAGTAGGATGGTGGCGACGTTCTCGAGGTATATTACGTGGACCCAACTCCCGTGAGTTGGCATAAATGACTAAAGCAGGAGCTATACCAGGCTACACAAAGGGTCGCACACTTTCATCGAGCATGCTCCATCGGAAACCATTCTATTACTTTTGCGATTCGATATGTGGCGCCACTTTGATTCGGGGGTATTGTTCGAGGTGGACGGAAGCTGCTGGCTTGCTGTCACCACCGGTCCGGGAGTGCAAACGGTGTATCCACCCTGGCATTGCCTCGCGTGCCGTGTCATATCCTTATATCGAGCCCACTACGATTTTGGTTTTAAAGATCCGACCGCGTTAAGGTTCACCATCCCCTTAACGCTATTTTCTATATGATTATACTTTACTGATTAGACACTACTGTATATAGCATATAGTACTACATAGTAAATAGTTTAACGGATCCTTAGAGGATGGGCGGTCCCAAGCATCTTCTAAGTTACTTGTACCTTTTCTACAGTTCACTTGAGTTGGTTTACATTGTATAAGTATGTATGTCCTGACTCGAGTGTTTGTATTTTTATTTACGCTCGGGTCAGCCTGAGTTATTCACAGATTTGGATTTCCACTTTCTGGAGATTGGAATCGCTGGAGATTATCTAATTGTCAAGTTTCATCTTTTCAGTTCGGTCGTTCTATTCAGCTTGTACTTGGTTATCATATTTAAACTTCTATTGTACTTTATTTCTTCTATTGTATCTTATGTAACTCTGATATATTTATATAGTAGTTTCATGAACTACTATCTCTTTTACTTCCGCTGCATAATTATTACTCTGTGTGTGTGATCTGTGATTTTTATTTACTACATATTCTAAGATTTGCCAAATTTTTATTTACAACGCGGCATTTTGAGCAATTCAATTCCGGCATGAGTGTCTACCTATACACTTATAATGGATGCGAATGGTTGAAAATATCGGGGCGTTACAGCTGGTATCAGAGGTTTGGTAGCTCTAGGCAAAACTCAGCATATAGAGTGAATGTATTTACAGAACCACTTTCATTCGAGTTTGAATCTCTTCCTTTTTGACTCGATTCCTTTGAATTTTGGAACATTCCCTACGGTTCCAAAACCCATTCGTATCCCTCACTATTCATCTTTTTTTGACTCTGGAGTATTCCATAACTCCGCTTCGAATGATCTTTTTAGTGAGTCGGCGGTCACGCAAATTTCAATTTGAGTAGAAAAAAAAGGGAAAACTCCCTTACAATTAGCATTGGTTCACCAGAGATTCTTATCTATCCTTGGTTTAGATGCTAATATCTTTTGTTATTCCAAACTTTAACTCTTGATATCGAATGTAGATTTACCCTAAAAATCCACATTGATCTTATTAGTCACGGTTGACCCAGTTAAGGTTGCCCGCGATTTATTTAAGCTTATCCACCTCCCTACTCTGTTATTTAATCATCTTGTCTTTTGTTTCCAATCTATTCTTCCAAACATTTTGAATTGTACTTGTATATCTATGTTTTTTTTATATATTATGTTGTTTGAGTTGTTGATGTTGATTTGGGTTTTCGATCGATTCGTCTGATCAACGCTATCGATAGGATTTCTAAAATACTTTGACAGAACAAACTGACACAATATTATTTTAAAATTTGGTTAGTGAAATAAAATTTTGATATATAAGTAAATTTATGGAACTTAATAAATTGATTTAAAATTGATTATTTCAAATGATAATACTTAATTTATCATTTATTGTTCTATAAATAAATTTATAGATAGTTGTTTATAAATTGATTTGGGAACTGAAATGAATTTTGAACAAGAAATTTGAGAATTTAATTTCTGATGGTTTCAAACTTTGTGTTTAAAGTTTTAAAAGGTTATATTATTTAAAGTATTTTCGAATAAGAATATGTTTCCAAAGGATTTTAAAGTTTAAAAATTAGTGCTCTTCTCTTTGTCGCTGGGAAATAATTTCGGTAATGACTGCAGCATCATCGACGTTCATTTTCGAGTTTTGAAGTGAAGAGACTGTTCTGTAGTCTTGCTACAGCTTTGTTTTGGGAATTTAATTTGGTTTGAATTTTCTAAAATATGACTTGATTTATAATATATAATATAGATATACGATTTAAAAATTTGATTCGATAAGTTATGTACATACATTTATTTATCTCTAAATGGTTTGAAGAAATCGAAAATTTAATTCTTAAATTCAATTATAAAATGAAAATCAAAATTTTGAAT
The DNA here is from genome assembly GCA_030765085.1 of Allium cepa. Taxonomy (NCBI): domain Eukaryota; kingdom Viridiplantae; phylum Streptophyta; class Magnoliopsida; order Asparagales; family Amaryllidaceae; genus Allium; species Allium cepa. The sequence goes on along the minus strand of CM060938.1, from coordinate 623,222,737 downwards.
AAATGATTTAAGCTTGAAATGATTGAATTGGAAAGTTTTATTTGTATAATACAATTGCATTCAAATATAACTTACCTTAATTTCAGAAGTTAACATGGTAATTTGGATAATATACAATATAAAAAGATTTATAAATAAAATTTGAGTGGTTATAATAAATGTTATACACTTAATTTTTAATTATAGAATGATTAACAGAGGTAAATATAATAAAAGGTTATTGAATAACTTACAATAAAATAATGTTAAAAGAACTAAGAATAAAAGAAAGCAGTTATAATAAGTGTAAGTATATTTAACATAAGTGATAAATATATTGAGCGGAATAAATTTAATTTTAATTAGGAATAAAGAAGAATTAAATGTATTAAGTACACTATGAGTGTAATAAATGATTATTTTTCAAACCCATGGTTTTAAAAATTGTTAATTTAAGATGATTGGATAATAAAATAATGAAATTTGAGATAGTTAACAATTTATTTGACTTATAAAAAAAATTTAAGTTGAAATTTCCATGCTTTCAAATTTATTTCCTTATTTTGTTTTTCAAATTATCTTTTGTTGTCCTTATTATCCTTATCTTCCTATAGACTGGTATAGGCATCTTTCTATAATCTTTCTGTTTAGAAATCTTTCTATAATCTTTGATAAATCTGCACCTTGTTAAACTTACCTATCACAATAGTTATCATGTATAATTTCCTTCTCCTTGTCATCTTGTCCTAATCTTGTTTCACTCTATCTTTTTCTGTGCTTTCCCGTACCTCATTCCTTTTCGGGGACGAAAAGTTTTGAGTGGGGGAGAGTGTAACAACCCTTTATTTTGTGATTTATTTTTTTGTGTAAATTTTAATTATTTTAATTGAATTTTGATTTTAAAAAAAATATTTTTATTTATTTTTAATAATAAACTTTAGTTTTGATATGAATTATCATTCCAAAGCATGACTAAAAAGAATATTTTCCAAAAAGTGAATTTTTGGTAAAAATAGTCAAACTTTGACTTTTAGTTTAAATTTTTAAAAGTTTGAAAATTTAAATTTTATATTTTATTATGAAAGTACATAAAATTTTAAGAACACTGCTTTTTGTTTCGTTGGAAACAGATTTAAATTGTGAAAGTTATGTATATTTCAATATTGAGTACAATTTGTTTATTCTGCAATTTTATTATTTTAAATAGTATAAATTTTATTTTTCTTCATCATAATTAATTTTAATATGCATTGATATTTTATTTTATGTATGTTTTGTATTTTAATATTTTTGAAGTGAGGTAGGAATTTTTCTAGAGATAGTAGTATTTTTCTTGTAATTTCCATGCCCTGTTTTCAATTTTTAAACATTTTCTTTAGTTCTTTACTATTTTTCACCAATTTAATTATTAATTTTATTTTAGAAATGATAAATAAATTATTTTATTTCAAAATTTTTCTTTAGAATATTTTTAAAATGAAGTAGATATTTTTCCAAAGCCATTGATGTTTTAATTGTTATTTTTGAACCCTGTTTTCAATTTTTAAGCAATTTCCTTAATTCTTTTTATATTTTCTTTAAATTTAATTATATATTTTTATTTTATTTCATTTTGTTTTGGTTTTTAGATGTACTTTCTGAAGTTTATTTTGTTTTACTTGATTTAAAAGAAAAGGAAGTATGGAAGGTTTTAAAAGCTAAGAAACGTAAAGTCGTTTCACCGTTTCTTTTACCGTTTCTTTTTCAATCAGTACATCAATTATTTTGGCCGTTCCTTATACTATCTTCAGCTGACTTATTTTCTTCATTTTCATGAATTACCAAAGCTTCTCAACCCTAAAAAAAAATCATGGCCTCCAACTTGCAAAAATTTGGTAAAATCTTCTTCTCTTCTCTTGTTTTCTAGTTTTTCTATGTGATTTTGCAACTTGCTCTCTACTTCATGGCTCCACTCCTCCTCAACCAGATCTAGGCTGACCTCCACCTCCTCGTTCTCTGATCAACCACCCCTCTAGTCCATCACCATGACTAGGCCGAACCCACCTTAGCAAGAGACAACACCAAAAATGCACAAACCCACCACCTATTTACATAAATCGAGCCTAGTTTGCTAGCACCACCTTCTACAACCATTAGCCGCCACTTCCACCACCACTACCACCTCCGACCTGACCTCCACCCTCTGCCACATCACCCACCACCACCTGGACCCACTGTCCATGCCCCTAAAACCTATGGCCGAACCTATTTATAGCATAGAAGTGATGAATTTGCCTTGTAGTTGTTGTTTTGTTGCACCTATGTCCATCCACCTTTGCACCATTACTTCCAAGCTATGGCCGACCCATATGAGCCCAAGACCTGATCCTAAACCACTCCTTAGACATGTATTTCATATCTATAGCTGAAGAATAGGCGGTAGAAAGCAAGTGCAAAAAAATTGGCTTTGTTTTATGCATTTAGTTCTAACATTGTTTTATTGAATTTGGGTTTGAAAAATTATGTTATTTGTTTGTTTTGTTTGAATGTTTGCAAGGCTATTAGCCTTGTCTCTCCCACACTCATATCATCATCATAGCTGAGAAAACGAGCCCCTTAGTCGAGCTTTTGAATGGTTGTAGCAAGGTCAAGTTATCTTGTCTTTGTTGCCTTTCAATTTCAATTTATTTCAATATATTTTGGTTGAATATTCATAAGTTATATTGTCTTGTTTTGGGGTTGTTTACAAGATGATATCTTGGCTATTTCTCTCCACTCAAATCAAAGGTCGTGCCTTCTGGATCCGTTGTGTCATTCTAATTGATATCTCCAGCAAAAAAAAGTGAGTATTTCTCACCAGACATTATGTACTTATATAAGTAGTAAATTGACACCCTGTGAATCTGTAGAACTATATTAACATGTTATAACTGCTTATATTATTATCATATGATGTTCACACCTATTATTACACCTGTTATATCATATGTTACTGTTATTTCACTCTATTCTGTATATTTTATTAGTTTATCACACTACAAGTTCCCTGTAAATTAGAAATCACTATTGGTTGAAATGATACATACCCGAACGGATTTTAGAATAAGGGAAAATTGTTATGGGCTGAAATGATAGGCCTGAATGATTTTCAATTTATTTCATTTACTTGGGACTGCGGGTTTGAAATGATAAAACCCGGATTTTTTTTGTAAATTACGGGTTGAAATGATATATTACCCGTATCACTTTTCTAGCGTAGAAAATTATATACAGACCCATAGATGTTTTCTAAAATTTTTAAAATTATTTTAGAAATGTAAATATTAAAACATTTTGATTTAAATATAATTAAAAAGGATTTTTGTAAAATATTATTGATTTTCTGAATAATTGTAAGTAAAATGAATTAATGAAAAGTTAGAAAATTTTGAACGTAAGTTATTTTGGAAAATTTGATTTAATTATAATTGGAAATTAAATTGAATATGAAATTATGATAAATTTATGATAATTTGAATTTAAATGAATTCATAGTGATTTTATATCATATTAATGATTTTTAATAAAGTTGAAATGTGAAATGAATGAATACTTTAAGTTGAAATTTTGAAATATAACTAAATTGGAAATTTATGAAATTGACTTAAAAGTGAACTTTTAGTTAAGTAAATAAAAATAAAACTAAGTTATATTTGAGAATTTAAACTTAAGTGTTAAGTTGAAATTTAATGCAATGAATTTAAAATTGAACATTGCAATTTAATAAGTGAATTATTATTAAATCTTGATTTTGATTGGAAATTTAACTTTATAAAATCATGAACTTGAGGAAAATTAAATGATGTTTATAAATGTAAAAATGTATGATTTTATGAGTTAAAAAATGTTTTAAAGAAAAAAATATAATTGGTTGAGAAATTATATTGAATATTTGAAGTTAATTGACTGCATTTTTGAAATGCTATTAATTACAATGTAAATGATGTTACAGCATTCGTAAATGCTGTAGTTGATGATAATGAACTAAAAAGCTAAATTGAATTAAAAGCTATTATAGCAATTTTTGTAAGTGCTATAATTTTTGAATTTAACTAAGTTTATTTGAAATTTAAGTAAACCCTATTACAACATTTTAAAATGTTGTGTTTTGTTAAATTGAACTGTTTTGAATGTATCTTTCCGTAGCGTTTTCTAAATGCCACGAACACTGTTTTGATAAACTTAAGCGAATAAATGAACTTTGGAAGTTGAAAATTTTGGAAATTTAATAATTTAATTATTGAACATAATAGCTTCATTTTAATGATTAAAAATTATTTTTTTTGAATATAAACTGTTTTGAAATGTGAATTGAAATGGTATTTTAAATTGAATAAAATGAATAATGATTGAAATGAATGTGGTTTTGAAAAGAGATGATATTTTGATATATTAAATGATTGAAATGTGGTTTTTAAAGATATGATATTTTGTTATTAAAATGGTTTGAAAAGAAGTTCTTAAAGATATGATAATTTAATATATTGAAATGGTTAGAAATGACTTGATATTTATTTTGATAAATATTTGAATTGAAAGATATGGTATGATGATATATTGAAATGGTTTGGAAATGGTTTAATCCTTATTTTGATAAAGATTTGGGTTGAAATGATATTTTATTTTGATGTATAAAATATTGTTTTAAAGTTATAACTACGGGTTATAATAACGATTGGTTGTTAAAGAGACCGGGATCGGATATTGTCTTATAGCCGGCCAATACCGAAAACCACTTTAACAACAGTGTACGCGGTGGAGATTCCAGAATGAAGTAGGATGGTGGCGACGTTCTCGAGGTATATTACGTGGACCCAACTCCCGTGAGTTGGCATAAATGACTAAAACATGAGCTATACCGGGCTACACAAAGGGTCGCACCCTTTCATCGAGCATGCTCCATCGGAAACCATTCTATTACTTTTGTGATTCTATATGTGGCGCCACTTTGATTTGGGGGTATTGTTCGAGGTGGGCGGAAGCTGCTGGCTTGCTGTCACCACCGGTCCGGGAGTGCAAACGGTGTATCCACCCTGGCATTGCCTCGGGTGCCGTGTCATATCCTTATACCGAGCCCACTACGGTTTTGGTTTTAAAGATCCGACCGCATTAAGGTTCACCATCCCCTTCACGCTATTTTCTATATGATTGTACTTTACTGATTAGACACTACTGTATATAGCGTATATTCCTACATAGTAAATAGTTTAACGGATCCTTAGAGGATGGGCGGTCCCAAGCATCTTCTAAGTTATTTGAACCTTTGCTACAGTTCACTTGAGTTGGTTTACATTGTACAAGTATGTATGTCCTGACACGAGTGTTTGTATTTTTATTTACGATCGGGTCAGCCTGAGTTATTCACAGATTTGGATTTCCACTTTCTGGATATTGGAATCGCTGGAGATTATCTACTTGTCAAGTTTCATCTTTTTAGTTCGTTTGTTCTATTCAGCTTGTACTTGGTTATCATATTTAAACTTCTGCTGTACTTTATTTCTTCTATTGTATCTTATGTAACTCTGATATATTTATATAGTAGCTTCATGAACTACTATCTATTTTACTTCTGCTGCATTATTATTACTCTGTGTGTGTGATCTGTGATTTTTATTTACTGCATATTCTGATATTTTCCAAATTTTTATTTACAACGCGGCATTTTGAGCAATTCAATTCCGGCATGAGTGTCTACCTATACACTTATAATGGATGCAAATGGTTGAAAATATCGGGGCGTTACAAGTATAAAATGGTTTTCATATGATTTTCAATAATTTTTAAAGATTATGTCGGATATAAAAAAATTCTTGTTTTAAAATTTGATTCCTTTTCTTAGAATTTCCTTCCTTTCAAATCCACCTTTTTTAATAGAATTCTTTGATTAGAATTTCCATTATGGTTGAATATTTCTATATCTTCTCCTTACCTTTATCCTAAAATTCATTCTGGATTTTCCAAGATGAATCTCGAAACGCCAGAGGTCTGGATCGTGGTGTTGCCTCAGTTCCAGTTCCTGTTCCAGCATCAGTTGTACCCATTGGGTTCACCACTCTCTATAAGTACTTTACTCAGCATGGTGTTACCAAGTTTACTGGAGCAGAGAGTATCATTGAGGCTCAGTAGTGGTTGAGGAGTTTGGAGAGGATTTTCACTGGTTTTGATATCACTGATGTTCAGAAGAGTTAGTTAGCAGCTTGGTAGTTCCAGGAGGCAGCCCGGGATTGGTGGGAGTCTGTTACAGCTCACACTATTGAGGTAGAAATTTCTTGGGAGCAGTTTAGGTATTATCTTGAGTTGGTTCATTTTGGATTTGGTTATCTCTTTTGAATCTTTGTTAACTTTGGAAATCTTGTTTCAGGGATGCTTTTGTGGCTAAGTGGATGCCCGAAGCCGAGAAGTCCCAACTATACAGGGAGTTTATGGATCTTAAGCAGGGGAATATGTCCTTTTCTGAGTATGAGCGGAAGTTCAACGAACTTTCCAAGTTTGGCCCTGGCTTGATTAATACCCCTCTTAAGAAGAATGAGTTGTTTATAGCTGGAGCCCGCCCAGAGTTTTATGATCATCTCATTTCTCATGTGCATAGCCCTTTTACTGGATTGATGGATATGGCTATCAGATATGAGAACCCCACTTCTAAGGATTCATCTATTGCTTGTGCACCTTCATCTCAGCCTATTTCTGGTTCCTCTAAGAAGAGGAAGTCTAATTTCCATCAGCAGAAGAAGAATTGGCTTAAGAATCCAGGTTTGGGATCTCCTTCTCAGAGCAGCCTATTGATCTTTCTTCCATCACTTTCTTCAAGTGTAACCGGAATGGACATTTTTCCAATAGCCCCCCTACTTTAGTTGGAGCATTTACTCCTCCAATTCAGATGACTAGGCGCAATATTTGCCATATTTTCTTGCAACCTGGCCACTTCAAGATGGATTGTCCTACTCAGCAGAAGGGCAAGCCATCTGGTATCTTTGCAGTCACTTCATCCACTCCACTTGCTCCAAGTGACAGTCAAGGTACTCTTCAGGGCAACTTTACTTTGTTTAATTTTCATGTCCGTGTTTTATTCGACAATGGAGCTTCTCAGAGTTTCATTTCTGTAGATCTTTGCGATAAGTTTGAGCATCTCCTTTCACCTGAGTTTGTAACTATACCTTTATGTGCTTCTAATCCTATTGCTGGTCCCGCGATCCTTAGTAGGATTTGTAAAAGGGTAAAGCTCTTCTATTCTGGCTATCGTTTATCTGATGATTTCTATGTTCTTGGTTTCGATGCTTTTGATATATTGCTTGGAGGAGATTGGCTGAAGAAGCATGAAGCCGTTATTTCTTGTAAAGACCGAACCATTTCTCTTGTTGGTGATAAGGGTAATCTTTTTGCGACAACCCGATATTTTCAACCATTCGCATCCACACATGTCGGACCTGAATTGCTCAAAATACCGCGTTGTAAACAAAATTTGGCAAATCTCAGAATATGCAGTAAATAAAAATAACCACAGATCACAGACACAGAGTAAAATAATGCAGCCGAGTTAAAAGAAATAGTAGTTCATGAAGCTACTATACAAATATATCAGAGTTACATAAGATACAACAGAACAAATAGAGTACAACAGAAGTCTCAATACATAGAAAGTTTATTACTACATGAAAAAAAATAGAATAGTTGAACAGAAATATATAAGTAAGCAGATTGATAAGCAGAATCTCCATCAAAGATCAACTCTTGAAAGTGAATCCAAAGTTGTGAATACTCAAGCTGACCCGAGCGTAAAGCAAAACATAAAACACTCGAGTCAGGACAATATATACTTATATAATATAAACTAACTCAAGTGAACTGTAATAAGGTACAAGTAACTTAAAGGATGCCTGAGACCGCCCATCCTCTAAGGATCCGTTAGACTATTTACTATGTAGTAATATTTCGCTATTATAATAATGTCTACAGTAAAATAAACATACTTTTAAATAGCGTTCCGGGCTACCCATATCACCCTTCACACATAATAGTCCCATTAGTCCATCCAGTATCAGCATATCTCCGAAAGACTACCCTAAATACTCCATGGGCTACGGGAGAAAAACAAACTCGTAGTAAAGGCTCGATATGGTAGGTGACACGTCACACAAGGCAATGCCAGGGTAGATACACCAATTACGCACACGGGCTGGCGGTAACGTAGCAGCCACTACGCCCACCCAGAACAACACTCCAAAATCAAGGGGTGTACCCAAATCAATCACAACAGTAATAGAATGGTACCGAAGAAGTGTATCCAGTCCGGAGGTGCTACCTCCTTTGACCCGAGATCGCTCCTGTTTTAGCCATCTTAAGCTAACTCATGGGAATTAGGTCCACCTAAAGTACCTTAGGAACGTCGTCACCATCCTACTTCATTCTGGAATCTCCACCACGTACACAGTTGTTAAAGTGGTTTGGGTATCGAAGAGTATGCCAGATATCTGATCCCGGTCTCTTTAACAACCAATCGTTATTATAACCCGTGGTTATAATTTTAAAATAATATTTTATACTTCAAAATAAGATATCATTTCAAATCCAAACCTTTATCTAAATAAAGACTAAATCATTTCAAACCATAACAATATATCAAAATAGAATATCCTTTCAAAACATCCTTTTTAAATCATTTTAATATCAAAATATCATATCATTCAAAACTTCATTTTCAAATCATTATTATATGTCAAAATATCACTTCAAAAATAGTTTATACTTCAAAACCAAAACCATTTTATTTCAAAGCCTTATTCATTTCAGACACAATATCATTTCTATTTCAAACAATGTATTCATTTTTTTTTAAAATAGTTTATACTCTCAAAGTTATAACTCTTTCGAAACCAAAACATTTGAAATCATCCTTTAATCCTATACATTTACAAATTTATTGAATTAAACCCATATTTCAAATTTTCAATTTAATTTAATTAAAACCAACAGTTTCAATTCAAAATTCAGTTTAGCAAAAAATTATTTCAAATCTTATCAATTTCAAATATAGATTTAATCCATAAAATTCAATATTAAATCTTTAGTATATTTCAAAGCTTAAATATCCCACATTTCATAAATCCAATATCATTTAAATAAACTCAAATTCATATATACTTCAAATATTCATTTACCAAATAAATTAAATAAATCAGGAATCAAATATCATTTCAAAATATCAAAACATCAAAAGATTATTCAAAACATCATTCATTTTAATTCATTGAAACAACTTTTAAATCCCTTCATTTTATTTATGAATTAGTTACCATTTCAAACTTACATTTCAAAAGATTTTATATTAAAAATTAAATCTCTCCATTTAAATCATTTAAAGCCAATTCCTTATATTTATTAATTAAATATTAAATTTCCAAAACTTAAATCCTTCCATTTAAAGCCATATAAACGTCTCTTCATTATCTTTAGAAATTTAACATTTAATTTGCAAAATTTTATCATTTTCCAAAGATTATTTTTCATAAAATTTATTAAAACAACAAAAATATAGTTTCTGTAGCACTTAAAAATGCTACGTAAAGTTATAGTTTAAAACAGTTCATTTAATAAAAGACAGCGTTTATGTGCTGTAATAGATTTCCTTTAATTTCAAATATACTTAAATGTTAAGTTTAACCACTATAGCACTTACAAAGTGCTATAATAGCCTTTATTTCAATTTAACTTTTTAGTTAATTTAAAACAACTACAGCATTTACAAAATGTTGTAATACCCTTACATTACATTTCAATGCCGTTAAATCAAATTCAAGGTTTCAATACAAATTTCACCAACAGTTAATTTTAATTTAAATCATTTTAACTTATAAAATCATAAAATTTCACATTTTAAAATCATCATTTCAATACTCTTATTTTTATGATTTTTATAAAGTTAAATTTCATCGAAGAATCAAATTTTAACATAATTTCTTATTTATATTCAAGTATTAAATCCCATTTCTTTAATTAATTTTATTACTTAATCACTAAGTTTTAAATTACCAAATTATAACTTATTTCTATTTATTTTACTTAATAAAAATGTCATTTTTAACAAAAGTTCAAAATTTCCCACAATAAGTTATATTTCAAAATTTTGACTTAAAACATTCATTTATTCACATTTTCATTTATTCGAAAATCATTTTTATTTTTATAAAAATCATTTTTATTCATTTTAATTCAAAATATTATACTTTTACCTTTAAAAATAATTTTAAAACATTTCAGAAAATATTTTATAACCCACGGGTCTGTATATAGTTTTCTAGCCTAGGTCAAGTGATACAGATGTATATCATTTCAATCCGCGGTTTATAAAAAAACCCGGATTCTATCATTTCAAACCCGCAGTCCCAAGTAATATGAATGATTTTGAAAACCACTCAGGCCTATCATTTCAGCCCATAATAATTTTTCCTTATTCTAAAGTCCGTTCGGGTATGTATCATTTCAACCCATAGTGATTCTAGTCTTCAGGGAACTTGCAATGGTGATAACTGATATAAATAACTGAATAACATAAAATAATGGTAACATATGATATAACAAGTGTAATAACAGTTATGAACATCATATGATAACAATGTAGCAGTTATAACAAGATGAAATGCATTACAGATTCAAGCGAAGTCAATTTATAACTATACAAGTACATATTAGTCTGGTGAGATTTACCAAACATGTCACAAGCTAGAGATCAACACCAAAGCACAGATACTGACACAACAAAGGCACGAAACTACAGACAAGACTAGAGAGTGGAGTTCCAAAGCTATATCCCATGAAAACCCTTACGCAAACAATACAATGCATACGTAAGTTACAATACACATTTATCATCAAACAACATAGAATTCAACACCCAAAACAACAACCATTTGCATTACACTTGCTCTCTACCTCAGGTACTTTAGATATGAAATGACTAAGCTCAGATAACACAAGGAATTGGGTCTGGTTTGGGTGTGCAAAGGGTCGGCCTACACATGGGTTTGATGGTGGTTGTGATCTAAGTGCATAACTAGGTTTACAAGCCTAAAAATCATCACGTCTTGGCTCCTATTGGGCTCGGCCTCATGCTCTATGGTCACGGCTGATGTCCAGAGGGTGGTGGGTGATGTGGCATAGGGTGGAGGTCAGGTCAGAGGTGGTGGTGGTGAAGGAAGTGGCGGCTAAAGGTTGGTGTACGTGAAGGCAGCAAACTAGGTCTAGATTTGCATGTAGGTGATGGATTCTTGGATTTTTGTGGAGATGCAAGCCATAGGGGTGTTCGGCCTGGGGATGAGGGTGGTCTAGGGTGGTCGCTAGTTGGAATATCAGGTGGTGTAGGTCGGCCTAGGGCTGGAGGAGGAGGAGTGGAGCCATGAAGTGGAGAACAAGTTGCAAAATCACATAGAAAAACAAGAAAACAAGAGAAGGAAAAGATGAATTTTTGCCAAAACATTTGCTCAATGATGGCCGTGAGTTTTTTTCTTGAGAAATGGATGAAATTTGCATGAAAAGGGGAAGAGAATGCAGCTGAAAAGAATAGAGAATGGTACGATCAAAAATCATAAAGAGAGAAGTTGAGAAAATAAAAGGTCGGGAGATGAAAAGGCTTAAGAATCCCAAAAGTTTAAAACTCTTCAAATTTCCTCTATTTTCTTTTTAATTTTATATAGCTGAAATATATATATATATATATAAACAAACTCAGAAAAAATACGAAAATTTAGTAAATAAACAAAAATAAATAAATAAATTATTAATTATATATAATTTAATTAAATAAAACAGCAAAAATTGCAACTAGTCTTGAAAATATGAAAAATAAATGCAATGAACTTTGGAAAATTTTTATGTACTTGAAATATATTTATAAATAAAGATAAGAACACAAAGTAAAATTGAATTCACAAAAATAAATAAATAAATTTTAACTAAATAAAATTTAAATGAAGAAAATATCAGATTAAGGGAACTAGGCTTTAACTAGAAAAATAATGCAGTAAATTTTTGGAAAAAATTTATTATCACTTTAAAAATAATAAAATACAAAAATATATATAAAACAACATATTAACACAAATTAAAATAAAATATGACAAATAAAATATAATTTATATAATTTAAAATAGACAAAATTGCAAAATAAAACAAATTATACTCAAAGTTGAGATGTACATAACTTTCACAGTTTAAGTCCGTTTCCAACGAAACGAAAAGCAGTGCTCAAGTTATTTCATCTATTTACATAATAAAAGATAAAATTTAAGATTTAAAATAATTTAAATTTGAAGTTTAAAAGTCAAAGTTTGACCAGTTTGAACAGAAATTCACTTTTTAGTAAAATATTCAAATTATACTAATTTGCACTATAAATCACTTAATAATCATCATTTATATTTAAAAATGAAATGTTTGAAATAAAAAAATTTAAAATAATTTAAAAATAAAAGGAAGTCCAATTTAAATAATATATAAAAATCTAGGGTTGTTACACTCTTCCCCACTCAAAACTTTTTGTCCCCAAACAGGAATGAGGTACGGGAAAGCACAGAAAAAGATAGAGTGAAATAAGATTAAGATAAGATGACAAGGAGATTGAAATTATACCTAATAACTATTGTTATTGGTAAGTTTCACAAGGTGGAGATGATCTTCCCAAGATTCTCTAGAATTAGGAACACAAGCACGAAAAGATCCTTTAGAATGTAATTCACTCTTCCCACTTGATCGACGGTTTGTGGATGGAAAGCAGTGCTCAGATTCAAAATGAGTACCAAAGATTATAGAAAGATTTTTAAACAGAAAGATTATAGAAAGATGCCTATACCAGTCTATAGTAAGATGAGGAAAATAAGGACAACTAAAGACAATGTGAAAACAAAATAGGATACTAAGTTTGAAAAACAAAATAAGATATAAGGTTTGAAATTTCCATGGTTTCAACTTAATATTGATAATTAATTTTTACACAAGTTACATGAATCTTAAATATATCTAATTTCATTATCTTATCATCCAATCATCTTAAACTAAAAATTTCAAAAATCATGAATTTGAAAAAAAAATCATTATTATACTAAAAATGTACTTAATAAATTTAATTCTTCTTTATTCCTAATTAAAATTAAATTTATTCCTCTCAGTGTATTTCATCACTTATGTTAAATATACTTAAACTTATTATAACTATTTTAATTTATTCTTAATTCCTTTAACATCATTTATATTGTAAATTATTCAATTAACTTTTTACTCTATTTACCTATGTTAATCTCTTTATTTTTAACTAAAATTTAAGTGTATAACATTTATTATAACCACTCAAATTTTATTTACAAAATCCTATTATTTTGTATATTATCCAATTACATTGTTAGTTTCTGAAAATTTAAGGTAAGTTATATTTGAATGCAATTGAGTATTATACAAATAAAACCTTCCAATTCAATTATCTCAAGTTTAAATTATTTATCCAAAAATTTTGATTTTTTTTATAACTAAAATTATTCTTTAAGATAAAATGTAAGAATTAAATTTCTGATTCCCTTCAAACCATTTAGATATATATATATATATATATATATATATATATATATATATATATATATATATATATAGACACACACAGTATATATCAAATCAGATTTAAAATCATATATCTATATATCATAAATCAATTCATACTTTAGAACTCCATATCAATTTGATTTCCAAAGCAAAATTATAGCAGAACTATATTATAGTCTCTCCACTTCGAAAATCGAAAATGAATGCCGATGATGCGGCCGTCATCACCGAAACTATTTTCCAACGACAAAATAAGAGAGCGCTGATTTAACTTTTCAAAATTCTTTGAAACAAAATTCTATGCAAAAATACTTTAAATAATATATCCTTTTAAACTTGAAAACACAAGGTTTGAAACCATCGGAAATTAAATTCTCAAATTTTTGATTTAAATTCATTTCAGTTCCCAAATCAATTTATAACAACTATTTATAAATTCATTTATAGAACTATAAATGATAAATCAAGCATTATCATTTCAAATAATCAATTTAATTCAATTTATTAAGTTCTATAAATTTACTTATATATCCAAATTTATTTCATTACCAATTTTTAAAATAATATCATGTCAGTTTGTTCTGTCAAAGTGTTTTAGAAATCCTATCGATAGCGTTGATCAGACGAACCGATCGGGAACCCAAATACACATCAACAACTCAAACAACACAATATATAAAACAAAACATAGATTTACAAGTACAATTCAAAATGTTTGGAGATAGTTTAGAAACAAAAGACAAGATGGTTAAACAGAGTAGTGGGATAGATAAGCTTAAATAAATCGCGGGCAATCTTAACCGGGTCAACCGTGACGTAAAGGAAAAGATCGATGGGGATTGAATGTAGTAAATCTACATTTGATCTCAAGAGATAGAGTTTGGAACAACAAAAGATATTAGCATCTAAACCAAGGATATATATATATATATCTCTGGTGAATCGATGCTAATTGTAAAGGAGTTTCACCCCTTTACAAGTCATTAGAATATTGGCGAGGCCACCAATTCACTATAAAGTTCATTCGAAGTGGAGTTATGGGATACTCCAGAATCAAAAGAAGATGAATAGTGAGGGACAAGAATGGATTTGGTACCGCATGGAACGTTCCAAAATTCAAGGGAAATCAAATAAAAATGAAGAGACTCGAGCTCAAATGAAAGTGATTCTGCAACTAAATTTACCATACATTCTACATTTTGCCTCAAAGCCAAAGCTCTAATACCAAATGTAACAACCAATTATTTATAACCATTCGCATCCACACATGTCGGACTTGAATTGCTCAAAATACCGCGTTGTAAATAAAATTTGGCAAATCTCATAATATGCAGTAAATAAAAATAATCACAGATCACAGACACAGAGTAAAATAATGCAGCGGAATTAAAAGAAATAGTAGTTCATGAAGTACTATATAAATATATCAGAGTTACATAAGATACAACAGAAGAAATAGAGTACAACAGAAGTCTCAATACATAGAAGTTCATTATTACATGAAATAAACTAGAATAGCTGAACAGAAATAGATAAGTAAGCAGATAGATAAGCAGAATCTCCATCAAAGACCAGCTCCAGAAAGTGAATCCAAAGCTGTGAATACTCAAGCTGACCCGAGCGTAAAGCAAAACACAAAACACTCGAGTCGGGACAATATATACTTATATAATATAAACTAACTCAAGTGAACTGTAATAAGGTACAAGTAACTTCAAGGTTGCCTGGGACCGTCCATCCTCTAAGGATCCGTTAAACTATTTACTATGTAGTAATATTTCGCTATTATAATAATGTCTACAGTAAAATAAACATACTTTTAAATAGCATTCCGGGCCACCCGTATCACCCTTCACACATAATAGTCCCAGTAGTCCATCCAGTATCAGCATATCTCCGAGAGACTACCCTAAACACTCCATGGGCTACGGGAAAAAAAAACTCGTAGTAAAGGCTCGATATGGTAGGTGACACGGCACACAAGGCAATTCCAGGGTAGATATACCAATTACGCACATGGGCTGGCGGTAACGTAGCAGCCACTACGCCCACCCAGAACAACACTCCAAAATCAAGGGGTGCACCCAAATCAATCACAACAGTAAAAGAATGGTATCGAAGAAGTGTGTCCAATCCAGAGGTGCTATCTCCTTTGACCCAAGATCGCTCCTGTTTTAGCCACCTTAAGCTAACTCATGGGAGATAGGTCCACGTAAAGTACCTTAGGAACGTCGTCACCATTCTACTTCATTCTGGAATCTCCACCACGTACACAGTTGTTAAAGTGGTTTCGATATCGACAGAGAGTATGCCAGATATCCGATCCAGGTCTCTTTAACAACCAATCGTTATTATAACCCGTGGTCATAATTTTAAAATAATATTTTATACTTCAAAATTAGATTTCATTTCAAATCCAAACCTTTATCAAAATAAAGATTAAATCATTTTCAAACCATAACAATATATCAAAATAGCATATCCTTTCAAAACTTCCTTTTTAAATCATTTTAATATCAAAATATCATATCATTCAAAACTTCATTTTCAAATCATTATTATATGTAAAAATATCATTTCAAAAATTGTTTATACTTCAAAACCAAAACAATTTTCAAAGCTTTATTCACTTCAGACACAATATCATTTCTATTTCAAACAATATATTCATTTTTTTTAAAATAGTTTATACTCTCAAAGTTATAACTCTTTCGAAACCAAAACATTTGAAATCATCCTTTAATTCTATACATTTACAAATTTATCGAATTAAACCCATATTTCAAATTTTCAATTTAATTTAATTCAAACCAACAGTTTCAAATCAAAATTCAGTTTACCAACAAATTATTTCAAATCTTATCAATTTCAAATATGGATTTAATCCATAAAATTTAATATTAAATCTTTAGTATATTTCAAAGCTTAAATATCCCACATTTCATAAATCCAATTTCATTTAAATAAACTCAAATTCATGTATACTTCAAATATTCATTTATCAAATAAATTAAATAAATCAGGAATCAAATGTCATTTCAAAATATCAAAATATCAAAAGATTATTCAAAAAATCATTCATTTTAATTCATTTAAATAACTTTTAAATCCTTTCATTTTATTTAGGAATTAATTACCATTTCAAAATTACAATTCAAAATATTTTATATTAAAAATTAAATCCCTCCATTTAAATCATTTAAAGCCAATTCCTTATATTTATTAATTAAATATTAAATTTTCAAAACTTAAATCCTTCCATCTAAATCCATATAAACGTCTCTTCATTATCTTTAGAAATTTAACATTTAATTTTCAAATTTTTATCATTTTACAAATATTATTTTTCATAAAATTTATTAAAACAACAAAAATATAGTTTCCGTAGCACTTAAAAATGCTACATAAAGTTATAGTTTAAAACAGTTCATTTAACAAAAGATAGCGTTTCAGTGCTGTAATAGATTTCCTTTAATTTAAAATAAACTTAAAGGTTAAGTTTAACCACTATAGCACTTACAAAATGCTATAATAGCCTTTATTTCAATTTAAATTTTTAGTTCATTTAAAACAACTACAACATTTACAAAATGCTGTAATACCCTTACATTACATTTCAAAAATTCCGTTAAATCAAATTCAGGGTTTCAATACAAATTTCGCCAACAGTTAATTTTAATTTAAACCATTTTAACTTATAAAATCATAAAATTTCACATTTTAAAATCATCATTTCAATACTCTTATTTTTATGATTTTTATAAAGTTAAATTTCATCCAAAAATCAAATTTTAACATAATTTCTTATTTAAATTCAAGTATTAGATCCCATTTCTTTAATTAATTTTATTACTTAACCATTAAGTTTTAGGTTACCAAATTATAACTTATTTCTATTAATTTTACTTAATAAAAATGACATTTTTAACAAAAGTTCAAAATTTCCCATAATAAGTTATATTTCAAAATTTTGACTTAAAACATTCATTTATTCACATTTTCATTTATTCAAAAATCATTTCTATTTTTATAAAAATCATTTTTATTCATTTTAATTCAAAATATTATACTTTTACCTTTAAAAATAATTGTAAAACATTTCAGAAAATATTTTATAACCCACGGGTCTGTATATGGTTTTCTAGCCTAGGCCAAGTGATACAGATGTATATCATTTCAATCCGCGGTTTACAAAGAAAACCCGGGTTCTATCATTTCAAACCTGTAGTCTCAAGTAAAATGAATGATTTTATAAACCGCTCAGGCCTATCGTTTCAGCCCATAACAATTTTCCATTATTCTAAAGTCCGTTCGGGAATGTATCATTTCAACCCATAGTGATTCTAGTCAACAGGGAACTTGCAATGGTGATAACTGATATAAATAACTTAATAACATAAAATAATGGGAACATATGATATAACAAGTGTAATAACAGGTATGAACATCATATGATAATAATGTAGCAGTTATAACAAGATGAAATGCATTACAGATTCAAGCGATGTCAGTTTATAACTATACAAGTACATATTAGTCTGGTGAGATTTACTCATACGTCACAAGCTGGAGATCAACACCAAAGCACAGATACTGACACAAAAAAGGCACGAAACTGCTGACAAGACTAGAGAGTGGAGTGCCAAAGCTATATCCCATGAAAACCCTTACGCAAACAATACAATGCATACGTAAGTTACAACACACATTTATCATCAAACAACATAGAATTCAACACCCAAAACCACAACCATTTGCATTGTACTTGCTCTCTACCTTAGGTACTTTAGGTATGCAGTGAGTAAGCTCAGCTAACACAGGAAATTGGGTCTAGTTTGGGTGTGCAAAGGGTCGGCGTACACATGGGTTTGAAGGTGGTTGTGATCTAGGTGCATAACTAGGTGTACAAGGCTAAAAATCATCACATCTTGGCTCCTATTAGGCTCGGCATCATGCTCTATGGTCACGAATGATGTCCAGAGGGTGGTGGGTGATGTGGCATAGGGTGGAGGTTAGAGGTAGTGGTGGTGAAGGAAGTGGCGGCTAAAGGTTGGTGTAGGTGATGGTAGCAAAGGTCTAGATTTGCAAGTATGTGATAGATTCTTGGATTTTTGTGGAGATGCAAACCATAGGGGTGCTCAGCCTAGGGATGTGGGTGGTCTAGGATGGTTGCTGGTTGGAATATCAGGCGGTGGAGGTCGGCCTAGGGATGGAGTAGGAGGAGTGGAGCCATGAAGTGGAGAACAAGTTGCAAAATCACATTGAAAAACAAGAAAACAAGAGAAGGAAAAGATGAATTTTTACCAAAACCTTTGCTCAATGATGGTCGTGAGTTTTTTTCTTGAGAAATGGTTGAAATTTGCGTGAAAAAGGGAAGAGAGTGAAGCTGAAAAGAATAGAGAATGGTACGGTCAAAAATCATAAAGAGAGAACTTGAGAAAATAAAAGGTCGGGAGATGAAAAGGCTTAAGAATCCCAAAAGTTTAAAACTCTTCAAATTTCCTCTATTTTCTTTTTAATTTTATATAGCTGAAATATATATATAAACTCAGATAAAAATACGAAAATTTAGTAAATAAACAAAAATAAATAAATTAATTATTAATTATATATAATTTAATTAAATAAAACAGCAAAAATTGCAACTAGTCTTGAAAATATGAAAAATAAATGCAATGAACTTTGGAAAATTTTTATGTACTTGAAATATATTTATAAATAAAGATAAGAACACAAAATAAAATTGAATTCACAAAAATAAATAAATAAATTTTAATTAAATAAAATTTAAATGAAGAAAATAGCAGATTAAGGGAACTAGGCTTTAAAATAGAAAAATAATGCAATAAATTTTTGGAAAATTTTTATTATCACTTTAAAAATAATAAAAGACAAAAATATACATATAATAACATATTAACACAAATTAAAATAAAATATGACAAAGAAAATATAATTTATACAATTTAAAATAGACAAATTGCAAAATAAAACAAATTATACTCAAAATTGAGATGTACATAACTTTCACAGTTTAAGTCCGTTTCTAAAGAAATGAAAAGTTGTGTTCAAGTTATTTCATCTATTTTCATAATAAAAGATAAAATTTAAGATTTAAAATAATTTAAATTTGAAGTTTTAAAGTCAAAGTTTGGCCAATTTGAACAAAAATTCATTTTTCAGTAAAATATTCAAATTATACTAATTTGAACTATAAATCACTTAATAATCATCATTTATATTTAACAATGAAAATTTTAAAAATAAAACAAATTTAAAATAATTTTAAAATAAAATAAAGTCCAATTTAAATAATATACAAAAATCTAGGGTTGTTACACTTTTGTTGATTCAGTGTTGTTTGCCTCAGGATTATGCTGGCAGTTTTATTTTCTCTCTTCATTCTCCTACTGGTGAACTTGAGTCAATCCTTGTGGTTCAACTCTTTTTCGATGTATTTGGTGAAGTCACTTCTTTACCTCCTAAGCGAGAAATCAAATTTTGTACTGATCTTGTTCCTAGAGCTTAACCTGTAGTTCTTCCTCCCAGAAGAATGGCACTTCGTGAGAAGGTTGAGTTGAGGAAGCAAATTGTAAACTTGTTCTCCAAAGGTTTGATCAGGCCTAGTCTTTCCGAATGGGGAGCACCTGTGGTTTTTGTCACTAAGTCTTATGGTTCTCTTCAGATGTGTGTTGATTATAGGTTACGGAACAAGCTCACTATGAAAAACAAATATCATGTTCCTCGCATTAGTGATATGTTCGATTAGCTTTATGGTGCTAGAGTGTTCTCTCAGCTTGATCTCACTATAGGTTTCCACCAGCTCAGAGTTGCCGAGGAAAGTATTCCCAAAACCTCTTTTCGTACCGAGAATGGTTTCTGTGAATGGTTAGTTATGCCTTTTGGTTTAACTAATGCCCCAGCTTTCTCTGTTGATTTGATGAATCATGTTTTTCAAGATGTTCTCAACAAATTTGTTCGAGTCTTCGTGGATGATATTCTTTTCTTCTCAAAGTCAGAGGAGGAGCATGAATCGCATTTAAGCTTCGTTCTGGAGACTCTTAGGAGTCACCAGTTGAAAGCTAAATACTCGGAATGCCATTTCTGTAAAGATGAAGTTCGATTTCTCGGGAATATTGTTTCTGGTAATGGAGTTTCTGTTCATCCAGTTCAGATCGCTATGATCATTGTAGGTCCATTCTTCTCTTCTTTCTTTTCTAATCTAGTTATTCTATCTTTTTCTGTGGTTCTTATTTTCCCTATCCTATTCAATGATTGGAAACACCTAGGACTCCATCTGATATTTGTAGCATTCCGGGCCTTGCTGGTTATTATCGGGGATTTATTGAGCATACATTTAATGAGTTAAAGCAGAAGCTTACTTCCACACCAGTCCTTACCGTTTCCAATGGAAATGAGGGATTAACGGTATGCACTTATGCTAGTCGTGAAGGTTTGGGAGCTGTTTTGATACAGGATGTTAGGGTTATTTATTATGCTAGTCGTCACTTGAAGACCAATGAAGCCAATTATGCAGCTCATGATTTGGAATTTCTTGTCGTGGTGTTTTCTTTGAAGCTTTGGAGGCATCATCTTTTGTGAATTAAGTTTGAGCTCTCTACAAATCATCATTCTTTGAAGTATATTTTCTCCCAGAAGGATTTGACACAGAGGCAGGTTAGATGGCTTGAGTTTCTAGCTTCTTATGACCTAGACATCGGCTATACCCTAGGGAAAGTCAATGTTGTGGCCGATGCTTTGAGTCAGAAGAAGGTGATGTTATGTCAGCTTGTTGTTTCTTCTCCTCTTATGGATCGCATTATTGCTAAGCAGGATGAGGAGGGGATGCTTAGGCTTTTTAAGGAGAATGTTATTAGCAGAGTTGATGGTAGTAGCCAAGATGGTAGTGGAACTCAGATTGATGATAGTGGTATTTGGAGGATTAATAATCGGATTTTTGTCCCGAATGTCGATGGATTGAGGAAAGTGTTACTTTGGGAAAATCATCGATCCAGACTTTCTGTTCATCCAGGTGTAATGAAGTTGTATCTGGATATGAAGAGGTTGTATTGGTGGAGTTGTATGAGCATGAAATTTCTCTTTTTGTTAGTAGATGTGCAACTTGTCAATAGGTTAAGGCTGATCATCAGAAGATCGTTGGATTATTGTAACCCCTTCAGATTTCCAATTGGAAATGGAAAGAAGTTTCTATGAATTTTATTGATGGATTACCAAGGACTAGGAGGGGTAATGAGAGTACTTGGGTTATTGTGGATAGATTGACCAAGTCATCTCATTTCATTCTGGTTAGATCTAACCGTTCTGCTTCTAGTTTGGCAGTTGTTCGTCTCCATGGTGTCCCGATCAGTATTGTTTATGATAGAGATCCCATCTTTACCAGTCAGTTTTGGAAAGCTTTTTAGGATTCTTTAGGTACTCGTCTGAATCTGAGCACTGCTTATCATCCATAGACTGACGGTCAAACGGAAAGAGTGAATAAGATTCTGGAAGATCTTCTTCATGCTTGTGTTCTTGATTATGGAGGATCTTGGGAAGATCATCTCCATCTCATTGAATTCACCTATAACAACAGTTATGAAGTATATCTTAATCTTTTGGTTAATCTTGTCTTGAATATTTATCTACCTTATTCCATCTTTTGAATTCAGGCTATTATTGAAATGGCTCCATTTGCTGCTCTTTACGGAAGACCTTGCAAATCTCTATCTTGTTGGATTGAATCCTGTAATCGTTTGGTTCTTGGTCCTGATATGATTCTTGAGGCTTTTGAGAAGGTTGAGGAGATTAGTAGGAAGATGAGGATTGCTCAAGATAGGCAGAAGAAGTATGCCGATAGGCGTAAGACGAGTTTGGAGTTTTTGACTGGTGATCAGGTTTTCCTTAATATCTCTTCGTAGAGGAATGCGATTTGGTTTGGTCGAAAAGGGAAGCTTGATCCTAGGTTCATTGGTCCTTTCCATATTTTAGAGAGAGTTGGTTCATTAGCTTATCGTTTCTGACAAGCTTTCTGGAGTGCACAACGTATTTCATGTTTCGCATCTTTATTGGTATCTTCATGATCCATCTTTGATTGTTTAGCCATCTTCTTTTGAGAGTTTAGATGTTGAGTCAAACCATACTTTTGAGAGTAAGCCACTTCGTATTATCGATAGAGGTACGAAGCAGCTGAGAAGGAAATCTGTCAACCTGGTCAAAGTGCAGTGGAGTGGTTGGGATTGTACTTGGGAGACGGAGGAGAGCATGCGTGCTTCGAATCCGAAATTGTTTGTTACGGATACTATTTGTTATTCTATCTTTTCTTTGTGTCTCATTCCTTTTCGATGACGAAAAGTGTTGAGTATGGAGAGTGTAACAACCCGTAATTTCTGTAATATTTCAAATGGAGTTGTGTTGAAAATTTGAATTTAATTATTTTAAAATTGATAAATTTGGAATTTTAAAATATATTTTTGGGGTTTGATGTGAAATTTTCTTCCAAATTTAATAAATAAATATTTTCAAGAAAATTTAAATTTTGGTCAACTTTGGTCAAAGTTTGGCTTCCTGTTGAAATTTTGAATTTGACATTTGAAATTTTATTCTTTTTATGAAGCTGGATATAATTCTAACTTTTTTTCTGCTTTTCGTTTCGTAAAATTCTGATTTTTACTTCTATAAATTTGCAGTTTTCAACGTATTACACGCAATTGTTTTCATGTTTTATTTCTTCTATTTGTTATTGGGCATAGACTAATGGCTTAGGAGGTAAATGGTCACCTGAATAGTCAGTGCAATTGAAAAGTCATCCGTTGAGAAACTTTTACGTACGAAATTATTTCGTGCATTCTCATTTCTCAGCTTTGCTGTAAAACAAATTACAGTAAGTCTCTTCTTCCTCTTCTCAATTTTCTCTATATTTTTTTCTAAATTTTTCCCGCTTCCTCCTCCTAAACTTCGGCCATACTTTCAACACCTCCACCTCCTTTTACTTCAACCAAAACCGACCTCCTTCTCTCCATAACTATCACCTTTCCACCATGCAAGCCCTAGCCTTGACCAAACCCCTAAGCCGAACCTACATCCTCCAACTTTCGGCCATCAACTCCTTGCATCCCCTCCCAAACCCTAGCCAAACCACCTCATCTCCTCCCCCTTGCTTTTGTCTTTGCCGTGACCACTATTCCATCCTAAACCCTAACCCTAGCCTTGCCTTGACCCAAAACTACACCTATGGTTGAGCCTTCCCCTACACCTAGACCGAACCATTGACCTAGCCTATGGCTAAACCAAAACCTAACCCAAATCTAGCACAGGCCGAACCCAAACTCCATCTAGACCGAGCCTATTTGCCTCTAGACTGGCCCTTTTTCATGTATTTTACAATATAAAAATATCTATTTTTATATTCCTATGTAAACTTGTTTATTTACATATGTATTTTATTTATTTTTTTGTAAGCTTTGGATTTGGATTCTCCTTCCAGTCAAGTTTGTCCATGATTGTCGTGCTTATTCGTAGTTGTTGTGTTTGTTTGGAATCATTTTCTCTATCTAAAGAAGGTGAGTAATCACGCTTGACTACATACTTATATTTCGTAAGTTAATGTCAATCGAATTGTATTGATATGTATATGCAGGTTGCAATTCCATATATGAGTTTATTATGTTATTCCATATGAAGTTATCCCTATTATGATCATATGCCCTAATATGTTAATTATTATGTTGTTTAATTCATATTCTGTTCTCACACTACAAGTTCCTTCACTATGGGTTGAAATGATACATACTCGAACGGTCTTTAGATTAAGGAGAAATTGTTATAGGCTGAAATGATAGGCCTGAACGATTTTATTTGACTTGGGATTGCGGGTTTGAAATGATATAAAACCCAAAAATTTAATAGGTCCGGATTGAAATGATATAAATATGTATTTACCTGACCCTAGGTTAGAAAATTTAATATAGACTTCATGGTTAGTTTTATAAAAATTATTAAGTAGTTTGGATTTTTATATATATACGTCAACTAAAATTTTAATGTAGTGACTTCTATAAAATTTTATACATTCATTTACAAGTGTTAAATTTTAAAACAAAATAAATTATTGGAACTGCAATTTAATTTATAATATGAAGGTTAACTAAAATTTAATAATCCAATTTGACTTAATAACGGTATTTTATTCTAACCTAGCAAGGCAAGTTAAAAATGTACATATGACATGTAAGTTTTAATTAATGAAATATTGATTAAAATGATAAATGCTCTTTGCTGAAAGAAAAAAATGTAACTTAAAATGTACATTTGACATGTAAGTTTTAATTAATGAAATATTGATTAAAATGATAAATGCTCTTTACTGGAAAAAAATGTATGTTAAAAATGTACATTTGATATGTAAGTTTTAATTAATGAAATATTGATTAAAATGATCATTGCTCTTTACTGAAAAAAATGAAAGTTAAAAATGTACATTTGACGTATAAGTTTTAATTAATGTAATATTGATTAAAATGATAAATGCTCTTTACTAAAAAAAATGTATGTTAAAAATGTCCATTTGACATGTAAGTTTTAATTAATGTAATATTGATTAAAATGATAAATGCTCTTTACTGAAATATAAATTAAAAATGTGCATTTGACATGTAAGTTTTAATTAATGTAATATTGATTAGAAAAATAAATATTCTTTACTATAATAAGAAAATGTAAGTTAATAGTGTATTTTTAACACGTAAGTGTTATGTAATATAATAGTATATTTCAAATAAATAAAAACAATAAGTGTTCTTTACTGTAATAAGGAAATGTAAGTTAATGATGTACTTTTAACATGTAAGTGTTAATTTATGTAATGGTATAATTTGGATAATAAAAACAATAAGTGTTCTTTACTGTAATAAGAAAATGTATGTTAATGATGTACTTTTAACATGTAAGTATTAATTTATGTAATGGTATAATTTGGATAATAAAAACAATACGTGTTCTTTATTGTAATTAGAAAATGTAAGTTATTGATGTGTTTTTAAGTAAGTGTTAACTTATGTAATGGTACATTTTAAATGAATAAAATAATAAAAGGTTCTTTACTGTAATAATGGTATGTAAGTGAATAATATACTTTTAACTTAACATAAGGAATTTCGGCTTTAAATTGGAAATTATAGTAATAAAGTTTATTTAACTAAAAGCATGGTTTATTTAATATCCAAATGAATAATTTAATGTGATAAATTAGAAATTATGGAATAACCATGAAAAATTGTAAGTATACATAATATTTTGATTATGTAAGATATTAAGGTGGAAAGTATTACATTCCAAAATTGCTATGATTCTTTAAGGTTACATTTCTAAAATGCTATGATTTCTTAAGTATCACTTTTCAAAATGCTATGATGACTTAAGATTATGTTTGTGAAATGCAACCGCATTTCAAATATAATGTTTTCGAATTGTTATGATTATAAAGGTTGCATTTTTAAGTGTTGTAGTTTCTAAAATATGATGATTTCAAAGTGTTCTAGTTAAATGTATAAATTTGAAAGTGTTACAACTTTGAAAGTGAACATTATTTTGAAGGAATAATGGTATTGGATTTAAATGGTTTTGAAATGAATATGTTTTGATATGAAATATAAACCATTTGAAATTGAAATAATCACGGGTTATCATAACGATTGGTTATTAAAGTGACCGGGATCGGATATTGTCACACTCTCTGCCAATACCAAAAACCGCTTTAATTACGTAATGGAGATTCCAGAATGAAGTAGGATGGTGGCGATGTCTTATTTGAGATATATACGTGGACCTAACTCCCGTGAGTTAGCATAAAGTAGCTAAAACAGGAGCAATCGATGGGCCAAGTGAGGCAGCTCCTCCGATCGGACACACTTCATCGTATGCCATTCTATTACTTTGCGATTGATTTGGTGTGCACCATTGATATGGGAGTGTGGCTCGAGGTGGGCGGTAGCTATGGCTATGCGTTACCACCAGCCCAGAAGTGTAATTGGTATATCTACCCTAGCATTTCCCAGTTGTGTCGTGTCACCCGCCATATCGAGATCACTACGAGTTTCTTTTGTGTCGTACCTATGGAGTGCTCCCTGATAGCCCACTGGTTTGGTGGAGTTTACAGTACTGTATAGACTATGGCATAATAAAATATGTTAAAGGGGATATGGGTAACGCCTTAACGCTAATTTAATAGTTTACTTTACATTAGACATTATTATAATAGCGTATATTACTACATAGTAGATAGTTTAATGGATCCTTAATGGATGGGCAATTCCAAGCATCCATTAAGTTACTGATGCATTTTTATATAGTTCACTTGAGTTGATTTACATTTTATAAGTATGTATGTCCTGATTCGAGTGTTTTATGTTTTGCTTTGCGCTTGGGTCAGCTTGAGTGTCATAGTTTTGGATTCATCTTGGGAGCTAGAGATCTACTGGAGATTTAGCTATCTATCTTTATTTCTATTTCAGCTATTTCCATTCATCTTTGTTTATGTATTAGTGGACTTATGTATTTGGATTTCAGTTGTATTTTTTTTCAGACTCTGGTATTTTGTATCTGTTTTGAGACTTTGTTCCTAGTAGCTTCATGAACTACTGTATTTATTTTATTTCCACTACGAGTTATTCTGATATTCTGTGTCTGTGATTGGTTTAATTTGCTCCAAAATTTATTAAAAATCTGTTGTTTTGTATTATTCAAGTCTAACATATGTGGTTTTAATGTCGATTAGAATGGTCCGAAATGGCGAGACGTTACACACTTACTAATAAGATATGTATATAATTTTGTTTTCAAGGCATGAAAAGTAAAAAAATTTGGTAATATACTTGTACCATTGAGATAAGTATATAAATGTTTTTTCAAGTATAAAAGAAATGTATAGGGTTTTTAAATAGTGTTTTGAAAAGATCTTGTAATCAGGTTTTATAAAGTGGTTTTATTAATTAAAAAGAATTCATAAAGGCTTAGTGTATCCCATATGGAAATTAAACCATGATTGGATGTTTTTTTATTTGATAGTTAAATAACCAACTATCAAATCTAGATACATTGGCAATATCTTGGAGAAACACGAGAATTATATGGTACAGTTACCGTCGATGGTTCTATACTATTCGTATAAACTCGTTTTGTTCTTCTAGGATGAATGATAAGGAAATACATCCACAGACAGTTAAGAGGTGAACTCCACTCTTGTCACTTGTTTGTTTATTTCCTAAAGAACTAGGGTTGAGTTCACCGAAAATATCGAAAGTTGTTTCAAAGAGACCAGGATCGGATCTGTCTCCATTGGTTGGATTAATGTGATGGGGGTTCTCACTTTCTATTTGGTGGCGAGCAAGGGACTCTTACACCTACACGTCTCGGAGAGGGAGTATAATTTAATGTCCTTCCTTTTCGTACGCTTTAAATCGACGATAAACCACACGTCAGACTTAAAACATACAAAAGGGTGGATTGTTATGGGGTAAAAAAGGAAAGAAGAGAAGAAAAAAACAAAAAAAACAAAATAGAATCTTGCAGTGGAATGATAAAATATAATAATCAATATACAGTTCATAAAACTGTTTTACAAAACATTTGATTTTCTTTATACAATGAATATCAGAGTTCACATACCAAAGGATAATAACAATGCAGCGGAATAAAAAGGTGTAGTGGAATAATATAGTAGGTAATAGTAATGTAAATCTTCGCCCTCGTCCTCCAGAGCTGAAGTCTTCGAATCCTGAAATGGTCAGGCTGACCCGAGCGAATTGAAAAGACAAAACACTCGAGTCAGAACTAAAGTATCTTATGTGAGTTAAATTAACAAAAATAAATATGAGTGCAGTAACTTATGAGATGCTCGGGATTCACATCTCTTAAGGATCCGTTAAACTATTTACTATGTGGTAATATTTCTCTATTATAATAATGTCTACAGTAAAATAAACTTACTTTTAAATAGCGTTAAAGGTTTACCCATATAGCCCTTAACACAAATAATGCCAGTAGTCTATACAGTGCCCGTGTATCTCCTGATCGGGAGACAACGAGAAGACACCCCATAGGTACGGCACAAATAGAAACTCGTAATAAAGGCTCGGTATGGTAGGTGACACGGCACAACTAGGCAATGCCAGGGTAGATATACCAATTACGCTTCCGGGTCGATGGTAACGCGTAGCCGCAGCTACCGCCCACCTCGAGCCACACCCCCAAATCAAAGAAATCAAAAGTGGCCATCGAATCAATCCAAAAGTCAAAGTATAATATCGAAGGGATGTGTCCGATCAAAGGTGCTACCTCATTAACCCGTCGATCGCTCCTGTTTTTGCCACCTTATGCCAACTCACGTGAGTTGGGTCCACGTATTTACCTCAAAGGAAACGCCGCCACCATTCTACTTCATTCTGGAATCTCCACCGTGTACACGGTTGTTAAAGTGGTTTTCGGAGTTGGCAAAGAGTATGACAACTTCCGATCCCGGTCTATTCAACAACCAATCGTTATTATAACACCGCGATCACTTTAAAAAAGTTTATACTTTGAAACTGGAATAAAATATCCATTTCAAAATTATATAATTACGATATCATTTCTATTTTAAAACCCAAATCAATATGATATCATTTTATTTCACATACATCCTTTTCAAGAAATCTATATACCTTGAAATCTATTGCTTTGAAACATAACTTAATATACTTCAATGGTTTAAATATTTAATTACTTTATATAATAAAATCGCTTCTTTAATTTTACAAATAAATTCCAAATACTGATTTGAATCTCTCAATAAACCATTTCAATTCATGTATTTCGAAGCTTTAAATACTCCACTATTTCAAAACAAATTCTTTTATAATTCCATATATATCAATTTTAATTACTATTTTTTAGATTTGAAATGTTTAGTAAATAAATCTAATAACATTTAAGCAAAGCCTTAAATTTCAAACAACAGGATATACTTTCTATTTAAATTTACTTGATAATATTCATTTAAAGTGGTTGATATTCATTTAAATCCTCTAAACCAGAATCAAGTTACACAAGTCAAACCTGTTAAAATCTCAAAAAAAAATTAAGTTTCAAATCAATCTTATTCGAGGATAATTCTTAAATACTTTAATTCAAATCAAATTCATATTTATTTTCCAACCTTAATTTATTTAAGTCATTATAATTCTATAAATGACTTTAATAAATGCTTAACAGTATTATATCTTAATAGGCTCAAACATTTATTTTAACTCCTTTTATACTTAAACCAGTTTATACATAGCTTAAACCAAGAAATAAATTATATATATATATATATATATTTAATATTTATAAAATATCATAAATTAATATTTATTAAACCGTATATTTCTTTCCAAACCATAGAAAAATCATTTCAAAATATTTATATATATATATAGACTGACAGTGTGTGTATAAAATTTTCTATCCTATGGTCAAGTGATACAGATATTTATCATTTCAATCCGCAATTTAAAATAAAACTTTACGGTTATATATAATTTCAAACCGCAATCCCGAATGCAATAAAATGCATAACAACTTGCAGTTTATGATGATATAAATACACATCCATTCATCCATCATAAAATCATACATCCATTTATCAAAATCATCATCCAATTCAAACAGCACATCAATATATACCGAATAATAAACAACAGGTATTAACTAGCAGTTTATATTCAACAATAATTTAATTAACTGTTAATTGGCAGTTTATATGCAATAAATAAATAAATAACAATTTTTCTGGCAGTTTATATGCAATAAATAAATGAATAAGAATTTAATTAAATTAATTAAATTTAACTGGGATGATGATTGAAAATAAGCCAAACAGTTATGACTAAATTTCTAAACCCATCGTAAATCAATTTAACAAACATAAGAAATTTTAGAAGTTGTGAGTGGGTTAAAACACTCACCTTTTGGATGTAAATTGAATTTATATCCAATTTAAACCCAAAAATTGGACAGTCTCCAAATTCGTCCAAACCAGCACCAAAATGTTCAGAATTCCAGTACGATCCTATCAAAAGAAAACGGGCATGAATTCGAGTTTGTACGCAAAGTTATACACCGTTGAAGTTGGTCGATTTTAAATTTCCAAATAAATAATATAATCAGGGAAGACAACACGTTACTCTCTACTTACCCACGTCAGCACACGCGTTGACCAATCATTCTACTGTTTATCGCGATTCAACCCAAAACAGCCGCCCACCAAAACGCGACATCGCCGCCTCTATTGATCAACATCGACCAGATCCAGCGTCCCCCTGCTACTCGCCTCCTCGAGCCGACCCCACCACGTCGATGCGGCCACCATAGCTTGCCAAAAAAACTGCGACGCCGCCACTAACAACAGTCCACCACGACGAATCCAGGCGCCCTTGACATGACTTTGCCGTATGGATTGGCCTGCCTTGTGTGACGCCCCACCTCTATACCTATGCTAGCCAAGGACATTACGGGGTAATGCCGTCAACTAGCGTAGAGAATAAGGCTATTGAGGAGCGACCATTCATGTAATTGCTTTGTGTGAGCACCAATATGTCAAAAAATACAAGGAAGTCCGACATACTGATACAAACTCAAAGCTACTACACAGCGGCTATATATATTCTTCGAAAACAAACATTGAAATAAACATAACACAAATCAGTCACAGACATCAATATCACAAAGGTGGAAAAAGATATGAATATAACACATGAAAGTGTACATCATAGTAGTGGTCAAACAAGACCCACACTATCACAAAAGAATAGCTACAAGTGCTACACAAAAGAATATGAATACAGCAATGAGTCTATATATCTAATGTATACATCAAAAACTACTAATCTAAGTAGTTAGCCAAAAGTCATGGTGATAATCCCAGATGTGAAGTCAAGCAGAAGCACCTATAACATCTCGGTCTGACCCGAGTATTATTTATAAGAAAATAATAAACGGATCAGTCTAGCTATAAATATCAGATATAATGAGATAGAATAAGAGATATGACATAACATATGATAACCATGAAGCCATACTGTGATAAGTAAGTAATTGAAAATCAACAAGAGATTAATCAATATCACAAGAATCTTCTCAAAGATAAAAGGAATGTCATACTCAATATCTTCATTCACAAAAAGGTTAATGACACACAAATTCACCAATGAACAAATATTGATAACACATATCAATGAAAATCACGAAAATTGGTGAAACACTAATTCTAGAAATCATCAATGGATATCTAGAAATCACAAAAAGGGGGAGGCCTATCAAAAAATGTGGGCATGAAAACTCACAAACACGTGTATCACAAAATGGAACGCTATTCCATGGTTGCTAACCATTAATTTTGAGCCGAAGCTCCATAAAACGGCCCGAAGACCATGGGTCGCTACCCTGCCAAATTGAGCCGAAGCTCCATAGAAATGGGGTTTAGTCTCCCTCGTAGACAAAGAGACATCGCACATTTGCTAGTCTAAACCACAAAAATGATCATCAATGATCATCAGGAAGTGTCAATTACAGTAAGCTAGTAAATATAAAAGCTTAGCTTCGTGTCCCATAACCACTAGCTTAACTTAAATATTTACGAACAAATTGTAGATCTCCACTCAAAAATTGTCACAAGAGATTCAATTGAATAAGTCCAAGAATTAACCGACGAAGTAAATGCAAGCGTTTCATACCACTTGTTTTACGAAGCCGTTTAATTAGATTTCTCATACGAGTGAGGTAAAGGTTTGTATATTTTTAAAATGACAAATCACAAAAATGATCGTAGAAACGATCAATCATAAAAATTCACATACGAAGACGTGAACGAAATCCAAAGAATTCGATTCCAAATTCATCAAAGTGGAAATACCCTAGCGACTCAACACAACATGACCTAGCAGCAGAGCGACCTAAGTTGTAGCGGCAAAAGTGCAGGAGCGAGCGACTTAAGGAAGTGGTGCTATCTAATGGTGCGAACGACCTAAGGAATGGCGCGACCCAAGGTGTGGGCGACCTAACAGTGCACATGCCGAGCGACTTAAGGAGTTCAGCGACCTATGGGATAAGGAGGCCGAGCAACATAGTAGGCGAGCGACCTAATAGTTCGCGGCTTAATGAGTAAACATGCGGCCAGGGTTGTGTGGCCCAAGGGGTACGCGACCTAAGGAGTGCGCGACCTAGCATGGCACGACCTAAGGAGAAGAAGAAGGCCGAGCGACCTAAGGGGGAACGACCTAACTTGTCGCGACCTAAGAAGCAGGTGAGCTACCGGTAGGCCGAGGGAATGGTGCAAGCCGAATGACATAAAGGGAAGAAGGCCGAGCGACCTAGGTACGCGCGACCTAACCAAGTCCGAGCGACCTAAGGAAATAAAGAGGGCCGAGCGACCTAGCGACCTATGTTTACGACCTAGGGCCGAGCGACCTAACGACCTAGGGGGGAAACGACCTAAATGCAGGCCGAGAGTCCTTCATATGCAGGCCGAGCGACCTAAGGGTTTTAAAGCTCGAAACTCACTCAATTTGCAACCAATCGAGCATGAACGCTAGGGGATTACGCCTATCGGCTACCCGGTCCTATTGGCTCCTCGATTCATCACCAAAAACGTGTACAAACATCAAAGATTGGATTTTTAAACGTTTGAACCCAAAACACTAAAAATTGGGATTTTCACCAATTTAATCCAAATCAATAGCAAATGCACATGAATAA
Organism: Allium cepa; assembly: GCA_030765085.1. NCBI lineage: Eukaryota > Viridiplantae > Streptophyta > Magnoliopsida > Asparagales > Amaryllidaceae > Allium > Allium cepa. The sequence continues at coordinate 623,189,392 of CM060938.1, read as the reverse complement.
GTGTTAGGAATTCATTCCTAACAATCAAAGATAGTTATAGACAAGATGTGAGATAAAAATCTCACCTTTACACAAGATCAATGAAGGAGAAGCTTGAAAGCAAGGAAGAATCAATGGCTTCTCTTTGAATTTGGAGTTGGATGTTGGATTTGAAAACGAACTTGAACTTGGAGTTTTAATTTTCCATTCCTTCCTCCATTTTTTATTAAGCTTGAGTGTTAGGAAATGAAAGTGAAGTTATGAAGGGAAGGGGGTTGAGTTAGAATTAATAGTTTAGGCTAATGGGCTAATCCAAACCCAAAGTCCAAAGTGAAAAAGTGGCAAAATTCCACCAACTCCAAACACATTAAAGATTATACTCAAAAAGATCACAAACGGTGTTTTGGACCCAATGGAAGTGGTTTCGAGTCCTAATTTGACCGTATGCAAAAAGTAACTTTTCGGCCAAAAATCCGACTAACGATAAAATATTTAAATATTCAATCGTAAAATATGCGGGTTGTTACAGACTTCCCTCCTTAAAGAAATTGCGTCCTCGCAATATTTACGAAGAAAATACGAGGTAACAACCATAAAAGCATATCAACACAAAAGGAATTGATATAAGAAATTCACCTCAAAGAGCACTGGAAAGTAAGTCCGAATGTGTTCACTCGATGAATTCTTTAGATTCCCAAGAGCAAACCTTAGGATTTGACGACCACTGAACTTTAACAAGCGAAACATCTTTATTTCGAAGGCGTTTGACCTCCGAAGCAATAATACGTATAGGACGTTGCTCATAAGTTAAATTAGGCGAAACTTCAATTTCTTCCACAAAACCAGGCTCAAGAATAGATTCGGAATCACGAAGGCATTTCCGTAATTGAGAAACGTGAAACACGTCATGAATACCAGAAAAATGAGCCGGTAATAAATGACGATAAGCCACAGAACCAATACATTCGGAGATAGGAAATGGCCCAATATATCGAGGCGCTAATTTTCCTGATCGACTGAAACGTACAGCACCCTTCATAGGTGAAACACGAATAAACACAAGATCTCCCACAGAAAATTCTAATTTCCTTCTCCGGTTATCGGCAAAGGATTTTTGTCTACTCTGGGCTTCTTTCATCCTATGACGAATAAGATCAATCTTTTCTGTGGAATCATGAACAAAATCTGGACCTAAAACCAGCTTCTCACCGGCCTCAAGCCAATAAGAAGGAGATCGGCATGGCCTTCCATAGAGTGCCTCGAACGGTGTCATACCAATACTAGATTGGAAGCTATTATTATAGGAAAACTAAACAAGAGGAATATGATCTTCCCAACTTTCACCAAAATCAAGAACACATGAATGAAGAATATCTTCAACAGTTTGATTCACACGCTCGGTTTGTCCATCGGACTGGGGATGATAAGCAGTGCTAAAATTAAGCTTCGTTCCCAAAGCCTTATGAAGACTCCTCCAAAATCCACTAGTAAACAATGGATCACGATCACTAACAATAGAAGTAAGAACCCCATGCAATTTTACAATCTCTTTAATAAAGAGTTTGGCCAAGAGAGGAACAGTTCGATTGGACCGAACGGCAATGAAATGGACAGATTTCGTAATTCTATCAACTATCACCCATAAGCTATCATGACCCGAACGAAAATAGGGAAGGCCGTCAATAAAATCCATGGAAATTTGGTCCCACTTCCAAATTGGAATTTCTAAAGGTTGTAATAACCCACCGGGCCTTTGGTGTTCGGCCTAGTTGGCAAGTCATGCAACACTTAACAAAGTTTGCAATATCGGATTTCATTCCCTCCCAATAATAAAGTCGCTTCATGTCCGCGTACATTTTACAACTACCGGGATGAATGGTAAATTTAGAACGATGAGAATCTTCTAAAATATCTTTACGAAGATCACTAATATTAGGCACGATAAGTCTTCCAAGTTTTCGAATGCCGCCACGAGAATCAATATCATAGTCTTTCAAACCTTCAATATCAATTTTATCCCAAAAATTTTGGCCAAGAAGAACCAGTTCGGGATCTAGCTTTTGAGCTTCAAGAATGCGGTCCAAAAGAGAAGGACGAGCCTCAAGGCTACACAAGACAAGAGATGAACATAAATCGGAAACACGATCTCGAATCTCACAAGTGGATAAAATTCCAAGATCATTCCGTTCGGACATCATCATGGAAACAACAGCTTGTTGCTTGCGACTAAGTGCATCGGCAACACGATTTCCCTTTCCGGGAATATAAAGAATATCAAGATCATAAGCTGCAAAAAATTCAAGCCAACGTTGTTGACGTAAATTAAGTTCCTTTTGAGAAAATAGATACTTCAAGGATTTATGATCTGTGTAAAGAATAAATTTTTCTCCCAAAAGACAATGACGCTAAATACGAAGGGCGAAAACAATAGCCGCGAGTTGCAAATCATGAGTGGCATATCTAGTCTCGGCAGGCTTCAGTTGCCTAGAAGCATAAGCAATAACACGTTCTCTTTTGATAAGAACGACACCCAAACCAACGCGACTAGCATCGGTATAAACTATGAAATCTTGATTTCCTTCGGGGATCACAAGAATAGGAGCATCAGAAAGGAGTTCTTTTAATTTATGAAAAGAAGCTTCACATTTTCCCGACCAAATGTATTTAACACCTTTCTTTGTTAAGCTAGTAAGAGGCACAACAATTTTAGAAAAGTTTTTTATGAAACGGCGGTAATAACCTGCCAATCCAAGAAAACTTCGGATCTCCGTCACACTCTTCGGTTTCTTCCAATTTTGAATCGCTTCAATCTTTGAAGGATCCACGAAAATTCTGGATTTAGAAATAATATGACCGAGAAACTTCACACAAGATTGCCAAAAATGGCATTTAGAAAATTTTGCTTTTAATTGATTGGTCCTAAGAGTTTCCAACACAATCTGAAGATGCTTTTCATGCTCCTCCTCGGTTTTAGAATACACAAGAATATCATTAATAAAGTTGAGAACAAAACGATCGAGGAAGTCTTTGAAAACTCGATTCATAAGGTCAACGAAATAAGTCGGAGCATTCGTTAAACTAAATGGCATAACAAGCCATTCATATGATCCATAACGAGTACAGAAAGATGTCAAAGGAATGCTATCCTCTACAATACGAAGCTGATGAAAACCGGTAGCTAAGTCTAATTGTGAAAAGACTCTAGCACCACTAAGTTGATCGAATAGATCATCAATCCGAGGTAAAGGATATTTATTCTTGATAGTAAGATCATTAAGCTTGCGGTAGTCAACGCAAAACCGAAGTGTACCATCGGATTTCTTCACAAAAATAGCCGAAGCTCCCTAAGGCGAGGAACTAGAGCGAATAAATTGCTTCGTCTCCAATTCGGATAATTGTTTGCGCATCTCCTCATTTTCCTTATTGGACATACGATAAGGAGGACGAGTGATAGGTTGAGCTCCAGGGATAAGATTAATTCTGAACTCAATTGCTCGCTTAGGTGGTAGTCCTAAAACGGGCTCAAATACATCGGAAAATTCACGAACAACGTGAATAAGAGGAATAATATCTTCCTCATCATCATTATCGTCATCATGAGGATTTAAAGAATATAAAGATGCGACCAAGTTGGAATCCGAATCTATAAGATCAATAGAAATCTGCTTAACAGATTGAGGATGTCGAACATGAATAGTCCGCTCATGACATAGGATTTGGGCTTCATAACGGTTGAGCCAGTCCATTCCCAAAATCATTGCAAAGCCTAAGTAGCGCATAACATGCAAATCGGCTCGGAAAGAAAAATCACACAAAATAATCTCGACATCTTTACACAATCAACTGATTGTTGCGGATCCACCAACCGGATACGCAATTCTCAGTGAGGTAATTAAACACAAAACATCCAAAGAAAAGTATCAACAAGTTCTTTTGATATAAAAGAATGGCACACATCCTATCAAAAAGAACTCGAATAGGATGATCACGAAATATAATAATGCCATCAAGGATAGAATGAGAAATACCTTTACCACGAGATGTGTTGCCAGGGGCTTGAGCAACATTAAGCTTTCCCTCCTTCCTATTTTGAAGTTTGGGACAAGAAGATAAATAATGTTCCGAACTTTTGCAATAGCGACAAGTACGAGGCTTTGAACACTTGTTCGCATAATGGTCCTTAGAACCACAGTTGTAGCATTGCCCACCACTCGGGGTAGAAGAATTAGTTGCCGGAGAGGCTTGCTTCCCTTTCTTAATGTTGGGATAAGGACACTTGAACTTATTAGGCCTTTTCTTGTTGTTGAAGTTTGGTTTAACATTCACAACTTCAACATCACTCTCTCTATCTGCCTCTTCAAGACGAAGAGCGATATCAATGAGTTGATCAAAAGAAACTTCTAATTTTAGAAGTAATGGCGTCATAAGATTTTATTCAAGCCATAGGCAAATCTTTGGTTCTTCTTCAATGGGGTGTTTATGTATTCAACCCCGTACTTATAAAGTGACTCGAATGATGCGACATAGTCTGTCACGGAAGATTCACCTTGAACAAGGTCAATGAAACGGCGAGCCAAAGTCACCTTCTCAGCTTCTGGCACAAATTTTAATTCGAAGCGCTTCCGGAATTTCTTCCAAGTAAGATCCACTTCATTTATTTCAGAAATCAGAAGCTTATACCAAACTAATGCTCTTTCTTGAAGCATACTAGAGGCCACCTGAACACGGTGAAGATCAATAAGATTCATGCGAGAAAAGATTCGATCGCACGATCTCATCCAAGCCTGGACTTCGATAATAGTCTCAGAACCTTTGAATGGCTTCCTACCCAAATTGGTATAATCGCTGCACAAACGTGCAAATCCAGACCTAGGGTGAGTTAACTCCGGATTAGATCTGGCTGCTTATGCATTCCTCACTAGACCAAGACGTTGCTGGGCAGACATAAATACTCCATCCTGGGGAGTAGCACGAGATTGACTGGCGTTGGGACGGCCAGGTCTAACCATTTCTCTTCCTTTTTGAAAGAAAGAAAGAAGAAGGATAAGGTTATTTACCAAACGAATATCAAGCAATCTTGATAGATAAACAAGGAATTGTAAAGAAAATAGGCTGAATCGGTACGAAGAATCGAATTAAATCCTAATGCACGATTCCTAAGATGGACTTAGGACGATGATCCTTGCTAGATTATTCTACATTGTTCTGAAGATTGGCTCTTATACCAAGCTGTGACGCCTCACCTCTATACCTATGCTAGCCAAGGACACTACGGGGTAATGTCGTCAACTAGCGTAGAGAATAAGGCTGTTGAGGAGCGACCATCCGTGTAATTGATTTGTGCGAGCAGCAATATGTAAGAAAATACAAGGAAGTCCGACATACCAATACAAACTCAAATCTACTACACAGTGGCTATATATATTCTTCGGAAACAAACATAGAAATAAACATAACACAAATCAGTCACAGACATCCATATCACAAAGGCGGAAAAAGATATGAATATAACCCATGAAAGTGTACATCAGAGTAGTGGTCAAACAAGACCCACACTATCATAAAAGAATAGCTACAATTTCTACACAAAAGAATATGAATACATCAATGAGTCTATATCTCTAATGTATACATCAAAAACTACTAATCTAAGTAGTTAGCCAAAAGTCAGGGTGATAATCCCAGATGTGAAGTCAAGCAGAAGCACCTGTAACATCTCTGTCTAAACCGAGTATTATTTATAAGAAAATAATAAACAGATCAATCTAGCTATAAATATCAGATATAATGAGATAGAATAAGAGATATAACATAACATATGATAACCATGAAGCCAAACTGTGATAAGTATGTAATTGAAAATCAACAAGAGATTAATCAATATCACAAGAATCTTCTCAAAGATAAAAAGGAATGTTATACTCAATATCTTCATTCACAGAAAGGTTAATGACACACAATTCACCAATGCACAAATATTGATAACACATATCAATGAAAATCACGAAAATTGGTGAAATGCAAATTCTAGAAATCATCAATGGAAATCCAGAAATCACAAAATGAGGGAGGCCTATCACAAAACGGGAGCATGAAAACTCACCAACACGTGTATCACAAAATGGAACGCTATTCCATGGTTGTTAACCATTAATTTTGAGCTGAAGCTCCACAAAACGGCCCAAAGACCATGGGTCGCTACCCCACCAAATTGAGCCGAAGCTCCGCAGAAACGGGGTTTTGTCTCCCTCGTAGACAAAGAGACATCACACACTTTCTAGTCCAAATCACAAAAATGATCATCAATGATCATCAAGAAGTGTCAATTACAGTAAGCTAGTAAATATAAAAGCTTAGCTTCATGTCCCATAACCACTAGCTTAACTTAAATATTTACGAACAAATTGTAGATCTCGACTCAAAATTGTCACAAGAGATTCAATCGAACAAGTCCAAGAATTAACCGACGAAGTAAACGCAAGCGTTTCATACCACTTGTTTTACGAAGTCGTTTAATTAGATTTCTCGTACGAGTGAGGTAAAGGTTTGTATATTTTTAAAATGACAAATCACAAAAATGATCGTAGAAACGATCAATCACAAAAATTCACATACGAAGACGTGACTGAAATCCAAAGAATTCGATTCCAAATTCATCAAAGTGGAAATACCCTAGCGACTCAACACGGCATGACCTAGCAGCAGAGCGACCTAAGTTGTAGCGGGAAAAGTGTAGGAGCGAGCGACTTAAGGAAGTGGTGCTATCTAATGGTGCGAACGACCTAAGGAATGGCGCGACCTAAGGCGTGGGCGACCAAACAGTGCACATGCCGAGCGATCTAAGGAGGTCAGCGACCTGAGGGATAAGGAGGCCGAGCGACTTAGTGGGCGAGCGATCTAATAGCTCGCGGCTTAATGAGCAAACATGCGGCCAGCATTGTGCGACCCAAGGGGTACGCGACCTAAGGAGTGCGCGACCTAGCATGGCGCGACCTAAGGAGCAGAAGAAGGCCGAGCGAGCTAAGGGGGAACGACCTAACTTGTCGCGACCTAAGGAGCAGGCGCTGTAGGCCAAGGGAATGGTGCAAGCCGAATGACATAAAAGGAAGAAGGCCGAGCGACCTAGGTGCACGTGACCTAACCAAGTCCGAGCGACCTAATGAAATAAAGAGGGCCGAGTGACCTTGCAACCTATATTTTTGACCTAGGGTCGAGCGACCTAACGTCCTAGGGGGGAAAGCGACCTAAATGCAGTCCGAGAGTCCTTCATATGCAGGCCGAGCGACCTAAGGGTTTTGAAGCTCGAAACTCACTCAATTTGCAACCGATCGAGCATGAACGCTAGGGGATTACGCCTATCGGCTACCCGGTCCTATTGGCTCCTCGATTCATCACCAAAAACGTGTACAAACATCAAAGATTGGATTTTTAAAGGTTTGAACCCAAAACACTAAAAATTGGGATTTTCACAAATTCAATCCAAATCAATAGCAAATGCACATGAATAAGTGTTAGGAATTCATACCTAACAATCAAAGATAGTTATTGACAAGATGTGAGATAAAAATCTCACCTTTACATAAGATCAATGAAGGAGAAGCTTGAAAGCAAGGAAGAATCAATGGCTTCTCTTTGAATTTGGAGTTGGATGTTAGATTTGCAAATGAACTTGAACTTGGAGTTTTAATTTCCCATTCCTTCCTCCATTTTTGATGAAGCTTGAGTGTTACGAAATGAAAGTGAAGTTATGAAGGGAAGGGGGTTGAGTTAGAATTAATAGTTTTGGCTAATGGGCTAATCCAAACCCAAAGTCCAAAGTGAAAAAGTGGAAAAATTCCACTAACTCCAAACACATCAAAGTTTATACTCGAAAAGATCGCAAACGGTGTTTTGGACCCAATGGAAGTGGTTCCGAGTCCTAATTCGACCGTATGAAAAAGTAACTTTTCGGACAAAAATCCGACCAACGATAAAATATTTAAATAAAATATTTAAATATTCAATCGTAAAATATGCGGGTTGTTACACCTTGACACCCCTTTCATATCCATGCCCTCTGATTGACTCCACGGCGTAAATCCACCGTTAAAACGATATACCAATATGAATGGACAAATGTAAATCGTGAATTCCAAGAAAAACAGAGCTTCAAATCGAAAAACGAATTACACCAGAAGATCACGCACTTCGAGAGCTTCAACATATATTTTTTCTGAATTTTTCTAAAGAGTTTGGATTTTTGACTTTGATTTTGAATTGGAATTGGATTTGGAATTTTTGTTGTTTGCCATTGAGGAGGAGAAGATAATTGTACGTACAGACAAATGAGGATTAGGGAGGCTAGGGTTTATAGTAGGATATTTACAGGCAAATTGAACTTAGAATGGGTGGGCCCAATTGATATACGCGTTGAACGATATATGGCCCGAAAGCCCGTTCTGATTCCGGAACGAAATTGGGTCAACCATATATCAAAATAGATGTTTTAAAATATTTTGAACGCAATGGAAAAAGTTTCACGTCCAAATTCCATCGTATGAAGATGTTATGCTAAAATCAATATTTCCAAATTGATTTCAATTTATCGATTTCAAGGCGTTTCGAGTCCGTACGATCAAACGACAAGTCTGATCACTACGAACCTTGAAATCGTATAATAATTCACCGTTACGAATCCGATGAAACTGGTTTCGTCAAAATCCGAGTCAGTGGCCAAAATGGTTATTTTTACATTAATTAAATAAATTTATAATTAATTGATTAAATCCAATTTTAAATTTCAAATTCTAAAATTGACAAGTTTATCACCTTTATATTTCTCAAACATTTACAATGATTTAAACAAATCTAAATGTCAATTTAGAGAAGATTAATTTTTAAATTTCAATATAAATCCTCAATTTCATAAAATTCAAAATTATAAATAAAATTTCCAATAATTATATTATATTCACTTTTCATTCAATTATTTAATTCATCGTTATCAAAAGGATGCAATTAACATTGGTTCACGATTGTTTACATTTATTTTCTTAGATTTCATCTACATTTCCATTTATGCAATATTCTAAATATTAAATTTTCAATTTAATTGCAATAAATCATATTATCGGAATTTAAATTCAAATAAATAAATAAATGTTGATTCCCTTTCTTATTATTCAAATAATCATTATCCTATAAACATATTTAACATTTTTTTACGTTTCATTTCACTGATACTTCTATATACATCTTAGATTTGTAATAATGGTTATATTTCAAAATGTGAAATCTTGGCTATTACACATATAAATTAAGGTTTTAAAACCGATTAATAAAATTTCCTTAGTCCAATCCTTTTTACCAAATCATTTATTATCCAAAAAACAAAGATAACATTTGTTTACCCTTTATTACAATAGTACGCTCAATTTTTCATTATTCCCTTTTATTGACTACTCTATTTCCATTTTATTATTTCTACCAATAGTCATTATTTCAAATTATTAATTACAATCAGTTAAGATCTTACCATTGGTTCCATAAATTTATTTGCACTAAATTAGTTATTGCATAAATTCTCATGAATATTACATTAAGGTTCATTTAACTGTAAATGATTTCCAATTTTATTATTAAACCAAATAAACAGGTAAATTATAACAAGTATTACCATGCCTTTAATTACACTCAAATTGTCCAATATGAATAACCTTAACATTATTTACAAATATTAACTTAATTAACATTAACGTAATATTAAATTAAAATTATTGTAACTAATTTCCAATTTTATATTTACAAGCTTCATAAATAGGTAACATACAATAATCGTTACCGTTAACCTTCAGTCACATTAATAGGCCTTTATTACTCACAAATCAAAGTTTCCATTTATTTTCATTAATTGGCCTTCCATTCAATTCATTAATTATGGCCTTAAATTATTATTGGCTATATCTTGGCACTCTAATATTCCACAATTAAACCACTTTACTATATTTAAATTAATAATCTTTTCATGTAATTCTAATTAAATCCACTTTATTATATATTATTCTATCAATTGTTATAAATTTGAATCTATTTCCTAAATATACTAATTTCAATCTATTAAAACTTTACAATAGTTGCAATTTAATTGGTATTGCACTAAATTGGTTATTTATCAACCACCATTAACCTTTCTACCTTAATTTTCATTCAGTTGTTATTAATCAGTATATTATCGCATTGGTTAGTTAAACGCTTACTCTCTTTCATATTTTTATACGTTTTCATTTTTCAAACAATATTATAAATACTTACAGGACATTCAATTTACTACCTATTATTATAAATTCATTAATTAATTCACTAATTGCCTTTGTTTTCTTATATTCATTTCTTAGCTTAGTATAACAATTTACATTACTTCATTAAATCTACATTTTCATTTCAATTGTTAATACTTAGATTTAATTTCCATGGTTGCATTTCATTTTTAACATTTTCTCCATTATAAATTATAAAAATTAAAATTTCTTTCTAAATTTAATTACTCAATTTTAATTAAAATAACCCACTTAATTTTTAAAAATTTACGGGTCGTTACACTCTTCCCCACTCAAAACTTTTCGTCCCCGAAAAGGAAAAAAAAGGAAAAAAAAAGAATTGAGTAAACAATACATCATATTCAAAAATATTACCTTTGTAAACAAATAAATTTACAAAATAAATTTATTTAAATAAATATACTAATTTATAACCATTATTTCATTTTATACTTAAAGTAATAAAATTTGGAAAAATAAAAATAAAAAAATTTCTAAGTCCAAAATTTAGGGAAAATTTCGGCAGAGTCTCCATTGTATGGGTAGGCTCGGAAGAAAATATAATATCAGATATAACAATATATAACATATACCTTCCAAAATAATATACCCCAACACGGGAAAAATAATATGATAACGCTATAAATCAGTAATCCGAAAATGTACCTATTTGTCGGGCAATTTACGCTTATATATGAAACCAAAAGCAGTAGCAATTGCTTCCATAACCTGTATTTCACTTATATAATCCAAAAGAATTAATAATTATATAAAATGAAATATTTAAGTGGTCTCAACCATAAACAAAAAATCAATACAAACATCAATCACTTGCAACATGGCACATAACCATCACATAGAATCAACACAAATCAATCATTCATTCATATCAAACAAAACAAATAGTTGCTCGGTTTCAAACTTTGAATTGCACGGAATGAAAAATAAACTACTTAGTGCACGGAATAAAAATTTAATAATCTGAATTAAAAATTAAATTGATTTGATATCAAACAAACCCGAGCGACTTAGTGCACGGAATAAAAATTAAATTGATCCGGTAATCTTTGTAATAAGATTTGAATTAATTTAATAATCTAAGTAAAATAAATATTTAATTGATAGATTTTATCTTTTTAAATCTAATAATTGTTTTATATTTATAATATATATAGAATATTGTATATATTGTAAATAGATATTGTTTTAAATTTAATTAATAAATAAATCTTGTTTTCTATAAAAGTATGCATCTTTAGTAAAAATTGGGAATTATGATTTTACTTAAAAGCTAAACTTTTTAAAGGTTATTTATAAATAAATATGGTTTTAAATTGATAAGATAAAATTTTAATTTGTTTAAAATAATTTATTTGATATTAAGTTTTTAAAAGTATGTAGTAAATAACAATATGATTTTAAATACCTAAGGTAAAATATTGAAATGATTTAAAACATGTTTAACTCAAGATTTAAATTTAAATAAATAACAATAAGGGTTATTTTGATATTATGTGATAAGATAAGTAATTTATTAATAAAGAAACAATTTCTTTTATAAGTTATTTATGGTTATCAGATGTTGTTATTTTTAAATATAATAATACATTGTTTTTAACATATAGATTTTTAATAAAAATAATTGTTTTCCAAAATTTAAATTGTGTAGTTATATATGTATATATATAACTTGATTTAAATTTGAATTCAAAGCTTTAAAGTTTAGAGTATAAATATTTTTAATTTGTTTTGATTTTAAAATATTTGTATAAACTTTATTTTATAAATAAAATTGGATTTATTCATTTTAAAATTTATCTACATGTTAACTAATTAACTAAACAAAGATTTACAATTATCTTGTATTAACATCTAACCAAATACTAGTTAATTTTTAATTATAAAAAAACTAATTACTTTTATAAGACAAGTGTAACACCCTAAGGTCTTACAAAACACATGTTAAATGATAAAACAAGGTTTTTGACAAATGTTATATTGTAAGACAAATGTCAAAATTTAATTTAGCATTTTCTTTTGTTTTTATTTTTAAATAATTTCAATTTATATAAAACTTCTTTCCCTCATCTTCTTTTCTTCTTCTAAAATTGAAGTCAAACAAATCTAAAAAAACACTTCCATTTGAAAATAAGAATGTGAGGAACTTCAAGATCCTGTTAATCAGAAACATACCAAAATCAGATGCATGAAATCAAAGCAAGAAATCTTGCATTTCTTACTCAAGTAAACCTGCATCAAAACAGCCTGCACATTTTCAAGTTGAAAATCAAATCTGTTTGAAAGCACCTGCTTTCTGGAATCTGGAGTTGTCTGCATGCAAGTGTATTGTGAATTCTGGAGCTAAAGCAAAGCAAGATTTAAAGTTCACAAGATTAAATAAGCAAGCACCCAGATCCATTAAGCAAAGCAAAGGGAGTTTCTAGTTTTTAAAGCATAAGTCTTTTTCAAAATGACTGCTCTGCCCATCAAGTTAAGGTGAGTAACATCATAATATAAATGGTTTAAAGTATATTTAGGTTGCAAGTTTTATCACCGAAAACAAATATGTTTGTGAATGCATTATATGGATGTATTAGTGTGTATTATGATTTTCTGCTCTGTCTTTATATTGTTTCCCAGACTCAAGATTTTTTTTACCACCTGATCTAGTTTGTTAGGACTTGATTTACAAACCTAGGATGTTTGAATTAGTGTAGATTAAGTTTTAAAAACTTAAAATTTGTTAAGTCAAATTCTGGTATTGCTGTAAAGCCTAGGATATTAAAGTGTGTTGAATAATATGAAAACTACACATTAAGAAATAGATAGATTTAGTATTATGGATTAAAAACAAAAATCAAAACATGATTTTTAGAACAAAAATTAGGATTTTTAGTTGAGGGGGTATGGTACAGCTTTTTGATGAACCAAAAAGGGAAATAGGGGATTTTTGGGTGATCTAGGGCAATTTGAAGTGATGGGGTCCTTCTGGTAGGTGGAGGAGTAACCATTGATGTTTGGAAAAATAATTGTTGTTGATGCAAATCAACATGTAGACAGTGGGGTGATGAATTGTTATATGAAGCCCTAGTTTTATCTGAGTAAGTTGTTTGGGTCGATTCAGCCTGTAGGGATGATCGAGTGTCAAATGCTTTTGGGTGTTGGTTGCTTAAGTGTAGGCGAGGCTGTGGCCGGTGGTGGAGTACTTCTGGTGGTCGGGGGAAGGTGGTTGAAGGGCTGACAGGTTGGGATGGGTTTTGGACTTTCTGTTCCGGGTTTTGGAATTTGAACTCGAATTCAAATTCGAGTTGAATAGGAGCGAGGTGATGATCATATTGGACTGAGGGGATGATCGTTGATGTTTGGAAGTCACCTGAGAAGGATGATGATGGCTGGAGGCAAGGTGCAGGAGCACCGTGCACTATTGGGTTTCTGATGAAACTGGGTATTGCAGTGTTTTTGAACTCAAGTATTACTCGAGTGTTTGCTGTGCTTTGCTCGAAGAAATGGGTCTGATGACTCGAAGCATTATTAGTTAGCTCGGGTATTTGTAGATATTACAGTTTTTCTGTAAAACCGTCTGAAGTTTTTAATTTAAATCAAAAATTTAAATGATTTTTCAAAGTTTTTATGATCAGTTTTAAACAAGTTTAAATCTATACTATGTATTATAGTTTCAAAGGGTTTTGAAATCTTATAAGTTTTTAAAATTTTGAAAGTGGTTTTCAGTTTTTTTTTTAAAAAAGAAAGAAAATCTGACAGTTTTCTGGAAATTGAGTTTCATTTTCAAAATCTGAAACTTAATTTAAAACAGCGGTTTGAATTTGAATTTTAAGTTCAGTTTTTCTTAAGACCTTTGAATCTTCAGGTTTTTAAAAATGAATTTGTATTTTAAATAAAGAGTTTTAAAATCAAAGTTTCAATCAAAAGTTCAATTCGAGTTAAAATCAAATGATTTAGAATACGTTCAAGTGCCTTGAATTTAAAATCTGTATATTTGAATAAGTTTCAAAATTTTGAATGTTTTCAAACAAGTTTAATTTAAATTGTTTGTTAGAGGTAAATTTTTTTCAAACAAATATTTAAACTTGATTTTCCTTTTGAATGAAGTTATTATAAAAGGTTTATAAAAGAAAGTTAAATGATTTGTTAACTTGAATTTGTAATTTAAATAGTAATGTACTTAAAAATTAATTTTTAATTAAATTAAGTAAATTAAGTCTTATCTTATATATGTTTTAAATATAAGTAATAAATGTTATTTACATTTATTTTGAAAAGAGTATAAATGGAATTTAAATTGGTTAATGCTTAAATAAATATCATTTTGAATTTTAGATTCAAATGGAATTTTAATTTTAATTTAAAAATGTAATGTTCTAGTACACTTTAATATCTACAAAATCATTAATAAGAAATGGATTTTCTTAATGATTATTGAAGTATTAAGATGATCTTATGAATAAGACAAGTAAGGAATGTCATATTTATTTAATGTATAAATTAATAATTTAGATTAGAGATAATTAAGAAGTAATTAAAGAAAAGTAATTAAAGAATGTCAAATAGTTAATGATGATAATTAACTAAGGATTATTTAGTAATTAATGAATATGATTAATTTTTAATAATTGATTAGATAAATAAATTAATGATAATCAATTGTGAAATTTATTTAAGTTTAATTACTAAATGGAAGTAGTTATAGAATTAATTACTTAATGTAATTAATGGAGTTTATTGAGATTGGTTTAAATTAATTAATTGAGTTTAATTAATTTTAAATATTGGATTTGATAATAATTACTTGATGTAACTAATGAAGTAAAATTACTCAGTGAAGTAATTAAAGATAATTACTGGATGTAATTAATGGATGATGTTGGGATTGTGGAAGTAATTTGGATTAAATTAATTTGTAAAATTAATCAAAGGATTAATTAAAGAATTAATTAAGGAGTAATTAATTTGATAAAGTAATTATGGGTAGTTAATTACAGAATGTGGTTAATCAAAGGTGATTATGGGTAGTTAATTACAGAATTTGATAAAGTAATTTAATGGTGGTTTCCTCTCCCCCTCGTCCTCCCCCGATCCTTCCTTCTGCTCCTCCTTCTTCTCCTCCTCCTCCTCCTCCTCCTCTTCCTCCTCCTCCTCTTCCTCCTCCTCCTCTTTCTTCTTATCCGTCTGCGAGTTTGGGCGCTTCTTGTCCTTCTCTGATCCTGTCTCACTCTTCTCCTAATTTTCCTCTTTCTTCTTCGTTACCCAATATTCAACCTCATTCCAATCTCTCTATTCCTCTTCCCTCTCATTCCATTAGCTGTCCTTCTTCTTTCTCTCCTTCTTTTTCTTTTAAATCTGGTCCCTCCTTCCAAGATCCTGTTCATTCTTTTTCTGTGGTTCAATCTGGTAATGAGATTGGGTTAGATTCTTCTGATCAATCTCTAACCAATAATGTTTTGGATGTTGATGTTTCATTCATTGGGGATACGGTTTCTTATAAGAAGTTGGATCAACAGAAGGTAGTTAATGTGCCAAATTGGTCCTCTCTATTCAAGAAAAAGCCTAAGAATGCTGGAGTTTATGTTCCTAGAGATTTCGAAATTATTAGAGATGGTAAGCCTAAACAGTTACCTGATGATGTCAAGAATGAAGGTATCAAATATTGGAGCGACCATTTGGTTGGTTTTTTCCTGGATGGAGCTCTTTCTTATCTTACAGTTACTAATCATCTTAAAAGAACTTGGAAGCTTAAAGGTGAGGTTGATATAAAATCTGACAATGAGAATTTTTATTTTAAATTTTCAAATGAGCAAGACAAATTATATATTCTTCAATCTGATCCCATTTTTATCAGAGGAAAAATGTTCATTATTAATTTGTGGAATCCTTCTATTGGGTGTGTTCAAGCTAGTATTAGAAGAGTTCCTATTTGGGTTCATTTTTATAAAATCCCTACAATTGCATGGACTCTTATGGGTATTAACTGGCTGGCATGTCATATTGGAAGATTGATTTGTTTTGATGAGAGTACTGAAAAATTGAAGAGATTTAAATATGCTAAGGCATTAATAGAAATTGAACCTAATCAGGAATTACCAGAATATATAGAAATTGATGGTTTGGGTGAAGGAGGATATAAAGTAAGAATTGAATATGATTGGAGACCTAATATTTGTGTTGTTTGTAAAGTTTTTGGACATAATACAGAAAACTGTATGGATTCTGTAGTGAGAAAATGTTATGAAACTTATGATGAGGATGGATTTAGGAACAATTACTCTGAAGATAGTAAATTCTGTAGGGAGACAAATGATGTTAATTTGTTGCAAAATGATACTGTGCAAGATAATCAATCAAGGGATTTGGAGAATAATAATTTTGTTCATAAAAAAAGAAAGAATAATGTTTGGAAGAGAAAGGATAAGTTTCAAGTGGATAATATGAAGAACAAGACAATGACTAATGATATTATTTCTGGAAACAATATTGGTATGCAGACTGGAGATACTCAAAGCACAAAAAATGTAAAGATAATGGGCAAAGATCTTGTTGATGATGTAAATAATTCAAAAGGAATACAAGACGCAATGCTTAAATCTAGTGAGGTGGATACTTCGAATACATTCACAGTTTTAGCTGAGATGAATGAAGATGATAATATCAATTCTGTAAATAAGATTGTAGATGGATGTTTACCTTCAAAATCAATTCATTCCTGTTCTCCTTACTCTCACCTATCTCCTCCCGATAATATAATACTTCCTCCTCCTGTAAACTTGGATTCCACCATGATTCAAGACAATTCTATTCCTTCTTCATCTGTTAATGCTTCTATAACTCCTAATTCTTCTTTGAAGGAAAAAACAAATTTTTCAAACCAAAAATCTGATCCTCCCACTCTGAGCTTATCATTAAAAAGAGGTAGAAAAGAAAAGAATAAGAATTTAGTACAGGAAGTTATGGATATGAACAATGATATTGATTGTTGTATAGAGGAAGTTCAACCTAAATCAAACAACATAGTTTTAAATGCTTCAGGAAATTTAACAAGACATACTAGGAGGCATCCTAGTAAGTTATCATTCCCAATTCTTGATGATGATGAAGAATATAGCCTACTGGAATATTAGAGGAGGTCACTTACTATATAAGCAATTTGAAATTAAGAAAATGATTAAGGAGGAAAATATTCATATCATGTGTGTTAGTGAAACTAAATTGAATGCTGATTTAACTAGTAGAGCTTGCAATTTTATTGCCCCAAATTGGCAGCAAGATGATAACCTTTCAAGTGCATCCTATGGAAGACTAATGGTGATGTGGAATTTAAAGTATTATCAGTTGAAAAAATTGGAAAAATCTGACCAATTTCTACATTATGAAGCTTTTTCTGTTGTAACCAACTCTTCTTTTTTTCTTACATTTATCTATGCTCAAAACTGCATTGAGAGAAGAAAAATGCTGCTTAATCATTTGCCTCATTTTAATAATCCTTCAGTGCCCTGGCTTGTTTTAGGTGACTTTAATTGTATGTTTTCATCTTCCCATAAATTAGGGGGTTCTCCTCTTTCTACCAAAGATATATCTCCTCTTTTTCAAATGTTATTGCATGCTCATCTATCTCCCATACAATCCATTGGCCCTTTTTCACATGGAACAATAAAAGTAAAGATGATCATAGAATTTTTTGCAAACTTGATCATGCCTTTCAAAACTCTACAGCTATTTCACTTTGGCCTTCATTGTATTGTAACACTCTTCTTCCTTCTATTTATGACCACAGTCCTTTAATCTTATCTTGGGGAGAGGTCGCAAAGGCAAAATTTTCCTCTTTTAAATTTTTTAAATTTTGGACTAATTATTTTTCTTTTCAGGAATTAGTTTTACAGGTTTGGCGTGAAGAAGTATTTGGTAATCCTTTGTATATTCTCAAGACTAAACTTTCCAAATTAGAAAGCAAATTGAAGATATGGGCTAGGAATAATTTTGGTACTGGTTCTGATATCTCCTCTGATTTGAGGAAAAGACTATCTGAGGTACAAAGAAATTTACTTTCTGATCCATTGAATGCTGCTATTGCTATGGTGGAAAATGAATTAGCTAAGTCATTGCAAGATGTTTTAGAATTTGAACTGTCTATATCTAAAGAGTTACTCCATGCTAAATATGAAAAATTTGGTGATAGGAATACAAATTTTTTTCATGATTCTATCAAGGTTAAGCAATCAAAAGAATGAATTAATTGTATATACGATGATAAAGGTTTTAAGCATGTTAATGAAGAGAATATCAATACTACTTTTGTGGATTACTTTGCATCCATTCTTGCCAATCATAAGCCTTATGTTGCTGATGTGAGTCCATTGTTTCAACTTCAAACTACTCATCTATCTTCAATCCAAGCTAATAATCTTATTGAGGAAATCACTAATGAAGAGATTGAGTTTGCAGTTTTCAATTTGAATAAGGAAAGTTGTGGAGGTCCTGATGGATTTAATACATATTTTTTTCAATATTGTTGGAAGACAATTAGATATGATGTGTTAAGAGCTGTTAAATACTTTTTTGCTTCTAATAAGCTTTCTAAAGGTTTTAACTCTACTGCAATCACACTAGTCCCCAAGATTGATAATCCTTCTAATGTTTCAGAGTTTAGACCAATATCTTGTTGTAATACTGTTTACAAGATAATAACCAAAATTATAGCTACTAGAATGCTAGCAGTCCTTCCTTCAATAATATCAAAGAAT
Organism: Allium cepa; assembly: GCA_030765085.1. Taxonomy (NCBI): domain Eukaryota; kingdom Viridiplantae; phylum Streptophyta; class Magnoliopsida; order Asparagales; family Amaryllidaceae; genus Allium; species Allium cepa. The sequence goes on along the minus strand of CM060938.1, from coordinate 623,170,365 downwards.
CAGGTTGCTTTTCTCCCCAATAGGAACATAAGTGATAATATACTACTGACACAAGAATTATTAAGGGGATATGGAACATCTAATATATCTCCTAGGTGCATGATAAAGCTTGACATTAGGAAAGCTTTTGATACTATATCATGGCATTCCATCATTGCAATCATGGCTAGAATGAATTTTCCAAAACCAATGCCGGCTTGGGTTTACACATGCATATCTACACCTTATAATTCTATTTCTAGAAATGGTTGTTTAAATGGTTTTTTTAAAGGAACACAGGGGGTTAGGCAAGGAGATCCAATTTCACCTTATCTGTTTATCATAGTTATGAAGATATTAAATGTGCTAATAAAGGAGAGGGTACATAGTAAATCATTGGAATTACATCCAAAATGTAAGAACCCTATGACCACTCATTTACTTTTTGCGGATGATTTAGTATTATTCACTAAGCCTTCTAAGGATAATATCCAGACAGTTTAGGAGATACTTAAAAGATTTGGGGAAATCACTGGTCTTCATATAAATATCAGTAAGTCTAATATTCTAATAGCTGGAGTTAAAGAGGACATCAGGAATGAGTTGATTAAATTTTTTGGATTAAATATCATGCCTTCTAATGCAACATACTTAGGATTACCATTGATAACTTCTAGGCTATCAAAAGAAAACTGCTTACCATTATATGAGAAAATAACTGAAAAGCTTTCTACTTGGCCTAGTTCAAAATTATCACAAGCTGGTAGACTTGTAATAATCCAATCCATTGCATCTGCCATGACTACTTATTGGATGAGGCATTATATCTTACCTGTTAAATTAATTTCCATGATTAATAGTGCTTTGAATAGATTTCTTTGGCATGGTGATCCTTTCTCCAAGAAAATAATTCCTATTTCATTTAAAAAGATAAGTTTGCCAAAATATAAAGGAGGATTGGGTATTATCAATTTACATCTCTGGAATCAAGCTGCAATATCAAAATACTTTGACAAAATCTTAAGCAATAGTGATGATTTATGGACAATTTGGATTAAGAGAAATTTGATCAAGGGAAAGAACTTTTGGGATATGCTAATACAGAATAATTCTAGTTGGAGTTGGAGGAATATTTTAAAGTTGAGAGAGAATTTTTTACCAATGATTCAAATTAATCCAAAGAAGAATTTAAATTGTTATTTTTGGTCTGATCCTTGGGCAAAACCTGGTTTAATTTTGGAAAAATGTATGAATTACTCTAGTTTTATTTCCACTGGTATTCCCTTTTCAGACAAAAGCATCAGATTTTATTCATCAAGATGAAATAGTGCTTCCTTATAGCAGTTCCATGGAGGTCAGAAAGGTTTGGAATGAAATTGCCAAGATTAAAATTCCTGAGAGAGATTTTATTGTATTTTGGTCACAGTAGAGAAGAAGACATTCAATAAAATTAATATATGATTTGCTTGTGGATAATGAATGTAGTGAGGAATTTGCTTGGAATAATAGAATATGGAGCACTGATAGTCCAGCTAAAGAAAATTTAGTGTTATGGAAGGTTATGGCCAATGCTCTATTAACAAAGGATAAACTTGTGTCTTATGGATTAATTGAAAATAGCACATGTGTACTCTGCAATGATCATTTAGAAAACAATACACATCTATTCTTTAGTTGTGCTTTTACAGGTGATATTTGGAACAAGTTGATGATTTCTGGAAATTTTCACACTCCCAATAAGAATTCTAAGGAAGAATGGTTCAATATCTACAAAGCTACTAGATGGAGGAATTCCAGAGCTAAAGAATTATTAACAGTTCTTAAAATCTTTGTTAATGTAATATGGAAGGAAAGAAATGAGAGAATTTATTCTGATAATTATAATTCAGCCAGTGATTTGATTTCAAAGATTAACATTTTATTTCAAAAAAGAAAGAATAGATGAGTGATTATATATTAACTGCCTGTAACATGCTTACTGATCCTTTGGTTGTTGAATCTATTATTGATAGTTTGTTCCATGCGTATGGGTCTGAAGATAGTTATGGAACTGATGCATTGAAGTATTGAGACAAGTAGCATGGCTTCTGAAGATCAAGTATGGATTTGAATCTATTATTGAGGCAGTAGCATGGCTTCTGAAGATCAAGTATGGATTTGAAGTATTGAGACAAGTAGCATTTTCTTCTGAAGTACAAATGTACAATTTGGATATGAAGCATAAAGACTAGATCTGAAGCATAAAGGCTGGAAAGTACAAATGTACAGTTTAATATTCAAGACAAATTGATAGCTTATATATTAGTTTCTTTGTATGATACTTATATTTGGATACTTGCAAATTATGAGCTGATGTATATTGTAATGTAGATATGTTATAATGAACATTGTAATAAATAATGGGCAAGGCTCCCTTAGCCTATTGACTTTAATAATTATGGTTTAAGTGAGATTAATTACTGAAAGTAATTAATTTAATTGAGTAATTAATTAAATATAATTAAGGATCTTTAATTAATATAACTAATGATGTAATTAAGATTGATTAATTAATATTAATTAATCAATAATAGGTGTAATTAATTAAGGTTTAATGTAATTAATTATAGTTAATTAATTAATGAAGTAATTAAAGGTTAATCACTGTATTTGGTTTAGAGTAATTGATTTTGTGAAATTAATTAAAGTATAATTAATCAAGGTTGATTAATTAAGATGATAAATTAGAGGTTAGTTAATTAATTAAATTGTAATTAATTAATGGTGATGTAAGCAAGATTTATATTGTGTAAGTAATTAATTTAATTCATTTTAAATTAATTAGAGAAGATGTAATTAATTTAATTCAATTTAAATTAATTATAGATAGTATGATTTTAGGTCATTGCTTATGCATGGTTGATATTGGTTGCCTTGAATGGTTTGGAATCTCAACTATAAGATTAGTAATGTTGAGTGATATGGATGCATTGGTTGTATTGTTATAACAATATGGATTATCTTTTGATAATGATAATGTGGATTATCTGTGGTTATGATAATGATAATTATCTGTTGTGAATCTGTGAATTATCTATCTGTGTGCATATAGATAATGTAATTGAATTGTTTTAAACTCTAAAACAACTTGAACCTAAAAGACACGCTTTGGATTTTGATGAGACTGGGATCGAGTTTCCGTATTTGGATATCCGTAAACCATATCCATCCAAATTAACGATATGTCGTGAATCTTATGTGAAGAGTGAAGACTCGAGGTGTAAGGCCTACTAGTCAGTATAACTCTAGGGGGATTCCATGATGAGTTTGACAGAAATAGTACTTACAGGCTCGAGATGGGGATTCAGAGTGCAAGGGTTATCGTCGTTAACTCTGAGGGTTATTCCAAAACGAATGTAACGAGATAATGCCTTCGGTTTCGTTCGAACCCGGAACGAACTTGTAAGGATTGAATGCTTTCAGAACATCTTCAGGTGGACGATGAGCATTCTAATTGATGTGTTCATTAAAGGTAATCGTAGCCTCAAGCCTCATCAACCGGGAATGAATAAAACAGGGGAGGTGCAGCAAGGCTAAGTGGGTCATGCCCAAGTAGGACGAGATTTTCCCGTGTCTAGAGGTCCCTTTTTATTAGGCTTATTGGGCGGTTGGAATTGCACACCAACTGCGGGGTTGTCTTGTTTGGAACTGTTCAATAAGGAATGGTTCCGGCTTTGTGTTGCAGGGGAGTTAGGGTGGCTCCTCGGTACGTTGATCTAGGCCACGTACTGTGACGGGCGTACCCCAGTAGCCCTGCCATTGTATGGAATCCAAAATCCAATAAGTGCCAACGGTTTTGATTGTATTACCCACTTTTGTGGCTAGTAGCTGGAATTTACTGAATGTAACAATTTCGCATATTTCATATTTACTTGAAAACCCTAGGCCTATTATAATATCACGGGATTTCCTATCAAATGTTTTGGTTAGCGTAAGGTAAAAACTTTTCCTTGCTTATGTGTGGGAAGTCTTACGTGATACCTTTCTTTTCAAAAGGTTTTTGAAAATTAAGCAACTTTAACCTATTACTCACACCAGACCCATGTCTGACCCAGAGTTTATTTTTGTTTTTCCTAAACTCTTGGGTACTCAAATTTTTTACGAGTAGCTAAGGGATTAAGGTTAGCTTTGACGAATATTGGAGGAGCAATGGAGCAAGAGGCTTTTGCGTTGTAGATATATAGTTTCCGCTGTGTGTTCTGTTTGTCTTTGAGTTATATTGAGTTGTAAATACTAGACAGGTGTTTATAACTGTCTAGTATGTGTTGTATTATCTGTGTACTCTGATAGTGGTTGTAAACTATGTAATATTTTATGTTATTAATATAATTTATTCATTCCTCTGTTTGGATTTTGATGTGTTGTTTCTTCTTTCTTCTCTTTCTTCTCTTTTCTATCCCTTTCATTCTTATTAATGAGGCATCATTCTGTGGAGACTGATGGCTGGTCATTATAGTGGTATCAGAGCATTAGGTTGAGTGAATACCTAGGCTCTGGAATGGTGTCTATCTTGAGAGAGCGTATTTGTAATTTTAGATATATTCATATATATTTATCTATTTCTACCTATCTGTTGGGTTACCTATTCATGTTTTCCAATATAGGTTATAAAGGTAGATGAGGTAGTAGTGTTTGTAACACGATAACTACCATTGGTTGGAGTTGATGTTTGAGGTTGGAAGTGTAACTATCGAGACTGTAAACCTAATACCGTCTCGAGTAAGTTTTGTTGTGTTGAAGTATTTCATCGATCTCTGAAGGAAACCTGTTAAGGTTCGGAGTCCATCTTTGACGTGCAGAGTTTGGATCTATCGATCGGGCTGGAACAAGTGATGATATCTTGATACATCAGGAAGTTGTAACTGCGTGATGAGATGCAGTGACTGTGGTTGTGTCCGAAGATATTTGTTTGAAACAAGTTTTGGAAGTATTCCGCTTCGGTGTTGTGCCTGGATTTAGCAGGATGTTATGGTGTTTCTGTTTGCTTTGAAGTCCGAGTTTCTCGAAGAACTTTGGATTAGGAAGTTTGGCATTGGTGTCAGCAGTGCAGCTCGGAATGTTCTGTGAGCCGACCGGGAGGTCTTAGCTGAGTAGTTTTTCTGAAGATGGAGTTCAGAGGCTGCTGTGTGAATCCATTTCTTCAATGGATTGACTAGACCAGTGTAAGCTGTTCTGTTTGGTAAAGAGAGGACAGTTTTCTTTGGAAATTTATCTGGGTTGATCGCAAAATTGACTTGCGATTGTTTGAGAGTTCTCTTTGATTGTTAGAAATTTTTCTGGATGTCTTCTGGGAAGACAGAGATTTGTCCGCATCTGGAGATTGAGTTTTCTTATCTACTAGTATTCGAGGAAGGGAACATGTGGTTTTGTTTTGTTGAAGAATGATTCCTAGAGATAGAGTTTGATGAAGCAACTCAGGTTTCAGGGGAATTTCTAGGTTTTATTTATGGATTTGTAGAACCATATTTCTGGAAAGTGATGTCCAGTTTGTGCTCATATTCTTCATCAGCATTTCTTATCTACTTTGGATCAGAGTTGTGCAGCGGAAGCAGTTTGGAAGTGTTTCTGATTTGTCTTTTACGGATCAGGAGAAGTTTGTAGTTTTCTGCTGTTTATGGAGTATAATTGTGTTTTGATTTTGGATTGATCTTGAGGAGATCATCGTGTTGGGTTGTTTTTGGTTCTGTTTGTTTCTAGAGAAATCAGCAAGGGTTGAGCTGATCAGTTTGGATGTTGGCGGGCAGGATTTGTCTGAAGACTTTTGTGGATAAGGGACAGAGAAATTTGGAATTCGAAGTTGGAGACTTCGTTGTTGTTGGAGTTTTCTCTGATTCAAGAGCTATAAGTTTTCGTAAGACTGGAAAGCTAGCTCCGTGATGTGTGGTTCTTTTCTTTATTCTTGAGAAGATAAGTGTTTGGTTTTCAGGATTGAATTGCCAGTTTGGATAACTGGGATTCGATGAGTTTCACGTTTCTCTAAGGGAATACGTGTATGATCTATCTCTGGTTTTGGAACCAGCTGTTCAGGAGGTTTGGTTGTTAAATCAGACTCATCTGTAGTCTGATATGTTGTCTAGCTTTGTAGATCTAGATGAGTAGGAGCTCTGTAGCTTAATAGTATTGATTGTTTGGAATCTATAAGAGCGAGTATCCCGATATTTTTATCGGGGAAACTCGAGGAAACTCTATCCAGAATTTTATCTGAATAGATAGGTTTGATTGATTGGGTGAATTGATTTCTATGGTTGCTAGCATATCATTGGTATATGCTTGTGTTTTAAAATTAAATCATTAAATAGATTATTAAATTACCTTTGTTTTAAATTTCGGGGACGAAATTCTTTTAAGGGGGAAGGAATGTGATGACTCGGAATTTTGAAGCAATATCAATTTAATAACCTGAATTAAAAATTAAATTGATTCTGTAATCTTTGTAATAAGATTTGAATTAATTTGATAATCCAAATAAAATAAATATTCAATTGATAGATTTTACCATTTTAAATCTAATAATTGTTTTATATTTATAATATATATAGAATATTGTATATATTGTAAATAGATATTGTTTTAAATTTAATAATAAATAAATTATGTTTTCTATAAAAATATGCATCTTTAGTAAAAATTGGGAATTATAATTTTAATTAAAAGTTAAACTTTTTAAAGGTTATTTAATAAATAAATATGGTTTTAAATTGATAAGATAAAAATTTAATTTGTTTAAAATAATTTATTTGATATTAAGTTTTTAAAAGTATGTAATAAATAACAGTATGATTTTAAATACCTAAGGTTAAATATTGAAATGATTTAAAACATGTTTAACTCAAGATTTAAATTTAAATAAATAACAATAAGGGTTATTTTGATATTGTGTGATAAAATAAATAATTTATTAATAAAGAAATAATTTCTTTTATAAGTTATTTATGGTTATCAGATGTTGTTATTTTTAAATATAGTAATATATTGTTTTTAACAAATAGATTTTTAATAAAAATAATTGTTTTTCAAAATTTAAATGTGTAGTTATATATGTAGATATATAACTTGATTTGAATTTGAATTCAAAGCTTTTTAGAGTATAAATATTTTTAATTTGTTTTGATTTTAAAATATTTATATAAACTTTATTTTATAAATAAAATTGGATTTATTTATTTTAAAATTTATCTACATGTTAACTCATTAATTAAACAAAGATTTACAATTATCTTGTATTAACATCTAACCAAATACTAGTTAATTTTTAATTATAAAAGAAAACTAATTACTTTTCTAAGACAAGTGTAACACCCTAAGGTCTTACATAACACATGTTAAATGATAAAATAAGGTTTTTGGAAAATGTTATATTGTAAGACAAATGTCAAAATTTAATCTAGCATTTTCTTTTGTTTTTATTTTTAAATAATTTCAGTTTATATAAAACTTCTTTCCCTCATCTCTTCTAAAACTGAAGTCAAACAAATCTAAAAAAACACTTCCATTTGAAAATAAGAATGTGAGCAACTTCAAGATCCGATTAATCAGAAACATACCAAAATCAAATGCATGAAATCAAAGCAAGAAATCTTGCATTTCTTATTCAAGTAAACCTGCATCAAAACAGCCTGCACATTTTCAAGTTGAAAAGCAAATCTGTTTGAAAGCACCTGCTTTCTGGAATCTGGAGTTGTCTGCATGCAATTGTATTGTGAAATCTGGAGCTAATGCAAAGCAAGATTTAAAGTACACAAGATTAAATAAGCAAGCCACCCAGATCCATTAAGCAACGCAAAGGGAGTTTCTAGTTTTTAAAGCACAAGTCTTTTTCAAAATCACTGCTCTGCCCATCAAGTTAAGGTGAGTAACATCATAATATAAATGGTTTAAAGTATAATTAGGTTGCAAGTTTTATCACTGAAAACAAATATGTTTGTGAATGCGTTATATAGATGTATTAGTGTGTATTAAGATTTTTTGCTCTGTCTTTATATTGTTTCCCAGACTGAAGATTTTTTTACCACCTGATCTAGTTTGTTAGGACTTGATTTACAAACCAAGGATGTTTGAATTAGTGTAGATTAAGTTTTAAAAACTCAAAATTTGTTAAGTCAAAATCTGGTATTGCTGTAAAGCCCAGGATATCAAAGTGTGTTGAATAATATAAAAACTTCAAATTGAGAAATAGATAGATTTAGTATTATGGATTAAAAACTAAAATCAAAACATGATTTTTGGAACAAAAATTAGGATTTTTAGTTGAGGGGGTATGGTGCAGTTCTGTGATGAACAGAAAAGGGAAATAAGGGATTTTTGGGCGATCTAGGGCAATTTGAAATGATGGGGTTCTTCTGGTAGGTGGAGGAGTAACCATTGATGTTTGGAAAAATAATTGTTGTTGATGCAAATCAACATGGAGATGGTGGTGATGAATTGTTATCTGAAGCCCTAGTTTTATCTGAGTAATTTTTTTGGGTCGATTCAACCAGTAGGACTGATCGAGTGTCAAATGCTTTTAGTTGTTGGTTGCTTAAGTGTAGGTGAGGCTGTAGCCGATGGTGGAGGATTTCTGGTGGTCGGAGGAAGGTGGTTGAAGGGAGATAGGTTAGGATGGGTTTTGGACTTTCTATTCCAGGTTTTGGAATTTGAACTTGAATTCAAATTCGAGTTGAATAGGAGTGAGGTGATGATCGTATTGGACTGAGGGGATGATCGTTGATGTTTGGAAGTCACCGGAGAAGGATGATGATGGCTGGAGGCACGGTGCAGGCGCACCGTGCACTATTGGATTTCTGATGAAACTGGGTTTGCAGTGTTTTTGAACTCGAGTATTACTCGAGTGTTTGCTGTGCTTTGCTCGAAGAAATGGGTCTGATGACTCGAAGCATTATTAGGTTAGCTCGGGTATTTGTAGATATTACAGTTTTTCTGTAAAACTGTTTGAAGTTTTTAACTTAAATCAAAATTTTAAATGATTTTCAAAGTTGTTATGATCAGTTTTAAACAAGTTTAAATCTGTAGTATGTATTATAGTTTCAAAGGGATTTGAAATCTCATAAGTTTTTAAAATTTTGAAAGTGGTTTTCATTTTTTTTTTAAAAAGAAAGAAAACCTGACAGTTTTCTGGAAATTGAATTTCATTTTGAAAATCTGAAACTTAATTTAAAACAGCAGTTTGAATTTAAATTTTAAGTCAGTTTTTCTTAAGACCTTTGAATCTCCATGTTTTTAAAAATGAATTTGTATTTTAAACAAAGAGTTTTAAAATCAAAGTTTAAATCAAAAGTTCAATTCAAGTTTAAATCAAATGATTTAGCATAGGTTCAAGTGTCTTGAATTTAAAATCTGTATATTTGAATAAGTTTCAAAGTTTTGAATGTTTTCAAACAAGTTTAATTTAAATTGTTTGTTAGAGGTAAATTTGTTTTCAAACAAATATTTAAACTTGATTTTACTTTTGAATGAAGTCATTATAAAAGGTTTATAAAAGAAAGTTAAATGATTTGTTAACTTGAATTTGTAATTTAAACAGTAATGTACTTAAAACTTAATTTTTAATTAAATTAAGTAAATTAAGGCTTATCTTATATAAGTTTTAAATATAAGTAATAAATGTTATTTACATTTATTACGAAAAGAGTATAAATGGAATTTAAATTGGTTAATGCTTAAATAAATATCATTTTGAATTTTAGATTCAAATGGAATTTGAATTTAAATTTAAAAATGTAATGTTCTAGTACACTTTAATATCTACAAAATCATTAATAAGAAATGGATTTTCTTAATGATTATTGAAGTATTAAAACGATCTTATGAATAAGATAAGTAAGGAATGTCTTATTTATTTAATGTATAAATTAATAATTTAGATTAGAGATAATTAAAAAGTAATTAAAGAAAAGTAATTAAAGAATGTCAAATAGTTAATGATGATCATTAACTAAGCATTATTTAGTAATTAATGAATATGATTAACTTTTAATAATTAATTAGATAAATAAATTAATGATAATCAATTGTGAAATTTATTTAAGTTTAATTACTAAATGAAAGTAGTTAAAGAATTAATTACTTAATGTAATTAATGGAGTTTATTGAGATTGGTTTAAATTAATTAATCAAGTTTAATTAATTTTAATTGGATTTGATAATAATTACTTGATGTTGGGATTGTGGAAGTAATTTGAATAAAATTAATTTATATAATTAATCAAGGGATTAATTAAAGAATTAATTAAGGAGTAATTAATTTGATAAAGTAATTATGGGTAGTTAATTGCAGAATGTGGTTAATCAAAGGTGATTAATAATTATGGTTTAAGTGAGATTAATTACTGAAAGTAATTAATTTAATTGAGTAATTAATTAAATATAATTAAGGATCACTAATTAATATAATTAATAATGTAATTAAGATTGATTAATTAATATTAGTTAATCAATAATAAGTGATTTGGTGTAATTAATTAAGGTTTAATGTAATTAATTATAGTGAATTAATTAATGAAGTAATTAAAGGTTAATTACTGTATTTGTTTTAGAGTAATCGATTTTGTGAAATTAATTAAAGTATAATTAATCAAGGTTGATTAATTAAGATGATAAATTAGAGGTTAGTTAATTAATTAAATTGTAGTTAATTAATGGGGATGTAAGCAAGATTTATATTGTGTAAGTAATTAATTTAATCATTTTAAATTAATTAGAGAAGATGTAATTAATTTAATTCAATTTAAATTAATTATAGATAGTATGATTATAGGTCATTGCTTATGGATGGATGATATTGGTTGCCTTGAATGGTTTGGAATCTCAAGTATGAGATTAGTAATGTTGAGTGATATGGATGCATTGGTTGCATTATGATAATGATATGGATTATCTTTTGATAATGATAATGTGGATTATCTGTGGTTATGATAATGATAATTATCTGTTGTGAATCTGTGAATTATCTATCTGTGTGTATATAGATAATGTAATTGAATTGTTTTAAACTCTAAAACAACTTGAACCTAAAAGACACGCTTTGGATTTCGACGAGACCGGGATCGGGTTTCCATATTTGGATATCCGAAAACCACATCGATCCAAATTAACGATAGGTCGTGAATCTTATGTGAAGAGTGAGGACTCGAGGTGTAAGGACTATTAGTCAGTATAACTCTGGGGGTGATTCCGTGATGAGTTTGACAGATATAGTACTTTCAGGCTCGAGATGGAGATTCAGAGTGCAAGGGTTATCGTCGTTAACTCCGAGGGTGATTCCAAAACGAGTGTAACGAGATAATGCCTTCGGTTTCGTTCGAACCCTGAACGAACTTATATGGATTGAATGCTTTCGGAACATCGTCAGGTGGACGATGAGCATTCTAAGTGATGTGTTCATTAAAGGTAATCATAGCCTCAAGCCTCATCAACCGGGAATGGCTAAAACAAGGGAGGTGCAGCAAGGCTAAGTGGGTAATTCCCAAGTAGGACAAGATTTTCCCGTGTCTAGAGGTCCCTTTTTATTCGGCTTAGTGGGCGGTTGGAATTGCGCACCATCTGCAGGGTTGTCTTGTTCGGAACTATTCAATAAGGAATGGTTCCGGCTTTGTGTTGTAGGGGAGTTAGGGTGGCTCCTCGGTACGTTGATCTAGGCCATGTACTGTGACGGGCGGTACCCCAGTACCCCTGCCATTGTATGGAATCTAAAATCTAATAAGTGCCAACGGTTTTGATTGTATTACCCACTTTTGTGGCTAGTAGCTGGAATTTAATAAATGTAACAATTTGGCCTATTTCATATTTACTTGAAAACCCTAGACCTATTATAATATCACAGGATTTCCTATCAAATGTTTTGGTTAGCGTAACGTAAAAACTTTTCCATGTTTATGTGAGGGAAGTCTTACGTGATACCTTTCTTTTCGAAAGGTTTTTGAAAATTAAGCAACTTTAACCTATTACTCACACCAGACCCATGTCTGACCCGGAGTTTATTTTTGTTTTTCATAAACTCTTGGGTACTCGAATTTTTTACGTGTAGCTAAGGGATTCAGGTTAGCTTTGACGAATATTGGAGGAGCAATGGAGTAAGAGGCTTCTGCGTTGTAGATATATAGTTTCCGCTGTGTGTTCTGTGTTGTCTTTGAGTTATATTGAGTTGTAAATACTAGACAGGTGTTTATAACTGTCTAGTATGTGTTGTATTATCTGTGTACTCTGATAGTGGTTGTAAACTATGTAATATTTTATGTTATTAATATAATTTATTCATTTTGCTGTTTGGATTCTGATGTGTTGTTTCTTCTTTCTTCTCTTTTCTATCCCTTTCGTTCTTATTAATGAGGCGTCATTCTGTGGAGACTGATGGCTGGTCATTACAGTGGTATCAGAGCATTAGGTTGAGCGAATACCTAGGCTCTGGAATGGTGTCTATCTTGAGAGAGCGTATTTGTAATTTTATATATATTTATATATATTTATCTATTTCTACCTATCTGTTGGGTTACCTGTTCAGGTTTTCCAATATAGGTTATAAAGGTAGATGAGGTAGTAGTGTTTGTAACACGATAACTACCATTGGTTGGAGTAGATGTTTGAGGTTGGAAGTGTAACTATCGAGAGTGTAAACCTAATACCGTCTTGAGTAAGTTTTGTTGTGTTGAAGTATTTCATCGATCTCTAAAGGAAACCTGTTAAGGTTCGGAGTCCATCTTTGACATGCAGAGTTTGGATCTATCGATCGAGCTGGAACAAGTGATGATATTTTGATACATTAAGCAGTTGTAACTGCGTGATGAGATGCAGTGACTATGTTTGTGTCCGAAGATATTTGTTTGAAACAAGTTTTGGAAGTATTCTGCTTCGGTGTTGTGGCTGGATTTAGCAAGATGTTATGGTGTTTCTGTTTGCTTTGAAGTCCGAGTTTCTCGAAGAACTTTGGATTAGGAAGTTTGGCATTGGTGTCAACAGTGCAGCTCGGAATGTTCTGTGAGCCGACAGGGAGGTCTTAGCTGAGTAGTTTTTCTGAAGATGGATTTCAGAGGCTGCTGTGTGAATCCGTTTCTTCAATGGATTGACTAGACCAGTGTAAGCTGTTCTGTTTGGTAAAGAGAGGATAGTTTTCTTTGGAAATTTATCTGGGTTGATCGCAAAAGTTACTTGCGATTGTTTGAGAGTTCTCTTTGATTGTTAGAAATTTTTCTGGATGTCTTCTGGGAAGACAGAGATTTGTCCGCATCTGGAGATTGAGTTTTCTTATCGACTAGTATTCCAGAAAGTGAACCGGTGGTTCTGTTTTGTTGAAGAATGATTCCTAGAGATAGAGTTTGATGAAGCAACTCAGGTTTCAGGGGAATTTCTAAGTTTTCTTTATGGATCTGTAGAACCATATTTATGGAAAGTGATGTCCAGTTTGTGCTCATATTCTTCATCAGCATTTTCTTATTCATTTACTTTTATTCATTTCCAACGAAATCTCATTTGCACTTATTCATATTAGAATTTTCCTTTTATTATATTACATTCATTTATTTACTACTTAATTTCAAAATAAGTAGCTTCAATATTTACTTAAGTCTGTAATTACTTACTTACAACATTTATCTACCATCATATTTTATTATAGTAAGATTTTCATTATAACTTAGGTTCATAACCCCTAAAACATCAAATTCTTATTTACTAAAGAAATTCATTGAACGCTTCCATTACTTTAAATTTTTACTTGTATAATATCCTGTTATAATTTCTTATAACATTTTAACTTTTTATAATTGGTAAGTTATATATATGTTTTTAAGGATGTAATAGAAAGTTACACAAGTTTATTCTATTTTTTTTAATTAAATAAATGTTCAATAATATTATTTTTGTTTCATAGGTTACAGTTTTCAAATCACCTTTACTTTCATTCATAACCTAGCATTAAATTCCTTATTTCAATTAAAGACTCCAATTATTAATCGGTTACATTCCATTTCACTACAATAATGGAAACTATTAATAAATCGAAAACTTAAGAATTAAATATCGGGTTAACTTTCAATTCATTTTAAAATAATAGATAAATATAAGCTTACAATATATATATATATATATATATATCAAAGTAGATTTAAAACAAATTAAAATTCACTTTTGTTTATCACAATCAATCTGTAGTAAAACTACTACAGTGGCCTTCCCACTTCGAAATTCGAAAATGAATGTTGATGATGCGTGAACTCATCACCGAAATTATTTTCCAGCGACAGAGAGGGGGGTACAGAACCTATTTTTTTTCAAAATCTTCTTTATCATCTCTTTCAAATTATATTGAAATATTTATATCAGAAAATACTTCTAATAATTATTATTATTATATTTCAAAATCATTCAAAAGAAATTTCAAAACCCCGGAACTTAAGTTCTAAATTTCCAATTTTCATTTATCTAAATTTCAATTTCATTTCAACTATTATTTATGCATTTCATTACCTAACAACCAATATATTGCAACCAAATATATATATATATATATATATATCATTTAAAAATTGATTTTATATATAGAAAATATAATAGAAAAAATTATTTCATTCACCTATATTAAAACCAAATATTATGTCGGTTTGTAACAACCCGCATATTTATCGATTTTATATTTAAATATTTTATTTAAATATTTTGTCGTTAATCAGATATTGGTCCGAAAAGCTACCTTTTGCAAACGGTCAAATTAGGACTCGAGACCACTTCCATTGAGTTCGAAATTCCATTTACAATTTTTTTAAGTATAAACATTGATAGGTTTGGAGTTAGTGGAATTTCACTTACTTTTCCCGCTTTGGACTTTGGGTTAGTTTAGCCATTATAACTCAAACCCACTTCTCTCCTTCTCCTCACTCTTCATAAATTTCCTAACAACCAAGCTTTAGCATTAATGGTGAGTGGAAGGGGAAATTAATATTCCAAGCTCAAATTCTCTTGCAAATCCAACATTCAATTCCAAATTCAAGAAGAAGATATTGGATTCAAGCTTGTGATTACTTCTCCATTGCTTTCAAGCTTTTCTTCATAAATTTGGTGCAAAGGTGAGATTTTTATCTCACAAATCTAGCCTATAACTATCTTGGACTGTTGGGAATGAATCCCCATCATGTTTGCATGTACATTTGCATTTGGTTTGGATTGGATTGGCGAAAAACCCTAAATTTTAGTGTTTTTGGTGAAAAAACTGCACTTAGGTCGTTCGCATGGAAAAGTCTCGGTTTCAAAATAGCTCATTTCCGACCTTAAAATGGCCTACAACGTTAGGTCGCTCGGCACTCGGAACTAGGTCGTAGGTCGTTTGGTTTTTGGTCGCTAGGTCGTTGGGCTTTAGGTCGAATGGACCTTAGGTCGTAGGTCGTATGGACCTTAGGTCGTAGGTCGTTCTGACCATTTCTAACATCTTCGGAGTTAGGTCGTATGGACCTTAGGTCGTTAGGTCGTATGGCTTTAGGTCCCTAGGTCGTATGACCTTATGTCGTTAGGTCGTATGGCTTTAGGTCGCTAGGTCGACCTTAGGTCGTTAGGTCCTATGGCATTTTAGGTCGTGTGATCTTCTTACCTATTAGGTCGTTGGACCTACATCCTGTTAGGTCGTTGAACCTTTAGCTCGTAGGTCACTAGGCCTTATCTCCTTAGCTCGCGTGACCCATCTTCTTTAAACCACTAGGTCGCTAGAACACGTTTCCAGTTAGGTCGCAATACCTTGTAAACCGTTAGGTCGCGTGACCTATATTCCGTAGGTCGTTGACCCACTTAAGTCGCTTGTCCCTCAAAGGTCGCGTTTCCTGCTTAGGTCGCTAGGTCACGTGCCTTTAGGTCGCATTCCTTTATTAGGTCGCGTGTCTCTGTTAGGTCGTTGACCTCCTTAACTCGCATGACCTAACTCGTAGGTCGTTGGACCTCGATTCTATTTAGGTCGCTGCTTCTTATAGGTCGCTCGGCCCCTTATTTTCTTTAGGTCGTTTGAGCGTTAGGTTGCGAACCCATTTTTTCTTATAGGTCGTTTGAGTGTTAGGTTGCCCCCGCACCCCCACCTCGGGGGGTTGCCACCCCCCCGGACCCCCCTCCGTAGGGGATCTTATCTGAAAAACATTCAACAGAACTTGTTGAGATGATTTTCTTGGATTTTTATCACATCTTCGAATGTGATCTTTGTGATTGATTGTTTCTACAATCGCTTTTGTGATTTGTCACTTTAAAATATAAAGGTTTCAAAACTAGTAGTAAATATCAAAACTCTTTCAATAAATGGATTTCAACCCTATTTTTAATAACAAAGCTCTTTTCTTAACCCGTTTTCCAATCTATTAGTATATACAAACCTTTACCTCACTCGGATGAGAAATCTAATTAAACGGCTTAGTAAAACAAGTGGTATGAAACGCTTGCGTTTGCTTCATTGGTTAATTCTTGGACTTGTTCGATTGAACCTCTAGTGACAATTTTATTAGTGAAGATTTACAGTTTGTTCGTAAATATTCAAGTTGAGCTAGTGGTTATGGGACATGAAACTAAACTTTTATATTTACTAACTTAGTGTAATTGACACTTCTCGTTGATCATGACGATCATTTTATGATTTAGACTAGCAATTGTGCGATGTCTCTTTGTTTGCAAGGTTAGACTAGACCTCATTGGTGTGATTCCGACTCACACATATCTCTTTGTCCGCAAGGTTAGTCTAGACACCATTTGTGTGATTCCACTCACACATACCTTTTTGTTGCGAGGTTAGGCTAGACACCATTTGTGTGATTCCACTCACACATACCTTTTTGCTTTTTGGTTAGCGTAGACCTCATTTGGGTGATTTCGACTCACCCATATGGGGTAGCTCCCCATGGTCTTCGGACCGTCATGTGATAGGCCTCTTTCCCTTTTTCTGTGATTTCTGGATTTCTTGTGTTGATTTCTGGAATTTATGTCATTGACTTGTTATGAGTACAAGTTTAGGGTATGATGCCCTCTTTGGATCTTTGAGAAGATTCTTGTGATATTGATTGATCTTCTGTTGATCATCATTTGCATACTTATAGTAGTATGTCAGTATGGATATTTTATGTTTATGCCATATCTTTTATTTTTATATCATGTCATCTGATATTTATAGCTAGACTGATCCGTTTATTATTTTCTTAAATAATACTCGGGTCAGACCAAGATGTTACAAGTGCTTCTGCTTGACTTCCTCCCGGGATTTGCTACTCTGACTTTTGGCTAACTATTTAGATTAGCAGTTTTTGTTGTATACACTTGAGATATAGACTCATGGTTGTATTCTTTTGTATAGCACGTGTTGCTATTCTTTTGTATTATTATGGATCTTTTTGACCACTACTTTGATGTACACTTTCATGTGTTAGTTATATATTCATATCTTCTTCTGCCTTTGTGATATGGATGTCTGTGACTGATTTGTGTTATGCTTATTTCTATGTTTGTTTTCGAAGATTATTTATAGCCACCGTGTGATAAGCAATTACATGGATGGTTGCTCCTCAACAGCCTTATTCTCCGTGCTAGTTGACAGCACTACACCGTAGTGTTCTTGGCTAGCGTGGGTATAGAGGTGGGGCGTCACACGGTTTGTCCTATTAAGTGTTTAGAAATCCCTAATTATGTCATAGCGTCCCATGCACCAACCAGAATTTTTAAATACAAAACGGAACAGATTAACACAATATTAAAACCTTTTTCTAACACTAACAAGTACGCACTCTCATATATACACTCAGTGACTCATCATAGGGTATTACTACCCTATTAATAAAGAGTCAAACCCCACAAAGCTAAGGTTTATCGCTAAACCAAAACTCTGCTACCAGATGTAACGTCCCGCCTTTTCGTATGCTTTAAATCGACGATAAACCACACACGTCAGACTTAAAACATACAAAAGGGCGGATTGTTATGCGGTAAATAAGAAAAGCAGAGAAGAAGAAAAAACAAAAAAAATAGAATCTTGCAGCGGAACGATAGAATATAATAATCAATATACAGTTCATAAAACTGTTTTACAAAACATTTGATTTTCTTTATACAATGAATATCAGAGTTCACATACCAAAGGATAATAACAATTCAACGGAGTAAAATGATGTAGTGGAATAATATAGTAGATAATAGTAATGTAAATCTTCGTCCTCGTCCTCCAAAGCTAAAGTCTTCGAATCCTGAAATGCTCAGGCTGACCCGAGCGAATTGAAAAGACAAAACACTCGAGTCAGAACTAAAATATCTTATGTGAGTTAAATTAACAGAAATAAATATTAGTGCAGTAACTTAAGAGATGCTCGATATTCACATCTCCTAAGGATCCGTTAAACTATTTACTATGTAGTAATATTTCGCTATTACAATAATGTCTACAGTAAAATAAACTTACTTTTAAATAGCGTTAAGGGGTTACCCGTATAGCCCTTAACACAAATAATGCCAATAGTCTATACAGTGCCTGCATATCTCCTGATCACGAGACTACGAGAAGACACTCCATAGGTACGACACAAATAGAAACTCGTAGTAAAGGCTTGGTATGGTAGGTGACATGGCACAACTAGGCAATGCCAGGGTAGATATACCAATTATGCTTCCGAGTCGGTGGTAACGCGTAGCCGCAGCTACCGCCCACCTCGAGCCATACCCTCAAATCAAAGAAATCAAAAGTGGCCACCGAATCAATCCAAAAGTCAAAGTATAATATCGAAGGGATGTGTTCGATCAAAGGTGCTATCTCATTAACCCGTCGATCGCTCCTGTTTTAGCCACCTTATGCCAACTCACGGGAGTCGGGTCCATGTATTTACCTCAAAGGAAACGCCGCCACCATCCTACTTCATCCTGGAATCTCCACCTCATACACGGTTGTTAAAGTGGTTTTCGGAGTTGGCAGAGAGTATGACAACTTTCGATCCCGGTCTCTTCAACAACTAATTGTTACACCGCCGTCTCTTTAAAATAGTTTACACTTTAAAACCAGAATAAAATATCCATTTCAAAACCATATAATTACGATATCATTTCTATTTTAAAACCCAAATCAGTATGATATCATTTTATTTCACATATATCCTTTTCAAGAAATCTATATACCTTGAAATCTATGGCTTTGAAACATAACATAATATACTTCAATGGTTTAAATATTTAATTACTTTATATAATAAAATAGCTTCTTTAATTTTACAAATAAATTCCAAATACCGATTTGAATCTCTCAATAAACCATTTCAATTCATATATTTCGAAGCTTTAAATATTCCACCATTTCAAAACTAATTCTTTGATAATTCCATATATATCAATTTTAATTACTATTATCTAGATTTGAAATGTTTACTAAATAAATCTAATATCATTTAAGCAAAGCCTTAAACTTCAAACAACAGGATATACTTTCTATTTAAATTAACTTGATAATATTCATTTAAAGTGGTTGATATTCATTTAAATCCTCTAAACCAGAATCAAGTTATACAAGTCATACCTGTTAAAATCTCAATTTTTTTTAAATTTCAAATCAATCTTATTCGAGGATAATTGTTAAATACTTTAATTCAAATCAAATTCATATTTATCTTCCAACCTTAATTTATTTAAGTCATTATAATTCAATAAATAACTTTAATAAATGCATAAAAGTATTATATCTTAATAGACTCAAACATTTATTTTAACTCCTTTTATGCTTAAACAAGTTTATAAATAGCTTAAACCAAGAAATAAATTATATAAATAAATTTAATATTTATAAAATATCAGAAATTAATATTTATTAAACCGTATTTTTCTTTCCAAACCAAAGAAAAATCATTTCAAAATATTTATATATGTATATATAGACCGACGGTGTTTGTATAAAATTTTCCATCATATGTTCAAGTGATACAGATATTTATCATTTCAATCCGCAATTTAAAATAAAATTTTACGGTTATATATCATTTCAAACCACAATCCCGAACGCAATATAATGCATAACAACTTGCATTTATGATGATATAAATAAACATCCATTTATCCATTATAAAATCATACATCCATTTATCAAAATCATCATCCAATTCAAACAATACATCAATATATACTGAATAATAAACAACAAGTATTAACTAGCAGTTCATATTCAACAATAATTTAATTAACTATTAACTGGCAGTTTATATGCAATGAATAAATAAATAACAATTTTACTGGCAGTTTATATGCAATAAATAAATGAATAATAATTTAATTAATTAAATTTAACTTGGATGATGATTGAAAATAAGCCAAACAGTTATAAATAAATTTCTAAACCCATCATAAATCAATTTAACAAACATAAGAAATTTTAGAAGTTGTGAGTGGGTTAAAACACTCACCTTTTGGATTTAAATTGAATTTAAATCCAATTTAAACCAAAAAACTGGACGGTCTCCAAATTCGTCCAAATCAGCAACAAAATGTTCGGAATTCCAATACGATCCTAAAAAAAGGAAACAGCGCATGAATTCGAGTTTGTACGCAAAAGTTATACACCGTTGAAGTTGGACGATTTTAAATTTGCAAATAAATAAAATAATCAGGGAAAACAACACGTTACTCTCTCCCTACCCACGTCAGCAAATGCGTTGACTAATCCCTCTACTGTTTATCGCGATTCCAGCCAAAACAGCCGCCCACCAAAACGCGACATCGCTGCCTCTATTGATCAACGTCGACCAGATCCAGCTTCCCCCTGCTGCTCGCCTCCTCGAGCCGACCCCACCATGTCGATGCGGCCACCAGAGCTTGCCAAAAAAACTGTGACGCCGCAACTAACAACAGTCAACCACGACGAATCCAGGCGCCCTTGACACGACTTGGCCGTATGGATCGGCCTGCCTCGACACCCCCTTCATATCCATGCCCTCTGATTGACTCCATAGCTTAAATCCACCATTAAAATGACACACCAATGTGAACGGCCAAAAGTAAATCGTGGATTCAAGGACAAATGGAGCTTCAAATCAAAAAATGAATTACACCAAAAGATTACGCACTTCAAGAGCTTCAACATATATTTTTTCTGAATTTTTCTCAGGAGTTCGGATTTTTGACATTGATTTTGAGTTGGAATTGGATTTGGAATTTTTGTTGTCTACCATTGAGGAGGAGAAGATAATTGTATATACGGCAAAATGAGGATTAGGGAGGCTAGGGTTTATATCATGATATTTATAGGCAAATTGAACTTAGAATGGGTGGGCCCAATTGATATACGCGTTGAACGATATATGGCCCGAAAAGCCCGTTCTGACTCCAGAACGAAATAGGGTCAACCCATATGTCAAATTAGTTGTTTTAAAATATTTTGAATGCAACGGAAAAAGTTTCACGTCCAAATTCCATCGTATGAAGAAGTTATGTTAAAATCAATATTTCTAAATTGATTTCAATTGATTTCAATTTATCGATTTCAAGGCGTTTCGAGTCCGTACGATCAAACGACAAGTCCGATCGCTACGAAACTTAAAACCCTACAATAATTCACCGTTACGGATCCGTTGAAACTAGTTTCGTCAAAATCCGAGTCAGTGGCCAAAATGGCTATTTTTACATTAATTAAATAAATTTATAATTAATTGGTTAAATCCAATTTTAAATTTTAAATTCTAAAATTGACAAATTCATCACCTTTATATTTCTCAAACATTTACGGGATTTAAACAAATCTAAATGTCAATTTAGAGAAGATTAATTTATAAATTTCAATATAAATCCTCAATTTCACAAAAATCAAAATTATAAATTAAATTTCCAATAATTCTATTAAATTCACTTTTCATTCTATTATTTGATTCTTCATTATCAAAAGGATGCAATTTACATTAGTTCACGATTGTTTACATTTATTTTCTTAGATTTCATCTACATTTCCATTTATGCAATATTTTAAGTATTAAATTTTCAATGTAATTGCAATAAATCACATTATCGTAATTTAAATTCAAATAAATAAATAAGTGTGGGTTCCCTTTCTTATTATTCAAACAATAATTATCCTATAAATATATTTAACATTTGTTTACGTTTCATTTCACTGATACTTCTATATACATCTTAGATTTGTAATAATTGTTATATTTAAAAATGTGAAATCTTGTCTATTACACATATTAATTAAGGTTTTAAAACCAATTAATAAAATTTCCTTAGTCCAATCCTTTTTACCAAATCAATTATTATCCAATAAACAAAGATAACATTTGTTTACCCTTTATTACAATAGTACGCTCAAATTTTCATCTTTCCTTTTTATTGACTACTCCATTTGCATTTTATTACTTCTACCAATAGTCATTTTTTCAAATTATTAATTACAATCAGTTAAGATCTTACCATTGGTTCCATAAATTTATTTTCACTAAATTAGTTATTGCATAAATTCTCATTAATATAACATTAAGGTTCATTTAACTCTAATTGATTTCAATTTTATTATTAAACCAAATAAACAGGTAAATTATAACAAGTATAACCATGCCTTTAATTACACTCAAATTGTCTCATATGAATAACCTTAACATTATTTACAAATGTTACCTTAATTAACATTAACAAAATTATTGTAACTGATTTCCAATTTTATATTTACAAGCTTCATAAATAGGTAACATACAATAATTGTTACCGTTAACCTTCAGTCACATTAATAGACCTTTATTACTCATAAATCAAAGTTTCCATTTATTTTCATTAATTGGTCTTCCATTCAATTCATTAGTTATGGCCTTAAATTATCATTGGCATATCTTGGCACTCTAATATTTCCCAATTAAACCACTTTATTACAATTAATTAATAATTTTTTCATGTAATTCTAATTAAATCCACTTTATTATATATTATTCTATCAATTGATATAAATTTGAATATATTTCCCAAATATACTAATTTCAATCTATTAAAACTTTACAATAGTTGCAATTTAATTGGTATTGCACTAAGTTTGTTATTTATCAACTGCCATTAACCTTTCTACCTTAATTTTCATTCAGTTATTATTAATCAGTATATTATCGCATTGGTTAGTTAAACGCTTACTCTCTTTCATATTTTTATAAGTTTTCCTTTTTCAAACAATATTATAAATACTTACAGGACATTCAATTTACTATCTATTATTATAAATTCATTAATTAATTCACTAATTGCCTTTGTTTTCTTATATTCAATTCTTAGCATATTATAATAATTTACATTACTTCATTAAATCGACATTTTCATTTCGATTGTTAATACTTAGCTTTAATTTCCATGGTTGCATTTCATTTTTAACATTTGCTTCACTATAAATTATAAAAATTAAAATTTATTTCTAAATTTAATTACTCAATTTTAATTAAAATAACCAACTTAATTATTAAAAATTTACGGGTCGTTACATATAAGGCCTTGATGCGTTGGTTTTCTAAGAGCTTACAGTCGCGAGGCCGACCGTAAAAGAAGATTTGAGGCATCGGTATATGTTATGGTGGGGCTAGGATGGTTGAAAAGCCTATAGATCGTCACTACCGGATGTTTGAAAAGCTTAAGGTCGTTACATTCGGTATCAGAGCTAAAGGTTAAGCGAAAACCTTGGCATTAGTGCAGTAACTTAATAGAGATAGGTTAATTGACACCCTAGAATGAGTTTGAGTGTATATTATATAAGTGTGTGTATTTGTTAATGCTATAAAATTATTTTATATTGTTTTGAGTGCCTTAAGAATTCTGGTTGATGCATTTGGCTAAATGTTATCTATAGAGATTTCCTAAACACTTAAACAAGTTTAATCAACAAAGTATTATTTTGAAATCGGGTAAATAAAATAAATTTAACTAGAATATATTATATATATAAGAATGATTGTAAAAGATAGTATAATATAGTTGGTTGAGGTATTGGGAGATAATAATATGTTATTATTAGCATGTAAGGATTGTTTAGTCATGTTCGTCCAGTTAAGCATTGACCATGTTAATGTATATATGAAGTTTCCTTTTTTAGATATGGGTTGGTTAAATAGAAATAGGGAAAAACGTGAAACAAACACATTAGGAATTAAGTTTCACAATTTGACTATGAGGTTTTCAATGTTAATATTGGACTAAAATTTGATTCCATTAAAGGGTATTTATTAAAGATTAGAATATTTGGAAATAAATATTTGGAAACAGACCAAATAAGACGTGTCTGTTAAATAAAAAGAATTTCAGTTGAAAATTTGAGAACTTAAATCCCGATGCTTTTGTAAAATGATTTTCAAGGTTTTGGAAAGTGACACTAGTATTATTTGAAAGTAGTTTGGTTCAAATTTAAAAAAAGAAATTTGCTAGAAATGAAAATGTTAAGAAGGAAGTATTTTATTTGGTTTAGCTAGGGGGAATGAGTATAGATTGTTTTGTAATGATCGGAATAATCTTATAAGTAACGATCAGATGTTTGCCTAGGCAAACATTGTAGTGCACTTAGTAAATTATTATCTTTATCATTGTACACTCGAAACAGTCTCAACCCGAATGAACCCAAAGTAAGTTGGAAATAGATGTTTTGTTGGAAAATGTAAAGTATTACTCCATAAATGAGATTTTGAAATAAAAGGAATATTTTTTGAGTTAAGTAGTTCGAGTGGCTCGAAAATAACTTAAAATCGGGGAGGGAATGTATACAAATGGTAAACACTTATCTTAAGTATTACCCTTCTTGGTAAGGGAATGTAGGAAACTGTTTGGTAGTGCCCAGATCCTTAGTATAATTTTGGAGTTACTCGGGCTATGGATATATATTTCTATGATTGAAATATCAAGTTTTATTTGAAAAAGTTTTGAATAAAAGCCGAGTATTTGGACCTTGAGTATTCTTTGAGAGATAACTTCGAAATGGAATAATGGAATCAGATAGGGATATATGATCTTAAGATGTAGTGGAGTAGCATCCAAGTTGAACCAGTTAGTGTATGAAATGTTTTCATGAATAATTTGGTGGAAATAGATTTGGTATTAGGGAGGACGAATTAAGTAAGTGCGTAAGTGGGACGTAGATCATTTCTCTTTCTATATAAGGTGACCCAAGATTCGAGTACATAGCTTTGAGATATTACACCATTCCGAATCAGGATCTATTACTCGACTTTTAACTGCGAGCACTTGATGTGGGTTCTTAGTGGGGGACCAAAGTTTTCTATCATAGTTACAAATATGTAAGGAGAATAGAGGTTTTAAATCAAGGAGCCAGATTGGAGTCCGCACTAGAGAATCGAGTGAGCAATGCTAGTTCAGATGGAAAGTTATGTATTCGAGTTGAGATCGTATTAGATTTTGCATAAGAATGCTTTATGTACATCATCAGAGCTAATGCCTAGTGTTAAGTATTTTTTGGGATAGGTCAAGGTGTAATTTTGAGGACGAAATTCTTTTAAGCGGGAAAGACTGTAACGACCTAAAATTTCACTCCTTTGATTAGTGAATATTTAATTAATTTTAAGTATTCAATATATACGTTTTATAATGAAAATAAACTAATTTTAACTAATTAGTAATTGGAAAAATCATTTTAAATATTTGTTTTCCAAATTAAAAAGTTCGTAGAAAAGCAGAAAATGTGACCGAAGAACGTTATCCAAAATTTTGACCTTTCGACACCGGAAAGTTGTCGGCAATATTGTCCGTCTTTGTGTGCTATATATACATATATAAGAGTTAATTAATTAGGTAATAACGCACCTAGAAATAAATTATCTTATGTTCATTTGGATTAGTAAGTGATGTGACAAGACATAGATTTAAAAATAATAAACATTTTAAATATATATACATACATACATATATATATTTATAGCATTGTCACATCTTATATTTTGCAATCATTAACAATCATTATATCTTGTTACATCTTTGCTTTAATTAATAATTAAACTTATATATATTTAGAATGATGTGACAATTCATAATTTTTAAATTATATATATATATATATATATATATATATATATATATAAACAAAGAGAGTGATTTGATAATGCATAGGTTTAAAAATAATAAACATTTTATTTAAATATATATATATATAAGTATTGTCACATCCTGAACATTTTTATAATGAATCATCAATAGCCATAATTACATGGATGAGGTGACCAAAGAGTAGAGAAGTGATGCATGAGAGGGTGGAAAGATGTTGATTTGATTTGCATAATAATGGCATAGGAAAATTTGCTTATAAATAGCTGATACCATGACTTCTTAATTCCGACCACAAATGGTGATCTTCATTTTTTTTAAATCATCTGAAATTCCAATGGCTGTAACATTCTAGTTGACCACCTTTTCCAACTTCAAAAATAGCTATGTCAAAATACCCAATCTTTGCAAAGTAATTCTTCACCCAGAGTTTGAAGTCCGAAAATTACCCTTCTTCTTTTGATCATAACTCCTTCAAAACAAATAAAAAATGAGTGATTTATTTTTGAAATGATAAAGGAAAGAAATTCCTACAACTTCCTTTTGGTTTCATTTTCGACTAATCGATGATAACCTGAAGCTTCTCTACCATCAAGTTACTACCCTATATCCACCCCTACACCTCTGGCCGAGCCTACATACACATAGCCAAGCCCATTTTGAGGGTTGTTAGCACCTAAAACCTTCATCCTTCAAAGCCAGGCCACCATTGCAAGTTTAGCTTCAGTTCTGGTAGCTTTTATGGATGTTTGGTGAGTAAACTACTTGTTTTTTTAATGAAAATGTTAACTTTATTTATGTCACTGTATATGGTGATTATATAGTGTATTATTTGAATGATAATCATGTAGTTTGATTATTATTTGGATGATTGATTCTAGTTTGATTTGGTTATGGAATTGATGTTGTATTATAAAGTTAATAAGCATGTATATATGAATGTCTACTAGCAATCTATGACGAAGATGTTAACTACTTCGTGTAATTGCGATGGTTATGAGATCCAGTTGGAATCGAATTTCGTTTTCGAAGTTCAAAGTTTTGAAATGGATTATAGTTTGTAATTTTAGTTTTAAATTTTAATAAAAAGACTTTCTAAATTATGTTTCAAATCATGGAAAAGTAAAGTTTTGTGAAGTTATTCGCGAAGAATATGTTAGAGCGAACTGCGCCCAAAGCGATAGTCTATATGAATGTAGTTCGACAATGGTTTGAATTTTTATTTCAAATTTATTTTATTTTGAAATTAGTTTACTAAGTTTTTCAAACTTAATTAGTAATATTAAAAAAGTAATTAATTTTGTAATTTAATTAATTAATTAGTTAATTAAAAGGTAATTGGCACTTAATTGGTAATTAAGAAGGTTATTAGAGGTTAATCATCACTTAAGTTAAGTTAATGACCATTAATTGATTCATAAAGTTTTAATTATTGATTAATAGGTTTAAGAAGTAATTAAATGATTAATAATTATTTAATTATGATTAATGGTTAATTATTTATTCATTTAATTAATGGTTTATTTAATTAATTAGGGTTTAACTCCTAAACAATTTTGTTTAACCTTAACCAAGTTGCATTAGGAAGTTAATTAGTACTTAATCAAGTTTATTAAGCCTAATTAGAATCTAATTATGATTTAATCTTGACTTAAATTGGATTAATTAAGATTTAGTTAGGGTTTATGCTAATTAAATATACTTTTAACTTTTCGAAGTGATTTTAAACTAAACAGAATGTGTTCAATCAATTTTCTTTTTTAAAGTAAATTGATTCCATATCAAACGATCTCTTGTCCAGACCCTTAAGTAACCCATATGATTAGGAGAATCAAATGACATCCATTAGCAGAAAAAACACCATTCTGCTATAGTGTAAGTGATTTGATTATGTGGACATGTGTTAAGCAGAATAAATCTTTGTTCTACTATAAATTGATTGAATTTTTGGACATCTATTTAGCAACTTAAATGAACATCCTATTGCTATGTTATTTGGACTTGTATATGCTAATTAGTTATATTGTTGTATTATTCCCTGATTGGGTATGAATCGTATTTACATATATGGTAGCTTATGTAAATAATTATTATGTGATTCGGGAATCGAATTGAAATTAAATGGTAACTTAAATTAGTATCATTGGGACTACTAAGCCTCCTTTGGAATTTAGAGAGTATGGTTTTGAATTAACTTTAATTAATTAATTTATGGCGAAGAGTGTAACGACCTATAATTTTCGATAATTAATTTTTTAAATTTAATTACATTTTTGTGATTTAATAGTAAAGGAAATAAAAATATGGGTTTATTAATAAAATAATAACTAAGAACAATGTAAATTAAAGTTAATTATTAATGAATTAAATGAAATTCCAATCAATTGAAATGACTAAATTGTATGACTTGGTTATAAAGTGAATATAAGGGAACCAATGTAAATATCGAATTAATGTATGAGATATAGTATAATAAATGTTAACTGAATAAAGTCAGTATTATGTAAGCAATTACAACATTAGTTGGTAAGTAATAAGCTTTTAAATATGATTAAAGGTTAATAGTAACAATTATTATGTGTTACCTATTTATTCAGTCTGCTAAATTTAATTTGGAAATTAATATTAATTAAATGAAATTAAATGTTACATTTATGTGAGTTAAGACAATAACTGTAAATTGTGAATGTAATAAAAGGAATAGAAATGTAATTATATTCATAAGTGATAATTGAATTAATATAAAGACTGAAATCAAATTTAATCAAATTTGGAATTTAAATTATAGTAAATGGATTCATTACAATTAATGGTAATTAAATATTACGTTAATGAAAAGTAAGAGGAAAATGGTAAAATATTGATGTAATAAATTATATGACAATGTTATCTATGTGTGTAGAGAAATAATTGATTGAATTAAAGGATCAAAACCAAATTTATTAAATTCATTGAAATGAAATTATATTAATTGGATTTAATTAAATTAGTAATTGAACACTGTAATTTGTGAAATATTTGACATTGAATTGTAGGTAAACTTGTTTTAACTTATTATGAATGTCCAAACATTCAAAAATGATGAAAAATGTAAGTTCTTCAATTTGAAATAGAAATGTAATTTAATTGATTTTGTAACAACCCGCATATTTATCGATTTTATATTTAAATATTTTATTTAAATATTTTTTCGTTAATCGGATATTGGTCCGAAAAGATACTTTTTGCAAACGGTCAAATTATGACTCGAGTCCTCTTCCATTGAGCTCGAAATGCCGTTTACAACTTTTTTTAAGTATAAACATTGATAGGTTTGGAGTTAGTGGAATTTCACTTACTTTTCCTGCTTTGGACTTTGGGTTAGATTAGCCATTATAACTCATACCCACTTCTCTCCTTCTCCTCACTCATCATAAATTCCTACCAAACACAAACTTCAACATTAATGGTGAGTGGAAAGGGAAATTAGAAATTCCAAGCCTAGGTTTCAACTCCAACTCCATCATTCAACTCCAAATTCAAGGAAAAGCATTGGATTCAAGCTTGTAGTTGCTTCTCCGTTCACCTTCAAGCTTTACCTTCATAATTTGGTGAAAAGGTGAGATTTTTATCTCACAATTCTAGTCTATAACTATATTGGACTATTGGGAATGGTTTCCCATCACTTTAGCATGTACATTTGCATTTGGTTTGGATTGGATTGGCGAAAAACTCCAATTTCTAGCGTTCTTGGCGAATCCCTGCGTTTAGGTCGCTCTGCCTTCGTTAGGTCGCAAGGTCGTAAGCCGTTCGCGTGGAAAAGTCACCGCCTGCTTATAGCTCGTTCTGGCTTAGGTCGCACGGAAATAGGTTGCTAAGTCGTAGGTCATCTCCGACCTTATATCGCCCGGCTTGTTTGAGTTAGGTCGCGCCTCTTTTAGGTTGCGTCCCTTTTAGGTCGCTCTCCACTGGACCTCGTTAGGTCGCTTAACACACTGTGTCGCTAAGTCGCTCGACTTTGGACTTCGATAGCTCGCTCGGCCTTGTCATTTTTAGGTCGCGAGCCTCGCTAGGTCGCTCAACCGTCTACCTTTATAAGTCGTAGGTCGTCTCCGACCTTAAACCACTTGGCAGCATTAGGTCGCGTACATTTTAGGTCGCGTGTTTCACTAGACCGTTAGGCCTTTACCTCGTTAGGTCGTAGGTCGCTCGACCTTATTACCTTGTTAGGTCGCGAGTCCCTTAAGTCGCTCGCCTCTGTTAGGTCGCTCGCTTCTGCTAACTCGCGAACACCTCTAGGTCGCAACCACTAGGTCGCTTGACCCCTTAGACCCCTAGTTCGCAACCATTAGGTCGCTTGATCCTATCCTCCCTTAGGTCTTCACTAGGTCGTACCGTTTTGGACGGGGTGCTGCCCCGCACCCCGCCGGGGGCGCTGCCCCCTGGACCCCCGTGACCTGACCGGACAGGTCGAACCCCGTAGCGGGGGTGTTGCCTGCGCACCCCCACCTTGGGGGTTGCCACCCCCCCGGACCCCCCTCCGTAGGGGATCTTATCTGAAAAACATTCAACAGAACTTGCTTTGTTGAGATGCCGAGTTGACCATTCTTCGAGACAAACTATCTTTGGCTTCTTGGTCGATTTAATGGTATCACGTCCTTGCTAAAAAGGTGGGATAACAACTTTAGAAATATGAAGGTTTCAATACTAGTAGTAAATATCAAAACTCTTTCATCAAAACAATTTTAACTCTATTTTACTACAAAGCTCTTTCCTTAAACCGTTTTCCAATCTACTAGTATATACAAACCTTTTCCTTAAAACCTTTTGTGACAATCTTTTAGTGAAGATCTACAGCTTGTTCGTAAAAATTTAAGTTAAGCAAGTGGTTATGGGACATGAAGCTAAACTCATATATTTACTGGCTTGGTGATATTGACACTACTTGATGATCATGACGACCATTTTTGTGTTTTAGACTAGCAACTGTGCGATGTCTCTTTGTCTGCGAGGGAGACTAGACCCCGCTCTTGTGATGTTTCGCCATCGCATTTGTGTGATGTTTCGCCATCACATATGTGGGCGTAGCGCCCCACGGTCTTCGGGCCATTCGTATGTCAAAATTAATGGCTTGCAACCATGATATAGCGTCTCGCTTTGTGTTACACGTGTAGGTGAGTTTTCATGCTCCCATTTTGTGAGTTTTCATGCTCCTATATTGTGATATCTGGATTTCTTGTGTAGTCTTCTGGAATTTGTGCTTCACCTATTTTCATGACTTTCATTGTTATGATTTTCTAGCTTTTATGTTTTGGTGAATTTGTGTGTCATCACTTTTTTTAGGTGAATTTGGATCTTTTAGAAGATTCTTTTGATATTGTTTGATCTCTTAATGATCTTCATTTACATGCTTATCATAGTATGTTTTTATGGTTACTATATGTTCTTGCCATATCTATTGTTTTATATCATGTTACCTGATATTTATAGCTAGACTGATCCGTTTATTATTTTTTTATAAATAATACTCGGGTGAGACCGAGATGTTATAGGGGCTTCTGCTTGACTTCTCCCGTAGGGATTTACTACTCTGACTTTTGGCTGACCTTTTAGATTAACAGTTTTTGTCGTTTACACTTGAGATATAGACTTATAGATGTATTCTTTTGTATAGAACGTGTTGCTATTCTTTTGTGTATGTGATCCTTTCATGACCACTACTCTGATGTACACTTTCATGTGTTAGTTATATATTCATATTTTTTCCGCCTTTGTGATATGGATGTCTGTGACTGATTGTGTTATGTTTATTTCTATATTTGTTTCCGAAGATTTATTTATAGCCACTGTGTGATAGCTTTGAGTTTGTATCGGTATGCCGGATTTCCTCCTTAAATGAAATGCATGCTATACTATCTGTCATATCGGTGCTCGCACAAAGAAGTTACATGGATGGTCGCTCCTCAACAGCCTTAATCTCCGCGCTAGTTGACAGCATTACTCCGTAGTGTTCTTGGCTAGTGTGGGTATTGAGGTGGGGCGTCACACCAACTCACGGGAGTTGGGTCCACGTATTTACCTCAAAGGAAACGCCGCCACCATCCTACTTCATTATGGAATCTCCACCGCGTACACGATTGTTAAAGTGATTTCGGAGTTGGCAGAGAGTACGGCAACTTCCGATCCCGGTCTCTTCAACAACCAATCGGTATTATAACACCGCGGTCTTTTCAAAATAGATTACACTTTAAAACCAAAATCTAATATCCCTTTTCAAAACCATATAAATACGATATCATTTTCCTCTTTTAAAACCAAATCAATATGATATCGTTTCAAATATATCCTTTTTCTAAAACCGTACCGCTTTAAAATTTATAATATCTCGAAACCATACATTTGAATTATAACTCTTCAAGACATAATACTTCGAAATCCATAGCTTTAAAACCATAACTTCCAAAACTTAAATGGTTTGGATATTCAACAGTATATAAAATAAAATGGTGTGAATTTTAAATTACTTTATAAAGTAAAAAAATTCCACGACTTTAGAATTTTATTCTCTTTAAATTAAGTCTAAATCCATAAATTTAAATTCACTTTCAGTTTCAATAAACCACTTCAGTTTCAATATATTTCGAACATTGAGTATTAAACATTTAGAAAGTAAGGTTGGAAATTTCTATTCAACAATTTAATGTCCTATTGTTTAGTTTGAAATATTTGCATAATAAATCCATAATCATTTAAATAAAACTCAAATTACCTATAACTAAATATTTCCTTCAATTTATTTATTCTAGAAATATTCATTTGATTCATCTTGAATAAAAATTCAGTTATAAATATCATACCTTTTTAAAATTTCAAGTTAATAAGTTCTGCATCAACTTATGGAGTTTAATTATTAAATAAGCTCAGTTCCAAATAAATTTCTAATTTACCTTCCAATCTTAATTGATTTAAATCATTAAAACTCTATATATATTCAATATCTTAACATGTACTTAACCATATAATATAAAATAATCAAACTCCATTATTCAACTTATTAATTTTATTTAAAAAATTTAAACATAGCTTGAATTCAATAATTTAACTATATGTACATATAAAATAATATATATATATATATATAATTATTATTTATTTAACCGTATCCTATCCAAAACATAGAAATCATTTTCAAATAGTTATATATATAGACCGACGGTGTCTGTATAAAGTTTTCTATCCTATGGACAAGTGATATGGTTATTTATCATTGCAATCTGCAATTTAAAAATAAAATTTTACGGTTATATATCATTTCAAACCGCAATCCCGAATGCAATAAAATGCATAATAACTTGCAGTTTATGATGATATAAATAAACATCCATTCATCAAAATAAAATCATACATCCATTCATCAAAATCATCATCCAATTCAAACAATAACTCAATATATAACGAATAATAAACAACGTGTAAGGACCCGCAAATCCGTACCCCTTGAGTCAACACTCTTCCACATCAATCAACTCAAGTTGCACAGAAATACGAACCATTTGGGTTAAAGAAGAAGAGGTAGAAGAAGAAAATAGAAAAACACAACAGAATCTAACCATCGTAGAGGAATAAAATATAACAGGTAATAAATGGTCTTTATACAAAACAAATATATCTGTTTTATACATACATCATCATCAGAATACATCAATCACAACTCAACATTAATAACATACAACTGGATATACAACTACTCAACACAGCGGAATATATATATAAACAAGTATGGAAGTACGTACCGTAATTTAGCTTGTCTCCTGAGCTCCACAGCATCATATCCTGTATCCTATAATACTCTGTCTGACCCGAGCATTACAGTTAAATAACACCCGAGTCAGTCTGGAATATCAGCGTGAGAAAATCACACTCAATTGATTATTAAAGTTTCAAAAATCCTTTGAAAACAAAAGCATCTCGTAAGACCACGCCACAAATAAACATGTCGGGTTTTTACCTTACGATAGCTAAAACAACTTTTATAGAAATCCTCTGATATTATAATAGGGTCTATTTACAAATACTTATAAAATAGTCGAAATTGTTACAATCATTAAATTCCATCTACTAGCCACAGAGTGGATAATACAAACAAAACTCGTACAAGGCTCGTAGGAAGAATGGATTTCCAACTAATGGCTAGGCACTGGGGTACCACCTGTCACAAGACGTGGCCTAGATCACAGTACCGAGGAGTACGTCTGCTCCCTGCAACACAAGACCGGGACTACCCCTTATTGGATAATCCCGAGTGAGATCACCCCGCGGTTGGGATCAGCAACCACCCACTAAGCCGAAATAAAAGGGACATCTAGGCACGGATGACCTCACCCTGCATGGGTGCTACCCACCTAGCCTTGCTGCATAACCCCTGATTTTCAGTCATTCCCATTTGATGAGGCTTGAGGCTAAGCGTTACCTTTTTTAGAACATATCCCTTAGAATGCCCATCGTCCACTTGACGATGTTCACGAAAGCATTTATCCATACATGTCCGTCCCGGGTTCGAACGGAACCGAAGGCACTACTCCTATTACATCCATTTTGGTAATATCCTTCGGATTAATAGCGACTAGCCCATGCACTTTACTGCTCCATCTTTGAATCCAAAAATCGTTTTCCACGAAACGTACAAATCGGATCGAAGTGGTTTTCGAGAAATAAATCTCGATCCCGGTCTCTTTGAAACGATCAACGTATTTGTCTAATATTGATAGTCGGTGATGTAATTATCAATTAATATTCACAAAAAACCATCCAACAATAAATAATTTTCCCCAAATTATTCATTTATCTCAAAATATCCTTGCAAGATATATTTTCACCTTCAAAAACCCCTTTTTGAAAACAGTTCTCAAACTATCTTCCCTTTTTGAATAAATTTCCCAAATATTTTCTATTTTTCTGCAAGTACAACACTTAGATTTTAAAATGATTTAAAAACACTTTATTGAAAAATATATTTAACATTTAATTTAGAAAAATTACTTTAATACTTAATTTAAAATAATACTCTAGAAATAACTAAAATAAGGTTACCTTATAACTATACATTAGATTTCTTCTTTATTCAAAATACCAAATCATTCCTTAAATAATTATTAAGAAAATAGATTAAACAAAATGCTAGTTTTGGAATTTACTTTAAAATATTTAAGTTGAAACTACTTCAGTAATTGGTTAAAAATATATACTATATGAATATTTGAAAATAAGGTTACTTTATAAAATATAAAACTAGATTTTCACTTTTAAAACAAAATACTAAGTCACTCTTTAAATAATTACTATCATAATAGATTAAAAGGAAATACTTACTTTAGAATTTAAATATTAGAAATAATAAATTTTCCAAAACTTGCTTTTTAAAACAACTTTAAAACTTTTAACTTATATTTAAACGTACTTGGTTATCCAGAGAGAATCTCCAACTTCAATCACTTAAATCAATTTCCCAAATTGATTTCCAATTTATTCCATTTTGAAATAAATATCTTTAATTACTCCATTCATTTCACAATTCATTAATTTTGGACTTAATTATTATTGTTATTATTTTCCATTTGATTTTAAATCTTTTAACTGAAATATACATTTTTCAGTTTTCCCAATTTCTTCCTTATTCTCTTAAATAATTAAAATCTTAAATTTTAAATAAATGTTTTGTTCCTTTAACTAATATCACTGAAGATTAAAATTATTAACTTTCTGTTTATTCAAATTTCCTTTCTATACTCAAGATTTATTAGAATTTTAAAGTCACTTTATTTCTTTCCAATTCATTTTTAAATTTATTCAATTTCTATAAATATTTTACTTACAATTTCACTTCTTTTATTTTCATTCCCAAAATCAAATTTTGTATTTTTGGTAATTGATTATACCCAATTATATCAGTCAAGCCATAGCATTCAATATTTCCACATAATTCATTATAGAATATCAAATAATCAGAATAGAGAATATTAAATAATATAATAAAAGTTGAGGGGTCCAGTTGGATGCCTCCAACCTATTTTCTCTACATCCACAGACGTTAGCACAACATAAATATCAATCCCAAAATATACCATACTCTATCACATCAATCAATTCAACCATTTCAAACAATTATTTAAATTTAATCATTTAAATTTAAATTTAACTGAGTGAGATTAACTCACCTTTACTTTAATTTGCAGTCTATTGCCATTCATTTCTTGTAACGACCCGTAAATTTAACCGGTTTTAATAACGTTACCAATTGAAATTTGTGGAATTTAAATGATAAAATTTTGAAATATAAATTTTATATTTGGAATGCGTCTAGTTAAACATATCAACTGGTAAATTTTCGTCCAAAAATACGAAAGTTTATTTCGTGCGTAAATTTACTTCAATTTAGTCAGTTAAAAAGCGATGAAAATAAAACGTTTTCAAAACCAAAATATTTTACATAGAAAAATTCTAAAACATCTTTTGAGCAAGTTGTCAGTTTGTCGTTTTTCCAAATTCGAACATTTTTGGCTCCGTCGATCTTAATTTTCTGCGATTTTTGCGCATTTTCCGCTTGTAGAAAATTCGAACTTTTAAAATTCAATCGTACTGCTAATATCTGTATAACATTTTGAGCATCTCATCGTGTTGAACTCTACAGTATATATATTCCTGTGTTTTGAAGTCTGGTTCGTAATAGAATCCGCGAAATAAGAATAATAATAAAAAAAATGTCGTATCGGTACCGTTTTAAAATCCTCTTGGTTTACTACTCTTCCATTCCTACCGTGCATATTAATGGTTGTCAACAATTATTATCTCACCTTTGGCCATTCTATTCCCAATGCTTTGAAACCAGTGTCTTTCTATTTCCAATGCTTTGAAACGTTGCTCTCCTCTTGTTACCAATTATGTTATTCAAAGGTTGCTTCATCTCTTCACTGTATGCTTCTCTGTTGCCTTTCGCAGAGAAAAATATGCAAGAATGGTATTCTCCTTTCTTTCCCACTCTTCATATTTGCATGATTCTTCCTCCACGTAACTCCTTTCCTAGTCGCGGCTTCCATCTCCTGCCACATCCCTAAAACCCGAGCCTCTCCCACCTCACCCCACCGTTCCAGCCCAGCAAACCACGTCTTCTCCTCCTTGACGTCAGCAACTCACGGCCATGGCTTACCACCGCCCTCTCGTCTGAATCGACAAGCAGCCCACACCATATCTATACCTCTCCACCGACGCACTCATTTCCATTCTCAACAACTTCGCAACCTTGGCCCACGCACGCGTCCACTTCTTTGGCCACCGAAGTCACCGCACCACTGCGGCAGCTTCCACCAGAACATCACTTCTCAGTTTTTCTTCTTCTTTGCGTAAGGTATATATACATCTATTTTTCTTGTATGTTATTTAATATATATATATATATAAATGTTATATTCTATATTTATATTTGAACTGTTGAATGGTATAAGATTTATAATGATGGAAGTTTATTGATTTCTGTTTTGATCTGTTTGAGTAGTGTAAAGCAAGTTATGTAATAATAAAAATTTATATATAAGTATTGATTTTTTTTATAGCATATATGCATGGTATTTTTTTATTTGCAGTACTATAAATAATTTGCAATGATATACATGCTGCAGAGACATATATGTTCTACATGTAGTGCTATATGTTTTACAACTGTCTTCTATAAAAAGTGATGTTGCAGCACATGTTCTGTATATTTAAGGTTGCTGCGGCATAAAAACAGTGTTAGGAAGTATAACTATTATATATTTTCTATCTGAAAGCTACATTATCTCTTTGCCTCATATTTTATAGTATATATACTTGTTATATAAAGACGTGAGAGGTTTATAAGTTTTATATGGTTGTACATGTATATATATATGCGGGTTTTGAAATATAAGTTTATATTTATTTATTTATTTCTGAACAACAGTTAGACTTCATGTTCACGATGTCATATCTCAATCATGTTTTATCGGAATGGGTTGATTCTATTTTTATAGAAGAGTCGAAGTTACCTAGTTTATGCATTTCAAATTTCAGCAAAATCCGACATCGTTTGATTAGTGGTCGAGGATCTAGAAGTTTGACCCAGGCAGCTGTTCTTTTGTACTTGAAATTATTTTACACTGCTGCAAACACGACCTGTGTTCATGTTTGACGCATCGTATCTCTTCCGTCTTACGTCGGAATACAGTGATTCCCTTTAGGTTTAAAAGATAAAGTTTTCTACTTTCTGTATATAAAATTTTAGCTTCATACGAGGTGGTTCAGTCCTCTGTTTCTTACGTGAAAGTCAGACCCAGAGAGGTTTTCAGACCTGAACATTTGACTGTCGCAACATGGCCTGAGTCTATGTTCGTGACATCGTAACTTTTCTCGTCTCTTGTCCAAATCAAGTGATTCTTTTGCAGTTTGAACTACAAGTTATGATTTTTATTCATACCAAATTTCAGACCATTTCGATCTCGGTAGCACATAGAATTATATTGTTAAACTTTGACGCAGGACATGTTTTGTAACTATTGTTATATTGAATGTTTTGATTTGATTTCTTTTAAATGTTGTATTTAAGAAAGATGGCTTTGGATATTGTTGTTAATAAAATAATAATAGTAATAAATAAATGAAAATATGTTTGAATTTAAATATATGTGATTTAATTGTAAGATGACGTTAGAAATGCATATCTATGGAATTTCATCTGTGTTAAATTAAATATCGATTTGAAAATATATGTTTAGAATTGATTTTTTATTATTTATATTTTATGTGTTTAATTTTGGAATATAGTTATGTATATATGTTCACTGATACCATTTACTTTCATCACTCTTATTCTGATTTGATTTCGACGATTCATATTTAACAGCTTTGCTAGTCGATTCGTGCCAATCTAGTTATTCCGAAAGTTGTGCTTACGATCCGTGACTCAACTTCGTTGTCTATTCATCTCTCTAGCCTCGAAAGGTGAGCAATCACTCACGATTAATATTCTTATATTTATTAAATTTAATTTCAATTGAAACGACAATTGAAATATGCTGTTGCTAGTTATTTACACTGTTAAATATATGTTATTACCTGTATCAGTTGACCTGTGACATCTGACACCATTATCTGTTATGTATGCAAAATAATCTAGTTTGGTTGATAATTTGATTGATTGTGTGATGTTGACATTGAACGTTAAACTGTTAATGTTGTAAGTGATAAATAACTTGAAATTGAAATTGTCGATGGATAGTTAGGTTTGATATATGGGTTAAGTTGATTTGGTGACATTTGCATATGACCCCTTAAATGTTTAAATGAATCGACACGTAGAAATATGGTAAATCGCACTTTGAACTATTTAAATGTATGTTGTGTAAATCGATGTAGTTGAAATTGAATAATGAATGACAAGTAAAGAACCGTATAAATAATATTGTAATAATCTTTAATATACATGAAATGATAGTGTAGATTCTAGAAATAATTATATTAATTTGCACAAATAACAATGTGAATTAATACGATTATTTCGGGATTATTTGAATTGATTATTGAATTGTTGTTGATTGTTGTTATTGCTTGTTTATTTACTTTGACACCATCCCAGTTATCACACTGTAAGTTCCCTTTGTTATATTTTGATTTTTGAATTGAATTGCAATCAGGTTGAAATGATAAATAACCAAATGAACTTGACTTAGGATAGAGAATTAAATAAAAAATCCGATTGGTCAATAATTTGATTTAAAAATAAAATAATGATTTTATTTGAGCAAAGAATAAGTTTTGAAATAAGGTTAGAATTTAAATCTTTATGAAAGGAAATGTAAATATTTAAATCTGAAACAAATACTAACGTAGTAATTGATGAAAGAACGTTGTTTGACATTTAATTATTTAATAATTAAATTTGAAATTACTAATAAATAATTTGGAATTAGTAATAATTGAGTTTGAAATTATTAAGTTGAATTTATAATTAAGTTGGAATGATTTGATAATTAAGTGGAAATGATTTAATAATTAAGTTTGAATTTATAATCAAGTTGTAATTATTAAGTTTTGAATTTATTAATATTTAAGTTTGAAATTATTTAATAATTGAATAAGATTGAATTATTTGATAATTGAATAAAGATTGAATTCTTTGATAAGAGAAATTGAACTTTTGAATAAGTAAATTTGGAACTTCGTAAATAATTGAAATTGAGTTCTTTGTTAATTAAGTTTTGGAAATTATTTAAGTAAGTAAATAAGTGAAATTGAATTTCTTTAACAAGAAATAAAATATGATTTATTGAAATTAATGTAAGACTTCTAATTTTGAGTATTTGATTTGACGAATCTAATTTAGTTAAATTTGAAGTTTTGATAAAATGAAGATGAACGTAAGTAATTGATTTAATGAATTGAGAATTAAGTAAAATTGTTTTGAATGATAAAGTAACTTAACGAATGAAATCGATAAATGAATTTGAATTAGTTTTAATGTTGAATTTAATCATATAAATGATTTTGGAATGAAATATATGCGAACTTGAATCAATATTTGAATTGTTTAAATAAATTTTTTAATTGAATTGTAAGACTTTGAAATGGATTTCGAAGTTTTGAAACGTAAATTTTGGAAATTGATTTAGAAAGACGAATGAAATGTTGATTATAAATTTTAATTGAAATTGAAATTGAAATTGACTTGGTGTTGAAATTTATTAAACGACCAATCGGTGTAATAATTACGAAAGTTATTAAAGAGACCGGAATCGGTTATGGACATACTCTCTGTCTAAACCGAAAACCACTTTGATAACTATACGCGGAGTGATGATCCAGAATGAAGTGGTTGGAATGACGTACGTGATGACTGAAGAAAGAGAACGATGATGGATAGCCTTGACACTTGTGTCAAATTGGAAATGACTAAAATCAGGAGCCGTGCCGGGCCAAATGGGGTTAGCCACCTCGAGCGAACACACTTCTTCGTAACTATTAGTCATTACTTGTTGTTGATTGGTGCACCCTCGGAATTTCAGGAGTGCTGTTTCGCGGTGTTGCGATCGCTGCGGCGATGCGTTCTCACCAGTCCGGATCAGGCAAACGGTAGTTTCACTACCTTGGGTATTGCCTCATGTTCCTTGTCATACTTGTATCCCTAAATGCGCGACCACTACGACTTTGTTTTGTGTTATACCTATGGAGTACTCCCTGATATCCCACTAGTTTACGGTGGAGTTTACAGTGCTGTATAGACTATGACATTTGTATAAAATGTGTTAAGGGGGATAA
The DNA here is from genome assembly GCA_030765085.1 of Allium cepa. Classification (NCBI taxonomy): domain Eukaryota; kingdom Viridiplantae; phylum Streptophyta; class Magnoliopsida; order Asparagales; family Amaryllidaceae; genus Allium; species Allium cepa. The sequence continues at coordinate 623,129,067 of CM060938.1, read as the reverse complement.
TGGTAATGCCTTAACACTATTTTGATACTTTATATTACTGATAGACATTATCTATTTAGCATATACTACTACATAGTAGATAGTTTAACAGATCCTTAGAGGATGGTGATTCCAACATCCTTTGAGTTACTTGCATTTCGATTGCTATTTCACTTGAGTTGGATTTATTGATATAAGAATATTAATCCTGACTCGAGTGTTTTGTGTTTTGCTTTACGCTCGGGTCAGACTGAGAGTACCAGCTTTCGAGGCTTATCTTTGGAGTTGGAGCTTCGTCTGGAGATCCAGCTATCTATCTAGCTTTCAGATATTCAATGATTCCAGTGATGTATTCTGATTCTTATATTTGACTGTTGTATTCGAGACTTCTGTTGTAACTTATTTAACTCTGCTGTATCTTATATATTTATATAGTAGCTTCATGAACTACTACCTCTTTTACTTCCGCTGCATATTATTACTCTGTGTCTGTGATTCTGTGATTATTTATTTACTGTATATCTCAGTTTTGCCAAATTTAAATTAACAATTCGGTATTTTGAATTATTCAAGTCCGACATGTGCGGATGAGAATAGTCCAAAATAGCGGGTCGTTACAGTTGGTATCAGAGCGTTTTGGTAGCTCTAGGCAGAACTCAGCATATAGGGTAAATGTATTTACAGAATCACTCTCATTCGAGTTTCAATCTCTTCCTTTTAACTCAATTCCTTTGAATTTTGGAACGTTCCCTCGGTTCCGAAATTCATTCATATCCCTCACTATTTTTCTTCTTTTGATTCTGGAGTACCCCATAACTCCACTTCGAATGATCTTTATAGTGAATCGGCGGTCTCGCCAATCCCAAATTTGTATGTAATAGGTGAAACTCCTTTATAATAGACATCGATTTACCGGAGATTTCTGTATCCTCGGTTTACGATGCTCTCTATCTCTTGCTATAGGTGAATTGTATTTCTTGAGATCAAATGTTGATTTACCTCGAAATTCAGCATCGGTCTTATTCTTGAAGTCACGGTCGACCCGGAAAGGTTTCCCGTGAATTAAATAAGCGTATCCATCTCCTAAATCTGTTAATTGAATTATCTTATCTTCTATTTCGAACCCATTTTCGAATCAAAATTCTCTTCGATTTGATTTCCATCAAATTTAAATCTCTATCCTTATTTTGAAATTCATCCTTAACATCGAGCGAGGAAGTGTATTTGTTATTAATATAAAGATGTTTTAATATATATTGTGTTGTTTGAGTTGTTGATGTTGGTCTGGGTTTCCGATCGATTCGTCTGATCAACGCTATCGATAGGATTTCCAAAACACTTGAGCAGAGAAACCGACACGATATTGTTTTCAAATTTGGTAATCAGAATAGTTTTGTATGATTATATTATATATAAGTATAAATTTTTCTGAAATAAAATCGTAAATGAATTTGTTGCCTGAAATAATAAAATTTGATTTTCATCTATTGTTTGTAAACCATTGACTACTGAATAATATGAATAAATAAGTTTATAAAACTTGGTTAAAATTGATTTGGCAAATAGATTTGAACTAAAAATTTGAGAATTTAATTTCCAGTAAATTCCAAACTAGGTTTTTAAAAGTTTTAAAATGTATATTATTTATGTATTTTCGAATAGAAATAATTTTCAAAGAATTTAAATGTTTAAATCAGTGCTCTTCTCTTATCGCTGGAAAATAATTTCGGTGATGACGGCCGCATCATCGACATTCATTTTCGAGTTTCGAAGTGGAGAGACTATTCTGTTGCTTTGCGATGGTTTGTTTTGAAAAATAAATTGATTTGAATTTCTAAACATGACTTGATTTATAATATATATTGAAGATTTAAATTTGATTTAATATTTATTTTATCTCTAAGTTGTTGAAGCTAATCGGAAATAAATTCTTAAAATTTGTTAAAGGATGATTTTCAATTATAATTGAAGCCAGATTTTGAATTAGTAGAATTGGAAAATTTTATTTGGATAATACGCTATTGCATTATATATAACTTACCTAAATCTTTAAAAATTAAATACGTAATTGAATATTATACAATATAAATGATATCAAAGGAATTTTTAAATAAATTTGGGTAGTTATATTAAATGTAAATATACATAATATATATGTGATAGGATATATTAAGAAGAATAAATTTAATAATAATTAGGAACAAAGAGGAATTAAATTTGTCGAATTAAGTATGATTATAATAAATGACTATACAAATTTATGATCTTTGAAATTGTTAATTTAAGAAAACTGGATAATACATAATAAATTGTCTTTATAAATAAAATGTGAGTGCGTATAATAAATGTTATTCACTAAGTTTTATTTATAAAATGTTTATGGAGATAAATAGAATAATAAGTTAAATAAATAACAGGTGTGATTAATAGAAGAAAATTTGTTTTGAAAGTTAATAAATTGAATTAAATCAACTTAATGAGACATCTTGAATTAATTGAATTTAAATTGAATTTCGTTTGAAAGAAACTTTTGTACCTAACATTAATAAAAGTGAGATCAAATCAATTTAATGAAAATATTGAATTTAAAACAAATTTATGAATATAAATTTATTTAAACTGAAATCATATGGTTTAAATTAATTGGTTATAATGTAATTCAAGTCTATTTTCTTTTGATCGTTTCTATTCTCCTACCTCCTTCCTTTTCGGGGACGAAAAGTTTTGAGTGGGGGAGAATGTAACGACCCGTAAATTTAACCGGTTTTAATAACGTTACTAATTGAAATTTGTGGAATTTAAACGATAAAATTTTGAAATATAAATTTTTATTTATTTATTTATTTCTGAACAACAGTTAGACTTCATGTTCACGATGTCATATCTCACTCATGTTTTATCGGAATGGGTTGATTCTATTTTTATAAAAGAGTCAAAGTTACCTAGTTTATGCATTTCAAATTTCAGCAAAATCCGACATCGTTTGATTAGTGGTCGAGGATCTAGAAGTTTGACCCAGGCAGCTGCTCTTTTGTACTTGAAATTATTTTACACTGCTGCAAACACGACCTGTGTTCATGTTTGACGCATCGTATCTCTTCCGTCTTACATCGGAATACAGTGATTCCCTTTTTGTTTAAAAGATAAAGTTTTCTACTTTCTGTATATAAAATTTTAGCTTAATACGAGGTGGTTCAGTCCTCTGTTTCTTACCTGAAAGTCAGACTCAGAGAGGTTTTCAGACCTGAACATTTGACTGTCGCAACATGGCCTAAGTCTATGTTCGTGACATCGTAACTTTTCTCGTCTCTTGTCCAAATCAAGTGATTCTTTTGCAGTTTGAAAGACAAGTTTTGATCTTTATTCAAACCAAATTTCAGACCATTTCGATCTCGGTAGGACATAGAATTATATTGTTAAACTTTGACGCAGGACATGTTTTGTAACTATTGCTATGTTGAATGTTTTGATTTGATTTCTTTTAAATGTTGTATTTAAGAAAGATGGTTTTGGATATTGTTGTTAATAAAATAATAATAGTAATAAATAAATGAAAATATGTTTGAATTTAAATATATGTGATTTAATTGTAAGCTGACGTTAGAAATGCATATCTATGGAATTTCACCTGTGTTAAATTAAATATCGATCTGAAAATATATGTTTAGAATTGATTTTTTTTATTTATATTTTATGTGTTTAATTTTGGAATATAGTTATGTATATATGTTCACTGATACCATTTACTTTCATCACTCTTATTCTGATTTGATTTCGACGATTCATATTTAACAGCTTTGCTAGTCGATTCGTGCCAATCTATTTATTCCGAAAGTCGTGCTTACGATCCGTGACTCAACTTCGTTGTCTATTCATCTCTCTAGCCTCGAAAGGTGAGCAATCACTCACGATTAATATTCTTATATTTATTAAATTTAATTTCAATTGAAACGACAATTGAAATATGCTGTTGCTAGTTATTTACACTGTTAAATATATGTTATTACCTGTATCAGTTGACCTGTGACATCTGACACCATTATCTGTTATGTATGCAAAATAATCTAGTTTGGTTGATAATTTGATTGATTGTGTGATGTTGACATTGAACGTTAAACTGTTAATGTTGTAAGTGATAAATAACTTGAAATTGAAATTGTCGTTGGATAGTTAGGTTTGATATATGGGTTAAGTTGATTTGGTGACATTTGCATATGACCCCTTAAATGTTTAAATGAATCGACACGTAGAAATATGGTAAATCGCACTTTGAACTATTTAAATGTATGTTGTGTAAATCGATGTAGTTGAAATTGAATAATGAATGACAAGTAAAGAACCGTATAAATAATATTGTAATAATCTTTAATATACATGAAATGATAGTGTAGATTCTAGAAATAATTATATTAATTTGCACAAATAACAATGTGAATTAATACGATTATTTCGGGATTATTTGAATTGATTATTGAATTGTTGTTGATTGTTGTTATTGCTTGTTTATTTACTTTGACACCATCCCAGTTATCACACTGCAAGTTCCCTTTGTTATGTTTTGATTTTTGAATTGAATTGGAATCAGGTTGAAATGATAAATAACCAAATGAACTTGACTTAGAATAGAGAATTAAATAAAAAATCCGATTGGTCAATAATTTGATTTAAAAATAAAATAATGATTTTATTTGAGCAAAGAATAAGTTTTGAAATAAGGTTAGAATTTAAATCTTTATGAAAGGAAATGTAAATATTTAAATCTGAAACAAATACTAACGTAGTAATTGATGAAAGAACGTTGTTTGACATTTAATTATTTAATAATTAAATTTGAAATTACTAATAAATAATTTGGAATTAGTAATAATTGAGTTTGAAATTATTAAGTTGAATTTATAATTAAGTTGGAATGATTTGATAATTAAGTGGAAATGATTTAATAATTAAGTTTGAATTTATAATCAAGTTGTAATTATTAAGTTTTGAATTTATTAACAATTAAGTTTGAAATTATTTAATAATTGAATAAGATTTAATTATTTGATAATTGAATAAAGATTGAATTCTTTGATAAGAGAAATTGAACTTTTGAATAAGTAAATTTGGAACTTCGTAAAAAATTGAAATTGAGTTCTTTGTTAATTAAGTTTTGGAAATTATTTAAGTAAGTAAATAAGTGAAATTGAATTTCTTTAACAAGAAATAAAATATGATTTATTGAAATTAATGTAAGACTTGTAATTTTGAGTATTTGATTTGACGAATCTAATTTAGTTAAATTTGAAGTTTTGATAAAATGAAGATGAACGTAAGTAATTGATTTAATGAATTGAGAATTAAGTAAAATTGTTTTGAATGATAAAGTAACTTAACGAATGAAATCGATAAATGAATTTGAATTAGTTTTAATGTTGAATTTAATCATTTAAATGATTTTGGAATGAAATATATGCGAACTTGAATCAATATTTGAATTGTTTAAATAAATTTTTTAATTGAATTGTAAGACTTTGAAATGGATTTAGAAGTTTTGAAACGTAAATTTTGGAAATTGATTTAGAAAGACGAATGATATGTTGATTATAAATTTTAATTGAAATTGAAATTGAAATTGACTTGGTTTTGAAATTTATTAAACGACCAATCGGTGTAATAATTACGAAAGTTATTAAAGAGACGGGAATCGGTTATGGACATACTCTCTGTCTAAACCGAAAACCACTTTGATAACTATACGCGGAGTGATGATCCAGAATGAAGTGGTTGGAATGATGTACGTGATGACTGAAGAAAGAGAACGATGATGGATAGCCTTGACACTTGTGTCAAATTGGAAATGACTAAAATCAGGAGCTGTGCCGGGCCAAATGGGGTTAGCCACCTCGAACGAACACACTTCTTCGTAACTATTAGTCATTACTTGTTGTTGATTGGTGCAACCTCAGAATTTCGGGAGTGTTGTTTCGCGGTGTTGCGATCGCTGCGGCGATGCATTCTCACCAGTCCGGATCAGGAAAACGGTAGTTTCACTACCTTGGGTATTGCCTCATGTGCCTTGTCATACTTCTATCCCTAAATGCGCGACCACTACGACTTTGTTTTGTGTTATACCTATGGAGTACTCCCTGATATCCCACTAGTTTACGGTGGAGTTTACAGTGCTGTATAGACTATGACATTTGTATAAAATGTGTTAAGGGGATAATGGTAACGCCTTAACACTATTTTGATACTTTATATTACTGATAGACATTATTTATTTAGCGTATACTACTACATAGTAGATAGTTTAACGGATCCTTAGAGGATGGTGATTCCAACATCCTTTGAGTTACTTGCATTTCGATTGCTATTTCACTTGAGTTGGATTTATTGATATAAGAATATTAATCCTGACTCGAGTATTTTGTGTTTTGCTTTACGCTCGGGTCAGACTGAGAGTACCAGCTTTCGAGGCTTATCTTTGGAGTTGGAGCTTCGTCTGGAGATCCAGCTATCTATCCAGCTTTCAGATATTCAATGATTCCAGTGATGTATTCTGATTCTTATATTTGACTGTTGTATTCGAGACTTCTGTTGTAACTTATTTAACTCTGCTGTATCTTATATATTTATATAGTAGCTACATGAACTACTACCTCTTTTACTTCCGCTGCATATTATTACTCTGTGTCTGTGATTCTGTGATTATTTATGTACTGTATATCTCAGTTTTGCCAAATTTAAATTAACAATTCGGTATTTTGAATTATTCAAGTCCGACATGTGCGGATGCGAATAGTCCAAAATAGCGGGTCGTTACATTTCCATTCCAGCTTGTTTCTCGATTTTAGACCTTTTATAACATTATATAGTTAATTAACACTTGAATAAATCCAATAATTAACCAATATTTTAGACCTTTTGTGACAAAGTATCTTTAGCAACTCAATTATTAAATAAGTTAATTAAAATAGTTTTATCATCAAACCCGCTTTTTTTAAAATAAACTAGTAGGATAAAATATTTACATATGTATATTTATCTATTTATTATTATAAACTCTACACATTTTAAAATTCCTATACTTTTCCAAAATCATATATAAATAATTTTTCTGTTTATATACACATTCAATCTAATAAATTTGTCTCCATACTACATTATATTAGATTAAACTAGTAAGTGAAAATACTTGTATGTTTTTTCTAACCCACATATATTTCTAAATTAAATTAAAAACAGATAACAAAAACTACTACCTTCCGGTCGAGACACCCTAATCCTAGCAGACAACACCACAAACGCCTGAGGGCCACCACTAGCAAGGCCGAACTCACCAGCATCGTGACCAACCCAGCTCGTGAAGACCAAAAAACCGATCGCGATTCGCCCCACAGCAGTACGCGAAACCCCACGCGACTGAAAATCGTGATTACACCATCGTGCCTTCACTCGAGGAGCACCGCTTCCCCTCCCACTTCCCTAACCTCGCTTGAGTTCGTCGCGGTGGCCACCTGACCACTACCAATCGTCACCCAGAGTAGCGAGCCATCTCCATGCCATACACAAATGTCGCGCCCCGTAGCCTCGGCTATGAAACCCCTAAGTCGCCTGGATCGAATCCCCCAGAGATCGATCGTGTAGAAGGAATGGGCTTCGGCCTGAAATTAAAAACTTTCATTTTTTTTAGATTCGGTTAGAAATAAAAAGGGGAAGCGGCCATTTATTTTTCGAGCTCTCGATCTCGATCTGAGGAGATAAGAAAGGGAAATGATAATACGCGTTTATAATAAAAGAAGTTGTCGGCCTTGAAGGGGAACAGAGAAACATAATTGCGTGCTAGCATAAGCTAGAGTACAGTGCTTTGGACAGGGTTAAGAGTTGATGTTGAGTGGAATTACAGCTGACGAGAAAGAATATCTGTTTGTTGACTTAGGTTATATAAATAAATATATATTTCATTTTCAATGCGTTTACTTATCGTACACCCACACAACAACTCCGATCAATACGAAGTTTGAAATCCGATAATAATTCAATATTATGGATCAAATGGAACCGGTTTCGTCGAATTCCGAGACTGTGCCTCGGAATGCTGTGTTTAATTTCAATTTAAACGATATATTTTTTAAACTGAACAAATCACTGCTAAATTTAATTTTAACACTTTTATTATCTTCAGTATTATCAATATAAATTTTATAAGCTTTCAAATTATTTCTAATAAGCTTAAAACTCCAGATTCAACATTTTACTCAACTTCAAATTATTTAATTTAATAATTTAATTATCAAATAAATAGTGAGATTTGAATTCAGGTTAAAAATTAACCTTTAAATATTAAAATCAATTAAATATTCCGATTTTAAAGGCTTAAAAATTCCGCGTCGTTACATTCCTCTCCCCTTAAAAGAATTTTGTCCCCGAAATTACTAGTTAGGAAGAATAGTCCAATACCCATCTACCCCTTTTTCCCAAAACCAAAGAGTCTCTAACAATTCAACATCTTATCAGCTATCTTCTTATAAAAGACCCATTATTATTCTTACTAACTTTCCAAACTTTCTATAGTGTTCAAATAACTTTACTTATCCATCTAGTCAAATTAAAATTCAAAACCAAGTTTAAAATTTTCAAAATTTCTCAAAAATTTTCTAACTCTCTAAATTTTCGAAAATTTTTGCCAGCGTCTCCTTTGTGCGGCTAGCTCGGTACAACTACAAAAGACCTCTACGACTCCCAAATTCCAAAGAAAACAAAAGGCCAAGTGGCTATATCCAAAAACCCAATCCAATTTCATACAGAATTTAAACACATACCTTTTTGTCGAGCATTTCAAATTTACCTTCTGAAGTCAAAATCAATTCCCTTTTCCCTTTATATTACCTGCATACCCTGCTTAGCACTAATATCCATCACAACATTCCAAAAACATTTTATCGACTTCCTTACAAATGTCAATATTTATTCATTCAAATGTTGACTTAGATTATATTAGTAGTATCAATTTTTCATTTAAGAATTCACCATTCCCTCTTAAGTTGTCTAAGCATGAAATATGTTCCTTATATTTATTTTCACCTTACCACTTTAGTTTATATCTATTTCTATTCAAATTGATTCTTTCATTTCCATATGAATTTTATTTATCTTCAACTTTGAATATTTGAAATTTTATTTTCCATTTATAACTAATTCATGTCATTATGTTAAATTAGTTTCATTCCCTAATTTATTTCAATTTCCAGTTTGAAATCGTTTTTTCGTTAACAAAATTTTCCAACAATTTTCAAAAATTTCTAACTCCCAAAATTTCTGAAAAGTTTTGGCGGAGTCCCCTTTGTACGGAGGAGCTTTTGCAATTTGACAAAAGATACCAATATATATACATCGACCCACCCGGTCGGAAAAACAAAAAACAGTTCATATTTCCTATTTTTATTACGTAGGCGTACCTTATTTAGCATTTTTAAGCAAGCAGCTTATTATATTTAGCAAATAACACAACCAAATCCAGCTACATGGCTCTCAGGTACCTGTACTTACTCAATTTAAACATGTACGTGCCAAATATATGAAGTTTAACAATATTTCACTTACTTGCAATAGTTAAACATATGAATTCGAAAAGAAATGCACATTAAACACTTTTTATAAGCAATTTAAATATTCCAACATTAGTTTTAATTGCTTACAACCAATCACCCGTCGTTTCACTTAATCCGAATGGTTAACAACTCACAAGCTTAGTTTAATTTATTTTTAAGCAAAACGAACTCATATTTTATTCAATTGCTCACAAAAACAATTTATTTTACTCGTATCAATTCATAGCATTTTAATTACGTCCAAGTACATCAAATGACAATTTATTCTATGCAATTTGACGAGATCTATATGAATAAGTAAGTATTTATGTTTTATAACCAATTTAAATTGATTTCATCTCAATTTATACTTAATTCTATTCCATTTTTAAATTTATTCACAATCCATATATTCTCATTTCCATTGCATTTTAAATTTGAATCCATTCACTTGCATTTCATTTTACTAACCAAACCAGTTCATTTAAAACCATTAACAACTCAGGTTCATCTTTATTACCAATTAAATTTCCTTTTTATTTTAATTCATTTACGACCATTTATTTAGCTCGACACATTCCATTTCAATTTTATTTACAACCCATTCATTTGCGTTTCATTTAAAACCATTCTATTAAACTTGAAAACATTCAATTTTTCATATTGTCTCCAAGTTATTTCAATTCTTTAACATTTTAAATGGTTACAATTATTTAATTAAGAATTTCATTCCATTAAATATTATCTATAACTTAGCAAATTTTATTTCAATTAAAATTTATTTTCACTTGATTTATATCCAACCCAACATTATTAAACTTAGTTTAAGTTGAATTGAATTCAATTGTCCTCTATCTATTAGCTTAAGTTAATTTACTTCAATTTATTCAAAGTTTTATACTTAAGCTCATTTTCATTTTACAAGTAAATTTTCTTTTCTATTCAACTTAACTCTATCACAACCAAATCTCATTTCAATCTACAATTTCTTTTGATTAGTTATTATAAAATTTAACTTTCAGATTCAACTCATCCAATTGATTACAAAGTCATTTCCAATTTATTTCCACATATTTGGATTTTATTCGCAATACAAACCATTACTATTTTAATCCAATTTCATTTTCTTTTATTTGACACACTTCCAACTATATTTAATTTGTTAACACTTCAAGTCAAATTTCAAATAATAACTCAAATTCTGAATCTACCTTTGCTTTCAATTTACCATCCAATTTATTAACCCACAATTCAATTACATTTACTTCGCTATCGATCCAAGTCGAATTTGATTATAACTTGACTTTTATTTTCAGACTTCATATTAAACTCACAATTCAGCTTTATTTAACTATAATAGGCATCATTTACACATTCCATTAACTAATTTATTAACAAATTAGTTCTCCCTATTTATAGTTCAATACTTGATTTTTAATTCCAAATACCTCTTCATTTAATTTTCTTAGTTCAATTTGTTTTATAATTCAAGTTTTGATTTTCATTTTAATTTTCAATTCATCAAAAATATTTATTTTGGATTTTGTATTCCATTTTCAGTTTTATAAGTCACAACTTATCATTTTACACATTTCCATTCACTCTAGGCTTGAATATATTCATCTTTTATTTTTAACTCAAGATTCACACTTATTTATAGCTCAAGCATATTTTTATTTCCATGGATTTCTAATTCTTTTATAAGTTGTTCTCATTTATTTATTTATTTCAATTCAATCCTTATCCAACTTATTTTCCATTTATTCAGGTAAGAATCTAATTCCATTCCATAAACAAATTGAATTTTTATTCCAATTCAATTTATTTTAACTCAGATTTATCTAACTCAATTCGATTTCAACTTAATTCGAATACAACTGGATATTATTTTCAGCCTATCCAATTTATTTCAATCCAGTTAAATTTTTATTTCCCTAATCCAAGTTAATTCCATTTTTAACTTTTCCCCTTAAATTTAAATTCCAACATTCAAAGCTTATATTTCCTTCCTGATTTAAAAATCATCTCAACTTATAAGCTTACAACTATCTCATCAGGATTTTTAAACACCCGTCTTTTGTTTCAAATCATTTTGAAATCTCTAGCATCTCAAATCACACTTCTCAAAAATTTAAACCAGTCCTGGTTTTTATTTCGACAAATTTCCTTTGAAATTTCACAAACAAAACTTGTTCTTCTGTACAAATTCATTTTGCTTTAATCTGTCACTTAGGAATTCGAAAATGAATACTGATGATGCGGCCGTCATCATCAGAATTATTTTCCAATAATCCAAGCGATTTCAATACTATATCACTTTCAAAACCCATTTAAAACCAATTTTCTTTATAGAAATATCTCCAAACAATAATGTTATCATTTATCTTTAAAATACTTCCAAATCTTCGGGTTTTTAAATTTCCAAATCCTGCTTAAATAAATTTTAACTATGATTCATTTGTATAGTTTATGCTCATATAAATTCTTATTTGATTATATTTCAATTTATAACTTACATTTATAATTCATATTTATAAATTTCATTTAATAATGAATTTATTCCCTTAAACTTTGGTTATACTTTCAATTTCTAGTTAAATTTTTTACACAACGATGATAGTAATTTAATATTGTTCTTCCTAACATCTAAGCAACCATATATTAGCTAAAATAGTTTACAGAAAACTTTTCTTTATATCAAAATATATTCTTGGGTAAAATTATTTCATTCACCCACATTTAAAACAATACCGTGTCAATTGTTCTATTCAAGTGTTTAGAAACCCCTTCGATACAGTTGTCCACATTGTGCCGACGAAGGTTCATATGCCACTCGACAAACCAATCAACACAATATTAAAATAATCTATATTCACTAACAAATACGCACTCATATCTGTTAATACGCTCAAACTCCTTCTAGAGTACTATAGACTCTATTTTATGAGTAATTCCCACCAGAGCCAAGGTTATCACCAACCAAAGCTCTGATACCAAGTGTAACGACCCGCAAATCCGTACCCCTTGAGTCAACACTCTTCTACATCAATCAACTCAAGTTGCACAGAAATACGAACCATTTGGTTAAAGAAGAAGAGGTAGAAAAAGAAAATAGAAAAAAACAACAAAATCTAACCATCGCAGAGGAATAAAATATAATAGATAATAAACGATCTTCATACAAAACAAATATATCTGTTTTATACATACATCATCATCAGGATACATCAATCACAACTCAACATCAATAACATACAACTGGATATACAACTACTTAACACAGCGGAATATATATATAAACAAGTACAGAAGTACGCATCGTCATTCAGCTCGTCTCTTGGGCTCCACAACATCATATCCTGTATCCTATAATACTCGGTCTGACACGGGCATTACAGTTAAATAACACCTGAGTCAGTCCGGAATACCAGCGTGAGAAAATCACACTCAATTGATTATTAAAGTTTCAAAAATCCTTTGAAAACAAAAGCATCTCATAAGACCACGCCACAAATAAACATATCGGGTTTTTACCTTACGATAGCTAAAACAACTTTATAGAAATCCTCTGGTATTATAATAGGGTCTATTTACAAATACTTATAAAATAGTCGAAATTATTCATTCATTAAATTCCAACTACTAGCCACAGAGTGCGTAATACAAACAAAACTCGTACAAGGCTCGTAGGGAGAATGGATTTCCAACTAATGACTAGGCACTGGGGTACCACCTGTCACGGTACGTGGCATAGATCACAGTAACAAGGAGTACGCCCGCTCCCCTGCAACACAAGACCAGGACTACCCCTCACTGGATAATCCCGAGTGAGATCACCCCGCGGTTGGGATCAGCAACCGCCCACTAAGCCGAAATAAAAGGGACATCTAGGCAGGGATGACCTCACCCTGCTTGGGTGCTATCCACCTAGCCTTGCTGCATAACCCCTAATTTTCAGTCATTCCCATTTGATGAGGCTTGAGGCTAAGCGTTACCTTTTTAGAACATATCCCTTAGAATGTGCATCGTCCACCTGACGATGTTCATGAAAGCATTCATCCATACAAGTCCATCCCGGGTTCGAACGGAACCGAAGGCACTACTCCTACTACATCCATTTTGGTAATATCCTCAGGATTAGTAGCGACTAACCCTTGCACTAACTGCTCCATCTTCGAATCCAAAAATCGTTTTCCACGAAACGTACATAGCGGATCGAAGTGGTTTTCGAGAAATAAATCTCGATCCCGGTCTCTTCGAAACGATCAACGTATTTGTCCAATATTGATAGTCGGTGATGCAACTATCAATTAATATTCACAAATGACCATCCAACAATAAATAATTTTCCCCAAATTATTTATTTATCTCAACATATCCTTGCAAGATATATTTTCACCTTCAAAAACCCCTTTTTGGAAACAATTCTCAAACTATCTTCCCTTTTTGAATAAATTTCCCAAATATTTTATATTTCTTCTGAAATCACCATGTACAACACTTAGATTTTAAAATGATTTAAAACACTTTATTGAAAAGTATATTTAACATTTAATTTAGAAAAATTACTTTAATACTTAATTTAAAATAATAGTATAGAAATAATTAAAATAAGGTTACCTTAAAACTATACATTAGATTTCTTCTTTAATCAAAATACCAAATCATTCTTTAAATAATTATTACGAAAATATATTAAACAAAATGCTTGTTTTGGAATTTACTTTAAAACATTTACGTTAAAACTACTTCAATAATTGGTTAAAAATATATGCTATACGAATATTTGAAAATAAGGTTACTTTATAAAATATAAAACTAGATTTTTACTTTTAAAACAAAATACTAAGTCACTCTTTAAATAATTACTATCATAATAGATTAAAAGGAAATACTTACTTTAGAATTTAAATATTAGAAATAATAAATTTTCCAAAACTTGCTTTTCAAAACAACTTTAAAACTTTTAACTTGTATTTAAACGTACTTGGTTATCCAGAGAGAATTTCCAACTTCAATCGCTTAAATCAATTTACCAAATTGATTTCCAATTTATTCTATTTTGAAATAAATATCTTTAATTACTCCATTCATTTCAGAATTCATTAATTTTGGACATAATTATTATTGTTATTATTTTCCATTTGATTTTAAATCTTTTAACTGAAATATACATTTTTCAGTTTTTCCCAATTTCTTCTTTATTCTCTTAAATAATTAAAATCTTAAATTTTAAATAAATGTTTTGTTCCTTTAACTCATATCACTGAAGATTAAAATTCATTAACTTTCTGTTTATTCAAATTTCCTTTCTATACTCAAGATTTATTAGAATTTTAAAGTCACTTTATTTCTTTCCAATTCATTTTTAAATTTATTCAATTTCTATAAATATTTTACTTATAATTTCACTTCTTTTATTTTCATTCCCAAAATCAAATTTTATATTTTTGGTAATTCATTATACCCAATTACATCAATCAAGCCATAGCATTCAATATTTCCACATAATTCATTATAGAATATCAAATAATCAGAACAGAGAAAATTAAATAATTTAAATAAAAGTTGAGGGGTCCAGTTGGATCCCTCCAACCTGTTTTCCCTGCATCCACAGACGTTAGCACAACATAAATATCAATCCCAAAATATACCATACTATAGCACATCAATTCAACCATTTCAAACAATTATTTAAATTTAATCATTTAAATTTAAATTTAATCATTTAAATTTAACTGAGTGAGATTAACTCACCTTTGCTTTAATTTGTAGTCTATTGCCATTCATTTCCATTCCAGCTTGTTTCACGATTTTAGACCTTTTATAACATTATATAGTTAATTAACACTTGAATAAATCCAATAATTAACCAATATTTACTTATTTATTTTAACTTATAAATTAACTTAAAAATTTTAAACTACAAATTTTCTTGACAAAGTATCTTTAGTAACTCAATTATTAAATAAGTTAATTAAAATAGTTTTATCATCAAACCAACTTTTTTTAAAATAAACTAGTAGGATAAAATATTTACATATGTATATTTATCTATTTATTATTATAAACTCTACACATTTTAAAATTCCTATACTTTTCCAAAATCATAAATAAATAAATTTTCTGTTTATATACACATTCGATCTAATAATTTTGTCTCCATACTACATTATTTTAGATTAAACTAGTAAGTGAAAATACTTGTATGTTTTTCTAACCCACATATATTTCTAAATTAAATTAAACATAGATAACAAAAACTACTACATTCCAGTCGAGACACCCCAACCCTAGCAGACAACACCACTCACGCCTGAGGGCCACCACTAGCAAGGCCGAACTCACCAGCATCGTGACCAACCCAGCTCGTGACGACCCAAAAACCGATTGCGATTCGCCCTACAGCAGTACACGAAACCCCACGTGACTGAAAATCGTGATTACACCATCGTGCCTTCACTCGAGGAGCGCTGTTTCCCCTCCCACTTCCCTAACCTCGCTCGAGTTCGTCGTGGTGGCCACCTGACCACTACCAATCGTCGCCCAGTGTCGCGAGCCATCTCCATTCCATACACGAATGTCGTGCCCCATTAGCCTCAGCTATGAAACCCCCAAGTCGCCTAGATCGAATCCCCCAGAGATCAATCATTTAGAAGGAATGGGCTTCGGCCTGAAATTAAAAACTTTCTTTTTTTAGATTCGGTTAGAAATAAAAAGGGGAAGCGGCCATTTATTTTTCGAGCTCTCGATCTCGATCTGAGGAGATAAAAAGGGAAATGATAATACGCGTTTATAATAAAAGAAGTTGTCGGCCTTGAAGGGGAACATAGAAACATAATTGCGTGCTAGCATAAGCTAGAGTACAGTGCTTTGGACAGGGTTAAGAGTTGATGTTGAGAGGAATTACAGCTGATGAGAAAGAATATATGTTTGTTGACTTAGGTTATATAAACAAATATATATTTCATTTTCAACGCGTTTACTTATCGTACACCCACACAACAACTCCGATCAATATTAAATTTGAAGTCCGATAATAGTTCAATATTACATATCAATTAGAACTGGTTTCGTCGAATTCCGAGACTGTGCCTCGGAAGGCTGTGTTTAATTTAAATTTAAACGATATTTTTTTAAAAAAAATTGAACAAATCACTACTAAATTTAATTTTAACACTTTTATTATCTTCAGTATTATCAATATAAATTTTATAACCTTTCAAATTATTTTTAATAGGCTTAAACCTCCAGATTCAACATTTTACTCAACTTCAAATTATTTAATTTACTAATTTAATTATCAAATAAATAGTCAGATTTGAATTCAAGTTAAAAATTAACCTTTAAATATTAAAATCAATTAAATATTCCGATTTTAAAGGCTTAAAAATTCCGGGTCGTAACACAACAGGTATCAACTAGCAGTTTATATTCAACAAAAATTTTATTATCGGTTTAACTAGCAGTTTATATGCAATAAATAAATAAATAACAAATTTAATTAGCCGTTTATGCGCAATAAATAAATAAATAACAAAATTAATTCAAATAAATGCAATTTAACTGAGATGATGATTAAATCTATGCCAAACAGCTATAAATAAATTTCAAATTACATCATAAATAAATTTAACAAACATTAGAAATTTTAGAAGTTGTGAGTGGGTTAAAACACTCACCTTTATACGAATCTGAAAATAATAGACTTCTAATCAATAGCTTCGCTCTACGTTTCCCTAGTCTTCTTCTTGATTGCTAGCTTTGTTCCATAATTTTTCTTTTATTTTAATTTTCTTTAATTTCCCTCCTTATTATATTAATATATATATGTATTTATGTATGTATTTTTAAAAGGTTTGGAAAAGATTTGAAAAAGAAGAATTGAAAAAGAAACGGGTTGAAATAAGAAGAACTGAAAATTGTAGAGAAGATCAAGATTGAAAAGAAAGAAGAAGTTTGAAATAGAATAAAATTTGAGAAGAAGAATATTTGAAGAGGAAGGAAAAATTAAAATGAGATGTAATAAGGAGATTTTAAAAAAAGATTAGAAAGGAGGCTAGGGTTTCATTTGCATCATATCGTATTTATAAGGTTAGAGTTAGGTTTAGGGACAAAGATATTTGAAAAGAGAGACTTCTATTAATTAAAAATAAATGAAATGACGTTTCAGAAAATGAAGTTGGAAATGAATGAAAATAAATAAAGTAAATACGAAAAAACTTGGTATTGAAATATAGTAAATATAAAGAGCCTTTTTAAAAGCAGCGGGTATTAAAAAGAGGCAATTATTAATTAGAAAGGGAATGAATGGACTAACTCTATACTATAAACAAACTTTTAGAATTCAAATTTCAAAACATTAAGGAATCTTTATTTCTCTCTCTTTGTGATTAGATTGGAAATTAAACAACATGTTAACATTTCGATTGAATGTTTTACAAGGAATGCATTAACATACATTCAAAAATATGATAGCATAAACAAGGTAATATAAACAAGTGCATAATATATATGTACATCTTTATCGCCACTTATAGTTTTCATTCATAAATAAAAGGTATGAAAATAATCCACATAAGGAGGCGACGAATGTAAGCGTAAATTAGAAAAGTGAAGATGGAAAGGTAAGTTATGCTGCAATAAAAATCTAATATAGTCTAATTGGAAAGGAAATAGTCAGGTGTAAATCTATTTTACCCCCTTTATCATCTCCTATTAACATTTAATTTAACACGTATAAGATTTCAATATAAACTAGCATTAAATTTTGATCTAAAACACAAGTTTGAATTTAGGTATAAACATATATGTAGTAAACTAGCATTAAATTTTGAAAGATGAACTAAATTAATTTATTTCAATATATGTTTACAATTATCGTCTTCGCACTTAAAAAGATTCCAATCATATTAATTGTCATTGATTTCTAAGGTAAAAATGAATGAGACAATTCAATCCTTTTTATAATAATTTAACGTATTTACGGAAATATTGTATAAAAACCAAATGTTATTAATTTCTTATTTCTGTAATAAATTTTTCAGCTACCAACATTTCAAATAAATAAACATAAGATTTTTTTTATTTAGTAAAGAAACGTATATCATTCTTTTTATTATGTTCATTACTACTCTAAAATCTGGTTAACCTTTGTTCAACCTTTCATTACTTTACTATACTCTAATTTGATAACTCCTAACATTGTAGTACATTTCACATTAATGTAACATTTATTAAAATTTATATCCAATCCTAATTCCATCAAATATTTAAACAGATAACTTATAATATTTGTTTACAAGCCAATTGTTACACGTATGTTTCTCATACTTCAACCAATTGCCATATTATGAACGGAATTAACATTAATTTCAAATATTCACTAATTTATTCCATTCTATTTTCATCTTTTTTTTTATTTGCATAACATTTAATTCCAATTGCTGCAATAATTACAGTTATTATATACTAGATTTCAATGAAATGATTTGTTTGTCTTTCATTACTCTACTATATCCAATTATTCATCTTTCCTTTGTATTAACTCCTATTTTAACTTAATTTCAAATTAACGTACTACTTAATTTCCTTTGATCGCAAATAGATTTCCAACTTTTATTTAATAAACTAAAGAAATATGCAACACATAATAATAGACACCATTAACTTTTATTGTTTCATTTCTTTTTCTATTCATATAAGGATTCATCCATAAAGTTTACATTTACTTTTTACCATTTTTACTTTTATTCATTGATTCGATGTTTATTTCAAATATTTTCATTTATTACTCACAAATATTCGTTGTCGTATATAAATGTCATGTCAGTTTCTTCTTTTATTGCATTATATTTATTCATTCCTTCATTATTGCATAACCTCATTTATTATCATTCATTTATCTATAGTATTTATGCTTAATCACATTTCTTAGCCTCCCAATTGTTCACTTAAGTTTCTAACCATTTATTTATAATACTTCCCTTTCTATTACATTCTATTAGAAGCAATTTCAATTATACCTAAGTTATAATGCTAGAACAACAATTTCTTATTTACTAAAGAATTCCATCAATTACCTCATTTGAACTTATTTCTCAATTCACCAATTACGACCTAAAATGTAGATTTACGTTTCTATTAAATTTACATTCCCCCTTCCGTTACTATATTAATAATCACTAACGTTTATTATCAACTATAAATATTATAACTGCTTAATGGACATTGATTTTATAAATTTACACTCTATTACGCATTCTTCATCAATTAACATAATTCGGAATTCCTTTCCCAATTTACCAATTTCAATCAATCCTAACTTTACCTTCTGTTTCAATTAATAGGCTATGCACAATTTAGTTAATGCGTTAATTCTTATTAATATAACATTAAGGCTCATTTAATTCCAATTGATTCACATTTTAATTATTAACCAAATAAACGGGTAACTTATATCGTGTGTTACCATGACTTTAATTACACATATGAATTCCCTATTATCAAACAAATATTACAAATCCTTAAATACTTCTGCTTTCATCTAATTACTATTTAGTATATAATTAGTTTTCCATTAACAAATTTCAAAAATTCCCCGGACCTTCCCTTTCCATTTATTCTTTTATTAAGTTTACATTAATAAATCTTTTCTTCCATTTCTTTAATTCAACAACTTGTTCTATTATGAATACCGTTAACATTATTTCCAATATCCCTTAATTAACATTAACGTAAACTTTTATTTATTATTATTGCAATCTATACAAAATTCAATTTATACAAATTCAGCTTTCAGTAACTTTATTGCCTAAATTTACATGCAGTTACTTTTAATAAATTATTGCATTGGTTAATCCAACAGTTACTTTTTTCTCATTTTACACTTTATAACCAAATATAACAACTTACACTATTCGTAAATGGGATTTTCCTTCAGTTGGAAAAATTAAATTTTTATAACCATTGCTAAATTACATTCTTAACATTTACTGCAATATAGGTTATAAAATTTTTATTTCTTCCTAATTTAATTACAAAATCTCATTAATTTACCCAATTTTATTTACCAGAATTTACGGGTCGTTGCATATATAAAATTCTACTTTCGTTTGTAAACTTTTCCATTCCTACATACATTTCCTTATGTATTATTAATACCTGAAGCTTTAATAATAAAACGTGACCTTTATTTTGTCCATCCACATTCATTTCCTAATTACAAATAACCCACATCTTATTTCTTCTTTCTCCTAACATCTCATATTCAAAAGCTCTTATTCTTGCTAATCCAAAAGCATTCTTTTATAAAAATGATTTTTTTTCATTTTCGTACACTTCCTGTCCTCATCTTAGTTGTTCTTCAATCTTTTCCTGAAGGCTCATCTTGAGAAAACGTAAGTATTAAAATTTGTTATTTATATATATTTTTAATGCATACTAATTTTTATTTTAATAATATTTCTTATAACATGAATATCTTTTGCATATAAACTTTGATTCACGCACGATTTCTTCTGTTGGATTCAAATTTATATTCCGGACAACATGAAATTGATTTAGTTGAATTTGGAGATTGTTGAGTTTTGCGCTTATGTTTGGATTTTTATGGGCTAAAATCAAAGGTGAGTGTTTTAACCCACTCACAACTTTTAAGATTTCTTATGTTTGTTAAATTCATTTATGATGTGATTTGAAATTTATTTATAGCTGTTTGGCTTATATTTCATCATTATCTCAGTTAATTTGCATTTATTTAATTAACTTGTTATTTAATTTATTATTGCATATAAACTGCCAGTTAAATTATTATTTAATTTATTTTGCATAATAAACTGCCAGTAAATGCCTGTTATTTATTACCTGTTATATATTGATATATTGTTTGAATTGGATGATGATTGTGATAAATGGATGTATGATTTTGTGGTGGATGAATGGATGCTGTATTTTATATTGTATAAACTACAAGTTACTATGCATTTTCATTTCATTCGGGATTGCGGTTTGAAAAGATATA
The DNA here is from genome assembly GCA_030765085.1 of Allium cepa. NCBI lineage: Eukaryota > Viridiplantae > Streptophyta > Magnoliopsida > Asparagales > Amaryllidaceae > Allium > Allium cepa. The sequence goes on along the minus strand of CM060938.1, from coordinate 623,107,497 downwards.
TAACCGTAATTTTTATTTTAAATTACAGACTGAAATGATAAATATCAGTGTCACTTGACCATAAGATAGAAAATTATATACAGGCACCGCGGTATATATATATATATATATATAAAATTATTTTTTGGAAATTTTCTATGGTTTTGCAAAGAAATATATATATAGTTTTATGAGATATTGATTTCGGATATTTGATAAAGGTTATTTTATATATAGTTAAATTCTTGGTTTTAAGCTATGTAGAAAATTGTTCAAAGTATGAAGTAAGTTTAATACTACAGTTTATTTTATTAAAATATATCATGGATAAGTATTTACATACAGTATATTCTAATATAGAGTTTATATTGATTTTTATAAATCAAAGTTGAGAAGACAGTTTTGAAATTAATTTGAGATTTTATTTAATTAAGATCTTATTGAAATTTCGTTTTAAAAAGAATATGGTGTTATAACTAAATTCGGGTTTAAGATGATTTAAGTGAATATATCTAGTCTAAATAAATTGAGGAATATTCAATTATTGAATTTGAAATTTTTATTTAAAGGATACTGCATTTATTAAGTAAGTATTTCAAAACTAAATAATAGTAAAGTGAATTTGATATATATGAATTTAAAATTTACTTTTGAAATGGTGGAATATTTAAAACTTTGAAATATATGGCAATTTAAATGGTTTATTTGGGAATTCATATCTGTATTTGGAATTGATTTGAGAAATTTTAAAAGCTAATTTACTTTATAAAGTAATTTATTTTAAACCATTTAAGTATTGAAATTTATGTTCGAAGCTATGGGTTTAAGGTATATACATTTGAAAGTACTATGATTTTTGAAAAAGATATATTTGAAATAAAAATGATATCATATTGATTGGGTTTTAAAATAGAAATGATATCGTAAGTATATGGTTTGGAAATGGATATTTTATTCTGGTTTAAAGTATAAACTATTTTGAAAAAACCGCGGTGTTATAATAACGATTGGTTGTCAAAGACACCGCGATCGGAAGTTGTCATACTCTCTGCCAACTCCGAAAACCACTTTAATAACCGTGTATGCAGTGGAGATTCCAGAATGAAGTAGGATGGTGGCGGCGTTTCCTTTGAGGTAAATACGTGGACCCAACTCCCTTGAGTTGGCATAAGATGGCTAAAACAGGAGCGATCGACGGGTTAAGAAGGTAGCACCTTTTATCGGACACATTCCTTCGCTATTCTACTCTGACTTTGGATTTTTCGGTGGCCACTTTTGATTTTTGATTTTGGGGGTGTTGTTTGAGGTGGGCGGTAGTAGCCACCACGCGTTACCACCGACCCGGAAGCGTAATTAGTATATCTACCCTGGCATTGCCTAGTTGTGTCGTGTCACCTACCCTAGCGCGCCTTATACGATTTTGTTTTGTACCATACCTATGGAGTGCCTCTGACGACGCCCAGTATGAGGGAGATTACGGTACTGTATAGACTATGGGAATATATTATGTGTTAAGGGGTATATTGGGTCACTCCTTAATGCTATTTTAAAGTAAGTTTATTTTACTAATAGACACTATTATAATAGCGAAATATTACTACATAGTAAATAGTTTAATGGATTCTTAGGAGGTGTGAATCCCGAGCATCTCGTAAGTTACTGCACTCATATTTATTTCTGTTGATTTAACTTACATAAGATCTTTTACTTCTGACTCGAGTGTTTCGTCTTTTCAATTCGCTCGGGTCAGTCCGAGCATTTCAGGATCGAAGGCTTTATATCTGGAGGTCGAAGACGAAGATTTTATTTCTATTACCTATTATTTTTTTCCACTACACTATTGTATTCCACTGCATTATTGATATTCTATGGTATGTATAACTTTGATATATATTGTAAGTAAAATTAAATATTTTGAAAAACAGCTTCATGAACTTTTTATATTTGGTTATTATATTTTATCCTTCTGCTGTGAGATTCTGTTTGTTTTATTTCTTTCTTGTTTTTTACCCCATAACAATCCGCCCTTCCGCATGCTTTGAATTGGCACGTGTGTTGATTCAAAGCGTGCGACAAGGCGGATGTTACAATGTGGTATCAGAGCTTTGGTTTAGCGATAAACCTTAGCTTTGTAGGGTCTGACTCTTTACTAATAGGGTAGTAATACCCTATGGGAGTCGCTGAGTGTGTATATATGAGAAAGCGTATTTGTTAGTGTTATAAAAAGGTTTAATATTGTGTTAATCTGTTCCGTTTTGTATTTATAAATTCTGGTTGATGCATGGGACGCTATGACATCAATAGGGGTTTCTAAACACTTGACAGGACAGACCGACATAATATTTGGTTTTAATATAGGTGAATGAAATAATTTTGCCTATTATATTTTCTCTATATATATATATATATATATATATATATATATATATATATATGTTGGATGAGATTCGACCGAACCAACTCCATCTCCCAACCGGACCATCAACCCACCGAACCAACCTCCTCCAAGCTCCTGCCGAACCAACCTCCTCCAAGCTCCTACCGAACCAACTCCATCTCCTACCACCGAACCAAAGCCCCACTGGTCCATTCATCTCCTACCACCGAACCATCCTAAACGGACCACCTATCCAACCTACACCGAAGCAAAACTGCCAGGCCAGATCGCTCAAGCCCAAGCCCACCAGAAGCTATAAACATCCAAGACCCCTGCCCCCAACCTCACTCTATAAATAGAGGGGAAGGGGTACAACAATGGCAGACAAGTTTGAGAGCTCAAGGACGAAAGGAACTTTCAAACAACTTTCATATACTTGTATACAAAGCTTTGTACTTGTAATCTGAAAGAAAAAAGAGAATAACATATAAAGTGGACGTAGGCACGTTCAGGCCGAACCACTATAAATCTGTGTGTCTTTTACAGTTTAGTCCATCTATTTATATATTTGCGTAAATCACCCAAATCACTAGAAACAACATAAAATCAACTAATTCATACGACTTGGAGGTGTTTGTCCATTTTTTGTTCAAACATTTTTGGTGCTTTCACTGAGAGCGGAGCTCGAAGCTTCAGCTTCTCCCACTCAACCCTTTTCCTATCAACATCGATCATTGCTTGGAAAACATGCCTCCCGGACGGAAGAAAGATGCTAACAAAGGAAAGAACATTGCAACTGGTAGTATCCCAGATCCAGTAGTCAGAAATCAAGACAATCGACCGGTTCCAACAGCAAACGAAAATCAGGCAAATCCGACAGCCCCCGCTACGGAACAACCAATTACAAGGGCGAATCTTGACAAGGTTGTGGCTGAAGTAACTAACAGCTTCGCATCTCAACAAGAAGCCTTGGTAGACCAACTCATGTCACGCTTAAGGATGCTGAAGAATCCAACCGCAACACTGAATCATGGGGTGAGTCCCGGTCTGGAGGATCTGGGAGGCGACAAAGGTCTTTCTTCTTCGAAGAGGCAAACAACAGAAACAGCCATGGTAGGAGCCGAGCCCGGACTCAACCCGAATTCCGACCCGAGGAAACACTTGGAACTGAACCCAATGGGGGAGGTGCCAGGCAGGGGTCGGATGTAGCTGAGCCTGTCAAGCTACCTAACCATGAAAACACCAGCAGACGGGGCCGAGCTGGAGTCCGGCCCGAAGTTGGACCCGAGGAAGTGCTGAGAACAAAATCCAGCAGGGGAAGATCAAGGCAGGGGCCAACTGTGGCTGACCCCAGCATGCACCCAGAAGACCAGAGGCAGCCATTGGAGAATGTTAGGAGTGACAGACGATACCATCCCTACAAGCCGTTTGGACGGAATCAGTCCTGTAGGGAAGAACTAAACTCATTTCTATTCGCTCCAAGTTCCGATGAAAGGATGGCGCGATTGTTCAGAGAGTGCGTCCAACGGGAGCAAAGGGATCGGGGGATAGGTGCTAGGGCAACCAGACCCTTCACCCGCAATATCGAAACCGCCATCACCCCCCAGGAATGGAAAATGCCAACAATGGAACCTTATAAGGGAACCTCTGACCCCATAGTACACTTACAGAGATACACCCAGCATATGCTCATGAGCGGAGCAACGGAGGGAGTATTGTGTAAATGCTTCCCACTTTTCTTGGCAGATCTAGCTACCTTCTGGTTCTGCCACCTACCCCAAGGGTCCATCAGTTCATGGGAAATGTTGAAAGAAAAGTTTATCAGCCAGTTCCGCATTCATGTAGAACAACCTAAGGACGCTTATTCCTTATCTAATATCAAACAGAAGCCTGGAGAGACAGTGCAACAATATCTAACCCGGTTCAACGCCGCAGCGGCCACAGTCCAAGATGCCGACGAGAAACTTATCCTAATGTCCCTCTGCAGTGGTGTGCATCCGGATACTAAATTTGCTAGAAGATTAACCAGGGAAAAACAAGCTACTTTACCTGATTTCTTCCATGAAGCTGGAAAGTATACGAGACTTGAAGACGCTGCCACTGAGAGGCAGTCAGGGCAACAGGCTAGGACAGCTCCAGAAAAGGTTCCCGCCACAGCAAAGCATGTTCGGAGAAGTGACTCTAGAGACAGTGCTGGGGGCAAAAAGGGAGAAAAGCGCTTATACTGACCAGGACCAAGATTTGAATCCTACACTCCTTTGAATGATACAATCGAAAACATCTTCCTAGCTACTCAAGACGAAGTTAGATACAAGCGCCCCCCGCACAAGGAGTCAGATAACGCACTCAAGTTTGGAAAGTTCTGCCGCTTCCACGAATCCCATGGACATGACACCAATGAATGCCACCATCTCCAGGACTTGATTGAAGAACACATTAGAAGGAGGAGACTGGAACGCTATGTAAAAAGCCAGAACAGGACTCCAACTCCCGCCAATGAAAACCCAGGGCTACCCCTCCCAGAAGTAGGCGGAGGAAATCGCAACATCAGCGGCTCTAGTCAAGAGAAGATAGTTGTCCATACCATATCAGGAGGACCACACATCGCCGACAGAAGCTGGGCAGAGATGGAAAGATACGGTAAGTCACTTAGAAACGCTGAAGGTTACGTTAATTCTGTTATGGAAGTACGCCACCCGAAACGGAAAGAGAATGACGACATCACATTCAGTAAGCGTGATCTAGAGGGAAGACAGTACCCACACATGGATCCTATGGTCATCTCTGCCTGGTTCGGTCCAGCCAAATTTTTCCGAATTTTAGTAGACACTGGAAGCTCGGTGAATATCCTATTCAAGCATGATTTCGACAAAATGAAGCTGTCAATGAAGGATGTGTCTCCCTGCAACAAACCACTACATGGTTTCACTGGAGATGCGAAGATGCCTGTCGGGCAACTGGACCTTTTTGTTGAAATAGGAAGTCATCCCCGCTCCGCTGTGCAAAAACAAACATTTGTACTAATAGAGAACCATTCGGCCTACAACGCCTTTTTGGGAAGACTAGCCTTGTCTAACTTCCAAATTGTCCTAGCCCCATGGTGCCTGAAGATGAAATTTCCAACAGATAACGGAATATGAGAAATGGAGGGAGATCAAGACGCTGCTCGAGACTGCTATGTAACTGAACTTCGCAATAACCGCAGAAAAGATAAAGGGAAAAATGCAGAGACTACTCTCTGCATGAAAAACTTGGAGGCATAACAACTAAAGAAAGCCCTCCTCTTCGATATACCAGTTACCCTTTCAATGAATTAGACCCCAGGGACAATGAGGAGGAAGCCACCGCCGAGCCTGCAGAGGCTATGGAATTCGTAGCTGTAGACAAACATGACTCAAGTAGACTATTGAAAATCGGATCTCAACAAAAAGAAGAATTAAGGGATCAACTCATTGATTTTCTTCGCCACAACATGGATGTATTTGCATGGACGCACGCTGATATGACAGGAATCTACCCAGATGTAGCATGCCACGTACTGAACATCGATCCCACCAAGGTGCCAGTAAAGCAGAAAAAGAGAAGCATGGGGGCAGAACGATCAGTAGCCCTAGAGGAAGAAGTGAAGAACCTACTTGCTAATAACTTCATACGAGAAGCCATCTATCCAGAATGGATCGCCAACCCGGTGCTCGTAAAGAAGGCTAATGGGAAGTGGCGAACATGCATCGACTTCTCCAGCTTAAATGACGCTTGTCCGAAGGATTGCTTCCCACTCCCCCGAATCGATCAGCTCGTGGACAGCACCGTCGGACATGAACTCTTATCTTTTATGGACGCATACTCAGAATATAACCAGATCCTTATGCACGCCCCCGATCAAGACCACACTAGTTTCATCACTGACCGAGGATTGTACTGCTACAGGGTAATGCCTTTTGGACTTAAAAACGCCGGAGATACTTATCAGCGCCTCGTCAACAATATGTTTGCGGAACTAATAGGACGAACTATGGAGGTTTATGTGGATGACATGCTGGTAAAATCGAGGAAAGCCCATGATCATATAAACCACCTGGATGAGATGTTTCAAGTACTTCGCCAATATGGAATGAAGCTGAACCCTCTAAAGTGCTCCTTCGTAGTATCGTCGGGAAAGTTCTTGGGATTCATCATCCATGCCAGGGGGATTGAAGCGAACCCCGAACAAGTTCGGGCTTTGCAAGATATCAAGATACCATCCACTCGAAGAGAGATGCAAAGCCTAAAGGGGAAAGTGGCCGCCCTAGGTAGGTTCATCTCTAAAGCAACCGACAAATGCATCCCTTTCTTTGAAGCTCTAAAGAAAGACAAAGAAAAGTTCGAATGGACCGACGAATGCTCGACAGCCTTCCTTAACATAATCGGACACCTCCAGAGACCACCAGTACTCTCAACTCCAAATGAAGGCGAGGAACTATACCTATACCTTGCTGTGTCGTCCCATGCTTTAAGCGCCGCTTTGGTGAGAGAAGACAACCGCGCACAGTGGCCAGTATACTTTGTAAGCAAGAGATTTACAGGGGCAGAAGCCAGATACCCTAAACTCGAAAAGCTAGCATACTGTTTGCTAATCACGTCACGGAAACTGCGACACTATTTCCAATCTCATTCCATCAGAGTTTTAACCGATCAACCGCTAAGGCAGGTACTCCATCTCCCTGACACTTCTGGGCGACTACTTAAGTGGTGCATTGAACTGAGTCAATATGATATCACCTACCATCCTCGCACCGCTATCAAGGGGCAAGCCATAGCTGATTTCATTGCCGAATTCACTACTAACGAAGGTAAGGAGCAATCTGAAATAGCAGAAGATATCAAGTGGAGCCTCTTCGTAGATGGAGCATCAAATGAACAAGGCTCGGGGGTAGGTGTTGTGATAATCACCCCCAGGGGAAGGAAGCTGCACTACGCCCTAAGGTTGGAATTTGCTGCCACCAACAATTACGTAGAATACGAAGCAGTGATAGCCGGATTAGAACTTGCCCTGGAGATTGGAGTCGGTTCTTTATGTCTCCATAGTGATTCTCAACTTATTGTAAATCAAATACTGGGAGAATTCCACACTCGAGGAGAATGACTCACAGCATATCTAAAGAAGACCAAGCTGCTACTCAATCAATTGGATCACTATTTTATCAAACACATTCCTCGAGAAGAGAATCAGGAGGCCGACGAACTGGCAAAACAAGCTAGCATGAAGGACGGCACCGCTTCTCGAACAGTAACCATCTCAAAGCAACTGGCCCCGAGTTACGAGCCAATGAATATGATAGCTGCAATCGAAGAGGAAACTTGGATGACTCCCTTCCGGAAGTACTTACAAAGTGGCACACCGCCCGACGGGCGTAACGAAGCTAAGAAAATCTTAAGGAAAGCTTCCCGCTACACATTACAAGAAGGCATCCTCTATCGGCGCGGCTTCTCTAATCCCTTATTAAGGTGTATCGCTGGAAGGGAAACCAGGGAAGTCTTGTCCAACAACCATCAAGGAAGTTGCGGAGATCACACCGGAGGGCAGACTCTAGCCAAGAAGATACTCCGATACGGGTGGCCCACTTTAAACAAAGACGCCTTGGACTTCGTCAAAAAATGCAACAGATGTCAGAAATTTGCTAAGATTCCTCTACTGCCCACAAATGAGATTACTCAAATGACCAGCCCTTGGCCCTTTGCAATATGAGGAATCGACTTAATTGGCGAACTGCCAACGGGCCGAGGCGGAGCCAAATATGCCATAGTGACAGTCGACTATTTCACCAAATGGGTGGAAGCGGAACCTCTAAATAAAATATCTTCGGCAAAAGTTATTAACTTTTTGATCAAAAGTGTTTTAGCAGGTACGGGGCTCCACTCAAAATCATATCGGACAATGGGCTTCAATTTGACAGCGAGGAATTCACCAACTGGTGCCAAGATGTAACGACCCTGAAAATACGGACCCAGTTTAAAATTTTAAAACCGCTTATTTTATGTAAAAAAATTCGAATTTTCACAAACAACTTCCGTTGCCATCCAAACTTCACATTTGGAATGCGTCTAGATAGACATAGGCATGCGCCAAATTCCGTTGAAAAATATTGAAGTAAATTACGCTCGTCGCATTTACATTTTAGTTTAAATCTTATGTGAAAATTTTCTATCGTCCGAACTCAAATATTTTTCTCGATGTTGCATAAGAAAAATATTCTGAACTGGACGGTGCATTTCGTTTCGTCAAATTTTGCTTTTAATTGCAAGCTAAAATGTTCGCTCGTGCAAATGGTTCAATAAGATTTACCACTTTGCAAACGGTGTCGAACCATCAATATCTTTATGCCATTGTGTCCGTCTCGACGCGCTGATCACAACGGTATATTTATTTGTGTCAATCGGAGTTCGGTGTTGCAAATTATAATTGTTAACGGAGCGCACACCGGTCCGTTACGCAGCGCAAACCGGTACCCAACATTTCAACATTTAAAACTTTGGAGCCATTCAGCTGCCTTGGGAACCCAAATAGCCTCCATTTTAGAAATCATCATTGCATTGTCCTCTGCACACTCTGAACCTTCTGTTATATATCTCCCTTCATTTACTTCCCTGCAAACCAGCTCCTCACATTTATTACTCTGCATCACTTTCACTGCGCCAAGAAAGAAATTGGTACGTAACATTCTTCTCTCCTCTGCGTATTCCTTTCTCTCCCTCCTCCCTTTCTTCTTTCTTCACATTTATTTTCTGCAAATATGAAGCACGGTTTCCCTACAGCTCCTCCTTTCCCTCCCCCTCTCCACATGTATTTTGTTCACTTCAAAATGAAACCCCAGTTCGCACGTTTCCCTCACCCCTCTACCGGCCTCACCCCATCACCAACGCCACCGCCCAGCCCGCAAAACCCCTGCTCCACCCTATGCGCCCATGCCACTCGGCCACCCCACCACCAGAAAACCCACTACGTCCCCATCAGCCCCCTCGGCTCCTCCACCCTACCCGCGTTCCACTGACACAGCCACCGAACCCACAGCCTCCGCCAGTTTTTCCCCGAGCCTACAGCCTTTGCCTCGTCCTCCGCACCCGTCGCCCTGCTCACGGCCACACCAGCTGCCCACGCCTGTCCCCTACCCGCCTACGCCTTCCCACGCGGCCACATCCTCCACTGCCGTTCAGACCACACCCACGTACCCGCACTTCGCCGTGTCCCACTGCCGCACTGCACCACACCACTCGCCCAGTCCGCCACATCGCCACCGCAACCCACTGACCCCGCCTACAACTCTCCCGTCCAGACAGCGACCACCCATGCATCGAACAGCCACCTCACGGCCCATGCAACCGCCTCCCCTCCACTACAAAACCCCTGCAGCCATCAGCCTCTCCATGCGGCCACGTTCCCATCGGCACCAATGCCCACCAAGCCGACCCGATCACCCCACTTCTGTAGTATGCATAATATATGTTCAGTATACGGGGGTTTGATTATTATCTGAAAGTAGTACTATCTGTACAAAGCTACAGGTTTTAGAAAAAAAGAAACATTTATATATAAGCTATTTTGTATAAGTCATATTTTGTTTTAAAAAAATAAAAAATAAAAATAAATTGTAATGTTAAATTTTACGAATATATAGTATATATATGAATTTGGGTTACAAGATCTCAGAGGTGGTTTTACTTGCTTGACAGCTGCGGATCCGGAATCTCAAGTGTAGGCTTCCATTCAGCTTGTCGAAATCTGTCGTGCTTCGTTGTTCGGTATGGTTTACATATATATATTCAATTTGTATATATTTCTATAAACAAATGGCTAAATTATTTAATGGTTTGAATTGCAGTTTGTGTCGTTTTGCATCGTGCTTGTTCGTGCCTTTTATCTAGTCGTCTTTGTGCTTCGTCATCTTCTCTAACCACGCAAGGTGAATATTTCATTCACGACTAAAAATCTATAATGATATGATAATCAAGTGATAAATTGTCGTTTGTATTAATTTCAATGTTAATTTGTTGATTGTTAGAATTGTTGAAATAAAAACTGTAAATCACTATGCAAGTTAAAAATTGAATATTGTTAGTTTACGACAAACAAGTGTGACACTAAAATTGTTACGTGATGTTGTATTTGATTGTTAATATAAGTAAATTTAATATTGAATTTGAAATTGATATAGGATAGTCGACAAATTTAAAATGGACTATATATGTTAAACTTGACCCCTTTAACTGTAAAATTAACCGTCGCGTAGAAATAGCGTTAACTACACTTTGAACCATTGTATGAATGATTGATGTAGTAATGAGATAATAGACACCAAGTGAAACCATAATGTAATAATCTTTAATCTACATGAAATGATAGTGTGGGTTTTAGGAGTAATTATATTAATTTGCATAAATAACAAATGTAAGTTAATTCGATTATTTCGGGATTATTTAATAAATTATTGAATTGTTATGTATGGTTGTTATTGCTTGTTTATTTACTTTGACACCATCCCAGTTATCACACTGCAAGTTTCCTTTGCTATGCTTTGTTTTATATTGAATGATATTGGGTTGAAATGATAAATACCCCATTTAAACAACTTGGCCTAGGATAGAAAATAAAATAAGAAACCCGATTGGTCAACAAAACCACTTTCGAAATTGAAATATATTTTAATTTAAGGAATGAACTTAACAATTTGTTTGGAAATTTAATAACGAACTTAGGGATTTGAGTTGAAATAAATTAACGGATTTAAATTGAAACGGATTAATAAGTTACCAAATTGGATAAAATGAATTGAAATTTAATTGAAATAAGATTTAGGAGCAAGTAAGTTTTAGAATTTAGTAAGTTAAAGATTTAAAGATTTGTTAGCTTTAAATTTAAACTCAGGCTTTAATTAAATAGATTTGAACTTATTATAAGTTATATTGAGATTTAGGAAATTATGACTTACTAATTTAATGAATTTAAATTAGGGATAATTTAAATTTAAAGGATTTTAAATTTAACGGATTAACCAAATCAGGACATTGTAAATGGAAATGGACTTCTTGATTTGAAATTTAATTGAATCGGTAAATAAACCAATGAAGTTTGGAAGGGGGAAATTAGTTAATAAAGTTGATTTAATCGAATTTATGATAACAGCGTATATAAACAAAAAGTGACATGAATTGAACTTGAGTTAATGTGAATACTAAATTTTAAATTGTCAACTAAATTGTTTGAACGGAAAATTGTACTTGGAAATACGTTTTAAAATATCTAAAATCAATTGAATCGTAAAATGTCAAATTTTGGAAGTCAAATTTGCACCTTGACTTTAGAACTTTGATTTGTTTAAATGTTAATTTAATTGACCATCGGGTAATAAATACGAAGTTATTAAAGAGACCGGGATCGAGAATGGACATACTCTCTGTCGATACCGAAACCACTTTAATAACTATTATGCGCGAAGTGTTGATCGAGAATGAAGTGGATGGTTTGGTGAACGCGTTGACTGAAGAAAGAGAACGATATTGGATGACCCCTGACATGACTAAAACAGGAGTCGTGCCGGGCCATTGAGGATCGCCACCTCTAGCGGACACGCTTCTTCGATACCATATCTATTACTTTTGTGATTCGATTTGGGTGCACCCTTGATTTGGGAGTGTTGTTTCGCGGTGTTGAGATAGTAGCTACTATGCTCAACATCAGTCCGGATCACGCAACTACTAGTATCCTAGTTGGTATTGCCTCATGTACCTTGTCATACTGATTATCCTATTCGCGACCACTACGTTTTGATTTGTACCTTGAGTATATGGATTGCTCTCTGGTGACTTCCGGTTTTGGGGAAACTACGGTCTTGTATATGCTTTTGGGAATATAAAATGTGTTAAGGGGAATTATGGTAACGCCTTAACGCTATTTTAATATTCTATTTTACTGATTAGACATTTCCTACATACCGTATTCTATTGCATATATAGATAGTTTATCGGATCCTTAGAGATGTTATTTTATTCGTATTTGAGTTATGTACTTTATTTCCTGCATTTGATTATCCTGCATAAGATTTTGAGTCCTGACTCGAGTGTTTCTTTTGCATATGCTCGGGTCAGTCTGAAGCTATCCAGTTTGCTGATCAATGTTGGTTGAAGATGCTGAAGACTTAGCATTTATCTTTATCAGTCTATTTTGATGTCCATGTCTGTTGGACATTTATGTATTTCCTTTCAGTCACCTTTTGTTTAGACATTGTTGTACTATATGTAGTAGCTTCGTGAACTGCTATTATGACGATGTATTTCCGCTGCATTATTCTGTGACTGTTCTGTGACTGTGATGTTGTATTGATTCTCATTTACCTTTATGTATTTATATTCCCATAATGATTCGTGTTTTGTATCATTTAAGTTGACATGTGAGGATTATTGTCAATTTAAATGGTCCAAATATACGGGTTGTTACAGTTGGTATCAGAGCTTTGGTTTCCTAAAAACCTTAGTTTGGGATTATATAAACTCATTAGAGATAGGGTAGCAATACCCTAGAATGAGGAGAATCGATTCAATATTCTGATCCTTTAACATTCAAACTTCTTTGATTCGTTCATTAGATTTTCTTCAAGCTGTATGATTTTCTATCCTTGGTTCTAAATCTCTTTCAATATTTCAGGATGAGCACCGAAAGAAACAGTAGGGGAGGAAGAGGTCATGGTCCTGCCCAGGCTGCACCTGCCATCTCAGCCCCAGTCAAATTCACCACTCTTAGCAAGGAGTATACACAGCTAGGTGGTACTAAGTTTTATGGATCCGAGGGTATTATCGAGGCTCAGCAATGGCTCAAAGGCTTAGAGAAGATATTTTCTGGATTGGAGTTCACTAATGCTCAGAAACGTCAGCTTGCTGCGTGGCAACTTCAGATGCCGCGCAAGATTGGTGGGAATCGGTTACTTCCCGTATCGAGGAGAACACCATCACTTGGGCCCAGTTTAGGTATAAATTTATTTGGATTTCGTAGTCTAATTCTTCTTTCAATCTTTAAAAGGTTACTGATCTAGTCTATCTTTGATTAGGGATACTTTCTCGGCACAGTGGATGCCCTCTGCTGGGAAAACCCAACTTTATAGAGCTTTTATGGATCTTAAGCAAGGCAGTATGACTATTTCTGAGTACGAGAGGAAATTCAATGAACTCTCCAATTTTGGCCCGGGATTGATCGATACACCACTTCTAAAGAATGAGAAGTTCATTATGGGAGCTAGACCAGAGTTTTATGACTTTCTTACTGGCCACACTCACTGCACCTTCACAGAGCTTGTCGACTATGCTCTTCGATATGAGGCAAAGCCAAGGTGACCCACTGCCAAAGCCCCTCCTACTCAGCCCTCTTCCAGCCAGCTCGGAAAGAGGAAGATGAACTTCGATCAGCAAAAGAAAGCTTGGAAAAAGACTACAGGATTAGGATATGCCCAGAAGAGCCCAATCGACCTTGCTAAGATCACTTGCTTCAAATGCGATAAGAAAGGCCATTATGCTAATAGTTGTCCATCCACCGGAGCTGCTATTCCACCACTTTCTCAGATGAGGAATGATCTATGCCATGTCTGCCTCCAGCCAGGTCACTTCAAGAGAGATTGCCCATTGAGGAAGAAAGGCACACCATCAGGAGTATATGCTGTCACCACTCCTGCACCACCTCCACCACCTGCTCAGGATGACCGAGGTACCTTACGAAGTACTTTTACATTTCATAATTTACCTGTTCGGGTATTATTCGATACTGGTGCATCTCATAGCTTCATATCTATTGATCTTTGTAATAAGCTCAAATTAGAACCTACTCTTGCTACTACTTCCTTATGTGTCTCCAACCCCATTGGAGGACTTGCCAACCTCAGTAGAATTTGTAAAGAGGTTGTGCTTTTGTATGGAAGATATCGATTCACTTGGGATTTTTATGTGCTTGGCATCGAAGCATTTGACATCTTATTTGGCGCTGATTGGTTAAGAAAATTCGATGCTATTATTTCTTGCAAAGCTCGATCTGTTTCTCTAGTCAATGACAAGGGTCTACCGCTTGTCATCGAATGCAAATCACCTCAGAAATATGCCGGAAGCTTCATATTCTCTCTTGATGCTCACCCGGATGACCTTAGTACTACTCCTATTGTTCAGAAATTTCCCGATGTATTTGGAGAGGTCGACTCTCTACCGCCAAAACGAGAGATCGATTTCCGCATTGACCTTATTTCCAGAGCTACTCCCGTAGTTCTCCCTCACAGAAGGATGGCTCCTAAAGAAAAAGCTGAACTTAAAACCCAAATTGACGATCTATTTGCTAAGGGTTTGATCAGGAGAAGTTGTTCTGAATGGGGAGCCGCATTTGTATTTGTCACCAAATCTGATGGATCTCTTCGCATGTTTGTTGATTACCGGGAATTAAACAAGCGCACTCTCAAGAACCGCTATCCGATGCCTCGCATCAATGATTTATTCGATCAGCTCCATGGAGCTAAAGTTTTCTCACAACTTGATCTAGCCATTGGGTTCCACCAACTCAGAGTAGCAGAAGATAGTATTCATAAGACAGCTTTCCGTACCGAGAATGGATTCTATGAATGGTTGGTTATGCCATTTGGTTTTACCAACGCACCTGCTTATTTCGTCGACTTAATGAATAGAGTCTTTCGTGATGTCCTTAACAAGTTTGTTCTGGTTTTCATTGATGATATTCTCGTCTTCTCCAAAGATGAGAAAGAGCATGAAACACATCTTGCTTATGTTCTGGGAACTCTCCGAAATCATCGGCTTAAAGCCAAGTTCTCTAAATGCCACTTCTGGCGAGACGAATTACGATTCCTTGGCCATATTGTTTCTGAAAACGGGATTTCGGTCGATCCAGCTAAGATCGCCGTAATCAATGTAAGTTCTATCCTATTCGTTAATTCTATTCGATCCATCTTATTTCTTTCTAATTTGAAACTTATCTACAGGATTGGGAGACTCCCAAAACTCTTACCGATATCCGAAGCTTCTTGGGCCTAGCCGATTATTATCGCAGATTCATTGAGCACTTTGCCCGGATTTCTGCCCCACTGACTGCTTTAACTCGGAAGGACGTCAAGTTTATTTGGAGTGAGAGGTGTGAATCAGCTTTTAATGAGCTGAAACGTAAGTTAACTTCAGCCCCAGTTCTTGCGGTAGTTGACGGAAGTGAAGGATTAACTGTTTATACCGACGCTTGTCGGGAAGGTTTAGGTGTTGTCCTCATGCAAAATGGAAAGGTTATTGCTTATGCTGGCCGCCAGTTGAAGATTCATGAAGTAAACTATGCAACCCATGATTTAGAGCTTCTTGCAGTTGTATTTGCTTTGAAATTATGGAGGAACCATCTTTTGGGGACAAAATTTGAATTATTCACAGATCGTAAGTCCTTGCGGTATATTTTCTCTCAAAAGGACTTGAATCAGAGACAAGTCCGATGGCTCGAATTCTTAGCTGCATACGATCTCGACATCAATTATACTCCTGGAAAAGAAAATGTTGTAGCTGATGCTTTGAGCCGTAGCCAAGCATTGTCTTGTTGTAATCTTGTAGAAGGCATGCTATTTCAGCTTGTTATCTCCCCATCTCTTTTGGATCGCATTAAAGCTAAGCAATATGAGGACACCTTGCTCTATCGCATGAAGGAGTTAGTTCATGGTAGAGTTGGAAATGCTGACAGTAAAGTGGGAGCAGAGATAGATAGTAATGGAGTTCTGAAGATTGACAACCGTATTTGTGTTCCAAATGTTGATGGACTGAGACAAGAAGTGCTTAGAGAGAATCATCAGTCATCACTTTCATTTCATCCTGGTGTCACCAAGATGTATCGAAATATGAAGCGTTTATATTGGTGGAGTGGGATGAAGAGAGATATTTCCATACATGTCAGTAGATGCACCACTTGCCAGCAAGTCAAGGCCGATCACCTGAAGACTGCAGGATTACTTCAACCCCTAGAGATTCCGTGTTGGAAATGGGACCAAATTTCTATGGACTTCGTTGACGGATTACCGAGGACCAGAAAAGGTAACGAGAGTATATGGGTGATTGTAGATAGGCTGACAAAATCTTCTCACTTTATTCCTGTTAAGACCACTCGTACTGCTTCGAGTTTGGTCGAGATTTATATGAGAGAGATCGTTAGACTTCATGGAGTTCCATCTAGTATTGTATGCGATAGAGATCCTTTATTCACTAGTAAATTCTGGAAGGCATTTCAGGACGTCTTGGGCACTAAACTAAATCTGAGCACGGCTTATCATCCTCAAACAGATGGCCAAACTGAGAGGGTAAATCAGATTTTGGAAGATCTGCTCCGAGCTTGCATTATTGATTTCGGTGGATCTTGGGAAGACCACCTCCATTTGGTTGAATTCACTTATAATAACAGCTATCAGGTAATCCAAAATTTTCAATTTGAATAAGTAAAAATTTGAATTGAAATATAACTATCTTTATAATCAGGCGAGTATCGATATGGCACCGTTCGAAGCTTTATATGGACGGCCATGCAAATCGCCAGCTTGTTGGATTGAGCCTGTGGATCGATTAGTTCTTGGCCCGGATATGATTATGGAAGCATCCGAGAAGGTCAATGAGATCAGAAGGAAGATGAAGACCGCACAGGATAGGCAGAAGAGCTATGCCGATAGGCGTAGAAGAGAGTTAAAATTTCAAGTTGGAGATGAGGTCTTTCTTAAAGTATCACCTTTGAAGAATGTGATTCGATTTGGTCGTAGAGGGAAGCTCGCTCCTAGATTTGTTGGACCATTCACTATCACTGAGAGGATTGGTACACTAGCCTACAGATTTGCACTGCCGGAGAAATTTGAGGGCGTGCACAACGTAATCCATGTTTCACATCTTCGGAAGGTTGTACATGATCCATCCATGAACATTCCTATTGCTCAGTTAGATGAGGTTGATATTGAGCCGGATTTGACTATAAAGAGGAGACCACTTCGTATTGTTGATAGGGATACGAAGCAGCTTAGAAGCAAGACTGTTAGCCTAGTCAAAGTCCAATGGAGTCTCGATGATCGTGATTGTACTTGGGAAACCGAGGAGAGTATCCGAGATTCTAATCCAGAATTGTTTGTTGAAGGTATGTTCCATTCTATATTCTTTACTTCATTCATAATCTATTCTATGTCCATCGTATCTCTTCTATTTGTCTTCCACTCTTTACTTTGTTCTTTTTCGAGGACGAAAAGTTTTGAGTGGGGGAGAATGTAATGACCCTGAAAATCCGGACCCAGTTTAAAATTTTAAAACCGCGTATTTTATGTAAAAAAATTCGAATTTTCACAAACAACTTCCGTTGCCATCCAAACTTCACATTTGGAATGAGTCTAGATAGACATAGGCGTGCGCCAAATTTCGTTGAAAAATATTGAAGTAAATTACGCTCGTCGCATTTACATTTTAGTTTAAATCTTATGTGAAAATTTTCTATCGTCCGAACTCAAATATTTTTCTCGATGTTGCATAAGAAAAAAATTCTGAACTGGACGGCGCATTTCGTTTCATCAAATTTCGCTTTTAATTGCTAGCTAAAATGTTCGCTCGTGCAAATGGTTCAATAAGATTTACCACTTTTCAAACGGTGTCGAACCATCAATATCTTTATGCCGTTGTGTCCGTCTCGACGCGCTGATCACAACGGTATTTTTTTTGTGTCAATCGGAGTTCGGCATTGCAAATTATAATTGTTAACGGAGCGCACACCGGTCCGTTACGCAGCGCAAACCGGTACCCAACATTTCAACATTTAAAACTTTGGAGCCATTCAGCTGCCTTGGGAACCCAAATAGCCTCCATTTTAGAAATCATCATTGCATTGTCCTCTGCACACTCTGAACCTTCTGTTATATATCTCCCTTCATTTACTTCCCTGCAAACCAGCTCCTCACATTTATTACTCTGCATCACTTTCACTGCGCCAAGAAAGAAATTGGTACGTAACATTCTTCTCTCCTCTGCATATTCCTTTCTCTCCCTCCTCCCTTTCTTCTTTATTCACATTTATTTTCTGCAAATATGAAGCACGGTTTCCCTACAGCTCCTCCTTTCCCTCCCTCTCTCCACGTGTATTTTGTTCACTTCAAAATGAACCCCCAGTTCGCACGTTTCCCTCACCCCTCTACCGGCCTCACCCCATCACCAGCGCCACCGCCCAGCCCGCAAAACCCCTGCTCCACCCCATGCGCCCACGCCACTCGGCCACCCCACCACCAGAAAACCCACTAACGTCCCCATCAGCCCCCCTGCTCCTCCGCCCTACCCGCGTTCCACTGACACAGCCACCGAACCCACAGCCTCCGCCAGTTTTTCCCCGAGCCTACAGCCTTCGCCTCGTCCTCCGCACCCGTCGCCCTGCTCACGGCCACACCAGCTGCCCACGCCTGTCCCCTACCCGCCTACGCCTTCCCACGCGGCCGCATCCTCCACTGCCGTCCAGACCACACCCACGTACCCGCACTTCGCCGTGTCCCACTGCCGCACTGCACCACACCACTCGCCCTGTCTGCCACATCGCCACCGCAACCCACTGACCCCGCCTACAACTCTCCCGTCCAGACAGCGACCACCCATGCATCGAAGAGCCACCTCACGGCCCATGTAACCGCCTCCCCTCCACTACAAAACCCCTACAGCCATCATCCCCTCCATGCGGCCACGTTCCAATCGGCGCCGATGCCCACCAAGCCGACCCGATCACCCCACTTCTGTAGTATGCATAATATATGTTCAGTATACGGGGGTTTGATTATTATCTGAAAGTAGTACTATCTGTACAAAGCTACAGGTTTTAGAAAAAAAGAAACATTTATATATAAGCTATTTTGTATAAGTCATATTTTATTTTAAAAAAATAAAAATAAAAATAAATTGTAATGTTAAATTTTACGAATATATAGTATATATATGAATTTGGGTTACAAGTTCTCAGAGGTGGTTTTACTTGCTTGACAGCTGCGGATCCGGAATCTCAAGCGTAGGCTTCCATTCAGCTTGTCGAAATCTGTTGTGCTTCGTTGTTCGGTATGGTTTACATATATATATATATATATATTCAATTTGTATATATTGCTATAAACAAATGGCTGAATTATTTAATGGTTTGAATTGCAGTTTGTGTCGTTTAGCATCGTGCTTGTTCGTGCCTTTTATCTAGTCGTCTTTGTGCTTCGTCATCTTCTTTAACCACGCAAGGTGAATATTTCATTCACGACTAAAAATCTATTATGATATGATAATCAAGTGATAAATTGTCGTTTATATTAATTTGAATGTTAAATTGTTGATTGTTAGAATTGTTGAAATAAAAACTGTAAATCACTATGCAAGTTAAAAATTGAATATTGTTAGT
The DNA here is from genome assembly GCA_030765085.1 of Allium cepa. Lineage (NCBI taxonomy): Eukaryota > Viridiplantae > Streptophyta > Magnoliopsida > Asparagales > Amaryllidaceae > Allium > Allium cepa. Next base: position 623,087,722 of record CM060938.1, on the reverse strand, counting down.
TTACGACAAACAAGTGTGACACTAAAATTGTTACGTGATGTTGTATTTGATTGTTAATATAAGTAAATTTTAATATTGAATTTGAAATTGATATAGGATAGTCGAAAAATTTAAAATGGACTATATATGTTAAACTTGACCCCTTTAACTGTAAAATTAACCGTCGTGTAGAAATAGCGTTAACTACACTTTGAACCATTGTATGAATGATTGATGTAGTAATGAGATAATAGACACCAAGTGAAACCATAATGTAATAATCTTTAATCTACATGAAATGATAGTGTGGGTTCTAGGAGTAATTATATTAATTTGCATAAATAACAAATGTAAGTTAATACGATTATTTCGGGATTATTTAATAAATTGTTGAATTGTTGTGTATGGTTGTTATTGCTTGTTTATTTACTTTGACACCATCCCAGTTATCACACTGCAAGTTCCCTTTGCTATGCTTTGTTTTATATTGAATGATATTGGGTTGAAATGATAAATACCCCATTTAAACAACTTGGCCTAGGATAGAAAATAAAATAAGAAACCCGATTGGTCAACAAAACCACTTTCGAAATTGAAATATATTTTAATTTAAGGAATGAACTTAACAATTTGTTTGGAAATTTAATAACGAACTTAGGGATTTGAGTTCAAATAAATTAACGGATTTAAATTGAAACGGATTAATAAGTTACCAAATTGGATAAAATGAATTGAAATTTAATTGAAATAAGATTTAGGAGCAAGTAAGTTTTAGAATTTAGTAAGTTAAAGATTTAAAGATTTGTTAGCTTTAAATTTAAACTCAGGCTTTAATTAAATAGATTTGAACTTATTATAAGATATATTGAGATTTAGGAAATTATGACTTACTAATTTAAAGAATTTAAATTAGGGATAATTTAAATTTAAAGGATTTTAAATTTAACGGATTAACCAAATCAGAACATTGTAAATGGAAATGGACTTCTTGATTTGAAATTTAATTGAATCGGTAAATAAACCAATGAAGTTTGGAAGGGGGAAATTAGTTAATAAGGTTGATTTAATCGAATTTATGATAACAGTGTATATAAACAAAAAGTGACATGAATTGAACTTGAGTTAATGTTTTAAACTAAGTTTACCATTAAATTGAATTCATTGATTATGAACTAAATTTAATAAGCGACTTTTGGACCTTATTAAATCAAACTTGAATACTAAATTTTAAATTGTCAACTAAATTGTTTGAATAGAAAATTGTACTTGGAAATACGTTTTAAAATATCTAAAATCAATTGAATCGTAAAATGTCAAATTTTGGAAGTCAAATTTGCACCTTGACTTTAGGACTTTGATTTGTTTAAACATTAATTTAATTGACCATCGGGTAATAAATACGAAGTTATTAAAGAGGCCGGGATCAGGAATGGACATACTCTCTGTCGATACCGAAACCACTTTAATAACTATTATGCGCGAAGTGTTGATCCAGAATGAAGTGGATGGTTTGGTGAACGCGTTGACTGAAGAAAGAGAACGATATTGGATGACCCCTGACATGACTAAAACAGGAGCCGCGCTGGGCCATTGAGGATCGCCACCTCTAGCGGACACGCTTCTTCGATACCATATCTATTACTTTTGTGATTCGATTTGGGTGCACCCTTGATTTGGGAGTGTTGTTTCGCGGTGTTGAGATAGTAGCTACTATGCTCAACATCAGTCCGGATCACGCAACAACTAGTATCCTAGTTGGTATTGCCTCATGTACCTTGTCATACTGATTATCCTATTCGCGACCACTACGTTTTGATTTGTACCTTGAGTATATGGATTGCCCTCTGGTGACTTCCGGTTTAGGAGAAACTACGGTCTTGTATATGCTTTTGGGAATATAAAATGTGTTAAGGGGAATTATGGTAACGCCTTAACGCTATTTTAATATTCTATTTTACTGATTAGACATTTCCTTCATACCATATTCTATTGTATATATAGATAGTTTATCGGATCCTTAGAGATGTTATTTTATTCGTCTTTGAGTTATGGACTTTATTTCCTGCATTTGATTATCCTGCATAAGATTTTGAGTCCTGACTCGAGTGTTTCTTTTGCATATGCTCGGGTCGGTCTGAAGCTATCCAGTTTGCTGATCAAGGTTGGTTGAAGATGCTGAAGACTTAGCATTTATCTTTATCATTCTATTTTGATGTCCGTGTCTGTTGGACATTTATGTATTTCCTTTCAGTCACCTTTTGTTTAGACATTGTTGTACTATATGTAGTAGCTTCATGAACTGCTATTATGACGATGTATTTCCGCTGCATTATTCTGTGACTGTTCTGTGACTGTGATGTTGTATTGATTCTCATTTACCTTTATGTATTTATAATCTCATAGTGATTCGTGTTTTGTATCATTTAAGTTGACATGTTAGGATTATTGTCAATTTAAATGGTCCAAATATACGGGTTGTTACACAACGGCACGAAATTCACAAAAGCTTCTCATCTGTGGCTTACCCCCAGGCAAACGGACAAGTCAAAGCTGTCAACAAAATCCTCAAAACCCTAATCAAGAAGAAACTTGAAAAGTCAAAAGGCGCTTGGGTGGATAAACTTCCTACGGCACTTTGGGCCTACCGCACATCTTATAGAACATCAACAGGGCATACTCCTTTCTCTTTGGCATACGGATCGGAGGCCATGCTCCCAGTTGAAACTGTAGTGCCTTACCACCGTAGGATCCACTACAACCCAGAAGAGAACGAAGAACTCCTCCACATGTCTTTGGATCTAATTGAGGAAAGAAGAAATGATGCAGCACTCAAAGCAGCAGCTTACAAGTAAAAAGTAGCAGCACAATACAACTCCAAAGTCAAACACCGCAGCTTACAAGAAGGAGATCTTGTCCTCAAACGGATCTTCCCGCGCCCCGGAGCGCTAGATCCAATCTAGGACGAACCCTATGTAATTCATAAAGATCTCCACAACGGAGCTTATATTTTGTCAACAGTGGAGGGAGAGGTGTTCCAGAGGGCATGGGACATCCAACACCTCCGTCGATACTTTTCTTAACTTGTACTGCCCATATGAAGTGAATTAACAAAGAGAATCAGTAGACGTAGGCATTTTCGTGCCGAACCACTTTAAAAATCTTGTCTCTTTTCAACTTGTTCCTTTATATCTTGGCTGCTTGTTAAGATTTATCCTTTTCTGTTGAACGAAATCATGTATAGCGACATTTCCATTCTGGACACTTCGCGGCACAACTTCACCTGGACAAGACCCAACAGGTACTACAGGAATTTATGCACTCGCCAATGAGACACTTTTGCTCCAGCATCCCTCTGCTTCGGGTTAACTCATTGCTCGCGACTGCCCTCAAAGCTAACTGTAATGAGCCGATTATAAGCCATCAAGAAGGCCGATTATAGCCGATGGCAGCTCATTGCGGCGTTCGGCTCGCCGGCAACTGTGAACCTACTTTAAGCCACAACATAAGGTGTGGCCAGACAGGGGTAGTTCACGGTTGACATAGGCACCCACGCTAGCCGGCCACAGTAAATCGAATAATACCCACGATTACGGGCCATAATGGCTCGGGTAGTTACTGTGCGCGATCTCGGCTCCGATATGTCTTAAGTGCGGCTGTGGTAAAAAAGATAAACTCCCAGTAGAGGCGTAAGATGGGTGACAAATGTCTCCAAGACCCACAGCTAGGGAAAGTGACTACAAAACCCGTTTGCCACGAACTTAAGTATATCGACGGCCTTCCGTGATTGGAAATTTTACTGTTTCTCATATTTCCATTTCATTCATAAACTTTTCTCCTATCCTATATAACAATCTTTAAAGTACAGGTCACAAAATAGTGGAACTCTCGCTTGTGGAAATATGAACTCACGTCCGGATGACGGAACACTCAGCTACATTCCATACTCAGTCACGCAAGACATTCAAAGCAACCTTCTACAACTAAAACACAAGGGCGGTACTATCTTCTCTTGTATATAAATATGTAGCTTTAATTTATTCACACATCATATTGGCATTGCAAGACAAGAAACAATATTTTGAGAAGAAACTTAGCATCAAATACGATTAAATCACATGCATAAACACGCAGCTGTATTTCCTATGCAACATATCAAAATAACAACCACATTCGAACATAACAGAATCTGCTTATGTTATAAAGTTACATAAATACGTTTGTTGCAATGATATAATTACAGCCGGAAAATACAATAATGTTTTGAACTAGTATATACAGGAATGTCAAACAGACCAAATAAAAGAGTCAATTACATCGGGGCTCCGCCTCTGTCCTGCCCGCCATCCGGATCTACTTAACTACAGGGTCAGAACTCCTCGCATGTACTCTAGAGGTCCCGCCTGCCCAATTCAAAAGAGAATCCATCAATAATCACGAAAGATAAGCAATCAAATCATGAAAAGATTAAAAGGGAAGACTTACCAGCGTCTGCTCCCTGGTCGTCATCCTCCAGTTGCACACCCACTTCCTCAGCGGCGAGCAGCCTCATGCCTTCCTTCTCCGCCGCCTTCTCCTCCTTAGTGAACTGTACGGTAACCACATCCATTCTGAAGGCCGCGCCACCCTCTTTATCCGCTTCAGCCTTGGCTTCCTCCAAATCCCGGAGATATATCCTAGCCATAACCCGGGGATAATCGTCCATCCAGGACAGGCTGCCTTGCCTCCAAGTACGGAAGTACATGTCCTAGAGCATCTCGTCCATCATCCCCTTGTTCTCCTCAAACTCTTTCATCCGGGCCTCAGAAGCCGACAGCCGTGCGACAGCAGCATCTCTCTCCCCTCGGTATCTTGAGCAGTCAGCCTGAAGGGACTTCCGCATCACTTCCATCTCCTCCTTCAGCTTGGCCTGAGCAAGCTCTGCGGCCTCAAGCCTCCCAGATAACTCCTCTACCTGCTCAAGATCCGCTCTCCGAACCTCGTCCACCGTTGTGATGGCCATGTCAATTCGCTCTTTGCAAACAGCCTCCATTTTTCGCAACTCAGCCTTACTAGCCTCTTCCATGGTTTTCTTCAGTCGTTTGGAGGCCGCTTCATGCTGGGATATCTGGACAGCCGGATCGGCAAACTGTTTGGCCTGATCAAAAACCATTAGCCGCAACCGAATGTTAGCACTTCCGATTTCCTCCCCAGCCTTGGCCAGTCGAGCGTGATGCTCCATTAGCCTCTTGGTCTCTTCAGCCACCCGATCGATGTTTGTCTTAGCCTCATTCCCCATGGTCACAATCCGAGTAGTAAGCAAATCGAGATCTAAGGACTTAGCCTCATCAAGCACCCGTACCATAGGGTTGCGGGGAAGAAGATGCTCACCCGTGGCCTCATCAAAAGAGATGTCCTGAAATCTTTGGTCCAGATCCGGGTGGCCCGCAAATGGGTTGCGAGCCAAACTAGGATGGTCTATCGGGGTGACGGTTGGATTTTTGGACGGATGTGAGGAAAGCATAAACTTAGTATCTTCCTCAATAATGTCATGGATAGGCTGGACTAGAGGCTGAGGGCCAGGTGAAGGTTTAAACAGAGAACGGCCCCTCTTCCTCTTTTGCATATCTTCTTCAATAACTCCAAGAAGAGGGCGATAGCTAACAACATCTCCGGGACGTCTAGTTGACGGCTTTGGCTTGGCAGAAGCTTTGAGTAGCTTATACTGTTCAAGGCGGTGTCGAATATCTGATGTCTTGGCCACCTTACCCGTTCCTGGGATAAAAACCAAGTGTTACAAGCATGTATGAAACTATGATCCTGGAAATATGTTAAGTTAAAAGGAGTAGGAAAACGCGCTTATTTTACAAACCCTGAGGGGGAGTGGGATACTGCAATAAATCCTGAATCTCATTACAGGACGGGAGTTGGCCAAAAAATATTACTAAGTCCTTATCGTAAAGGGAGTCTGCGAAAGTTAAGAATTTACCTTGAACCGCCGGAGTTTCCTTAGCTGAAATACCCTCAGAAGATAGACTGGCACTCGTCCCGGCCTTATAAGAATTCTTCGATTTCTCCACCAAGGTCAGCCCTTCCCCCAACCCCTCAAAGGCTTGACGGAAGGCATCATCAGTCCACTCTTGAATCTCACCCGCTTGCCCAGAAGTCAAGGCACCAGCGCCACTACCACTCTGGCCTTCGCCACCGTTACCACCGTCACCTTCTCCATCACCTCCGCTCTCCTCCTCGCCTCTTTCTTCCCCTCCACTTTCCTCCTCCGGAACATCTGGGCATGTGCTGGGAGAGGGTCCATCAGATTTCTTAAGCTTCTTCCCCCGACAACTGGAGGTACCGAGAAAGGTCTCCTCTTGCTACTCTTCGCAGTAACCCCGTCTTTAGCTTTGGCAACCCTCTCCTCGGCTGTATCTCTCTGCTTAACCACAGATTGACGTGGCAGAATTAAGTTATACTCCAGGAGAGTGGCATTCCTAATCAGGTAAGAAGCCGACCTATCCCGTCCCCAGATGGCCTTTATTTCCGCTGCCTTCCGAGCCAAGGAATCATTCTCCACGACCGCAAAGCCACCTGTTGCTAGCAAGAAATAAAAGCATATAAGAGGAAGCATTAGGGTCGAAACAAGGAAAATATAAATGAAGTTCAACTTACAGCCGGAAGTGAAAAGGCGGAAGGAAATAGAGTCATCCTTGATGAAGAACCATTCTTTCTTGAACATACTGAGCTTCGAATACAAATCCAGGACAGGCTTGAAGGGCACGGCCGCTTCCAAGCTGATATATGGAGACCCCTTCTTATAGCCTCTCAAGTTGTACAAATAACGGATCTCCCGGTTGGAAGGGGGACGCCCATATTTCCTCTGAAAAATGATGAACAAGCACACGAGGATAGCATAGGAATTGGGCTGAAGTTGGAATGGAGCCACCTTCAAATAGGTAAGAAAGCTGACTATCCAGGCATTGATTGGGGGAATGGCCCCGCACATACAATGGTATCGGCTGTAAGCGAAATATCCTTCAGGAGGATCATACGGCATCACACCATCTCCCGGCAACAGCATACTCCCCCTGTCAATCCCAAAGGAGCGAGCGATGACATCAAGTTGCCCTTCTTTGAGGGAGCTCGAAAAGCAATCGGGAGGAGAGTTCAGAAGCTCCTGAGGGCCATATCCGCCCACTAATGACCTCGGGGCAGGTCCATGTCGTGCTGGTCCCGGCTGGACTGGGGGCACAGCGAAAGACTCACCTCTGTCCGTAGATTTTTTCTTTTCTGATCGGGTTTCCACTTTGTGAGACATTTATCTGCAACACAAGAAAGTACATCGTTAGAACAGAGGACATAAACAAACAAGTGTATATAGTCTGCAACTTCACTCGAATTCAAAACTCAAAGGATAAAGGTTTTCGGGATCATTCGGTACATAAGGTCCCTGAACTCATTCGGCGTTGAAAAGTTTTTTAGTTCATTCGGTACTAAGTTTCTCTATTCTCATTCGGTGAAACAAAGAAACCTCATTCGGCGAAAAGAACGCACCTGATTCGGCACTAAGATGATTCGGCACTAAGTTGATTTGGCACTAAGATGATTCGGCACTAAGATGATTCAGCACTAAGTTGATTCGGCACTAAGTTGGTTCGGCTGTCTCGTATGATGGAGGTTGAACGAAGGCCTGAAGCCCATACTTATAGGCAATTACGAACGACCGAATCAGTTGGTTCGGCACGCAGGGCCGAGTGAAGATATCCTAGCTAAAACAAAGCATGCCATGTGTATACACCTGCCCTACTTTGGGGGGCAAGTGTTGGATGAGATTCGGCCGAACCAACTCCATCTCCCAACCGGACCATCAACCCACCGAACCAACCTCCTCCAAGCTCCTGCCGAACCAACCTCCTCCAAGCTCCCGCCGAACGAACTCCATCTCCTACCACCGAACCAAAGCCCCACTAGTCCATTCATCTCCTACCACCGAACCATCCTAACCGGACCACCTATCCAACCTACACCGAACCACAACTGCTAGGCCAGATCGCTCCAGCCCAGGCCCACCAGAAGCTATATACATCCAAGACCCCCGCCCCCAACCCCACTCTATAAATAGAGGGGCAAGGGTACAACAATGGCAGACAAGTTTGAGAGCTCAAGGACGGAAGGAACTTTCAAACAACTTTCATATACTTGTATACAAAGCTTTGTACTTGTAATCTGAAAGAAAAAGGAGAATAACATATAAAGTGGACGTAGGCACGTTCAGGCCGAACCACTATAAATCTGTGTGTCTTATACAGTTTAGTCCATCTATTTTATATATTTGCGCAAATCACCCAAATCACTAGAAACAACATAAAATCAACTAATTCATACGAATTGGAGGTGTTTGTCCATTTTTTGTGCAAACAATATATAAAGTAAAATTTTATAAAGGTTGCATTTGGTTGCGTTGTATTGGTTGTTAGGTAATGAAATTTATAAATAATAGTCGAAATAAGATTGAAAATAAAATAAATCAAATTGGAAATTTAGAACTTAAGTCCCGAGGTTTTGAAATTTTCTTTTGAATGATTTTGAAATATAGTAATTATATATTAGAAGTATTTTGATATAAATATTTAAAAGAATTGTTTAATAAGATTTTGGAAGAAATAAGTTTGTACTTCCCTCTCTGTCGCTGGAAAATAATTTCGGTGATGGCGGCCACATCATCGACATTCATTTTCGAGTTTCGAAGGGGGAAGGCCACCGTAGTAGTTTTACTGCAGATTTATTTTAATAAACAAATATGTATTTTAATTGTTATAAATATAATTGGATATATATATATTGTAAGTATATGCATTTATCTATTATTTTAAATGATTCTTGGATAAAAACCCGGTATTTAATTCTCAAGTTTCCGTTAATTAATAGTTTCAATTAGTGTTGTGAAATGGAATTTAATTAATAATTGAAACCTTTAATTAAAATAAGTGATTTAATGCTACGTTATAAATGGGATTAAAAGAAAGTAGAAAAACAAAGCTGTAATTATTGAACATTAAATTAAATTAAAAGATGAGGTAAAACTTGTATAAGTTTCATTTGCATTTTTTTAACCTATGTATAACTTACCAAAAGATGTAAAAAGTTGAAATGTTAATAAGAAAATATAATGGAAGTTGTACAAGTAAACTTATTAATGAAAGTGGTCAATGAATTTCTTTAATAAATAAGAATTTGATGCTGAAATGGTTATAAACTTAAGTATAATTGAAATACTACTAATTAAATATAATGGAAGGCAAGTATTGTAAGTAAGAAATTTTAACTTAAGTAAATAAGTTGAAGTTATTTCTAAATAAAATGTTAAGAAATAAATGTAAAATAAAAAGATAAATCATTATATGAAAGAAAATAAATCAAACAACTAATGTATGAAATGAAATTAATAATAAGTAAATTTGATTTGTTGTTTGGAATTGTTGTTTGTTTTGGTTTATGGTTGTTTGGGTAAGGATACTTTAGAATTGTTTGGATGAATGAATAATATATTTAGTTTCACCTAAGACTGTTGAGTGAAGGGTACACTTAGTAATTAATTTCCATCCTGTAAAATTTGAAGTTTTAAACCCGAACAACTATTTGTTTTGTTGATATGAATGAATGATTGATTTGTGGTGATTTTAAGTAATGGTTGTATATTGATTTTTTTGTTTATTGGTAAAACAACTTTAAATATTTCATTTTATATAATTTTTAACTTTTTTACATTATATAAGTGAAATACAAGCTATAGAAGCAATTGCTACTACAATTGGTTTCATAATATATGCGTAAATTGCCCGACAAATAGGTATGTTTTTGGATTACGGTTTACAACGTTATTATATTATTTTATCGTGTTGGGATATATATTATTTTGGAAAAAAATATGTTATATATTGTTATATTTGATATTATATTTTCTTACGAGCCTCTCCGTACAAAGGAGAATCTACCGAAATTTTCCGTAAATTTTGGACTTAGAAAATTTTGAAAATGTTTTCCAAACTTTATTAATTTAAGTATAAAAGATATATTGGTTATAAATTAGTATGTTTTATTTAAATTAATTAATTTTGAAAAATGTATTTGTCTATAAATTAATGTTTTAAGTAAGATATTTGGATTTTCTAATTCTTCTTTTCCCTTTTTTCCTTTTCGGGGATGAAAAGTTTTCAGTGAGGGAGAGTGTAACGACCCGTAAAATTTGATGTTTAAAATGAATTAAATTAAAAATATTTTTAATTTAAATTTTGAAAGAAATAAAAATCTTATAACTTATATGGGAGCGAATGTAGAAATTAGATGTATCAACTGTAATTGAAATCAACAATTTAAAATTTACATTGCAATTAATTGAAATAGTGTAAATTGTCATACTTGGTTATAAGTTTAATTGAAACAAAAGAGAATGTTGAATTTGTGAATTACCAATAAAAATGTTAAGTAGAATGGAATTCAAATTTATATAATAATGGAAAGTGTAAATTTGTTGCATTTGGGTATAAAATTTAAAATATAAATAAATAAAAGTAGGCATTTAATATACCGATGGAATAATACATTGATTAATAGTAACTGTATATAAATTAAGGTAGTAATGTTAATGACAGTTGATGAATAACCAACTTAATGCAATTCAAATTGATTGAAACGACTCTTTAGGTTAAAATTGATTGTAAATGGGAATGTTTGGAAATAAACTGAATATATGAAAACAAAATGCAAGCATTGAATTAAATTAATGAATTCAAATTATAATAATTGGTCATTGAAAAATCAGTGTTCTGCAAGTAATTATGATGTTGTTATTGATAATAAACGTTACTTCAATGATTATTAATATAGTAATGGAAGTGTGAATGAAAACTTAATAGAAACATAAATTTATTTTAAGGAAACAAGAGATATATTGTACAAATTGATGAATTAGTATAAATTTAATGCTAATTGGATAAAATCAATATCATACGAGTCATTGCAACATTTGTTGTAAAATATAAACCTATAAATGTGATTTAGGGCAAATAAAGACCGTTATTATTTGTTACCAGCTTACTTAGGCTATTAAGCTGTGAGGGGGAATAAATTGAAATTTAAAACGAAACTTGGTATTACAATTATGAGTTTAAGAAAATAATTACAAGATATAAATGTAATAAGATGCATAGAAATGTTGGGTATTTTGTAAAGTAATAAATGATGTAATTTGTGGTAATATGTGGTAATAACGTAAATTTAAATTTTGGTATTACGTTAATGTAAGTTTAGGTAATATGTGGAAATAATGTAAATTTAGGTAATATGTGGTAATAATGTAAATTTAAATTTAGGTATTACGTTAATGTAAATTTAGGTAATATGCGGTAAGAATGTAAATTTTATTCATAGAGTGCTAATGGATTTAATAAAAAGAATGAAATCAAGATGAATAAATAAATTAGGAGTATAAATTTTAATAAGTATGTGCAGTGATTTATAGTAGGATTTAAAAGGCAATTAATAATTTAAAGGTTGATTTATTAAGAAAACAATGTGTAATGGATGGAAATGGAATAAGTGTAGTGTATTGGGAGTTGTTGTAACGACCCGTAAATTTCGTGCATTTAATTTGGTTGAATTAATGAGCTTTGTAATTAAATTTAGTAGAAAAAAAAACTTTACAAATGAATATTGAAATGAACGCTAAATTAAAATATATAAATGGTGACTTAAAACCTAATTACTAGCAATTTGAACAAATTTCAATAAACAAAATGGGGTAAGTAATATACCTGGATATAAATTCATTTAAAGGGAATTTATTTAATATGTTAATGTAAAGTTATAAAATATTGGAATAAATGATAATTCCATTCATATTTGTAAGCAGTTATTATAAGTTACATGTTTGGATAGAATCAATAATTGATGGATTAAATGGTAAGTAATTAGAATTTAATCCTATAAAATGGTAAGTAATTAGTATTTAATGAAATTGCTGTTAAATGAGAATTTAATGTTATAAACTTAAGTTTAAATTGATAAATAAATGAAATGAAGTTGTGTAAATGAATGATAATGAACTTAAGTAAACATTTGAAGCTATTTATAAATAAAATTTGCAGGAAAATGAATATTATAATAAATAAATGAGGGCGTGCAATAATAAATGAATGAATAGTTATAACGAAATAAAGGGGAACTGGCGTGACCTGAGTTAATGGAATTGAATAATTGTAAGTAATAAGTAAAAATAAATGAAGCAAACATTTAATGAGTAAATGTGAATTAAAAAGATAAATCACTGAATAAATAAAAAGAAAATCAAACAACAAAGTTATGAATTGAAATTAATAATAAGTTAAGTTGATTGTTGTTGTTTGGTTTATGGTTGTTTGGGCAAGGATACTTTAAAATTGGATTTGGGGTGAATGAATAATCTATTTAGTTTTATCTAAGACTGTTGAGTAAATGATGCGCTAGTAGTTTATTCTTTATTCCGTACAATTTAAAAGTTTTGAACCCGAACAACTATTTGTTTGTTTGATTGAATGATTGCTTTGTATTTGTTGTGTATGTTGTTTGTTGAAATTGATGGTTGTTGTATTGATTTGTTGTTAGTGAATGAAACCACTTAAATATTTCACTTTATATAAATTGTTAACCGTTTGGATTTTATAAGTGAAATGCAGGTTATGGAAGCAATTGCTACTGCTTGTGGTTCCATAAATTAAGCGTAAATTGCCCGACAAATAGGTACGTTTCGAATTACGCTTATAGCCCTATTTTATATATTTTCTCGAGTTTGGAATATTATATTTGGGATAATATATGTAATATAATTGTTATATTTTGTGACGCCCCACCTCAATACCCACGCTAGCCAAGAACACTACGATGTAGTGTTGTCAACTAGCGCGGAGAATAAGGCTGTTGAGGAGCGACCATCCATGTGATTGCTTATCACACGGGGGCTATAAATAATCTTTGGAAACAAACATAGAAATAAGCATAACACAAATCAGTCACAGACATCCATATCACAAAGGCGGAAGAAGATATGAATATATAACTAACACATGAAAGTGTACATCAGAGTAGTGGTCAAAAAGATCCACAATAATACAAAAGAACAGCAACACGTGCTATACAAAAGAATACAACCATGAGTCTATATCTCAAGTGTATACAACAAAAACTGCTAATCTAAATAGTTAGCCAAAAGTCAGAGTAGCAAATCCCGGGAAGAAGTCAAGCAGAAGCACCTGTAACATCTCGGTCTGACCCGAGTATTATTTAAGAAAATAGTAAACGGATCAGTCTAGTTATAAATATCAGATGACATGATATAAAATAAAAGATATGGCATAAACATAAAATATCCATACTGACATACTACTATAAGTATGCAAATGATGATCAACAGAAGATCAATCAATAAGAGATAAATCAATATCACAAGAATCTTCTCAAAGATCCAAAGAGGGCATCATACCCTAAACTTGTACTCATAACAAGTCAATGACATAAATTCCAGAAATCAACACAAGAAATCCAGAAATCACAGCAAAAGGGAAAGAGGCCTATCACATGACGGTCCGAAGACCATGGGGAGCTACCCCATATGGGTGAGTCGGAATCACCCAGATGAGGTCTAGGCTAACCAAAAAGAAAAAAGGTATGTGTGAGTGGAATCACACAAATGGTGTCTAGCCTGACCTCGCAACGAAAAGTTATGTGTGTGTGGAATCACACAAATGGTGTCTAGGCTAACCAAAAAGCAAAAAGGTATGTGTGAGTGGAATCACACAAATGGTGTCTAGCCTAACCTTGCAAACAAAGAGACATCGCACAATTGCTAGTCTAAATAATAAAATGATTGTCATGATCAACGAGAAGTGTCAATTACAGTACGCTAGTAAATATATGAGCTTAGCATCATGTCCCATAACCACTAGCTTAACTTAAATATCTACGAACAAATTGTAGATCTCCACTAGAAAATTGTCACAAGAGATTCAATCGAACAAGTCCAAGAATTAACCGACGAAGTAAACGCAAGCATTTCATACCACTTGTTTTACTAAGTCGTTTAATTAGATTTCTCATACGACTGAGGTAAATGTTTGTATATACTAATAGATTGGAAATCGGTTTAAGATAACGAGCTTTGTTATAAAATAGTGTTGAAATCATTTGAAGAAAGAGTTTTGATATTTACTACTAGTATAGAAAACCTTTATATTTTAAAGTGAAAAATCATAGAATTGATTGTAGAAACAATCAATCATAAAAATTCACATTCGAAGACGTGAATAAAATCCAAACAAACCGATAAAGAATCCATTGAAATAGATATTCAAAAATCCATAAAATCGACCGAGAAGCCCAAGATAGTTTGTCTCGAAGAATGGTCAACTCATCATCTCAACAAAGCAAGTTCTGTTGAATGTTTTTCAGATAAGATCCCCTACGGAGGGGGGGTCTAGGGGGGGTGGCAACCCCCCAAGGTGGGGGTGCGGGGGCAGTGCCCCGTCCAAAATGGTATGACCTAGTAAAGACCTAAGGGAGAATAGGATCGAGCGACCTAAGGGAGTAAAGGTCACGTGACTTAAAGGTTTTAAGGTCTAACGACCTAACACAAGACAAGTCCGAGCGACTCAAGAGGTCAAAAGGGAGTGCGTCCTATCAAGTCATCAGGACGAGCGACCTAACATAAGTAGCCAAGCGACCTAACTGGAGCGACCTAGAGGTCATACGACCCAACATAAGTAGCCAAGCGACCTAACTGGAGCGACCTAGAGGTCATACGACCTAACATAAGTAGCCAAGCGACCTAACTGGAGCGACCTAGAGGTCATACGACCTAAGGTCAAAAACAAGGTCACGCGACCTAAGGCCATGCGACCTAAAGGAGTAAGGGTCATGCGACCTAAAGGGATAAGGGTCATGCGACCTAAAGGGGTAAGGGTCATGCGACCTAAAGGGGAGCGGTCTATCTAGGTGAGTGAGGTCGAGCGACCTACGACCTAACGAGGTAAAGGCCTAACGACCTAGTGAAACACGCGACCTAAAGCCATCGTGTTACGGCCTAAAACCCACGAGTTACGACCTAACTCCTGGCCGAGCTAAGCAGTTAATAGGGGCGAGCGACCTAAGGGGCCAAGTGAATTAAGGCCTAGAACGACCTAAACGCGAGCGACCTAGGGTCAAACGACCTACGACCTAAAGTCCAACGACCTAATACCGAGGCGAACGACCTAAAGCATGCGAACGAGTTAAAGGCCAAAAACGAGCTAGCATTGCAGAACGACCTAAATGCACAATTTTACCAAAAACACTAAAAATTGGAGTTTTTCGCCAATCCAATTCAAACCAAATGCAAATGTACATGCTAAAGTGATGCGGAATCATTCCCAACAGTCCAATATAGTTATAGACTAGAATTGTGAGATAAAAAATCTCACCTTTGCACCAAAAGTCAATGAAAATGAAGCTTTGAAGCAAAGCAAGAATCAATCCACTTCAAATCTCAACCCAAGAAGCTTGAATCCAATATCCTCTCTTTGAATTTGGAGTTGAATGATGGATTTGAAGTTGAAACCTAGGCTTGGAGTTTTAATTTCCCTTTCCACTCACCATTAATGCAAAAGCTTGAGTTGGTAGGAATTTATGAAGAGTGAGGAGAAGGAGGGAATTGGGCTTGAGTTATAAAGGCTAAACTAACCCAAAGTCCAAAGCGGGAAAAGTTAGTGAAATTCCACTAACTCCAAACCTATCAATGTTTATACTTAAAAAGATTACAAACGTCATTTTGAACTCAATGGAAGTGGTCTCGAGTCCTGATTTGATCGTATGCAAAAGGTAGCTTTTTGGACCAAAATCAGACTAACGCTAAAAGATTTAAATAAAAATATTTTAATATAAAAATCGATAAATATGCGGTGTGTTACATATTTGGATATTATATTTTCTCTCAAGCCTCTCGGTACGAGGGAGACTCTGCCTTAATGTTTCGTAAATTTTTAGACTTAGAAATTTTTGAAATATTTTCCAAACTTTATTTATTCAAGTATAAAAAGATATAATAATTATAAAATGGGTATATTTTATTTAAAGTAATAATTTTTGTAAATTATTGTTTATAAGTTAATATTTTGAATAAGATGTATTGTTTATTTAATTCTTCCTTCTCCCTTCTTTTTCCTTTTCGGGGATGAAATTTTTTGAGTGAGGGAGAGTGTAACGACTCGTAAATTTCGTGCATTTAATTTGGTTGAATTAATGAGCTTTGTTATTAAATTTAGTAGAAAAAAAACTTTACAAACGAATATTGAAATGAATGTTAAATTAAAATATATAAATGGTGACTTAAAACCTATTTACTAGCAATTTGAATAAATTTCAATAAACGAAATGGGGTAAGTAATATACCTGGATATAAATTCATTTAAAGGGAATTTATTTAATATGTTAATGTAAAGTTAGAAAATATTGGAATAAATGATAATTCCATTCATATTTGTAAGAAGTTATTATAAGTTACATGTTTGGATAGAATCAATAATTGATGAATTAAATGGTAAGTAATTAGAATTTAATCCTATAAAATTTGGAAACCGAATGTAATGAAAGTAATAAGGTTAGTGCAATATCCATTAATGAATGGAATGAAATGGGACTAATATAAATGTATATTAGGTTATAAATCAATTTGAATGAAAAAAAAGAACGTAAATATTGATTGATGAATAAATATACAAGTATATTAAAGGTTATAATAGTGGGTTACTAGTAAATTCTCTCATTTACCAATAAAGATAATTGGATGTGCCTTGATGATAATTAATAACCTAACGGAAAAGACTAAATGTATTCATTAGAATATTAATTGCAATTGGATAGGGATTTTAAGTAACAATGTTAATGCAAGGTAAGTAATGCTAAAGTAAAGTCAATAATAATGAATAGTGGTTAATTAAAAATTTGTAACATATATTATAAATTACCTGCTTATTTGTTAATGGAATTAGAAGTTGTAATAAGTGATAATAAAATGAATGAATGTCACACTAATGGAAAATGAAATAACGTTCGTTTAAATGTTGAGAAATTATAGGGTCGTATTTATTATAAGCGCTACTTTAATAATTATGATTAATGGTGAAATTAATACAAGAAGTATGTAAAGTAATAACTAAGAAAGGTAATACGTTATAAATTGATTATGACCTAAACTTAAGTGTAAGTTAAAGGTTGAAATTGAATCTAATCCACTCAATTGGAAACTTATCAAAATAAATTGGATTTAATGTATAATAAAGAGGTTATTTTAAGAAATTGAAATAAATTCTATAATTGGTAAATTAAGTTACTTTAAATAGAGATGGGAATTGGTTTAAAGAATTATAAATTAATAAGTAATACAAGGTGATAAAATTTATGAATTATAGAATTTGAATTTTTAATAATGAATTGATTTATTTAAATTATAATAATTGGATTTATTGCAAATGAATGAAATCAAATATTTAACTATTACGTTAATGTAAAAATTAAGTTGAAATTTGGAAATATTTATGTGATAATTTTAAACAATGGTAAACCCTTATATTTGGAATTTTGAAGGGAATAATTATAGGTAAATTCAATTTAATAGAAATTTTGGAAATTTATCTATAATTTTAAATTTTATGAAATTGAAGATTTCTATTGATTAATCTTTAATAAATTGACTTTTAAAAATTTTTAAATCATTGTAAATGCTTGAAAATTTTAAAGTGATAAAGATTGCAAATTTCAGAATTTTTAACATGAAATTTGATTTAACTAATTTATTTTAAATTTATTTAATTAATATAAAAATAGCCATTTTGGCCACTGACTCGGATTTCGACGAAACCAGTTTCATTGGATCTGTAATAGTGAATAATTGTAAGATTTCAAATTTCGTAGTAATCGGACTTATCGTTTGGTCGTGCGAGCTTGAAACACGTAGAAATTAATTTAAAGGAATACATAAAATAAATTAACTTTCAAAAAGCTATCTTTCACATATGATAGAATTAGGCCTCGAAACTAGTTTCATTGCGTTCGGAACAGGGGTAAAACATTATAAACACCTGGTGGCACGTCTCGATTGGAGTTCGGACGATTTTGGACCTACCTATATAAATACGCACGCAAACCGAGACAGTTTAATTACTATTTTATTTCAGAAACCCTAATTCTATACCATGGCCGCCACTTATTCAATGGCCAGAAATTTCTTATCTTCTTTCCTCAATATCTTTCAATCCGTTCAACGAAATCCAAAAATTCCAAAAGCAAAGTTGTAGATCTCGGCGAGCTCTTCAAATCCATACGGTTGATCTATGCTATTGGACACGGATTCGCCAGAATCTGGCTTGGAAGCGTGGACGTATTTTATTGGATTGCGTGCAAACGGTAGAGAGTGGTGATGTGAAACTTGGTCCGTAGGTGGCTTTCAAGGTGGCGCATACACTGGTAGTCGCTGATCGAACTCTATGTGCCTCGAGTTGCGTGTGCACAGAAGAAAGTAGCGCGTGCGTGATGGGTTAGTAGGTTCATGGATAAGGAAGAAGAGGATGGTACGTTATTCTTTTTATGTATTAATTAATTATGTTATATTAAAATTTAAATCTTTTAACTCAAATAACTTTTGCATAAGAGCTCGGATTGACGGGCGGTTTTCTCCGTTGCTTTCGTATCGAAATTCCGGACACTTTGACACTTGTTTGGACGGATTTGGAGACTGTCAAATTTTTGGGTTTAAATCGATTTAAATTCGATTTAAATTCAAAAGGTGAGTGTTTTAACCCACTCACAACTTCTAAGTTTTCTTATGTTTGTTAAATTGATTTATGATATGAGTAGAAATTCATTTATGACCGTTTGGCATATTTTATTCATCATCTCAGTTAGATTGCATTTATTTAAATTAAATTATTATTTAATTTTATTATTGCATAAAAATTTGCAGTTAAAATTTATTTATTTGCATATAAACTGCTAGTTAAACAGTTATTAAATTTATTATTGAATATAAACTGTTAGTTAATACCTGTTGTTTATTACCTGTTATATTTTATATGCTATATATTGATGTTTTGTTCAAATTGGATGATTATAATAAATGGTTGATGATTGATATTTGGATGAATGGATGTTTATTTACATAAACCGCAAGTTATCATGCATTTCATTTCATTCGGGATTTCGGTTTGAAATGATATACAACCGTAATTTTTTATTTTTAAACTGCGGATTGAAATGATAAATATCCGTATTACTTGACCATAGAATAGAAAATTATATACAGGCACCGTGGTATATATATAATTATTTTTGAAATGATTTCTATGGTTTGGATAAGATACGGTTTACTAAATATTAATTTTGGATCTTATATAAAAAATTATTTTATATATACATATATTTAGTTAAATTATTGAATTTAAGCTATGTATGAATTTGTTAAATGAAAATAAATAAGTTGAATAATGGAGTTTGATAATTTATATTATATGTTTAAGTACAGGTTTAAGATCTTGTGTATATATAGAGTTAAACGATTTAAAATCAATTAAGATTGGGAGTTAAATTGGAAATTTATTTAGAATAGAGCTTAATTAAGAATTTAACTTCATAAGTTGATGTAAAATTTATTAACTTGAAATTTTAAAAAGGTATGATATCTATAGCTGAATTTTTATTCAAGATGAATTAAACGGATATTTCTAGCATAAATAAATTGAAGGAAATGATTAAGTTGTTAGTAATTGGAGTTTTATTTTAAATGATTTTTGATTTATTATGTAAACATTTCAAAAACTAAATAATTGGACAATGAATTATTGAATATAAATTTCCAACCTTAAGTTTTGAAATTGTTAAATATTCCAAGTTAGAAATATATTAAATTGAAGTGGTTTATTCAACTGAAAGTGAATTTAAAATTTATGGTTTAGACAAAAATTTTAAATGAATAAATTGTAAAGTCGCGGAAATTATTTTATAAAGAAATTTTAAATTCAAACTGTTTTATTTTATATACTGTTGAATATCCAAACCATTTAAGTTTTGAAAGTTATGGTAGTAAAACTATGGATTTCGAAGTATTATGTTGAAAGTTAAATTTCAAATAATTGGTTTCGAGGTATTATAAATCTTAAAAGTGGCATGATTTTGGAAAAGAAATATATTTGAAATAAAATGATATCATATTTATTTGGGTTTTAAAAGGAAATGATATCGTATTTATGGGTTTTGAAATGGATGATTTTATTCTGGTTTTGAAAGTATAATTATTTTTAAATGACCGCAGTGTTATAATAACATTTGGTTGTTGAAGAGACCGGGATCGGAAGTTGTCATACTCTCTGCCAACTCCGAAAACCACTTTAACAACCGTATACGCGGTGGAGATTCCAGAATGAAGTAGGTTGGTGGCGGCGTTTCCTTTAAGGTAAGTACGTGGACCCGACTCCCGTGAGTTGGCATAAGGTGGCTAAAATATGAGCGATTCTCGGGCCAAGGGGGTTAGCGCCCTTTATCGGACACTCCTCTACGATGCTATACTCTGACTTTGGATTGATTCGCTGGCCACCTTTACTTTTGATTTTAGGGGGAGTTTGTTCGAGGTGGGCGATAGCTGCGGCTATGTGTTACCACCAGCCTGGATGTGTAATTGGTATATCTACCCTGTCATTGCCTAGTTGTGCCGTGTCACCTACCCTATCGCGCCTTATACGATTTTGGTTTGTACTATACCTATGGAATGCCCTCTGACGACGCCCAATACGGGGGAGATTATGGCACTGCATAGACTATGGGAATATATTATGTGTTAAGGTGGAAAATGTAAAGCCTTAACGCTATATAAAAGTAAGTTTATTTTACAATTAGATACTATTATAATAGCGAAATATACTACATAGCAAATAGTTTAACGGATCCTTAGGAAATGTAAATCCCGAGCATCTCTTGAGTTACTACACTCATATTCATTTCTGTTAATTTAACTTACATAAGATCTTTTAGTTCTGACTCGAGTGTTTTGTCTTTTCAATTCGCTCGGGTCAGTCCTAGTGTTTCAGGATTTGAAGGTTTTCTGGAGGAAGAAGACGAAGATTTCATTTCTATTATTATTATATATTATATCCCACTACACTATTTAATTCCGCTGCATTGATATTTGTTGGTGTGTGAACTCTGATAATTATTGTACAAATCGAGAGAAAGGTTTTGTAAACAGTTTTATGAACTGTATATTTATTACTATATTTTGTCCTTCCCCTGTGAGATTCTATTTAGCTTTTCTCTTCTCTGTTTTTTATTTACCCCATAACAAAATCCGCCCTTCCGTATGGTTTGAATTGGCATGTGTGTCGATTTGAAGCGTGCGAAAAGGCGGGACGTTACATCTGGTATCAGAGCTTTGGTTTAGCGTTAAACCTTAGCTTTGTGGGGTCTGACTCTTTATTAATAGGGTAGAATACCCTATGGGATCGCTGAGAGTATATATATGAGAGAGCGTATTTGTTAGTGTTATAAAAGGGTTATTGTGTTAATCTGTTCCGTTTTGTATTTATAAATTCTGGTTGGTGCATGGGACGCTATGGCATCAATAGGGATTTCTAAACACTTAATAGGACAGACTGACATAATATTTGTTTTATATAGGTGAATGAAATAATTTTGCCTATTATATTTTCTATATATAAAATAAAAAAAATTCATATGATATCTATTTTTGGCTGCAATGGATTGGTTGTTAGGTAATAAAGTGTATAAATAATAATAGAAATAAGATTGAAAAATAAAATAAATGAAATTTGAAAATTTAGAACTTAAGATCCGGGGTTTTAAAATTTTCTCGAATAAATTTTGGAATATAATAATGTTGTTTATAAGTATTTTCTGATATAAATATTTTAATATAATTCGGAAGAATTGTTTTAAAGAAGATTTTGGAGAAAATGAGTTTTGTACTTTCCTCTCTGTCGTTGGAAAATAATTTCGGTGATGGCGGCCGCATTATCGACTTTCATTTTCGAGTTTCGAAGGGGGAAGGCCACTGCAGTAGTTTTACAGCAGATTCATTTTTGAAAAGTATATAAATTTTGAATTGTTTAAATATAATTAGAGATATATAAGTTGTAAGAATATTTAGCTATTATTTTAAAATAATTTGAAATTTAACCCGGTATTAAATTCTTAAATTTCCATTAATTAATTTTTCAATTATTGTAGTGAAATGGAAGGTAAGTAATTAATTATTGAAACCTCTAATTTAGGTAAGAGATTTAAGGCTAAGTTATAAAAGGAAATAAAAGGAAGTTGAAATTGTAAATTATAAGGAAAAGGGTAAAAATTTATTTAACAATGAATTAATTAAAGGGAATGGAACAAACTTGTATAACTTTCAAATTACACCCTTAAATAACATATATATAACTTACCAAATATTAAAAGTTGAAATGTTTAATAAGAGATTGTGATAGAATATTAGACAAGTAGAAATTTGAAATAATGAAAGTATTTAATGAAATTGCTGTTAAATGAGAATTTAATGTTATAAACTTAAGTTTAAATTGATAAATAAATGAAATGAAGTTGTGTAAATGAATGATAATGAACTTAAGTAAACATTTGAAGCTATTTATAAATAAAATTTGCAGGAAAATGAATATTATAATAAATAAATGAGGGCGTGCAATAATAAATGAATGAATAGTTATAACGAAATAAAGGGGAACTGGCATGACCTGAGTTAATGGAATTGAATAATTGTAAGTAATAAGTAAAAATAAATGAAGCAAACATTTAATGAGTAAATGTGAATTAAAAAGATAAATCACTGAATAAATAAAAAGAAAATCAAACAACAAAGTTATGAATTGAAATTAATAATAAGTTAAGTTGATTGTTGTTGTTTGGTTTATGGTTGTTTGGGCAAGGATACTTTAAAATTGGATTTGGGGTGAATGAATAATCTATTTAGTTTTATCTAAGACTGTTGAGTAAATGATGCGCTAGTAGTTTATTCTTTATTCCGTACAATTTAAAAGTTTTGAACCCGAACAGCTATTTGTTTGTTTGATTGAATGATTGCTTTGTATTTGTTGTGTATGTTGTTTGTTGAAATTGATGGTTGTTGTATTGATTTGTTGTTAGTGAATGAAACCACTTAAATATTTCACTTTATATAAATTGTTAACCGTTTGGATTTTATAAGTGAAATGCAGGTTATGGAAGCAATTGCTACTGCTTGTGGTTCCATAAATTAAGCGTAAATTGCCCGACAAATAGGTACGTTTCGAATTACGGTTATAGCCCTATTTTATATATTTTCTCGAGTTTGGAATATTATATTTGGGATAATATATGTAATATAATTGTTATATTTTGTGACGCCCCACCTCAATACCCACGCTAGCCAAGAACACTACGATGTAGTGTTGTCAACTAGCGCGGAGAATAAGGCTGTTGAGGAGCGACCATCCATGTGATTGCTTATCACACGGGGGCTATAAATAATCTTTGGAAACAAACATAGAAATAAGCATAACACAAATCAGTCACAGACATCCATATCACAAAGGCGGAAGAAGATATGAATATATAACTAACACATGAAAGTGTACATCAGAGTAGTGGTCAAAAAGATCTACAATAATACAAAAGAACAGCAACACGTGCTATACAAAAGAATACAACCATGAGTCTATATCTCAAGTGTATACAACAAAAACTGCTAATCTAAATAGTTAGCCAAAAGTCAGAGTAGCAAATCCCGGGAAGAAGTCAAGCAGAAGCACCTGTAACATCTCGGTCTGACCCGAGTATTATTTAAGAAAATAGTAAACGGATCAGTCTAGTTATAAATATCAGATGACATGATATAAAATAAAAGATATGGCATAAACATAAAATATCCATACTGACATACTACTATAAGTATGCAAATGATGATCAACAGAAGATCAATCAATAAGAGATAAATCAATATCACAAGAATCTTCTCAAAGATCCAAAGAGGGCATCATACCCTAAACTTGTACTCATAACAAGTCAATGACATAAATTCCAGAAATCAACACAAGAAATCCAGAAATCACAGCAAAAGGGAAAGAGGCCTATCACATGACGGTCCGAAGACCATGGGGAGCTACCCCATATGGGTGAGTCGGAATCACCCAGATGAGGTCTAGGCTAACCAAAAAGAAAAAAGGTATGTGTGAGTGGAATCACATAAATGGTGTCTAGCCTGACCTCGCAACGAAAAGTTATGTGTGAGTGGAATCACACAAATGGTGTCTAGGCTAACCAAAAAGCAAAAAGGTATGTGTGAGTGGAATCACACAAATGGTGTCTAGCCTAACCTTGCAAACAAAGAGACATCGCACAATTGCTAGTCTAAATAATAAAATGATTGTCATGATCAACGAGAAGTGTCAATTACAGTACGCTAGTAAATATATGAGCTTAGCATCATGTCCCATAACCACTAGCTTAACTTAAATATCTACGAACAAATTGTAGATCTCCACTAGAAAATTGTCACAAGAGATTCAATCGAACAAGTCCAAGAATTAACCGACGAAGTAAACGCAAGCGTTTCATACCACTTGTTTTACTAAGTCGTTTAATTAGATTTCTCATACGACTGAGGTAAATGTTTGTATATACTAATAGATTGGAAATCGGTTTAAGATAACGAGCTTTGTTATAAAATAGTGTTGAAATCATTTGAAGAAAGAGTTTTGATATTTACTACTAGTATAGAAAACCTTTATATTTTAAAGTGAAAAATCATAGAATTGATTGTAGAAACAATCAATCATAAAAATTCACATTCGAAGACGTGAATAAAATCCAAACAAACCGATAAAGAATCCATTGAAATAGATATTCAAAAATCCATAAAATCGACCGAGAAGCCCAAGATAGTTTGTCTCGAAAAATGGTCAACTCATCATCTCAACAAAGCAAGTTCTGTTGAATGTTTTTCAGATAAGATCCCCTACGGAGGGGGGGTCTAGGGGGGGTGGCAACCCCCCAAGGTGGGGGTGCGGGGGCAGCGCCCCGTCCAAAATGGTACGACCTAGTAAAGACCTAAGGGAGAATAGGATCGAGCGACCTAAGGGAGTAAAGGTCACGCGACTTAAAGGTTTTAAGGTCTAACGACCTAACACAAGACAAGTCCGAGCGACTCAAGAGGTCAAAAGGGAGTGCGTCCTATCAAGTCATCAGGACGAGCGACCTAACATAAGTAGCCAAGCGACCTAACTGGAGCGACCTAGAGGTCATACAACCCAACATAAGTAGCCAAGCGACCTAACTGGAGCGACCTAGAGGTCATACGACCTAACATAAGTAGCCAAGCGACCTAACTGGAGCGACCTAGAGGTCATACGACCTAAGGTCAAAAACAAGGTCACGCGACCTAAGGCCATGCGACCTAAAGGAGTAAGGGTCATGTGACCTAAAGGGATAAGGGTCATGCGACCTAAAGGGGTAAGGGTCATGCGACCTAAAGGGGAGCGGTCTATCTAGGTGAGTGAGGTCGAGCGACCTACGACCTAACGAGGTAAAGGCCTAACGACCTAGTGAAACACGCGACCTAAAGCCATCGTGTTACGGCCTAAAACCCACGAGTTACGACCTAACTCCTGGCCGAGCTAAGCAGTTAATAGGGGCGAGCGACCTAAGGGGCCAAGTGAATTAAGGCCTAGAACGACCTAAACGCGAGCGACCTAGGGTCAAACGACCTACGACCTAAAGTCCAACGACCTAATACCGAGGCGAACGACCTAAAGCATGCGAACGAGTTAAAGGCCAAAAACGAGCTAGCATTGCAGAACGACCTAAATGCACAATTTTACCAAAAACACTAAAAGTTGGAGTTTTTCGCCAATCCAATTCAAACCAAATGCAAATGTACATGCTAAAGTGATGCGGAATCATTCCCAACAGTCCAATATAGTTATAGACTAGAATTGTGAGATAAAAAATCTCACCTTTGCACCAAAAGTCAATGAAAATGAAGCTTTGAAGCAAAGCAAGAATCAATCCACTTCAAATCTCAACCCAAGAAGCTTGAATCCAATATCCTCTCTTTGAATTTGGAGTTGAATGATGGATTTGAAGTTGAAACCTAGGCTTGGAGTTTTAATTTCCCTTTCCACTCACCATTAATGCAAAAGCTTGAGTTGGTAGGAATTTATGAAGAGTGAGGAGAAGGAGGGAATTGGGCTTGAGTTATAAAGGCTAAACTAACCCAAAGTCCAAAGCGGGAAAAGTTAGTGAAATTCCACTAACTCCAAACCTATCAATGTTTATACTTAAAAAGATTACAAACGTCATTTTGAACTCAATGGAAGTGGTCTCGAGTCCTGATTTGATCGTATGCAAAAGGTAGCTTTTTGGACCAAAATCAGACTAACGCTAAAAGATTTAAATAAAAATATTTTAATATAAAAATCGATAAATATGCGGTGTGTTACATATTTGGATATTATATTTTCTCTCGAGCCTCTCGGTACGAGGGAGACTCTGCCTTAATGTTTCGTAAATTTTTGGACTTAGAAATTTTTGAAATATTTTCCAAACTTTATTTATTCAAGTATAAAAAGATATAATAATTATAAAATGGGTATATTTTATTTAAAGTAATAATTTTTGTAAATTATTGTTTATAAGTTAATATTTTGAATAAGATGTATTGTTTATTTAATTCTTCCTTCTCCCTTCTTTTTCCTTTTCGGGGATGAAATTTTTTGAGTGAGGGAGAGTGTAACGACTCGTAAATTTCATGCATTTAATTTGGTTGAATTAATGAGCTTTGTTATTAAATTTAGTAGAAAAAAAACTTTACAAACGAATATTGAAATGAATGTTAAATTAAAATATATAAATGGTGACTTAAAACCTATTTACTAGCAATTTGAATAAATTTCAATAAACGAAATGGGGTAAGTAATATACCTGGATATAAATTCATTTAAAGGGAATTTATTTAATATGTTAATGTAAAGTTAGAAAATATTGGAATAAATGATAATTCCATTCATATTTGTAAGAAGTTATTATAAGTTACATGTTTGGATAGAATCAATAATTGATGAATTAAATGGTAAGTAATTAGAATTTAATCCTATAAAATTTGGAAACCGAATGTAATGAAAGTAATAAGGTTAGTGCAATATCCATTAATGAATGGAATGAAATGGGACTAATATAAATGTATATTAGGTTATAAATCAATTTGAATGAAAAAAAAGAACGTAAATATTGATTGATGAATAAATATACAAGTATATTAAAGGTTATAATAGTGGGTTACTAGTAAATTCTCTCATTTACCAATAAAGATAATTGGATGTGCCTTAATGATAATTAATAACCTAACGGAAAAGACTAAATGTATTCATTAGAATATTAATTGCAATTGGATAGGGATTTTAAGTAACAATGTTAATGCAAGGTAAGTAATGCTAAAGTAAAGCCAATAATAATGAATAGTGATTAATTAAAAATTTGTAACATATATTATAAATTACCTGCTTATTTGTTAATGGAATTAGAAGTTGTAATAAGTGATAATAAAATGAATGAATGTCACACTAATGGAAAATGAAATAACGTTCGTTTAAATGTTGAGAAATTATAGGGTCGTATTTATTATAAGCGCTACTTTAATAATTATGATTAATGGTGAAATTAATACAAGAAGTATGTAAAGTAATAACTAAGAAAGGTAATACGTTATAAATTGATTATGACCTAAACTTAAGTGTAAGTTAAAGGTTGAAATTGAATCTAATCCACTCAATTGGAAACTTATCAAAATAAATTGGATTCAATGTATAATAAAGAGGTTATTTTAAGAAATTGAAATAAATTCTATAATTGGTAAATTAAGTTACTTTAAATAGAGATGGGAATTGGTTTAAAGAATTATAAATTAATAAGTAATACAAGGTGATAAAATTTATGAATTATAGAATTTGAATTTTTAATAGTGAGTTGATTTATTTAATTTATAATAATTGGATTTATTGCAAATGAATGAAATCAAATATTTAACTATTACGTTAATGTAAAAATTAAGTTGAAATTTGGAAATATTTAAGTGATAATTTTAAATCCAATGGTAAACTCTTCTATTTGGAATTTTGAAGGGAATAATTATGGGTAAATTCAATTTAATGGAAATTTTGGAAATTTATCTATAATTTTAAATTTTTTGAAATTGAAGATTTCTATTGATTAATCTTTAATAAATTGACTTTTAAAAATTGTTAAATCATTGTAAATGTTTGAAAATTTTAAAGTGATAAAGATTGCAAATTTTAGAATTTTTAACGCGAAATTTGATTTAATTAATTTACTTTAAACTTATTTAATTAATATAAAAATAGCCATTTTGGCCACTACTTGGATTTAAACGAAACCAGTTTCGTTGGATCCGTAATAGTGAATAATTGTAAGATTTCAAATTTCGTAGTAATCGGACTTATCATTTGGTCGTGCGAGCTTGAAACGCATAGAAATTAATTTAAAGGAATACGATAAAATAAATTAACTTTGAAAAGCTATCTTCCACATATGATAGAATTAGGCCTCGAAACTAGTTTCATTGCGTTCGGAACGGGGGTAAAACATTATAAACGCCTAGCGGCACGTCTCGATTGGAGTTGGACGATTTTGGACCTACCTATATAAATACGCACGCAAACCGAGACAGTTTTATTATTATTTTATTTCAGAAACCCTAATTCTATACCATGGCCGCCACTTATTCAATGGCCAGAAATTATTTATCTTCTTTCCTCTATATCTTTCAATCTGTTAAACGAAATCGAAAAATTCCAAGAGCAAAGTTGTAAATCTCGACGAGCTCTTCAAATCCATATGGTTGATCTATGCTACTGGACCACGGATTCGCCAGAATCTGGCTTGGAAGCGTGGACGTATTTTCTTGGATTGCGTGCAAACGGTAGCTAGTAGTGATGTGAAACTTGATCCATAGGTGGCTCTCAAGGTGGCGCACACACTGGTAGTCGCTGATCGAACTCTATATGTCTCGAGTTGCGTGCGCACGGAAGCAAGTGGCGCATGCGTGATGGGTTAGTAGGTTCGTGGATAAGGAAGAAGAGGATGGTACGTTATTTTTTTTATGTATTAATTAACTATGTTATATTAAAATTTAAATCTTTTAACTAAAATAACTTTTGCATACGAGCTCGGAATGACGCGCGATTTTCTCCATTCCGTTCGTATCGAAATTCCGGACACTTTGACGCTAGTTTGGGCGGATTTGAAGACAGTCAAATTTTTGGGTTTAAATCGGATTTAAATTCGATTTAAATTCAAAAGGTGAGTGTTTTAACCCACTCACAACTTCTAAGTTTTCTTATTTTTGTTAAATTGATTTATGATATGAGTAGAAATTCATTTATGACGGTTTGTCATATTTTATTCATCATCTCAGCTAGATTGCATTTATTTAAATTTAATTGTTATTTAATTTTATTATTGCATAAAAATTACAGTTAAAATTTATTTGTTTGCATATAAACTGCTAGTTAAACAGTTATTAAATTTATTATTGAATATAAACTGTTAGTTATTACCTGTTATATTTTATATGCTATATATTGATGTTTTGTTCAAATTGGATGATGATTATAATAAATGGTTGATGATTGATATTTGGATGAATGGATGTTTATTTACATAAACTACAAGTTATCATGCATTTCATTTCATTCAGGATTGCGGTTTGAAATGATATACAACCGTAATTTTTTATTTTTAAATTGCGGATTGAAATGACAAATATCTATATCACTTGACCATAAGATAGAAAATTATATACAGGCACCGCGGTATATATATAATTATTTTTGAAATGATTTCAATGGTTTGGATAAGATACGGTTTACTAAATATTAATTTTGGATCTTATATAAAAATCTTATTTTATATATACATATATATAGTTAAATTATTGAATTTAAGCTATGTGTGAATTTGTTAAATGAAAATAAATAAGTTGAATAATGGAGTTTGATAATTTATATTATATGTTTAAGTACAAGTTTAAGATCTCTTGTATATATAGAGTTAAATGATTTAAAATCAATTAAGATTGGGAGTTAAATTGGAAATTTATTTAGAATAGAGCTTAATTAGGAATTTAACTTCATAAGTTGATGTAAAATTTATTAACTTGAAATTATAAAAAGGTATGATATCTATAACTGGATTTTTATTCAAGATGAATTAAACGGATATTTCTAGCATAAATAAATTGAAGGAAATGATTAAGTTGTTAGTAATTGGAGTTTTATTTTAAATGATTTTTGATTTATTATGTAAACATTTCAAAAACTAAATAATAGGACAATGAATTGTTGAATATAAATTTCCAACCTTAAGTTTTGAAATTGTTAAATACTCCAAGTTAGAATATATTAAATTGAAGTGGTTTATTCAAGTGAAAGTGAATTTAAAATTTATGGTTTAGACTAAATTTTTAAATGAATAAATTGTAAAGTCGCGGAAATTATTTCATAAAGAAATTTTAAATTCAAACTGTTTTATTTTATATACTGTTGAATATCCAAACCATTTAAGTTTTGAAAGTTATAATTTTATAACTATGGATTTCGTAGTATTATGTTGAAAGTTAAATTTCAAATAATTGGTTTCGAGGTATTATAAATCTTAAAAGTGACGTGATTTTGGAAAAGAAATATATTTGAAATAAAATGATATCATATTTATTTGGATTTTAAATGGATCATATTTATGGGTTTTGAAATGGATAACTTTATTCTGGTTTTGAAAGTATAATTATTTTTAAATGACCGCTGTGTTATAATAATGTTTGGTTGTTAAAGAGACCGGAATCGGATGTAACAGCCCGCTATTTTGGACCATTCAAATCGACAATAAAACCATACATGTCCGAATTGAATAATTCAAAATATCGAATTGTTAATAAAATTTAGCAAAACTTAAAATATACAGTAAATAAATCAATCGTAGATCACTTACACAGAGTAATACAATGCAGCGGAATAGATAAAGAATAGTAGTTCATGAAGCTACTATATACCTCAGCGTTAGAAATAAAATACAGTCGAATAGTTCAAATGCCATGAAGTCTCCAATGCAACAGATGGCTTCTCTGAACAAATCAACTAGATGACTGAAGGGATAGATAGCTGGATCTTCTAGCAAAGCTCCAACTTCGAAGGTGAGTCTCAAATGCTGTATCTCTCAGTCTGACCCGAGCGTAAAGAAAAACACAAAACACTCGAGTCAGGATTAACATTCTTATATCTATAAATCTAACTCACGTGAGATATCAACTGAAATATAATTAACTTAGAGGATGTTTGGGATAACCATCCTCTAAGGGTCCATGGAACTATCTAAAAGATAGAAATATACACTATAACACCGTAGTCTTTTCAACTTAAATTGTACTTCAAAACCAAATATCATTTTCACTTCAAATATCTCTATACTTCCCAAATAGTATTTTTATATATTAAATAATTTGTACAGTAAAGTAATTTCAATTCCCTCAACTTAACAAATCGTTTAACATCAACCCGACCATCCCATTTAAATCTATTTCAATCTTAATTTATTAATTTAAATTCAACTCAATTTCTAAAATAACCACTTCAATTTTATCGATCTCAAATTTGGATTTGAAATCACAAAATACCCTTTATATTCAATATATTTCAAAACTTTAAGTATTCAACGTTTCAAACTAACTTTTTAATCAATTTAGTTTCTAAATAATAAATTCAACTATACTGATTTCAAATACATATCTGAATCTCAAAATAAACCATTTAAATCCCAATATAGTTCAAAGCTTTAATATTTAATTAAATGTTCAATTTAATAGTTCCATATAGATCTCGATTTAACCTCATTATTATCTAGTCTTAAAATAATCCCTCATTAGATACAATATCATTAAGTAACCTAAAATTACATTTTACTCAATATTTCCTTTAATTTATTTAAACGTGAAATATTCATTAAATCACTTAAATAAAAATCCAGTTACAAAATCATACCCTTAAATTTCCCATTCAATAATTTCAAATTGATTTAATTGAATAAATCCTTATTTAAATACCATTTAGATAAACCCACATTTATCTCCCAATCTTAGTAGATTGCAGAATACTTTTTGGAATAAAATTTACATAAATATTTAACATAATTTATGTATTAAATCAAATTTTGACTAAATTAAATATTATTAAATCTATATATCACTACCCTTTATATATAAAAAAATTTAAGGATTAACATTTAATAAGACCATATATTTCTTTCCAAAACAATGAATTAAATTTCAAAATATTTATATATATGGACCAACGATGTCTGTACATATTTCTTATCATATGGTCAAGTGTTACGGATATTTATCATTTCAATCTGTACACTAAATGTATACGGGTAGATAGCATTTCAACCCGTAATCCCAATTCAATTAAATGAAAATCGCTTGGGTTTATCATTTCAACCCATAACGATTTTCTCCTATTCTAAAGTCTGTTCGGTTATGTGTCATTTCAACCCATAGTGATTTCTATACTAACAGGGAACTTGCAGAGTGATAACAGATATATAAATAATAATAACAACAGGCATATATCATCAAAATAAATATATAAACAATAGGATATGGTGTCATATCCCATAAGTGAATAGTTACAGATAATAGCATATATAACAATTTAAATAACTACAGCCTCATATTTCAATTGTCGTCCCAATTGAAATCAAATTTAGTAAATAAAGAACGTTAATCGTGAGTGATTTATCACCTTTCGAGGCTAGATAGATTGGACAAAGAATTGAGCTGCGCTGGATCACGATCTAGACATCGAACAAATCCAAACAAAATTTTCAAAGCGAAGCAAGATTGGCACGAATACGACGGACAACTGATAAATAGAGATCGATGAAAATAGATCAGAAACTGCTTTATGTAGACCGAAATGAAATACAAATATTATTCTATTATATTACTCTCTTAACCAATATTAGTTTTGAAACGCATTAAAATTACATATACATACATACGTTTTCAAACAAATGCAAATAATAGAAAACTGCAAAACTATGTTTAAAACCAATATTAACATAATTTTTTTTTATAATCATATTTAAATCAACATTTAAGTCAACATTCCACATTATTATTGTTAAGACCAATATCGACTTTCCTTTATTTGCTGAAACACTACACACCTTATACTTGATATAAATTTACCTTTTGCAAAATATTTATAAGAAAGAGAAGGGCGAGAGCACAGCTCCAACTTAATTTAACAATTTAAATTCCAGTATTTTCTTTAATATTAAAACAGGCTTTAGGCATTTCTTACATGGTAACACTTACATTAAACTTTCTTTATCATCTTAAAAATATCAATGTCAAATTTTAACCCATATAGTCACTAGTATAAACTTACATTTTAAAACAACAGATCTTAGATCTTATAAAACTGTATTTGTATAATAATTCATCTCTGGACAGACACACAAACTAACATAAAATATATTATACTATATATTCTCCCCAAAATTTTATAACTCTACAACTATATTTTAAACAACAGAAGGAAAATTAAAACCCATGCAAACTCTACCTATATATCAAACTTATGTTTTATAACTTACTGTATATTAATATGTTTATAAATGTATACTGTCCCACAATATATATATTATAAAATTAACACCTTTTTATAAACAATACAATATAAAATTAACACCTTTCTTTTTTTTATATAAAAATCTTACATACTGTAACATATATGCAGACTGCTAAACATCTTATATTATATATAAACCGTATGAAATAACCCAATGTATATTCAAAAGTCAGACTATACAAATTTGAATAAATACTCATATAAAACTAACCATAGAACAAATGCAAATGTTTATAACTTTAGATTTAATGTATACTTGCGCTGCACTATATAAACATACTTATAATATAAAATATATACTTGAAGCATGTTATGCTTAAAATAAAGGAAAAGCAAAAGCAATATAAACAATAATAAAACAAAAGAAAAGGATGAAAAAGAAGAAGAAAAAGAAAGAAATAAGAAGAAAAAAAAAATTAGTGCAGCCATTTACCTACAGAAGAAGCTTCACACGCAAGAGAGGAGATGAAGGTCTATTGATATGGAGTAGGGTATGTACGAGTGATTTGTATTTATAAGAGAAGCCTCACATTGATAAAGTGGAAAGAAATTTTGTTTAAAGTGGCAAGAAATAAAGATAGTAATGGCTAGAGGAAATTTAAGAATTTATTCCTATAAATTAAGGAGAAGTAAAAAAAGAAAGAGGAAATAAATTAAAACAAATACATAAAGATTAAATGCTGGTGAACAGAGAAAATAAAATGAAACAAATATGTATATAAACATTGAATGCTGGTGAAAAGAGAAAATAAATTAAAACGAATATGTATAAAGATTGAATGCACATGTATAGAGAAAATGAATTAAAACAAATATGTATAAAGATTGAGTGTTGGTGAAAAAAGGAAATAAATTAAAACAAATAAGAAGAGAATGGATTGATTTAAAGGAAAGGCAATGAATGATTTAGAAATAAATAAATGTAAAACGTATACGTTTTAATTTCAAAAAGGAAAGAAATAAATACGGGGATGGCAACAGTCAAAATGCACGTTTCTTAAATATAAAGGTAGGTCTGCATCTGATATGTGAACGTGCTATATGACTTTATATAATATTTACAAAGCTCTCTCCTCTTTTAATATTAATTTGAGGGCAACGAATAGCATACAGAGAAAAAAGAAGATGCAATCTATGCTATACTATATATATATATGTATATATATATATATATATATATATATATTCCTAGAAACACGGAAACGAAGAGGTAAAAGAGGGAAGTGAAAGAGGCGTATAAATGAATGGTAAATAAATTTAGATTTCAAATGAAATAAATGGAACAGCAGAGATTAAAGTATGGATGTAAATCCTAAAATAATAAAAAGCAACGGTTATATGTTGATTAAGAAAAATAATTAAAACAATTAATGGCTTAAATGGAGCAGCATGTTTCAAATTTTTGAAATGCAAAAGAAATGTACACTATAAATATAAAGTTTTCAAAAGCAAAAGAAACGTAAAGCTGTCCATTAATTCATCAAAACGTTATTTAAGTAATAAATTGAAATGAAAAAAAAAAGTAATTGTAACGGTCAATAGTTGATTTAGCTATACACTTAAAGCAATAAATTTTTGTTTGTTTGTACAACACATAATGAGTTTTGAAAGTCAAGGATATAAAAATGGATAGAAGGAAAGAAATCAGGAAATTTTGTGAGCAATAGCTTTCCAAGGAAAGGTAGGCTTACATTATATATACATGCTGAGATGATTAGGCACGTTCAAAAATTTTGAAGCAAATGAAGGAATTGGAAATAAAAAAAATGAAAGAAATTTGAAAAGTCCGTAGCTTTGATTTAGCCAAAATTTATTAAAGCTATTTACTAGGAAGGTTGGAACCGAAATAATAGGGAGAGGAAGGCACATTAAATTTGATGACAAAGTTGTTTTCAGATCTATAAGCAAGTGGTTTATATATTATAGGCCTTATGAAAGCGAGGGAAGGAACGGATGCTACTAGCTTGATGATTTGAGATTCTTTCAAGCGTTAAAAACAAAAATAAAGAGAGACCAGAATAAGCGCACCACCATAAATATAAATATACGCTTCAATTGCAAAAGAAACGTATAGAGAAAATTATGGGTAGTGGGAAAGGTAAAGTCAGTGCATGAAACTACAAGGAATAATAAAAGCAAGGTCGATGATCTCAAATTTATTAATGGTTACGAATGGAAAAGTCTACCTGGATTGGAAAAGTATTAAGCAATAGAAATCTTTAATGGTAGTAAAAAGAAACCGTTACGCACTGATTCAGAAATCAATTAAAGCAATTAATAGCTTGAATTGGACAGCACGTTTTCTCAATTAAATAAACTTCCATAAAATTATTTGAAAATTTAAAATCTGCTATATTTAAATATACGTATTCTAAATATATAAACATTTTATTTAAAAATTCAATTATTATAAGATTACACAAATATTCAATTAAATACGTTATAGAATCAATTAAAATTGTTAAAATTTTCCGGGTCGTTACATCGGAAGTTGTCATACTCTCTGCCAACTCCGAAAACCACTTTAACAACCGTGTACGCGGTGGAGATTCCAGAATGAAGTAGGTTGGTGGCGGCGTTTTCTTTAAGGTAAATACGTAGACCCGACTCCCGTGAGTTGGCATAAGTGGCTAAAACAGGAGCGATTCTCAGGCAAAGGGGGTTAGCGCCCTTTATCGGACACTCCTCTTCGATACTATACTCTGCTTTGGATTGATTCGGTGGGCACCTTTACTTTTGATTTTAGGGGGAGTTTGTTCGAGGTGGGCGATAGCTGCCTCTATGCGTTACCACCAGCCCGGATGCGTAATTGGTATATCTACCTGGCATTGCCTAGTTGTGTCGTGTCACCTACCCTATCGCGCCTTATACGATTTTGGTTTGTACCACACCTATGGAGTGCCCTCTGACGACGTCTAGTACGGGGGAGATTACGTTACTGTATAGGCTATGGGAATATATTATGTGTTAAGGTGGAAAATGTAAAGCCTTAATGCTATTTAAAAGTAAGTTTATTTTACAATTAGACACTATTATAATAGCGAAATATACTACATAGTAAATAGTTTAACGGATCCTTAGGAGATGTAAATCCCGAGCATCTCTTGAGTTACTGCACTCATATTCATTTCTGTTAATTTAACTTACATAAGATCTTTTAGTTCTGACTCGAGTGTTTTGTCTTTTCAATTTGCTCGGGTCAGTCCGAGCGTTTTAGGATTTGAAGATTTTCTGGAGGAAGAAGACGAAGATTTCATTTCTATTATTATTATATATTATATCTCACTACACTATTTAATTCCGTTGCATTGATATTTATTGGTATGTGAACTCTGATAATTATTGTACAAATCGAGAGAAAGGTTTTGTAAACAGTTTTATGAACTGTATATTTATTATTATATTTTGTCCTTCCGCTGTGAGATTCTATTTAGTTTTTCTCTTCTCTGTTTTTTATTTACCCCATAACAAAATCCGCCCTTCCGTATGGTTTGAATTGGCACGTGTGTCGATTTGAAGTGTGTGAAAAGGCGGGACGTTACAGTTGTTGTAATAATTATTTGTAAAGAATTAACTTACAAATATTACAAAATGTATAATGCTGACAATTGGTGTTGTTACCAATTTAACTGATCAATTTCAAATAAATGTCAACAAAATGTTACATTGATGTGTAATAAACCAAATTGTAGAACGTAATAAAAAGAAATAGAAATGTTAATTGTATTCATAATGTAATGATTGCTTTAATAGTAAGGAGTGAAAATCAAAATAAAAGAATAAAATGAATAAGTTTTGTAAAAGAGTAAAAATATGCTTATTTATTTGAAATGTCTGTTAGCTGAAAGATTGATTGTAGAGATGAGTAACTATTATTTAGTGTGTGTAATTACTATTTGTATCAATAATGTAAATATGTTTAAATTACTATTAGATAGGAAAAATTGTTTTACTTCTCATTACATTCGTTTAGTCCATTTTGAAACTTAATCAACTGAAATGAATGTAACTGAAAATTTCTAATTAATAGGAGAGGGAATACTAATTGTAAATTAACAGGTGCAATTAAAAGCAGCTTATGTTTTGTGAAAATATAAGGAATGTTTTGATTCAATGAAAAAAAAACGTTTACATCAAATAAAATGAAGGTTTCATCTGTGAATGTAGGTTTAATTTCATTAAAATAAAGAATAGAAAGATTGATTTTAAAGAAAGAAATATATGCTTATTTGAACTGTTTTTAGCTTATAGACTGATTACAAGAATAGGAAAATAATCTATTTATTACTCTTGTGTATAAACAATAAATTTATAAACGTGTTTAAATAAACAATTATTCTATTTTTTTTTCATTTTAGTTGTCTGTTTTAAAATTTATCTTTGTAAGTAACTGCAATTAATGTAATTCAAATGTTTTAATTAAAAGGAAAGGAAACATTGATTGCAATTAATAGATTTAATAAAAGAAATGCACGTTTTGTGTTAAACAAAAAGG
The DNA here is from genome assembly GCA_030765085.1 of Allium cepa. Lineage (NCBI taxonomy): Eukaryota > Viridiplantae > Streptophyta > Magnoliopsida > Asparagales > Amaryllidaceae > Allium > Allium cepa. The sequence continues at coordinate 623,049,463 of CM060938.1, read as the reverse complement.
GTGTTTTAATTGTAATAAGAGATCATTTTGGGAAAAACAAATCAAATGTTTTCATTTTTAAGGTAAGTATAAAAATTTATTATGCGTAGAAAAAAAAACCGAAATGCGTAGAAATTCGAATATTACTTGAGTTAATGAAGTTAATTTGGTTTCGTTTCAAAAAAAAATGAATTTGAAAATCTTTTATTATTAATTTTTTCACGAACGTTTTAAAATAGTTACCTTACTATTAATACTTGATCCGTTTATTTCTTTAATACCTGAGCACTTTTAGGTTGTATTTAATTCTTGCCACCTCATTTTCACGTATACAAAATTCTACTTTCGTTTTGCAAACTATTCCATTCCTACATACATTTCCTTATGTATTATTAATACCTGAAGCTTTAATAATAAAACGTGACATTCATTTTGTCACTCCACATTCATTTCCTAATTATAAATAACCTACATCTTATTTCTTCTTTCTCCTAACATCTCATATTCTAAAGCTCTTATTCTTGCAAATCCAAAAGCATTCTTTTATTAAAATGATTTTTTTTTCATTTTCGTACACTTCCGGTCCTCATCTTAGTTGTACTTCAATCTTTTCCTGAAGCCTCATCTTGAGAAAACGTAAGTATTAAAATTTGTTTATTTATATATATTTTTAACGCGTACTAATTTTTATTTTAATAATATTTCTCGTAACATGAATATCTTTTGCATATAAACTTTGATTCACGCGCGATTTCTTCTGTTGGATTCAAATTTATATTCCGGACAACATGAAATTGATTTAGTTGAATTTGGAGATTGTTGAGTTTTGCGCTTCTGTTTGGATTTTTATGGGCTAAAATCAAAGATGAGTATTTTAACCCACTCACAACTTCTAAGATTTCTTATGTTTGTTAAATTCATTTATGATGTGATTCGAAATTTATTTATAGCTGTTTGGCATATATTTCATCATTATCTCAGTTAATTTGCATTTATTTAGTTAACTTGTTATTTAATTTATTAATGCATATAAACTACCAGTTAAATTATTATTTAATTTATTTTGCATAATAAACTGCCAGTAAATGCCTATTATTTATTACTAGTTATAAATTGATGTATTGTTTGAATTGGATGATGATTGTGATAAATGGATGTATGATTTTATGATGGATGAATGGATGCTGTATTTTATATTGTATAAACTGCAAGTTACTATGCATTTTCATTTCATTTGGGATTGCAGTTTGAAATGATATATAACCGTAATTTTTATTTTAAATTACGGATTGAAATGATAAATATCTGTATCACTTGATCATAAGATAGAAATTATATACAGGCACCACGGTATATATATATAAAATTATTTTTTTGAAATAATTTTTCTATGGTTTTGTTAAGAAATATATATATATGGTTTTATGAGATATTGATTTCGGATATTTGATAAAGGTTATTTTATATATAGTTAAATTCTTGGTTTTAAGCTATGTATAAAATTGTTCAAAGTATGAAGTAAGTTTAATACTAAAGTTGATTTTATTAAAATATATTATTGATATGTATTTACTTTAAATATATTCTAATGTAGAGTTTTTATTGATTTTTATAAATCAAAGTTGAGAAGATAGTTTTGAAATTAATTTGAGATTTTATTTAATTAAGTTCTTATTGAAATTTGGATTTAAAAAGAATATGGTGTTATAACTAAATTCGGGTTTAAGATGATTTAAGTGAATATATCTAGTCTAAATAAATTGAGGAATATCCAATTATTGAATTTGAAAGTTTTATTTAAAGGATACTGGATTTATTAAGTAAGTATTTCAAAGCTAAATAATAGTAAAGTGAATTGGCATATATATGTGAATTTAAAGTTTATTTTTGAAATGGTGGAATATTTAAAACTTTGAAATAAATGGAAATTTAAATGGTTTATTTGGGAATTCAAATCTGTATTTGGAATTGATTTGAGAAATTTTAAAAGCTAATTTACTTTATAAAGTAATTTATTTTAAACCATTTAAGTATCGAAATGTATGTTTGAAGCTATGGGTTTATGTTATATATATTTGAAAGTACTATGATTTTTGAAAAAGATATATTTGAAATAAAAATGATATCATATTGATTTGGGTTTTAAAATAGAAATGATGTCGTAAGTATATGGTTTTGAAATGGATATTTTATTTTGGTTTAAAGTATAAACTATTTTGAAAAGACCGCGGTGTTATAATAATGATTGGTTGTTAAAGTGACCGGGATCAGAGTTGTCATACTCTCTGCCAACTCCAAAAAACACTTTAATAACCGTGTACGCGGTGGAGATTCCAGAATGAAGTAGGATGGTGGCGGCGTTTCCTTTGAGGTAAATACGTGGACTCGACTCCTGTGAGTTGGCATAAGATGGCTAAAACAGGAGCGATCGCCGGTTAAGAAGGTAGCACCTTTTATCGGACACATCCTTTCGCTATTCTACTCTGACTTTGGATTTTTCGGTGGCCACTTTTGATTTTTGATTTTGAGGGTGTTGTTCGAGGCAGGCGGTAGTAGCTGCTACGCGTTACCACCGACCCGAAAGTGTAATTGGTATATCTACCCTGGCATTGCCTAGTTGTGCCGTGTCACCTACCCTAGCGTGCCTTATACTATTTTGTTTTGTACCATACCTATGGAGTGCCCTCTGACGATGCCCAGTACGGGGTAGATTACGGTACTGTATAGACTATGGGAATATATTATGTGTTAAGGGGAATATTGGGTCACTCCTTAATGCTATTTTGAAGTAAGTTTATTTTACTAATAGACACTATTATAATAGTGAAATATTACTACATAGTAAATAGTTTAACGGATCCTTAGGAGGTGTGAATCCCGAGCATCTTGTAAGTTACTGCACTCATATTTATTTCTCTTGATTTAACTTACATAAGATCTTTTAGTTCTAACTCGAGTGTTTTGTCCTTTTAATTCGCTCGGGTCAGTCCGAGCATTTCAGGATCGAAGGCTTTATATCTGGAGGTCGAAGATGAAGATTTTATTTCTATTACCTATTATTTTATTCCACTACACTATTGTATTCCGCTGCATTATTGATATTCTATGGTATGTATAACTCTGATATATATTGTAAGTAAAATTAAATATTTCGAAAAGCAGCTTCATGAACTGTTTATATTTGATTATTATATTTTATCCTTCCGCTGTGAGATTCTGTTTGTTTTATTTCTTTCTTGTTTTTTTACCCCATAACAATCCGCCCTTCCGTATAGTTTGAATTGGAACATGTGTTGATTTAAAGCGTGCGAAAAGGCAGGATGTTACAAATTTGAACCGGTTCAAATTAAAATAAAAAAGAAATAAAGAGCGCAATGGAATCCACGATACGGCAGAGGGGTCGTTGCCATTGGCGAGGCGCGTTTGGTTTGTGGCTCGCGATGGCGTTTGCTTTCGACGTGGAGAAGTGGCGCTGCGTTCGGCTAGGTTAGTCGCGATGGGGAGTTGACGTGATGCCTAGAAGCGGGGGCGAGCTCGGCAGGCAGGGAGCCCGGATCCCTGTTCGAGCATGTAGTATGGTGGTGTCGGTCATGATTTTTTTAGGCTGTGTACGATTCTAAGAGCTGTAAGGTATTATTGTTTTTATTGAATTTATATATGTGTTCATAAGAAATAATTTACAGTGAGGAAAAGTTTTAAAAATCATATATATATATATATATATATATATATTAAAGAAGGAAATTTGTATAGAAAGTAAATCTCTTTTTTGCTGTTTACAGAAAAGAAATACAAATATGAATAAATATATAAATACACTTGCATGTTTTAATATACTTAGATAAATGGAAATTTTATATAGATAAGATTTGGAAATATAGGAAGTTTTAAAATGTTTAAACTTCATGTAAATTTGGATTTTTTAAAAACCTATATATATTATTTTGTATGCAGTTTGAAAATGAAGAAAAATAAAATACAATTTACTAGGTTATGTTAAAAAAATAATTTATTAAGGTGATTAATTTATTTAGTAAACTTATTTAATTATTTTAGTTACTAAAAATAATCTATTAAAGGAGAATTAGTTTAAGTTAAATTATTAGTTCAAAATTAAATCAATAGTTAATGATATATTATCGATTCGACTATTTCAAATATTAATAAACCGTATAATGTTTATACAAGGTCTGAAATCGTGGAGAGACAAGCCGGTTTGAATCGGACTGCAAATTAAAATCAAAGGTGTGTTAATCTCACTCATTTGGATTACCCTTAATTTAATAAAAATTAAATTATTTGTTGGTTGCTTGAATTGATGATTTACTATTAATTCGGATGTGATCATATATATATATATATATTGGAGCGATTGATATTCCCGCATTATATAGCGGATGACACACTATGCGCCATGTAACAACCCAAAAATTGTAATAAATATTTTAATTCATTTTATTTAAAAACTTTGGTGTTTAAATATTTAAATATTTAATTTTGGAAATTTTCCTGAATTGGTTATAAATCATTTGCCCAATTTTATTAAATATAAACAATTTCTGGAATTTTAGATTTTGGGTCAAATTTTGACTCTAATTGGAATTTTAAAATTTAAATTCTAACTCTTAATCTTTTATTTAAACTATATATATTTACAACATTTGTTCCACTTTTCTTTCATTTAATTTGGATATAAACTTTGTAAATTAAGTAATAAACAATGTTGTAAAAAGCAATTAATTTATACGTTTCTTTTATATGTTTCTACATCTATTTTCTTATTTGTTTCTTTGGTGTTATATAAACAGTACGTTATTTATTGAATTGTTCTTTGACATATATTTTATTAAATAAATAGGAAACAAATAAATATAAGATACGTTACTTTGATTTTTATTTTGGGCTTGCATTTCAATTTATCTCTTGCCTTTAAAATACACATCCCTTTGATTCCATGCCTTAGCCATTCAAATCAACAACCGTACATTTCAAAAAGAAAAGAATTAAAACCCTAGCCGTCTATTTTCCTTGCAATTCACGTGTAATTTTCATCTCATTCAACTTTCAATTTACTTCTCTTTGTTTAATAGGAATAAAATCCTTAAATTCCTCTAGCCGTTTAAATTATTTATTTCTTGCCGTTCTTTCCACTAAATCAATGTGAAACTTCTCTGTTAAGTACAAACTCACGTACAATACATTACCACATCTCATTTGACTTTCATCTTCTCGCGTGAAGATCTCCTTTGTAAGTAATGGTTGCTTTTTTTTTTATTTTCTTTTTCTTCTTTCTTTGTTTTTCGTTTATTTGTATCGCCTACTTCACCAAGTGCTCGGCCTATCCACCTTTCACGACCGGCCTGCACCCCTCCACCACCACCAGTACGGCCTCCTCCAGATCTGGCCGAGAAATTCATGTGCAGTTCACCACAAACCCTATAGCAAAGCCTTACCGATCCATTATATTTCCTCCACCATCAAGTGAAGCCGCAGCCACCTCCTCCAGCCTGCAACGCCGCCTCTGACCTTAGCCGCACCTCCAGGCGATGACGGTCTAACTGGACCAAGCCTATGCACAGGCCAAGCCACCTTAGGCTTAGGACCAAACCATAGAACCCATTTCATTTCACCACTTTGCTGTAGGATCTAGATTAACCCTAGAGGGGGGTGAATAGGGTTAATGGCAAATTTTCTCGATTTAAACACAGAAACAAACTGCAGAAATAAATATGCTGAAAAGTAAATCACATACAAAATTTACCCAACTTCGGCAACCCCTGCCTACTGCTGCATTTTCAGATTTCTATTAGAATTAAACAGTATCCCGCTTACAAACACTCTAACAAACTCGCAAACCCTTGCTCCCGCTTACAAACACTCTAATAGACTCGCACCACCTGCTCCGCCTATAGAGTTTTGAAAACTCGCAAACTCTGCTCCTGCCTATAGAGTTTTGCAAACTCGCACACTCTGCTCACTGAACTAATTCTAACTAGACAATTTGACACTACCTACAACCTAGGTGGTGATTTCCCAGTACTTTGATTCGAAAAGAAAAAAACAACAAAATAAAAAACAAATTTAAACTTGATAAACAAAAACCCCTTTAAAAATTAAACCCTAAATAAAAAACGCCTTTAAAAATAAAGGCCTGCCCAATTTTCTTTCTCGTTCCTCCTTTTGTCTTGTGAAGAAAATGTCGGCCGATGTTAATCTTTGTTCGTCCAAATTCGGGCTTCGTTCCCTTGCAAAAATTAGGGCTTGCTCGCGACTTCTCTGATGATCAATCCTCTGTTTTGTGTTGCTCTTGCTTGCGCTTGTTCGGTGCCGCCCCTTTGATCGAGTGCGTCAGATTGCGGTATGTAATCTCTCTTTGCTGGTTTAATTTGCTTGAATTATCACTTGTTCTTGTTGCTCACTCGATGCCTATGATGATAATTGGGGTTTGGTATTTATATGAATTCGAGACACTTGAATTTGCTCGTACTTTCCTAGTTTTTGCGTTCTGTGACTTGATGCTCACCGCTTTGTTTTTGAAACGTTTGATTTACCTTGATTAACACGGTAGAGACTTTCCTCTTTTAATTTATGACTTCTTCGAATTGTACACACACTTGATTTCGAACTTGTTGGTCACCACGTTGTTGACTTTGATTTGAGACACGGCATTGAAATTGTTACTGATTTCGTGTATACCACTCCACGACTCTGCATTACTTCGGCCATCACTGATTTCATCCCTGCGAGCTTCGCCTCTGGCCTTGTTTGATTTTTGTTCTGGCCATTCTTTCTTTTGCACTTGAACCTTAGTGTTCTTCATACTATGCATACATGCTTCATTTGATCTATAAGCTTGATTACTTGAGGCTGCATATTGCTGCTGTATAGTGCCATTGTTGGTCTGTTGCTCCATGTTGCATTGAACCTTTTTGGCATGTGCATTTGGCTATAGTCTTCAAGCATATTGTTGTGATTGTAGTTGTATTCACTTGAGTCTGTTGCATTTGTTTGCTTGTACTGTCCACTGCCCTTGTGTCTGCACTTGTGAACTTTGTTGTGTCTTGTTCATTAGGCTGTGCAGTTGCTATGCCTTGTTGAGTTGTTTCAGTCTTTGAGTTCTGGACTTGTATGTGGTCTAGAGCTCGAGTTCCATTCATTAGTAGCTTGGTTGACTTTTGCAGTTCTTTGGTCTTGTATCATGATGCAGTCTTCATTAGCTCGTGTACCTGAACTTAATTCACTTGGTCATCTTGTATTTGTGCATTGCCTTACTTAACTTGATTCACTTTACTTGTGGTCTTGCATTGTGCATATGAACCTGATCTCTGTTGCCTTGAATTTCTGGTTGGTCTGCACTATTGAAGTATGTCTGACCATGTTTCTTGCTGTTACTTACTTGGTGCATTGTGTAGTTGCACTGCACTGTTGCCTTAAGTTTCACTGCCATACTTGATATTGTAGTCTCTGTTTTGATTTGCATTGGTGCAGTTTCCATATTTTGTGCTCGAGCTTGCATGTGTACCACTGATCATACTTGTGATATTCATTTGGGTTTGTTGATATTGCAGTCATTTCTTCAAATCTGCCTGTTTCATTAAGCTTGATCTCTGTTGCATGCATTGCTGGTTGCTTTTGGAATTGAACTTGAGCTTTGTACCATGTTGCATGCATGTTTTCCTGTCTTTGTATTCTAGTCAGTGGTGCACTGTGCCTTGTACTTGGTCTCTGATCTGATTCTTTGATCATTTCATGTTGATTATTGAAATTTCACTTGAGTTGAATCCAGTTTCAAAAACTCGGGTTTGACCTTGTGCTCGTGTCGTGATTTCACGTGAGTTGAACCCGGCTTTTCATTTGGGTTTGACCTGTGCTCACCTATCCCTGTAAATCGATCAAGTGTATATCGATGTGCACGGCCTTGTGGCATGTACAGTGATACACTGTGCATGTCACATTGTTCGTGTATGATGAATTCAAATGTGAATGATGACGAACAACCCAAATAACCGAGGCAAATAATATTTTCAAAATCATATTTCATTTTATATTGCAAAAATATTCCTTTTTCAATTTTACTGCGTTAGTGAATATTTTTGCAGATTGCTCAGATGCTGGATTCAAACTGGAATGAAGTTGAATATAAAACTCGAGTGTGAGTGATATGTAGTGAGGAATTTATGTAAACTGAATCGTGATGTAATTCTGATGTAATCAAAAATGTATATGTATAGTGAGAGCTTGAATTTGTACTATTCAAGATTGTAATAAATATTTGTTTGAATAAAATTTCTGTTTGAATTCCAATTCCATTCAAATTCTATGTAATTTATTTTATTCAACAAATAGTTATTTAATCTACGAAAAATAAAATAGTACATTAACACATACGTTTAAATGAACATATATATATATATATATATATATATGTTTATTGTCATCAAACAAAATCATATAAGCGCAAAGCGCATATTCATACAATCTCCCCCTTTTGATGATAACAAACATATATTTAAGATTTTGACTGTGTTAAATGTATTTGATCAATGATATACTCTAATTGCTCCCCCTATTTAAATGCTTCCTCTCTACATGATGCTCCCCCTACGTATATGCGTATAAATAGAAATTTATAAATGAGCCTAGATGCAAACGGAAAATTATTTGACCTTTGCTTGATTTTATTTGACAAAATCTTAACTTTTCTCTTCCCCTTTTGTTACCAGCAAAAGAATGATAGTGTTAGAGAAAATAGAGATAGAGTGATCGATATTAATCCAACATTAAACTCAAATTGAATATAAATATTAAACTTCAATAAAAATCAAACAAAAATCATAACTACCCTTGTTAGGTGCATATTCCACTTTTAGAAAGAATGGTAATGATGTTCTCATATAAAATCATTCAGTTGTATCTAATTGTGGTACATTTATATCAGGAATTTGAATATCTACTAATCATGCATAACCGTTAGGACTTTTTAATGAGATTAGTAGTATTCCAATTTAATTTTAAAAATGAAATCAAGTATCTTCTAACCACGCATGACCATGAGGACTTTTAAATGGGATTAGAATCAACTTGTCTATTTAATCAATTAATTTTGACATGCGTTCCATACATGCATAACCGTAAGGACTTTTAAATGAGCATGGAAGCGCATAATCAAAAGTCTAAGTAATTCACCCATGCATAACCGTGAGGACTTTTAAATGAGAGTGAATACTTTGGATATTTATTTATTTTTACAAAAAAATGTGAAATGAAAAGCAAATGATCCCTGATTATAGTATCACATATCGACAAACTATATTTAAGTTTTGATAAACCATGGTCGATAGAAATATGATAGATATAGAAGTGGTCATGGAATCTTTACCCAACAAAAAGTTTTATAACTCTTGTTTGGATTCCTAAAGAAATTTTCCAAATATACTCTCTTGAGTAATGTATGTTAAATATCAGCACTTATCACCTTTTCAATCACTATTTATCTTTTTGATAATTAGTAGGGAGTCAGATTAGTCCAAAATTTGTCATTTAAAATCAAATAAAAATGACTAATCTGAAAATATGGTCAAAATTGATTTTCTCGAGAGGGTTATATGAGAGAATTTTCTGCTATTTGAAAATTATTTGAAATGAAAAATATGCAGATATTTTCTTTGAAAAACGATGCAGTTACTAAATGTCTCAAAAATCACATTCAACTAGTAATTTTTCTACCAACTAGATTACCAGTGTAATCTGCATATGAACTTCTTTTTCACTCCAAAATATCACTAACTAAATTTGATAGACCAGATCATGAAGTGTGCATGAAAACTCAAACTTACAAATTTTTACAGCATTCTTGAATTTGAATTGAAGTCGTGTAAATAATCATAAACTGTGAATATAGAGTTAGCCAATATTATCATCCAACAAAACACTATGTTTAATCCAAACGTATATGTATGAAGTAGTTCAAAGAATAGTGTTTTTGGCATCAATATAATTGGCCAACTATGTCGAGCAAGTCAGAATCAAAAAATCATCTCTTTTCAACATCTCAACATTGGCTGATTTCATTCAGAATACGGTGCAGATTATCACATTTAATATATTGATCAAAAAATCATCTCTTCACCTGTTTACCTTTACGATAATTTTCCGTGATTGCCCATTGTGATTCTGTCACCTTTGTATTAGGCTAAGGAACTTTTTCTTTGTTGCCCGTTGTGTTTCTGGAACAGCCAAAATCCAGAAAACACTGTTGTTGTTCCTTAGCCTGCCACCATACCTACACGATGAAAGATTTTTGTGACCTATTTGTTTGTATAGGTCCATGATTGTTAGTGGCAGAAGTATTGTGAATAAACAATCCTTTTGGAACCCAAACTTGTTTAGTTCTTTTATTCTTGTTCCAATAGACATGAAATTTGTTTGTCGAATTCTTAGGAACCCAAACTTGTATAAATTTTGTGTTCTTTTTCCTATGACTACAATTTTCAACATGATGTCCAATTGTTTCACATTTATCAAAGACACTCTTACCTTTTGCATTATCCTCAACTTGTGTTTTCCCAAAGCCTAGTCCTTTTCTGTTGTTAGCAAAAATTTGATTTCCCAATAGCATGTTGAAAGATTTTTCGCCTCTTGAAAAGTTATTCAGAGATTTCTCAAGATTTTGGACTTTGGTTTTTAGTGTTGTTTTTTCTGTGACAAGTGAGGTGCATCTATTTATAAAATCCTTTTTCCTAGTGTCAATGGTTTCCTTAAGACTCAAGTTTTCTTTTTCAAGATTCTCAGAGCTATTCTTTAGTCTTGATAATTCTGAATCTAAAATTTTACATTTTTTACATTCTAGGTTTTGCATATTTTCAAGTTCAGTTTCTAACCTAAAATTTTCACGAGCAAGTTCTCTCCTGTCAGATCTCAGTTTTTCAATTTTAGATTCAAGAGTATCAACTACTTTAGTAAGATCAAGACACATAAAAACAAGATCTTTATAAGAATAGTCATCTACCTCACTAGATTCTTCTGATCTTGCTTCTGAATCCGATTTTGCCACAAGACGCAAGTTATCTTCCTCTGAGCTACTATTCGAAACTCCCTCTCCTTCTTCATCATCCCAAGTCACTGCAAAGACCTTCTTCATCTTTTTCTTTCCTCGATTGTTTTTGAGAAGTGGGCATTGTTGTTTGAGGTGGCCAGGCTTGTTGCAGTTAAAGCACGTCGATTCATTATCAGAATTGTCAGAATCTTTTGACCTATTACCATTTATTTTCTTCTTGAGTGGCTTGAATCTTGACCATTTTCTAAGATTATTGACAGCCATTGCAAGCTCTTCAATTGGATCTTCTTCATCTTCATCGCTCTCTTCTTTGCCCTTTAAGGCAATCGTCTTCTTCTTTGGTTCGGAGTTGTTGCGTTCCTCTTTTGCTTTTAGCTCAAGCACATATGTCATCAAGTTGCCAATCAACTCCTCCATGCTTAGTTTACTCAGATCTTTCGATTCTTGTATTTCCGTGACTTTTGCCTCAAAGTTCATTGGTAAAACTCGTAGCACCTTCCCCACAAACTCTACCTCAGTGAATACCTTCCCAAGTGCTCTAGCGTCGTACACCAAAGTTGAAAAGCGTCCAAACATGTCCTTTATGCTCTAGCCTTTGTCCATCACAAAGTTCTCGTATTCATTGCTGAATAAGGCTAGACGAGACTCCTTGACTTGAGAAGTTCCTTCATGTGTCACCTCCAAGGTATGCCAAATTTCCTGTGTAGTTTTACAATGATAAATTCTATTAAATTCATTCTTATCAAGAGCACAGATCAAAGCATTCATGGCTTTAGCATTTGTAGTTTTTAACCTCTTATCGTTAGCATCCTACCTATCCTTAGGTTTAGGAATCTAAGTATCACCAACGGTTATAGTGGGAGATTTATAGCCAGTTTCAATAATATCCCAAACATCATAATCAACAGAACTAAGATAAATACCCATCCTAACTTTCCAACAAGCATAATCATTCCCGTTAAACATGGGTGGCCTAACAATAGATTGCCCCTCACAAAAAGCATTATTTGATGAATTCATGACTCTAGAGTTAAAGAAAAAATACCGTGCTCTGATACCACTTGTAGGATCTAGATTAACCCTAGAGGGGGGTGAATAGGGTTAATGGCAAATTTTCTCGATTTAAATACAAAAACAAACTGCAGAAATAAATATGCTGAAAAGTAAATCTCACACAAAATTTACCCAGCTTCGGCAACCCCTGCCTACTGCTACTGTAGCGACTCGTAGATTTCATGGATTTAATTTGGTTAAATTAAGTTGTAATTAAATTTAGAAGAAAAATAAATTAAAAACCTACTTATAGTAATTCGAAGTAAATTCAAATGATTTTAAGTAGTGAAAAGAATTTTACCAGTATATGAGTTGAATATGAGAAATTTGAGGAAATTATTAAACTAGTATAATGTAATAAACATTGTTAACAGTAAATGGAATATGATAATAAGAAAAATTGCAAGTTTGTATTTATGGGCGAAATAATATTGATAGGTAATAATTGTTGTAGAGAATAAATTACAAATGTATAAATTGTATAATGGTAACAACTATTGTTCGTTACCAATGCATTTAATTTATAGCGATTAAATAAGAAATAACTGAAAATTTTGAAGGAAAAATCAGTAGAAAGGTTAACTACATGCATAAGATGGAAAGTTGAATAGAATTCTAATAAATGATAATAATGGAAAATATATACAATCAATGTAGGTAATTTGAAATTACAAATGATTAAACGTTTCTTGTGATAATGAATAAATAACGAAAGGAGTAAGCATATTAATTTAGAGTATTAATTACTATTGGGTAGAGATTTAAGTAACAACGTTTAATGCAATGTAAGTAATGACATTTTAAGTCAATAATAAGGAATTGGGAATCATATCTATGAAATGATAACGAGAATACAAGATGATAAATGCCAATTAAGGGTAATAATTAAGAAACTTAATGAAATCCCAATTTTATACAAAATAATTTAAAGGTCAGGTTTGGTTATAATTTGAACATAAGTAAATTGAATTTGTAGTATGAAAATATATGCAGAAATTGATTTTTGTAATAAAGGATTTTGTATGTGACAAAAAGGTAACGGTAGTGTTTATGGTAGGTTGCCTATTCATTTATTTAGATTGTTAGTTGGAACTGGAAATAAGTTTGTAATAAATGTAAATAAATGATACATTTATGTAACCAATGTAAATTTTACTTATAATATAGCAAAAGGGTGGATTTAAGAAGTGAAATTGTAGAATTTGAAGCTAATTAATAATAGACATAGTAAAGATGGCAATCCAATCAAATGCTTAGGAATCAGATTTATTGGAAGGTAACCTAATTTATAAATAAATGGTAAGTATTAAGATATAATTCTATATAAATTGAAACTGATTGTAGATTTAGTGTAGTAACGTTAAGGCTAACTGAATTTGATTTATAGATGGAATTAAAATCAAGATGGATAGGTAACGAACTTAAAAATTTAATAAGTGAATTTATTTCAATCAGTGCAATAAAAGGATACGTAAATAAATGGTAAGATGAAATGGTAAATTTTTGATGTTAATAAAATGTTTTTTTTTGAATTGAAATAAGTATTATAATGGGCAAATTTAGTTACTTTAAGGTGAAACGGAAATTTTAACGCAATAGTTTGAATGCAATATTAAATTCATCTAATTTATAATAAAGATTCATTAGATTTATTTAATAGAAATTTTGGGACATTTAATAGATAATTGCTGATGTTGAATGGAACAAAGGAATTGAATTTAACATGAGTAGCACGAATAGCATGAATAGCATGAATATTAATAAAAGAAATTATGTAATAATTGATTTATTTTAGCATTTATGAATGAAATAGGAATTTAGGTTTAAGCAAGTGATGAATAAGATGTTGTGCAATCCAAATTAATATAGTAATTGTGAGTAATAAGAGCTTATTTGAGATTCTAATTTTTTTATATATGTTTTACAATTTCAATATAAATGGAAATAGTAGCAATACAAAGAAAGGCAGAATTTTTGAATATAGTAGTTAAGAAAAGGCAAACAAATCCTTCCATCTAAATCCAATTTAAAATAAAGCTTAATTATTGCAGTGGTTAGAATTAAATATTATGCTAGTCGAATACTAACTAATTCATTGAAATACCTATTCATGAAAAACAATTGAAAGGTTTTATTTGGTTATAATTGGTAGATTTGAAATAAACGTAAAGTTATATTAATTGACGTAATAATACGCAGTAAACTATAAGGTCATAGTCAAAGTTAAATTTAAGTAAATTCTTGGAATTTACAATATCTGAATTTACCGTAATTGAATTCAAACACTGAAATTTATAAATTATTTACTTGACATTGATATCTGGGTTCGTTTAATTTGTTGTAACTAAAGTGAAATTATAAAAATGATCAAATTTTCAATTTTAAAGTCAAAAATTTTAAAGATTGAATTTAATTAATTTATTTGCCTATTTATTTAATTAATATGAAAATAGCCATTTTAGGCACGGACTCGGATTTCGACGAAACCAGTTTCATCGGATCCGTAACGGTGAATTATAATAATGTTTCAAGTTTCGTAGCGATCGGACTTGTCGTTTGATCGTACGGACTCGAAACGCCTTGAAATTTACGCATTTTGAAATCAATGTGAAATTTTTGTTTTTTTAGCATAACTTCTTCATACGATCGAATTTGGTCGCGAAACTTTTTCCATTGCGTTTAGAATATTTTAAAACACCTACTTGGATATATAATTTTAACAAATCCGACTCCGGAGGCATAGCGGACTTTTTGGACCATGGTTTGTCACGCACGTTCGCGTATCCAGTCTAGCTACCCTACCTCTAGCCTATCTATAAATATACATCTATAAACCCTAGCTCCTTTCTTTTTCATTTGCTGTACGTTCATTTCTGCACTCCTTTCTCTTCCCCAAATGTATACATCTCAGATCCAATTCCAGATCCATCCACAGTTCAAAATCAAATGTCAAAACTCAAAAATTTCAGAAAATTCCAGAAAAAATATATGTTGAAGTATTCGATACGCGTAAATTGCTGGTGAAATTCGTTTTTCAATTGGAGCTGTCATTCATCCAGAATAAATTCAAACAGCCCCAAAATCGTTCATCATCGTCGCGCAAAACTTCGTCGGATCGGAAAACGGTTTCTGGGTTTTGGAGAGGGAACCGAGGGGATCGCATCTATGTGGTTTGTTTCGAGTTTCAACGGTTGGATTGGCGGGAATTTTCGATTAGGGTTGATAAATTATGGGTGGCGGCTGTTGCGTGGGCCTGCGCGCGTTCTGGGAAGATGGAATTATGTGCGTGCGTTCAATGTTGGCAAGTGTAAATGTGTACCATTTTGTTTAATTTAATTTTGATTTTTCAACTCGCAATTTTCGCTATAACTTTTGCATACGATATCCGATTTACGCGCGATTTTTTTTGTTAGGATCGTAATTTAATTCCGGACTCGATGACGCTGGTTTGGACGAATTCTGAGACGGGCGAATTTTTGGGTTTAAATTGGGTTTGAATTCGATTTAAATTCAAAAGGTGAGTGTTTTAACCCACTCACAATTACTAGAAGCTTTTATGTTTGTTAAATAAATTTTAGAAATGAATAGAAATTTATTTATGAGCTTTTGGGCATGTTATTTCATCCATATCTGTTGAATTGCATTTTTTGAATTTAGCTGTTAATTTAAATTGATTGATTGCATATTAATTGGCTGTTAGAAATTATTGTTTGCATAAGAACTGCTAGTTAACAGTTATGTAAATTATTATTGAGTAAACTGTTAGATAAATAGTTGATAAATTTAATTTGGAAAAAAACTGACAGTTATTACCTGTTGTATATGTTCATAGATATATACTGTTATTGATTGAAATTGGTTGATGGTTGCGATTGGATGATGGATGTTGTTGATGAATGAATGTTTATTGCATATCATTAAAATTGCAAATTTATCATGCATATTTCATTTTTCGGGATTGTGGTTTGAAATGATAAAACCGCAAAGTTTTATTTTTAAATTGCGGATTGAAATGATAAATATCCGTATCACTTGACCATAGGATAGAAAATTATATACAGGCACCGCGGTCTATATATAACTATTTTAATGTGATTTCTATGGTTTGGATGGAATACGGTTTATAATAATCTTAAATTTTATACTGTATAAATATTTTTCTTCCGTATTTATGTACATGAAAAGTTGGAAATTTTGAAATAAAAAGGTGTATAAATTCCCTTAGTAAAATGGAAGAAAATTTAGAAAATGGAGTTGGATAAATTTATATCATATGTTTAAATGTTAAGTTTGGAAATTTAAGATATGATATTTATAATTGGATTTTTCCCAAGAAAAAAATTGAAATGAATATTCTAATATGAATTTGAATTGGAAAAATATTCTAATATAATTGGAATCGAAAAATACATATGTTTTATTACTAGAAATTGGAGTTGTTTAAGGATTTATGTGAATATTCAAACTAAATAATAAAACATTTAATTTGTTGAAAGAATATATTCCAATTTTAGTTTTTGAATATTAATACTCCAATGGATTTATATATATGGAAGTTGAAATGGTTTTGGAACTTAAGAGTGATATCTAAATTATGGTTTTAACTTTAGATAAAGAAATATTTCCATAAAGCCATATAACTTATTTCTTTACAAAGTGACAGTAAAGTTAAGCTTTTTAATTCGCATACCGTTGAATATCCAAACCATTTGAGTTTTAAAAGTTATGGTTTGAAATTATGGATTTCCAAAAATATTATGCTTTGAAAATATTCGATTTTCAGATATTATGAAGTTAAAGCCTTTTTATTATTGGAAAGGAATTATATTTGGGATAAGTGGTAAAATATGGTTTTGGGTTTTGGAATGATATCGTAATATTATGGTTTTGAAATGGATTATATTCTGGTTTTAAAAGTATAAACTGCTTTAAAGAACCGCGGTGTTATAATAACGATGGATTGGCAAAGAGACCGGGATCGGATATGGACATACTCTCTGTCGATACCGAAAACCACTTTGACTAACCGTGTACGCGGTGGAGATTCCAGAATGAAGTAGGTTGGTGGCGACGATTCCTGTAAGGTAAATACGTGGACCCGACTCCCGTGAGTTGGCATAAGGTGGCTAAAACAGGAGCGATCGACGGGTTAATGAGGTCATTCCTCTGATCGGACACTCCTCTTCGATATTATACTATGACTTTGGATTGATTCAGTGGCCACTTCTATTTTTTTGATTTGGGGAGTTGTTTCGAGGTGGGCGGTTGCTGCGGCTTCGCGTTACCATCGGCCCGGAAGCGTAATTGGTATATCTACCCTGGCATTGCCTAGTTGTGCCGTGTCACCTACCCTATCGCGCCTTGTACGAGTTTGGTTTTCTCCCGTAGCCCGTGTGGTATCCTCTAGTGGCTTCCCGATCAGGAGGGACTATGATATTGGATGGACTACTGGGACTATTACGTGTTAAGGGCTATATGGGTAACCCCTTAACGCTATTAAAAAGTAAGTTTATTTTATAAATAGACACTATTATAATAACGCAATATACTACATAGTAAATAGTTTAACGGATCCTTAGGAGATGTAAATCCCGAGCATCTCTTGAGTTACTGTACTCATATTTATTTCTGTTTATTTAACTCACATAAGATATTCTAGTCTGACTCGAGTGTTTTTGTCTTTTCAAATTCGCTCGGGTCAGTCCGAGCGTTTCAGGATAGCAGGTTTTAGCTTTGGAGGACGAAGACGAAGATTCAGTATTATTTTATATATAGTATTGCACTACACACTCTTTCTATTCCGCTGCATTGTTGTATTTGGTATGTGTAACTCTGATATTCATTGTATAAGAAAAATCAAGCTTTTGTAAACTGTTTATGAACTGTATACTTGTTATTATATTTTATCCTTCCGCTGTGAGATTCTATTTTCGTTTTATTTCTTCTCTATTTTTCTTATTTACCCCATAACACTCCTCCCTTGCGTATGCTATGAATCGGCGCGTGTGTCGTTTAAAGTGTGCGAAAAGGCGGGATGTTACAGTTGGTATCAGAGCTTTGGTTTAGCGATAAACCTTGGCTTTGTGGGGTTTGACTCTTTGTTAATAGGGTAGAAATATCCTATGGGAGTCGCTGAGTGTATATATAAGAGAGAGCGTACTTGTTAGTATTAATAAAAAGATTTTAATATTGTGTTAATCTGTTCCGCTTTGTATTTATAAATTCTGGTTGATGCATGGGACGCTATGTCATCAATAGGGATTTCTAAACACTTAATAGGACAGACCGACATAATATTTGTTTTTAATATAGGTGAATGAAATAATTTTGCCTATTATATTTCTATATATAAAAATAGTTTTATAAAGATATATATATATTTGGTTGCTATAGATTGGATGTTAGGCAATAAAAATATTTATAATAACTGAAGCTAAGTGAAATTATAATAAACCAAATTTGGAGATTTAGAACTTAAGTCCGGGATTTTTGAAAATTTGCTTTCAAAGAATTTGTGAAATTTATTGATTTGGTTTATAAGTATTTTCTTATATAAATATTTCGTATAAATTGGAAGAATTGTTTTAAAGAAGATTTGGAAAAGAATTAAATTCTGTACTTTCCTCTCTGTCGCTGGAAAATAAATTCGGTGATGACGGCCGCATCATCGACTTTCATTTTCGAGTTTCGAAGGGGAAAGGCCACTGTAGTAAATTCTACTACAGATTTATTTTAGAACTTTCTAAAATTTTCTTTTATTGTTCTAACTATAATTAGAGATATTGAGTAGTAAGAACTTATTTATCTATTATTTTGAAATAAATGGAAATTCAACTTGGTATTTAATTCTAAAATTTTCCGCTAACTAATTGAAAATTTTAGTGAAATAAAAGTTAGGTAATAAATGAATTGAAACCCCTAATTGAAATAAGAGAATTAATGCTAAGGATAAAGGAAGATAAATATTTTAACTTATGAATATTGGTAAAGACTTAGTGAATAATCAATGAATTAAAAGAATGGAGGTTTAACTTGTATAAGTTCAATTGCAATTTCCTTAACATAAATAACTTACCCAATTATAAAAGTTGAAGTGTTAAACGAGAAACTGGAATTGAATATTTTACAAGTAGGAATTTAGGAAAAATGAAGTATTCAATAGATTACTGTTATAATAAGAATTTAATGGTATAAACTTAGGTTATAATTGAAATGTTACTGAAAAAGAGTTAAGAATTATTAATAGATGATATGAACCTAAGTATATAAAATGAAATTCTAAATAAGAATTAATTGTGGGATTATTAGTTTAAGTATGTCTTAAGCCTCCCCTATTCTAATATAATAGAAAGTAGGAAGAATTGAAATGACTGAAATCCATAGCTAATAGATAAATAAAAGCTTCCACTTATAAGAATGAATGTTAGCAGATTTAGAATTTAAGGGAAATCTTACAAGTGAAGAGTAAGGAAATGAAGATATTCAAAATATTTGTTGTTATTAATGAGAATTTATTTTATAAACTTAAGTGATAAAAAGGAAACTTAAGTAATAAAAAGGAAATACAAATATAATGAATTTGGTGATAATTGGAAAATAAAACTTGTAAGAACAAAGAAATCCCTCATAAAGGAAGGGAAGAAAATCAAACCACTGAAGTATGAAATAAATGTATAATAAGCTATTTTGGTGTTGATTTGAATTGTTTGGTTGATGTATGGTTGTTGGGTAAGGAATTTTGAAGTTGTGGGATGGAGAAATAATCTATCTTTGTTCCATCTAAGACTGTTGAGTAAAGGATGCACTTGATAGTTATTTTACATTTCGTATAATTTCGGAATTTGAACCTAACAACTAATTGTTGTTTGATTGAATGATTGTCTGTTGGTGGCATGTGCTGTTTGTTAAAATTTATGGTTGTTGCATTTGATTGGATATAAATGATTGAATCTACCCAAACATTTCACTGTAAAATAAATATTTAACCTTTTAGATTATATAAGTGAATACAGGGGTTGGAAGCAACTGCTACTGCTTTTGGTTCCAAAATAATAAGCGTTTTGCCCGACAAATAGGTACGTTTTCGGATTACGATTAAAGCGCTATTTATATATTTTCCCGTGTGGGATATTTTATTTTGGATATATGTAATATATTTGTATATTTGGGATATTATATTTTCTCCAGAGTCCCTCCGTACAAAGGAGACTCTGCCAAAAATTTTCGTAAATTTTGGACTTAGAATTTTGTTAAAGATATTTTTCCAACTTTAATAATTTAAGTATTAAAAGACATAATGATTATAAAACAAGTGTAATTCATTAAAGGAAATTAATTTAGTAAATTATTGTTATAAGTTAATATTTGAAACTGGATATACTGTTTTATTCTTCTTTCTCCCTTCCTTTTCCTTTTCGGGGACGAAAAGTTTTGAGTGGGGGAGAGTGTAGCGACTCGTAGATTTCATGGATTTAATTTGGTTAAATTAAGTTGTAATTAAATTTAGAAGAAAAATAAATTAAAAACCTACTTATAGTAATTCGAAGTAAATTCAAATGATTTTAAGTAGTGAAAAGAATTTTACCAGTATATGAGTTGAATATGAGAAATTTGAGGAAATTATTAAACTAGTATAATGTAATAAACATTGTTAACAGTAAATGGAATATGATAATAAGAAAAATTGCAAGTTTGTATTTATGGGCGAAATAATATTGATAGGTAATAATTGTTGTAGAGAATAAATTACAAATGTATAAATTGTATAATGGTAACAACTATTGTTCGTTACCAATGCATTTAATTTATAGCGATTAAATAAGAAATAACTGAAAATTTTGAAGGAAAAATCAGTAGAAAGGTTAACTACATGCATAAGATGGAAAGTTGAATAGAATTCTAATAAATGATAATAATGGAAAATATATACAATCAATGTAGGTAATTTGAAATTACAAATGATTAAACGTTTCTTGTGATAATGAATAAATAACGAAAGGAGTAAGCATATTAATTTAGAGTATTAATTACTATTGGGTAGAGATTTAAGTAACAACGTTTAATGCAATGTAAGTAATGACATTTTAAGTCAATAATAAGGAATTGGGAATCATATCTATGAAATGATAACGAGAATACAAGATGATAAATGCCAATTAAGGGTAATAATTAAGAAACTTAATGAAATCCCAATTTTATACAAAATAATTTAAAGGTCAGGTTTGGTTATAATTTGAACATAAGTAAATTGAATTTGTAGTATGAAAATATATGCAGAAATTGATTTTTGTAATAAAGGATTTTGTATGTGACAAAAAGGTAACGGTAGTGTTTATGGTAGGTTGCCTATTCATTTATTTAGATTGTTAGTTGGAACTGGAAATAAGTTTGTAATAAATGTAAATAAATGATACATTTATGTAACCAATGTAAATTTTACTTATAATATAGCAAAAGGGTGGATTTAAGAAGTGAAATTGTAGAATTTGAAGCTAATTAATAATAGACATAGTAAAGATGGCAATCCAATCAAATGCTTAGGAATCAGATTTATTGGAAGGTAACCTAATTTATAAATAAATGGTAAGTATTAAGATATAATTCTATATAAATTGAAACTGATTGTAGATTTAGTGTAGTAACGTTAAGGCTAACTGAATTTGATTTATAGATGGAATTAAAATCAAGATGGATAGGTAACGAACTTAAAAATTTAATAAGTGAATTTATTTCAATCAGTGCAATAAAAGGATACGTAAATAAATGGTAAGATGAAATGGTAAATTTTTGATGTTAATAAAATGTTTTTTTTTGAATTGAAATAAGTATTATAATGGGCAAATTTAGTTACTTTAAGGTGAAACGGAAATTTTAACGCAATAGTTTGAATGCAATATTAAATTCATCTAATTTATAATAAAGATTCATTAGATTTATTTAATAGAAATTTTGGGACATTTAATAGATAATTGCTGATGTTGAATGGAACAAAGGAATTGAATTTAACATGAGTAGCACGAATAGCATGAATAGCATGAATATTAATAAAAGAAATTATGTAATAATTGATTTATTTTAGCATTTATGAATGAAATAGGAATTTAGGTTTAAGCAAGTGATGAATAAGATGTTGTGCAATCCAAATTAATATAGTAATTGTGAGTAATAAGAGCTTATTTGAGATTCTAATTTTTTTATATATGTTTTACAATTTCAATATAAATGGAAATAGTAGCAATACAAAGAAAGGCAGAATTTTTGAATATAGTAGTTAAGAAAAGGCAAACAAATCCTTCCATCTAAATCCAATTTAAAATAAAGCTTAATTATTGCAGTGGTTAGAATTAAATATTATGCTAGTCGAATACTAACTAATTCATTGAAATACCTATTCATGAAAAACAATTGAAAGTTTTATTTGGTTATAATTGGTAGATTTGAAATAAACGTAAAGTTATATTAATTGACGTAATAATACGCAGTAAACTATAAGGTCATAGTCAAAGTTAAATTTAAGTAAATTCTTGGAATTTACAATATCTGAATTTACCGTAATTGAATTCAAACACTGAAATTTATAAATTATTTACTTGACATTGATATCTGGGTTCGTTTAATTTGTTGTAACTAAAGTGAAATTATAAAAATGATCAAATTTTCAATTTTAAAGTCAAAAATTTTAAAGATTGAATTTAATTAATTTATTTGCCTATTTATTTAATTAATATGAAAATAGCCATTTTAGGCACGGACTCGGATTTCAACGAAACCAGTTTCATCGGATCCGTAACGGTGAATTATAATAATGTTTCAAGTTTCGTAGCGATCGGACTTGTCGTTTGATCGTACGGACTCGAAACGCCTTGAAATTTACGCATTTTGAAATCAATGTGAAATTTTTGTTTTTTTAGCATAACTTCTTCATACGATCGAATTTGGTCGCGAAACTTTTTCCATTGCGTTCAGAATATTTTAAAACACCTACTTGGATATATAATTTTAACAAATCCGACTCCGGAGGCATAGCGGACTTTTTGGACCATGGTTTGTCACGCACGTTCGCGTATCCAGTCTAGCTACCCTACCTCTAGCCTATCTATAAATATACATCTATAAACCCTAGCTCCTTTCTTTTTCATTTGCTGTACGTTCATTTCTGCACTCCTTTCTCTTCCCCAAATGTATACATCTCAGATCCAATTCCAGATCCATCCACAGTTCAAAATCAAATGTCAAAACTCAAAAATTTCAGAAAATTCCAGAAAAAATATATGTTGAAGTATTCGATACGCGTAAATTGCTGGTGAAATTCGTTTTTCAATTGGAGCTGTCATTCATCCAGAATAAATTCAAACAGCCCCAAAATCGTTCATCATCGTCGCGCAAAACTTCGTCGGATCGGAAAACGGTTTCTGGGTTTTGGAGAGGGAACCGAGGGGATCGCATCTATGTGGTTTGTTTCGAGTTTCAACGGTTGGATTGGCGGGAATTTTCGATTAGGGTTGATAAATTATGGGTGGCGGCTGTTGCGTGGGCCTGCGCGCGTTCTGGGAAGATGGAATTATGTGCGTGCGTTCAATGTTGGCAAGTGTAAATGTGTACCATTTTGTTTAATTTAATTTTGATTTTTCAACTCGCAATTTTCGCTATAACTTTTGCATACGATATCCGATTTACGCGCGATTTTTTTTGTTAGGATCGTAATTTAATTCCGGACTCGATGACGCTGGTTTGGACGAATTCTGAGACGGGCGAATTTTTGGGTTTAAATTGGGTTTGAATTCGATTTAAATTCAAAAGGTGAGTGTTTTAACCCACTCACAATTACTAGAAGCTTTTATGTTTGTTAAATAAATTTTAGAAATGAATAGAAATTTATTTATGAGCTTTTGGGCATGTTATTTCATCCATATCTGTTGAATTGCATTTTTTGAATTTAGCTGTTAATTTAAATTGATTGATTGCATATTAATTGGCTGTTAGAAATTATTGTTTGCATAAGAACTGCTAGTTAACAGTTATGTAAATTATTATTGAGTAAACTGTTAGATAAATAGTTGATAAATTTAATTTGGAAAAAAACTGACAGTTATTACCTGTTGTATATGTTCATAGATATATACTGTTATTGATTGAAATTGGTTGATGGTTGCGATTGGATGATGGATGTTGTTGATGAATGAATGTTTATTGCATATCATTAAAATTGCAAATTTATCATGCATATTTCATTTTTCGGGATTGTGGTTTGAAATGATAAAACCGCAAAGTTTTATTTTTAAATTGCGGATTGAAATGATAAATATCCGTATCACTTGACCATAGGATAGAAAATTATATACAGGCACCGCGGTCTATATATAACTATTTTAATGTGATTTCTATGGTTTGGATGGAATACGGTTTATAATAATCTTAAATTTTATACTGTATAAATATTTTTCTTCCGTATTTATGTACATGAAAAGTTGGAAATTTTGAAATAAAAAGGTGTATAAATTCCCTTAGTAAAATGGAAGAAAATTTAGAAAATGGAGTTGGATAAATTTATATCATATGTTTAAATGTTAAGTTTGGAAATTTAAGATATGATATTTATAATTGGATTTTTCCCAAGAAAAAAATTGAAATGAATATTCTAATATGAATTTGAATTGGAAAAATATTCTAATATAATTGGAATCGAAAAATACATATGTTTTATTACTAGAAATTGGAGTTGTTTAAGGATTTATGTGAATATTCAAACTAAATAATAAAACATTTAATTTGTTGAAAGAATATATTCCAATTTTAGTTTTTGAATATTAATACTCCAATGGATTTATATATATGGAAGTTGAAATGGTTTTGGAACTTAAGAGTGATATCTAAATTATGGTTTTAACTTTAGATAAAGAAATATTTCCATAAAGCCATATAACTTATTTCTTTACAAAGTGACAGTAAAGTTAAGCTTTTTAATTCGCATACCGTTGAATATCCAAACCATTTGAGTTTTAAAAGTTATGGTTTGAAATTATGGATTTCCAAAAATATTATGCTTTGAAAATATTCGATTTTCAGATATTATGAAGTTAAAGCCTTTTTATTATTGGAAAGGAATTATATTTGGGATAAGTGGTAAAATATGGTTTTGGGTTTTGGAATGATATCGTAATATTATGGTTTTGAAATGGATTATATTCTGGTTTTAAAAGTATAAACTGCTTTAAAGAACCGCGGTGTTATAATAACGATGGATTGGCAAAGAGACCGGGATCGGATATGGACATACTCTCTGTCGATACCGAAAACCACTTTGACTAACCGTGTACGCGGTGGAGATTCCAGAATGAAGTAGGTTGGTGGCGACGATTCCTGTAAGGTAAATACGTGGACCCGACTCCCGTGAGTTGGCATAAGGTGGCTAAAACAGGAGCGATCGACGGGTTAATGAGGTCATTCCTCTGATCGGACACTCCTCTTCGATATTATACTATGACTTTGGATTGATTCAGTGGCCACTTCTATTTTTTTGATTTGGGGAGTTGTTTCGAGGTGGGCGGTTGCTGCGGCTTCGCGTTACCATCGGCCCGGAAGCGTAATTGGTATATCTACCCTGGCATTGCCTAGTTGTGCCGTGTCACCTACCCTATCGCGCCTTGTACGAGTTTGGTTTTCTCCCGTAGCCCGTGTGGTATCCTCTAGTGGCTTCCCGATCAGGAGGGACTATGATATTGGATGGACTACTGGGACTATTACGTGTTAAGGGCTATATGGGTAACCCCTTAACGCTATTAAAAAGTAAGTTTATTTTATAAATAGACACTATTATAATAACGCAATATACTACATAGTAAATAGTTTAACGGATCCTTAGGAGATGTAAATCCCGAGCATCTCTTGAGTTACTGTACTCATATTTATTTCTGTTTATTTAACTCACATAAGATATTCTAGTCTGACTCGAGTGTTTTTGTCTTTTCAAATTCGCTCGGGTCAGTCCGAGCGTTTCAGGATAGCAGGTTTTAGCTTTGGAGGACGAAGACGAAGATTCAGTATTATTTTATATATAGTATTGCACTACACACTCTTTCTATTCCGCTGCATTGTTGTATTTGGTATGTGTAACTCTGATATTCATTGTATAAGAAAAATCAAGCTTTTGTAAACTGTTTATGAACTGTATACTTGTTATTATATTTTATCCTTCCGCTGTGAGATTCTATTTTCGTTTTATTTCTTCTCTATTTTTCTTATTTACCCCATAACACTCCTCCCTTGCGTATGCTATGAATCGGCGCGTGTGTCGTTTAAAGTGTGCGAAAAGGCGGGATGTTACAGCTACATTCCCATATTTCTATTAGAATTAAACAGTATCCTGCTTACAGACACTCTAACAGACTCTCACACCCTTGCTCCCGCTTACAAACACTCTAATAGACTCGCACCCCCTGCTCCGCCTATAGAGTTTTGAAATCTCGCAAACTCTGCTCCCGCCTATAGAGTTTTGTAAACTCGCACACCCTGCTCACTGAACTAATTCTAACTAGACAATCTGACACTATCTACAACCTAGGTGGTGATTTATCAATACTTTGATTCGAAAAGAAAAAAACAACAAAATAAAAAACAACTTTAAACTTGATAAACAAAAACCCCTTTAAAAATTAAACCCTAAATAAAAAACCCCTTTAAAAATAAAGGCCGGCCCAATTTTCTTTCTCGTTCCTCCTTTTGTCTTGTGAAGAAAATGTCGGCCGATGTTAATCTTTATTCGTCCAAATTCGGGTTTTGTTCCCTTGCAAAAATTTGGGCTTGCTCGCGACTTCTCTGATGATCAATCCTCTGTTCTGTGTTGCTCTTGCTTGCGCTTGTTCGATGCCGCCCCTTTGATCGAGTGCGTCAGATTGCGGTATGTAATCTCTCTTTACTGGTTTAATTTGCTTGAATTATCACTTGTTCTTGTTGCTCACTCGATGCCTATTATGATAATTGGGGTTTGGTATTTATATGAATTCGAGACACTTGAATTTGCTCGTACTTTCCTAATTTTTGCGTTCTGTGACTTGATGCTCACGGCTTTGTTTTTGAAGCGTTTGATTTACCTTGATTAACACAGCAGAGACTTTCCTCTTTTAATTTACGACTTCTTCAAATTGTACACACACTTGATTTCGAACTTGTTGGTCATCACGTTGTTGACTTTGATTGGAGACACGACATTGAATTTGTTACTGATTTCGTGTATACCACTCCACGACTCTGCATTACTTCGGCCATCGCTGTTTTCACCCCTGCGAGCTTCGTCTCTGGCCTTGTTTGATTTTAGTTCTGGCCATTCTTTCTTTTGCACTTGAACCTTAGTGTTCTTCATACTATGCATACATGCTTCATTTGATCTATAAGCTTGATTACTTGAGGCTGCATATTGCTGCTGTATAGTGCCATTGTTGGTCTGTTGCTCCATGTTGCATTGAACTTTGTTGACATGTGCATTTGGCTGCAGTCTTCAAGCATATTGTTGTGATTGTAGTTGTATTGACTTAAGTCTATTGCATTTGTTTGCTTGTACTGTCCACTGCCCTTGTGTCTGCACTTGTGAACTTTGTTGTGTCTTGTTCATTAGGTTGTGCAGTTGCTATGCCTTGTTGATTTGTTTCAGTCATTGAGTTCTGGACTTGTATGTGGTCTGGAGCTCGAGTTCCATTCATTAGTAGCTTGGTTGACTTTTGCAGTTCTCTGGTCTTGTATCACGATGCAGTCTTCATTAGCTCGTGTACCTGAACTTAATTCACTTGGTCATCTTGTATTTGTGCATTGCCTTACTGAACTTGATTCACTTTACTTGTGGTCTTTCATTGTGCATATGAACCTGGTCTCTGTTGCCTTGAATTTCTGGTTGGTCTGCACTATTGAAGTATGTCTGACCATGTTGCTTGCTGTTACTTACTTGGTGCATTGTGCAGTTGCACTGCACTGTTGCCTTGAGTTTCACTGCCATACTTGATATTGTAGTCTCTGTTTTGATTTGCATTGGTGCAGTTTCCATATTTTGTGCTCGAGCTTGCATGTGTACCACTGATCATACTTGTGATATTCATTTGGTTTTGTTGATATTGTAGTCATTTCTTCAAATCTGTCTGTTTCATTAAGCTTGATCTCTGTTGCATGCATTGCTGGTTGCTTTTGGAATTGAACTTGAGCTTTGTACCATGTTGCATGCATGTTTTCCTGTCTTTGTATTCTGGTCAGTGGTGCACTATGCCTCGTACTTGGTCTCTGATCTGATTCTTTGATCATTTCATGTTGATTTTTGAAATTTCACTTGAGTTGAATCCAGTTTCAAAAACTCGGGTTTGACCTTGTGCTCATGTCGTGATTTCACGTGAGTTGAACCCGGCTTTTTATTTGGGTTTGACCTGTGCTCACCTGTCCCTGTAAATCGATCAAGTGTATATCGATGTGCACGGCCTTGTGGCATGTACAGTGATACATTGTGCATGTCACATTGTTCGTGTATGATGAATTAAAATGTGAATGATAACGAACAACCCAAATAACTGAGGCAAATAGTATTTTCAAAAATCATATTTCATTTTATATTGCAAAAATATTCCTTTTTCAATTTTACTGCGTTAGTGAATATTTTTGCAGATTGCTCAGATGCTGGATTAAAACTGGAATGAAGTTGAATATAAAACTACGAATGTGAGTGATATGTAGTGAGGAATTTATGTAAATTGAATTGTGATGTAATTGTGATGTAATCAAAAATGTATATGTATAGTGAGAGCTTGAATTTGTACTATTCAAGATTGTAATAAATATTTGTTTGAATAAAATTTCTGTTTGAATTCAAATTCCATTCATTGCAATTTATTTTATTCAACAAATATTTATTTAATCTATGAAAAATAAAATAGTACATTAACAAATACATTTAAATGAATATATATGTTTATTATCATCAAACAAAATCATATAAGCGCAAAGCGCATATTCATACATTTGCCTGTCGCAAATCGTAGCCTATTCCTACAACTTCCCGATACCATGCGAGCATTTCAAGCCTTGAATCTGGACATGGCCGCGCCATGTGGGGTGTTGGTGGAGTCATGTTGTGAAGGGGCTGAGCCACTTGTTGTTTATATCATCTTATTCAACTTGTTTTCCAGTTTACTTTATTCAAATTTAATGTATGCTTATGTGTGTTAGCATATACATTGATTTGCTTTATTTTTGACTTCAAGATTTAAATATAGTTGTCACATCCTCTAAAATCTTATCACGCCTTCTTGCGCTCTTCAGTGTGTGGATATTGTTATTTTGAATCAAATCTATAGCGTCGAAGAGGTGAGTATTCACGCTTGACAATCATACTTATAGAATTGTAAATTGATAGCAAGTGAATTTGTCGAATTGTTATATCATGTTACATCTACCTGTGATATGAATTATATGATGTTAAACCATGTTATAAACTTGTCACATCATCCGCTTTGTTATATGTTGTTTACTATTTATTTATTTCTGTTTATCACACTGCAAGTTCCCTGTAGAATAGAATCATTATGTGTTGAAATGATACATACCCGAACGGATTTTAGAATAAGGAAAAATCATTATAGGCTGAAATGATAGGCCTGAGCGATTTTTATTTATTTTATTTAACATGGGATTATGGGTTTCAAATGATAGGACTCGGAGTTTCTTTGTAAATTACGGATTGAAATGATATATTATCTATATCACTTAATCTAGGTTAGAAAATATTATACAGACCCGTGGTTTTTTTATATATATGTTTTTGGAAATTTTAAGTATTTTTAAAATTGTATATCATAATAATTTTGATTTAAATTGAATTAAAAATGAATTTATAAAGGGTTGGTGATTTTCTACAAGTTAAATATGTAAATAAATGAATGGTTAAGTGCAAACTGAAGTATAAATTTATTTTGAAATTTGTGAAATTAGTGATTTTGTAAAAAAAATGGAGTTTAAGTTAAGTAAATAAAATATGAGAATTTGATATAAATTTGAATTTAAAGCAAATTAATAAAGTGTTATGGAGTTTTCTATGAATTAAATGGTTAGATAAATGTATGTTTAAAAGTGTAATTTGAGATATAACTTGACTTGGAAATGTGAAATTTGGTTTAAAATAAAAGTTAAGTTAATAAAATAAAATGGAAATGTGTTTAATTTATGAAATGCTAAATTTAATTTAAAGTGTAAAAGTAAATGCAAAAGAATAGAAATTGTACATTGACTTTAATTAGTGAAGCGTTGAAAATTTTGATACTTATTTGTGAAATTTAATTTATAAAAATCATAAGTTAAAGGGTATTTAAATAAACAATTTTGAGTGGAAAATATGATTTTTATAAGTTAAATTGGTTTAAATTGAAGTTTATTATTGCTGAAGATGTATTTGTAACGTTGCGACTTTTCGACGCTCAAAAACCGACATCAATACGTCCAGTGTATCAACTGTCGATCAATCGAATGCCGGAAAACCGTACTGTTATGGTTAAAGAAGAAGAAAAAGATAGAAGAAGAGAGAAAATGATAGAATAGAACAGAAAGAAACAACAGAACAATATCAGAATCTCACAATCGCAGCGGAACAACATATAATAGATAAATGAATAATCTTTAAACAAAGAACTATATCAGTTATTACATTACATCATATTACATTACATCACATCATCAGAGTGTATAAAAACAACAACAACAACAAACAGCGGAAAAGAAATACTATATACTAGTGAATACGGCATGCCATCCAGCTTGTCTCCAGCAACTCCTGAATTCCACAATATCCTGATAACCTAACTCTAGACTGCCCGTGTATAAATTTGTGGGCACCCACAGTTTAGGAAGGAAAACAATAAACTCCAGGTCAGTCATGGGACTGGTGTGAGAACTTAAAACAGTTTATCTTTAAAACAAAGAACATGATAATTTTAAAATAGATTCGCAATGCTTTTTAGAAAATGAGACTATCATAAGGCCTCCCGCACACACACACAATGCAAACATAGAATCGGAGGAGATTTCTCTTTATGATAGTCAAAGATGCTTGATACGCATTAAAAAGAACATTTGATATTATTACTAGTGCATAGTGTAGAAAAAAATCATTTCGAAAGTAAAGTTATAAATCTTAGCCAGCATAGGCATTTCGCACTTATGCCTACTATAGCTACCATGTTTAATAGCAGGTTATCGCCATATTATATGGAAGGTTATACAACTAAAACCGTACAAGGTTCGTATTGTTTCTTTGGTTTTCCAACAAATGGTCAGGCCAAGGAACTTTCTATTGCCACATGGGTACACCTCTGGAAAGACGACCCGAGAACCTAATCAGATCTCTGCCAACATAAGGTCGGGTTACCCTTCAAACTGGGTAACTACTGACACGAATATGTCATTCCCCGATCGTAACCGATCTATATCCGAGGATCCTCGATTCCAACAACCACAAAGTAATAAATTTGCAGCAACAACATAGTTAAATATCTGGGCTCCATACCACGATACCACCTCTATGCAGAAGGAATGACATACACTAAAGGGGCGCTACTCCCTAATAACCTTGTTGCATCCTTCATGTTTTGACCATTTCCAGGGTGTGAGGTCCGAGGAAGTCTCATCCACAAAGCTACGCTTTATACAAAAGCTGTGCTTTGATCATCAAATGCTCAACAACACTTCGTATGCCACATTACCAATTTGGGAATGTATCACTAGTAACCATCAACTACATAACCTCTAAGGGTGTTAAGCTAAGA
Organism: Allium cepa; assembly: GCA_030765085.1. NCBI lineage: Eukaryota > Viridiplantae > Streptophyta > Magnoliopsida > Asparagales > Amaryllidaceae > Allium > Allium cepa. Next base: position 623,017,588 of record CM060938.1, on the reverse strand, counting down.
GAATAAATTCTCCGCCACTAACGGAAATATATTTGATAGAAACCAGCTTTACATCTCAAATTGTAACGTCAGACACACATTCATACAAGTCCGTTCCGGGATCAAACGGAACCGAAGACACTTCCAAAGAAGTCCTTGCAATCCGGATATTCACTAATCACGACCGGACTTTCCATCACAAAGGGTAATAAATTTCTATATCGGAGATCAGCCGATGCAGAAACATTCGACGGTAATCCTTCTGTTTTCATAAATATCCGGTCATCAAATGCAATCCATAACGACGTATCACATATTCGGAATGGGTTATACGACCCCAAGGTCCTTTCCTGGCTAACCCGAATAGTGAGCGCTTATTTTGAAAATAAGTGTGGCATTCAAATTCAAGTAAATCATAGCAAATACCTATTCAAAGGTAAATATTGATAGTCGGTTATTTAACTATCAATAGGCGTGCACAACATCACCAAGTTCCAAATAATTTCCCAAATTATTTATTTTCCAAAAATATCTTTACAAGATATATATATATTTTCCACACTTCAACATTTGAAAACAAATTTCAAATCGTTTCCCTATACGGGATATATTCACAAATCTTTATTCATTTTCATTTCAAAATGGTTCATTTAAACCCATTAAATAAATCATTACCTATTTACTTTATATTTACGTTCCAAATCCGTAATTTATTTCCACACTTCAAAAATAAATCAATGTTTATTTTTAAACAAATTTCCCTTTCTTTTATAAATTCCATAGTGAATTTACAATTCCAAAATATCTATGAATATACGACTTCCAAATCGATTTCAAATATTCATTTTCAATTTATCTTTAAAAGATAAAATCTCAAAATATTCACTTCATATTGGAAAACATTTCCATACTTATTTAATAATAAGTAATTCACAAATCCATTTATTTTCAACACTTGGAAAATATTCAATATACTTAAATCACAATTGAGTATATATTTCATTCTTTAAGGAAAACATGCGCTTAAACACATTTATTTGAGTCAAAACGAATGTTGCGTAAAACATCGTTACCACGACCCAAAATCACTAGTATAGGGATTCAAAATTTAGATAAATATATAAATCCCAATACTATATAAAACCTTTCATTTCAGAAATCATTTACTATAACAACAGTGTTATAGTCCACTATTTCCTTCTATTTCTCGAAAACGTCTATTTCAGCAGTGAATGTTGAAATCTATGGTTTCGATATTTAATGCATTTTAAAACATCTTTAAATCGTTTAACTTCATTTTAAAATATCATTTTCCCAAACCATATCCATTTTATTTAATAATATATTCACTGTCAAAAATTGTGAATATACTTTATTTACCCAATTCAGTATTTCTATACTTTTATCAAAAGATTATCCACTGTAGAAATCGTGGATATAAATCGTTTACCAAATTCAACACTTCCACATATTCAATTTATAAGTATCAATTTTATAAATCTTTTATATAAATCGTTCATAATAATTCAAAAATCCCAATTTAAACCATTTTATAAATTAATCAACTATTTATTTCAAAAATCATACTTTGGTTATATTTCGCGGTATATAGGATTTATAAAATATTATCCACTATTATGCGGCGCAATAGGGTCTCATCTGCTATATAATGCGGAAGAATCAACTCTAAGTACATATATAATACCAATTTCATTTTGTAGTGAAATATTTGCGGTATATGTTTTTAATAAATAACCTCCGCCTAATAACGGCGTATATTGTCTATTTCAATCAATAACAGATAATAATTTATCATTCAGGCGTACAATCAATAATTTTGAATCTAACTATTTAAAATTTAAATCGAAACTATTCGATTGAGTGAGAAGTTCTCACCTGATTCCAAATACAATTCCAGCGTTTTATTTCGAATAAAATTAAACGTGCATTTAATTTTACCCAAAATTTTTACTGACTCCAAACGACTCCAATCCAGTTCAATTGGGTGGTGCTTGACAGAACTAAGCCAACACAATTCATTTCGTAATTTTTCAACCTCGTATCAAAAAGTTATCGCATTTAGAAGTTTATACAAATCAATTTACAAATTATTTTATTTATTTTAACCTAAAAATAATCACAACCGTTCGTTCTTTGCTTCTAGATCTCGGCCCTTGCACGCATCTTCCCTTCCATCTCCAGTATTTCAATCGCGTGAACCCATCTTGCCGCCTATCAACCCTAAATCATGCAACTCCATCTTCAACTTTTAACCCGATCAAACACCATCACTCCGTAGCCCATAGCCGACTCCATACTCGGCCTGAACCACAACAAACTCGGCCATCATCTCGCCATGATAAACGGCCCCAAACGTGCGCTGTTCTAGCTCAGTTTGTCGACGATCCACCACCCCATATCAGATCATAACCGTTGGATACGTGGTTCGCTCTGTGCTCTACACTTTTCCACTTAGGAGTTTCTTGAATTGATGCTTGGATTAGAAGAAATCGAGGGAAGAAGAAGAGTGTTTTCTGGCCATTGATAGTATAGCCGGTGACTAGGGTTAGAAATTAGGGTTTTGGGTTTTCTTGTTTGCAAATTGAAGTTATGAAGTCCTTATATAGAAAATTTCCAAAAACACTATTCATCCAAAAAATTTCGAACTCCAAACGAAGCATGCCGACTAGCGTTTCTAGGGTTTACCCCGCGTTCCGAACACAATGGAACAAGTTACGAAGGCTAATTCCATCGTATGTGCATGTTACGGAAACAAACGATCGATTTTAAATTAAACCGATTAAGCAAATTTCTAGACGTTTTGGCTTCCCCGGGACAAATGATAAATCCGATTGACTTGAAATTTGAAATCTTACAATAATATCACATTACGGATCCGATGAAATAGGTTTCGTCGAAATCCAAGACTGTTTGAAAAATGGCTATTTTAACTCGTCAATTAAATATTAAAATATTCAATTTTCACAAATTAACTTTAAATTTGATTTTAAAAGTTCTATAACATCATCATAACTCTAATATGATTAAATAAAATTTTCCAAATCATTTTTAATCATATTTAACCCAATTTTCAATTATTTTCGTATTTTCAAATATTAAATTATCGATTTAATTACCAAATTAAATCCGTATATTCAAAATAAAATTATTCGACTTAAAAATTTTACTTATTAAAATTTATAATCAATTAAATATACGAATTTTAATTAACAGAATTTCGGGGTCGTTACAAACTTCCCCCCTTAAAAGAATTTCATCCTCGAAATTACCAAGTAAGAAAAAGTTACAGAATCCATTAACTTTCCAAAAAAACCATTCAAATTAGATTTCAAATTCATTTGAGTGTTTAACTTTCCCAAAATCCAATAGTTAAACCTCTTACAATAACTTTACTAAGTTTTCAAATCATTTGTAACAACCCTAGATTTTGCCTATATATTTTAAATTTGACTTTATTTTATTTTTATTATTTTAAATTTGTTTTATTTCAAACATTTCATTTTTTAAATATAAATGTTGATTTTTATGTGAATTATAGTTTCAAACTTGTATAAATTGAATATTTTACTGAATAGTGAATTTCTGGTCAAACTGGTCAAACTTTGACTTTTAAACTTCAAACTTAAATTATTTAAAATATTAATTTTTTATGAAAATAGATGAAATAACTTGAATACTGCTTTTCGTTTCATTGAAAACGGATTTAAATTGTGAAAGTTATACTGTTTTCAATATTGTGTGTATATTAAGTTATTTAACAATATTCTTTGTTTTAATGTATATAAATGACATTTTACTTGATATATCTTATCCTAATTTGTATATTTATGTTATTGTATGTATATTTTGTATTATAATAATTTTAAAATGAAGTAAACAATTTTCCAAAGTTAATGGTGATTTATTTGTAATTTCTGGACACCGTTTTGGATTTTTAAGCATTTTCTTTAAATCTTTTTCTATTTTCTTTAAATTTAATTTTTTTATATGTGTTAATATGTTATTTTAAGTATATTTTGTATTTTAAATATTTTAAAGTGATGTTTGAATTTTTCCAAAGCTTATTGAATTTATTTCCAAATTTTAAAGCCTAGTTTCCATTTTTCTGCTATTTTCTTTATTTAAATTATATTTAAATTAAAATTTATATATTTATATGTGAATGCATTTTACTTTTATGTTGTTATCTTTGGTATAAATATTTTTACAAGTCCATATAAATTTTCCAAAGTTCATTCTGTTTATTTTCCATTTTTCTAGACTAGTTTGCAATTTTGTGCTATTTTCTTATTTTAAACTTATATAATTAATATATATATATATATATATATATATTATATTTTGTTATATTTTTGAAATTTTGACTGGAATCGTTATTACTTTTAGTAATATAAACTTATATGAATAAATTAAGGAAATACTAAAGGTTTTAAAAGTTTTTGAAACGTAAGTCGTTTCTTTTACCGTTTCCTCATTTACTCTTTGTCAGTTTTTATTTATTTATTAGCCTTTACTTCTTTTGGCTTTATATTACTTTTTTTGGCCATGTATTCCAGTCTTCATTCACTAAAAAAAATTCCACTTCTCATTCATTCACGGCTAGGAGAAAAAAATTGGGTAATGGCCTCCTCTTTTTGCACTTTTTCTTCTATTTTTTCCATACTTTTGTCTTGTTTCTTTCTTCTATTTGCATGGCCTCCTCACTATTTTCATGGCCATTACTCTCTACATCTATTCCCTGCCATCATCACCACCTATACTCCAGGTCATGACCATATCCGAGCCAACCATGGTGACAAAACCCCTCAAAATCCAACTTATGCCTTGAAAACATGCTAGTTTGAGCCTTGTTGCTTCACCACATCATTTTCCACCACCACCACCACCTCTAGCCGCCACCACCACCTCTGACCAGACCACCACACACCACCCCAACATCATTCCAGATCTGAACTTGAATGGCCAAGCCAAACCACTCCAAGGCCGAGCCCTTTTGTTGACCAAAACATACTATTTTGCCTTAAACCCTTAACATTCTAAAGTTGTAACACCTCCACCTTCAATGCCTTGTAGCTGTGCATTCTTATGTTCATACCTGAGCCATGCTATGTCCAAACCTCAGCTAAATACACCCCTAGGCCATTCAAAACAATAATAGAAAGCAAGGCAAAAGATCATGTGTTCATATTGCTTTTTATTCCAAAGTTATTTCAATTCAATCGGGTATTGAATCTATGTTTATGTTTGGTTTTGTTTATGGGTTGTGACAAGATCATTGAGCTAGGTTCTCTTCCCACTTGGATCTATTGTTGTGCCATCTTGCCTTTTGAAATCCGTTTATGTCGTTTGTATTCCAATCTCCAGCTAAAAAGGTGAGTAAAGCTCACACGACATTTATACTTATGCAGTTGTGAAACAACAACAACTGAATGTGTAGAAAAAATATATGATGTTATAACTGCCTATGATTAATTATATATGATGTTAAACCTGTTAAATTTCATGTCATATCATCTGTTATTATATATATGTTGTTACTGTTCATTTTTATATATGTTTATCACACTGCAAGTTCCCTGTAGATTAGAAATCACTATGAGTTGAAATGATACATACCCGAGCGGACTTTAGAATAGGGAAAAATCGTTATGTGATGAAATGATAAGCCTGAACTGTTTTTATTTATTTTATTTAACTTTGGATTCCGGATTTAAAATGATAGAACCCAGATTTTTCTTTATAAACTGCGGATTGAAATGATACATATCTGTATCACTTGACCTTGGTTAGAAAAACTATATACAGACCCGTGGTTATTTTATAAAGTGTTTTTGGATATTTTTAAGTATTTTAAAAATATAAATTTATGAAATTTGATATAAATAGATTTTTAAATGTTTTAAAATAGATAAATTATGATTTTTCTATGAGTTAAAAATGTAATTAATGAATGGTTAAATTGGATTATTGAAATATAACTTAAGTTTGAAAATTTGGAATTTTGGTTAAAAATGATATTTAAGTTATATAAATAAAATGGACTTTAATTATATCTAGAAAATGGTAAATATGATAATTTGATTTAAATTTGAATTTAAGTGATTTATTAAAGTATTATTGATTTTCCTACGAATTTAAGTGGTTAAATAAATGAATGTTTAAATGTGATCTTTTTAAAGCATAACTTGACTTGGAAATGTAAAGTTGGTTTTAATTAAAGGTTTAAGTTAATTAATTAAATAAAAAAATTAGTTTATTTGAGAAATGGAGGAAATATAAGTGTTAAGTTGCTTATTTAAAAATATGAAGAATTGGAAACTTTTACACTTGAATTTATTTAGTAAATTGTTGAAGATTGGATGTAAGTATAAGAAATTTATTGTATAAAAATAATATGTTAAATGATATGATAATGAAAATTTTAAATGTTAAAATATGATTTTAAAAATGTTTATTGGTTTTAAATTGAAGTTTATTATTGGCTGGAAATACACTAAAACCTGGAATTAACTTTTAATAGCATTCAGAAATGTTATAGTTTCTAAATTGAACTAAAATTATGTAAAAAGAGCTATTACAGCATTTCTGAAATGCTGTAGTTGCTGTAATTGAACTTATAGGCTAATATTGGACTCAGGTCTATTGTAGCATTCTATGGAAATGTTATAGTGGTCTGCAGTCTTTGCTGAAATCAAATTTAAACCTTGTTTTGAAATCTAAGCTACCGCAGCATTTCTGGAAATGCTGTCTTTTGCTGTTTTAAACTAAAATTTGACAAAAACAAAGTTTTAACAGCAGTTTTAAGTGCTGTCCTTGCTGAATTAAAAAGGTTTTCAAGTATAACTTATAACAGCTTTTTCTAAATGCTGTGAAAGGCTGAAATTTTAATAAATATGATTTTTGACTTAGTAAATGAGCTCAGAATGACTTGAAACTTTGAAATTTGAATACTTGAATTGAAAGAATAATAAATCCACTTTTAAAATGATTTAAATGAATAAATTAAATTGGAAATGAATCATTTAAAAAGGGGGTTCGAACTTTTATAAATGAATGTTATATTTGGTTTTAAAAGATACTTAAATTTGACATTTGGATTTGAATTTCAAATAATGATTTGAAAAGGAAGTTTGAAAGATTGATATTTTTGATATTGAAATAATTTGGAAATGATATAATTTTTATTTGATAAAGATTTGGATTGAAAAGGATAATTTAGAAGTATGAAAATATTGTTTTAAAGTTATAACCACGTGTTATAATAACGATTGGTTGTTAAGGAGACCGGGATCGGATATTGTCTTATAGCCGGCCAATACCGAAAACAACTTTAACAACTATGTACGCGGTGGAGATTCCAAAATGAAGTAGGATGGTGGCGACGTACTTGAGGTATATTACGTGGACCCAACTCCCGTGAGTTGGCATATATGATTAAAACAGGAGCTATACCGGGCTACACAAAGGGTTGTGTAACAACCCGCATATTTATCGATTTTATATTTAAATATTTTATTTAAATATTTTGTCTCTAATCGGATATTGGTCCGAAAAGCTACTTTTTGCAAATGGTCAAATTAGGACTCGAGACCACTTCCATTAAGTTCGAAATGCCGTTTATAATTTTTTTAAGTATAAACAATGATGGGTTTGGAGTTAGTGGAATTTCACTTACTTTTCCCGCTTTGGACTTTAGCCTAGATTAGCCATTATAAATCAAACCCACTTCTCTCCTTCTCCTCACTCTTCATAAATTTCCTAACAACCAAGCTTGAGCATTAATGGTGAGTGGAAGGGGAAATTAATATTCCAAGCTCAAATTCTCTTGTAAATCCAGCATTCAATTCCAAATTCAAGAAGAAGATATTGGATTCAAGCTTGTGATTACTTCTCCATTGCTTTCGAGCTTTTCTTCATAAATTTTGTGCAGAGGTTTGCTACTCTGACTTTTGGCTAACTATTTAGATTAGCAGTTTTTGTTGTATACACTTGAGATATAGACTCATAGTTGTATTCTTTTGTATAGCACGTGTTGCTATTCTTTTGTATTATTGTGGATCTTTTTGACCACTACTCTGATGTACACTTTCATGTGTTAGTTATATATTCATATCTTCTTTCGCCTTTGTGATATGGATGTCTGTGACTGAATTGTGTTATGCTTATTTCTATGTTTGTTTCCGAAGGTTATTTATAGCCACCGTGTGATAAGCAATCACATGGATTGCTTGATTCCTTGTTATCCTATTTTCTTTTGTGATTCCTTGTTCTATCTATCAAGATTTCTTGATATTCATTCTGAGAATAATCTTTTCCTTCTTCTTCCTTTCTTTCTTGAAGGAAGAAGAGATGGTTAGTTCTGGCAGTCCTAGCGCTGGTCAATCCAGTAGTCCTTCTCTGGATGGCGTATTCATGTCTGCCCAACAACTTTCGGATCTTGCTCAGAATCAAAGGTTTATCTGTGCTTTGAGTAAGAATCCCACAAAGATCTTACCTTTGAAACTAGAAGTTCCTTTCGACCAACTTGTAGATATCTCTCTACAAGAAGAAGAGGCTGATAAAGGAATTGATAGTGATATTGGGATGTCCAAGAAGAGGCATATTAAGTTCAAAAGCCCTTATCCCGATAAGAAGGTGAAGCAACCTGCTTTTGTAGCAAAGACTCCAATCCTTCATCATGGACGATGCTGCAATTGTGGTTCTAGGGACCACTATGCGAAGGAGTGTCTGGAACCACTCTTTTGTCGTTATTGCAAAGATTCCATTCATCATATTTCTGTCTGCCCCATACTTCTAAGCAAGAAGAGGGTGGAAACAGAAACTTCGATAACCAAGCCACCTACCTCTAGTCGTAAACGATGTTACAATTGTGGTTCCACAGACCATTATGTAATTAAGTGCCCGGAACCTCTCTATTGCCGCTATTGCAAAGGCTCGGGCCATTACTTGTCTACATGTCCCATGCGACCTAGCAAGAGAGAAGGAAAGCTAAAAGCTTCTAACGAAACTCCTCTGGGTCAAGGTACTTCTTATTTAATCCTTGATTTCATTTATTTTCGATTATTCGATTCGAGTTCTTTTTGATATGGGTTCATCTCATCATTTTTATATCAAAAGAACTTGTTGATTCTCTTTCTTTTTATGTTTTGGGCTTGATGACTTCTTTGAAGATTGCGAATCCAGATTAGTGGATCCGCAACACTCTACTTGCTTTATATTGATATCGAAAATTATTTCATGTGATTTTTCTTTCCGAACCAATTTGCATGTTATGCATTGCTTTGGTTTCAGAATTGATTTGCGTGAAAGGATTGGCTTATTGCAAAGCCCATATCCAATTATTCCGAAAGGACTATTCATTTTCGATATTTTCGATCTGTTAAGCAGATTCATATTTTTCCTTTGCGATTTCGATTTCAAATCGATGGCATCATTTTGCTCTTTTAGCTCACATGTTGAGTAAAGAGATATCTCTCTCATTCTTATCGGTTGAGAATTTTCCGGTATTTTTGAGTTTTCCTTAGGATTATCACCTAAGCAACCTTTTTGAGTGGTGTTTAGGTCTTTCCAGTTTGACCTTGCCACCGAATTTCAATCGCTACGAGTTGCGAAGGTTAGCCTTCCACATACCGCATTCCGCACTCGTTATGATTTATATGAATGACATATTGTGTCATTCAGTTTATCCAGTCTATTTCATCCATTTTATAAATCGAGTATTCTATGATTATCTCAATAATTCCAATCTTGTTTTATTAATTTTGGATGAAAATAGAAATTTAAAATTTTCAAATCTTTTTAAGAAGATATTTTAAATTCCTATAAAAATATAATTTTGTGTTGTATTGCCCATTTAATGTTTTAAGAATTCTGGTCGATGCGCTTGATCAACGCTATCGATAGGGATTTCCTAAACGCTCTGATAAGACGATCAGACACACTGAATTGGCTTGTAAAATATAAATTTTTCTTTGAAGGTAGTTGTGATTTTTAAAGGTTTAGAATTTTGGGAAAGAAGATTAAATCCCTTCTTTTCAATATTCTTATTCTTGTGATTCCCGAAGGGAACCAAGACTTTAACTTTAGTCCCAATGCTTATTGTATTGGTTTGGATGCCGTTCTCTTACGAAAGAAACGTGCAATCACCTTTGCTTCTAAATCTTTAAAGCCGATCGAGACTAGGTATGCCACTTATGATCTGGTGCTCGCGGCTATTGATTTTGCTTTCAATATTTGGCATCATCATCTTTGGTGGAGAAATTTGTTCTCTACCTCGATAATAAATCATTGGGATATCTATTTTCTCTTAAGGAACTTAATTTGGGTCAACTTCGTTGGCTCGAGTTCCTTACACATTATGATTTTGATATTCTTTATACCCCCGGTAAGGGTAATCATGTCGCCGATGCTCTTAGCCGTAAATAACAAGCAGTTGTTTCTATGATGATATCCGAATGGAACGATCTCGAGATTATATCCACTTGTGAGATTCGAGAGCGCGTATCCGATTTACGCTCATCACATGTTTTATGTAGCCTTGAGGCTCATCCTTCTCTTTTAGACTGCATTCTTAAAGCTCAAAAGGGGCTAAATACCGAATTGGCTCTTCTTAGCCAAAGTTGTAGGGATGAAAAATTGATATTGAAGGTTTGAAAGACTTTGATAGTGATTCTTGTAGCGGCATTTGAAAATTTGATAAACTTATCATACCAATTATTAGTGATCTTCGTAAAAATATTTTAGAAGATTCTCATCGTTCTAAAATTACTATTCATCCCAGTAGTAGTAAAATGTACGTAGATAGGAGGCGACTTTATTATTGGGAGTGAATGAAATCTGTTATCGCTAACTTTGTTAAGTGTTGCATGACTTGCCAACTTGTCATGGCCGAACACCAAAGGCCTGATGGGTTGTTGCAACCTTTAGAAATTCCAATTTGGAAGTGGGACTAAATCTCCATGGATTTTATAGATGGCATTTCTCGTTCTTATTCGGGTCATGGTAACTTATGGGTTATAGTAGATAGACTTACTAAATCAGCCCATTTTATTCCCGTTCGGTTTAACCGAATTGTTCCTCTTTTGGCCAAACTCTTTGTTAAAAGAAATTGTTAAATTATATGGAGTTCCTACTTCTATTGATAGCGATAGTGATCCACTGTTTACTAGTGGATTTTGGAAGTGTCTTCAAAAAGTTTTAGAAACGAAGCTTAATTTTAGCACCGCTTATTTCCCCAGTCCAATGGACAAACAGAGCGTGTGAACCAAACTCTTGAAGACCATCTTCGTGTTGTGTGCTTGATTTTTGTGCAAGTTGGGAAAATCATAATTCTCTTGTTTAATTTTCCTATAATCATAACTTCCAATCTAGTATTGGTATGGCATCTTTCGAGGCACTCTAGGGGAGGCTATGCCGATCTTCTTCTTGTTGGCTTAAGGTCAGTGAGAAGCTGGTTTCAGGTCCAGATTTTATTCGTGTTTCACCTGTGAAAGGTGTTATATACGTTTCTGTCGATGGGGAAAAATTAGCGCCTCAATATATTGGGCCATTTCCTATCGCCGAACGTATTGGTTCTATGGCCTATCGCATTACATTACCGGCTCAGTTTTCTGCTATGCATGACGTGTTTCATGTTTCTCAATTACGGAAATGCCTACGAGATTCCGATTCTATTCTTGAGCCTGGTGTTGTGGAAGAAATTGAAGTTTCGTTGAATTTAACTTTCGAGCAGCATCCTATTCGAATTATTGCTTCGGAGGTCAAACGACTTCGAAATAAAGATGTTCCGCTTGTGAAGGTTCAATGGTCCTCAAATCCTAAAGATTGGTCTTGGGAATCTAGAGAATTCATCGAGCGAACACATCCGGATTTACTTTCTAGTGCTCAATGAGGGGAACTTCTTATTTCAAATTTCTTTTGTGATAATATGCTTTTATGGTTGTTACTTTTTATTTCCATCTTATATATTGCGAGGACGCAATTTCTTTAAGGAGGGGAGTCTGTAACAACCCGCATATTTATCGATTTTATATTTAAATATTTTATTTAAATATTTTATCATTAGTCGGATTATAGTCCGAAAAGCTACTTTTTGCATACGTTCAAATTAGGACTCGAGACCACTTCCATTGAGTTCGAAACGCCGTTTGCAACATTTTTTAAGTATAAGCGTTGATATGTTTGGAGTTGGTGGAATTTCACCACTTTTTCACTTGAGACCATTAGTTGGGCTTTTAACCTATTAAACCCAAACTCCACCCTCTCCTCTTCATAACTTTCTAATTGCTTTAAACCTTCAAGCTTCTTCAAAAATGGTAGTGGGAATGGGAAATTAAAACTCCAAGCTGAAATTCAACTTCAAATCCATCATTCAACTCCAAATTCAACAAGAAGACATTGGATTCAAGCTTCTTGCATTGGGTTTGAAAAGGGATTGATTCTTGCTTGCTTTGTTCTTCATTTTCATTGGTTTTTGGTGAAAAAGGTGAGATTTTTATCTCACGTTCTTGTCTATAACTATCACGGATGTTTGGGAATGATTTTCTATCACTTTAGCATGTACATTTGCATTTGGTTTGGATTGGATTGGCCAAAAACTCCAATTTTTAGCGTTTTGGTGAATTTTCTGCATTTAGGTCGTTCTGGCCATTTGTGCGTGTTCGAAGTTAGGTCGCTCGCGAGCTAACGCCTTAGGTCGTTTGCGTGTTAACGCCTTAGGTCGCACTGCCTTGAACCCTTGGCCTGCATATTTTCGTTCGCTCTTAGGTCATTCGGAATTAGGTCGCTAGGTCGCTTGGTCGATAGGTCGTAGGTCATAGGTCGCTCTGCCTCGAGGAGTCTCGGCCTGCATATTTGCGTTAACCCTTTAGGTCGTTCTGGCTTGAGTCGTTAGGTCGTTTGGCTTTTATATTGATTAGGTCGTTTAGCCTTGAGTCGCTAGGTCGCATGACCCCTCACTAGTTCGCACGACTTTGTTAAGACGTTAGGTCACTCGGCCTCGTTTCCTGTTAGGTCGCATGACCTATAACCTGTTAGGTCGCTCGACCGTTTACTCCGTTAGGTCGCTCAACCCTACTATAAGTATTAGGTCGTATGACCTTGTTCCACTAAGTCGCTCGACCCTTAGGTCGTAACACTTTAGGTCGCACTCCTTTCACATCATTAGGTCGCGAGTTTAATTAGGTCGCTCGACCTTAAAACGTTAGGTCGCTTGGCCTATGCTATTGTCAGGTCGCGAGTTCCTTAGGTCGCTCGTCTCCCTTAGGTCGCTTACCTGGTTGAGTCGTACCTCACCTTAGCTCGGCCATGTTAGGTCGCGAGTTTCCTTAGGGTCGCTTGCTCCATTAGGTCGTTAGGTCGCTCGACCTTGCCTTGGTTGTTAGGTCGCTCGGCCATTCTAATTAAGTCGCTCGATCCTATGCTCCCTTAAGTCTTCACTAGGCCGTACCGTTTTGGACGGGGCGCTGCCCCCTGGACCCCCGCGAACTGACCGAGCAGGTCGAACCCCGTAGCGGGGGCGTTGCCCCCGCACCCCCACCTTGGGGGGTTGCCACCCCCTTCCGTTGGGGATCTTATCTGAAAAACATTCAACGGAACTTGCTTTGTTGAGATGCTGAGTTGACCATTCTTCGAGACAGACTATCTTTTGCTTTTCAGTCGATTTTATGGTATCACGGCCTTGCTAAAAAGGCGGGATAACAACTTTAGAAATATGAAGGTTTCAATACTAGTAGTAAATATCAAAACTCTTTCAACAAAATGATTTCAACTCTATTTTCAATAACAAAGCTCTTTTCTTAAACCGTTTTCCAATCTACTAGTATATACAAGCCTTTACCTCACTCGGATGTGAAATCTAATTAACGACTTAGTAAAACAAGTGGTATGAAACGCTTGCGTTTGCTTCGTCGGTTAATTCTTGGACTTGTTCGATTGAACCTCTTGTGACAATTTTCTAGTGAAGGTTTACAGTTTGTTCGTAAATATTTAAGTTAAGCAAGTGGTTATGGGACACGAAGATAAACTTTTATATTTACTAGCTTAGTGTAATTGACACTTCTCGTTGACCATGATGATCATTTTATGATTTAGACTAGAAATTGTGCGATGTCTCTTTGTTTGCAAGGTTAGGCTAGACACCATTTGTGTGATTCCACTCACACATACCTTTTCGTTGCGAGGTTAGGCTAGACACCACTTGTGTGATTCCACTCACACATACCTTTTCGTTGCGAGGTTAGGCTAGACACCATTTGTGTGATTCCACTCACACATACCTTTTTTCTTTTTGGTTAGCCTAGACCTCATCTGGGTGATTCCGACTCACCCATATGGGGTAGCTCCCCATGGTCTTTGGACCGTCATGTGATAGGCCTCTTTCCCTTTTGCTGTGATTTCTGGATTTCTTATGTTGATTTATGGAATTTATGTCATTGACTTGTTATGAGTACAAGTTTAGGGTATGATGCCCTCTTTGGATCTTTGAGAAGATTCTTATGATATTGATTTATCTCTTATTGATTGATCTTCTGTTGATCATCATTTGCATACTTATAGTAGTATGTCAGTATGGATATTTTATGTTTATGCCATATCTTTTATTTTATATCATGTCATCTGATATTTATAACTAGACTGATCCGTTTATTATTTTCTTAAATAATACTCGGGTCAGACCGAGATGTTACAGGTGCTTCTGCTTGACTTCTTCCCGGTGTTTGCTACTCTGACTTTTGGCTAACTATTTAGATTAGCAGTTTTTGTTGTATACACTTGAGATATAGACTCATAGTTGTATTCTTTTGTATAGCGCGTGTTGCTATTCTTTTGTATTATTGTGGATCTTTTTGACCACTACTCTGATGTACACTTTCATGTGTTAGTTATATATCCATATCTTCTTCCGCCTTTGTGATATGGATGTCTATGACTAATTGTGTTATGCTTATTTCTATGTTTGTTTCCGAAGATTATTTATAGCCACCGTGTGATAGCTTTAATTTTGTATCGTTATGTCGGACTTCCTCCTTAAATGAAATGCATGCTATACTATCTGACATAACGGAGCTCGCACAAAGAAGTTACATGGATGGTTGCTCCTCAACAGCCTTATTCTCCGTGCTAGTTGACAGCACTACATCGTAGTGTTCTTGGCTAGCGTGGGTATAGAGATGGGGAGTCACATGCTTTATAACTTAAACTGTATTTTTATTTATTTAAATCAACAAGTTTATTTGCAAACCTCATTTACATAGTACTAACACAACATAACAACCTATATACTCGGGTAAAACACTGCAAATCACGAGCCTTTCCCCGAGTAAACCTTGCTACCCCTCAACTTCGAGACAACACGCAAGAAACGCGAGTTCTCCTTCGGGTCATAACCCTTCTTCCCCAACACCTATTACCCAGTGCACAAACCTATGCACGGTGCACCTACCCAAGTGCCTCCGGCCACTAACGATCAGTGCGACGATCGCCTACAACTCCACGCACCCATACGAGCATGGAAACCATCCCAGATCAAACGAAGAACCGATGCAATAGAAACGAGCCAAAAACACGACACTGCTAAACCACCATGGCCAGAAAATCTTCCTCGATACCATCGCCACCATTCTTGTTTGACCTCGCCATCCACACCACACCTTTGTCTCAACCACAAGCTACTCTCGCAAGCCTTGCTATCGATTCCGATCACTCCACAAATACCGTAAAACCCACAGCTGCGTCGCCTTCAAAACAGGTAACCAAAACCCTACATGACCCAATTCCCATAGATTCATTCAATTGAAAAATTATTTTGCATTTTTCCCATAATCAACAATCTATACACAAGCTTCGATCCAAGTTTCAAACCAAATTAATGTATAGATAATCAGCAATTCACAAAATTCCCAACTTCGAATAAACCCCAAATTCACCATAATTACACAATTAAACATTACAAATTGTATATCTAAATTCATGATTTATCCTCCCTATTACATGCATGTAATCCAAATCAAATTTTAGGATAATTGATTTTTTGTCATGAACCAAGATCTCACTGTAATATTCATTTTTAAAATCATTTGCAAATTTAAATTTGCAGAAACAAATTTTAATATTACCAACAACAATAAAACACAACTTTTATTAAATTATCAATGTCAAATGATGATTGTCAGTGGAAAAATTAAATTATTCAATGATGATTCAGGTCTGGGAAGTAACAGGTAAATAAAGTAACTGTATATATATACACACACACACACACAGATCACTAAACATATACATATAAATCTATCAAATCCAATAATGTAAAAACTGAAAATGTTCCATGCAACATCAATATAGATCTACACATGCATGGTAATAAAAATCCAGAACAACTGTTTTAAAAAACATTTACTCACCTCAATTTATAATATGCAGAGCAGTTTTGATATACAGGCTCTTGATTCTTAAATTTGAAAAGCCTTTTTGATTTTCTGTTGAAAAATCCATCTGCATGCTTTTAAATTGAAGTTGAACTACAGATGACTTGAAGTTGCAGGATTGAAATATTGTGAAGAACTTTGTTTGCTGGTTGAGATTTGAAGTTGAATACCCATTTGAATTTGCAGGTTGATGTATGCAGATTTGGTTGCAATTTTTCTTTACTTTGTAGGTTTTTAAATTGATGTGAAGAGCTTCATTTTATGGCAGATTTTGTTTTCAGATTTTACTTTGCTTTTGTGGTTTTGAATTTCAGATTGAAGAAAGATTTATGTTTTGAACTAAGAAGTAAAAACAAAGGGAAAAGTGTTTAAATGAAAACTAATTTTTTTTTCTTAAAAATATTTATTAAAAATAAAAATTATATGTTGCCACTTGTCTTCAAGAGTTTACAGTTGTCATCTAATTGACTTAATTACTTACAAGTGTTATTAGAATAACTAATATGGTTACACATATTTATTAGTATTTTTAATTAATTTTTATTTAATTTAAATGATAATATAACTTACATATTAAATTTACTAAATTGCTAAATACTTCTTTATGTAAATATAAACTTACTTATTTATGAAAATATTCTAAAACTAGTTATAATATAAATATACATCTTATACATGTAATTTAAAAATATAAAATATTCATATTTATACATTTATAAGCATTTAAATTGAAGCATTTTAAAAGAAAATAAAAATAAAACTTATTTAAACTATCATTAAAATAAACAATCATCTTATTTTTGAAAACAATTTAATTAATCTAAATTAACTTTTGAAAAGCAATAATTTTAAAAAAAAACTTTTAAATTACAATTCATACATATTTAAATTATCAATAGATTAAATTAAATTTCAAAACAATATCAAATTATAACATATACAAACATATATATTACAATTTGAAAATTCAACCATTATTTAAAACAAATGATCTTATATTCACAATATATATCAAATGTATATATTATAAATAGAATAAAATTTCATTAGCTTTGAAAAATAAATCTTATCAATCTTTAAATTGTTCAAAAGATATTGATCAAAATTATTATATTAAATATTTATTAACCTTTAGAAAATTAAATTTACCAATTTTAAATTAAAATTATAAAGAAAATTATCAAATTAATTTAATTATTAACATAGATTATTAAATTGATATTGCCTGAAATTCCGGGTCGTTACAATCCTCCCCCCTTTAAAGAATTTCGTCCCCGAAATTTAAAAGCAAAGGTAATTTAATAACCTATTACAGATTTTAATTTCAAATCAGTAGAGCATTCCTATCAACCAGTACTTAACAACCATAGCAATTAATCAAACAAACAAACCTAACTAATTATTCTGACACAAATCAGAATAAATCTTACTAATACTATCTAGAATTTCCCAAATATAAATCACTGGGAGACTCGCTCTACAAAAGCTCAACTAACCAAAGCACTAAAATCCAGAGCTCCTCCCATCTCTAGATCCATCATCCTGAACAGAACATCAAACTATACTCAAGTCTAGCTCAACTTCCAAATCCAACTGAACTACAGATTCAACAACCAACGAAGAATCATACACGTACTCCCTCAGAGACACGTGAAATACAATGAATTCCAACTATCCAAACTGGCAATTCAATCTTATCTTATCAGAACACAGATAAGAAATCTCAAATGCATCAGAACTAGCCATCCATTCTCTGTTCCCTTAACCAGAGAAATCTTAACAACAATGAAGTCTCCAACTTCGAATTCCAAACTCCTTATCTCATATCTTCATAACTCAACAGACAATCCTGGACTACCAACTCTTCCTGATCAGCTCAAACTATGCTGGTGCTTCCATAACAACTAGACCAAAGCAAACCAGTTTCTGGATCCTATCCAACAGAAAAGTCTTCCAAGATCCATCGAAATCCAGAACTCATGCTCTACTTCTCAAGTAATAGCAAACTGAACTTGCTTCCTCCCTCCCACAGCTGCTATCTCGCTTCCACTGCACAACTCTGATTCTGAAATAGATGAGAGTACTGTTGATGAACACGAATACAAACTTATCCAATATATTCGAAAATTTTGTTCATCATATCCAAAAAAAATCTGAGTGACACATCTGACTCAGTCACACAACTTATAACAGAATCCAACTCAAAAACTAGATCTAACCAAATCCAAATTCCAAAAATTTCTGAGCTGCTACTCCAACTCTCCCTCTCCAAGAACCATCCTACTACCAGGCTAACTACCAGAATCGCTTCTGGAACCAAAACAATATGGAGCTCAACTCCAGATGCAAACAAACTCCTGGTTACATCAGTAGCTCCTACTTCCATATGAGAATTCTCAGTCTCAAACAAATGATTGCTCAAGAAAAATTCCCAAATTAATCGTAAGTCACTTTTGCGATCCTACCTAGTTTGGATTCCAAGGAAACCATCCTCTCTTTACCAATTAGAACAACTTTAAGCTTCTCCAAACAAGGTTAACCCTTCAAAAACATTCATCAACTGCCCGGCTGCTGAAAGAGAACCATAAGATTCCTGAACTATCAGAGAAACAAGCCACATAGCTGCCTCCAAACTCTACCTCGATGATACTGCGAAGCTAAAAGACCTTCTCGTCAGCACACCGAACACTTCGAACTGAACTGCTACCACAGCTAACCAAGGACTTCTAATCCAAAGGCTTCCCGAAACCCAAAACCATCATCAAACCACACAAAAGACCTTCGAGATGGCAGACAACTACTCAAGAAATTTCTGGCTCCAAACCAAGCATCAACAACTCGCCCTCTTAAAAGAATGACAGATGAGACTATGCCGAGGCGAAACAACTTTAGACCTTAGTCTCATACTCCAAAATAGCCAACCTCCTTGCTAAAGATCCAGACAACTTCTACACAGACGAGTCTTCCCTATGGCAGGTAAAGACTGCTCCTCTACTACTTCTTAAACTGCTTCAAGAGAAAACATATTTGGAATATATCCATGGATACTGCATCTCATCATGCAGTTTTCAAAATACCATCACTTACTTCTGCACTTCCGACAGATCCAAACTTACACTTCAAAGATAAACTCTGAATCTTTAAAAAGATTTCCTTCGGATATCAGAGAAATCCTTACTCCAAACTACAAATCTCACTCGAGACGGTATTAGGTCTACGGTCTCGACAAATATTTCCAACCTCAAACATATGGACCTCTTCCATTAGTGGTAGTCGTGTTAGACACACACACAACTACTCCATCTACCTCTAAAATTTATGTTGGAAAATCCGAACAGATAACCCAACAGAACATGCATATATATACATATATATATATAGTTATACATAAAAATACAAGTACGCTCTCTCAAGGAAGACACCACTATAGAGCCTAGGTATTCACTCAACCTAATGCTCTGATACCAAATGTGACGACCCGACTTCCTATCTCCAGAAAGTCGCATCATCAATGAAGAAAGAAAGGGATAGAAGAAGAAAAGAAAGAGAAAGAAAGAAACAACAACATCAGAGAACTCACAGCGGAACGAATAAAATATAATATATCACATAAAATATTACACAGTATCATATTACATCAGAGTAAACAACTTATACAACAAATATTAGATAGTTATAAACATCTGTCTAACAATACAATCTCAAGATAACACAAGAAACAGATACAATCAAACACAGCGGAACCATAATATAACTACACGTGGAAGCCTCCTGCTCCATATCTCCTCCAGAATTCGTCAAGCAAACCTGAATCACTTGACTACTCATACATAATATGAGTACCCAAGAGTTTAATAAAACAGAAAATAAACACTCGGGTCAGACAGGGGTCTGGTGTGAGTAAACGGGTTATAATTGCTTAACTTTAGAAAAACCTTTGAAAAGAAAAGGTATCACGTAAGACTTCCCACACATAACATTGGAAAAGTTTTTACCTTATGCTAACCAAAACATTTGAAAGGAAATCCAGTGATATTATAATAGTGTCTAGGGCTTTTGAGTAAATAATAAATAGCCGAAATTGTTACATGATTAAATTCCAGCTATTAGCCACAAAAGTGGGTAATACAAACAAAACTGTAGGGTCTCGTAGGAAGAATGGGTTTCCATCAATGGCAGGGCTACTGGGGTACCGCCCGTCACAGTACGTGGCCTAGATCAACGTACCGAGGAATACGCCCGCTCCCCTGCAACACAAGGCCGGAATCATACCTTACTGGACAGTCTCGAACAAGACCACCCCGTAGTTGGCGCGACCAACCACACAATAAGCCGAAATAGAAAGGGACCTCTAGACAGGGGTAAATCTCGCTCTCCAGTGGGAGCTACCCACGAAGCCTTGCTGCACCTCCCCTGTTTTAGCCATTCCCGGTGGATGAGGCTTGATGCTGCGATTACCTTTATAGAACACATCTATCTTAGAATGCTCATTGCCCACCTGACGATGTTCTGAAAGCATTCAATCCATACAAGTTCATTCCGGGTTCGAATGCAACCGAAGGCACTATCTCGTTGCACTCATTTTGGAATCACCCTCAGAGTCAACGACCATAGCCCTTGCACTCTAAATCACCATCTCGAACCTATAAGTATTATTCCGTCAAACTCATTACGGAATCACCCATAGATTTATATTGATGTATAGTTCTTACACCTCGAGTCTTCACAAATCTCCACTTGGATTTACGAGCTAATGTTTAATTGGAATCGATGTGGTTTTCGGATATCCAAATATGGAAACCCGATCCCGGTCTAATCGAAAACAAACGTCATTTTAATGTCCAAGTTGTACTTAAGGGTTTAACAGTTAAACTTATATTCAGGATGATATAACAGATAGATGAATAACATTATCACAACAGATAATTCATAACAAATATTCATTTCACAAAGCATATCACATATCAGAGATATCCAAAACATCCAGTATCAACCAATATCAATCACCCAGTATTGATCATCCAATATCACTCAATCAAACAATATTAATCAATCATCCAAAGCAGAATTGATTAACTCATAATCAAGTGGATTACCTAAATCCTTCTTCAATAATTTATTCTAAATAAATAAATTAATCATCTCTTAATGATCTTCCTTAATTAATCTTCCTTGATTAATTATCTTTTAATTACATTCAAGTAATTATCCTTATCCATATTCAGAAATTAACCTTTAATTACTATCATTAATTACAATAATTAATGATCATACATTTGTTTCCATTTATTAATTAACTATAATTAATTACATTAAATCTTAATTAATTACAATTAATTAATCACACTTTAATTAATCACTTTTATTAATCAACCTTGATTAATAACATTAATTAACTAATGAACCTTATTAATTAATAATTCCTTTAATTAAATAATTAACTTGTAATTAATCATCTTATTAACCAGTCTTAAGTAATAAACAACTTGTAATTACTTATCTTAATTAATTAACTTCTTAATTAACTATATTAACCCTTGATTAATTAATCGAATTAATTAATCTTCAATTACTTCATTAAGTAATTATTAATCAATTTAATTAATAAATAATCCTTAATTAATTACCTTATTAATTAATTACACTTTAATTAATTACACTTAGAAATTAATCTTTAATTAATCACATTTATTAATTAATTAATCACATTAATTAATTAACTAAGTAATTAACCCTTAATTACTTACAAAAGTAATTATCTTCTAATTACTACTATTAACAAATCTTGATTTCTTCTTCATTAATTAATTACTTAACAAATAATTAATTTTATCATTAATTGATCCTTAATTCTTAAATTAATTAATTACATCATAATTAATTAACTTCAAAACAAATATACTAATTAATTCCTTAATTCATAACAACATGTGATTAACCATTTATCACATCAATTAATTACTCCCATAAGTAATTCCCTCAAATTACTTCCATAAGTAATTTACATTCTTAATTACATTCCAAAAATTAACTAGTAATTACTTCTTAAGTAATTACACTTAATTAATCCATAATTAAGTGATTATTAAAAATTAAATAAACAAAAAACTAATTATTTAAAATTAATTAACTAATTAATTAACTAATCTTCTTATGTTTTAAATCTTTAATTAAATAAGAAAATCATTAATCTTAATTAAACCTTACTTGTTAACAAATCATATTAAATAACTATTCTTAAGTTAATAACAAGATAAATTAACCCTATTTATCTTTATAATTAAATTATTTGAATAAATCAAATTTTAATAACTTAAACAAATTATCTTATTTGGATTTCAAAATCATGATAATAACTTTATTTGAAAATAACACATTTAGAAATAAATTTGAAATTTTAAAACATATTAATTATCTAAGTTAAACTTATTTATTTTAAATAAAATTCGAAAACTTTGTAATAAAAATATTACTTTAAAACTTTGATTAAATAATTGAATTCAAAGCATTATTTTAAATTGAAATCCAAAATTTAAATTAAGATAATTACTTTTTTAAAAAAGACAATCATCTTAAACCCTTTTAAATTTAAAAATAGATTCAATTAACATTTATGAAATTTGATTTACATTTATTTTGAAACAACAAGTTTTTAACTTTTGTATTTTGTTTCCTTCATGAACTTTCTTTATAACTTAAACTGGATTTTTATTTATTTAAATCAACAAGTTTATTTGCAAACCTCATTTACACAGTACTAACACAATATAACAACCTATGTACTCGGGTAAAACACTGCAAATCACGAGCCTTTCCCCGAGTAAACCCAGCTACCCCTCAACTTCGAGACAAAACGCAAGAAATGCGAGTTCTCCTTCGGGTCATAACCCTTCTTCCCCAACACCCATTGCCCAGTGCACAAACCTGTGCAAGGTGCACCTACCCAAGTGCCACCGGCCACTGACGATCGGTGCGACGATCGCCTACAACTCCACGCACCCATACGAGCGTGGAAACCATCCTAGATCAAACGAAGAACCAATGCAACAGAAACAAGCCAAAAACACGACACTGCTGAACCACCATGGCCAGTAAATCTTCCTCGATACCGTCGCCACCGTTCTCGGTTGACCTCGCTATCCACACCACACCTTCGTCTCAACCTCCAGCTACTCTCGCAAGCCTTGCTATCGATTCCGATCATTCCACAATACCGTAAAACCCACAGCTGCGTCGCCTTCAAAACAGGTAACCAAAACCCTACACGACCCAATTCCCATCGATTCATTCAATTGAAAAATTATTTTGCATTTTTTCCATAATCAACAATCTATACACAAGCTTCGATCCAAGTTTCAAACCAAATTAATGTATAGATAATCAGCAATTCACAAAATTCCCAACTTCGAATAAAACCCAAATTCACCATAATTACACAATTAAACATTACAAATTGTATATCTAAATTCATGATTTATCCTCGCTATTACATGCATGTAATCCAAATTAAATTTTAGGATAATTGATTTTTTGTCATGAACCAAGTTCTCACTGTAATATTCATTTTTAAAATCATTTGCAAATTTAAATTTGCAGAAACAAATTTTAATATTACCAACAACAATAACACACAACTTTTATTAAATTATCAATGTCAAATGATGAATGTTAGTGGAAAATTTAAATTATTCAATGATGATTCAGGTCCGGGAAGAAACAGGTAAATAAAGTAACTGTATACACACACACACACACACACACACAGAGATCACTACACATATACATATAATTCTATCAAATCCAATAATGTAAAAACTGAAAATGTTCCATGCAACATCAATATAGATCAACACATGCATGGTAATAAAAATCCAGAACAACTGTTTTTAAAAACATTTACTCACCTCAATTTATAATATGTAGAGCAGTTTTGATATCCAGGCTCTTGATTCTTAAATTTGAAAAGCCTTTTTGATTTGCTGTTGAAAAATCCATCTGCATGCTTTTAAATTGAAGTTGAACTACAGATGACTTGAAGTTGTAGGATTGAAATATTGTGAAGAACTTTGTTTGCAGGTTGAGATTTGAAGTTGAATACCCATTTGAATTTGCAGGTTGATGTATGTAGATTTGGTTGCAATTTTTCTTTAATTTGCAGGTTTTTAAATTGATGTGAAGAGCTTCATTTTATTGCAGATTTTGTTTTCAGATTTTACTTTGCTTTTGTGGTTTTGAATTTCAGGTTGAAGAAAGATTTATGTTTTGAACTAAGAAGTAAAAACAAAGGGAAAAGTGTTTAAATGAAAACTAATTTTTTTCTTAAAAATATTTATTAAAAATAAAAATTATATGTTGCCACTTGTCTTCAAGAGTTTACAGTTGTCATCTAATTGACTTAATTACTTACAAGTGTTATTAGAATAACTAATATGGTTACACATATTTATTAGTATTTTTAATTAATTTCTGTTTAATTTAAATGATAATATAACTTACATATTAAATTTACTAAATTGCTAAATACTTATTTATGTAAATATAAACTTACTTATTTATGAAAATATTCTAAAACTAGTTATAATATAAATATACATCTTATACATGTAATTTAAAAATCTAAAATATTCATATTTATACATTTATAAGCATTTAAATTGAAGCATTTTAAAAGAAAATAAAAATAAAACTTATTTAAACTATCATTAAAATAAACAATCATCTTATTTTTGAAAAAAAATTAATTAATCTAAATTAACTTTTAAAAAGCAATAATTTTAAAACAAAACTTTAAATTACAATTCATACATATTTAAATTATCAATAGATTAAATTAAATTTCAAAACAAAATCAAATTATAACATATACAAACATATATATTACAATTTGAAAATTCAACCTTTATTTAAAACAAAAGATCTTCTATTCATAATATATATCAAATGTATATATTATAAATAGAATAAAATTTCATTAGCTTTGAAAAATAAATCTTATCAATCTTTAAATTGTTAAAAAGATATTGATCAAAATTATCAGATTAAATATTTATTAACCTTTGGAAAATTAAATTTACCAATTTTAAATTAAAATTATAAAGAAAATTATCAAATTAATTTAATTATTAACATAGATTACTAAATTGATATTGCCCAAATTTCCGGGTCGTTATAGTTTTTAAATTTAAAATGATTTAAAAGTTGAATTTTGAATCCAAAATGGTTTGGAGGGGGTTTGGGTTAAACTTTTGAAAGGGGAACTTTGGAATTAAAATTATTTCAGATAAAATATGGTTTGTTGAAGTAATGTGAATTGATTTCAAAATTTTAAAGTTGATATACATGTATACATATATATATGTAACAACCCGTATATTTATCGATTTTATATTTAAATATTTTATCGATACTCGGAATTTAGTCCGAAAAGCTACTTTTTGCATACGGTCGAATTAGGACTCGGGACCACTTCCATTGAGTTCAAAACGCCGTTTGCAATCTTTTTGAGTATAAACATTAATATGTTTGGAGCTAGCCAAAAATTTGACCATTTTCACTTTGGGTTTGGGTTCAGCCCAATGTTCTAACTTAATACCCCAAACTGAAAGCCCCTCTTCATTCACTCCCTCTTCCTCTACTTTTCAGTTCTAAAGAGATTAATGGTGAGTGGAATGGGAAATTAAAACTCAAGCCCTAGTTTTCTTTTGCAAATCAAGCTCTAGCTCCAAACTAATAGAAGAAACTTTGGTAAACCTCTCTTCTTCTTCTCCAACTCATTCTTTTATCAATTTAAGAAATTCCTAAACCTAACTTTGGGAATGTTCTTCCTTTTAAGCATAGATTCAAGCTCATTTGGGTTGTGTGGAAGAGTGGTTGATTCTCATTTTGCTTACAAGCTTTTTCTTCATTGTTTTTGTGAAAAGGTGAGATTTTTATCTCACATCTATGACTATAATTATCTTTGGTTGTTGGGTATGAATTCCTAACACTTCTTCATGTGCATTTGCTCTTGATTTGGATTGGTTTTGTGAATATTCCAATTTTTTGGGTTTTTAAGTCAAATTTGTGTGATTTTATGGATGTTTGATCAAGCTTTGGATGATGCATCGAGAAGAATATAGGGTCGGGTTGCCGATTGGCATAAACCCTTAGAGCCAATGTTCGTTCGGTTGCATTTTGGAAGAGTTTGCTCTTCATTTGGATAGGCTGAAAAATAGCCCATGCATGATTCAGTCGACTGAACCTGGAAACAGAAAGTTTCCAGGCAGGGTTTAGTCGACTAAAAATCTCTGTTCAGTTGACTGAACCTGGAAACAGAAAGTTTCCAGGCAGAATTCAGTCAACTGAAAATCTCTGTTTAGTCAACTGAATTTGCTATTTCAGCCCACTTTGTCTTTTGGATTGAATTTTCAATTTGAATCGATTCGTGATGATCCAATTTGTTGTTATCATTTATTACGACTTTGATGACTCCTTTTTAGCGATTTTTGAATATCCATTTCAATGCATTCTTTATCGGTTTCTTTGGATTTGATTCACGTCTTCATATGTGGATTTTAATGGTTGATTGTTTCTACAATCATTTTTATAGTTTGTCACTTTAAAAATATAAAGGTTTTCAATGCTAATAATAAATATCAAAACTCTTTCATCAAAATGATTTCAAAACTATTTTATTACAAAGCTCGTTTCTTAAACCGTTTTCAATCTACTAGCATATACAAACCTTTACCTCATTCATATGAGAAATCTAATTAAACGGCTTACTAAAACAAGTGGTATGAAACGCTTGCGTTTACTTCGTCGGTTAATTCTTGGACTTGTTCGATTGAATCTCTTGTGACAATTTTCTAGTGGAGATCTATAATTTGTTCGTAAATATTTAAGTTAAGCTAGTGGTTATGGGACATGAAGCTAAGCTCATATATTTACTAGCTTACTGTAATTGACACTTCTTCATGATCATGACGATCATTTTTGTGATTTAGACTAGCAATTGTGCGATGTCTCTTTGTCTGCGAGGGAGACTAGATCCCGTTTCAGTGTGATTTCGACTCACACATGTGGGGTAGCACCCCATGGTCTTCGGGCCATTCGTGTGTCAAAAATTAATGGCTAGCTACCATGAGATAGCATCTCGTTCGTGTGATACATATGTTGGTGAGTTTTCATGCTCCCGTTCGTGTGATAGTCCTCCCCCTTTTTATGATTTCTGGATTTCGTGTGTTGATTTCTGGAAATTTTATGCTTCACCAATTTTAGTGATTTTCATTGATATGATTTATCAATTTTTGTGCATTGGTGAATTCGTGTGTCATTGACTTGTGGTGAATACAAGTTTTGGGTATGAAACCCCTTTTTGGATCTTTGATAAGATTCTTGTGATATTGATTAATCTCATGTTGATTTTCAATTACATACTTATAGTAGTATGCCATTATGGTTATCATATGTTTATGCCATATCTCTTATTCTATATCATGTCATCTGATATTTATAGCTAGACTGATCCGTTTATTATTTTCTTATGAAATAATACTCGGGTCAGACCGAGATGTTACAGGTGCTTCTGCTTGACTTCTCCCCAGGGATTCATTACTCTGATTTTTGGCTAACTACTTAGATTAGTAGTTTTTGTTGTAAACATTTGAGATATAGACGCTATGATGTATACTTATTCTTTTGTGTAGCACATGTTGCTATTCTTTTGGTATATTGTGGATCTTTCTAACCACTACTCTTATGAACACTTTTATGTGTTATACATATTCATATCTATTTCCGCCTTTGTGATATGAATTATTTGTGACTGATTTGTGTTATGTTTATTTCTATATTTGTTTCCGAAGAAACTATAGCCACTGTGTAGTAGCTTTGAGTTTGTGTCGGTATGTCGGATTTCCTCTTGAAAGGAATGCAAGTTATATTTTATCTGGCATATCGGTACTCGCACAAAGCAATTATACAGATGGTCGCTCCTCAACAGCCTTATTCTCCACGCTAATTGACGGCATTACTCCGTAGTGCCCTTGGCTAGCGTGGGTATAGAGGTGGGGCGTCACAACTTGGTATCAGAGCCAAACATCGGAACAATGTAGAATAATTTAACAAGGATCATCGTCCTAAGTCCTTCTTAGGAGACGTGCCTTAGGATTTAATTCGTGCCTTCGAACCGTTCTATCCTATTTTCTTTTATGATTCCTTATTTTATTTATCAAGGTTGCTTGATATTCATTTGTTGAATAACCTTTTTCTTCTTCTTTCTTTCTTTCTAAAGGAAGGGAAATGGTTAGACCAGGCCGTCCCAGTGCCGGTCAATCTAGTGCTACTCCCCAAGATGGAGTTTTTATGTCTGCCCAACAGCTTCTTATTTAGTTAAGAATGCTCAAGCAGCTGGTTCTAATTCGGAACCTACTCATCCTAGGTCTGGATTTGCACGTTTGTGCAACGATTATACCAACTTCGGTGGTAAGCCATTCAAAGGTTCTGAAACTATTATTGAAGTCCAAGCTTGGTTAAGAACATGCGATCGAATCTTTTCTCGCATGAACCTCATTAATCTTCACCGAGTTCAGGTGGCCTCTAGAATGCTCCAAGAAAGAGCATTGGACTGGTACGAACATCTTGTTTCTGAAATTAATGAAGCAGATCTCACCTGGGAGCAATTCCGGGGATGCTTCGAATTAAAATTTATGCCAGAAGCAGAAAAGGTGACTTTGGCTCGCCGTTTTATAGACCTTGCTCAAGGTGAATCCTGCGTGACTGATTATGTTGCATCCTTCGAGTCACTTTCCAAATATGGGGTTGAATACATCAACACCCCATTGAAAGGTCCTTATCCCAACAAAAAGGGTAAGCAAGCAAATTCAAAGGTCCTTATCCCAACAAAAAGGGTAAGCAAGCAACTCCTGCTGCAAGGGCTTCTTCTTCTAGTAGTGGGAAATGCTTCAACTGTGGGTCTAGGGACCATTTTGCGAACAAGTGTTCAAAGCCCCATTGTTGTCTCTATTGTAAGAACCCAGATCATTATTTATTTTCTTGTCCCAAACTTCAAAATAGGAAGGAGGGAAAGCTTAATGTTGCTCAAGCCCCTGGCAATACATCTCGTGGTCAAGGTATTTCTCATTCTACCCTTGATGGCATTATTTTATTTCGCGATCATCCTATTCGAGTTCTTTTTGATACGGGTGCGTCCCATTCTTTTATTTCAAAAGAACTTGTTGATACTTTTTCTTTGAATGTTTTGTGTTTAATGACTTCTTTGAGAATTGCGAATCTGGTTGGTGGATCTGCAACAATCAGTTTATTGTGTAGAGATGTCGAGATTATTTTGTGTGATTTTTCTTTCCGAGCCGATTTGCATATTATGCGCTACTTAGGCTTTGGAATGATTTTGGGAGTGGATTGGCTTAACCGTTATGAAGCCCAAATCCTATGTCCTGAGCGGACTATTCATCTTCGGCATCCTCAATCTGTTAAGCAAATTTCTATTGATCTTAAAGATTCGGATTCCAGCTTGGTCGCATCTTTGTATTCTTTGAATCCTCGTGATGATGATAATGATGATGAGGAAGATATTATTTTTCTTATTCACGTTGTTCGTTAATTTTCCGACATATTTGAGCCCATTTTAGGATTACCACCTAAGCGAGATATTGAGTTCAAAATTAATCTTATTCCTGGAGCTCAACCTTTTACTCGTCCTTCTTATCGCATGTCCAATAAGGAAAATGAAGAGATGCGCAAACAATTATCCGAATTGGAGACGAAGCAATTTATTCGCTCTAGTTCCTTGCCTTGGGGAGCTTCGGCAATTTTTGTGAAGAAATCCGATGGTACTCTTAGACTTTGCGTTGATTACCGCAAGCTTAATGATCTTACTATAAAGAATAAATATCCTTTACCTCGGATTGATGTTCTATTCGATCAACTTAGTGGTGCTGGAGTCTTTTCACAATTGGACTTGGCAACCGGTTTTCATCAGCTTCGTATTGCAGAGGATAGCATTCCTTTGACATCGTTCCGTGCTCGGTATTGATCTTATGAATGGCTTGTTATTCCATTTGGGTTAACGAATGCCCCGGCTTATTTCGTTGACTTAATGAATCGAGTTTTCAAAGACTTCCTCGATCGATTTGTTCTCATCTTTATTGATGATATTCTTGTGTATTCAAAAACCAAGGAGGAGCATGAAAAGCATCTTCGGATTGTGTTGGAAACTCTTAGGAGTAATCAATTAAAGGCAAAGTTTTCTAAATGCCACTTTTGGCAATCTCGTGTGAAGTTTCTCGGTCATATTATTTCCAAATCCGGAATTTCCGTGGATCCTTCAAAGATTGAAGCGATTCAAGATTGGAAGAGACCGAAGAGTGTGACGGAGATTCGTAGTTTTCTTGGATTGGCGGGTTATTACCGTCGTTTTATCAAGGACTTTTCAAAAATTGCCATGCCTCTCACTAGCTTAACTAAGAAAGGTGTTAAATACATTTGGTCGGACAAATGTGAAACTTCTTTTCAGAAACTAAAAGAACTCCTTTCTGATGCTCCTATTCTTGTTATTCCCGAGGGGAATCAAGATTTCGTTGTTTATACCGATGCTAGTCGCGTTGGTTTGGGTGCCGTTCTTATGCAAAGAGAACGTGTTATTGCTTACGCTTCTAAGCAATTGAAGCCAGCCGAGACTAGATATACCACACATGATTTAGAACTTGCGGCTATCGTTTTCGCCCTTCGAATTTGGCGTCATTATCTATTGGGAGAAAAATTTATTCTCTACACCGATCATAAGTCTTTGAAATATTTATTCTCTCAAAAGGAACTTAATTTGCGTCAACAGCGTTGGCTCGAATTCCTTGCATCTTATGATCTTGATATTCTTTATACTCCCAGAAAGTGAAATCGAGTTGCCGATGCACTTATTCGCAAGCAACAAGCGGTTGTTTCTATGATGATATCCGAGTGGAATGATCTCGGAGTTTTATCCACTTGTGAGAATCGAGATCGTGTTTCCGATCTATGTTTATCCCTTGTTTTATGTAGCCTTGAGGCTCGTCCTTCTCTTTTAGACCGCATTCTTGAAGCTCAAAAGCTAGATCCTAAATTGGCCCTTCTTTGCCAAAGATTAAGGGATAAAACTGATATTGAAGATCTGAAAGACTTTGATATCGATTCTCGTGGCAGCATTCCAAAATTTGGTAGACTTATCGTGCCAAATATTAGTGATCTTCGTAAAGATATTTTAGAAGATTCACATCGTTCTAAATTTACCATTCATCCCGGTAGTAGTAAAATGTACGCGGATATGAAGCGGCTTTATTATTGGGAGGGAATGAAATCTAATATTGCTAACTTTGTTAAGTGTTGCATGACTTGCCAACTTGTCAAAGCCGAACATCAAAGGCCCGGTGGGTTATTGCAACCTTTAGAAATTCCAATTAGGAAGTGGGACCAAATTTCCATGGATTTTATAGACGGCCTTCCCCGTTCTCGTTCGGATCATGATAGCTTATGGGTGATTGTTGATAGACTCACTAAATCCGCCCATTTTATTCCCGTTCGGTCTAACCGGACCGTTCCTCTTTTGGTCAAGCTCTTTATTAAAGAGGTTGTTAAATTACATGGAGTTCCTACTTCTATTATTAGCGATCGTGATCCATTGTTTACTAGTGGATTTTGGAAGAGTCTTCAAAAATCTTTAGGAACGAAGCTTAATTTTAGCACCGCTTATCACCCCCAGTCTGATGGACAAATCGAGTGTGTGAATCAAACTCTTGAAGATCTTCTTCGTGCATGTGTTCTTGATTTTGGTGGAAGTTGGGAAGATCATATTTCTCTTGTTGAGTTTTCCTATAATAATAGCTTCCAATCTAGTATTGGTATGGCACCTTTCGAGGCACTCTATGGAAGGCCATGCCGATCTCCTTCTTGTTGGCTTGAGGCCGGTGAGAAGCTGGTTTTAGGTCCAGATTTTATTCGTGATTCCGCAGAAAAGATTGACCTTATTCGTGATAGGATGAAAGAAGCCCAAAGTAGACAAAGATCCTATGCCGATAACCAGGGAAGGGAATTAGAATTTTCTATGGGAAATCTTTTGTTTATTCGTGTTTCACCTATGAAGGGTGTTGTACGTTTCAGTCGATTGGGAAAATTAGCACCTCGATATATTGGTCCATTTTCCATCACCGAACGTATTGGTTCCGTGGCTTATCGCCTCTTATTACAGGCTCAGTTTTGTGCTATTAATGACGTGTTTCACGTTTCTCAATTATGGAAATGTCTTCGAGATTCTGATTCTATTCTTGAGACCAGTGTTGTGGAAGAAATTGAATTTTCGCCTAATCTAACTTATGAGCAGCATCCTATTCGAATTATTGCTTCGAAGGTTAAACGCCTTCGAAATAAAGATGTTCCGCTTGTGAAGGTTCAATGGTCCTCAAATCCTAAAGATTGCTCTTGGGAATCTAGAGAGTTCATCGAGCGAACACATCCGGACTTACTTTCCCGTGCTCTTTAAGGTGAACCTTATATGTCAAATTTCTTTTGTGATGAATATGCTCTCATGGTTGTTACTATATATCTTCTTCTTAAATATTGCGAGGACGCAATTTCTTTAAGGAGGGGAATCTGTAACAACCCGTATATTTATCGATTTTATATTTAAATATTTTATTTAAATATTTTATCGATACTCGTAATTTAGTCCGAAAATCTACTTTTTGCGTACGGTCGAATTAGGACCCGAGACCACTTCCATTGAGTTCAAAACGCCGTTTGCAATCTTTTTGAGTATAAACATTGATATGTTTGGAGCTAGCCAAAAATTTGACCATTTTCACTTTGGGTTTGGGTTTGGGTTCAGCCCAATGTTCTAACTTAACACCCCAAACTGAAATCCCCTCTTCATTCACTCCCTCTTCCTCTACTTTTCAGTTCTAAAGAGATTAATGCTGAGTGGAACGGGAAATTAAAACTCAAGCCCTAGTTTTCTTTTGCAAATCAAGCTCTAGCTCCAAACTAATAGAAGAAACTTTGGTAAGCCTCTCTTCTTCTTCTCCAACTCATTCTTTTATCAATTTAAGATATTCCTAAACCTAACTTTGGGAATGTTCTTCCTTTTGAGCATAGATTCAAGCTCATTTGGGTTGTGTGGAAGAGTGGTTGATTCTCCCTTTGCTTTCAAGCTTCTTCTTCATTGTTTTTGTGAAAAGGTGAGATTTTTATCTCACATCTATGACTATAATTATCTTTGGTTGTTGGGTATGAATTCCTAACACTTCTTCATGTGCATTTGCTCTTGATTTGGATTGGTTTTGTGAATATTCCAATTTTTTGGGTTTTTAAGTCAAATTTGTGTGAAAATCCTTTTATGAATGTTTGATCATTCTTTGGATGATGCATCGAGAAGCATATAGGGCCAGGTTGCCGTTTGGATAAACCCTTAGAGCCAATGTTCGTCCGGTTGCATTTTGGAAGAGTTTGCTCTTCATTTGGATAGGCTGAAAAACAGCCCAGGCATGATTCAGTCGACTGAAATCTCTGTTCAGTCGACTGAATCTGGAACCCAAAAGTTTCCAGGCAGGGTTTAGTCGACTGAAAATCTCTGTTCAGTCGACTGAACCTGGAAACAGAAAGTTTCCAGGCAGGTTTTAGTCGACTGAAAATCTCTGTTCAATCAACTGAACCTGGAAACAGAAAATTTCCAAGCAGAATTCAATCAACTGAAAATCTCTGTTTAGTCAACTGAATTTGATGTTTAGTCAACTGAAAATCTCTCTTTAGTCAACTGAATTTGCTATTTCAGCCCACTTTGCCTTTTGGGATTGAATTTCCAATTTGAATCGATTCGTGAAGATCCAATTTGTTGTTATCATTTATTACGACTTTGATGACTCATTTTTAGGGATTTTTAATATCCATTTCGATGGATTCTTTATCGGTTTCTTTGGATTTGATTCACGTATTCGTATGTGGATTTTAATGATTGATTGTTTCTACAATCATTTTTATAGTTTGTCACTTTAAAAATATAAAGGTTTTCAACGCTAATAGTAAATATCAAAACTCTTTCATCAAAATGATTTCAAAACTATTTTATTACAAAGCTCGTTTCTTAAACCGTTTTCAAATCTACTAGCACATACAAACCTTTACCTCATTCGTATGAGAAATCTAATTAAAGGCTTAGTAAAACAAGTGGTATGAAACGCTTGCGTTTACTTCGTCGGTTAATTCTTGGACTTGTTCGATTGAATCTCTTGTGACAATTTTCTAGTGGAGATCTATAATTTGTTCGCAAATATTTAAGTTAAGCTAGTGGTTATGGGACATGAAGCTAAGCTCATATATTTACTAGCTTACTGTAATTGACACTTCTTCATGATCATGACGATCATTTTTGTGATTTAGGCTAGCAATTGTGCGATGTCTCTTTGTCTGCGAGGGAGACTAGACCCCGTTACAGTGTGATTTCGACTCACACATGTGGGGTAGCACTCCATGGTCTTCGGGCCGTTCGTGTGTCAAAAATTAATGGCTAGCTACCATGAGATAGCATCTCGTTCGTGTGATACATATGTTGGTGAGTTTGCATGCTCCCGTTCGTGTGATAGGCCTCCCCCCTTTTTATGATTTTTGGATTTCGTGTGTTGATTTCTGGAAATTTTATGCTTCACCAATTTTAGTGATTTTCATTGATATGATTTATCAATTTTTATGCATTGGTGAATTCGTGTGTCATTGACTTGTGGTGAATACAGGTTTTGGGTATGAAACCCCTTTTTGGATCTTTGAGAAGATTCTTGTGATATTGATTAATCTCATGTTGATTTTCAGTTACATATTTATAGTAGTATGCCATTATGGTTATCATATGTTTATGCCATATCTCTTATTCTATATCATGTCATCTGATATTTATAACTAGACTGATCCATTTATTATTTTCTTATGAAATAATACTCGGGTCAGACCGAGATGTTACAGGTGCTTCTGCTTGACTTCTCCCCAGGGATTCATTACTCTGACTTTTGGCTAACAACTTAGATTAGTAGTTTTTGTTGTAAACATTTGAGATATAGACGCTATGATGTATACTTATTCTTTTGTATAGCACATGTTGCTATTCTTTTGGGATATTGTGGATCTTTCTAACCACCACTCTGATGAACACTTTTATGTGTTATACATATTCATATCTATTTCCGCCTTTGTGATATGAATTATCTACGACTGATTTGTGTTATGTTTATTTCTATATTTGTTTCCGAAGACATTATAGCCACTGTGTAGTAGCTTTGACTTTGTGTCGGTATGTCGGATTTCCTCTTGAAAGGAATGCAAGTTATATTTTATCTGGCATATTGGTACTCGTGCAAAGCAATTATACAGATGGTCGCTCCTCAACAGCCTTATTCTCCGCGCTAGTTGACAGCATTACTCCGTAGTGTCCTTGGCTAGCGTGGGTATAGAGGTGGGGCGTCACAATATATATATATATATATATATATATATATATATATATATATATGTTTATTTGAAAACTATGATTTTAAGGGATTATACAAGTTATATGGATTTTAAACCATTTTAAAGGAATTAATTTAGGAATTTAAATTTAACCCAAGTTTATATTTTAAGGTCTATAACTTGGGCATATTTGGTCGGATTTTTCCTAAACGAAAACCCTTTTTTTTCAAATAATAATAGCTTTTAGACAAAGGAAAGAACTCCCAGTTTTATTGAAAGGATTTGAAGTTTGAAATAGAATTGTTTTGAAAGCTATGAATGAATCTTTGTTAAAGATTTGGTGAACTTTATTTTCAAACAAAAGTTGATCTCAAAGATAGATCTTTTGTTTAATATTATAAATGAATCTTTATGAAAGATTGGTGAACCTTGTTTTCAAATTGAAAATGATCTTAAAAGGGTGCATCTTTTGTTTTAAAGGATTAAAGTGGAAATTTGTTTAAACTATTTCAAGAAAAGGTTTCGGGCTAAAAGTGTGACTTAACTAAGATTCCATATATCTAAATGGTTTTAAAATAAGCGCTCATTATTCGGTTTAGCCGGCATAAAACTCATTCCGAATAGTGATACGATGAAATGGATAGCATTTGAAGATCGGTGGTGAAGACTGGGTATTTTCGAGAATGAAAGGATTACCTGTCGAATGACTCTGCACTGAGTTGCTTCGGTATAGAGATCTCCAATTGGATGGGGAGTCCGATCGGGATTGTAAATACCTGGATGTGCATGGGCTTCTTTGAAGTGCCTTCGGTTCCGTTCGAACCCGGAACGGACTTGTATGGATGTATGTCTGAGATGTAAAGCTGGTTCCTATCAAATACATTTTTGTTTGGTGCTGGAGAATTTATTCTCTTAGATTAACACCCTTCTCTGAGATGTACGAGCTCAGAGGTTATGTAGTTGATGGTTACTAGTGATACATTCCCAATTTGGTAATGTGGCATGCTGAGTGCTGCTGATCATTTGTTGATCAAAGCATGGCTTTTGTGAAAAGCATAGCTTTGTAGACGAGACCTCATCAGGAACTCACAACCCAAAAATGGTCGAAACAGGAATGATGCGGCAAGGTTACGAGGGTCATGACCTTTAGGGTATGTCCATTTCCTTCTGGATAAATGTGGTATCATGGTATGGAGCCCAGATACTTAACTTATGTGGTTGCTGCAAATTTATTACTTTGTGGTTGTTGGTGTAGAGGTACCTCGGATAAAGGTCGGTGACGACCGGAGGATGGCATACTCATGTCAGTAGTTACGCTAGTTATAGAGGTAACCTGGCCTTGTGTTGGCAGAGAGCTGGTTAAGTTCTCGAGGCGTCCCTGCAGAGGCGTTCCCATGTGGTGAGGAAGTTCCTTTGCCTAACCATTTGTTGGAAATCCAATCAAACAATATGAGCCCTTTACGATTGCAGTTGTGTAACCTACCACCTCAGGTAGTAGCTATAGCAGGCATAATATAATGGTACCTATGTTGGCTAAGGTTAATATTATACTTTCAAAAATGATTTATGCACTATGCACTAATAATAATATCAAAAGGATTTTGCGTATCAAGCATGTTTGACTATCATAAGGAGAAATCTCTCCTAAATGTGCGATTGCATTGTGTGTGTGTAAGGAGGCCTTATGGTAGTTTCATTTTTCAAAAAGCATAGAGGATTTCAATTTTAAATTATTTGTGGTTTTTTTATTCAAATAAAACTGTTTTTATTTGCTCACACCAGTCCCATGACTGACTTGAAGTTTACTGTTCCATTTCTAAACTCTGGGTGCCCACAATTTTCCACAGGGCAGCCTAGAGTCAGATTTTCAGATAATCAGCTAGTAGATATAGATTCGGTAGCCTTCAGCTTTCTCTTTGGAATTCTTTGGAGTCTTTGAATTTTGGCAATTGCATTCGTTTCCTAGTTTGCTACAATACAACGTGATGAGGGGTTCGAGCAATCTTTGGAATTGGAGGTGCAGCTGCAGTTGTTGAGTTCTTTCTTTTGGATGAAGTTATTGTTTCGCTATGGTGTTCTGCTGTTGTATATATTGTGCTTCGATATTCTTGGTATCATTGTTGTATTGAGATAATGTAATTCATTGGGATATATGTGATATATTCATTTTCTTCCGCTGTGTTGTTGTACTTAATGTGTTATAAGCTGCGACGAACCTGATTCGACGTATGAATCTGCGGCATTCAAGTACGGGTGATGTGATTGGTGTCGATTTTTGAAGGTCGAGTCAGGAACATCACTGATTATTAAAAAAAAGGTAGGAATTGGTTTTAAAATATTTTTTGGCTATAAATAAAGTTTGGATATGGTTTGAAATATGTTTCTAAGTGAGAAAATAATTTTTTTTTGGAATTTTAGAAGTTAATCCTAGAGTTTTATTCATTTATTGAGTAAATAGTGCATTTTTGTTAAATAAAGGATTTTAATAATAAAAATGTTTTAAAATACAAATTAATCTTTTTATATGATAGAAAATGTTTTATTTTATAAGTATACAAGTTTTCACATTTTTCCTTTGTAAAACTTGAGAGAAAATGCATTTTGTTTTTGTATATATGTGAAATATACACAAATTTTTGGTTAAGTATTGATTTTTAACCTTAGGCCTATTTACTTCTTTTAATTTTCAAACCAACTTGGCCCATTACTTCTTTTAGCCTGGTAAGAAGTGAGAAAAAGAAATCTTTACGTTCTTTTTCTCAACTTCTTCTTCCACCTTTAGCCAGTAAAAAAAAATTATCCGTCTTCACCAAATTTGCAAATCGAAGCCATTTTCTCAATTAAAATTCAACGAATCGGAGTCCTTTTGCAATCTATTGATAAATAAAAGGTAATCAACTCCAAATTACTTAATTTCATCACAAATTTCTTGTTATATTAAATGTTTTCTAATTTACTGTGTATATTGGTTTGCATGTATCAGTTCTTAGAAGCTTCTATCTTGAAAAGAGCTTCAGTTTTGCAACCAATATCCAAGCCTTTCTGTTGCAACAACAAGGTGAGTTGATTAACTCATGAAATCTAGCGAAAACAATTCTTCAAAGTGCAAAAACTATGAATAAATTTGCTTCACTAGGTAAATTTCTTAACTTGTTTTCTTTTTTTTTTAAACTGTTCTGTAGTGCTTCTTTAGAGGCTTGGGTCTTTCGATTCCGACAACGAAATGTTGTCGGACTTTTCTAGATGATAGATTGCGTGTTATACTTTGTCTCTACAAAAGTTCACTGCAAATAAGATCATATGCTATGTCCAAATGTTGTTTGAAAATCATGTCGAAGCTGTAGAAATAGACAGGGAAAAGTCCATGCCTTAGGTCGACTTGCATGTCGACCTAGGGGTCACCTTCAAGCGCACTAAGTCGCCCGTAGGATCGACCTAGAGAGAAGTGAGGTCGACCTTGAGATCGGACTGCACGTCAACCTCCGTGGCACGTTTTCCTAGACATGTTCCCTCTTGTATCCCGTGTATCCTGATGCTTGTTTGAGTGCTTTAACTCTTCATTTCACTTGATTTTGATGATATATTTGTGCTGTTTTGATAGCTATGATGCCTATCAATAGGCTAGCTAAATTTTAAGAATTTGAAATTTGAATTTGAATTGAATTTGAAGTGATTTTTTAGCTGAATTCGAATTGAATTCGAGTTATCAGTTTGAGTATTTTATTGGTTTCTCATTGTTTTCGAGCACGGTTTTCTTCAAACAATTTTGAAATAATTTCTAAATAAATGGGAATTTTAAATAATTATTATATATAAAATTTTAAAATATTTTGAATATAAAATCTATATATTCTCTATAATAAGGGAATTTTCAAATACGGTTTTAAAAATTTATTTCGAAAAATTGGTTTTAAAACCTTGTTTCTCAAAGTAAATTATTTTAAATATAAAATACACATTTTTGCACTATTCGAACATATGAGAAAGAGAATTAAATGATTTAGTAAAACGTGTGGTATAGGACGCATGTGTTTACTGTTTCGGTTAATTCTAGACTTGTACGATCAAAGCTATTCGAAGTTATCGATTCTGAGTTGTTTTGCCCTTCAATGGCGTATTTTGAGTTTTATAATTACTTTTTATAGGAATTATCTGGGATGGCCAATATTTTTCGAGTTATTATAGTTTGAGATCTCCTATTTTAGGAGTTATGGTCGATGATAATCGTTACGATGTTTTATACTTGCCGATGATATAAGGCAAGTCTTGGGTGTGTGATTTCCTATTTTGAGATTCTTGGTTCATAAGGAACCAACAGGAGGTTTACTTAGACATGTTGATGAGATGAGACAAGTTATGAGATTTTATTGAGTTTAGTGATGTTTTCCAGTATGGCATTGGCTAGTGGTTAGTAAACCGTTTAGTGAGAACGTGTGGAATGGGATGCTTGTTACCACTTTTCGGATTCCTAGCTGGGAGTTTTTGACAAATTCTAAGATATGCCAGTACTAGAGCTATTAGGCTCATATTGGGCTATTGGGTCCATTCTTTATCGAGCTGTTTGGGCTCATCATGATGTTTACGACTTCGATCGTCTGGGGTTTACGACTTCGTCGTCACGATGTTTTACGACTTAGTTCTTTGGGATAGGTACCTAAAATTTATGTAGTACTGGTCAAGAATTTTGCACGTATATATTTTAAGATTTGAGCTGTTGGGTTCTTATTAGTCTATTGGGTCCATATTTTGATATTTGAGTTTGAAATTTTTATTGGGTTGTTGGGTCTATATTTGAGATTTTCAGTTCGCCGTTTTTGATGTTTTACATATGATTTATGATCTCCTTATTAGAGATTTTCATTAGGCTGTTGGGTCCATACTTGAGATTTGAGTTTTCCATCTTCGGCGTTTTTATATAAGATTTATAATCTCCTTCTTGGATATATATATACACACACACATATATGTATTGATGGTTTGCCATTTGGCATATTTTTAGTTTGAGATCATTCTATTTTGAGGTTTTATTTGTGTTTTCCATTTTTGGCGTTTCTTTATTTTTGAATTTGAGACTTCTCCTTTTTTGGGGATATGGTTCATTGAAACCATTATAGATGTTTTGGAATGTCGCCGATGATATGAGGCATTTATTTCTATATGTGAGTGTTATTGTTGAGTTACTTCTTTCGAGGTCTTTTTATACTTAAGTGACACTGGTCCACTTAAGTCATGAGTGGGTGTTATTTCTATTTCCTCTTCTCATTCAAGAAGAATTATCACCTTATATCATATGCTTCATATTATCGTCTATTCTTATTAATCAATTGTTTTAGCTAGACTGACCAGTGTATTTTATACTCGGATCAGACCGAGTTGTTTAAGGTTAGCTATCAGTTTGGGACTTATCTTTGATGCATCTACTTAGATATCAGCCTATTGCTTTTGTTTAGTTTTATTTATTTCCACTTGACTCTGATACGTATTTTGATTAGATGTATATAGTGTGGTTTTTGAACCACTTTTGTTGTATCATTTTATATTGTACTGGGATGTATTAGAGTATCTATTTATATATATGATGTTAACTATTCTGTGATGTGATGTGCATTTGGTTATTGTATTTTTTTCTGATAGATCCATTAGCCACCTATAGTTTTGTATTAAAAATTTAGTGGATATGTCGATTCACGAGAGATAGGGAAAAATAGTATATAGAGCATTTATTGACGTATTCAGTAGAATTTTAAGACAAGATTATAAATGGTCGCTCCTAACCAGCCCTATTCTCCGCATTAGCAGACAGAATTACCCAGTAATTCTCTTTGTTAATATGGGTCTTAGAGTGGGGCATCATAATTAGTTTAAAAGTAGTTAATGTGTGTGCTCAAGAAAATAATAGTAAGATCACATAATAGGAACCCCCCTTCCATTTTTTCCTTCGTTCTTCAGATAGATTTTCGCTACCATGTTCATTTTCCAAGATGA
This sequence comes from Allium cepa, assembly GCA_030765085.1. Lineage (NCBI taxonomy): Eukaryota > Viridiplantae > Streptophyta > Magnoliopsida > Asparagales > Amaryllidaceae > Allium > Allium cepa. The sequence goes on along the minus strand of CM060938.1, from coordinate 622,975,718 downwards.
ATATGAAAGCTATCAACATATGTTTATATGACTAGTTTGAATATGAATGTTTGATCATATGACATTAATATCAAGCGAAATATTTACAATGTTTCTGTAACGACCCGTATATTTGGATCATTTAAATTGACAATAATCCACACATGTCAACTTAAATAGTACAAAACACGAATCATTAATGGAGTATATGTATATAAATGAGAATCATCACAGAATCATAGAAGATACAATATAACAGAATAATGTAGCGGAATTACAACAATGTCATAATAGTAGTTCATGAAGCTACTAAGTAAATACGACAATGTCTCAAGCAAATAGTGAAATAGAAATACATAGATGTCCGATAATATCAAATAGAATAGGGCAATACTGATAAAGATAAAGATAAATGATAGTCTTCAGAGTCTTCAGCTTCCAAGCAGCACAGCAACAGAAATCCTCAGACTGACCCGAGCATAAGCATAAACAAACACTCGAGTCAGGACATGTATTCTTATACAGATAATATGGTTCAAATTTTGAAATAACAATAACTCAAAGATGAATGGAATAACATCTTTCAGGATCCGTTAAACTATCTATATATATAGTAGTGCACGCTAAGTAGATAATGTCTAATAGCAAAATAAAGTATCAAAATAGTGTTAAAGTGTTCCATTGTTCCCCTTAACACAATTATATAGCATTATAGTCTATACAGCATTGTAAACTCCACCCTAAACTAGTGGGATATCAGGGAGTACTCAATAGGTATAATACAAAACAAATCGTAGTGGTCGCGTATAGGGGTACAAGTATGACAAGGCACATGAGGCAATACCCAAGGTAGTGAAACTACCGTTTGCCTGATCCGGACTGGTGAGAAAGCATCGCCGCAATAATCGCAACACCGTGAAACAACACTCCAAATTCAAGGGTGCACACCAATCAAAAACAAACAATAAGTAGTTTACGAAGAAGTGTGTTCGCTCAAGGTAGCTAACTTCATTGGCCCGGCACGGCTCCTGTTTTAGTCATTTCCAATTTGACAAAAGTGTCAAGGTCGTCCATTATCATTCTCTTTCTTCAGTCATCAACGTACATCATTCCAACCACTCCATTCTAGATCACACTCGGCGTATAGTTATTAAAGTGGTATTCGGTTTAGACAGTGAGTATGTCCCTAACCGATCTCGGTTTCTTTAATAACTTCGTAATTATTACACCGATTGGTCATTTAATAAATTTCAAGACTAAATCAATTTAAATTTCACTTAGAATTTGAAAGTCAACAAATCATTTGTCTTTCTATATCAATTTCACAATTTACGTTTCAAAACATCCAACTTCCAAATTCCAAAACTCTATAATTCAACTTCAATTTTTTTTTTAAAACGTTTCAAATATTGGTTTAAATTCATATATAGGTTTCATTCAATAATCAATTAAATTTAGTTAGCTTAACATAATATCGATTTAAATTCATAAATGGATTTCATTCAATAATTACTTAAGTTAATTTTACTTTCAAAACAATTTTCAATTAAATTTCCAATTCATTAAATCATTCACTTAAGTTTCCAACATTATAACCAAACTTATAGATTAACTTACATTGAATTGAATTTAATTGAATTTAATTCGTCAAATTCAATTCTTTAAATTACAAGTTTTGTATTAATTTCAATAAATAAATCACCTTTTATTTCTTATTAAAGAAGTTCAATTTCACTTATTTATTTATCTAATTAAATATTCACAAGTTACATTTCCTTGGTAACCAAGTTCAAATTTTGTTCAATTACTAAATAAATTTCAAAACTTAATTCAATAATTTACTAAAATTTAAACAACATTCTTTCATCAACATTTTGTTAATATTTGTTTCAAATTTTAAATATTAACATTTTTAAATTTTCTTGAATTTGAATTCCAAATTTCATTTAAAAACCTTTATTATTTTATTTAAATAAAATCTTTATTTTATTTATTTAAAATCGAATTATTTGACCAATCGGGGTTTTATTTAATTCACTATCCTAGGTCAATTGTTTTATTTGGGCATTTATCATTTCAACCCGATTCCATTTCAATTCAAAATCAAAAACATAGTAAAGGGAACTTGTAGTGTGATAACTAGGATGGTGTCAAAGTAAATAAACAAGCAATAACAACAATCACTAACAATCTAATAATTAATTCAAATAATCGCGAAATAATCATATTAATTTACATTAAAATTTTACGTAAATTAATATAATTATTTCTAGAATCTACACTTTCATTTCATGTAGATTAAATATTATTACGCTATTATTTTATGTGGTTCAACACTTGTTATCTACTACATTCAATTTTATACTACATCAATTTAAACAACATAAATTTAAATGGTTCAAGGTGTAACTAATCATATTTCTACGTGTCAATTAATTAGACATTTAAAGGGTCATATTATACAAATTTTATTTAATCAAATTCAAGCACATATGTCAATTTTAAATCGTCAACTACCCTACGTCAAATACAAGTGTATATTATTTATAACTTCATGTATTAACAATTTTTTTAACGTCAAATATCAACATCAACAATCAACATATTATCACTCAACTTAATTATCATCGTATAAGAATATAAGTCGTGAAATTTATTCACCTTTCGTGGTTAGAAAAATTGAACGACGAAGCACGAAGAGGCACGAATAGACTTGATTCAATGCAGCACAAACACGGACAATTTGAGCAAACTGCAACCATCGTTAAGAGACAGATGGTATTAATTTCAATATGGACGTTCATATATATTTTATAAATTATATATATATGCACTTACCAAACAACGAAAAAAGAAGGAAATCTAAGAATTTGGGTGCTGCTGCAAAGTGGAAACTTCAACTAGTTGCTGTACAATAACAGAAAAGAAGTAGGTTACTACTACTCAGCAAATAATATATATACACTACATATATTCTTTCGGCAAATATTTAAAAGCAGCAGTACACTTCCACCTTCCCATAAAGTAACAAGTGTTCACTTTCATTCTTTTTTTTCATATACAACGAAGACTTTTTCTTTTTATAAACGCAAGCCTGCATTTTCATACCCACGACATGCACAGTTTGCATACACACTGTAACAGCCCGATATTTTCAGCCATTCGCATCCACACATGTCGGACTTGAATTGCTCAAAATACTGCATTGTAATAAAATTTGGAGCAAGTGAAATACAATCACAGAATCACAGACACAGAAATATCAAAATAACTCGTAGCGGAAACTAAAATACCATAGTAGTTCATGAAGCTACTATAACAAACTCTCAAAACAATTACATAATAACAGTTTGAAAAACATATACAACAGAAATCTCAAATACATAGAAGTTTATAAATACCAGAGCTGAAATAGAACAACTGAAACTGAAAGGAAATAGATAACTAGGCATGCAGAATCTCCAGCGATTCCTAGCTCCAGAAAAGAAATCCAAAGCTAAGTTATAAATACTCAGGCTGACCCGAGGGTAAAGTAAAACACAAAACACTCGAGTCAGGACATATATACTTATATAATGTAAACCAACTCAAGTTAACTTTAGTAGTAATGTACAATAACTTAAAGGATGATTGGGATCACCCATCCTTTAAGGCTCAGTTAAACTATAAATTAAATACATCACATGGTTAAAATTTCAAAATGGTATTTTATACTTCTAAATCAAATATCATTTAAAAATTCAATATCATTTCAAATTCGTTTCGAAATATCAAAATATCATATCTTTCCAAAACCACTTTCATTTTCATTTAATTTAAATACCATTTCGAATCACATTTTAAAATGGTTTATATTTCAAATCAAAATATTCCATTTAAACCATTTAAATATTCCATTTAAACCAATTAATTATTCCAATAAACCAATTAAATATTCCATTTAAATCATTTAAAAGGGAAGTTATTATATTTGATAATTAAATATCAAATTCTCAAAAATTTAGCCTTTTCAAAGTTCATTTATTCTTTTAAATTTATCAATACAGTATAAATTCAACTTTCGCAGCACTTAGAAGATGCTACGGAAAGTTATGTTTTAAAATATTTCATTTAACAAAAGACAGCATTTAAAATGCTGTAGTAGGTTTAATTTAGTTCAAATAAAACCTTAGTTAATTTCAACAACTACAGCACTTACAAAGTGCTATAATAGCCGTTATTTCAATTTAGCCATTTAGTTCATTTCTATCAACTACAGCATTTGTAAATGCTGTAATAACCTTTGTATTAGAAATAATAACATTTCAAAAATGCTATTAACTAAATTCTAAATATTCAATATAATTTCACAAACAATTAAACTTTTATTTAAATCATTTTAAACTTATAAAATTATATATTTTCACTTTCAAAACAATCATTTAAATACCCTTATATTCATGATTTTATAAAGTTAAATTTTCATTCCAGAAACAATTAATAATAATTTACTTATATAATTCAATATTCAATTTCAATTCTTTATAGTTAAATTTTTTAGCTTAACACTTAAGTTTAAATTTCCAATTATAACTTTATTTTTCAATTTATTTACTTAACTTAAAATTCATTTTTAAACAAAATTCACAAATTTCGAATTTAAGTTATATTCCAAAATTCAACTTAAATATTCAGTTATTTAACCTTTTAACTTATTCAAAAATCATTAACACTTTATAAAATCATTTTAAATTCATTTTAGTTCAAATTTTAAATCTATTTATAATATTTCCTACTTAATTTAAATTCCATTTATAACCAAATCATAATTTTTAGAATAACTTATATTTCAAATTTCTAACTTTGCCATTAATTTATTTCACTTATATATTTTTAGAAAATCAATAATACTTTACAAAAAATCATTTTTAATTGAGCTTAAATCAAAATATTATAATATTTACATTTCTAAAATACTTTAAAATTTAAGAAAAATATATTTTAACCACAGTCTGTATAAAATTTCTAACCTAAGTCCAATGATATGGATAATATATCATTTCAATCCATAATTTACAAAGAAAAAATCTGGGTTCTATCATTTCAAACCTGCAATCCCAAGTAAATGAAAATAAATAAAAATCGCTAAGGCCTATCATTTCATCCTATAACGATTTTTCCCTATTCTAAAGTCCATTCGGGTATGTATCATTTCAACCCATAGTGATTCTAATCTACAGGGAACTTGCAGTGTGATAAACTGATATAAATACACAGCATAGCACAATATACAGTAACATATGACATAACAGGTGAATAAGCATGGGTGAACATCATATGATCATAGCATAGTAGATATAACATGGTGATATGGGTTTACAGATTCAATTGTGATCAGTTCACTAGTCAAATAAGTATAAATTTGTCGGTGAGAATTACTCACTTGTATAAGATGGAGATAACAACCACAATACACAAACAGAGATCCACAAAGGCACAAAAGCACGACTATGATTTGAGAGTGGGAGAGCCAAAGCTAATTTCCTTGTCACATAATAAATAGAACAAAGTACACAACATAAATTTCAAACCAAACTATTTATAAACAATGCTAGGAATAAATGCACAACTCGAAGCTAACGCTTTTGCACTTGCATTCAACATCATAGGCTTCAGATATAGGCTAGAAAAGCACTATTATGGGATGGATTTGGATCAGGTTAAGGTCATATAAGTCGGCCATAACAATATATGAAGTGGTAGAGAGATATGTGTGCATGAACACACAAATTCAAGGAAACTACATGGATTTCAAGGCAATCAAATGTCTCGGCCAAACATGATTGGACAAGGTCAGATCTGGTGAGTGCATGGGGTGATGTGGCAGGGTCTTAAGCTCAGGTTTGGCTACTGGTGGTGGTGTATGGTCGGCCAAAGTGGTGGAGACAAGGGGGACTTCGGCTAGCATGAATAAAGTGGAGTTTGCTTCAAAATTTTGGTGGATCTTCACATAGATGGTCTCGGCCATGGATGGTCAGTGGAGTGGAAGGGATAATGGCTGGTGTAGGTGGTGGTGGAGGCAGCCAAGGTGCTGGAGATGGAGGAGCCGAACTACATAGGTGAATGCAAGTGCAAAAATCAAATAAATCAAGTAGAATAGGTGAAAAAAAGTAGAAATTTTACCAAACTTTTGAACAGGATGATGGCCGAATTTTTTCTAGGGTTTAAGATAAAAAAATTCACTTGAGAAAACAATGAAATTGGATGAAGAAAGGAGTATAAGGTAGAAAATTGAATTGATGCATTGATTGGTGAAAAGGTGACTAGAATATAAAAAGACAAAGTACATAAAAAGTCACAAACTTTTCACATTTCCTTAATTTCTTTTGAAATTTTAAATACAAGTAAAATACTTATAAATACAAATAAAAACAAAAAAATATGATGAATGCACAAAAATAAATCAATAAATTTTAATTAAATATAATAAAATTAAGAAAATAGCAAAAAAATGGAAACTAGGCTTTAAAAATAGAAAATAAATGCAATAAACTTTGAAAAAAAATTCAAACATCACTTTAAAAATATTTAAAAGACAAAATATATACTTAACATAACATATTTCATATATATGTATGTATGTATGTATGTGTATAAATTAGAATAAGATATGACAAATGAAACTATTATTTATATAAATTAAAATAAACAATATTGTTGAATAAATCAATTAATACACAATATTGTAAAAAGCATAACTTTCTCAAGATAAATCAGATTTCAACGAAATGAAAAGCAGTATTATTGAAATTTAATCTAATTTCATTATAAGAGATAAAATTCAAAAATTCAAATATTTAAATTTTAAATTCAAAAGTCAATGTTTGACCGATTTGACCAAAAATACACTTTTCTGGAAATATCCTATTTATTCAGGTTTGAAATTATAATTCACACTAAAATCAAAATATATATTTAAAATAAAAAAATTATTCATTTTATTAAATATAATAAAGTTTTAAATCAGCAATTCAATTTAAAATAATTAAAATAAACAATTAAAATAAATCACAAAATTCAGGGTTGTTACACTCTCCCTCACTCGAATCTTGTCGTCCCCAAAAAGGAACGAGCAAGGAAAATAAGGAAAAACAAGAAAGAAAAAAAAAACAAATAGTACTTGAAAAAACAAGTCCGGATTCGAAGCACGAATGCTCTCCTCCGTCTCCCAGGTACAATCCCGATCATCAGTACTCCACTGTACTTTGATTAGACTAACAGATTTCCTTCTTATCTGCTTCGTACCTCTACTGAGAATACGAAGTGGCTTACTCTTGATAGTCAGATTAAGCTAAATATCCAAACTATCAAGTGCAGTTGGCTGAACAAAAAGAGATGGGTCAAGAAAATACTAGAGGAGATGTGAAACGTGGGATACATCATGCACTCCAAAAAGTTTTTCGGGCAAATCTAAACGATAAGCCAAAGAACCAACTCTTTCCACAATGTAGAAAGGACCCTCAAAGAAGAAGAAGGTACAAATAGCTAGAAGGGAGAATAGGTTGAAAGAAAAGGATGAACCATATTTAAAACTATATAAGTTTCAATTAAAAATTTTATAACATACATTTTATAATATGATGAATAGTCATTTGATTCAAATTTGATAGTTCACAGTAAAAAATATTTAAAACATTTTTAAATTATTTAGACAAATAAAATATATGATCAAAATATCCTTTATATAATATACTTCAACAAAATACTTTTATAACTCGATGTCTTAACAAGTTTACTTTCATTCCTGTAGACTCTGGCTATGCGTTGATCAGGCACAAAACTAGAATTCTCCAGGTACTTAGTAGACTTGTTTCAACATCCAATGAAAATACTGGAAAACCCTTTTGAAACAACAGATATGGAAAGTACAATACAAACCAAACATTTGTGTAACCATGGATCGCGGACCACACAATGGTTACGCCTGGATCCCCCAGGAAACATCCGTACCTGTAAGCTATCCCAGCCTGCGAATTACGCCATGATGACTAGTAGACCGCAGATACACAATGGTTACGCCTGGATCCCCCAGGAAACATCCATTCCCTTAAGTTATCTCAGCCAGTGGATTTCGCTACTACTACGACCTACATAGATCGCAGGATACACAATGGTTACGCCTGGATCCGCCAGGAAACATCCGTACCCCCAGGCCATCTCAGCCAGGCGAATTACGCTATGCAGTCGCAGACATAAGACCATGGAGATCACTATGGAATTTGATAGACACTCGAGTATCATATCCGAAAAACCCAAATCAGAGAGAATAATATCGATAGAATGAATCCACAGTGTGGCCACAAAGCGGATATCAAGCAGAAGGCACTTTCCATATCTTTACTTTGAAAATATGTATCACATAGTACCTTTCAAATCACTTTCAAATATCATACTTATATAAAGTCCATTATATATATAAGATTTCATTTCAAATCGAATAATTCCCAAAATCAATAGTATATCAAATCACACTTATATAGACTTTGATTATATAAGATTTCAATTTACAAGTTGAGTACCTTTACAAATCAATAGTTTTCAAATCACTTCATACTTATACAAATCAATTTTATATAAGTTCGATAACTCCCAAATCAAAGTATTTAAATAAACAAGGTTCTCAATTTCAAACCATTTCAATATCAATTCAGTTTCAAAATCATATATGATTTCACCAAATCATTTCTTCCTCATTACATATATTCAGTTTCAAAGTTTCTTAAAACAATAGATTTAGAAAATAATCCAAATTTCCAAATATACCAAATTTAGGTCAAACAAATTCATTTCCAATTCAAACATATATTCACTTTCAAAAATCATAATACTTTCAAAGTTATAAATCTTTCGAAACCAAAATACTTGAAATCAATACACTTTGAAAATCATAACCTTTCGAAATCATACATTTGAAATCATAAAGCATTCCTTTAATTCTTTACATTCACAAATTTATTCAATTAAACCCAAATCAAAAAATTTCATGTTTTAATTCAATTCAAACCATCAGTTTCAATTCAATTTAGATTCCAACAAAACCATTTCAAATATTATCAAATTTCAAATAAAGATTTGATCCACAAAATAAACTATTCAATCTTTAATATATTTCAAAGCTTAAGTATACCATATTCCAAAAATAAATTTTATAATTTCATATATCTCAAATTTTACTTCATTATTACTTAGTTTTGAAATATTCATTTCATAAATCCATCATTTTTAAATAAACTCAAATACAAGTAAACCAAATATCCTTTCATACAAATATAAACTTCAATATTCATTTATCAAAATCAATTATCATTTTAAATTCACATTCTTTATCAAAATAAAGATTAAATCATTTCCAAACCATTTCAATCATCAAAATATCTAAAATGGTTATAAAGTTTAAAACCATCTCTTTTTAAAACCTTCAAACTATTTATTTCTATATGAAAAATCCAATTTACCATTAGAAAGATTATTATTCTATATATATACTTTAAAAACATTTCAAATCTATATTTCATACCAATATAATTCAAAATAGTCTTATTTATTTCACTCAACAAACAGTTTCAAACTTATATAAATCATATTACTTTATACATTAATCATACCAAACTAAACTTATATTCTTTATCAAATACCCTATACCTTTCAAAAATACTTAGCTTTGAAGAGTTAACCTTGATTTGGAAGTGCTCGAACATTAAAAATAGTCAAAGAAATCATATTTTCAATCCAAGAGTTGGAAATCACCAACAAATCAGCAAACCAATTCCAAAAGATAGGGTTATACCAAAACAATCTGAAACTCGAGGACTGAACACTGGCTTATTTATATCATTTCAAATATATATATATATATCTTTCGAATATCAAACCATAATTCAAAATCTGAAATCACAATTTGGTTTCACAAAATTACTCGCATAGCAAAGCTACTAGAGTGGCCTCTCCCCCACTCAGAAACTCAAAAATCAATGTCGATGATGCATGCATTCATCACCGAAATTATTTTCCAGCGACATAAGTGGGTTCTGGACTTCTATTTTCTTGAAACTTCTTTGAAACCTCTTTGGAATCATTGGAATTCATTCGAATATATTTGAAACATTTCTTATTCGGAAAATATATTAAAATCTATTATTATTAGATCTTTTCCAAAATCTTAAACCGATTTCAAAACACCGGAGTTCGATTCCTCGAAATTCAAATTCAAAACCCTTCAATTATAAATCATTTTATATAAGTCAAATTTTTATAAAATTTTCAAAATTTTTCAAATCCTTTCAAAGCTTCAAACTTTCATTTTCAAAAGATATAAAATCCTTATTGAAAACATTTCACTTTTATATACAAAATAGGGTCATCCTTATTAAAATAATGATTTCTATGTATGCACAATTTCAACATACAACCAAACACAAATTTCCAAGGGGTCATTCAAGATTAGATTTCAAACAAATAGAGATTAAAATTTAGAGGACTCTAATCAAATAGAATTCTGGTTCAAAGATAAGCTCGAACGAAGATAAGATAATTTAATTACCTAATAGAAGATGGATAAACCTTTATAAATCCCGGGCGACCTTAACCGGTCAACCGTGATTTTATGAATATAATCAATTAGGAAATCTAAGGCAAATCGACATTTGATCGCCACAGATAGAATCCAGGTAGAGCAGGAGATAAATAGCATCGAAATCCGAGGATACTGAAATCTCCATTGAATCAATGCCAATTGTAAAGGAGTTTCACCCCTTTACAAATCATTCAAAGATTAGCGGAATCACCGATCTTTAGAGAGGTCATTCCAAATTGGGGTTATGGAATACCCCAAAAATCAAAAGGATAAAATAGGGAAGACAAGACTGGATTTCAGAACAAGTGGGAGCGTTCCAAAGTTCAAGGAATCCTAATCGATAAGAATCCTAACCAAGAGATTTCTAACAAGGTGGATATCGAAGAGATGAAGTTTAGAAAATCTTGGTTTCAAAATAAGGAAATTTTAATACCAAATAATCTTTGAAAATCCTTTAAAATCATTTCGAAATCATTTTATACTTCAAAAATACGTTCTTTCACAAAGAAAGGATTCTAAGATTGATTTCACTCATTCTAGGGTATTTCTACCCTATCTCTAATGATTTTTTTGCTCCACGGGCTATGGTTTGCCTAAAACCAAAGCTATGATACCAACTGTAACAGCCCGATATTTTCAACCATTCGCATCTCCACATGTCGAACTTGAATTGCTCAAAATACCGCATTGTAATCAAATTTGGAGCAAGTGAAATACAATCACAGAATCATAGACAAAGAAATATCAGAATAACTCGCAGCGGAAATTAAAATACCATAGTAGTTCATGAAGCTACTATAACAAACTATCAAAACAATTACACAATAACCGTTTCGAAAACATATACAATAGAAATCTCAAATACATAGAAGTTTATAAATGCCAGAGCTGAAATAGAACAACTGAAACTGAAAGGGAATAGATAACTAGGCAAGCAGAATCTCCAGTGACTCCTAGCTCCAGAAAAGAAATCCAAAACTAAGCTGTAAATACTCAGGCTGACCCGAGCGTAAAGTAAAACACAAAACACTCGAGTCGGGACATATATACTTATATAATGTAAACCAACTCAAGTGAACTGTAGTAGTAATGTACAATAACTTAAAGGATGCTCGGGATCGCCCATCCTTTAAGGATCAGTTAAACTATAAATTAAATACATTCCGTGGTTATAATTTCTAAATGGTATTTTATACTTCTAAATCAAATATCATTTAAAAATTCAATATCATTTCAAATTCATTTCGAAATATCAAAATATCATATCTTTCCAAAACCACATTCATTTTTATTTAATTTAAATACCATTTCAAATCATATTTTAAAATGGTTTATATTTCAAATCATAATATACCATTTAAATATTCCATTTAAACCAATTAAATATTCTAATAAACCAATTAAATTCCATTTAAAATCATTTAAAAGTGAAGTTATTATATTTAATAATTAAATATCAAATTCTCAAAAATTTAGCCTTTTCAAAGTTCATTTATTCTTCTAAATTTAACAAAACAGTGTAAATTCAACTTTCGCAGCACTTAGAAGATGCTATGGAAAGTTATGTTTTAAAATAATTCATTTAACAAAAGACAGCATTTAAAATGCTGTAAAAGGTTTAATTTAGTTAAAATAAAACCTTAGTTAATTTCAGCAACTACAGCACTTACAAAGTGTTATAATAGCCCTTAATTCAATTTAGCCATTTAGTTCATTTCTATCAACTACAGCATTTACAAATGCTGTAATAACCTTTACATTAGAAATAATAACATTTCAAAAATGCTATTAATTAAATTCTAAATATTCAATATAATTTCACAAACAATTAAATTTTTTACTTAAATCATTTTAAACTTATAAAATCATATATTTTCACTTTTAAAATAATCATTTAAATACCCTTATATTCATGATTTTATAAAGTTAAATTTTCATTCAAAAATCAATTGATAATAATTTACATATATAATTCAACATTCAATTTCAATTCTTTATATTTAAATTTTTAGCTTAACACTTAAGTTTAAATTTCCAATTATAACTTTATTTTTCAATTTATTTACTTAACTTAAAATTCATTTTTAAACAAAATTCACAAATTTCGAATTTAAGTTATATTCCAAAATTCAACTTAAATATTCAGTTATTTAACCTTTTAACCTATTAAAAAATCATTAACACTTTATAAAATCATTTTAAATTCATTTTAATTCAAATTTTAAATCTATTTATAATATTTCCTACTTAATTTAAATTCCATTTATAACCAAGTCATAATTTCCAGAATAACTTATATTTCAAATTTCTAACTTTGCTATTAATTTATTTCACTTATAAGTTTTTTAAAAATCAATAATACTTTAGAAAAAACCATTTTAATTAAGTTTAAATCAAAATATTATAATATTTACATTTCTAAAATACTCTAAATTTTTAGAAAAATATATTTTAACCAAAGTCTGTATAAAACTTTCTAACCTAAGTCCAATGATACGGATAATATATCATTTCAATCCGTAATTTACAAAGGAAAAATCCGGGTTCTGTCATTTCAAACCCGCAATCCCAAGTAAATGAAAATAAATAAAAATCGCTCAAGCCTTTCATTTCAGTCTATAACGATTTTTCCCTATTCTAAGGTTCATTGGGATATGTATCATTTCAACGCATAGTGATTCTAATCTACAGGGAACTTGATGTGTGATAAACTGATATAAATACACAGAATAGAATAATATACGTTAACATATGATATAATAAGTGAATAAGAATGGGTGAACATCATATGATTATAGCATAGTAGATATAGCATGGTGATATGGGTTTACAGATTCAATTGTGATCGGTTCACTAATCATATAAGTATAAATTTGTCTGGTGAGAATTACTCACTTGTATAACCTAGAGATGACAACCACAATACACAAACAGAGATCCACAAAGGCACGAATGCATGGCCACGATTTGAGAGTGGGAAAGCCAAAGCTAATTGCCTTGTCACATAGCAAATAGAACAAAGTACACAACATAAATTTTAAACCAAACTATTTATAAACAATGCTAGGAATAAATGCACAATTCGAAGCTAACGCTTTTGCACTTGCATTCAACATCATAGGCTTCAGCTATAGGCCGGAAAAGCACTATTATGGGATGGATTTGGATCAGGTTTGGATCAAGTTAAGGTCATATAAGTTGGCCATAAAAATATATGAAGTAGTAGAGAGCTATGTGTGCAAGAACACACAAATTCAAGGCAACTACGTGGATTTCAAGGCCATCAAAGGTCTTGACCAAGCATAATTGGACAAGATCAGATCTGGTGAGTGCATGGGGTGATGTGGCAGGGTCTTAGGCTCAGTTTTGGTTGGTTGTGGTGGTGTATGGTCGGCCAAAGTGGTGCTTGAAGTGGTGGAGATAAGGGGGAGTTCGGCTAGCATGAATATAGTGGAGTTTGCTTCAAAATTTTGGTGGATCTTGACATAAATGGTCTCAGCCATGGAAGGTCAGTGGAGTGGAGGGGATGAAGGCTAGTGTAGGTGGTGGTGGAGGCGGCCAAGGTGCTGGAGATGTAGGTGTCAAACTACATAGGTGAATGCAAGTGCAAAAATCAAATAAATCAAGTAGAAAAAGTGAAAAAAAGTAGAAATTTTACCAAACTTTTGAACAGGATGATGGCCGTATTTTTTCTAGGGTTTGAGATAAAAAATTTCACGTGATAAAACAATGGAGTCGGCTGAAGAAAGGAGTATAAGGAAGCAAATTGAATAGATGCATTGATTGGTGAAAACGTGACTAGAATATAAAAAGACAAAGTACATAAAAAGTCACAAACTTTTCACATTTCCTTAATTTCTTTTGAAATTTTAAATACATGTAAAATACTTATAAATATGTATACAAACACCAAAATATGATGAATGCACAAAAATAAATAAATAAATTTTAATTAAATATAATTAAATTAAGAAAATAGCAAAAATTGGAAACTAGGCTTTAAAAATAGAAAATAAATGCAATAAACTTTGGTAAAATTCAAACATCACTTTAAAAATATTTAAAAGATAAAATATATACTTAACATAACATATTTCACATATATATATATATATATATATATATATTAGAATAATATTTGACAAGTAAAACTATTATTTATATAAATAAAAATAAACAATATTGTTGAATAAATCAATTAATACACAATATTGTAAAAAGCATAACTTTCTCAATATAAATCAGATTTCAACGAAACAAAGAGCAGTATTCTTGAAATTTAATCTAATTTCGTAATAAAAGATAAAATTCAAAAATCAAAAAAAAATTAAATTTAAAAGTCAAAGTTTGACCGATTTGACCAAAAATACACTTTTCTGGAAATATCATATTTATTCAGGTTTGAAATTATAATTCACACAAAAATCAAAATATATATATTTAAAATAACAAAATTTATTCATTTTAATAAATATAATAAATTTTTAAATCAGAAATTCAATTTAAAATAATTAAAATAAACAATTAAAATAAATCACAAAATTCAGGGTTGTTACACACACGGCATGCACACGCATGCACAAGAGTGGCACAGGGGAGGGGCGATGGTCGGGGATGGTTGGCTGAGAGGCGCATGCTGGAGGCAGTGGAGTGGTTCGGTGGGGCGGTGCATGGCTAGGCGCTGGAGTTTGGTGGTCAGGGGATGGTACGCTCGCGTTTGCACGTAGTGGAAGGTGCTCAGGCGCGGGATGGCGGATGCGTTTGACGGAAGATGGGCGATAAGTGCGCGCGCGTCTGGAGGAGGGGATGACTGGACGGGAGATGCACGCAGGCGGTGGAAGGGGTGTGGCGTGTGCTGGAGGCGAGGAACGGTGGAGTGGAGTGAGTGCGTGTGGGATCTGGATCGGGGGGGCGGCTGGACGGCGCGGTTCGCGTGCTTGGGCGACGTGAAGGAAAACGTGGAGTGGCGTTGAGTTCAGTAGTGGTTGAAGGCCTGGGTTCATTTTTTTTCTTTTGTGAAATTTTACAGTGGACCAAACAAAAGAAGAGGAGGAAGAAATAGAAATAAAGGGAAGAGAAGTGTTTCGTACATGTAGCAGATGCGAATGGAATGTGTACGTTAGTTTTCCTTTTTAATTTTTATAATTAGCTGCAGTAATGTCATTTTGAATTTCGAAACGCCACTCTATTTTCCAATTTACAACTTCCCATGCCCATCATATCAGCTGCGAACTACCCTATCGAATTCACCTCGGCCTAAGAATTTCTTTTCAAAATTTGAACGCAAATGGGCTACTAATCTGGGCTGAATATTATTTAACCGGTCCGCTTGGAACGGTTAAATTGGCGCAACGATCTACGTCGAACTCCGATTGTACAAATGCATATACCGTTTTGATTGGCGTGACGAAGCGCTTACAACGATACACAGATATTGGCGATACAATAGTTTTATCAACATTCAAAATTTACGCTGATTAAATTATTCGTTTGACAAAAAAATTTAAATAAAGCAGGCGACGATGGAATTAGATGAAACAAAAAGCAACATCTTGATCAGATAAATTTTTACAACATTACCGTGTAAAAATATTTAGATTCAGAAGATAAAATTTACGCACTTTAAAATGAACTGATATACAATAAAACGCGAACGAAATTTACTGCGATATTTTGCGACGAAACTTTTCCTATATCCAAAACTAACTAGGCGCATCTTATAAATGAAGTTTGGACATTAACTGAGAACGTGTATAAATTACAAGTTTTTGTATTAAAATAATGGATTTAAATTTTAAACTGGGTCGGAAATTCAAGGTCGTTGCAGTTTCACACTTTTAATGCATTGCAATCCCTTGAATTTATGTCTCTAAATAGATTTTCTAGCATAAGACATGTTGTAATTATCACCATTGTCCAAAAATACTTATGTTTATAATATTTAATCTTAAGTCATGTTTCCTACAAGCTACCTTTAGTTAGTAATTTCCAATGCAATATCAAAAAATAGGTAATTCTCAACTCCTCTAAACTTTTTAATCCAGCCCCACCTTCAGCCTTAGGTCTCTTAATGTAGATTGGAAAATTTTATGTGACTTGCCTGATCAAAAGCGTGACGACCCGAATTTCGGCGCTCGAAAATCGACATCCATACTTCACCTGTATTCGAATGCCACAGATTCAAATGTCGAAATCCGAATTGCCGGAGCTTATAACATATTAAGTACAATAACACAGTGGAAACAAAAGAATAATATCATTAATATACAATATTTGATACAATGATACCACAATCTGATACAAATGAATATCAATATCAGAGATACAAGATAAACAATAGCGGAAGAACAATAACAACAACAGCCGAAAGATAACACCAATAGAATCTCCAAAAGAATCCAACACCATCCTACAACTCCATCTCCAAAAATCGAAACCAAAGATAGCGTGATCCAAAAACTCGAACCACCATCATCGATGCATTAAGCAAGGTCAGTCCGGAATGTTGAAGAGACACCAATGCTATCGACAAATCCAAAGGGTGGATGCTATCGAATCTACCCCTACTATTTGATTATCTGAAAATATCCAACTCTAGACTGCCTGTGTGGAAAATTATAGGCACCCAGAGTTTAGAAAGGCAATAATAAACTCCAGGTCAGTCATGAGACTGGTATGAGAAAACAAAAACAGTTTATCTTTAACAAAAGAAAACAAAAGAATTTTAAAATAAATCTGCAATGCTTTTTGGAAAATGAAACTACCATAAGGCCTCCCGCCACACACACAATGCAAGCGCTCAATTGGAGGAGATTTCTCCTTATGATAGTCAAACATGCTTGATACGCAAAATCCTTTTGATATTATTGTTAGTGCATAGTGCAGAAAACCTTTCGAAAGTATAATATTAATCTTAGCCAGCATACGTACCATTATAGTATGCCTAATATAGCTACCATGTTAAATGGCAGGTTCTACAACTAAAACCGTACGAGGCGCGTATTGGTGATTGGATTTCCAACAATGGTCAGGCTAAGGAACTTCCTCGACCACATTGGTATGCCTCTGGAGGGACGCCCGGAGAACTTAACTAGCTCTCTGCCAACACAAGGCCGGGTTACCTCTGTAACTAGGTAACTACTACACGAGTATGCCGTCCCGGTCATAACCAACCTTTATCCGAGCGCTCGACACTAACAATCACAAAGTAATAAATTTGCAGTAACCACATAGGTTAAATATCTGGGCTCCAAACCATGATACCACCTCTATCCAGAAGGAAATGGACATACCCTCAGGGGTGCTATCCCCAAATAACCTTGCCGCATCTTTCCTGTTTCGACCATTTTCGGGTTGTGAGGTCCGACGAGGTCATGTCCACAAAGCCACGCTTTACATAAAAGCCATGCTTCGATCAACACATGATCAACAGCACTTCGTATGCCACATTACCAAATTGGGAATGTATCACTAGTAACCATCAACTACATAACCTCTGAGCTTGTACGTCTTAGAGAAGAGTGTTAAGCTAAGAGAATAAATTCTCCACCACCAAACATAAATGTATTTGATAGAAACCAGCTTTACATCTCAAAGTGTAAAGTCAGACATACATCCATACAAGTATGTTCCGGGTTTGAACAGAACTGAAGGCACTTCAAAAGAAGCCCTTGAAATCCGGATAATCACTAATCACGTCTGGACTCCCTATCACAAAGGGTGATCAAATCTCTATACCGAGGACCAGTCGGTGTAGAGACATTCGACAGGTAATCCTTTTGCTTTCAAAAATATCCGGTCTTCACCACCGGTCTTCAAATGCTATCCATAACGTCGTATCATTATTCAAAATGGGTTATATGACACAAAGTCTTCTCTTGGCTAAACCAAACAATGAGCGCTTAATTTTAAAAAGCATATGGATATTGGGATCTTAGTTAAGTCACAACTTTCAACACTTGTTTCACAAAATCATTCATTTAGAATGGTTTAAACAATTTTCCACTTCTAATCTTTAAAATATTCACAAGATTCACTAAATCTTTCACAAAGGTTAATTCATAGCTTTCAAAATTATTTCAGTTCCAAATCTTTTATACAAAAGATACACCTCTAAGTTCCTCTTTGATTTGAAAACAAAGTTCACCAATCTTTAACAAAGATTCATTCATAGCTTTCAAAACTATTTTCATTTCAAACTTGAAAACCTTTCAACAAAAATTGAAAATCCTTTCTTTATATGAAAGCTATTATTATTTGAAAACCAAGAGTTTTCGTTTCGGAAAAATCCGATTAAATTTGCTCAAGTTAAAGCCTTTCAAATATAAACTTGGGTTAAATTTAAATTCCTAAAATAATACTTTAAAAATACTTTAAAGATGGTTTTAAAATCCGCACACACACACACACACAGATATATCATATAACTTGAATAAACCTTACAAACCAAATTTCCAAATCAATTTCAAATCTTAAATAAGATATATTATATTCACACTAAATTTCAATTTCAAACTTCCTTTTCAAAAGCTTTTCATATTCAACCCAATTCCATTTTCAAAACCATTTGGATTCAAAATCATCTTTTGAAACCATTACATCATTTGAATTAAATTCAAATATCTGTGACTTAACCAATTTCCCATGAAATCCATATTGGTGTGTGTATGGCGTAGTGCAAGGGTTTTACACAATAGTGAAACATCGTCAATCATCACAATCCAAACACAGCAATTATAGATAAGCGGTAAAATCCTATAACGCTTATTCTCATTCACAGATTCCCAGATAAGTTCTTCATATATAAATAAATTATATTCATCACAACTCAAATCAAAATAATTCATATCACAAAGCATCACACATCAAGGATATCAACAATTCAAAGCATTCCATGCAATTCAAACATCCGTAATAAGATCAATTAATTATCTGATTAATTTAAATCAAATTAATTACTTATGAAAAGTTTACTAATCCTGGTTAATTAACATTAATTAATTACAAACCATTAATTATCCTTTAATCATTTATTTATTAACCTTTGATAATAAATTAGTCAACTTTAATTATTAATTAAACAACCTTAATTAATAAATCGATTAACCTTTAATCATCAAATAATTAACCTTTAATTACTTAATTATCCTTTAATTAATTGTCCTTAATTAATTAATTACCATTTAATCAATTATCCTTAATTAATGATATTAATTAATTAATAAATCATCCCTTAATCACTTTCACTAATTAATTAACCTTTAATTGATTAATTATCCGCAAATTAATAACCTTAATTAATTAATTCCATAAATTAATTATCATTAAATAAATTAAGTAATTAGCCTTTGAAACACTTTTATTAAGTAATTATTCTTTTAATTAATCACATTAATTATCCTCTAATCACTTTCAATAATTAATTATCCTTAATTACTTTCATTAATTGATAAATTACTAATTACTTAAGATCTTAATTTATTTAAAAGATAAAGCATTTTATCTTTATTAAACACTTTGATTATCCTTTAAATCTTATTTGTAGCCTTTGGATTTAAATATTCATCACCAATTAACTTAAACACTTTTATGTTAAATTAACTTTTAAACCATTTCATTTCTTAATTTTCCATTCAATTATAATATTAAGTTTATCTAAAAATTCTTAAAATAAAGGTTATATAAATTAAAAACACTTTAATGTAATAAGTTTGAAATAATTTATTTTTAAAATTTTTAAGTAATTTTAAACTTAATCAACCATTTATAATTTAAGAAAGGAAAATGTTTTAAACCAATTATTTGGATAGATCTTGATTTTAGTTTAAAGTTTTAAAACTGTTTTTATATTTAATTCCCAGACCCGAGCCAATCTCTTGCTTTCCTGAGCTCAACATTGGGTTTTCTTCACGCTTCATTTCTTCAAGTCGAACTTTCATTTTCTCGAGCTTGAACCCGAGAATCCTTTCTTCCCAAAACCAACATCATCTCCAGATACAAGAACCTTTCACGTGCGCATGCGCGATCGACCAAACCACTTCAGCCCATCACTGCGACCTTCAGCAAGTCGCCGGTGATCCCCTCAAGCCTCACGACAACCCAGGAATTTGATTCGAACTCAAAATTGAAATCAAGCTCAAGAACACCCAACCTGTATTGAAACCAGTCACGGAAACTACCCCGTCATGATGACTCCGACCTCCGGTCACCCCGCCTTCAAGTCCAAATCCTCACTACTCACCTACGAAGCTTTTCCCCTAGGTGCGATCGACCTCGATGCACCATAGTCGATGAAATCCCCATGTCATCTTCGTCGAACAAAATTGTGATGAAAACCCTAGTTCATCATTATCCGGTCACCGTGGTCATCAGGAAAATCGCTAAGTATTTTCCCTTTGTCCACCACCATCCAAGTCTCCTTCCATCTTAGTCTCGATGATCGTAGCTTTGCCGATCATATTGGATCAACGAAAAATTGAAATTCGTTCATCTCTATGATTCTACCCTGAATCGATACTAAAAATCTTGATTTCTATTCCAAAAATCATAATTTTATATTATGAATCTGTTGATATCAACAAAACTCAAAATTAAAAATATTAAATTTCCAGATTTTAAAAGAATCTACTATGATTTCTTATTTCTGAATACTTACAAAATATAAATGCTTAGAATTGTTTTTAAAAATTCAATCAGGTGAGTTTATCACCAAAATTTATTTAAATTTTGAGATATGAATTTATGTAAGGAAATCATATGCCTGTAAAACAATAGTATGATGTGTGTGTGTATATATATACATAACAATAGACATGCACAGGCTTTTTTTTACATACACTTACATCCATAACAAACATTTCAAGTTTACCATCACCACAAACATCAACAAATAACAAGTTTTGAATTCAAAAGTGAAGTTTACTCACCTTGGAAATGAAGACAGAGGACAACAGAGATAGGAATGATTTTATTTGAAATCTAAAAGTTATACTTTTGATCTGAGCTTGAATCTGATTTATTTGTCTTTGATTCTGAAACTTGATTTTGAATTTCCCTGATCTTTGCATTAATCAAGTTGGAGATGCTTGGTTTTTACTGAATTCTCTTTTTGATTCTCCGTTCCAGGTTCTAGTTTTGATTTTCCTTTGAACTTTGTTGTTTGATTGAAACTGATCTGAAACATTTCTTACTTGCTCAGGTTTTAAATTTTGATTTATACTTGCTTGCCTTTGAGTTGATTTATCTCAGTCTTAATATCGTTTAAGTTGCTCTAATCTATTGGTTGATTCAGATCCAGGTTTGAAATGAATGAAAGAAATATGAAGTTGAAAAGAAATTGAGGAGTGAAGAGTTTTAGAACTGAAATGAATAGCCAATTTTTTTCCCTAATAACATATTTATATGATTTTCATATTTTAAATTTTAAGACAAATTTAAGTATGCCACTTGTTTAATTGTGAATCAAATTAAGTTGCACTTGTTAATTGTTTATCTTAATATTTTACAAATGTCACAAATAAGAAAATTTATGTTTTAAACTTTTCTTTACTTTATTTATAAGTCATGCTTTAAATCCCTCACTTATTTTAATTTATAAACTTTGTTTTAAACCTTTATGTTATTATATTTTTGTAACATGATTTTATAAATATTTATCTCATATATATACAAATCATTTTGTTTTCATTTTCAAAAGATATATATATATATATATATATGTGTGTGTGTAAGTTAAAAGCTTTTATTAATTCTTTCTTTAAATTTGCATTCATACATTTTAATTATTTATATTTATATCAATTTAAAGAAAATGATTTTAAAACTAATTATACACTAACAAATAAACACATATATTTATATATATAATAAAATTTAACCTCTTGAAAATTACATTAAATTTGAATCATAATTTCCAAAATATATATTTTACATATATATATATATATATATATATATATATATATATTAAAATTAGAAAACAAATTTTATTAATTTTAAAATATAGAGTATTTAAACTTAATTTATTTTCAAGATATTTATTTTGAATTCTAAATCAAAATACTATTCAAAACACATATTTTTATTTGTTCTGGGAATTTTTACATAAATTTTAACCTTAAGATAAAATATCTTTATAATATATACAATTTAATAAAAAATGATTTGAAATCCAAATTATATATTAACAAATATACACACATGTATATATAGAATAGATTTTGAAAATTATTATATTAAATTCAAATTATAATTTCCAAATAATTATATTATAATTATAAAACAAATTTTATAAATTCTAAACATAATGTTTTCAAATCCAATTTATTTTAAAAATATTTATTTTTGAATTTCAAATTCCAAATTCAAATTAAAAATCTATTTATATACATATATATAAATAAACAACCAATATCTTATTAAATTTGAAAAATTCAACTAAATTCACAATTTTGTCCAAAAACTATATTAATTACTAATTCAAATAAAATAAACAAATGGCGCCTCTTCCCTGTCCTATCCCTCCTTTCCCGTTACCTGTCGCAACTACCTTTCCTTTTTCCTCCTCTCCTCGATCAGTCACTACCATCCCTTCGTATGTTTCGTCCTCTCCATCATCACACTCTACCATCCCTCCTCTGCCTGACCCGCCACCTAATCCCACTGTTGTCCCTCCCTCTCTCCTCGGCCCTCTTCCAATTCCACGATCATTTATACTTCCTCCTCCTCCTTCTCAAACTCTGTGGAATTCTTTATTCAAAGCCAAACCACACAATGTTGGTCGCTTCGAACCTGTCTCTTTCCCGTTAGTTTATGATGAAGGTGCTCTTGTTCCTCCTGTTGAAGTCATTAATGTCGGGAATGCTGTTTGCGGTCATTGTCTTGTTGGATTCTTTCTTGACATCCCACTCTCGTACATGGTCGTATTGCGCCACCTTAAGCGGGTTCGGCGACTTAAAGGTTCGATTGAAGTAAAGTCAGATGGTCGCTTGTTCTTCTTCATTCTGTCTTCTCACGAAGATAAAAGGAAGATAAATCATTCTGACCCAATCGTGATGGGGAACAAGTTATTCATTGTTAAGGAATGGGATCCAACAATTGGAAATAGTGTTAGCACCATTAAATCTGTTCCTGTTTGGTTGAAACTTTCTAACATTCCCCTGTATTGCTGGTCACATATTGGAATAAATTGGTTAGCTTCTCGACTGAGTAAATTCCTCTGCATGGATGATAATACAAAAAAGTTGGAAAGGATTGGCTTTGCTAAATGCTTGGTTGAAGTTACTGTTGTGCACTGAGTTGCCTGATTCGTTCATGGTTAAACTACTAGATGGCTCTGAGCAGCAAGTCAGAGTTGATTATTTGTGGAAGCCACTCATTTGGGTGAATGTAAAATTTTTAGGCATCAGACTATATGTTGCCAAGTATTGAAGAGCACTAATGCCTGTTCTGTTGTGGACACTCCAACTGCTAACGGTGAATTAAACTTAACACCAGAGGGTAGAGAAAATAATTCCAATGGTAATGGTGATCTTAGAAATGTTGGTACTAAAGGAGGGTGGAAGAAAGTTCCATTAAAGAAAGTTAAAGATCACAAGAATAAGAAAATGAATAGCAACACTGTAACAAAACATTCTGATAATGAAATAGATCATTTCAAAGCCAAGTCATCGGAATCGTTTCTGATCCCTGAAGCTAATTCTGAAGAAAGGACTGTTGTGCATGTTCCTGTGCATATCAATACCGCTGATGGTTTAAATGCTGTAGGAGGTAATCCCGAAGTACACATGCAAGAAGATCCTCTTTATCCCGAAGTAAACATGCAAGAAGTTCGATTGTTTCCCGAAGCAAGGTTGAATGCTAACCCATTTTCTGTTCTTATGCAAGATTCAACTGAGCTTACAGATAATGTTGTAATCACAAATTCTTTTAAGGATGGTGAGGATTGTTTTTTAGTAGGCAAAAAGCATGGACCAGCTACTGATTCTATCACATCACCATCAATTCCTTTCCAATTAGTGGATACTTCATCTCCATCTTCTTTTGAAACTGAATTAGAAATTTAGAAAACAAGGTTGTCAACTGTAGCAAAAAATTTATGAACACTTTCCTCTGGCCAAACAAATCCAAGTTCTATCAAATCCCATGCAAAGGTGGTATCTACCTCTCTGGATTCATCATCACTTGAACAAGCTTTCAAAGATCAAATTGAGAACTACATTTTTGATTTATTCAAACCATCCCCTCTATCTAATATTCCCTCTACCTCCTTACCTCTGTCTAATTCTCCCATACTAATTCCCTCACCTTATTCATTTCACGGTTCTATTCCTGGGTGGGTCTCTCCTCCTACTCGTCTGAATAACCAAAGTCCCAGTGCAATGAGGTCTTCCTCACTGGCTGCTAAACTTAAGTCTGTAAGAACTAATCCTCCTACAACTAGGAGTAAGGCAAGTGTACTTCACCTTTCAACATAGTTTTTTAATGAATAATATTGCATCATGGAATATCAGAGGAGCTCATAATCCAATAAAACTTGACCATGTTAAGACTCTGATCAATGTCCACAATATTAAGATTTTCGCAATCCTGGAAACCAAACTATCTCTTCCTTTGTCTCTAAAGCAGCCAACTATATCAACCCAACTTGGCATGTCCATCATAATTTGGATAATGCTGCATATGGTAGGATCTTTACTGTCCATGATCCCCACTTCTTCACTCTCACCCCCATTCTTTCTACATTCCAGCTTATCCATTTTCAAGCCATATACCTTCCTCTCAAAATCTCTTTCTACTTGACTTTTGTATATGCTCATAATGCAAAAGCTTCTAGGCAATCTCTTCTTAATCTTCTCCCATCATTAAGGCAGAATTCTCACCCTTGGCTTGTTCTAGGTAATTTCAACTGTTGCTACAACCTCAATGATAAAGTTGGTGGGCAACCATTAATGCCAAGGGATATTGCCCCCCTAAATAACTACATTTCAGACTCTGATCTTCTTCTCATAGTTCGAACTGGAGTGCCTTTCTCGTGGAATAACAGAAGCCGGTCTGGGCTTCGAACTTATACCAATATTGACTTGTCTTTTTGTAATGATTTATCCTTAACCTTGTGGCCAGCCATCTCTGCTCATCTGCCTCATCCTATCTTATCTGACCACTCTCCGTTAATCCTCTCTCCCTCCCTTATGCCATGCAGAGGAAAAAAGGCTTTTAAATTCTTCAATGCGTGGGTCAAAGACCCTGAATACTTAACAATTTTACCTACAGCTTGGTCAAACACTTATCATGGCAATCCTATGTTTATCTTGTGCAAGAAACTGAAGGCTACTAAGAATGCATTACGTCATTGGGCATCTTGCAAATTTGGAAATGGCTCCCATGCTTCCAACTCTCTTAAGGATTTGCTTAAGAAGGCACAAAATTTCCTTGACATGGATCCAACCAATCCTATCCTTGCCCAGAATGAGTCCAACCTCTTTCATCAGCTTAATGACGCCTTAAAAACTGAAGCCAGCATGATGAAGCAAAAGGTGCATCAAAAGTGGGTTAGAGATGGAGACAGAAATACTGCATTCTTCCATGCTTCTATAAAGAATAAACAATCTAGAGACCACATCCATTCTCTGTGGGATGATGAGGGTATTCATCTTACATCTGTTAAAGAGATTGATCAACATTTGGTACAACACTTCTCCAAGCTTTTAGGTAACTATGATAATTTTGTTCCCAATCTCGATATTCTTAACAATCTTCCACTTCCCATGATAAGCTCAACTATGTATAATATGCTTGTGACTAGGGTTACTGATAAGGAAATTAAAGATTCTCTTTTTGCTATGAATGCATCATCGTGTGGTGAGCTTGATGGATTTAATGTTGTCTTCTTCGAAGCAAGTTGGGATATTATAAGTGCTGACTTTATTGCTGCTATTCATAATTTTTTCAATAATTTCAAACTGCTTGGTGAGATTAATGCAACCAATCTCGTCCTAATTCCTAAAGTCAGGACCATTGAAAATGCTACCTCATTTCGACCAATATCATGTTGTAATGTAGTTTATAAGTGCATATCCAAGATTCTAGCCACTAGGCTTGTATCAGTGATCCCAGCTATCATCTCGTCCAATCAGGCTGCCTTTCTTCCTAAAAGGAACATACTTGACAACATTATGATGGCCCATGAACTAATTAATGGTTATGGTAGATGCCAGATCTCCCCAAGAACTACGCTAAAGCTTGACATACCTAAAGCTTGTGATTATCTGCAATGGTCCTCTATTGTTCGAGTTATGTCACTAATGGGATTTCCTAAAGTCTTTATAGCTTGGCTTTATGTCTTTATATCAACACCGTCCTTCTCTCTTTGCTACAACGGGAAAACGTCAGGATATTTTAAAGGGAAGCAAGGTGTGCGCCAGGGGGATCTGATCTCCTCTTACATTTTTATTATTGTTATGGAAGAACTGAACTGTATGCTAGCAACTAAATTTGAAGATAAGACAATCTCCTACCATCCTAAGTGTAAACATCTTCAAATCTCCTCCCTCCTTTTTGCGGATGACATAGTGATCTTTACTAAGCCTAATCACCATTCCATAGCTGGCAACCTTCAGTGTCTTCATTCCTTCTATCTTGCAACTGGGCTTAAGATCAATCATTCTAAATCCCAAATTCTAATCTCTTGCATTAACATGACTAAAAAAGCTAGGCTCATGACTCAATCTGGTCTTCTACCTATGGAAAATAAGATGTCGTATCTAGGCCTTCTCCTATGTACATCCAGAGTAACCAAGGCTGACCACATCTCTCTTTACAATAAAATCACTTCTAAGCTTAACTCTTGGACTACCAAGTTGATGTCCATGGCTGGTAGATTAGTGCTTGTCAAGTCTGTTTGTTTTTCAATGACTGTTTATTGGGCAAGAACTTTCATTCTTCCCACTCAATTTCTCGCTATGATTAGTGCTGCTATGTTAAGATTCCTTTGGATTGGATCAATTCACAATAGGAAGTTTATACCACTGTCATACAGCAGTTTAGAAAAGCCACTAATGAATGGTGGCCTTGGTATCATCAATATCTCCATATGGAATATAGCAACGATCAGTACCCATGTGGATGCTTTGTTGAATAAGAAGAAAAGCCTTTGGGTGCAATGGGTTTGGAACTATCGAATTAAGAATGGGGACTTCTGGTCTATGAAAGTATCATAAACTACGAGTTGGATATGGAGAAAAATTCTAAGCATCAGAAGTATTCTCCTTCCTTATGCTAAGTATACAATTTCCCCTGGTTGCTCTGTTAAATTTTGGAAGGATCCTTGGATGCAAGATGGCTTGGTGTTAGATACAAAAATGAGTGTTCATGAACGAATGCAATCACTTATAGCAAATAATGCTTGTGCTGTTGGGTACATTGTTAATGGGAAGTTGTGCACTCCTACCAGTAATCAGGTTGTCAATGCGTTATGGGGAAGTTTGCGTGAGCATATAGTCCCTATCAGTCTTGAAACTAATTTATTATGGAGGGGAAGACCTCATAGCATTGGTCTGGTGTATGATCTTCTCCTTCAAACTGAAACTTATCCTATCTCCCATTGGGCTAAGGTGTGTTGGACTACTTTTTCTACGCAAACGAAAATTTGATGTTTTGGCGAATCATAAACAAAGCTGTAGAAACTAGAGACAAACTTTTGTCCGCTGGTATGGCTATCGATCAGCTTTGCCTCTTCTGTAATTCGTTACCTGAATCTGTTGATCACCTCTTTTTTGAGTGTGGCTTCTTATCCAATATGATAAGCACACTGTTTAATAAAATTGGTATTGCGAGATATGATGGCAATTCTACAACTAAATGGAATGAATTGAAGATTGCGACGACGAATAGGCATGGCAACAGGGACATTATTTTCTTTGTTCTTAAAATCTACATCAGAAATGTTTGGATTAAAAGAAATTTTCGATGCTTTAAGCTTGTAGCTGCTACTGCTCCTCGACTCTGGGACATAATTACGTCAAAAATTGAAACTGGGATTAGATACTCATGCCATGGTTTCTCTCCACATAGTCGTGGGTTTTGGGATTGACTTTCCTTCACTTTTGGATTTTTCTGGTTCATGTTACTGCATGTGCATTCTGTTGTGCATGTTGTTGTATCATGTCAGGCTTGATTGATGCTGCATTGGTAGTACCTCTTCAATTTGGTTCATTTAGGTTGTTTTCCCAAGCTTGTTTTTTACCATCTTATTGTTTGTTTTGTGAAAAAAGCTTGTATTTGTCACATTGATCTTTTTTATTTTATCAATAAATACTGGTAGGGGCCCAGCCAACCCCGCTTGCCTTCCAAAAAAAATTAGCTTAATCACGCCCAGAACCGAAGGCACTTCAAAAGAAACCCTTGCAATCCAGATAATGCCTAATCACGTCCGGACTCCCCATCACAAAGGGTGATCAAATCTCTATACCGAGGACCAGTCGGTGTAGAGACATTCGACAGGTAATCCTTTCGCTTTCGAAAATATCCGGTCTTCACCACCGGTCTTCAAATGCTATCCATAACGTTGTATCATTATTCGAAATGGGTTATATGACACAAAGTTCTCTCCTAGCTAAACCGAATAATGAGCGCTTAATTTTAAAAAGCATATGGATATTGGGATCTTAGTTAAGTCACAAATTTCAACACTTGTTTCACAAAACCTTTCATTAGAATGGTTTAAACAGTTTTCCACTTTTGATATTTAAAAGATTCACAAAATTCACTAAATCTTTCACAAAGGTTTATTCATAGCTTTCAAAACTATTTCAATTCCAAATCTTTTATACAAAAGATACACCTTTAAGTTCCCCTTCAATTTGAAAACAAAGTTCACCAATCTTTAACAAAGATTCATTCATAGCTTTCAAAACTATTTTCATTTCAAATTTGAAATCCTTTCAACAAAAAATGGAAATCTTTTCTTTATATGAAAGCTACTATTATTTGAAAACAAGCATTTTCGTTTCGAGAAAATCTAATTAAATTTGCTCAAGATAAAGCCTTTCAAATATAAACTAGGGTTAAATTTGAATTCCCAAAATAATACTTTAAAGATGGTTTTAAAATCCATATATATATATATATATATATATATATATATATATATATATATATATATATATCATATAACTTGTATAAACCTTTCCAACAAAATTTCCAAAACAATTTCAAATCTTAAATAAGATATATTATATTCAAACTAAATTTCATTTTCGAACTTCCTTTTCAAAAAAATTCATATTCAACCCAATTCCATTTTCAAAACTATTTGGATTCAAAATTCATTTTTTAAAACCATTACATCATTTGAATTAAATTCAAATATCTATGAATTAACCAATTTCCCGTGAAATCCATATTTGTGTGTGTATGGTGTAGTCCATGGGTTTTACACAATAGTGCAACATCATCAATCATCACAATCCAAACACTGCATTATAGATAAGCGGTATAATCCTATAACGCTTATCCTCATTCACAGAATCCCAGATAAATTCATCATAGATAAATAAATTATATTCATCACAGCTCAAATCAAAATAATACATACTACAAAGCATCACACATCAGGGATGTCAACAATTCAAAGCATTCCATGCAATTCAAACTTCCATAATAAGATCAATTAATTATCTGATTAATTTAAATCAGATTAATTACTTATGAAAAATTTACTAATCCTCGTTAATTAACATTAATTAATTATAAACCATTAATTAATTATCCTTTGATCATTTATTAATTAACCTTTGATAATAAATTAATCAACCTTTAATTATTAATTAATCAACCTTAATTAATAAATCGATTAACCTTTAATCATCAAATAATTAACCTTTAATTATTTAATTATCATTTAATTAATTATCCTTAATTAATTAATAAATAAATTAGCCCTTAATTAATTAATAAATTAATTAACCCTTAATTAATTACCATTTAATTAATTATCCTTAATTAATGATATTAATAAATCATCCCTTAATAACTTTCGTTAATTATTTAACCTTTAATTAATTAATTATCCTCAAATTAATTACCTTAATTAATTAATTCCATAAATTAATTATCCTTAAATAAATTAAGTAATTATCCTTTAAAACACTTTTATTAAGTAATTATTCTTTTAATTAATCACATTAATTATCCTCTAATCACTTTTAAAAAGTAATTATCCCTAATTACTTTCTTTAATTAATAAATTACTAATTACTTAAGATCTTAATTTATTTAAAAGATAAACCATTTTATCTTTATTAAACACTTTGATTATCCTTTAAATCTTATCTATAGCCTTTGGATTTAAATATTCATTACCAATTAACTTAAAAACTTTTTAAGTTAAATTAACTTTTAAAACGTTTCATTTCTTAATTTTCCATTCAATTATAATATTAAGTTTATTTTGAAACTCTTAACATAAAGGTTATATAAATTAAAAACACTTTAATTTAATAAGTTTGAAATAATTTATTTTTAAAAATTTTAATTAATCTCAAACTTAATCAACCATTTACTATTTAAGAAAGGAAAATGTTTTAAACCAATTATTTGAATAGATCTTGATTTTAGTTTATAATTTTAAAACTGGTTTTATCTTTAATTCCCTTACCTGAGCTAATCTCTTGCTTTCCCGAGCTCAACTTTGGGTTTTCTTCGCGCTTCATTTCTTCGAGTCGAACTTTCATTTTCCCGAGCTTAAACCCGAGAAACCTTTTCTTCCCAAAACCAACATCATCTCCAGATACAAGAACCTTTCACGTGCACGTGCATGATCGACCAGACCGCCTTCGACGATCACCGTGTGTAACGACCCGATATTTTCAACCATTCGCATCCGCACATGTCGGACTTGAATTGCTCAAAATACCGTGTTGTAAATAAAATTTGGCAAATCTCAGAATATACAGTAAATACATAGTCACAGATCACAGACACAGAGTAAATAATAATGCACCGGAAATAAAAGAGATAGTAGTTCATGAAGCTACTATATAAAAATAAGATACATCAGAGTTAAACAAGATACAACAGAAGAGTAACAAGATACATCAGGCATAAATCAGAATACATCACTGAAATCACTGGATACAAAAAGCAAAATAGATGGCTAGATCTTCAAGGAAAGCTCCAGCTCCAAAGGTGAATCTTGAATGCTAACTCACTCAATCTGACACGAGCGTAAAGCAAAACACAAAACACTCGAGTCAGGACATAAATACTTATGAACTGTAAATCAACTCAAGTGAACAGTAACAAAAATGCATCAGTAACTCAAAGGATGCTTGGGATCGCTCATCCTTTAAGGATCCGTTAAACTATTTACTATGTAGTAATATTGCGCTATTATAATAATGTCTACAGTAAAATGAACATACTTTTAAATAGCGTTCCGGGCTACCCATATCACCCTTCACACATAATAGTCCCAGTAGTCCATCCAATATCATGCCATCTCCACTCCGGGTGACTGTCAAAGGATACCACACGGGCTACGGGAGAAAAACAAACTCGTAGTAAAGGCTCGGTATGGTAGGTGACACGGCACACAAGGCAATGCCAGGGTAGATATACCAATTACGCACACGGGCTGGTGGTAACGCAGCAGCCACATACGCCCACCTCGGAACACACTCCCATATCAAAATCGGAGGATGGCCATCTAATCAATCACCAGTAAGAGTATAGTATCGAAGGAATGTGTCCGACCAGAGGTGCTACCTCCTTTGGCCCGAGATCGCTCCTGTTTTAGCCACCTTATGCCAACTCACGGGAGTTGGGTCCACGTAATATACCTCAAGAACGTCGCCACCATCCTACTTCATTCTGGAATCTTCACCGCGTACACGGTTGTTAAAGTGGTTTTCAGAGTTGGCAGAGAGTATGACAACTTCCGATCCCGGTCTCTTTAACAACCAAACGTTATTATAACGCCGTGGTCATTTCAAAATAGGTTATACTTTAAAAAGATCAAATCATTTCATTTCAAACTATATTTCTTTCAAAATAGTTTATACTTCGAAACCAAAACCATTTTTATTTCAAAACTATTTATTCAATCAAAATAGTTTATACTTCAAAACCAAAAACATTTCAAACATATATTCATTTCAAAATCATAATATTTTCAAAGTATAACTCTTTCGAAACCAAAAATACTTGAAACAATTACACTTTGAAAATCATAACATTTTGAAATCATACATTTTAAATCATGGAACATTCCTTTAATTCTTTACATTTTACAAATTTATTCAATTAAACACAAATTTCAAATTTCCAATTTTAATTCAAATCAAACCATCAGTTTCAATTCAATTTAGTTTTCTAACAAAACATTTCAAATTTATAAATTTCAAATATAGATTTGATCTAGAAAATAACTATCCAATTTTAATATATATTTCCAAACTTTAATATCCCACATTTCAAAACTAAACTTTATAATTCCATATATTCATATCTCAAATCTAATTTCATTATTATGTAGTTTTGAAATATTCATTTCATAAATCCAATATTATTTAAATTAACTTAAATTACAATTAAACCAAATATCTTTTCACACAAATATAAACTTCAAATATTCCTTTATCGAATAAAGGAAAATCAAATCTCATTCAACATTCACATTCTTTATTAAAATAAAGATCAAATCATTTCCAAACCATCTCAAAATCATTAAAATATTACATCCTTTAAAAACTTCATAATCAAATCATTATTTGAATTCAAATCCCAATATTCAAAGTTAAATATCATTTAAAAATCAAATATGTCATTCATTTATTATATCAAACATCATTACCAAAAATACATTCCAAAATTCCATTCGAAAATTCATTTATTATATTACATTTCATTCCGTTTAACACATAACCAAGTAAACTTTATTTAAATTCAAATACAATTTAAATTCCTTAAAAATTCAAATTTAAATATTCAACTTCTAAAATTTCACAGATAATCCATTTCAAAAGTTAAATTATTTAACACTTTAAAATATAGCCTAAACAGTGTTAAAATCTATAACATTTCAAAACATTGTCAAATTATAGCAACGACAGCATTTATAAAGTGCTATCGTAGCTTATAGCTTCCAAAAAGGGTTTAGTTCAAGAATAACGACATTTATAAAATGTCATAATAGATATTTAGTTATTTCAAACATTGTTAGATTCAAAACAATAGCATTTAAAATTGCTGTCAAAAGACTACAACATTTTGAAAATGCTATAAAATTCCAGATTTCATTTTAGCTTTTCAAAAATAATAATAAAACTCCAAATTTTTATTATAACTTAAAAATCATATTTCTAGACTTCAAAATTTCACATTTAAAATCATTTTAACATATGATTTAACACAATAAAATTTTAAGATCAAATATTCAATTTTGCAAACTCCATTCATTTATTAAGTCAAAATTCACTGTTTATTAATTTATAAATTTAATAAAAACTTAAAATTTTACTTCAAATATCATTTCAAAACTTTAAATTTAATTTCCATTATTTATTTACATCTTAAAATAAAATTTAAAGCCTAAAATCTCAATTATTTCACATTTACGTACTCAAATTCACAATTTCAAGACTTAATATTTAATTTTCTTAAAACCATAAAATATATATTTTTAAATCAAAATTTCATACTTTTAAAAAAAATACATATTTTAATAAATATCATTTAAAAATATACCACGGGGTCTATATATAATTTTCTAACCTAGGCCAAGTGATAGAGATATATATCATTTCAATCCGCAGTTTACAAAGAAAACCCGGGTTCTATCATTTCAAACCCGCAATCCCAAGTCAAATAAAATACAATAAAAATCGCTCAGGCCTATCATTTCAGCCCATAACGATTTTTCCCTAATCTAAAGTCCGTTTGGATATGTATCATTTCAACCCATAGTGATTCTATTCTAACAGGGAACTTGCAGTGTGAATATATGCATAAACAATATAAACAATGTCAGTGTCACAATATAATGTCATATATCACATGTCAGGTGATAATTAACAGTTTTAATATGGTAATAACATGGCATAGCATATCATATGATCATCATTAACTTGCATAACATTTTATATTACTAAACACTTGTCATCAATTCACTATTTCATAAGTATAAATGTCAGAGTGAGAAAGACTCACCTTTTCAAGCTGAAGACCAATACGGCACACAAAACGATTTCAAAGGAACGACAAGCACGATATAGCACGACTAGTGATTCAATTGAGTGAATAGAGCCAAGATGACCATCTTGTAACAATCCAATAGACACAAACAATATAACATATGAATTACTTAACACAAAACAACATTGAAATAAACGGAAATACAAAGCAACAAAGACAAGAATGATTAGACCTTGCTTTAATCATTCAAGAGCTCGACCAAGGGGCTCTTTTGCTCGGCCATAGCTGATGATATAGGCTTTGGTTTGGATCAGGTATGGCATCAAAAATGCATGTTAAAATGGAGATGAAATAGTTGATGATGGGTAGGAGTTGCAACATGGGAAAAATAAAGGGACAAGGCAAAGAGGAGTAGAGTTCTGGGCTCAACAAGGCTCGGCCTTGGATCAAGTGGGGCTCGGCCCTACATGCTTCAGGTCTATTCATTGCTGGAGTGATGTTTATAGGTCAGGTCAGTAGGTGGTGGTGGAGATAGGGGGTGGCCAAGGCAACTATGAAGGTGATAGTGGAGTTATGCTCGGCTAGGCAAGGTTTCAAGGGGTTAGGTGCAAAGTATTGTGGTATTTGGTCCACTTGAAGGTCATTGCTTGAGGTGGTGGTCAGAATAGGAGGTGGTGGTTTCTGTGGCTGGTGACGGTGGAGAGGATGGTGGTGATGATGGGTGGTAGGGCCGAGCAAACAAGGTGGAAGAGGAAGGCAAAAACTTAGAAAAATAATGAAAAGAGAAAGGAGATGAAGCCATTATTATTTTTTTCTTTTTTTTTCTTCATGAAGACGTTAGTTTTAGGGGGAAGATGAGAAAGAGTTTTCATGTGAAAAGGAAAATGGAATGTCAGCTGAAGAGTGGAGTTAAGGCAGCCAATTGAAGAGATGTTGGTTGAGAAATGAAAAGACAGAATACAAAAAGGCTTGAGCAAATAAAGAGTCACAAACCTTTCAAATTTCCACCATTTCTTTTTAAATTTTAAATACATGTAAAATATATATAAATACAGGTAAAAACACGAAAATATAGTAAATAAACAAAAATAAATAAATAAATATTAATTAAATATAATTAAATTAAGAAAATAGCAAAGAAAATGTAAACTAGGCTTGAAAATTTGAAAATAAATGAAATGAACTTTGGAAAAATTGTATGTACATGAAAAGTATTTATAAATAAAGATAAAGACATAAAAATAAAATGCATACATAAAAATGAATAAATAAATTTTAATTAAACATAATTTAAATGAAGAAAATAGCAGAAAAATGGAAACTAACCTTTAAAAATAGAAAATAAATTCAATGAGCTTTGGAAAAATTCAAACATCACTTTAAAAATATTTAAAAGGTAAAAATATATGTAACGTAACATATAATACAATTTCTAATAAGATATGACAATTAAAAAGATTATTTATATAATTTAAAATAAACAATATTGTTAAATAAAATAATTTACACCTAATTTTGTAAAAAGCATAACTTTCACAATATTATTCGGATTTCAACGCAACGAAAAGCAGTGTTATTGAAATTTTATTTAATTTCATAATAAAAGATAAAATTCAAATTTTCAAACTTTTAAAATTTAAATTTAAAAGTCAACGTTTGACCAAATTGGCCAAAATTCACGTTTTTTGGAAATATTCAATTTATGCATGTTTGAAATTCTAATCCATATCAAAATCAACATTTATATTTAAAATAACAAAATATATTAATTTTAATAAATAAAATAAATTTTTTAAATTAGGAATTTAAATTAAAATAATTAAAATATACAATTACAATAATCAGAAAATACAGGGTTGTTACACTCTCCCCCACTCAAAACTTTTTGTCCCCGAAAAGGAATGAGGTACGGGAAAGCACAGAAAAAGATAGAATGAAATAGTATTAAGATAAGATGACAAGAAGATTAAAATTATACCTGATAACTGTTGCTATAGGTAAGTTTAACAAGGTGGAGATGATCTTTCCAACATCCTCCAGAATCAAGAACACAAGCATGAAAAAAAATCTTTTAGAATCTGATTCACCCTTCCCGTTTAACCGACAGTCTGTGGATGGTAAGCAGTGCTTAGATTCAAAGATGAGTACCAAAGATTATTAAAGATTATAGAAAGATTTCTAAACAGACTGGTATAAGCAATAACCTCTCATTCTGTAGCAAGACAAGGGAAATTAGGACAACCAAAAGGTAGTTTGAAAAACAAAATAAGATAATAAATTTGAAACCATAAAATTTCAACTTAAACTGAAAATTAATTTTTCATAAGTCAAATAAATCTTAAGCGTCTCTAATTTCATTATCTTATCATCCAATTATCTTAAATTAACAAATCCCTAAAATCATGTATTTGAAAAATCTTTTATTATACTCAAAATGTGCCAAATAAAATTTAATTCTTCTTCACTACTAATTAAAATTAAATTTATTCCTCTCAATATATTTTATCACCTATGTTAAATATACTCACACTCATTGCAACTGCCTTAAATTTATTCTTAGTTCCTTTATCATCATTTTATATTGTAAATTATTCCATTACCCTTTTTCTTTATTTACCTCTGTTAATCCTTTTTTATAAATTAAATTTAAGTATATAACATTTATAATAACCACTCAAATTTTATTTATAAAATCTTTTTTTTATTGTATATTATCCAATTACATATTCAACTTTTGAAAATTAAGGTAAGTTATATTGGAATGAAATTGTGTATTATACAAATAAAAATTTCTAATTAAATCATTTCAAGCTTGAATATTAATCCAAATCTTGAAATTATACTTAGAAATTATCTTTGAAGAAAAAAAAATTTAGGAATTAAATTTCCGATATATTCCAAACTATTTAGAGATAAATAAATGCTCATATACTGTATGTATATATCCATTCAAATTTAAATCATATATCAGCATATGTTATAAATCCATTCTTATTTTAGAAATTAAAATCAATTAAATTTCCCCAAAACAAAACTGTAGCAAGACTACAGAATGATCTCTTCACTTCGAAACTCGAAAATGAACGTCGATGATGCTGCAGTCATCACCGAAATTATTTTCCAGCGACAAAGAGAAGAGCACTAAATTTAAATTTAAAATTCTTTGGAAACAAATTTCTATTCGAAAATACTTTAAATAATATATCCTTTAAAACTTTAAACACAAAGTTTGAAATCCATCGGAAATTAAATTCTCAAATTCTTGTTTTACATTCATTTTAAATTTCCAAATAAATTTATAACCATGTGTTATAGTTCAATTAGATATATGAAACAATAGAAAATGATATATAAAATCAAATATTATTTCTTAACAACCAATTCAAATAAAATCCAGATAAATATTTATAATATAGTTACAAAATTTATTTCACAAAATTTATTTCATTGCTAAATTTTAAAAACATATTGTGTCAGTTTGCTCTGTTCAAGTGTTTTGGAAATCTTATCGATAGCGTTGATCAGACGAATCGATTAGAAACCCAAATCAACTTCAACAACTCTAACAACACAATATATAAAACATTTTAAATATTAGTTTACAAATACACTTCAAGAATAATTTGAAGATAAGTTGGAAACAAAGATGAGATGATTAAATAACAGAATAGGGAGATGGATGAGTTTATATAAATCGCGGGCAACCTTAACCGGGTCAACCGTGACTTAAAGAATAAGATCGATGTGGATTTCTTGGATAAATCGACATTCGATCTCAAGATGTAGAGTTCGAAATTATAAGAGATACTAGCATCTAAACCGAGGATATAGAATCTCTGGTGAATCGATGTTGTTATAAAGGGGTTTTCCCCCTTTACAAATAAATTTGAGGTTGGCGAGACCGCCGACTCATTATGAAGATCTTTTGAAGTGGAGTTATGGGATACTCCAGAAATAAAAGAAGATAAATAGTGAGGGACACGAATGGATTTTGGAACCACAAGGAATGTTCCAAAATTCAAAGGAATCGAGTCAAAAAGGAAGAGGTTTAAACTCGAATGAAAGTGATTCTGTAAATACATTTACCCTATATACTGAGTTTTGCCTAGAGCTACCAAAGCTCTGATACCAACTATAACGACCCGATATTTTCAACCATTCGCATCCGCACATGTCGGACTTGAATTGCTCAAAATACCGCGTTGTAAATAAAATTTGGCAAATCTCATAATATACAGTAAATACATAGTCACAGATCACAGACACAGATTAAATAATAATGCAGCGGAAATAAAAGAGATAGTAGTTCATGAAGCTACTATATAAAAATAAGATACATCAGAGTTAAACAAGATACAACAGAAGAGTAACAAGATACATCAGGTATAAATCAGAATACATCACTGAAATCACTGGATACAAAAAGCAAAATAGGTGGCTAGATCTTCAAGGAAAGCTCCAGCTCCAAAGGTGAATCTTGAATGCTAACTCACTCAATCTGACTCGAGCGTAAAGCAAAACACAAAACACTCGAGTCAGGACATAAATACTTATGAACTGTAAATCAACTCAAGTGAACAGTAACAAAAATGCATCAGTAACTCAAAGGATGCTTGGGATCGCTCATCCTTTAAGGATCCGTTAAACTATTTACTATGTAGTAATATTGCGCTATTATAATAATGTCTACAGTAAAATGAACATACTTTTAAATAGCGTTCCGGGCTACCCATATCACCCTTCACACATAATAGTCCCAGTAGTCCATCCAATATCATGCCATCTCCACTCCGGGTGACTGTCAGAGGATACCACACGGGCTACGGGAGAAAAACAAACTCGTAGTAAAGGCTCGGTATGGTAGGTGACACGGCACACAAGGCAATGCCAGGGTAGATATACCAATTACGCACACGGGCTGGTGGTAACGCAGCAGCCACATACGCCCACCTCGGAACACACTCCCATATCAAAATCGGAGGATGGCCATCTAATCAATCACCAGTAAGAGTATAGTATCGAAGGAATGTGTCCGACCAGAGGTGCTACCTCCTTTGGCCCGAGATCGCTCCTGTTTTGGCCATCTTATGCCAACTCACGGGAGTTGGGTCCACGTAATGTACCTCAAGAACGTCGCCACCATCCTACTTCATTCTGGAATCTTCACCGCGTACACGGTTGTTAAAGTGGTTTTCGGAGTTGGCAGAGAGTATGACAACTTCCGATCCCGGTCTCTTTAACAACCAAACGTTATTATAACGCCGTGGTCATTTCAAAATAGGTTATACTTTAAAAAGATCAAATCATTTCATTTCAAACTATATTTCTTTCAAAATAGTTTATACTTCGAAACCAAAACCATTTTTATTTCAAAACTATTTATTCAATCAAAATAGTTTATACTTCAAAACCAAAAACATTTCAAACATATATTCATTTCAAAATCATAATATTTTCAAAGTATAACTCTTTCGAAACCAAAAATACTTGAAACAATTACACTTTGAAAATCATAACATTTTGAAATCATACATTTTAAATCATGGAACATTCCTTTAATTCTTTACATTTTACAAATTTATTCAATTAAACACAAATTTCAAATTT
Source organism: Allium cepa (assembly GCA_030765085.1). Lineage (NCBI taxonomy): Eukaryota > Viridiplantae > Streptophyta > Magnoliopsida > Asparagales > Amaryllidaceae > Allium > Allium cepa. The sequence goes on along the minus strand of CM060938.1, from coordinate 622,935,331 downwards.
CCAATTTTAATTCAAATCAAACCATCAGTTTCAATTCAATTTAGTTTTCTAACAAAACATTTCAAATCTTATAAATTTCAAATATAGATTTGATCTAGAAAATAACTATCCAATTTTAATATATATTTCCAAACTTTAATATCCCACATTTCAAAACTAAACTTTATAATTCCATATATTCATATCTCAAATCTAATTTCATTATTATGTAGTTTTGAAATATTCATTTCATAAATCCAATATTATTTAAATTAACTTAAATTACAATTAAACCAAATATCTTTTCACACAAATATAAACTTCAAATATTCCTTTATCGAATAAAGGAAAATCAAATCTCATTCAACATTCACATTCTTTATTAAAATAAAGATCAAATCATTTCCAAACCATCTCAAAATCATTAAAATATTACATCCTTTAAAAACTTCATAATCCAATCATTATTTGAATTCAAATCCCAATATTCAAAGTTAAATATCATTTAAAAATCAAATATGTCATTCATTTATTATATCAAACATCATTACCAAAAATACATTCCAAAATTCCATTCAAAAATTCATTTATTATATTACATTTCATTCCGTTTAACACATAACCAAGTAAACTTTATTTAAATTCAAATACAATTTAAATTCCTTAAAAATTCAAATTTAAATATTCAACTTCTAAAATTTCACAGATAATCCATTTCAAAAGTTAAATTATTTAACACTTTAAAATATAGCCTAAACAGTGTTAAAATCTATAACATTTCAAAACATTGTCAAATTATAGCAACGACAGCATTTATAAAGTGCTATCGTAGCTTATAGCTTCCAAAAAGGGTTTAGTTCAAGAATAACGACATTTATAAAATGTCATAATAGATATTTAGTTATTTCAAACATTGTTAGATTCAAAACAATAGCATTTAAAATTGCTGTCAAAAGACTACAACATTTTGAAAATGCTATAAAATTCCAGATTTCATTTTAGCTTTTCAAAAATAATAATAAAACTCCAAATTTTTATTATAACTTAAAAATCATATTTCTAGACTTCAAAATTTCACATTTAAAATCATTTTAACATATGATTTAACACAATAAAATTTTAAGATCAAATATTCAATTTTGCAAACTCCATTCATTTATTAAGTCAAAATTCACTGTTTATTAATTTATAAATTTAATAAAAACTTAAAATTTTACTTCAAATATCATTTCAAAACTTTAAATTTAATTTCCATTATTTATTTACATCTTAAAATAAAATTTAAAGCCTAAAATCTCAATTATTTCACATTTACGTACTCAAATTCACAATTTCAAGACTTAATATTTAATTTTCTTAAAACCATAAAATATATATTTTTAAATCAAAATTTCATACTTTTAAAAAAAATACATATTTTAATAAATATCATTTAAAAATATACCACGGGGTCTATATATAATTTTCTAACCTAGGCCAAGTGATAGAGATATATATCATTTCAATCCGCAGTTTACAAAGAAAACCCGGGTTCTATCATTTCAAACCCGCAATCCCAAGTCAAATAAAATACAATAAAAATCGCTCAGGCCTATCATTTCAGCCCATAACGATTTTTCCCTAATCTAAAGTCCGTTTGGGTATGTATCATTTCAACCCATAGTGATTCTATTCTAACAGGGAACTTGCAGTGTGAATATATGTATAAACAATATAAACAATGTCAGTGTCACAATATAATGTCATATATCACATGTCAGGTGATAGTTAACAGTTTTAATATGGTAATAACATGGCATAGCATATCATATGATCATCATTAACTTGCATAACATTTTATATTACTAAACACTTGTCATCAATTCACTATTTCATAAGTATAAATGTCAGAGTGAGAAAGACTCACCTTTTCAAGCTGAAGACCACTACGGCACACAAAACGATTCCAAGGGAACGACAAGCACGATATAGCACGACTAGTGATTCAATTGAGTGAAGAGAGCCAAGATGACCATCTTGTAACAATCCAATAGACACAAACAATATAACATATGAATTACTTAACACAAAACAACATTGAAATAAATGGAAATACAAAGCAACAAAGACAAGAATGATTAGACCTTGCTTTAATCATTCAAGAGCTCGACCAAGGGGCTCTTTTGCTCGGCCATAGCTGATGATATAGGCTCTGGTTTGGATCAGGTATGGCATCAAAAATGCATGTTAAAATGGAGATGAAATAGTTGATGATGGGTAGGAGTTGCAACATGGGAAAAATAAAGGGACAAGGCAAAGAGGAGTAGAGTTCTGGGCTCAACAAGGCTCGGCCTTGGATCAAGTGGGGCTCGGCCCTACATGCTTCAGGTCTATTCATTGCTGGAGTGATGTTTATAGGTCAGGTCAGTAGGTGGTGGTGGAGATAGGGGGTGGCCAAGGCAACTATGAAGGTGATAGTGGAGTTATGCTCGGCTAGGCAAGGTTTCAAGGGGTTAGGTGCAAAGTATTGTGGTATTTGGTCCACTTGAAGGTCATTGCTTGAGGTGGTGGTCAGAATAGGAGGTGGTGGTTTCTGTGGCTGGTGACGGTGGAGAGGATGGTGGTGATGATGGGTGGTAGGGCCGAGCAAACAAGGTGGAAGAGGAAGGCAAAAACTTAGAAAAATAATGAAAAGAGAAAGGAGATGAAGCCATTATTATTTTTTTCTTTTTTTTTCTTCATGAAGACGTTAGTTTTAGGGGGAAGATGAGAAAGAGTTTTCATGTGAAAAGGAAAATGGAATGTCAGCTGAAGAGTGGAGTTAAGGCAGCCAATTGAAGAGATGTTGGTTGAGAAATGAAAAGACAGAATACAAAAAGGCTTGAGCAAATAAAGAGTCACAAACCTTTCAAATTTCCACCATTTCTTTTTAAATTTTAAATACATGTAAAATATATATAAATACAGGTAAAAACACGAAAATATAGTAAATAAACAAAAATAAATAAATAAATATTAATTAAATATAATTAAATTAAGAAAATAGCAAAGAAAATGTAAACTAGGCTTGAAAATTTGAAAATAAATGAAATGAACTTTGAAAAAATTGTATGTACATGAAAAGTATTTATAAATAAAGATAAAGACATAAAAATAAAATGCATACATAAAAATGAATAAATAAATTTTAATTAAACATAATTTAAATGAAGAAAATAGCAGAAAAATGGAAACTAACCTTTAAAAATAGAAAATAAATTCAATGAGCTTTGGAAAAATTCAAACATCACTTTAAAAATATTTAAAAGGTAAAAATATATGTAACGTAACATATAATACAATTTCTAATAAGATATGACAATTAAAAAGATTATTTATATAATTTAAAATAAACAATATTGTTAAATAAAATAATTTACACCCAATTTTGTAAAAAGCATAACTTTCACAATATTATTCGGATTTCAACGAAACGAAAAGCAGTGTTATTGAAATTTTATTTACTTTCATAATAAAAGATAAAATTCAAATTTTCAAACTTTTAAAATTTAAATTTAAAAGTCAACGTTTGACCAAATTGGCCAAAATTCACGTTTTCTGGAAATATTCAATTTATGCATGTTTGAAATTCTAATCCATTTCAAAATCAACATTTATATTTAAAATAACAAAATATATTAATTTTAATAAATAAAATAAAGTTTTTAAATTAGTAATTTAAATTAAAATAATTAAAATATACAATTACAATAATCAGAAAATACAGGGTTGTTACACCGTGACCTTCAGCGAGTCGTCGGTGATCCCCTCAAGCCTCACGACCACCCAGGAATTTTATTCGAACTCAAAATCGAAATCAATCTCAAGCACACCCAACCTGGATTGAAACCAGTCACCGAAACTACCCCATCATGATGACTCCGACCTCCGATCACCTCGCCTTCAAGTCCAAACCCTCACCACTCGCCCACGAAGCTTTTCCCCTGGGTGCGATCGACCTCGATGCACCACAGTCGATGAAATCGCCATGTCTTCTTCGTCGAACAAAATTGTGATGAAAACCTTAGTTCATCATTATCCGGTCACCACGATCATCAGGAAAATCGCTAAATATTTTTCCTATGTTCACCACCATCCAAGTCTTCTTCCATCTTAGTCTCGATGATCATAGCTTGCCGATCATTATGGATCAACGAAAAAATGAAATTCGTTCAACTCTATGATTCTACCCTGAATTGATACTAAAAAATCTTGATTTCTATTCCAAAAATCGTAATTTTATATTACGAATCTGTTGATATCAACAAAAATCGAAATTAAAAATATTAAATTTCCATATTTTAAAAGAATCTACTATGATTTCTTATTTCTGAATATTTACTAAATATAAATGCTTAGAATTGTTTTTAAAAATTCAATCAGGTAATTATAACCAAATTTCATTTAGAATTTATCACCAAAATTAGTTTAAATTTTGAGATATGAATTTCTGTAAGGAAATCATATGCGTGTAAAACAACAGAATGATGTGTGTGTGTACATAAAAAAAGACATGCATAGGCCTTTTTTTACATACATTTACATCCATAACAAACATTTCAAGTTTTCCATCACCACAGGCATTAATAAATAACAAGATTTGAATTCAAAAGTGAAGTTTACTTACCTTGGAAATGATGACAGAGGACAACAGAGTCTGGGAATGATTTTGTTTGAAATCTGGAAGTTATACTTTTGATCTGAGCTTGAATCTGATTTATTTGTCTTTGATTCTGAAACTTGATTTTGAATTTCTCTGATCTTTGCATTAATCAAGTTGGAGATGCTTGGTTTTTACTCAATTCTCTTTTGATTCTTTGTTCCAGGTTCTAGTTTTGATTTTTCTTTGAACTTTGTTGTTTGACTGAAACTGTTCTGAAACATTTCTTACTTGCTCAGGTTTTAAATTTTGATTTATACTTGCTTGCCTTTTAGTTGATATATCTCAGGCTTAATATCGTTTGTGATGCTCTAATCTATTGCTTGATTCAGATCCAGGTTTGAAATGAATGAAAGAAATACGAAGTTGAAAAGAAATTGAGGATTGAAGAGTTTTAGAACTGAAAGGAATAGCCAAAAGTTTTTTCTTTAATAACATGCTTATATGATTTTTGTATTTTAAATTTTAGGAGAAATTTAAGTTTGCCGCTTGTTTATTTGTGAATAAAATTAAGTTACACTTGTTAATTGTTTGTATTAATATTTTACAAATATCACGAACAATAAATTTTATGTTTTAAATCTGTAACAACTCGAAATTTTCAGCCATTCGCATCCACACATGCCGGACTTGAATTGCTCAAAATACCGCATTGTAATAAAATTTGGAGCAAATGAAATACAACCACAGAATCGCAGACACTGAAATATCAGAATAACTCGCAGTGGAAATTAAAATACCATACTAGTTCATGAAGCTACTATAACAAACTCTCAATACATAATACATAATATCAATTTGGAAAACATATACAATAGAAATCTCAAATACATAGCAGTTTATAAATACCATAGCTGAAATAGAACAACTGAAACTGAAAGGGAATAGATAACTAGACAAGCAGAATCTCCAGCGATTCCTAGCTCCAGAAAAGAAATCCAAAGCTAAGCTGTAAATACTCAAGCTGACCCGAGCGTAAAGTAAAACAAAAAACACTCGAGTCAGGACATACATACTTATATAATGTAAACCAACCCAAGTGAACTGTAGTAGTAATGCACAATATCTTATAGGATGCTTGGGATCGCCCATCCTCTAAGGATCAGTTAAACCATAAATTAAATACATCCCATGGTTAAAATTCAAAAATGTTATTTTATACTTCTAAATCAAGTATCAATTTCAAAATTCAATATCATTTCAAATTCATTTCAAATATCAAAATATCATATCTTTCCAAAACCACATTCATTTTATTTAATTTAAATATCCTTCCAAGTCACATTTCAAAATGGTTTATATTTCAAATCAAATATTTAATCCTCAAAATTTTAGCCCTTTCAAAGTTCATTTATTCACTTAAATTTATGAAAACAGTTAAAATTCAACTTTCACAGCACTTAGAAAATGCTACGGAAAGTTATGTTTAAAAACAATTCAATTAGCAAAATACAGCATGTAAAATGCTGTAATAGGTTTAGATTTCAATTAAAACTTTAGTTAAGTCCAGCAACTACAACACCTACAAAGTGTTGTAATAGCCCTTAGTTCATTTTAGCCATTTCGTTCATTTCTATCAATTACAGCATTTACAAATGCTATAATATCCTTTACATTAGAAATAATAACATTTCAAAATGGTGTTAATTAAAATCCAAATATTCAATATAATTTCACAAACAATTAACTTTTATTTAAATCAATTTAAGATTATAAAATCATATATTTTCACTTTTTAAACAATCATTTATATACCCTTATATTCATGATTTTATAAGGTTAAATTTTCATTCAAAAATCGATTTACTAATAATTTACTTATATAATTCAATATTCAATTTCAATTCTTTATAATTAAATTTTTAACTTAATACTTAATTTTAAATTTCCAAATAGAACTTATTTTTCATTTTATTTACTTAACTTAAAATTCATTTTTAAACAAAATTCACAAATTTCCAATCTAAGTTATATTTCAAAATTCAACTTAAACATTCATTTATTTAACCTTTTAATTTATACAAAATCATTAACACTTTAAAAAATCATTTTGAATTCATTTTTAATCAAATTTGAAATCTATTTATCATATTTTTCTGCTTACTTTAAATTCCATTTATAACCAAATCATAATTTCCAAAATAACTTATATTTTAAATTTCTAACTTTACTTATAGATTTGTAGAAAATCACTAATACTTTATAAAATCATTTTTAATTAAATTTAAATAAAAAATTCATAATACTTACATTTTTGTAATATTTAAAAAATTTTAGCAAAATATATATTTAACCACAGTCTATATAAAATTTTCTAACCTAAGTCCAATGATATAGATAATATATCATTTCAATCCGTAATTTACAAAGGAAAAATTCGGGTTCTATCATTTCAAACCCGCAATCCCAAGTAAATGAAAATAAATAAAAATCGCTCAGGTCTGTCATTTTAGCCCATAACGATTTTTCCATGTTCTAAAGTCTGTTCGAGTATGTATCATTTCAACCCATAGTGATTCTAATCTACAGCGAACTTGAAGTGTGATAAACAGCTATAAATGAACAGAATAGCATAATATAACAGTAATAGATGTTATAAAAGGTAAATAAGCATGGGTGAACATCATATGATCATAGCATAACAGATATAACATAATGATATGGGTTTACAGATTCAATTGTGATCAGTTTACTAGTCATATAAGTATAAATTTGTCTGGTGAGAATTACTCACTTGTACGAGCTGGAGATGACAACCAAATGAATAAACAAAGATCTTCGAAGGCACGATAACATGACAATGATTTGAGAGCGGGAGAGCCAAAGCTGATTGCCTTGTTAAATGTCAAACAAAACAAAGTACAATATGAATTACAGCCAAACTATTTATAAACAATACTAGGAATAAATACACAACTCAAAGCTAGAGCTTTTGCACTTGCATTCAACATCATACGCTTTAGCCAAAGGCTGGAAAAGCACTGTAATGGGATGGATTTGGATCAGGTTAAGTCTACAAAGGTCGGCCATAACAATATATGAAATATTAGAGAGCTATGTGTGCATGAACACACAATTTCAAGGCATAAATGGCTTCGGACAAGGGATGATTGGGCATGACATGATCTGGAAAGTTCAACTACAGGTGTTACAGAGGTCCAAGGCTTAGGTTGTGGCTGGTGGTGGTGGTGTATGGTCGGCCAAAGTGGTGGTTGAAGTGGTGGCAACAAGGGGAGTTCGGCTACGGTGATTTAGTGGAGTTTTTGTCATTTTTTTGTTGGATCACCATCATGGATGGTCTCGACTCAGGAATAGCAGTGGAGAGGAGGGGATGGTGGCTGTAGTAGGTGGTAGTGAAGGCAGCCAAAGTGCTGGAGATGGAGGGGCCGAACTTCATAAGAGGTTGCAAGTGCAAAAATCAAGTAAATCAAGTAGAAAATGTAAAAAGAAATGATAGTTTTTACCAAAATTTCTCTACAAGAGATAGCCGAAATTTTTTTTAGGGTTTGAGATAAAATTTTCATGTGAGAAATAATGTGGAGTCACTGAAAGAAAGGTATATGGCAGCAAAATGAATTGATGCATTGATTGGTGAAAAGATGACTAGAATATGAAAAGACAAAGCACTTAAAAGGTCACAAAACTATTCAAATTTTTTTAATTCTTTTTGCAATTTTAAATAAATGAAAAATAATTATAAATAAAGATAAAACACGAAAATATGATGAATGCACAAAAATAAATGAAAAAGCATAACTTTCACAATATAAATCGAATTTCAACTAAACGAAAAGCAGTATTCTTGAAATTAAATTTATTTTCATAATAAAAGATAAAATTCAAAAATTCAAGTATTAGAAATTTAAATTTAAAAGTCAACGTTTGACCAGATTGACCAAAAATCCATTTTTTTGGAAATATCCTATTTATTCAGGTTTGAAATTATACTTCACATAAAAATCAAAATATACTTTTGAAATAACAAAATTTATTTATTTTAATAAATATAATAAAGTTTTTTTAAATCAGGAGTTTCAATTTAAATAATTAAAATAAACAATTAAAATAATTACAAAACACTGGGTTGTTACACTCTCCCCCACTCAAATCATTTCGTCCTCGAAAAGAACGAACAAGAAAAATAACGAAAAGCAAGATAGATAACAAATAGTACCTGGAAAAACAATTTCGGATTCGAAGCACGAATGCTCTCTTCCATCTCCCAGGTACAATCTCGATCATCAGTACCTCATCGTACCTTGATCAAACTAACAAATTCCCTTCTTAGCTGCTTCGTACCTCTGCTGATAATTCGAAGTGGCTTACTCTCGACAGTCAGATTAAGCTAAATATCCAAAGTATCAAGAGCAGTTTGCTGAACAAAAAGAGATGGGTCAAGAAGATACTAGAGGAGATGTGAGACGTGGAATACATCATGCACTCTAGAAAGTTTCTTGGGCAAATCTAAAAGATAAGCCAAAGAACTAACTCTTTCCATAATGCAGAGAGGACCCTCAAAGAAGAAGAAGGTAGGAATAGCTAGAAGGAAAAATAGGTTGGAACACAAGAAAGGACCACTATTTTAAAACCATATACATTTCAATTTAAAAAATTTATATTTACAACATTTTATAATATGATAAATAGTCATTTGATTCAAATTTGATAGTTCGAGTAAACAATATTCAAAACATTTTTAAATTATTTAGACAAGTAAAATAAATGATCAAATATCCTTTATATAATATACTTTATCAAAGTACTTTTGTAACTCGATGTCTTAACAAGTTTACTTTCGTTCCTATAGACTTTGGCTATGTGTTGATCAGGTGCAAAGCTAGAATTCTCCGGGCATTTGGTAGACTTGTTTCAACACCCACTGAAAATAATGGAAAAACCTTTTAAAACAACAGATATGGAAAGTACAATCCAAACAAATCAACCAAACCAAACATTTGTCTAACCATGGATCGCAGATACACAATAGTTACGCTTGTATCCCCCAGGAAACATCCATACCTGTAAGCTATCTTAGCCTGCGAATTATGCCATGATGACTAGTAGATCGCATGTCACGACCCGCCCTTCTAGACCCTCGAAAATCGACACAAAATACGCTACAGTATAATATGCCGACGATCGAGCACCGAAAAAGACAGATAGTTAAGGGAAAGAAAGAAGATAGAAGAAAGAATCTTAGATCTTTACACATAATATAATACATAATATCAAATCGCAGCAGAACAATCGCAGCAGCAGAACAAAATATAATACATAATATCAGATCTTTAAACAAAATGAAAACTATATCTATTTTATACAATATATATCATTAGAGAATATCTCAAACAAACGGCTATTACCAGCCTGACAACATCAACAATCACAGCAGCGGATATAAACAACTAGGGATAACACGTCTCGGACTCCAGCTACTCCTGAGCTCCACAACATCCTTTCCTGTAATCTATAATTCTCGGTCTGACCCAAGCATTATAATGAAATAACACCCGAGTTAGTCTGGAATACCAACTAATAAAAATACACCCAAATTGATTATTAAGGTTTCAAAAATCCTTTTGAAAACAAAAGCATCTCGTAAGACCATGCCACAAATAAACATGTCAGGTTTTTACCTTACGATAGCTAAAACATTTCTTTTAAAATCCTATGATATTATAATAGGGTCTATATACAAATACTTATTAAATAGTCGAAATTGTTACATTTATTAAATTCCATCTACTAGCCACAAAGTGGGTAATACAAACAAAACCCGTAAAAGGCGCGTAGGGAGAATGGATTTCTAACTAATGACTAGGCACTGGGGTACCACCTGTCACAGTACGTGGCCTAGATCACCGTACCGAGGACCACTCCCGATCCCCTGCAACACAAGACCGGGACTACCCCTTACTGGAAAATCCCGAGTAAGATCACCCTATGGTTGGGATCAGAACCCGCACCACTAAGCCGAATAAAAAGGGACATCTAGGCAGGGATGACCTCACCCTAAAGGGTGCTACCCACATAGCCTTGCTGCATATCCATTTATTTTCAGTTATTCCAGGTTGATGAGGCTTGAGGCTAAGCGTTACCTTTTAGAACGTTTCACTTAGAATGACAATCGTCCACCTGATGATGTTCCGAAAGCATTCATCCATACAAGTCCGTCCCAGGTTCGAACGGAACCGAAGGCACTACTCCTACTGCATCCATTTTGGAAATATCCTTAGAATTAGTAGCGACTAGCCCTTGCACTTCACTGCTCCATCTTTGACTCTGAACTCGTCTTACCCACAAAAATGTACAAACCGGATCGAAGTGGTTTTCGAGAAATAAATCCCGATCCCGGTCTCTTCGAAACGATCAACGCATTGGCCAATATTGATAGTCGGTGATTTAACTATCAGTTAACAATCACAAACATCCATCAAACAATAAATAATTGCCCAAATTATTTATCATCCTTAAAATATCTATGCAAGATATATTTCCATTTTCAATACCTTGAAAACAGTTTCAAACCACACACTCCTTATGGAATAAATTTCCAAATATTTATTTCCACTAAAAACATCCAAGCTAAATACTTTAGATTTATAATAATTTAAATTAAAGCTATTTACATACTTTATTTAAAATATATACATACTTTTTAAATGTTTCAAATAAAACTGCTTTATAAAATATAAACCATTTTTCTTTAAAATAAAAGTTAAGTCATACTAGTTTTTAAAATAAAGTTATGAAATCCTATACAAGTTTTCAAATAAACTTTAACCAAACTATCTTTACAATAAAACTAGTATTAAAATATAAATATTAATGATATTCTTTTTAAAACAAAATACCTATTAACCCTTTAAAATAATTATTACTATAACTAATTTAGTAAATATTTACTTCTGAAATCTTTACAACTTAAATAAGAATTTTCTTAAAAACACTCTTTTAAAATCAAATTTAAAACTTTTAACTTTTACTTAAAAATCTGCTTTAAAACGTACTTGGCTATTCAGGGAAATTCACTTTCATTTCAGAATAAAACAAAGAAACCTTTTATAAATCCTACATGATTTATCTCTATTCGAATTTATGTTCCAACCCCATAAATTCCTTCCCATAATTTAAAAATAAATATCTTTTTATTTTTAAACACATTTTCCATTTCCAGGAAAATCACTTCAAAATATATGCATAAACTATTTAAAATGAGGCTTCCAAAAGTTTACTTAAATGAAAATAACACTTAGGAAAATATAGGGAGTTTCTAAATAATTTAAAACAAAATTACCTTTTAAAATAGAGTTATCAAATCATATATTTATATCTAAATTCCCCTTTCGAAAACTCAATACAAATTTACCTTTAAATAATTTAAACTCCATAATTACTTAAATAAATATTTACTTACTTAAAACATGTAACGACCCTGACTCGACCTTTGAAAATCGGCCCCGAATACGACACTCGTATTCCAATGCCGCTGATCCAAACGTCGAATCTGGTTCGTCGGAGCTTATAACACAATTAAGCATAATAACACAGCGGAAGAAAAATGAATATTATATACAATTCCAATGAATACAATATCCAATGATATACAACAACGATATCAATTATCAGAGATACAATGAAATATCAGAGACAATAAACAACAGCGGAAAACGAGTAGCAAAAGAGATAACTCCAATGATCAGACGGCAACTCCAGTCCAATGCTCCAAAACCAAAACTCCAAACACAAGGGAGAACCACCATCACGTTGCACAAAGATAAGCAAGTCTCGTCCGCCAAAGACTTCAATATCCAAAGATCTCCAAAGAATACCAAAGAGAAAGCCGAAAGCTACAGAATCGATTCTATATCTACTATCTGAAAACCCAACTCTAGGCTGCCCTGTGAAAAATTGTAGGCACCCAGAGTTTAGGAAGAGAAAAATAAACTCCAGGTCAGTCATGGGACTGGTATGACCAAACAAAAATATTTTTATCTTTTAAAAACAAACAAAAGAGTTTAAATTTGAAATCCGCAATGCTTTTGGAAAATGAAACTACCATAAGGCCTCCCGGCACACACATCATACAATCGCACACTTGGGAGAGATTTCTCCTTATAATAGTCAAACATGCTTGATACGCGAAAACTATTTGATATTATTATTAGTGCATAGTGGAAAACATTTCGAAAGTATAATATTAATCTTAGCCAGCATACGTATCATTATAGTATGCCTACTATAGCTACCATGTTAGATGGCAAGTTCTACAACTAAAATCGAACAAGGCGCGTATTGGAGAATGGATTTCCAACAAATGGTCAGGCTAAGGAACTTCCTGGTCCACATGGGTACGCCTCTGGAGGGACGCCCAGAGAACCAAACCCGATCTCTGCCAACACAAGGCCGGGTTACCTCTGCAACTAGGTAACTACTGACATGAGTATGCCATCCCTCAGTCGTAACCGACCTTTATCCGAGCACTCGATACCAACAACCACAAAGTAATGTATTTGCAGTAACCACATAGGTTAAATATCTAGGCTTCATACCATGATATCACCTCTATCCAGAAGGAAATGAACACACCATCAGGGGCGCCACCCCCAAATAACCTTGCTGCATTCTTCCTGTTTCAACCATTCTGGGTTGTGAAGTTCGACGAAGTCTCATCCACAAAGCTACGCTTTTTACAAAGCCATGCTTTGATCAATAAATGATCAGCAGAACTTTGTATGCCACGTTACCAAATTGGGAATGTATCACTAGTAACCATCAACTACATAACCTCTGAGCTCGTACGTCTCAGAGAAGGGTGTTAAGCTAAGAGAATAAATCTCCGCCACCAAACAGAAATGTATTTGATAGAAACCGGTTTTACATCTTAAAGTGTAATGTCAGACACACATCCATAAAAGTCTGTTCCGAGTTCGAACAGAACCGAAGGCACTTCCAATGAAGCCCTTGCAAATCCGGGTATTCACAATCCCGATTGGACTTCCCATCACTTAGGGAATCTCTATACCGGCGCGACTCGGTGCAGAGACAATCGATAGGTCATCCTCTCGTTCTCGCAAATAACCGGTCTTCTCCAACGGTCTTCAAATGCTATCCATAACGACGTATCATTATCCGGAGTGGGTTATATGACACAGGGTCCTCTCCCGACTAAACCGAATAATGAGCGTAATATTTAAAAACATATGGATATGGGATCTCAGTTAAATCACAGCTTAAAGCCCAAAACATTTCACTCAAATAGTTAAAACAAATTACCATTCCCAATCCTTTAAACAAAAAGATTTATTTCAAAAAACCTTCAAAGGGTTAAACAATCTCCACATTTAAATCTTTTAAACAAAAGATTCACTTTTAAGACCCCTTTCAATTTAAAACAAGGTTCACCAATCTTCTAAAAAAAGATTCATTCATAGCCTTTCAAAGAAATTCCATTTCAAATTGGATTAACTCATCCGGTCTTTAAATCAAAGACTCATTTTAAAGTTTTCAAAACAATACCCGTTTCAATCTTTTTATATAAAAGATACACCATTTAAAAATCCTCTTCAATTTCAAAATAGGGTTCAACTATCTTTCACAAAGATTCAATTATAGCTTTCAAAACCATTCTATTTCAAATTGAAATCTTTTCATCATAATTATTATTTGAAACTACTAGTTTCCGTTTCGAAAATCCTGACTATAATTGCACGAGTTACGGCCTTTCAAATATAAACTTGGGTTAAAATCAATTTCTCAAAACCATACTTTTAAAATGGTTTAAAAACCCATATAAATACCTTTTATAACTTGTATAAACTTTTTACATCATAAATTCTTAACATAGAATTCAATTACAAATTTTGAATTCAAATTTTAAATCAAGTTTCAAAACTAAATCTAGTTATTCAAAAAAAATTAACTTTTATCTTTGAAATTCGTTTCCAAAAGCTTTTCACTTTAAACACAATTCATATCCAAAACCATTCGGATTTCAATTTTAAATTATATTCAAAAATCTATGATTTAACCGATTTCCACGTGAAATCCATATTTGCGTGTGTATAGTGTGGTCCAGGGGTTTAACACAATAGTGTAATATTATTCAATCATCACAGATCAAAACACTGAAATATCGATAAGCGGTATAATCTATAACACTTATCTTCAGTTACAGATTCACAGATAAATGTATCACAGATGAATAAATAAATAAATAAATTACACACAGGCCAATTCACAAAACAAAATAGCACAGCTCAATCAATTCAAGGCAATTCATACAAGGCAAATATTCATAAGAAAGGTTAAGCGTTCCATAGTCATTTATAGGTAGGATTAATTAATCGTTTAATCCTAATTAATTTAATTAATTTCCAATTAAATTGATTACTTATGAATTAATTATCCAATCTTGATTAATTACTTACAAATCATTTGATATAAATTAATTAATCAAACACTTTAATTAATTACATCAATTGATCACTTCATTGTCAATTATTCCTTAATTAGTCCATTATAAATTTCATCATTAATTATATCAATTAATGATCTCTAATTTTATTTAAATTAAACTACTTTATTTAAATTAATTACATTAAGTAATTAATCTTTGATTAAACACAATTATTAATCATCCTTGATTAATAACAAAAGTAATTACCTAAGTTACTTCATTTGTAGATCATATTCACTAATTACTTACCAGTAATTGTCATTTATTACTTCCCTGAGTAATTATCTCCATTAATTACACTAAGTAATTACACTTACCCAATTATTAAATGATTTTCTTAAGTTAATTAAACCAAATTAATTAATTAACTTAAATTAATCACATTACCAAAATTAATTACAATAAGTAATTAATCTCTTAATTACTTTCATTAAGTAATTACATTCGAAAATGTATAATTGATTATCTAAATTTATTAATCTAATTAATTATCAAAATTAATCATATTAATTTAATAATCCCTAGTTATTTATCTTCATTAACTAATAACATTTCTTTAATTACTTTCTTAAGGAATTATCTTAGATTAATTCATTATTAATCATTTCTAATTATAAATTAATCTAAATTATTTATTTATAAATTAAATAAATCATTCTTTAATTACCTTATTAATTAAATCATTTTATTACCTTTATTATCTCTATGATAATTAATTTCTTTATTAATGATTTCATTAACATTTAAGTGTATTTTAAGCATTACACTTAAAATTTAAATTCAAATTCCATTTTGGATTTAAGATTCAAAATGATTAACATCAACCAAATTTAAATGTTAACTTATAAAAGGAAAGTTCTAACTAAATTACTTAAATTTTTATTTAAAAATTTAAGCTTTAAAATACATTACATTTTAACTTGCAAATTCAAGTTTAAAAAAAATCATATATTTTTCATTCAAAATTCTTTTATAAAAGAAGTTTATCAAAATTCAAGTTTGAAACATTTAGATTTAAACTGATTTTAAATTCCCAGATCAGGATCCAAAATGAATTTGAATCCACTAATTTTAAACATTTGATTTAAATCTTTGATTTAAAAACTTCTTTTATTTCAAAAACTGAACTTCAAATTTAAATATTTGATTTCCAAATTTAAACTTAACTTTAAACTTGCTCATATTTTAAAAACTTCAGTTTTAAAATTTCAAGCTACTTACTATTTTAAAGTTGTTAATAATTCAAGTTTAAAACTATATTATTTTTATTATTATTATTTAAAACTGAGATTTAAAACTAAACTTGAATTCTAAAATTTCAAACTTGAATCTAAAACTAGGTTTTAAACACTAGCTTTTCATTTAAAAACTGTAGTTTTAAAAATTTTAAAACGGATATTACAGGTTTTTTGTTAAAACCTGTTTTAAATAATCAACCCGAGAACACCCCAAATTCCTTCGAGTCCAATGCTCAATCTTCCCGAGCCAACTACCCCTCAACTTGGAGCAACTCGAAGATTTACTCGAGTACAAAACTAACACCTCAACAAACTTCATCAGAAACAGGCTCTGTGCACATGCACGTCGCCCCCAGACACCTCCGATCATCAGAGATGATCGTCCCACATCCAAAAACACTTCCTCACCCCAACTCGATCATCAGATCGTACACTTAACCTCGAATTCGAATTCGATATAACTCACCCAAACCAGGAACTGCAGAACTACATAAACCCAAATCCTGAAATCGCCTCGCCAGCCCAATTCCGTCCATCGGAGAAGTTGACATTCCGGCCAAACCTTCTTCTACTTCCAAACATCCATCACTCAAAAGCTAGTTGAACTTGATCAACTCGATGAACCGCGGTGATCGCTTCACCATCCCTAGTTAAAAACCAGGGTTCCAGAGAATTTCTCACCACTGCAACTTCCACAATGATTTTCATCACCGACAAATATTTTTCCTAGCTTCTCTGATCATCTCTCCATCATCAGGAAAAATTCCATCCCCTCCAGATACATAGATCACCAGTAAGACCAAATATCCCCATTTTAGTTCAATACCAAACTGCACCTTTATCTTACTTCTAAAAATCCTAATTCTTGTATTAAAAATCATATTTCAGTTGATGTTTTCGATTTATAATACTGGATTTACAAATTATACAGTATGAATTTTAATTCATATCAACATGCATTGATGTTTTATACTTTCAGAGACCATCAAGTTTTAATTTAACTTAATTAAATTTTTAAACTATAATTTAAGTCAAACCAAACAACATTTTTTAATAATCAGACCCTAACGACAACTAAATTAAAGGGTCAGGGATTTAACTTAAAAAAAATGAGACTGGGAACAAGCAGAGCACATAATAGCATGCATACATATAAAAATTTACATCAGACATTTACTTTAAAACACATGCAGTACTTATTCACTTCAGTATACAAGCATTCAATCAATTTTTAAATTTAAATTTTAGAAAGTTACTCACTTTTCTGAAGACAGAGGCCTAGAATTTGGGAATTTTGCTTTGTTTCCAGTTTTGTTTTAAAGCCCCAGATTTTAACTTGCTTTGAATTTCTGAAACTGGTTGAAGCTTTGATTCAGTTTGATTGCTTCTTGTTGCTTCAGATTGTAATTTGATTTTCCAAACTTGAAATTGTTTGATGCAGCTTTGAGTAGATATTGCTTCAGATTTATTTTGCAGTTTTTTTAATCTTCTGTTTTCAATTATGATTTGTTTTCATTGATCTGGTTTCAGGTTGAAGTTTGATTTAATTTCTTTCTGGTTTGTGGTTTCGTGTTTCCTGGTTTGAATCTTTACAAGTTTTCTTTTCTTTGAAATTTTCCTTTATTTATAAATTTTAAAGATGAAAAAAAACATGACACTTGTTTATTTGTTAAACCATTTGAGTTACACTTGTTATTATAAGCAATATTATGTTTTAAATCCTTAAGTTAATTTATACATTTTGTTTTTAAACCTTGTTTTATTTTTATTTACAAATCATGTTGGGCTTACATTTGTTAATGTCATGTTTTAAAAATGTTACACTTGTTAAAATATGTATTTTTTATGTTTAAGCCCTTAATTTTAATTAATTTAATTTTTTTGTTTAAACCCTTTATTCAATTTAATTTTCATATGTAAATGTTTCACATATTTAAATTCAAAAATATAAAAACTATATTTATTCATTTAAAAGAAAAAATGTTTTAAATTCTTTTATCAAATTCATATTCAACTTTAGAATTTTTTTTTGTTTTCATATCATTCATACATTATACATACATAAAAGCTTTTTAAATCTTATTTTCTTTTTAAAATTTATATTTTTATACCCTCTATAACTTTTAAATAGCAATTTCAAAAATTATTTTATTTAATTTCAAAATATAGCTTCTTATTCAAAATATCTATTTAAAATAAATTTGGAAAACAAATCTTTATAAATGGAAAATATATTGTTTTCAAACCCAAAGTATTTATAATATTTTTAATTTTGAATTTTAATTCCAAGATTTAATTTAAACTAAATTTATAAATATAAATAAATAATAGAACCTATCTTTTCTAAATCTTACAACTTTATAATTCTATTTATAATCTAAAATATTTATTTAT
Organism: Allium cepa; assembly: GCA_030765085.1. NCBI lineage: Eukaryota > Viridiplantae > Streptophyta > Magnoliopsida > Asparagales > Amaryllidaceae > Allium > Allium cepa. Next base: position 622,916,583 of record CM060938.1, on the reverse strand, counting down.
CTCAGAGATTTCTAATAAACTCACAAATAGATTCACAATTTAATTTCAAAAATTAAATTAATTATCAAGTTATCCTGGATAAAATTCAGGGATGTTACAGAGTCCCCCCTTAAGAAAATTTCGTCCTCGAAATTTGAAAGTAGGGCGATAACAAAGAATGGATTCACAAAGATAGGGAGGCAGTTTCCAAATCAAACTGGGTATCTATTCTGCATTTCGCTTCCCAAATCAGAATATAAATAATGGATACAAGAAGGAATCAAAATACTCGGGTCACCAGATCTACGAGTATACAGGGTATTGATTAGTTCAAAAGATAACTAACCATTCGTGGAATATACGGGACTAAACAGAATAAACAGATATATGGATGCAATCCCAAATTTGTTAGTTTAAACAACCAAAATATACCTATCAACCATAGCAACCAAAGCAAACAATTTATCCAAACAAACAATTCTGACCCACCTGGAGTTTATGTCCCATGCAAATATATCAAAGCTTCTTCCAGGATCTACCAGGAATCATCAAAGAATCGAAAAGACGAATCGAAGGAGATTAATAGAGAAAGTTGTTTCCGCTATTGCAGGGTACTGACCATTTGTCGTGGTACTCCCCTGTCCCCTATCTCGTCCTCTTCTTGCACTCATACTCACTATCAGTGGATAGTAAGAGAATTTACTGAGGCATTCAGACGGATATCTTAGGGATATACTCATTCTAGGGTATACTTCATCCTATCTCTAATGAGTCGCTTAATGTGTTATACCCCTGAGCTAAAGTTTCAACCTTCAGCTCTGATACCACTGTAACGACCCTGACTCGACCTTTGAAAATCGACACCGAATACGACACTCGTATTCCAATGCCGCAAATCCAAACGTCGAATCTGGTTCGTCGGAGCTTATAACACAATTAAGCATAACAACACAGAAGAAGAAAAATGAATATTATATACAATTCCAATTAATACAATATCCAATGATATACAACAATGATATCAATTATCAGAGATACAATGAAATATCAGAGACAATAAACAACAGCGGAAAACGAGTAGCAAAAGAGATAACTCCAATGATCAGACGGCAACTCCAATCCAATGCTCCAAAACCAAAACTCCAAACACTAACGAGAACCACCATCACGTTGCACAAAGAGAAGCAAGTCTCGTTCGCCAAAGACTTCAACATCCAAAGATCTCCAAAGAATACCAAAGAGAAAGTCGAAAGCTACAGAATCGATTCTATATCTACTATCTGAAAAACCCAACTCTAGGCTGCCCGTGTGAAAAATTATGGGCACCCAGAGTTTAGGAAGAGAACAATAGACTCCAGGTCAGTCATTGGACTGGTGTGAGCAAACAAAACATTTTTATCTTTTAAAAACAAACAAAAGAGTTTAAATTTGAAATCCGCAATGCTTTTGGAAAATGAAACTACCATAAGGCCTCCCGGCACACACACCATGCAATCGCACACTTGGGGGAGATTTCTCCTTATGATAGTCAAACATGCTTGATACGCGAAAACTATTTGATATTATTATTAGTGCATAGTGGAAAACATTTCGAAAGTATAATATTAATCTTGGCCAGCATACGTACCATTATAGTATGCCTACTATAGCTACCATGTTAGATGGAAGGTTCTACAACTAAAACCGTACAAGGCGCGTATTAGAGAATGGATTTCAAACAAATGGTCAGGCTAAGGAACTTCCTGGGCCACATGGGTACGCCTCTGGAGGGACGCCCCGAGAACCTAACCGGATCTCTGCCAACACAAGGCAGGTTTACCTCTGTAACTAGGTAACAACTAACACGAGTATGCCATCCCCCGGTCGTAACCGACCTTTATCCGAGCCCTCGATACCAACAACCACAAAGTAATGTATTTACAGTAACCCCATAGGTTAAATATCTGGGCTCCATACCATGATATCACCTCTATCCAGAAGGAAATGAACACACCCTCAGGGGGCGCTACCCCCAAATAACCTTGCTGCATTCTTCCTGTTTCGACCATTCTAGGTTGTGAAGTTCGACCAAGTCTCGTCCATAAAGCTACGCTTTTTACAAAGCCATGCTTTGATCAATAAATGATCAGCATCACTTCGTATGCCACGTTACCAAATTGGGGATGTATCACTAGTAACCATCAACTACATAACCTCTGAGCTCGTACATCTTAGAGAATGGTGTTAAGCTAAGAGAATAAATCTCCGCCACCAAACAGAAATGTATTTGATAGAAACCGGTTTTACATCTCAAAGTGTAATGTCAGACACACATCCATACAAGTCTGTTCCGGGTTCGAACAGAACCGAAGGCACTTCCAAAGAAGCCCTTAAAAATCTGGGTATTCATAATCCCGATCGGACTTCCCATCACTTAGAGAATCTCTATACCGGTGCGAATATGTGCAGAGACAATCAATAGGTCATCCTCTCGTTCTCGCAAATACCGAGTCTTCACCACCGGTCTTCAAATGTTATCCATAACGACGTATCATTATTCGGAATGGGTTATATGACACAAGGTCCTCTCCCGGCTAAACCGAATAATGATCGTAATATTTAAAAACATATGGATATGGGATCTCAGTTAAATCACAGCTTAAAGCCCGAAACATTTCACTCAAATAGTAAAAACAAATTACCATTCCCAATCCTTTAAACAAAAAGATTTATTTCAAAAAACCTTCAAAGGGTTAAACAATCTCCACATTTAAATCTTTTAAACAAAAGATTCATTTTTAAGACCCCTTTCAATTTAAAACAAGGTTCACCAATCTTTTAAACAAAGATTCATTCATAGCCTTTCAAAACAATTCCATTTCATATTGGATTAACTCATCCGGTTTTTAAATCAAAGACTCATTTTATAGTTTTCAAAACAATTCCCGTTTCAATCTTTTTATATATAAAAGATACACCATTTAAAAATCCTCTTCAATTTCAAAATAGGGTTCAACTATCTTTCACAAAGATTCAATTATAGCTTTCAAAACCATTCTATTTCAAATTGAAATCTTTACATCATAATTATTATTTGAAACTACTAGTTTCCATTTCGAAAATCCCGATTATAATTGCTTTACGGCCTTTCAAATATAAACTTGGGTTAAAATCAATTTCTCAAAACCATACTTTTAAAATGGTTTAAAAACCCATATAAATACCTTTTATAACTTGTATAAACATTTTACATCATAAATTCTTAACATAGAATTCAATTACAAATTTTGAATTCAAATTTTAAATCAAGTTTCAAAACTAAATCTAGTTATTCAAAAAAAAATAACTTTTATCTTTGAAATTCGTTTCCAAAAGCTTTTCACTTTAAACACAATTCATATCCAAAACCATTCGGATTTCAATTTTAAATTATATTCAAAAATCTATGATTTAACCGATTTCCACGTGAAATCCATATTTGTGTGTGTATAGTGGGTCCAGGGGTTTAACACAGTAGTGTAATATTATTCAATCATCACAGATCAAAACACTGAAATATCGACAAGCGGTATAATCTATAACGCTTATCTTCATTTACAGATTCACAGATAAATGTATCACAGATGAATAAATAAATAAATAAATTACACACAGGTCAATTCACAAAACAAAATATCATAGCGCAATCAATTCAAGGCAATTCATACAAGGCAAATATTCATAAGCAAGGTCAAGCATTCGATAATCATTTATAGGTAGGATTAATTAATCGTTTAATCCTAATCAATTCAATTAATTTCTAATTAAATTGATTACGTATGAATTAATTATCCAATCTTGATTAATTACTTACAAATCATTTGATATAAATTAATTAATCAAACACTTTAATTAATTACATTAATTGATCACTTCAATGTCAGTTATTCCTTAATTAGTCCATTATAAATTTCATCATTAATTATATCAATTAATGATCTATAATTTTATTTAAATTAAATTACTTTATTTAAATTAATTACATTAAGTAATTAATCTTTGATTAAACACAATTATTAATCATCCTTGATTAATAACAAAAGTAATTACCCAAGTTACTTCATTTATAAATCATATTCACTAATTACTTCCCAGTAATTATCATTTATTACTTCCCTGAGTAATTATCTCCATTAATTACACTAAGTAATTACACTTATCCAATTATTAAATTATTTTCTTAAGTTAATTAAACCGAATTAATTAATTAACTTAAATTAATCACATTACCAAAATTAATTACAATAAGTAATTAATCTCTTAATTACTTTCATTAAGTAATTACATTCGAAAATGTATAATTGATTATCTAAATTTATTAATCTAATTAATTATCAAAATTAATCACATTAACTTAATAATCCCTAGTTATTTATCTTCATTAACTAATAACATTTCTTTAATTACTTTCTTAAGGAATTATCTTAGATTAATTCATTATTAATCATTTCTAATTATAAATTAATCTAAATTATTTATTTATAAATTAAATAAATCATTCTTTAATTACCTTATTAATTAAATCATTTTATTACCTTTATTATCTCTAAGATAATTAATTTCTTTATTAATGATTTCATTAACATTTAAGTGTATTTTAAGCATTACACTTAAAATTTAAATTCAAATTCCATTTTGGATTTAAGATTCAAAATGATTAACATCAACCAAATTTAAGTATTAACTTATAAAAGGAAAGTTCTAACTAAATTACTTAAATTTTTATTTAAAAATTTAAGCTTTAAAACATTACATTTTAACTTGCAAATTCAAGTTTAAAAAAAATCATATATTTTTCATTCAAAATTCTTTTATAAAAGAACTTTATCAAAATTCAAGTTTAAAACATTTAGATTTAAACTGATTTTAAATTCCCAGATCAGGATCCAAAATGAATTTGAATCCACTAATTTTAAACATTTGATTTAAACCGTTGATTTAAATCTTTGATTTAAAAACTTCTTTTATTTCAAAAACTAAACTACAAATTTAAATATTTGATTTCCAAATTTAAACTTAACTTTAAACTTGCTCATATTTTAAAAACTTCAGTTTTAAAATTTCAAACTACTTACTATTTTAAAGTTGTTAATAATTCATGTTTAAAACTATATTATTTTTATTATTATTATTTAAAACTGAGATTTAAAACTAAACTTGAATTCTAAAATTTCAAACTTGAATCTAAAACTAAGTTTTAAACACTAGCTTTTCATTTAGAAACTGCAGTTTTAAAAATTTTGAAACAGATAATACAGGTTTTCTATTAAAACCTGTTTCAAATAATCAACCCGAGAACACCCTAAATTTCTTCGAGTCCAATGCTCAATCTTCCCGAGCCAACTACCCCTCAACTTCGAGCAACTCGGAGATTTACTTGAGTACAAAACTAACACCTCAACAAACTTCATCAGAAACAGGCTCTGTGCACATGCACGTCGCCCCCAGTCACCTCCGATCCTCAAAGATGATTGTCCCACATCCAAAAAAATTTCCTCACCCCAACTCGATCATCAGATCGTACACTTAACCTCGAATTCGAGTTCGAGATAACTCACCCAAACCTGGAACTGCAGAACTACACAAACCCAAATCCTGAAATCGCCTCGCTAGCCCAATTCCGTCCATCGGATATGTTGACATTCCGGCCAAACCTTCTTCTACTTCCAAACATCCATCACTCAAAAGCTAGTTGAACTCGATCAACTCGATGAACCGCGGTGATCGCTTCATCATCCCTAGTTAAAAACTAGGGTTCCAGAGAATTTCTCACCACCGCAACTTCCACAATGATTGTAACAACCCGCATATTTATTGGTTTTATATTTAAATATTTAATTTAAATATTTCATCGTTAGTCGGATTTTTAGTCCGAAAAGCTACTTTTTGCATACGGTCGAATTAGGACACGGGACCACTCCCATTGAGTTTAAAATGCCGTTTGCGACCTTTTTGAGTATAAGCTTCGATATGTTTGGAGAAAGTTGATTTTTGCTACTTTTCACTTTGGGTTTAGTTTTTGGGCTCAGCCCTATGTTAACTTATGCTCAAATCTGAGCCACTCTTCCCCACTCACCCTCATTCTCTTCTCATTTCAGTTTTTAGAGTATTAATGGTGGGAGAGATTGGAAATTAAAATTCCAAAACCCTAGTTTCCCTTGCAAATCAAATTCCTTGCTCCAAACTCAAGAAGAACCCATTGGTAAGCTTCTCTTCTTCTTCTCCAACTTATTCTCTTACCAATTTTAGAAATTCCTAAACCTAATCTTGGGAATGTTCTTGTTTTTGAGCTTAGATTCAAGCTCATTTGGGTTGTGTTGAAGAGGGGTTGATTCTCCATTTGCTTTCAAGCTTCTTCTTGTTCGATTTTGTGAAAAGGTGAGATTTTTATCTCACATCTATGACTATAATTATCCTTGGTTGTTGGGTATAAATTCCTAACACTTCTTCATGTGCATTTGCTCTTGATTTGGATTGGTTTTGTGAAGATTCTAATTTTTGAGCTTTTAAGTCAAATTTGTGTGAAATCCTTTTATGGACGTTTGATCATGCTTTTGGTGATGCATCGAGGAGCATATAGGGCCGGGTTGCCGATTGGTATAAACCCTTAGAGCCAATGTTCGTCCGGTTGCATTTTGGAAGAGTTTGCTCTTCATTTGTATAAGGCTGAAAAACAGCCCAGGCATGATTCAGTCGACTGAAATCTCTGTTCAGTCGACTGAACCTGAAACCCGAGAGTTTCCAGGCATGATTCAGTCGACTGAAAAATTCTGCACAGTCGACTGAAACTGGAAACATAAGGTTCCCGAAGCTGGAAAATTTCCAGGCACAGGGTCAGTCGACTGAAAACTCTGTTCAGTCGACTGAACCTGCTGTTTGAGTCCAATTTGCCTTTTTGGATTGAAATTCCAATTTAAATTGATTCGTGATAATCCTATTTGTTGTTATCATCTATTATGACCTTGATGACTCTTCTTTAGGGATTTTTGAATATCCATTTCGATGGATCCTTTATCGATTTCTTTGGATTTTATTCATGTCTTCGTATGTGAATTTTTGTGATTGATTGTTCTTACAATCTTCTTCGTGATTTGTCACTTTAAAAATATAAAGGTTTTCTATACTAGTAGTAAATATCAAAACTCTTTCCTCAAACGATTTCAATACTATTTTAATACCAAATTCGTTTATAAAACAGTTTTCCAATCTATTAGTATATACAAACCTTTACCTCACTCGTATGAGAAATCTAATTAAACGGCTTAGTAAAATAAGTGGTATGAAACGCTTGCGTTTACTTTGTCGGTTAATTCTTGGACTTGTTCGATTGAACCTCTTGTGACAATTTTCTAGTGGAGATTTACAGTTTGTTCGTAAATATTTAAGTTAAGCAAGTGGTTATGGGACATGAAGCTAAACTCATATATTTACTAGCTTAGTGTAATCGACACTTCTCGTTGATCATGACGATCATCTTTGTGATTTAGACTAGCAATGTGCGATGTCTCTTTGTCTGCGAGGGAGACTAAACCCCGTTTTGTGGAGTTTCGACTCAATTTGTGATGGGGTAGCAACCCATGGTCTTCGGGCCGTTTGTGGAGCTTCGGCTCAATTTGTGATGGTTAGCGACCATGGAATTAGCGTTCCGTTTGTGATACACGTGTTGGTGAGCTTTATGCTCCCGTTTGTGATAGGCCTCCCCCCCTTTCTGTGATTTCTGGATTTCTTGTGTAGATTTCTAGAATTTGTGTTTCACCAATTTTTCGTGATATCCATTGATAAGTCTTATCGATATTTGTGCATTGGTGAATTTGTGCATCATTGACTTTAGTGATTTCTGGATTTCTTGTGTAGTCTTCTGGAATTTGTGCGTCATTGACTTTTGCGATTGACATTGATATTATCGTCAATATTTGTGGTTTGATGAACGAAATAAAGAGTATGACACCTCTTGGATTCTTGTGTAGATTTTGTGATATTGATTAATCTCTTGTTGATTATCAACTATTTATATATCACAGCTTGGCCTTGTGATTATTATGTGTTTAGTCATAACTCTGATTCTATATCGTTTCATCTGATATTTATAGTTAGACTGATCCGTTTATTATTTTCTTATTAAATAATACTCGGGTCAGACCGAGATGTTACAGGTGCTTCTGCTTGACTTCTCCCTTGGGATTGACTTCTCTGACTTTTGGCAAACTACTTAAATTAGTAGTTTATTTTGTTGTATACACTTGAGATATAGACTCATTGTTGTATTCTTTTGTATAGCACGTGTTGCTATTCTTTTGTATTATTGTGGATATTTTTGACCACTACTCTGATATACACTGCCATGTGTTAATTATATTCATATCTTCTTCCGCCTTTGTGATATGAATTATCTGTGACTGATTTATGTTATGTTTATTTCTGTATTTGTTTCCGAAGCTTTTATATAGCCACTGTGTGATAGCTTTGAGTTTGTATCTGTATGTCGGATTTCCTCTAGTGATGAAAAATTATATTTTTATCTGGCATACCGGTACTCGCACAAAGCAATTACACAGATGGTCGCTCCTCAACAGCCTTATTCTCCGTGCTAGTTGACAGCATTACTCCGTAGTGTTCTTGTCTAGCGTGGGTATAGAGGTGGGGCGTCACAGCTTGGTATCAGAGCCGAATTTCGGGACAATATGGAATATTATAACAAGGATCATCGTCCTAAGTTCATCTTAGGAGTCGTGCTTTAGGATTTTTATTCGGGGCTACGTACCGTTCTATCCTATTTTCTTTTATGATTCCTTGTTTTGTCTATCAAGGTTGCTTGATATTCAATTTGGTGAATGACCTTTTTATTCCTCTTCTTTCTTTCTTAAGGAAGAGAAATGTCTAGACCTGGCCGCCCCAGAGCCGTGCCATCTAGCACTCCGCCCCAGGATGGAGTTTTTATGACTGCTTAACAGCTTCTTGATTTAGTGACAAATGCTCAAGCAGCTGGAGCTAACCCGGAACCTACTCACCCAAAGTCGGGATTTGCACGCTTGTGTAGCGATTACACTAATTTGGGTGGGGAGCCATTCAGAGGTTCCGAAACTGTTATTGAAGTACAGGCCTGGCTAAGGTCATGCGATCGAATCTTTTCTCGCATGAATCTTATTGACCTTCACCGAGTTCAGGTGGCCTCTAGTATGCTCCGAGAAAGAGCATTGGACTGGTACGAACTTCTTATTTCTGAGATTAATGAAGCGGATCTCACCTGGGAGAAATTTCGAGAGCGCTTCGAGTTAAAATTCGTACCAGAAGCAGAAAAAGTGACATTGGCTCGACGATTTATAGACCTTGTTCAAGGTGAGTCATCCGTGACTGATTACGTCGCCTCCTTCGAGTCGCTTTCCAAATATAGGGTTGAATACATCAACACCCCTCTTAAGAAGAATCAAAGATTCGTTTATGGCTTAAACAAAAGTCTCAAGAAGCCATTACTTCTAAAGTTAGAAGTTTCTTTCGACCAACTAGTTGATATCGCTCTTCGTCTTGAAGAGGCGGATAGGGAGAATGATGTTGAAGTAGTGGGTTCCAAACCAACCTTCAACAACAAGAAAAGGCCAAACAAATTTAAAGGCCCTTATCCCAATAAGAAAGGGAAGCAAGCAACCTCCGGGGCAAAGACTTCTTCCTTTGGTCGTGGGGAATGCTATAATTGTGGTTCGAAGGACCATTATGCGAACAAGTGCCCAAAGTCTCTTTCTTGTCGCTACTGCAAAGTTCCCGGTCATGTTATATCTTCATGCCCCAAGCTTAAGGGCAGGAAGGAGGGAAAGTTAAATGTTGCTCAAGCCCCTGGCAACACATCTCGTGGCCAAGGTATTTCTCATTTTATTCTAGATGGAATTATTTTATTTCGTGATCATCCTATTCGAGTTCTTTTTGATACGGGTGCGTCCCATTCTTTTATATCAAAAGAACTTGTTGATACTTTTTCTTTGAATGTTTTGTGTTTAATGACTTCTTTGAGGATTGCGAATCCGGTTGGTGGATCCGCAACAATCAGTTTATTGTGTAAAGATGTCGAGATTATTTTGTGTGATTTTTCTTTCCGAGCCGATTTGCATGTCATGCGTTATTTAGGCTTTGGGATGATTTTGGGAATGGATTGGCTTAACCGTTATGAAGCTCATATCCTATGTACTGAGCGGACTATTCATCTTCGACATCCTCAATCTGTTAATCAGGTTTCTTTTATTCTTAAAGATTCAGATTCTGCTTTGGTTGCATCTTTATATTCTTTAAATCCTCGTGATGACGATGAAGATGATGAGGGTGATATTATTTCTCTTATTCACGTCGTTTGTGAATTTTCCGACATATTCGAGCCCGTTTTAGGATTACCACCTAAGCGAGCAATTGAGTTCAGAATTAATCTTATTCCGGGAGCTCAACCTATCACTCGTCCTCCTTATCGTATGTCCAATAAAGAAAGCGAGGAGATGCGTAAACAATTATCTGAATTGGAAACGAAGCAATTTATTCGCTCTAGTTCCTCGCCTTGGGGAGCTTCAGCTATTTTTGTGAAGAAATCCGATGGTACACTTAGGCTTTGCGTTGACTACCGCAAGCTTAATGATCTTACTATCAAAAATAAATATCCTTTACCTCGGATTGATGATCTATTCGATCAACTTAGTGGTGCTAGAGTCTTTTCACAATTGGACTTGGCTACCGGTTTTCATCAGCTTCGTATTGCAGACGATAGCATTCCTTTGACATCGTTCCGTACTCGGTATGGATCTTATGAATGGCTTGTTATTCCATTTGGGTTAACAAATTCCCCGGCTTATTTCGTTGACTTAATGAATCGAGTTTTTAAAAACTTTCTCGACCGGTTTGTTCTCATCTTTATCGATGATATTCTTGTGTATTCTAAAACCGAGGAGGAGCATGAAAAACATCTTCGGATTGTGTTGGAAAATCTTAGGAGTAATCAATTAAAGGCAAAATTTTCTAAATGCCATTTTTGGCAATCTCGTGTGAAGTTTCTCGGTCACATTATTTCCGAATCCGGAATTTCCGTGGATCCTTCAAAGATTGAAGCGATTCAAGATTGGAAGAGACCGGAGAGTGTGATAGAGATTCGTAGTTTTCTTGGATTGGCGGGCTATTACCGTCGCTTTATTAGAGACTTTTCTAAAATTGCCGTGCCTCTCACTAGCTTGACGAAGAAAGGTGTTAAAACATTTGGTCGGACAAATGTGAAGCTTCTTTTCAGAAATTAAAAGAACTTCTTTCTGATGCTCCTATTCTTGTTATTCCCGATGGGAATCAAGATTTCATTGTTTATACCGATGCTGGTCGCATTGGTTTGGGTGCCGTTCTTATGCAAAAGGAACGTGTTATTGCTTATGCTTCTAGGAAATTAAAGCCTGCTGAGACTAGATATGCCACTCATGATTTAGAGCTCGCGGCTATTGTTTTTGCTCTTCGGATTTGGCGTCATTATCTCTTAGGAGAAAAATTTTCTCTTTACACAGATCATAAGTCTTTTAAATATTTATTCTCTCAAAAGGAACTTAATTTGCATCAACAGCGTTGGCTCGAATTTCTTGCACCATATGATCTTGATATTCTTTATACTCCCGGTAAGGGTAATCGTGTCGCCGATGCTCTTAGCCGTAAACAACAAGCTGTTGTTTCTATGATGATATCCGAATGGAACGATCTCGAGATCTTATCCACTTGCGAAATTCGAGACCGTGTTTCCGATTTATGCTCATCATTTGTTTTATGTAGCCTTGAGGCTCATCCTTCTCTTTTGGACCGCATTCTTGAAGCTCAAAGGCTAGATCCCGAATTGGCTCTTCTTGGCCAAAATATTAAGGATAAAATTGATATTGAAGGTTTGAAAGACTTTGATATCGATTCTCGTGGCGGCATTCGGAAATTTGGTAGACTTGTCGTGCCAAATATTGGTGATCTTCGTAAAGATATTTTAGAAGATTCTCATCACTCTAAATTTACCATTCATCCCGGTAGTAGTAAAATGTACGCGGATATGAAGCGACTTTATTATTGGGAGGGAATGAAACTTGACATCGCTAACTTCGTTAAACGTTGCATGACTTGCCAACTCGTTAAGGCCGAACATCAAAGGCCCGGTGGGTTATTGCAACCTTTAGAAATTCCGGTTTGGAAGTGGGACAAAATTTCCATGGATTTTATAGATGGCCTTCCCCGTTCTCGTTCGGGTCATGATAGCTTATGGGTAATTGTTGATAGACTTACTAAATCCGCCCATTTTATTCCCGTTCGGTCTAACCGAACCGTTCCTCTTTTGGCCAAAATATTTATCAAAGAAATTGTTAAATTGCATGGTGTTCCTACTTCTATTGTTAGTGATCGTGATCCATTGTTTACTAGTGGATTTTGGAAGAGTCTTCAAAAAGCTTTAGGAACGAAGCTTAATTTTAGCACCGCTTATCACCCCCAGTCCGATGGACAAACTGAGCGTGTGAATCAAACTCTTGAAGATCTTCTTCGTGCTTGTGTTCTTGATTTTGGTGGAAGTTGGGAAGATCATATTTCACTTGTTGAATTTTCCTATAATAATAGCTTCCAATCTAGTATTGGTATGGCACCTTTTGAGGCACTCTATGGAAGGCCATGTCGATCTCCTTCTTGTTGGCTTGAGGCCGGTGAGAGACTGGCTTTAGGTCCAGATTTTATTCGTGATTCCACAGAAAAGATTGATCTTATTTGTCATAGGATGAAAGAAGCCCAGAGTAGACAAAAATCCTATGACAATAACAGGAGAAGGAAGTTAGAATTTTCTGTGGGAGATCTTGTGTTCATTCGTGTGTCACCTATGAAAGGTGTTGTGCGTTTCAGTCGCTCGGGAAAGTTAGCGCCACGATATGTTGGGCCATTTCCTATCACTGAACGAATTGGTTCCATGGCTTATCGCCTTTTATTACCGGCTCAGTTTTCTGCTATGCATGACGTGTTTCACGTTTCTCAACTTCGGAAATGTCTTCGAGATTCCGATTATATTCTTGAGCCCGGTGTTGTGGAAGAGATTGAAGTTTCGCCTAATTTAACTTATGAGCAGCATCCTATTCGTATCATTGCTTCGGAAGTCAAACGACTTCGAAATAAAGATGTTCCGCTTGTTAAAGTTCAATGGTCTTCAAATCCTAAGGATTGTTCTTGGGAATCTAGAGAGTACATCGAGCGTACACATCCGGACTTACTTTCTCGTGCTCTTTGAGGTGAACTTCTTATTTCAAACTTCTTTTGTGTTGAATATGCTTTTATGGTTGTTACTATATATCTTCTTCTTGTAATATTGCGAGGACGCAATTTCTTTAAGGAGGGGAGTCTGTGACAACCCGCATATTTATCGGTTTTATATTTAAATATTTATTTAAATATTTCATCGTTAGTCGGATTTTTAGTCCGAAAAGCTACTTTTTGCATACGGTCGAATTAGGACTCTGGACCACTCCCATTGAGTTTAAAATGCCGTTTGCGACTTTTTTGAGTATAAGCTTCGATATGTTTGGAGAAAGTTGATTTTTGCTACTTTTCACTTTGGGTTTAGTTTTTGGGCTCAGCCCTATGTTAACTTATGCTCAAATCTGAGCCACTCTTCCCCACTCACCCTCATTCTCTTCTCATTTCAGTTTTTAGAGTATTAATGGTGGGAGAGATTGGAAATTAAAATTCCAAAACCCTAGTTTCCCTTGCAAATCAAATTCCTTGCTCCAAACTCAAGAAGAACCCATTGGTAAGCTTCTCTTCTTCTTCTCCAACTTATTCTCTTACCAATTTCAGAAATTCCTAAACCTAATCTTGGGAATGTTCTTGTTTTTGAGCTTAGATTCAAGCTCATTTGGGTTGTGTTGAAGAGAGGTTGATTCTCCATTTGCTTTCAAGCTTCTTCTTGTTCGATTTTGTGAAAAGGTGAGATTTTTATCTCACATCTATGACTATAATTATCTTTGGTTGTTGGGTATAAATTCCTAACACTTCTTCATGTGCATTTGCTCTTGATTTGGATTAGTTTTGTGAAGATTCCAATTTTTGAGCTTTTAAGTCAAATTTGTGTGAAATCCTTTTATGGACGTTTGATCATGCTTTTGGTGACGCATCGAGGAGCATATAGGGCCGGGTTGCCGATTGGCATAAACCCTTAGAGCCAATGTTCGTCCGGTTGCATTTTGGAAGAGTTTTCTCTTCATTTGTATAAGGCTGAAAAACAGCCCAGGCATGATTCAGTCGACTGAAATCTCTGTTCAGTCGACTGAACCTGAAACCCGAGAGTTTCCAGGCATGATTCAGTCGACTGAAAAATTCTGCACAGTCGACTGAAACTGGAAACATAAGGTTCCTGAACCTGGAAAATTTCCAGGCACAAGGTCAGTCGACTGAAAACTCTGTTCAATCGACTGAACCTGCTGTTTGAGTCCAATTTGCCTTTTTGGATTGAAATTCCAATTTAAATCGATTCGTGATAATCCTATTTGTTGTTATCATCTATTATGACCTTGATGACTCTTCTTTAGGGATTTTTGAATATCCATTTCGATGGATCCTTTATCGATTTCTTTGGATTTTATTCACGTCTTCGTATGTGAATTTTTGTGATTGATTGTTCTTACAATCTTCTTCGTGATTTGTCACTTTAAAAATATAAAGGTTTTCTATACTAGTAGTAAATATCAAAACTCTTTCCTCAAACGATTTCAATACTATTTTAATACCAAATTCGTTTATAAAACAGTTTTCCAATCTATTAGTATATACAAACCTTTACCTCACTCGTATGAGAAATCTAATTAAACGGCGTAGTAAAACAAGTGGTATGAAACACTTGCGTTTACTTTGTCGGTTAATTCTTGGACTTGTTCGATTGAACCTCTTGTGACAATTTTCTAGTGGAGATTTACAGTTTGTTCGTAAATATTTAAGTTAAGCAAGTGGTTATGAAACATGAAGCTAAACTCATATATTTACTAGCTTAGTGTAATCGACACTTCTCGTTGATCATGACGATCATCTTTGTGATTTAGACTAGCAATGTGCGATGTCTCTTTGTCTGCGAGGGAGACTAAACCCCGTTTTGTGGAGTTTCGACTCAATTTGTGATGGGGTAGCAACCCATGGTCTTCGGGCCGTTTGTGGAGCTTTGGCTCAATTTGTGATGGTTAGCGACCATGGAATTAGCGTTCCGTTTGTGATACACGTGTTGGTGAGCTTTATGCTCCCGTTTGTGATAGGCCTCCCCCCCCCCTTTCTATGATTTCTGGATTTCTTGTGTAGATTTCTAGAATTTGTGTTTCACCAATTTTTCGTGATATCCATTGATAAGTCTTATCGATATTTGTGCATTGGTGAATTTGTGCGTCATTGACTTTAGTGATTTCTGGATTTCTGGTGTAGTCTTCTGGAATTTGTGCGTTATTGACTTTTGCGATTGACATTGATATTATCGTCAATATTTGTGGTTTGATGAACGAAATAAAGAGTATGACACCTCTTGGATTCTTGTGTAGATTTTGTGATATTGATTAATCTCTTGTTGATTATCAACTATTTATATATCACAGCTTGGCCTTGTGATTATTATGTGTTTAGTCATAACTCTGATTCTATATCGTTTCATCTGATATTTATAGTTAGACTGATCCGTTTATTATTTTCTTATTAAATAATACTCGGGTCAGACCGAGATGTGACAGGTGCTTCTGCTTGACTTCTCCCCTGGGATTGACTTCTCTGACTTTTGGCAAACTACTTAAATTAGTAGTTTATTTTGTTATATACACTTGAGATATAGACTCATTGTTGTATTCTTTTGTATAGCACGTGTTGCTATTCTTTTGTATTATTGTGGATCTTTTTGACCACTACTCTGATATACACTGCCATGTGTTAATTATATTCATATCTTCTTCCGCCTTTGTGATATGAATTATCTGTGACTGATTTATGTTACGTTTATTTCTGTATTTGTTTCCGAAGCTTTTATATAGCCACCGTGTGATAGCTTTGAGTTTGTATCTGTATGTCGGATTTCCTCTAGTGATGAAAAGTTATATTTTTATCTGGCATACCGGTACTCGCACAAAGCAATTACACAGATGGTCGCTCCTCAACAGCCTTATTCTCCGTGCTAGTTGACAGCATTACTCCGTAGTGTTCTTGTCTAGCGTGGGTATAGAGGTGGGGCGTCACAATGATTTTCATCACCAACAAATATTTTTCCTATCTTCTCTGATCATCTCTCCATCATCAGAAAAAAAATCCATCCCTTCCAGATACATAGATCACCAATAAGACCAAATATCCCCATTTTAGTTCAATACCAAACTGCACCTTTATCTTACTTCTAAAAATCCTAATTCTTGTGTTAAAAATCATATTTCGGTTGATGTTTTCGATTTATAATACTGGATTTACAAATTATACAGTATGAATTTTAATTCATATCAACATGCATTGATGTTTTATACTTTCAAAGGCCATCAAGTTTTAATTTAACTTAATTAAATTTTTAAACTATAATTCAAATCAAACCAAACAACATTTGTTTAATAATCAGACCTTAAAAACAACTAAATTAAAGGGTCGGGGATTTAACTTAAAAAAATGAGACTAGGAACAAGCAAAGCACATAATAGCATGCATACATATAAAAAATTTACATCATACATTTACTTTAAAACACATGCAGTACTTATTCACTTCAGTACACAAGCATGCAATCAATTTTTAAATTTAAAATTTAAAAAGTTACTCAATTTTCTGAAGACAGAGGTCTGGAATTTGGAAATTTTTCTTTGTTTCCAGTTTTGTTTTAAAGCCCCAGATTTTAACTTGCTTTGAATTTTCGAAACTGGTTGAAGCTTTGATTCAGTTTGATTTCTTCTTGTTGCTTTGGATTGTAATTTGATTTTCCAAACTTGAAATTGTTTGATGCAGCTTTGAGTAGATATTACTTCAGATTTATTTTGCAGTTTTTTAATCTTCTGCTTTCAATTATGATTTGTTTTCATTGATCTGGTTTCAGGTTGAAGTTTGATTTAATTTCTTTCTGGTTTGTGGTTTCTTGTTTCCTGGTTTGAATCTTTACAAGTTTTCTTTTCTTTGAAATTTTCCTTCATTTATAAATTTTAAAGATGAAAAAAAACATGACACTTGTTTATTTGTTAAACCATTGAGTTACACTTGTTATTATAAACAATATTATGTTTTAAATCCTTAAGTTAATTTATACATTTTGTTTTTAAACCTTGTTTTATTTTTATTTACAAATCATGTTCGGCTTACATTTGTTAATGTCATGTTTTAAAAATGTTACACTTGTTAAAATATGTATTTTTTATGTTTAAGCCCTTAATTTTAATTAATTTAATTTTTTTTGTTTAAACCCTTTATTCAATTTAATTTTCATATGTAAATGTTTCACATCATTAAATTCAAAAATATAAAAACTATATTTATTCATTTAAAAGAAAAAGTGTTTTAAATTCTTTTATCAAATTCATATTCAACTTTAGAATTTTTTTGTTTTCATATCATTCATACATTATACATACATAAAAGCTTTTTAAATCTTATTTTCTTTTTATAATTTATATTTTTATACCCTCTATAACTTTTAAATAGCAATTTCAAAAATTATTTTATTTAACTTCAAAATATAGCTTCTTATTCAAAATATCTATTTAAAATAAATTTGGAAAACAAATCTTTATAAATGTAAAATATATTGTTTTCAAACCCAAAAAATTTATAAGATTTTAATTTTGAATTTTAATTCCAATATTTAATTTAAACTAAATTTATAAATATAAATAAATAATAGAACCTATCTTTTCTAAATCTTAAAACTTTATAATTATATTTATAATCTAAAATATTTATTTATCTCAGAGATTTCTAATAAATTCACAAATAGATTCACAATTTAATGTCATAAATTAAATTAATTATCAAATTATCCTGGATAAAATTCAGGGATGTTACAAAATATATTTAAGAATAATATATTTTTCTAAAACATTTCTAAAATCACCTTTTAAACTTTTAGTTTATATTTTGAAACTTTCTATGAGAACATACCTGAATTCCTAGGGAATATACCTTCCACCTTTAAAAACAAATCTCACTGCTCTTGAAATCGATTTGCACTTCTTATAGAATTTCCCACGGTAATCTATACTTTAAATTTATCCTTCGATAAATATTCCTCTTCATTTATAAACCTAGTTTATAAATTTCCATTCCTCATTTCCTTTTAAATCACAATTTCAAAAACACTTCAAATTCCAAACCAATTTCTTGAATTTAATTCCCTTAAATTCATTAGTAAAAAATCCCTTTTCATTTCCCTTTTTAATCCCAATTTATTTTATTTTCAGTTATATTTAAAATGTCAGATTATATTCATCCGATCGTATCACAACAAAACTGAATTTTCAAATTAAACTGTCACGGGATAATAAATAAAGTACATCACAGTAATGATGATAGTCTCTACATTGTGAGGAATCCAGTTGGATCCCTCCAACCTATTTTCCTGCATCCACAGATGTTAACACGACAAGAAAATATCGATCAAAGTTGATAATAGTTTCCATATTCAATCAATCGACCAATCAATCATTTAATTAATAACTATTTAAATTAACTAGCATTCCAGATGTAAGTGAGATTAACTTACCTTGAGTTCCGACGAGCGTTTAAATTCCTGAATTAAATCGACCGCGGTCGATTTAACCTAAAAATTCCGCTAACTTCGATTGTCTCCAAATCTGTACTGTAGCGTAGATCGCGTCGCAGCGATTTCGGCGCCGCCAGTTTCGTCGAAATCTGATAACGTACGCACAAGTTATGGTTTTATAAAGTTTGTATAAAAAAAATTAAAACAAATTTCCCCTTTTTTTTTTAATAATATACCATCGGCCGTTCCTATTTCTTCACGAACACTACCAGATCGAAGAACCCACACTCACGTCGCTCTGCCATCGAGCCGCACTCCCCTCGATCATCGCAAGATCGATCAGGGACCACCGACGTGCGCGCCTACATCCCCTCGACCCTTGAGCAAAGACCAATGTCACCAATCGCCACCATCGCCTTGAAATTTGCAAACGAACGCGCATGCTTCTAGGATGATTTCTGGCCATCTCATCGAGCTTCGTGCCGACCTACTGTACGGATGTGAAGAGCTCAAGGAGTTCTAGAATTCTCTAGTATGAAGTTTTTGATATAAGTGAGTGGATGGAGAGAAAATTGGAGAAGAAGGCAAGAGTTTTCGGCCATTGATGAAAATAAGCGGCGGCTGGAAGAAATAGGGTTAGGGTTCGGCCTTAATGTGAATATATGTACGTGTGTAAATATTATTTTAATATTAAATCCATTTTAAAGCAACTTTTTCACGCGATCTCCAAATGACGCGTGCCGACAGGAGATTATAATGTTTTGCCCACGTTCCGAACATAATGGAACATGTTTCGGAGGCTAATTCGATCATATGTGCGAGTTACGGAAATAAATGATCAATTTTAAATTAAATCGATTAAAATAATTTCTATGCGTTTTGAGCTGCCAGGGTCAAACGACAAATCTGATTGCCACGAAAATTGAAATCCGATAATAACTAACTATTACAGACCCAATGGAACAAGTTTCATCGAATTCCGAGACTGTGCCCCGGAAGGCTATTTTAACTCGTCGATTAATTCGAGCGATTTTCAAAATCGTCGAAATCATCTAAAATTTCACTTTTAAAACTTTACTGACTTTATTATAAATCATACAGCATTTATATTCATGTCAGAAACTGATTAATTTTGAACCAAAATCTAATTATTTGCATTATTATATTATAAATTCCATTATTAAATTAATATAAAATTCCAAATTCAACTTATCGACTTTTGATTCCATCCAAAAGTCAAATATTATAGTTCAAATCCAAGTAGATTTGAAATAAATTTTAGAAACCATTTCCATTCCATTTGCTTCCAGATTCACAAATTATTTCAATTTCAAATAGTTAATTATTATTACTCAAATTCAATTTAATTACCATATTTGAAATTTAACTAATTTCTATTGATTTAACCAAAATCTTTTTATTCAAAATCAAATTAAAATTCACATTCAATATTTAAAATTAATTAAATGTTCAAAATCTAACGACCAAAATTCTGGGTCGTTACACTGTACATACACAATGATTACACCTGGATCCCCCAGGAAACATCTGTACCCTCAAGCTATCTCAGCCAACGGATTTTGCTACTACTACGATCTACGTAGATCGTAGGATACACAATGGTTACGCCTGGATCTCCCAGGAAACATCCGTACCCCCAGGCTATCTCAGCCAGGTGAATTACGCTATGCAGTCGCAAACATAAGAACATGGAGATCGCCATGGAATTCGATGGACACTCGAGTATCATATCTGAAAAACCTAAATCAGAGAGAATAATATCGATAGAATGAATCCATAGTGTGGCCACAAAGCGGATATCAAGCAGAGGGCACTTTCCATATCTTTACTTCGAAAATATGTATCATATAGTACCTTTCAGAATCACTTTCAAATATCATACTTATATAAAGTCCATTACATATAAGATTTCATTTTCAAATCAAATACTTCCCAAAATCAATGGTATACCAAATCACACTTATATACACTTCGATTATATAAGATTTCAATTTACAAATTGAGTACCTTTACAAATCAATAGTTTCATATCACTTCATACTTATATAAATCAATTTTATATAAGTTCGATAACTTCCAAATCAAAGTATTTAAATAAACAAGGTTCTCAATTTCAAGCCATTTCAATATCAATTCAGTTTCAAAATCGTATATGATTTCACCAAATCATTTCTTCCTAATTACATATATTTAGTTTCAAAGTTTCTTAAAATAATAGATTTAGGAAATAATCCAAATTTCCAAATCAAAAAAATTTAGGTCAAGCAAATTCATTTCCATTTCTAACATATATTCACTTTCAAAAATCATAATACTTTCAAAGTTATAAATCTTTCGAAACCAAAATACTTGAAATCACTACACTTTGAAAATCATAACTTTTCGAAATCATAAAACATTCCTTTAATTCTTTACATTTCACAAATTTATTCAATTAAACCTAAATCTAAAATTTCCAATTTTAATTCAATTCAAACCATCAGTTTCTATTCAATTTACTTTTCCAACAAAACCATTTCAAATATTTTCAAATTTCAAATAAAGATTTGATCCATAAATAAACTATTCAATCTTTAATATATTTCAAAGCTTAAATATACCATATTTCAAAACTAAATTTTATAATTTCACATATCTCAAATTTTACTTCATTATTACTTAGTTTTGAAATATTTATTTCATAAATCCATTATTTTTAAATAAACTCAAATTACAAGTAAACCAAATATTCTTTCATACTAATATGAACTTCAATTATTCATTTATCAAAATCAATTATCATTTCAAATTCACGTTCTTTATCAAAATAAAGATTAAATCATTTCCAAACCATTTCAATCATCTAAATATCTAAAATGGTTAGTAAGTTTAAAACCATCTCATTTTTTTAAAACCTTCAAACTATTTATTTCAATATGAAAAACCCAATTTCCCATTGGAAAGATTATTATTCTATATATGTACTTTATTCAAAACATTTCAAATCTATATTTCATACCAGTATAATTCAACATGGCCTTATTTATTTCACTCAACAAACAGTTTCAAACTTATATAAATCGTATTACTTTATACTTTAATCATACCAAATTAAATTTATATTCATTATCAAATACCCTATACCTTTCAAAATTTCTTAGCTTTGAAAAGTTAACCTTGATTTGGAAGTGCTCGAACCTTCAAAATAGTCGAAGAAATCATATTTTCAATCTAAGAGTTGGAAATCACCAACAAATCAGTAAACCAATTCCAAAAGATAGGGTTATACCAAAAAAAATCCGAATCTCGAGGACTGAACACTGGCTTACTTTAAATCATTTCAAATATATATATATATATATATATATATATATATATATATATATATATATATATATATATATATATATATATATATATATCTTTCGAACATCAAACCATACTTCGAAATCTGAAATCAAAACTTTGTTTCACAAAATCATCGCATAGCAAAGCTACTATAGTGGCCTCTCCCCTACTCAAAAACTCGAAAATCAATTTCGATGGTGCATGCATTCATCACCGAAATTATTTTTCAACGACATAAGTGGGTTCTGGACTTTTATTTTCTTTAAACTTATTTGAAATCTCTTCGAAATCATTGGGATTAGTTCGAATACATTTGAAACATTTTATTCGGAGAAATATCTTTTAATCATATTATTATTATATATTTTCCAAAATCCTAAAACCGATTTCAAACACCGGAGTTCGATTCCTCAAAATTCAAATTCAAAACCCTTCAGTTATAAATCATTTTGTATAAGTCAAATTCTTATAAATTTTCAAAATTTCAAATCCTTTCGAAACTTCAAATTTCTCGTTTTAAAAGGTATATAATCCTTATCGAAAACATTTCACTTTTATATACAAAATAAGGTCATCCATATCAAAATAATAATTTCGATGTATGCACAAATTCAAAATACAACCAAACTCAAATTCCCAAAGAATGATTCAAGGATAGATTTCAAACAAACAGAGATTCAAATTTAGAGGACTCTAATCAAATAGAATTTTGATTCGAGGATAAGCTCGAACGAAGATAAGATAATTTAATTACCAAATAGAAGATGATAAGACTATATAAATCGCGGGCGACCTTAACCGATCAACCGTGATTTCATGAATATAATCAATTCGGAAATCTAACGAAAATCAACATTCAATCACCAGAGATAAAATCCAGATATAGCAGAAGGTAGATAGCATCGTAAACCAAGGACGCAGAAATCTCCGGTTAATCAATGCCAATTGTAAAGGAGTTTCGCCCCTTTACAAATCATTCAAAGATTGGCGGAATCATCGATCTTTAGAGAGGTCATTCCAAAGTGGAGTTACGAAATGCCCTAAAATCAAAATGATAAAATAGGGAAAGACAAGACTGGATTTCAAAACAAGTGGGAGCGTTCCAAAGTTCAAGGAATCCTAATCGATAAGAATCCTAATCAAGAGATTTCTAACAAGGTGGATACAGAGGGAATGAAGTTTAGAAAATCTTGGTTTCAAAATAAGAAAATTTTTATACCAAAATAATCTTTGAAACTCCTTTAAAAATCATTTGGAAATCATTTTATACTTCAAAAATACGTTCTCTCACAAAGAAAGGATTCTGAGATTGATTTCACTCATTCTAGGGTATTTCTACCCTATCTCTAATGACTTTTTGCTCCGTAGGCTATAGTTTGCCAAAAATCAAAGCTCTTATGCCTACTGTAACAACCCGATATTTTCAGCCATTCGCATCCACACATGCAGGGCTTGAATTGCTCAAAATACAACATTGTAATAAAATTTGGAGCAAACGAAATACAATCACAGAATCGCAGACATAGAAATATCAGAATAACTCGCAGCGGAAATTAAAATACCATAGTAGTTCATGAAGCTACTATAACAAACTCTCAAAACATAATACATAATATCAATCTGAAAAACATATACAATAGAAATCTCAAATAAATAGTAGTTTATAAATACCAGAGCTGAAATAGAACAGTTGAAACTGAAAGGGAATAGATAACTAGTTAAGCAGAATCTCCAACGATTCCTAGCTCCAGAAAAGAAATCCAAAGCTAAGCTGTAAATACTCAGGATGACCCGAGCGTAAAGTAAAACACAAAACACTCGAGTCAGGACATACGTACATATATAATGCGAAACAATTCAAGTGAACTGTAGCAGTAATGCACAATATCTTAAAGGATGCTTGGGATCGCCCATCCTCTAAGGATCAGTTAAACCATAAATTAAATACATACTGTGGTTGAAATTCAAAAATGTTATTTTATACTTATAAATCAAATATCAATTTCAAAATTCAATATCATTTCAAATTCGTTTCAAATATCAAAATATCATATCTTTCCAAAACCACGTTCATTTTATTTAATATAAATCCTTCCAAGTCACATTTCAAAATGGTTTATATTTCAAATCAAATTACTTCGTTTAAGCCATTAAAATTTGAAGTCATTATATTTAAAATGAAATATTTAATTCTCAAAATTTTTTCCTTTTCAAAGTTCATTTATTCACTTAAATTTATTAAAAAGTTGAAAATTCAACTTTCACAGCACTTAGAAAATGCTATGGAAAGTTATGTTTAAAAACAATTCAGTTAGCAAAAGACAGCATGTATAATGCTGTAATTGGTTTAGATTTCAATTAAAACTTTAGTTAAGTCCAGCAACTACAGCACTTACAAAGTGTTGTAATAGCCCTTAGTACATTTTAGCCATTTAGTTCATTTTTATCAATTACAGCATTTACAAATGCTGTAATATCCTTACATTAGAAATAATAACATTTCAAAAATGTTGTTAATTAAATTCCAAATATTCAATATAATTTCACAAACAATTAAATTTTATTTAAATCATTTTAAACTTATAAAATCATATATTTTCACTTTTAAAACAATCATTTAAATACCCTTATATTCATGATTTTATAAGGTTAAATTTTCATTCAAAAATAAATTTAATAATAATTTACTTATATAATTTAACATTCAATTTCAATTCTTTATAATTAAATTTTTAACTTAATACTTAAGTTTAAATTTCCAAATAGAACTTATTTTTCATTTTATTTACTTAACTTAAAATTCATTTTTAAACAAAATTCACAAATTTCCAATCTAAGTTATATTTCAAAATTCAACTTAAAAATTCATTTATTTAACCTTTTAATTTATACAAAATCATTAACACTTTAAAAAATCATTTTAAATTCCATTTATAACCAAATCATAATTTCCAAAATAACTTATATTTCAAATTTCTAACTTTACCGTTAATTTATTTCAGTTATAAATTTGAAAGAAATCACTAATACTTTATAAAATCATTTTTAATCAAATTTAAACCAAAATTTCATAATATTTACATTTTTGTAATATTTTAACCTTTTTAGCAAAATATATATTTAACCACAGTCTGTATAAAATTTCTAACCTAAGTCCAATGATACGAATAATATATCATTTCAATCCGTAATTTACAAAGGAAAAATCCGGGTTCTATCATTTCAAACCCGCAATCCCAAGTAAATGCAAATAAATAAAAATCGCTCAGGACTCTCATTTCAGCCCATAACGATTTTTCCCTGTTCTAAAGTCCGTTCGGGTATGTATCATTTCAACCCATAGTGATTCTAATCTACAGGGAAATTGCAGTGTGATAAACAGATATAAATGAACATAATAGCATAATATAACTAACAAATGTTATAACAGGTAAATAAGCATGGGTGAACATCATATGATCATAGCATAGTAGATATAACTTAATGATATGGGTTTACAAATTCAATTGTGATCAGTTTACTAGTCATATAAGTATAAATTTGTTTGGTGAGAATTACTCACTTGTACGAGCTGGAGGTGACAACCAAATGCACAAACAAAGACCTTCAAAGGCACGGTAACACGACAATGATTTGAGAGTGGGAGAGCCAAATCTAATTGCCTTGTTAAATGTCAAACAAAACAAAGTACAATATGAATTACAACCAAACTATTTATAAACAATACTAGGAATAAATACACAACTCAAAGCTAGAGCTTTTGCACTTACATTCAACATCATAAGCTTCAGCCATAGGCTAGAAAAGCACTGTAATAAGATGGATTTGGGTCAGGTTTGGAACAGGATAAGTGAACAAAGGTCGGCCATAACAATATATGAAGTATTAGAGAGCTATGTGTGCATGAACACACAATTTCAAGGCAAGTACATGGATTTCAAGTCATAAATGGCTTCGGCCAAGGGATGATTGGGCACCGCATGATCTAGAAAGATCAACTACAGGTGTTACAAAGGTCCAAGGCTCAGGTTGTGGCTGGTGGTGGTGGTGTATGGTCGGCCAAAGTGGTGGTTGAGGTGGTGGCAACAAGGGGAGTTCGGCTATGGTGATTTAGTGGAGTTTTTGTCATTTTTTTGTTGGATCACCATCATGGATGGTCTTGGCTCTGGAATGGCAGTGCAGAGAAAGGGATGGTGGCTGGAGTAGGTGGTAGTGGAGACGGACAAAGTGCTAAAGATGGAGGGGATGAACTGCATACGAGATTGCAACTGCAAAAATCAAGTAAATCAAGTAGAAAATGTAAAAAGAAATGAAAGTTTTTACCAAAATTTCTCTACAGGAGATAGCCAAATTTTTTTTAGGGCTTGAGATAAAATTTTCACGTGATAAAGAATGTGTAGTCGGCTTAAAGAAAGGTATATGGAAGCAAAATGAATTGATGCATTGATTGGTGAAAAGGTGACTAGAATATGAAAAGACAAAGCACATAAAAGGTCACAAAACTATTCAAATTTCCTTAATTCTTTTTGCAATTTTAAATACATGAAAAATACTTATAAATAAAGATAAAAAACGAAAATATTATGAATGCACAAAAGTAAATAAATTAATTTAAATTAAATATAATTAAATTGAGAAAATAGCTAAAAATTGGAAACTAGGCTTTAAAATTTGAAAATAAATTCAATAAACTTTGGAAATATTTAAACGTCACTTTAAAAATGTTTTAAAATAAAATATATACCTAACATGCCATATAACACATACTAGAACTAATTTGACAAATAAAAACATTATATATATAAAGTAAAATAAACAATATTATTGAATAAATCAATTTACATACAATATTGTAAAAAGCATAACTTTCACAATATAAATTGAATTTCAAAGAAACAAAAAGAAGTATTCTTGAAATTAAATTTATTTTCATAATAAAAGATAAAATTCAAAAATTCAAGTATTTAAATTTTAAATTTAAAGTCAAAGTTTGACCAGATTGCCAAAAATACATTTTTTCTGGAAATATCCTATTTATTCAGGTTTGAAATTATACTTCACACAAAAATCAAAATATACTTTTGAAATAAAAAAATTTATTCATTTTAAGAAATATAATAAAAAAAAAATTAAATCAGGAGTTTCAATTTAAATAATTAAAATAAACAATTAAAATAATTACAAAATACTAGTTTATTACAAAATCCTTTTCTTTAATTTATTTATAAGTCATGCTTTAAATGCCTCACTTATTTTAATTTATAAACTTTGTTTTAAACCCTTATGTTATTATATTTTTGTAACATGATTTTATAAATATTTATCTCATATATATATATATATATATATATATATATATATATATATATACACAAACCATTTTTTCATTTTCAAAAGCTATACATACATACATATATATATATATATGTAAGTTTAAAGCTTTTATTAATTCTTGCTTTACATTTG
Organism: Allium cepa; assembly: GCA_030765085.1. Lineage (NCBI taxonomy): Eukaryota > Viridiplantae > Streptophyta > Magnoliopsida > Asparagales > Amaryllidaceae > Allium > Allium cepa. The sequence continues at coordinate 622,889,063 of CM060938.1, read as the reverse complement.
CATTCATACATTTTAATTATTTATATTTATACCAATTTAAAGAAAATGATTTTAAAACTAAATATACTTTAACAAATAAACACATATATTTATATATATAATAAAATTTAACCTCTTGAAAATTACATTAAATTTAAATCATAATTTCCAAAATATATATATATATATATATATATTAAAATTAGAAAACAAATTTATTAATTTTAAAATATAGAGTATTAAACTCTATTTATTTTCAAGATATTTATTTTGAATTCCAAATCAAAATACTATTCAAAACACATATTTTTATTTGTTCTGGGAATTTCTTACATAAATTTTAACCTTAAGATGAAGTATCTTTCTAATATATACAACTTAATAAAAATGATTTGAAATCCAAATTATATATTAATAAATATACACACATGTATATATAGAATAGATTTTGAAAATTATTATATTAAATTCAAATTATAACTTCCAAATAATTATATTATAATTATAAAACAAATTTTATAAATTCTAAACATAGTATTTTCAAATCCAATTTATTTTAAAAATATTTATTTTTGAATTTCAAATTCTAAATTCAAATTAAAAATCTATGTATATACATATATATAAATAAACAAACAAATATCTTTTTAAATTTGAAAAATTCAAATAAATTCGCAATTTTATCCAAAAATTATATTAATTACAAATTTAAATTTAGCTTAAAAATCGGGATCGTACAAAAAGACATCTAACGCATTTTATTTATCTTCTTTATTGTTGCTATAGGAGTGCGATAAATAAGTACCCAATAAAGTATCATAGCGGTGATGACAATATGAATCCTGCCCTATTTAAAAATTGAGGTAATCTAATGAAAGTGGTCGCCAGGATGCTTAGATGAAAATATATTCATTTCACCTATTTATAAATCATAGAATATTATGCGTGTGCATATTGTTGACTGAAATGGAGATGATTTTTTGTAGACTGATTCATAGATCAGCATTGATCTCCAATTTTTGGAAAGATATTTGCTAAATTTAGTGCACTGTAGACGTTAACACATGAAAATAACATCAAGCCATCATCACATAATAAGTGTGACACACTCGGCTTATTATTAAAAGATAAAGGGAAAATGCTTATCACTTGAACCTTTCTCTGGTTGTAATCTATAGCAACATCATAACTGTCACACATGCACAGCGTGTGTGCTCGTGCACACACTATGTGAGTGTAAACTGAAATTGTGATCGATGAATAATTTTGTGGATTTTTAGGGTTCAATATTGGAATTCCTGTAGGACTTTTTTTCTTTCAATTATCTATGACTTGCCTGATCAAAAGAAATCTGACGTATTTTATTTATCTTCTTTATTATTGATATAAGAGTTTGATAAATAAGTACCCAATAAAGTATCATAGGAGTAATGACTGTATGAATCCTTCCCTATGTAAAAATTGAGGTAATGTAATGAAAGAGGTCAGCAGGATGCTTAGATGAAAATATGTTCATTTCACGTATTTATAAATCATAGAATATTATACATGTGCACATTATTGACTGAAACAGAGATGATTTTTTGTAGATTGATTCATAGATCAGCATTGATCTCCAGTTTATGGAAATATATTTGCTAACTTTAGTGCACTGCAGACGTTAACACATGAAAATAACATCAAGCCATCATCACATAATAAGTGTGACACACTCGGCTTATTAGTAAAAGATAAAAGGAAATTGATTATCACTTGAACCTTTCTCTGGTTGTAATCTATAACAACATCATAACTGTCACACATGCACAGTGCCCATGCTCATGCACACACTATGTGAGTGTAAACTGAAATTGTGGTTGATGAATAAATTTGTCGATTTTCAGGGTTCAATATTGGAATTCCTGCAGGATTTTTTTTCTTTCAATTCTCTGTTTCTTGTTAGATGCTTTATTTCTCCTCAACAAAGATATACTCCTTAACAATTAGAGGTTATAAGCACTGCCATTTAGTAGCATCTGCATTACATATACAAATGTGGTTGTGTACGATGTTGTATGTAGACTGAAATGAGAAACTTATATATGGAATAAAATAATCATCTTAGGATGACGGTGTCTTATACTGCTTTTCTTCAAAGTTTGTTTGAAATATTTACTTGTTTATCAGTTGGTATACAGACTTTGAAATGTAGAATTTTATGTAGGTGCAATGACGACCATGATGATAATGATTTGATTTTGCGTTGAGTGTCGATCTGCTAGTGGAGAGAGTTAATGGTTTAGTTTGGTTTTTTTTTATTATTAAGTCCTTGCACTTGCGATCCAAATTCACAATTTATGAGGGCTTTTCAAGTATTGACTGAAGAAAAGCAACCAAATGTTATCTCTAGTACCATGTACGAAAAAGTGTGCTATTAAGTACATAGGATGTCTTTCTCATAATTTTTAAGAGCCAAATGTTCTTTATGACAATATCATGAAAATGTCCAAAATTCATATCATAAGCATTTTCAAAACCATCTTTAAGACCGAAAATGAATTTGTTACGACTTAAAAATGCACAAGAGATAATATTACTCATTTAGCTCTATTGAGATTAGTTTAAATCATCATTTTAATGAGTGAAGTCTTCCTCTTCTTTGAAATAGTATTTCCTCTTCGTAGTAAGCCATTGGCCTTTTTTCTTTCTCATTTCTTCAGTGAATGATTGTGGAATGTAAGAAGTTAGAAATAGGGGTTTACTTTATAGGTTATAGGCCTTTACTAACCCAAATGGTCAAAGCTTGGTGTGATGAAGAGTAGCTCTTTGATTTTGTTCCTTATCTGAAGGTTCCAACCATAATAGACCCTAGGAGGCTAGGAGGACTTCCCCTACCAACATCAAGTCAAATTTCAATCATTCCTTCCACAAGTCAGCTTGCCAAGGCTGATTAGTTTATATTCCTTGTCGATTTTGTGAATAACCAACTAACAAGCAGTCATATATGCAAGTCATGTTTACCTCGTGTTCTCACTTTAGTAATACCTTAGCTATTCTTTTTGAATTCAATTAGATGATGATCTTTAAATTCGAATTTTTTTGAAATCACTTCCTCTTCTCAAAATTCAACCATATATATTTTTTCCAATAGCTCCTAAGTTTTTTTTGAAGCAATTAAATTAATGTAAAACTGATAACACAAAGAAAAAGAGTCTCACATGATTCTGTTTTGTTTCACAGTTAAAGAATGGTTCTTTTGGGTTGCAGGCGAGTGCAAATCCAACAAAAAAAATCACACGTCGTCGAGTATGGGAGAAGACTCACACCAAAAAGGATGGCACCATATCAGATTCGGCTTCTTCGTACTTCGTAAGTTAAACACATAATGATTTAGCTATTCTATGAAGTCACTACTAGAAAATACTTCAATTTCCTACGCAAAATTTCCTACGTCTTTACTAGCCAAAAGGCGGGGTGTAGGGAAGGCGTAGGAAATAGGTAGAAAGAGGTAAATGTGTAAGAAAGACATAGGAAAATTTCCTACACTTTTCTTACGCCAACTTCAATATGTAGAAAAATAATCGAGGCATGGGGAAAATGTAGGAAATCGCCTACACCAAAATTATAACGTAAAAAAGACGTAGATAATCTCCTACGCCATTTCCGCATCTCTGTTAATTTTCTACAAATCCTGACTAGCGTAAGAAAGGTGTAGGAATTCCCCTACGTCTAAATTGTTGAATGTTCTTTCAAAAAACTTTTGTCAAATAAGATCCCCTACGGAGGGGGGTCCAGGGGGTGGCAACCCCCCTAGGTGGGTTCAGGGGCAACGCCCCTGCTACGGTACGTTTTATTGACTGTTGAATTCAAATTCAATAGCCAATGGTGTTCGAATTTTACAAGCATCTGTTAATTATCTACAAATTCAAATTGATAGGAAAAGCTAGAAAATTTTCCTACACCTTTGCAGTACAACAAAAATATAGTTTTTTATAACTTTCATCAACCTATGTTTCCAACGTTCTTTACCTATTCTCCTAACCCCCAATTATTTGGAAAAAAACCCTAATCTAAAATCGTCGATCTCTTCTTCACACACGCGATAGCTGCAACACCACTTGCCTGCGCCGCCAAGCCACCAACCGCCTCGTTACCCTTCTTCTTCCTTCCGCCTGCCTGTGGCCCTAACCTCTGTTGTGCCGAGCTTGTCTATCCAATTTTCTAGCCAAACCCTAGGACCTAATTGCCTAAATAGAATTTGACGATGTGAGTATATGTATAATAGTTTAATTAATTTTTTTTATATAATTTTATTTAGAGCAACCCCAATTGCTAGAAAGAGAAATGGTAAAATGTACTATATTTTGCAATTTTTAGAAAATTATGGGAATTTTAGTTTTTTTTCCTTTTCTGAATTTCAATAGACTAACTTGATGTTTTTTGTTTTGAAATATTTCAATCCTTCTGGACATTTTTTCTTTTTTTCAAACTTTTTTTAAATGGATTTTAAAACAAATTTGATATTTCAAGCAGAGGTGTGTGGAAGCATTTCTAAAAGCTAGTAAGATCAAGTAGCATATTTTTTATAATCCTAATAGTGTTATATTAGTATCCAAATTGAGAAAGCAATAACCGATTGTTGTTTTCAATTCATCGACCCTCTTCATAACACCTTTTATTGTTGCTCAATTTAATTTCTCATGTGAAGGATTTGCTGTTAGCTGCGTTGATGAACATATATGTTATCATTGTCCAAAACTTTTACCTGATGTTCAATCGTTAAATTCTTTAGTATGTTTGTTTATTTGCATCAATGAATCTGAAATTACTAAAGACCAAAATTCTGGTCACTGTGATTGGATTCAAATCAATGAATATTACAGTTTGCACCTTTATGGCTTCTACTACTCCTTGACATAATTAAATTGACAGACTATGCGTGTAAAATAAAGGTTCTGTTATTTAAGAGAGTTAAACTCAATGTCTTGAAATTTTAACCAATGATTTTAATTTTCTAGAAATAGTAAACAATATTTTAGTTGCTTTTCAATATTCTCTGTTCACGTTTGGTAAATGCATTAAATTGGGTAAAATTTATGTCAAAACTGTTTCAATTTAAATGTGGGAATACATTATTCAACTTTAACTCTTTTTTTGGCAATATAGTCAAATGTTATTTCTTTCAATAATCTATGATCACAACCGTTTGTTTTTTCAACTAATTAGTCCTTAAACTGTAATGAAATTTAAATAGATGCATGTAACAGATATAATATTTGATTTTATATCTAGCTAGATGGATCCAACTGCAGAACAAAATAGTCCATTGCTTTAATATCGCTAACTGCAGAACAAAATACTCTTTATATATGTTCTAAACAAGATATAATGTTTGTTTTGATTTATTTTTCCTGTTCTAAACATATTGTCCATAGATCCATGCCCAAATCATTCCGATGATATCTAGAAAACTTAGAAATAAAGCCATCGGACCAAGACTATTATTATCCTTGATTTTAAAAAGTGCTTAATGCATAGTATGAGATTAGATTTTAATACATTTAATCTTCACGATTAACTAAAATGATGGGTTACTCTGAATGGTTGAATTTAATGCAGCAACAACCACCTCTTCGTATCCTACATGTTTTACCCAAGCATTGTTATAAATCTAGAATGGTTGATAAAAGATGTTGTGTTGAATGATGAACTCTCGGATAAAAGATGTTGTGTTGAATGACATGAAGTTAGTTATCAGAGCTGGTATATCGTTAACCAACTTGAGATTTATTACTATAGTGTACAAGTGAAATGCACCTTTTGTGCTTATTTTCTTTCTTAAAAGGGTGAGTATTATGCTTATGACCATGTAAAGGGAAAATGTTTGCTCTTCAGCGAGCAAGCAAATTTCCTTTTCAGATTTTGGTTTTTCACATCCATGCCATTAATTCGAAATGTACTATTTTAATTTTAGATATCTACATTATTATTGTAGATCACCTAAAATAGAGTTTTGAAGTTTCATACCCCCTCGAAAATGTAAAATTTTGAAGTCACATTAACAGAAATATTATTAGCATGAAAATTGAAAGTTCAATATTATGAATGTATATTCTAATTATTGCAATAAAATTAAATATAATTTAATTTATTTCTAATTATACAGTGAAAGATGCATTATATGAAAGTTCGAACTTGGATGTATGAGCCATGATGGAAAAGGGGATCAATATCATTGCATTTTAGAAACGACGTGGAAGCATTTCTAAAAGTGGCGTCTTGTAATAAAACAACGATGAAATAAATTCGATGTCCGTGTAAGAAATGTCATTGCATGAAACTTCAAAATTATGAAACTATAACTTTTCATTTGCGTAATTATGGTTTTATGCCAAATTATTACGTGTGGAGATAACACGGTGAATCGGGGACAAAGCATGATTCGAAAATCGTAGTTGAAGATGCAACCGAAACCATCGATGCTAATTTTGATGACTATAGTATGGGAGATAGAATGTCAGAAATGGTCCATGATGCTGCTGGTCCAAGTATGTGGACAGATGAACCTGATGTAGAAGAACTTGACTCAGAAGCTAAAAAAAATTTGATTTGTTAGAAGCAATGAAATGACCGCTTTATAAAGGTTGTATAATGACACACTTGTCGGCTACATCTAGATTAATCACTATAAAATCTGAATACAATGCGTCGGAAAACATGATGAATGCGATTTTAAGTCTGTGTAAAGAAATGCTTCCACCTGACAATGTGTTAGCATGTAATTGGTATTCATTAAAAAAGGAAGTATCTGCATTTCGTTTGCCATATGAAAAAATTGACACATGCCCAGGTGGATGCATGATATATTGGAAGGAAGATAAAAACCTTACGAATTGTAAATTCTGCAATAAAAAAAAGATGTAAGTCTACAAAAAACAATGGAAAAGGTGTACCTTTCACTCGTATGCATTATTTTCCGCTTACAACCAGATTACAAAGGTTATATGCATCTTGTGCTACCACAAAACACATGCGATGGCACAATGAACGACAATGAGAGGAAGGATTTTATGTCATCCTTCTGATGGCGAGGCGTGGAAACATTTTGATAAAGTTTATCCCGATTTTGCTAAAGAATCACGAAATGTCCGACTTGGTTTGTGTACGGATGGTTTCGCGCCTTTTACTTCGTTTGGAAAACCTTATTCGGCGTGGCCAGTTGTTGTAACACCTTATAATTTACTTCCGTGGATGTGTATGAAGAATTCATACATGTTTTTAACTGTGATTGTTCCTAGACCAAAGAATCTCAAAAAGGGAATAGATGTATATCTGCAACCTTTAGTTAATGAGTTAAAAAAAACTATGGATAGATGGCGTTGTTACTTACGACGTGTCAAGGAAAAAAATTCAGAATGTTTGCTTCTTTATTATGGATAATAAGTGATTTTCCAGCATATGGGATGCTTTATGGCTGGAGTACTAGCGGCAAGTTCGCTTGTTCTATCTGTATGGATTCGACATAATCCTTTCGATTAAAATATGGCGGCAAACAGTGTTGGTGGGATCTTCATCGTCATTTTTTGCATCCAAACGATCGTTTTAGATTTGATAAGAAAAACTTCAGGGCAAATACAACTATTACTTTAGAGCCACCTGAGATTCTGAGTAGTGAACAAGTGTATGAGATCGTGCAAGATTATCCTAAAATGCATGAGATGGGAAGAGAGCCAAAAATCCCTGGTAAAGGATAAATTCATAATTGGTGCAAACAAAGTATATTTTGGGAGTTACCATATTGGAAGAATCTGAAATTTCGGCATAATCTGGACGTAATGCATAATGAGAAAAATGTGTTTGAGAACTACTTTAACACAATTATGAATGTTAAGGGAAAAACAAAAGATGATTTGAAGTCAAGGAAGGATATTGCATTTTATTGTAATCGTCTTGAGCTAAAAATTGATAGTGAACGTCCAAATTTCAAACGTTTAGCTTGTTATGAGTTGGAAAATATTCATCGTAAAAAAGTATTAGAGTGGGTAGAAAATTTGAAGTTACCAGATGGAATTGCTTCTAATATGAAACGATGTGTTGACATGAAGGACCTTCAACTATCGGGAATGAAGAGTCACGATTGTTATGTATTTCTTGAGACTCTATTTCTGATAGTTTTCAAGGAGCTATTACCACAAAAGGTTTGGATGCCCATAACTGAGCTTAGCTTAATGTACAAAGATTTATGTTCGACTACTCTTATTAAAGCTCATTTGGAGAAACTAGAGAAGGATGTACCAAAGTTATTGCGTAAATTGGAAAAAATATATCCTCCTGGAGTTTTTAATAGCATGGAACATCTATATGTACATCTACAAACTGAAGCTTTAATGCGAGGACCGGTACAATGTGGACGGATGTACCCTTTTGAGAGGTATATATATATATAACTAAGGTGGACTTTTTTTCATATTTTCACCATATCATTATGGGAATGTTATATTTAGTATTTCATGTATTTTTATTAAGGTATCTTGGTCATCTTAAAAAAAAGGTGAAACAAAAAGCACGCGTTGAAGGTTCAATTTTCCAAGCATACATTATTGAAGAAGCATCCACATTTTTCAATTACTATTTTGAAGACCATATCAAGATTTGTAACAGTGGCCTGATATGGATTATTCATCTGATATATCTTTATCCATCTTTCAGAAACGGGGACGTCCATATGGTAAATGGAAAGATGGAGGTTTTCAGACAATTAAAGATTTCACTTTAGCTAAATCAACCGTGCTTCTCAATTGTGAAGAGCTGTCAAATCTTATTTGGTATGTAACACAACTACAATCAATCAAAATGATTTATGTTTTATCTTATAAATTTTCCTTGGTAATTTTAATCGTCCAACAGTCAATTTGAAGAAGCAAATCCTGATGTTGAGCCCAGTAAAGGATTTGAGAAATGGTTTAAGAAACATGTGAGCATGATTTATTATATATTAATCGCGTTTTATATCGTAAATCTATATAATATTATAATGTATGTGAATTTATTTTAATAGGTTGATGATAATGGAATCACTGATGTTTGTTATGCAAAACTTGCATTTGGTCCTATGATGAAGTATAGAAAATGCCCAACTATGTACGTTAATGGCTATAAATTTCAAACAACTAAATTTGGAGCAAATAAAACAACTTACAACAGTGGAGTGTGTGTTAAAGGAGGCAACGGGGATGATGATCTACAAGATTATTATGGCATGTTACAGGAAATAATTAAACTTACTTACTCGATGGCACCAGAGCTTAAATCCTTTTTGTTCAAATGTGAATGGTTCGACAATAGAAAAGATGTAGGAATACGTCGTGCACATAAAGATTATCCACTTATTGAAATAAATCACAAACGACGATACCAAGGTTATGATCTATTTGTGTTAGCGATGCAAGACTCAAGTTTATTATGTACCCTATCCTGCTATGAACAACAATAAAGCGGATTGGTGGGATGTCGTTAAAACAAAGCCAAGATGGTCATTCAACTCGAACATGATCGTAAGCGAAGATCAACCATATTAGAATGATTTGGACCATAACGGACTACTGCAAATCAATGAAGACATTGACGACATCAGACCACTCCATAATGAAGTATTTGATGGAGTAGAGGTTTACGATGATGTCGAAGTTGATTATGATATCGAAGCTGATGAAAATGATATTGAAGTTGATGAAATGTCGAAGTTGATGAATATGATAGTGTAAATAATGGAAGTTATGATGACAATGTTGATTGGTAGCATGCTTTCATTAATATACTTGTTTGATTTTCTACTAGTATGAATTCTTACTTCAAATCACTCTTGTATGCTTAGTTATCTTTGGGTATTTAGTCTTCAGCTCATGTTTTAATTGGTTTGTTGTATATATAATTCTTCAAATCATATGTATTTCTCTATGTTATAGTAATTGCATTTAACGTACATGTCTACTCGAGTTGATCGTCATCGTCGTTCCCTGAAACGACCTACTCTATGTCATTCTGGCAATAACACATCTGCCACAATACAACCTAGTGCGTCTCCTAGTGGTCAAGATGCATCGGGATCACAGTCAACAGAGCAGCATATCATGTCTCACGTTGTTCATCCTACTTCCCCTGAAGTTGATGTTGCCAATCCATCGACTAACGCATCCGTGTCGGACTCCTCCTCCGTAACAAAAGTCAGAGTTTTCTGGCAAGCCAGTGTTGGGTAAGAATTCTTGCAAAATAAGTAATTGATGTTGTCTTTTGTGAGCTATATGAAAAACCACTATCAAATTTTATCCATTGTCAAAAACCACTATCGTGCTTGAATGATATATCTCATACAAACAGTTTGAGTAATGTATATTCATGCTTCACATTTATATGCTTCAGATATGAGTTTACTTCTAGGGCTACATCTTATGCTATTCGAGTCGGTTTGTTAGCATGGGTTAACGATTTTTGGCCCAATTTTAAAAGTATACCCGATGATGTTAAGAAAGTGATGTTTCAGGAGTTTCTGGTAAACTAATATTAGTGTATTTATGTTACATCTATTTTTTTGGTCATTACATTTTCCACTACATGTACAGGAGTCATTTCAATGGACAGATGATGCTTCACCGGCAATTGTGAAGCAGATGTGGAATAGGAAAGCAAGTTTGAAGTATCGGGACTGGATTCACAGCATGAAAGGGTCAGGGAAAAAGCATCCCAACCTATCCCAGGAGATATATGAGCAGTTTTTGGCATATTGGGAGCTTTCTGAAGTAAAAGCTCAGGCAGAAAAAGCTGCAAACTCTAGTGCTCAAAACGAAAAGCTACATTGTGGTGGTTCGAGATCCTTTGCGGATTATCGAAACGATTTGGTTTGATCTCTAAAATCTTGTTTTAACGTTAATTTACATCAACTTATCACATTTTTACTCTATTTTTATCTTTATTTTCTAGACCGATGAATTTAATAGGGAGCCACCTACTTGAAAAGTATATTGTAGGACTCACAAGGTCACTTCAGATAGTGGATGGATTGATGAAGCATCGATGGAATTTGCAGTAAGTGATTCTTATAGTTTTGCTTTAATAACTGGTTAATAGTTTAATATGTGTGTATAACATACGCCTAAAGTAAACGTACTTAGTTAATTATAACTCAATTTGTTGTTAAATCTTGATTCAAATGATAATACGTATTACACTTTATTTGTCCATTTACATGAATAAGATACATTGACAATATATCTCAATACAGGCCATCACTTATTCAATACGGTTGGGCTGTTTGCAAGAATTTTACAATTGAATTTACTTATTCACGTTTACAAAATCTAGACTGTTTCATTTGTAGCTTTCAAGAAACTTCACTTAGGAAATCACAATCATTCCGCCTAAGAAAAGTTCACAAAAGACTGGAGCATCAAAATCATTTTGAGTTTTTTAATTGCAGTTACCTTCCAGTGCGCAAACGATTAAGCGAAAGATGATCTCTTTTCCCAATTTTCAACTTCTCCTTTGATATCCCAAGTCCAGACATTAATCCCTAAGAAAAGACGTATTATTATTAATGCCAACAACGTATAGTTAAATACAGTTTTTCAACTTCTGTTTTTTTTGGCACTAACATGTTTGGTCGTTAAAATGCATAATAATATATACACGAAATTAACTTGATTTTTAATTATCATACATTTACATGAGATTTACAGTAGATAAATTTGGATCAAAGGCATGTTTAGCGTAGAGCTAGAGCTAAGCTAAATAGCCTGATATGGTCGTCCTGGATGAATCTTCAGTCTCACTTTTTTTATATCCCCTACATTCCGATCCATTCCTTTCCCTCTCTTTAATCTTCAAACCTTTACAGAATTTCATGTGCAAATGCAGCTTTTCAGGATCAAAATGCTTCCCGCATTGCCTACATGTATATAACAAAATCCAAAATTTAAATACAATCATTTGTAATACATATTTAGGTGTAGAATTTGAATATTTTAGTTCGCAACTTACATGCAACTAGGAGACCCCGCTGACTTGTATTTAGTTCGCTGCTGATGTGGCACATTTTGTGCAGCTCCTTTTCCATGGGACCCACTCCGGCAAAACTTTGCCAGGCTTCAGCAAGGCAGACTCATTTGCATCATTCTTTGCACAACTTAGCATTTTGCAACAAACGTTTGTGCTCCTGCTTTTCCTTTTCTGATATCCTTCCTTTTCTTTATGACCAGTCCTCGAAGCATCAATTTTGAACCTAGTTAACCTTCGATCTGTGCTTTCTGATTTATGCTGTGGCTTTAAAGATAAACCCCAATCAAGCCGGGCCTTTTCGTCTGCTTTATCTGGTTAAACAAATAACATATGTATCTCTTGTTGAATATTTTGGAGAAAGAGGGAGAGAATATAAGAAAAAGGAGTTTTTATTTTATTTGTTATAGAAAACTTTTCTTTATTGATGATTTATTTCTTACTTTATTGATTGCTTACTTAATTGATTGATTGATTACAAAATGAGGGGAGAGCTCCTTTATTTATATGACTCAATGGAATATTCTAGAAATAGAATATTCTAAAAGCATTACTCATTTGACAATTCTAGAATTTTCTTTTTAGACAACTCTAGAAACATGACTTTTATACAATTCCTATTTTTAGCAACTAATAAAATTCTAGAGCTTTCTCCAAATTCTATGCAAGAAGATTGTAGAAACTTTAATAATAAGAAACTTCTAGAAATTAACAAATCAAGTTTAATATTTCAACACCCCCTTTTAAACTTGATTTGTGACTCTAAGTAGTACTTGTAATCTTTGTATTTCACGTGCTTCGGTATGAATAGAGATATCTTCCAAACTTTCTTCATTGCATCGACCTTCTTACCAAACGTCGAGATCTTCAATACAAGTTCACAGATTCTTTCTTTATCTCTTTCATATCATCCTTCTTCGTTACAGCAGGATTTTCCATAAACTAAGCGTTCCAACATCTGCCTTGTTTCGGTACCATAAATTTTAATCGAGTCGTATATTCTATCTTTTAATTCTTTCATAACTTTGCACTTACGGTTTTTGATCAATCCAATTTCTATGCATGCTTTTCAAATTTCACTTTCGTCCGTCATTTCTGAAAACATTGCTTCAAAATTTGGTTTGTTCAAAATTATATAAGCTTTGCTCACTTTCTTATTTTCATGATGAAAATAATCGCTTTCCACTTTGGCTTCATTCTCCTTTTCCATATCTTTAGATTCTTGCTTGTACATTAAATTTCCTCTTTGCTTTTGAATTTTGTCTTCTTGATTCGGGCCTTCTTCATTGTCATCTCCTTTACTTTCACACTTTTCATCATCGGTGTCATCTTTGCTTTCTTTATTTTCTTCATCTTCTTATTTTTCGTCATTTACACGTTTCCCTTCTTCTTCCAATTTATCATTCTCCAACTCCTCAAATTCCAATAATTTTTCAACATCTTTCTCATTGTCACTATTCTTCGTTTTCTCTTTTTCACGAATCAGATTGTCTTCTTCTGTTATTTTTGCATCATTCTTTCCATATACTTCTTTCAATAAATTCAACGATTCTTTTGTGGAATCTTCTCCAAGTATATGATCATAAGTTACTTCATCAACGTTCTCACTTTGAGAATGATGGTCATTCCATCCTATTTTCACAAATGCTTTCTTGTCAATTTGCGACACGTTCTCCAAATCATTCGACCATTCATAATCATTCTCGACAATCTTCAAAATCTTTTGCAGATTAACTCTTCTTTCTTTTCCTCATAAGCCAGCAGCAAAGTATCATCTTTTTGGCTTTTTTCTTCAACGTAATTGGTCTTCTCTTCAACTTTATTATTCTTTGAAGCTCTACATTCAGAAGCATAATGTCCAAATTTCTCACAATTGTAGCATTTAACACGTGACTTGTCATGCCTTGAATTTCCTCTTTCACGCTTCGATTACTTTCTTCCTTTTTTGAATCAATTCTTGTCTTAAGGACTTGCTTCACAGTCTCTTCCTTCTTCCTTTTCTTTTCTTCATAAGCTTGCAATAGCCTAGAAGTTCCTCTATTGACATGGTCTTCAAGTTTTTTATTTCTTCAATGATGGCGACAATATGTTCGAACTTTGGATCTAATGATCTAAGAATCTTCTCCATAATTCTTACATCATCTAACTTCTCACCATTTCTTTTAAGATTATTACTAACCACTAGAACTCTTGAGAAATAATCAGAAACAAGTTCACCTTCTTTCATATGCAAAGTTTCAAACTCTCCTCTTAAAGTTTGAAGACGTACCTTTTTGACTTGATCAGCTTCTTTGTAAGACGTTCGAAGCTTCTCCCACGCTTCTTTGGCCGACTTTGATTCAGAAATTTTTTCAAAGGTGTCATCATCCAATGCTTGATAAATTAGACAAAGAGCCTTCTTGTCCCTTGTCCTTGATTTTCTTAAACCGTCCTTTTGAATTTGAGATAAACCATCTTCATTCTCCTGTTCGGTATAGCCATTTTCAACTATCTCCCACACGTCGTGTGCTCCAAGGAGAGCCATCATCCTTAAACTCCAATTATCATAATTGTTCTTGGTAAGCATTGGAACTTGTAGGGGAACGCCATTATTCGCCATCTCTATCTTCTAAAAGATCCTCGCTCCGATACCACTTTGTTGAATATTTTGGAAGAAAGAAGGGAGTGAATATAAGAAAGAGGAGTTTTTATTTTATTTGTTGTAGAAAACTTTTCTTTATTGATGATTTATTTCTTGCTTTATTGATTGCTTACTGAATTGATTGATTGATTACAAAATGAGGGGAGAGCTCCTCTATTTATATGACTCAATGGAATATTCTAGAAATAGAATATTCTAGAAGCATGACTCAGTTGACAATTCTAGAATTTTCTTTTTAGACAACTCTAGAAACATGACTTTTATACCATTCTTATTTTTAGCAACTAATAAAATTCTAGAGCTCTCTCCAAATTCTATACAAGAAGATTCTAGAAACTTTAATAATAAGAAACTTCTAGAAAATAACAAATCAAGTTTAATATTTCAACATCTCTAGCGTATGAAAGAAGCAATGATACAATTAGAATTGGTAGTGAGAAATTAATGTTAATACCAGGAAATAATTGATATTGGATGATTGTTTCTCGAATGATGAAATTGTTGTTAGAGATGGGTGTGATCATATAATCCTCCTTAACATCTATCCACGCATATCCCCTCTTGCATTTCCTGTTAATTTAAACTCGGTTGATATATGAAAGCTACCAAAGTTATCTGACATCAGGGTTGATAAATGAAATTACACCACTTGTAAGACCAGGCTAAAGAATAAGGTGACTCCTTTCCTTCCAGTTCCCAGATCCATCTTTTCACATCTATTCACCCACAAACTCTATTTTAGTGTTATTGAATTTATGAACGATAATCAACAGTAGCATCTAAAGTTGACAATAAAAGTCTATAGTAAAGTTGACAACAATCGATCTCTTCGATGCTGCCTTGATTGTTGGATCCCTTATGTACTTCGTTTTGCTTTAAGTTGTGTGCTTGTTGCGGTGTGTCCGTGTCCATGTGGGCAGTTGTAATGTCTTGGTTTGTATTCGTTTAGATATTTTTTCCAACACACAAGATTTCATTATATGTCCAAAACAACGTGTACTGAAATGTTTGCTGTGTACTGAAATGTTTGCTGACCAAACAACGTGTATTGAAAAATTTGTTGTGTACTGAGAATTTGTTGTCTAGTTTGTATATATATCAGTCGTACTTTTTAAACCTGTAATTTGGTTGAATAAAGTGAGAGTTGCTTGAAAATACAAGCACAATATCAAGCTAGAATCGTAGAATTGAAAAGTCAGGGCACAATAATTTCATATGAAGTCGATGAAGAAGTATTCGACAAGCTTACCGGTGCCATAGCCAAAAGAAAGAACCGTAGGCCATATTATGACAATATCCCTGAAGTAAGTATTTAAACTTTCAACAAAACATTATTTTAATTAGTTTAAAATGTAGAAATTGATGCAAAATTTGATAAAATGCAGAAATACAAAGACGTCACGTATAACATCAATAAGGAAGAAGCACAGACTAGAGCCAAACTAGAGGATAAGGTGGAGCGTCAAGAAGGAAAGATTCAAATGTTGAAGATATATGAACAACTCACCGAGATGCTTCGATGGCGATTTGATGGAGAGCCGAATGATCGTCATGAGGGATGAGGGTATTGAAAACTTTCTTAATGGTATCCGTATTATCGTATTATTTTAACATATAGGAACTTGATTAATATTGTTTGACTTTGTAATATGAATAAGATATTTGTTTTTTGATGAATGATTTGACGTTAATCTTTTTGTTGGAATGTGTATATATATAAAATAAGTTGATTTTAGTTTCTATTTAATGTGGTGAAATGAAATACAATAGTAATATATCAAAATTGCTTCGAAAAAGACGTAGGGAAGGCATAGGTAAATAGAATATTGATGCAGCAAAAAGTCGTATGCATGGCGTAGGAAAGACATTAAGAACACAGTCGTAGATAAACCGTGGATAAATGAATGACGTAGAAAAGTCGTAGGAAAACTAGACGTAGGGAAAACGTAGGTAAACGAATAACGTAGGAAAGACACGAGTACCTAAAGAAGTAAAAATGTCGTAACAAAACAGTAGAAACATCATAGCGTGGGGAAGGCGTAGAAAAATAATAGAGTACGAAAGACGTAGGAAACAACTTCACGGATGGCATAGGTAAGATGTAGGTATTTTATTACCTACACAGGTTTTACCCACGTCAAAATTGGCTTAGGGGCTACGTAGTTGCTGTATTTACCTACGCCCCGCTTACGCCATATTGGCGTAGGTAAACTGCAGTTTTCTAGTGGTGAGTTTTCATAATAAATAACATCTCAAGTATTATCATATTTTGAAAAAAATTGCAAAAGCAAAGGAATCAATCATTAATAGCGATGAAGAAGATTTGCCATTGGATGAAGATATCTTATCACAAGCGTTTGGCAAGGACAAAAGTGGTCGGACTCAAAGTATAGGAGACAAGATATCAAGGACCCAAGTTAAGGCTTCTAATATTGCACGTGAACAACTCAAAAAGGCTTAAGGAGGCCTATGAGACTTAAAAGCTAGAATGGATAATACTGATGGTACATTAAAGTCATTCGTCGACATGTTAAAGGGACAATATGCAGGTCAAGGAAATCATTTATCAGACATTGCTTCAAATGAAGGAGGAAGTGGTACACCATGCGGAAGTGTGGGAAGAATGCTGAATAATGACTTTTCCAATTCATTGAATTCATCTAGCCAAAACAATCAAAAATGTGAAATCATGAACATTGACCGAGAGGTCATTACAACAGACATTATCTGCAATGATTCGACAGTATCCATTATACACGGAAAACTTTTTCCTTCAACACATGAGAAGTTAGTTGTTGACAATATACTGCTACCAGAAGAGAAAACGTGCAAACAAAATTATCCTCTTGCGACAAGTATCATTATTCCAGTGGTTAAGTGCTTCGATTTCGGTGCGAGAGGTCACAAGCTCGAAATTTGCGTAGCATGATTCGAACATTTATTGACAAAGTGTGATGTGATATGTTGTATCTAAATACCATTTCAAAAAAATCATCCTCTTGCTATGACTTTTGGTGAAGTTGGAATCGGTGGTTATGTGTGTCATCGAAAGAGTAATATTCGATATCTATAGACCAGAAGCAGGTATGTTACTTGACAAATGAATCAATTACTTGGCATATAAAACCGATCAACGCCTGAAAAGAGTATATTGCTAAAATTAGCCACTTTTTTTAACAATATTTCCATTTTATAGTATTTTTACTAACACCTGCAAAGCATTTGGTCCTTCATCGAATCAAAATATGTAGTACTGAGTAAAAGATCAATGGTCCAATTCCTCAGGTTTAAGGAAATTTATATAGCATGATTGTATGTACAGTTTCAACGTAATTCAGTTATACATCTCTCATAATTAATTTAATGAACGAGGATATTGCAACAATAAAATATTGCAACTAATTTACAAAAAGTTTCAAAGAATAGATTTCCTGAACTTCAATTTCCTGAACATTATTCCTGCTATGTATCAAAACATCATCTAAAATACTAATGAAAAGTTATAATACCATTTGCTTACATACATCACTTTTAGTAGTGCAAATACTTACGTTTTCTTATGATTTGTTTCTCGAAAATTCAAACATTCGCAATTTATTAAAGGAAAATGTGAAATACATATATTCATGATTTATTATAATATGATACTGTAGGACTTACACGAAATACTGCTAGAGGTCTATTATATTTCCAGTGAATGGGGTATGTATGTATAAACCCAGAAGATAACAGAAACAGATACAATGATGAACCCTTTATCAAACTTATAATTAACAAGAAACGTCTAAAAAATTATTTAAGATTGTTTTGTGCTTTTTATATGTCGTGAATTTTAATATATGTCTTGGTACAGACTGTTTATTTGAGTGTATGTTTTGCATACAGACTGTATTTGTTTAGTGTGTAAGTTAAGTTGTACAAATTTATTTCACTTTTTAGAAATTATAACCGTGTTAGTTAAACAAATCCATTGATCGAGTAATACACAGGTAATGTACCAGTGAATTTTACAGAAAAGTATGAGCTATGTAACCCAATCAGCCAAAAAAATTAAAAATAGATAAATAAAATAATGTGATTATTTTCATTATATCCAAAAACCGAGTGAGGTATTACATATAATGTTTTAAAAATTGTGTGCACAGAGGTATAACGAGAAGTTCCCGATGACATGAAAATCAAATTAAATGCTAAGAACAGATGACTCATTTTAAATATAAACATCCTCAAAAAGTTTATCTCACTAATAGGTCACCGTCGAAACTCATTAAAAAATATACCTGTTGTATTGCTGATAATCTTATAGCTCGCGAAACAATACTTTGAAACGAATACGAAACTAAAAATGTGCCTGATGCAGTAAAGATTTACCTTTAAATATTCTAACAAATATTATTTGAAACTTCAAAATGAAAACAATATAAAATAGTTTAAACTGAACTCAGTTGAGCATACACTATTGAACAAATACTATGTATCGAAACTAATGATACTTTGGTAACCATTTTCCTATATGACATAATCTTCGAACTCCACCCAAAAAAGAAAAAGAAAAAATCTCAAGGAATATTAGTAACTTTCAAAAATTGAATCTACTTTTCAGTGGATATTACTACAATGGTTGGAACTCAATTGATTCCATTGGTAAATTAAGAACAGATAATATGTAAACCATGGTTCAAAATTACAGCGGAATTCCGGTTTTTTCGGTGATTCCGTTCCGGTTCCGATCATAACCGGAACGAAATCCAATCAAAATTCCGGTTCCGATTTAAATTTTGATTTTGCTTTTCAAATATTGAAAAAACCTTCTAAAAAATTAAAAAAAGCAACAAATATATAGTAATTAAAAGAAGAAAATAAATCGATTGGGACAATAAATTAATGGAGAAGAAATAATGTTGTTTCATAAAAGAAATTTTTTATACTTTTGGTAATTTACATCGAATTATGTTAAAAAATTTAAAATTTTTAAAATTGATCAAAATTTTAAATTCTCAAATTAGCAATGCAAAATCTTACATAATGGATTTCTAATTAAAGTGTGTATTTTATATGTAATGTAAAAAATGTACTACAAATTTATGACAATATTGGATATTTATTAGCGTATATAGCAAATTAAAGCAAAAAAAAATACCGGAATTAGAAAAAAGGAATTAAAGTGGAACTTTCGGAATTTTCGGAACGAAACCGAAAATTTTAAAACTACCAATGACCGGAACGGAAACGGGAAACAGAATTTTGAACCTTGATGTAAACTAATCAAATCATGTGAAACAAAGAAAGCAAAAGTTCACTAATTGATAACTACCTTGATGAATTGCTCAAAAGACCCAATTGGTTACCAAATTATGTCTGATGCATAAGTTTGAATCACTAACTTTTTTGATACTCTAGTTATACATTCTTGTGTATTGAAATGCAAGATGTATATACAGTGCGCAGGCATTGGTTGCTTCTTGTTTTTCCATTAAATCAAAGGATTTTATACATAATGTTTACGTGCAAGAGAATAAGAGAAACTATAAAAGAATTTATGTGTCATGAAATAGCAGCTGAAATGGTGACCATGGTTAAAAGTTGCTACACACATTCGGTTTTTCTCATAAAAACCCCTACTGAAAGAAAACAAAATAGTGCTCCCACAATTTAGCTTTATAATACTAGTGTTTTCAATTTTCCTCATAATTATTTTTATTTTTTGCACAAACAGTGGAAAATTATTTTCAAATTGTCATCTGTATTTTCTAGAGCATCTGCTAGCTTGATTAGCATGGTTCTTTTAACTGAGTTCATCCAAAGAAGTGACGCAGCGGATGACAACAAGTTGGCACCAAATGATGCAACAATAACAAAACAACGATGAAATGATGCAAAGATGAATTGATGGATTGATGATACCCGGGATAAATGCCCAAATCCGCTGATCTCGCGAGATACCGGATTCTAGCTATCTTTAACACGTTGATCGCGCACGATACCGTGTTAGAAGATTTACGATTCTTCGACGTTGATCTCGCGCACGAGATTCCGTGAATCGGCTTCAAAATCGTTGATGCGAGCGCACTCGAATAACCGAAGATGGAGAAAGGAGATAACACTCAACTTTAAATTTTAAAGAGGCACAAAGCACTCAAACAAAAGTTTATTCAAAATCAACTTTTTTTTACAAATGACCAACACCCCTATTTATAGGGTTTTACAACACAACATACACGGCTCAATACATGCGACCTACGACATACGAGTTACATATCACACGACTTAACAAAGGTTACAACAACAATACGACTTAACAAATACAACACAAACGATTTAAGAAAAGCGGTACACAACTACAACACAAACGACATAAAACTTCGCGACCTAAGAATCTTCAGCAACAAAATAATGTCGTACGCGACCTAAGGAAGAAGCGACTTAGGCTTCGCGACCTTCTGGACTTCGTACGCGTCCTAAAGGAAAGCTGCTCTGCTTCGCGACTTAGGCTGGAACGACATAAGAAAGGCGGCTTGAGGAATGCGTTCATAACCTGGCAATCTTCAGCGACCTAAGGAATGTGGGAACGACATATCGAATCTCTCGTTCGCGATCTTCTCTCGTTTGCGACCTTCGCTGGAGCGACTTAGCTGGAGCGGCATAAGAGCACGCGACATAAGGCAGGTCGCTCGCGACCTAAGGAATTCTGAAAAGTCTTCTTCCTCACGATCTAGGGTTTCGCGACATAGGTAGGTCGCTCGCGAGGTTGATGTACGCACTGCATCATCCTCCCCTGGTTGGAAAGAATTCCACCTCGAATTCATGCTCTCCTCTCCTTCGTCAAGCTTGTTCTCATGGATGTTGAAAACGTCAACAGTATGAATATGATCTGGTAATCTCAACTGATAAGCATTGTCATTAATCTTCTTTACGATTTCTATTGGACCAATCTTTCGAGCTTTCAATTTGTTGTAAGTTCCAACTGGAAAACGATCTTTCGTCAATACTGCGTAAACAAAATCACCCTCTTTGAAATCCACACTCCTTCGCTTCTTATCTGCCAGTTGCTTATACTTCTCATTTGACTTAAGTAATCATTCATGAACAATCCTGTGACACTCCTGCAACTCATTCACAAAATCATAAGCTCGTTTAACAACCCCTTTCTGAAGGGAATTGTCGACAAATCCAACGGTCCTTTTGGAATTGCTGAATATACTACTTGAAATGGGCTGAATCCAGTACTTCGATTAACTGCATGGTTGTGTGCGAACTCAGCTTGACATAACTTCACATCCCAGCTCTTCAAATTATCCTTCACAAGGCATCTCAACAAGTTTCCCAAAGATCTGTTCACCGCTTCCGTTTGCCCATTCGTTTGTGGATGATAGACGCTACTAAAATTCAGCTTAGTCCCAACCATCTTCCACAAACTCAACCGAAAATGATTTAGAAATCGAGTATCCCGGTCAGAAACAATGGTCTCAGGTAGCCCATGTAGTCGATAAATATCTTTAAAGAACAATTGAGCAACACGGACTGCATCGACGGTCTTCTTACAAGCTATGAAATGTTCCATCTTCGAAAATCTATCCACCACAACATATATAGAATCATTCCCTCGTTGAGTTCTTGGCAAACCCAAAACAAAATCCATGCTAACATCAACCCATGGTCCAGTAGGCACGGACAATGGCATATACAATCCTACATTCGTAGCTGTCCCTTTGGAAACTTGACATATATGACATCTCTGCACAAATCTTCCAACTTCTTTCCTCATGGAAGGCCAAAATATGACTGAGAAATCAACTGCAAAGTACGATCTCTTCCCACATGACCTTCTTCATGCAATTCTTTCACAATCTTCATTCGCAAACTGCACTTTGGTATACACAACCGATTTCCTTTAAATAGAAAATCATCTACCAACACATACTCATCCGTCTTCCCTTTCTCGACTTCATCTACAATCTTAGCAAAGTAAGGATCCTCAACAAATAATTCTGGAAGTACATCAAACCCCGTCACTTCAACTCTCATCGTAGTCAACAAATGATTTTTTCTGCTCAATGCGTCTGTCAAACGATTTGTAATTCCCGACTTATGTTTTACAACAAATGTAAACTGCTGCAAGTATGCGATCCATGAAGCATGCCTGGCTGCAATCTTATCCTGTCCCTGCAAATGCTTCAACGCTTCATGATCAGTAACAACACAAACTCTTTATAAAACAAGTAGTGTCTCCAATGCTTTATGGCCTGGACAATAGCATAGAACTCCAAGTCATAGGTGTTGTATCTTGTCTTGGCTCCAGAAAGTTTCTCGCTAAAATAAGCAATTGGATGACCCTTTTGACTTAACACTTCTCCAATTCCAGCTTTAGATGCATCAGTATGTAACTCAAACAACAACTGAAAATCCGGGTATCTAAGAATTGGTGTTGTAGTCAAAAGTGTCTTGATCTGTTGGAAAGCAAAATCAGCCTCTTCAGTCCACACAAACTGCTTCCCTTTCATACAATCTGTCACTGGTGCCATCACGCTACTGAAATGTGGAATAAACCTTCGGTAGAATGATGCTAACCCATGGAAACTTCTCACTTCAGTTACAGTCCTGGGTTGTGGCCAATCCTTGATTGCTTCAACTTTACCTTGATCCAGCTGGATACCTTCTTTGGACAACACATGTCCCAAAAACAAAACACTGTGTGTCATGAACATGCACTTCTTTGTCGCCGCGTAAAATTTCTCCTGACGAAGTATCATCAACACTTCCCGCAAGTGTTGTAGATGTTCTTCTGTGCTTCCACTGTATACCAATATATCATCAAAATATACCACCACGAACTTTCCAATAAACTGTCGAAAGATCTGACTCATCACTCGCATAAAAGTACTAGGTGCATTCGAAAGACCAAACGGCATGACCGACCACTCATACAATCCTTCCCGTGTCTTGAATGCTATCTTCCATTCATCACCTGGTCGAATTCGAATCTGATGATACCCACTCTTCTGATCAATCTTTGAAAAGTTAGAAGCTCCATTCAAATGATTTAACAAATCATCCAATCTCGGCATCGGAAATCTATACCTCACTGTAATCTTGTTTAATGCTCGACTATCTGAACACATTCTCCAAGTTCCATCCTTCTTTGGTACTACAAGGACTTAAACTTTCTTGTACGCGCCCTTGCTCAAGTAAGTCCTCCACCTGCCTTCTCAACTCTTCATGCTCCTTCGGACTCATTCTATAATGTGGTCTATGTGGTAACACAGCTCCCGGAACAAGATCTATCTGGTGTTGTATGTCTCTCAACGGTGGTAACTCTTTTGGCAATTCTTCAGGAAATACATGTTCAAATTCCTTCAATACTGGCTTAACTTCCTCAGGAATTTCCACCATTTCACTACTTTCACGTCCAATCAACAGAAGTACTTCAGGCCCATCCTCTACTTCTTTGACAAACTCCTTCAAAGATAACATAGTCTTAAGTTCCTCGATTTCCTCCAATTTGCTTTCACTTTGTTGTCGCTGTTTAGGAACCAAAGTGATTTTAGTGCCATTGAACATGAAACTGTAGCAGTTAGTCCTTCCATCGTGTTGCACGGCTTTATCGTATTGCCACGGTCTTCCCAACAACAAATGACATACATCCATATCTACCACGTCACACCAAATTTCATCTTTATACTTCTTTCCGATGGAAAAAGTTACACAAGCTCTTCGGCTAACCTTCACTTCCCCACCTATCGTCAACCAAGCTAATTTGTATGGTTTGGGATGCTTCTCTGTCTTTAACGCCAACTTCTTTACAGCTTCTGTAGAGATGATGTTATCACAACTTCCTGCATCGATAACAAACTTACAAACCCTTTCCAAAATAGTGCACGTTGACTGGAAAATATTACTCCTCAACCATCTAGTCTCCTCTTTCTGCTTTGGCGTCAAGCAAGATCTCCTCATCATTAAAGAATGTCCTTCGTGTCCCGCCAATAATTCTTCTTCCTCCTCAACTTGTGGTGAATTGGAACATTCTATTTCTGCATCCTCAACCTCAGCAACCATCACTCGCTTCTTAGGCTTCAGGCATTCATTGCTCTTATGACCAAACTCCTGATAGTTATAACACTTAATATTGTTGTTGACCTTGGTCTTAGCAACTTCATTGACAATCGGTTTACTAGCAGCCTTGGAAACATTAGTATTGCTACTAGCCCCTTTCATCTGATTGTTAAAATTTGTAAACACACCACCTCCTCTTCTACCTTGCCTCTCCCAAGCTAGATCCTTCTGGTGTGCTTCAGCAACGGATCTTGGATCAAACATATTCACCATATCCTGAATTTGCATTCTCAATCCTCCAACAAATCTAGCTGTCAACTATTCCTCCGTCTCCATGATATCGTTTCTAGCAATCAGTTGATAGAACTCATCTGCATAATCATTTATCGACTTTGTCCCTTGTCTCAAATTCTGTAAGCGCTGATACATAAGAGACTGATAATTATAAGACAAGAAAGTGGCCTTCATCAACTTATTCATCTTTTCCCATGAAACAATCTTCGACTTTCCCATCCTTTCCCGTGTAAGTTTAGTTCGTTGCCACCATGCCATAGCTCTTCCCCTCAATTGTGTAGCAACCAACTTAACTTTATGATGCTTGGGCACTTCCTTGAAGTCAAAAATTTCTTCAACATTTGATAACCAATCCAGAAACTCTTCCGCTATCATTCCCCCTTTGAATTCTGGAATCTCTGTTTTCATTCCCGACTCCCATCGACGATCATCTTCGAACTCCCTATTTCGACTTCATCCTTGGCCATGGTTTCGATAAGATCTACTATCACCATCACTGGATTCCTCCAAATCTGACATATGTCGATGCCGATACTGACCATCAACATTTCTGCTACCACGCACGTCACTTTCTCCCAAAACTGATAGTTCTCTTCTTTCCCGATCCGATAGTGGTGACATTCTTCTCCTCTCGGAATTTGATGGCGAAATTCTATGACCACTTTGATTTGAACTTGGCGATGCTCTTTGTCGAGTTTGATTTATATCCATCATGAGCCTTTCCAATCTACCAATTCCCTCATCAAACTTCTCATTAAATTTATCACTAATTCGTTGCTCCATTTGTTTAGCATTTTCTCTTCGATACACATCTGCAACATTCTGATGACGATTAGCTCTTCTTGGAGGCATTGCCGAATCTTCAACAAATCCAAACACACACCTCAACTAGCACAACTTTCAATGAGGCAAATCTACGATCAAACTCCTATACTTCTGACTTGGCTCCGAACAGGCTCGGCTTGGCTATGATTGGCTAAGTCTAGCTCTGATACCAAATTGACGCAGCGGATAACAACAAGTTGGCACCAAATGATGCAACAATAACAAAACAACGATGGAATGATGCAAAGATGAATCGATGGATTAATGATACCCAAGATAAATGACCAAATCCATTGATCTCGCAAGATACCGGATTCTAGCTATCTTTAACGCGTTGATCGCGCATGATACCGTGTTAGAAGATCTACGATTCTTCGACATTGATCTCGCGCATGAGATTCCGTGAATCGGCTTCAATATCGTTGATTCGAGCGCACTCGAATAACCGAAGATGGAGAAAGGAGATAACACTCAACTTCCAATTTTAAAGAGGCACAAAGCACTCAAACAAAAGTTTATTCAAAATCAACTTTTTTAACAAATGACCAACACCCCTATTTATAGGGTTTTACAACACATCATACACGGCTTAATACATGCGACCTACGACATACGAGTTACATATCACACAACTTAACAAAGGTTACAACAACAATATGACTTAACAAATACAACACAAACGATTTAAGAAAAGCGGTACACAACTACAACACAAACGACATAAGACTTCGCGACCTAAGAATCTTCAGCAACAAAATAATGTCGTACGCGACCTAAGGAAGAAGCGACTTAGGCTTCGCGGCCTTCTGGACTTCGTACACGTCCTAAAGGAAAGCTTCTCTGCTTCGCGACTTAGGTTGGAACGACGTAAGAAAGGCGGCCTGAGGAATGCGTTCATAACTTAGCAATCTTCAACGACCTAAGGAATGTGGGAACGACATATCGAATATCTCGTTCCCGATCTTCTCTCGTTTGCGACCTTCGTTGGAGCGACTTAGCTGGAGCGGCATAAGAGCATGCGACATAAGGTAGGTCGCTCGCGACCTAAGGAATTCTGAAACGTCTTATTCCTCACGATCTAGGGTTTCGCGACATAGGTAGGTTGCTCGCGAGGTCGAGGTACGCGCTGCATGAAGAAGCCACCCCAAAGACATGTGTAAAGTTGCACATTATACATATGCGTGTGTTTTTGTTTTGCATGCCATGTTCCCAGGAGATTGCGTTAGGAAAATTTAAAATATTGATAGGGGCAAAAGGGCAAACCTTACTGCGATTTCTTATCGCCGCTTGTACACTTAATTAACATGGATTTCTTCATTATGTATTGTTCGATCGAATATATGTCAACATACTATTAGTTTCGCTCTTTATTTTATACCCTTTACTTTATATATGGATTTCCATGTTTGCGTGTTGTAGTAACTGAGCAAATATTTTGCTAATTATGTACTAGACCTGTGACGTCTTAAGTAGTCTGCTAACCTTGTAGTATGTTGGGGATTTTGCGGTTCGAGACGAATTTGATGGCGACTGCGATGAAGATATTGTTGTACTTCCGACTTTAAGGATCTATGTAATAGATTCTTTCAGACAATAGTTCAATCCATCGGGTACAAACGGCTTATCGAACTATCGACTTTCAGGATTCAGTGAAGCCCTATAACAGCGTAATCGGATTCAAAGTTAGTACGACTTTGATCCGACCAAGAACACTTCAACAATAGTCAATGATGATGCAATTTATAAAGAACGGAATGAAGAGGAAGAAGAGAGCAATTCTGCAATGGTTTCTGACTTCGCAACACCTTGGAGGCGTTACAAAACAGAGCAATAGAGGCGCAGCGTTTTGCAACACTTTCTGGCGTCGCAGAACTGCTCTGGGAAGAAGAAGATATTGAACCGTCTGTGATGATTTCTGGGCGTCGCTATTTATAGTGGTGAAGAGGTGTCCATTCACCAAGCGTCAAGACCTTTAGCAACGGTTCGCAACTGTTACAAATTTAAACGTCGCGTCCATTCATATTTGCAACGTTCAGAAAACCGTTGCAATTTCCCACCCTTTAATCAATTTCAGAAATTCGGTTCTGCGTCCTTAATGGGCTGAAATCTGGCCCGTTACTATTCATATATGCTACAAAAATATTTCCGAACCCGGCCTGGTTCGGTCGAACGGACGGCGGCGACGCGCGTGTAGTATTGCATGACTTCTCTCCTCACAACAAAGCAAACATGTGGGAGCCTCAAGGACCCAACATCCACTTGAGAGAGCTATATTTATACAAGATTTTTGTATAAAACTCTAGAATATGGGACTAATTGTTCTTTCTTCTTTTCTTCTTCTTTCTTTTCTTCTTCTCTTCCAAATCAAAACCCAAAACCCAAAGCTTTCACTGAAAATTTACAACAATCTCCCCCAATTTTCAAAATAAGAAAATAAATAAATAGGATGGCTGCATCACTATAGTGACTTCCTACATACCCAAGTGGGATCAAGCCTATGTAGTTCTAAGATCAAGTTTTGCATCATCTTGAAAACCAACACATAAATAAAAGGTATCTTTTGGATTTGAACCTTTACTTAGTGTAAACCATTCAAAGCCTTATCGAGATTCTATGGTGAACGAATCTTGAAGCAAGTATCCCTAATGATAAAACCGGAACAATCACACATGTTGATTTCCTTAGGTAAAGTGTTCTGTATTGCTCAGCACGTTAATAGCCATGTGCTTAAATCATGTTTCATGAGTCTACTTAGAAAGCGGTCTTACTTTCCTATGAAACGGCCTGATTTCCATACTCATATAGGTAAGTCTCTTAAGGTGTGTCTACGATAAACCTTTTAAGGTTTCTAGACTTATTAAGGATATATATCCATCCTTTGTTCTTGCAGAATCCAACACTAAATATTATGCGATTATCGATTTAGTGTTCCATAATCATTCTCTTAACTTGTTGGTACCCATTGAACTTTGTCTATCCCTTTCAACACATAAGTTGGGTTTTTGTTAAAGATGATCAACCTTCATTCACAGACCTTAGTCCTATTTCTTATGACTTTATAGAAACCACTGCCTTTGGAAGACTCTTTGTAAGTGGGTCAGCCAAGTTTTTCTTCGTTTCTATGTAGTCAATAGTTATAACTCCTCTTTTGAGTAATTGTCCCACTATTTGATGTCTTAGACTCACATGTCTAGACTTTCCATTATATGTCTTATTAGACACATTTTATATCGTTGCTTGATTGTCACAGTTAATCGAGACTGTTCGAGATGGCTTCTTCCATAAAGGGATTTCCATTAATAAATTCCTTAGTCATTCCGCTTCTTTACATGCATCTGCTAATGCAATCAATTCTGACAGCATTGTTGAGTCAGGAATACAGGTTTGTTTCTTGGAACCCCAAGACAAAGCAGCGCCTCCTAATGTAAAGATCCATCCAGTAGTAGACTTAGATTTGGATTCTACATTGTTCCAGGTTGCATCACTATATCCTTCTACTATAGTAGGATATCCTTTATAAGATAAACCAATTCAATGTTTCTTTCAAATAAGCTAAAACTCTGGAAATAGCTTTCTAGTGTTCGAAACCTGGATTACTCGTAAATCGACACAATACGCTTATAGCATGTGCGATGTCTGGTCTAGTGCAATGCATAACATACATAAGACTCCCAATAACACTGGAATACTCTAGTTGAGAGATAGTACGTCCAGTGTTCTTTTCTAATTTAATAATAGGATCTAAAGGAGTCGGTGCTGGTTTGTCATCGTAATGACCATACTTTTGCAGGAATTTCTCTATGTAATGAGATTGAGTTAGTAATAACTCCCCCTCCTTCCTAACAATTTTAATTCCCAAAATTACATCAGCCTCTCCTAGATCATTCATATCGAATTTAGAAGACAGAAACTTTTTAGTTTCATTCACACAGCATATATTGGAACCAAATATTAGCATGTCATCAATGTATAAACATATTATAACAATACCGTTGTTATCCGATTTGCTATAAATACATTTATCAGCATCATTAACAATGAATCCATATGACAGTGCAACTTTATCAAACTTCTCATGCCATTGCATGGGAGCTTACTTCAGGCCATAAAGAGATTTCACTAATTTGAAAACTTTCTTTTCTTGTCATGGGGTTTGGAAACCTTCAGGTTGTTCCATATATATCTCTTCTTCTAAATCTCCATTTAGAAAAGCAATCTTTACATCCATTTGATGTACGACTAATTTATGAATTCATGCAAGTGCAATTAAACAGCGTATAGAAGATATGCGAGCAATTGGAGCATATGTATCAAAGTAATCTACTCCATGTCTTTTCTTATATCCCTTAGCAACTAATCTGGCTTTAAACTTATCAATGGATCCATTTGTATTCAACTTTTTCTTGAATATCCATTTACATCCTATAGGTTTAGCACTAGGAGGTAAATCAGTTAAAACCCAAGTTTGGTTTAACAGTATGGAATTCATTTCATCATTGATAGCTTCTTTCCAGAAATTGGAATCTCTGGAACTCATAGCCTCAGAATAAGTTTTGGGATCATCATCGACGTTTATTACATATTTAGTCACATTAAGGACTTCGTCCTTACTACCTTCTACAAGATATATAATGAAGTTAGGACCATAGTCCTTCTCTATTCTTGCTCTTTAACTTCTTCGTTGTTCAGCACTATTATCTGGGACTGACCCTTCCTTGCCGTTTTGAGGAGGAGCATAATCATCGTCATTGATATCATTAGTCATACTAGGTTCTGGACTAGATGATCTCAATGGGATCTCAACAGTTTGATTTTCAAAAAATTCTACACCTACAGATTCTATAACTTCTAGGGTGTTAAGAATAAGGAATCTATAAGTTATACTATTAAGTGAATATCCTATGAAAACACATTTAAATGCTCTATTTCCTAGCTTTAGTTGTTTAGGGTCTGATTTTCTAACATATGCTAAGAAACCCCAAACTTTAAGTCTAGTTAGGTTAGGTTTCCTTTTAAACCATAATTCATAAGGGAAAATATTACTCTTTTTAAGTGGTACTCTATTTAAAATATAACATGCAGATAACATAGGATCACCCCATAGGTTATAAGGTAAATTAGAACTTATGATCATGGCATTAACCATTTCTACTAAAATTATATTCTTCCTTTCAGCAACACCATTTTGTTGTGGTGTTTATGGGGCAGTACATTGGTGAATTCTACCATGTTGTTTACAAAACAGGGTGAATTCATTTGAGAAATATTCACCACCACGATATGAATGTAATATTTTAATTTTAACTCCTTATTGTGTTTCGACCTCTGCTTTGTAAATTTTGAATTAATCAAAAGCCTCATCTTTAGTTTTCATTAGATATACATATGCATGTCTAGTATAATCATCAATGAATGTTATATAGTATTGGTTACCACCATAGGTGATATGAATTTTTAAGTCACCCACATCACTATGTACCAAATCAAGAAAACCAGTTTTCCTTTCTACGGATTTAAAGGATTTCCGGTGTATTTTTGTTTGAACACATATTTTACATTTAGAGTTGGTATCGAAATCACAATCAGAAATTAATCCTAATTAATTCATATTTTTAATGGATTTATAATTAACATGTCCTAATCTACCATGCCATAAATTAATAGAATCAAAAATATAAATAGAAGATTTCTTTATTAGATTCAACTTAATCATGTCGTTACAAGAGTATCCATGTCCAATGAATTTACCATTCTTAGACAACACTAGCTTATCAGACTCATACACCATCTTGAATCCTCCTTTGTTAAGCAGGTGTCAAGAGACCAAATTCTTATACATATTAGGTACATAAAATACATTGACTAATGTAAGAACTTTTCCAGAGGTGAGAGGAAGTTCTATAGTGCCTTTTCCCAGAACTTTGCTTGGAACCTTATTTGTTCTAGTAACTTCGTTGGTTTCTCCTGTATTTCCTTTGTAACTCTTGAAAAGATTACGGTCTTTGCAAATGTGAATGGTTGCTCCAGTATCGAACCACTAATCATTATCATTGCCACTAACGGAGTTCGCCTCTTGCACTACAGCCACAAGCGAGTCTTCGACCATATTCACTTTTTGTTGTTTCTTCCGCAGACGGCAGTCTCGGGCATAATGGCCGGGCTTGTTACAAAAATAACAAGCACCTTTCTTTTTGTTGTTGGTTTTGGAATAATTTTTCTTCTTAAACTGTGTCTCATTCTTTGGCTTTAATTTATCAGTAATTTCAACATTATTTGCCTTAGAATGTGACTCAGTTTCCGGATTATCGTCTAGATCGCGTTTACGAGAGTCTTCTTCAATACGAAGATGACGCTGCAAACCGTCTAAATTATAATCCGTTTCCGCATGTTTCATCTTTTTCTTATAATCATTCCAACTATGCGGAAGTCTAGAAATTATAACTCCAACAATAAAAGATTCAGGGAGATCAATTCCAACATCTTTAAATTGATTCACCAATAGTAAGATTTTGCTTACTTGTCCAATTATGGACTTATTGGTGGCATTTTGAAATCCATAAAATTAGAAATAAAAAACTTTTTATTACTTGCCTTGGATATGCGGTACTTATTCTCTAGGGAAGTCCAGAGTGCCTTCGTTGTTTCCAAGGTCCTATGAGCATTGTAGACTGGGGTAGATAGCGCGTTCAGAATATGGCCTCTACATAAGAAATCGTCCTTTGTGCGCTTTGCACGTTTAGTCTTTAGAGCATCATCATCTTTATCATTTTCCTCGGGATTTCTTCCAAGTTATCTACCAAAATGTAGAACAACTTGACAGTGATCAGGAAAAATTTCATCGTCTCTTGTCAACGAGTGAAATTGTCGCCATCAAAACGCTCCAATCGAGTTAGATGCTGATTCATAACTTATAAAGCGCTCGAACCTTCCATGGTTGAAAATATTATCTGAAACTTGTTGGGGATTTTGCGGTTTGAGGCAAATTTGATGGCAATTGCGATGAAGATAATGCTGTACTTCGACTTCAAGGATCTATGGAATAGATTCTTTCAGACAATAGTTCAACACACCAGGTACAAACGTGTTATCGAACTATCGACTTTCAGGATTCAATGAAGCCCTATAATAGCGTAATCGGATTCAAAGTTTGTACGACTTTGATCCGACCAAGAACACTTCAACAATATTTTATGATGATGCAATTTATAAAGAACAGAATAAAGAGGAAGAAGATAGCAATTCTGCAATGGTTTCTGACTTCGCAACACCTTGGAGGCATCACAAAATAGAGCAATGGAGGCGCAGCGTTTTGCAACACTTTCTGGCATCGCAGAGCTACTCTGGGAAGAAGAAGAAGATATTGAACCGTCTGTGATGATTTTAGGGCGTTGCTATTTATAGTGGTGAAGAGGTGTCCATTCGTGAAGCGTCACGACCGTTAGCAACGATTCACAACTGTTATAAATTTAAACATCGCGTCAATTCATATTTGCAACGTTCAGAAAACCGTTGCAATTTCCTGCCCTTTATTCTATTTTAGAAATTCGGTTCTGGGTCCTTAACGGGCTGAAATCTGGCCAGTTACCATTCATATATGATCCAAAAATATTTTCAGATCCGAACCCGAAACCCGTACCCAACCCGACCCAATTCGGTTTGGTCGGACGGACGGACGGCGACGGCGCGCGTGTGGTGTTGCATGACTTCTCTCCTCACAACAAAGCAAACACGTGGGAGCCCCAAGGCCCCAACATCCACTTGAGAGAGCCATACTTATACAAGATTTTTGTATAAAACTCTAGAATGTGGGACTAATTGTTCTTTCTTCTTTTCTTCTTTCTTTCTTCTTCTCTTCCAAATCAAAACCCAAACCCCAAAGCTTTCATTGAAAATTTACAACATAGTCTGCCCACAAATTCCTAATTTCTTGCTGTATGACTGGTAAATGATTTAGAAAATGTTTTGTTTTTGTCTATATTTGTTGCTTGGTTTACTTTGCCGTTTATATTTGCTATATGCTCCTATTTGTCGCTTAGTGTAGCTTTGTTGCTTTTGTTGTTGCTTAGTGCAACAATTTGATGTTTATTACTTAAATAATATAGATGGATTAATATAGTATCTAATTATACTTATTTTTCTAATTAAAATTAGTATCAAATATGATAAATTCAAAAAGACGATTTGCTAAAAATATTTATGTTGAAGCGATTGTGAATGAATTTGGATTTCGTGAAGTTCACATAGCATTAATTAAAAATGGTACTTAGTAATCCCTGTTTATCTACTGTAACTATTACAAATTTAGACTAATTTTATTTGTGAGTTTGCATTATTTAGTTAGTTGAAGCAAAAATCTTTTCTAATATATCATATTTCTTGTTTTTTTTTTTTTTACAATGAACCTATAATGTTCAGCTGATATATGGCAGGATAAATTGGTAGTCGTT
Source organism: Allium cepa (assembly GCA_030765085.1). Lineage (NCBI taxonomy): Eukaryota > Viridiplantae > Streptophyta > Magnoliopsida > Asparagales > Amaryllidaceae > Allium > Allium cepa. The sequence goes on along the minus strand of CM060938.1, from coordinate 622,854,800 downwards.
TATTCATTTCCCTACTTTTTACACACTTTGTACTATGGTAATGTTATATATCTTTGTTTCTTGCAGGTGTGTAGTTGCACGTCTTTACTAGAGTTCAGTGTTCCTAGTTAACGCTCAGGCTCAACTCAAAGTTGTTTCAGACTTGTAATAATACATAATTTCCTGTTGGCAAAACCATAGATTTGTACTTGGTTATGATATTTTGACTTGAGACTGTGTGCATGTATGTTTGGTTTAAAATCAGAGCTTGTTTCTCTTAAATATATCCTCTCTACTTATTTTTTTTGTGCAAAAAACAGTCCTTATGCCCATTTATTTTGTTTTTGAAACTTTTATATGGAACTTTTTTATTAAATGGATGTTTCTTCTGTGGTGATGTATGTGCTCCTATTTCTGGTTGTCATATCTCTCTGTATAGCTATTCTTTGATTCTAGCTTGCTTGTGTACTTTTATACCGAGCCGTGGCTAATTTTATTGTGCTATCTGAAGTTTATTGGTGATGTATTACAACATTTATTATGGTGTTTGTGCTTCAGTTCATTCAGCCATGGCTCCGAGCCATGGTTGATTTTAATGAAATAAAAAATTGCCATGGCAAATTTTTTTTTGGCCATGGCTAATATTAATTTTTCCACGGCTCAGAGTCGTCGCTGAATAAAAGTTTGCCACGTGAGCCGTGGCAAAAATTTTGTCACTCTCCAATTTTTCCATGGCTCTGGGCCATAGCTAAATAATTTTGCCACAACCCAGAGTCGTGGCAAAATGGCTTTTCTGGTGTAGTGAGACTTTTCCTCTGTGACTCTGATTCTGATTTATCTGTATTATATACTATTCTGAATATTTTTAATTGGTGTATTTATTACTTTGTATTAATACTGTACACGTCTAAATTTCAGTTTAGATCCTCAAAACGGTAAATAAGACGTCTTGGTGTTAGTATAAAGATATATTTACAATCGATCGCCCTTAACCAGCCGTATTCTCCGGATTAGCAAACGACATTACTTGTAATATTCTTTGCTAAACTGGGCATAGCGGTGTGGTCGTTACACATACTTTATCTAGCTCATTAATTTATGCTGATTGATTTTCATTTTAGTTTTATATCTGTTATTTACAACTAATCCGTTAAATATTATGTGCGCATACGATATGTTTAACCTAAACTTCTCTAAGGTATCCTTATAGATCTATGCTTATACCCATATCTATCTTACCATTTCACTACCCAAAAACCCCGACCACTTAATACTTCTTGAATAGGAAAGAGGCAGACCCTACGGTCATTTAATATCTCCAGTCCTCAAAGCGGGCTCTCTAAAGCGTCAATAGTGGTCAATCAGTTCTAGCTATAGTGATTGATGACCTCTATATACGACTTTATAATTTATAATTTAATTTTCATAGTACTAACACATCTCAAAGACTCATCTACTGATTAAATAGCCCACATTCAATAAACTAAGTTTTCCCTTAATTATCACCTTGAGGTCTGTGCATCTTCCGTAAGGATTCTACGCTAGTATAAAGCAAAATTCGTCAGGGCATAACCCAAACTACCGCTTACTCGGGATAGCTGGTGGTCATAGCCTCTATGCCATAACTACTACTAAATGATGATACTAACTACTGACATAGCCCTCTTACCTTCCACTGCTCATATCCTATTTAGACTAACCTAAATAAGTCAAGGAAAATGCCCCTTTCGGTTACTTACTACCTTTTTGAAGCATACCTAATTTCGCTAAAAGTACCGGGTCATTTAATACTTCAAATCCAAAGCGAACTCCCGGAATATTTTCCCTACCTATCGGCAATGCATATCCCATCCCCATTGGTCTTATGGTTTGAGATATCTCACACCAGTGGTAAGTATACACAATTGCTAGTAGCCTCTAGGTGAATGGAAGACTTCTGTTGTGTAACTCTATTTACCTTGCACCTCAACCTTTACTAAACAAAACACAACACCGATAGCCTAAGTGTTAGGCTAGTCCCACTAATTCATGCTTGTCCTAAACGTATAATTGAAGCTACATAGTTTCTTACAATGAAAATTATATTACTTTCTACGTGTATTTAATAGTACTAATACTTATTCGTGTATTATTCCTTATTCATACGCTTAGGTTTTGGTTTCCTTCTAATATCTAATAAATATCAGTTATCTGTAATAATTGGCCATTAATGTCACAATTGAACAATCAATCTCTTAATAATTCTTGTAACAATCCGAATTCCAATGGTTTGGATTTTTTGCAAAAATGCTAAAAACCAAGCCCACTGAAGCCCAAGTTGGGTATCTGGTATCCTGCAAATAGGAAAAGATAAATAAATCAGAGCTCGATTAATTATCTCACAGTGGAACTGACTAAAATATAATAGTAAGTAAATACTCATCCAAATAATAACACTTTCTAAGCAAGTGTTGTAAAGCTGAAAAGTCTCTGCCATCTACCTAACCTGTAGGATGTTATGAGGAGGGGGTCAGATCAAAAGTTCTGGTGAATGAATAAATTATATACTTCTAGGCTTAATTCTACATCTATCATTTTATTTCCATTTACTCTTATATTAAGTTCATTAGGTGACAATACTCTTGCCTTTTTTCGTAAACCGTGCCCATCTACTCAATAGTAGATTAAAACGTAATAACTAATATATACATATATGTAGGTATATGCCCAATGACCGTATCGGTCCTAGGTACTACCCATAGTACCTTCCGTATCCTCCTCGTAAAGGACTCCATTGTCTTGCTCCTATAGCATTCTGTGACTACATCTGTAAAGGACAGCTTCGTGAGGCTTACGTTACGAATGTTCCTTCATCTACTATGAAAACGTAAAAATGCGTCTGCTATAGTCTATACAAATGCTTGGACATCCGTAACGTACCATCCAGTGCATACATTGAGGACAATACGTAATCGTTCTGTCTACTCTCTAGATCCCACCAACAAGGTCTACCTTATACAGAAATCAATCGAGGGTTTTCTATATCTGTAAAGGACAGCTTCATTAGGCCTACAATACAAATATTCTAGTTGGTCTGTTTCTTTTCTCATCATGGCTATGGCCCCACGCAGCCACCCATCAACTAATCGAAAGACTTATAAAGAGTTAAGTGGTAGTGCCGTACTGCAAACAATCTAACATCCAATTGGCGGTTCCCCTCCATCCAATGTCTCGATAGTGAAAAAATCATTGGCCTGTTGGTTTAACTCTAGTCTTTCCCTAAATCGCTCTTAGTCTTTATGTTGGTCGATATCAACATGCGACTATCCTTAACCTTACTTGTAAGTACTGGACATACGAATACTCTACTCTGAATACCAAGCCCTTCTGATTGCCTACTAAGGTCCGCTTTGTTAGGCCTACAATGCAAAGGCAATCAAGTCATACTCTCTTGATGGAACACCTACAGACATGCCTCCGAGGGTGCAGCTTCATTAGGCGTACACAGAGGGCCATCCTAGAGTATCCTCCCGTCCCGTTGAAGTCTCATACTTCCTTGAATCCCAAAATTACTAAGTTCGACATGCATCTCTATTTCTGAAATCCATGATGAACTGCTTTGTTAGGCTCTTCATCCTTTGGGCCGCTCCAAACGCATCTCAATTCTTTTATTAGACCCTAAGTCTAATTTTTAATTTGCATGTAGTTTACTCTTCTTATTATGTTGGCTACTTATTTACCCTAATTAGCATATTCTTGCCCTTGTCTCACCTCTAACTATTGTGAGATTACCATTTACCTAATAGGGAACCTTGTTAGTATGAGCCACATTCATTATCTTGCTTATTTAACTTAATATGTAAATCTTAAGTTCATTAAATAAGCCTCTTTTATGATTCCTGTTTTATTTTCTTATTGACTTAATATAAATTATTTAAATAAACTTCTACTATTATCATTGCTCATTAATTTATTCAAAGTCTCAAAATAAGGTTTTCTGTTCTTATTACTTAATTATAACCTATGTTATAACTTTACTTGTAATTGTCACTTTCTCTTCGTTTATAGCCCGTGCATAATTACAAGCTTTTTTTTCTATTCTAGTCTACTTCTTTTAGTATGATATAGAATTTTCTTTAATTCTCTTATATCATATAATTCACTTATCATAATAACCATCTTATTAATGTGTGCATAGTAAATGAAAATCTTGGTTCATTATCGTTTATAGTTTCTAATTCTTATCTAATAATTTACTTTATTCATGTCATACTTTACTTCATTATCTTCTATTCTAGGAAGTAATTCTATTTTATTTGGTTGGTCATGAAAACTATATTAGAAATCCATTTCTATATTTTAACTAGTACGAACCCATGCCATGCACACGGAGTTTATCCAAAATATTGTTTTTAAAGTTAGATCTTGCAGTTGATGGATGAAGGTATAAATATTTTTATCATATCATAAAAGTCACTTGTTCGTAAATTTACACTGAAAAATATTTACCACTTTCAACTGTATATATATAATCTAATAGAAGATAATTTTTGATATTATGCTCATTATTCATCATTATAGACCATGAAATTGATAAACTATAAAAAAAAAATCATTTTCAAATATTTGATATCTAGTATAAAATATTTTAGGATTGCCACTAAAAAGTTCAAAGCTAAGCAGGACGACTTAACATACCAATCGATATGTGCAGGCTTTTTATTCACAGTTCTACCATACATCGGTCTTTAAAAATCAACTAAATGATGATACCACTAAATCAATTTAAATGGAGGAAAAAAAGATTTTTTTGTACTTTAACATAAAGTTTATTTGGATATAATTAGGTTAAACTAACGTTGAAGAATTTTGATAAATTATTCTATTGAGATATAACGACTTAAAGTTTGGACAAAGAGAACAATAAGACATAAAAAATACTAATGAACCCATACTTGGTGGGATCGAGATGCATAAGCTCATGCAAGTAAACGTGCAAGATGAACTCCAATGTCAATTCCATAAATTTTCTCATATATATTTCAACATAAAAAAGAAGTACAATTAAGAAACATATATGAAAAATGCAAGACAATGGTACTATAACAGAGTTTCCACTCCAGTATAATCATGCATTGTTATTTAAACCAGGCATGGTTAGGCGTCTTAAAAAGGTCAATCAAAGCTAATAAAGCAAAAAAATTCACCAAGAACAGCAATAAAATCACCTTTTATTTTACCTGGCGCATAAAATGACTTCCGTTCTCACGAAAAATATAATAACCATACACATGATGCATTACTAAATCAAACTTTTATCTAACAGCAATTTTCAAGCATTAAATATGTTAATACCCAAATAAAATAATATTATAACATTATTTGTTGTACCTCCTTCACTGGAAACTATATAGCATTATTTGCATGTCCTTTTAGAGCTCTTGCATCAAGATTAATGGAAACATTTTTGCTTTTAGCTTTGTCCGTCTTTGCGGTAGTAGCACTTCCACAATCCTTCTCCCTTTGATTTAATCAAGTCATTGTTTTTTTCTTTTTGATATGAATTTATTTTGAGTATTCTCCATGGCCCTAAAAATAAAAAATAACCATGTAAGTTTTGTTTACAAATAAAATCAAATATTTATAGGATAAAAATTATCATCTCATTTTGTTATATTTACACTAAAAGATTGCCACATTTCCTGACATTCAATTAATTAAAAGAACATATTCAAGGGAATCTACTTACAAAATTATGGCAGTTATCACCAACAAACTGCTTTTGTGATGTAAAAAATAAAAGTAAAAAGAATAACTCAATTAAGTAAATGAAAGTAAAGAGCATTCTTCGTATCAAAAGTAAGCATGGATTCAGTGGGTATGGTCGCCATAAGGACTCAAATTACATATTACAATGAGAAGGTTATTTCTCAGTCTTCTATATTAAAAACCTTGCATTTTTTCATTTTTCATTGCACCACATAACAAAATTATAAATAGGGCATCTTCTATTATTTTCACAAATATGGAAAGCACTAAACTACAATTTATAAGAAATAAAAAAAACCCGCCGATATTATATAAACCCTATATTATATAAACCAAGCAAATGAATAATTTACCTCAACCTTCGGCAAGGATTTCACATTTAAACGTACTAATAAGCATAAACTAAGAATTTTTTTCCTAAAGCTTTAGTTATAGGATTCCTAACTTTGAATCATAGCTCTTCATTTTACATGGCATCTTGAATTAAACATGCATTAGAAGAAATAAACATGCTGATTAGAAACGCTCAGGTATGAAAATAATTTTCAAGATTTCATTTTTTGTTATCCTTTAAATTTTGGAATGCACTTTAAGTGAAACATAACTTTTAATGGTGTTCTGTATTTTTCACTCATTTTTCAAGTACAGTTTTTTTTAGTATTGGATGACATAGGAGTTGGGAATATCAATTCGAAAGGTATAACGGGTACAAACAAACTCATATTAGTACCTAAAAAGCTTAATGACAACTAATATATGTGGAATAATCAATTATACATTGAGAAGAATAGATTTTATTAAAGAAGCTTAATGGAAATTAATATATGTGGAATAACGAACTACACATTGATAAGAATAGATTTTTTTCATTGTTGATTATCAAGTTGAAATTGGAAGCAAAGCATAGTTTGGAGAATATGCCGTGAAAGGAAACATATAATATAAAATGAATGCTAATTGATAAATCGAACCCATTATGGTATATTTACTGTGCTACTTAAATTACATTTCCATTTTACATTTACAAATTACATTACAAATGAACCTGTTATTATTGAAGTCGTTATGCCATTGTTATATACATTTAAGCATAATAATTGAACAACGTAAATAAAAGCAATACATAACTTGAATAAGATGATTGATTCTTGCTGTTCACTGATTTATTTATAGAAATGGAATTTATATTGAATAATAAATTAACCAATGGTATTTTAGAAGCTAATGGAAACTAATATATGTGGAAAAATCAACTACACGTTGAGAAGAATAGTTTTGGCTAATGGGAACATATGTATGTGGAAAAAGCAACCACACATTGAGAAGAACAGATTAGTTTTTCATAGTTGGTTATTCAGTTGAAATTAAAAGTTAAGCATAGAATATGAATTGAAATGAAATATTAAATCTAAAATAAATGATATTTGATTAATTAAATCCATTAAGGTATATTCCATATGCTACATAATTTTGTTTTATGTTTTGCAAATTACATAGCAAATAGACCCATTATAATTGAAGTCTTTGTTCCAGTAAAATATAATAGTTGAACAGCGTAAATAAAAACAATATATAACCTGAATAAGATGTACAATTCTTGTTTTTCACACTATGTTTAAATAGTAGAAATGGAATTTATTGAATAATAAATTAACCAATAGTATTTAAGAGGCTAATGACAACTAATATATGTGGAAATATCAACTACACATCGAGATGGAAGAAACTACTCATTCACTTGAAGATTAGGAATACAACAACCGGATGTCTAAATCTGGCAAATTCTTATTTAATAAGTAGAAAGCAGCCAAACATTTAGAATCCTTGAAAAATGTTTAGGGTATTTATCTAATAAATCCACAAATACCTAGCAAGAATATAAATGCTTTAATATAGAACATGAACAGGTTGAGTTTGTTTGGATTCATCATTTAAGAACTTAGTATGAATGCCAGTGCAAAGCTGAATACTGTAAAATATCAATATATAATCACTTGGACATAAAAATTATAATCCAGAACGTACATTATCAAAGTAAAATTTCAGCAACCAAAATTCTGCAGTAAGTGACTAAATTTATATTTGAAATGTTTAGTCCAAGGCCACTAAATGGAGTTACTGTGATGGATAATTCAAATACAAAAGATATGAAACGTATTGCTTTTAAAACACATGAGATATGACCAAAAGGAGTGATAAACCATACGCTTATGTATTGATTCAATCAGTGGATAACAAATGATTCTGATATTATGTTCATTATGTTGCTTTCGTCAATATAAAATAATTAGACTACGTACATACATAATTTGCTTCCATGGAAAATGTGATAATTGTTTCCAGATATAGATTATATTATCACTATTCTCCAACATTTTGGCCTTCCTTGAAAATACGTCTTACTATTTTCAAACATTATCGGGTAAAGGTTTTCAACCTTAGTTCATTTAACATAAAAAATCACAATAACTGGTTAGAAGTTAGAAGTTTACATTTTGTAAATAATTATTGTTATTATATAACTGTTGTTGTTTCACCCTTAAATACAAAAAATGAAATGGACGAATTAAGACATGAAAAAATTATTAATTATTTCTTCCTACTAATCCTGTAATATTGGTAATGAGTGATATGACTTGACATATATTCTATACAAATATTTATCAATCTTTGAAATAGCAATAATAACTAAAATAATTAACACCAACCAAATATTCAATATTCATCATCTTTACGCACATACGGAATGCCTTTACAAACATTTAAAAGTAAATTGATAATTTCCTTATTTCAGTGTTTCATTTTAATCTACTACGCATAAAGAAAATATTAAGATTCAAATCCACTAAAAATCATTCCAAAATTTGTCGCAAATACACTTAGAAAATGATAAATGGTGCATCTCTTTAGCAATACAAGTTTTCAATGTATAACCTATATCAAAAGAAATGTGAATTGTTATAAACACAAACAATCAGGACGTAAAATCTAATTCATTTGTTCTTTCCAAATTGTTTTAATTCACACATAGATCGTGCATCATTCAAAAGAGGCACACAATGTTATTGTAAATCCATTCTAGGCTTATTATGAAGAAAAATAAGTTCACCTAAAATATCCGACAAATAAATAAAGTAGAAGGCAAGGGAAGAGAAATAAATGCTTTATAGTTTAACGACTTTGTTACAGATTATATACATTTATTTTTTAGCCGAGGTAGCAAAAATTACTTTCCAAACATCAAACTGTAAACTTTTACTTGCATGCAAATTTTACCCTTTTTATTCAAAACCATAAAACATATTTTTGTGTTCTTAATTTAAAATGTGAAAACCAGTATAGCTACAAACAAATTTCCCACCAGTTTCTTTTATCTTTTTCAACAAAGTAAAGCAAAATACCTTAACTGTAGTGTTAATACCCTAGGTATTGATTTTGATGACAACAACCACATAAATATTACTACTAATGTAACTTCGAGTTATGCAGTCATATCAGATATATTATGGAGACATTTACAGAGATAAACAAGAATACAGTGGAAGCAAATGAATTATAGAAGAAGGTCAATCAGAGCAATTGAAGAACAAAACCCAATTAGAGAAGAATGCTGAAGGATAAGGGTGTTTGAAGCGATGAGTAGTTGGTTGAACCTTAGAATATCTTGTTAAAGATATCATGAGAATTATACTTGAAGATCATCAACCATTGACCTCAACCGAAAGAAAAATCCACAAATATAAGGTAATTTGAAATGCTGAAATTTTTCAATACTTATTAGTGTTGCTATTCATTTTGCAACACACCGATGTCGACATGGGGGATAGGGGGATGTCGACATGCTTGTTGTTTTTCAGAGTTTCAAATTTCAAATGAAGAGACATTTCCCTCCACCTCTTCACCAAAAGACACGTCTCTTCAACCACTATATAAAGGCCTCTGAAAATGAATTTTAACATCAATAATTCTTATTTTGTCTTACTTCTTCTTCTCCAAACATTTGCAAAAGAAACCCATTGCATACTCTTCGAATCTCCTTGCAAATAGATACTGTTTCACTCCAATTCTTCACTGATTTGCAAACCACACAATATCAGAGAGCTGTACTTTAATTCACATCATTCTCTCTCTGATTCCATCATATTCCTCAAAGAATTCAAAGATATATTGCCATTGGAGGTCTTTAGGATCATTGTACCGAATCTGTAAGAATCTGTATTGAAGATGCTGCTACTTGCCATGATTTGTTGTTGGTGATAAGGAGAAGGTGTTCTTATAGCCTGTGAAGTCAAGAGGGCGTGTCTTGTAGCCCGTGAAACCAAGATTGTAAAGGTGTTCTTGCCACCCGTGGAAAGCAAGCGATTATAGTGGAACTCTACACAATAGAGTGCAGGAGTGGATGTAGGATTGGTTAATCCGAACCAGTATAAAAATCCGGGTGTTATTCACATTACTGCATTTCATTTTATTACTTACTTATTCTCTGATTACTTCTTTCTGTTTGCAATTTGAGTAAATACAGTTTTATATTCATAAGTAAGTAGTTAATACACAATTCACCACTTCTAGTGTTTGAATTGCCTTAAGATCCAACATTGTGGTTTCTAACTTTTGGTATCAGAGCCTTGGTTTTTAAAATTCATAACTTGGTTTTTGAAAAGTATAAATGGCTAATGACACTAGTAACACATTTTTTAACACTTTTGTAGAAGGGCAATCTACCACTAGACCTCCTCTATTTGATAGCAGTAATTATGCATATTGGGCTTGTAGGATGAAATGTTATTTGCAGTTTAATGGTTTGGATATTTGGAGCGTTACCAAAATAGAGTACTTAGAGCCTCAAACTGAATATTCAAAATGGACACTAGACCAAAAGACACAAGCACTTATTAACTCTAAGGCCGTGAAAATTTTATTTTGCTCCTTAGATAGAAATGAATTTAATCAATGTTTATTTGTAATTCTGCATATGAAATTTGGAGAACTCTGCAAGTCACACATGAAGGCACCAATAAAATAAAACAAACAAAGATATATATGCTAACAAACCAGTTTCAACCCTTTCAAATGAAACAAAATGAGTCTATTTCTGATATGTATTCTAGATTTTAAGATATAGTACATGCCTTATTATCATTAGGAAAGAAAACTACTGAAGAAGACCAAGTCAGAAAGATCTTGAATTCACTTCGTAGTGAATGGGATCAGAAGACTCTGGCAACTGAAGAAGCCAATGATATTAGTATTATGAAAATATAAGATTTAATTGGTAATATATTGTCTTATGAAGTAAAGTTGTAGATTAGAAAAGAGAACCAGGCAAATGAGAAGAAATCAGTAGCACTCAATGCTATGATCGACACAGATGAACCAGATGATGATGCTATTGATGATGATATCGAGTTTATGACCAAGAAGTTCAAGAAATTCTTGAAGTATTGGATAACAAACAAACTTCGAAAAACTAACAACGACAATTCTAGAAATGGAAATGTTGTTAAGTGTTTCGAATGTGATAAACCCGGTCATTTGAAAAGAGACTATCCCAAACTGAAGAAATCAAAGTCAAACACTTTCAATAAGGAGAGGAAACAGACATTCAATGCAAAATGGGATGATTCAGATACATCATCAAGTGATAGTAATTCAGAAACAGAAAATGCCAACATGTGCTTCGTGGCAAAGGACGACCAGGTATGGAATTTGAATAAAGAAATTACTAATGTTTTGAATGATATGAATTAGGGATATAAAATACTTAGGAAAGAGTACAACAATAGTTTGGCAGAGATAGATGGATTAAAAATATTTGATGAAAGTTTAACTGAAGAAAAACAATGTCTAAAAGATGAAATTGAAAGACTTAATGGGTATAATGATGAAAAGGATTTGACACTTGGAAGTTTTGAAAAACTAAAAAGTGAAAATGAATCCTTAAAATCAGAAAATCTTTCAATGAAGTCACAGATCACTGATCTGAATGACAAAATAACATCTCTAGACAATGTTATTCTTAACCGTAATAAGGATTTTGACAAAATGAAAACTGATATTGATAAATTTAACAAAGGGAAGGATAATCTAGAAAAATTATTATCTGCATCTAAACACACTAGGAATAAACATGGACTTTGATACACCCCTAAGGCTAAATCAAAGAAAAATAGTATTCAAAATACTAAGTTTGTTAAGGCTACCAAGTTCAAACCAAAACGCAGGAAATTAAAGCTAAAACCCTCAAATAGATTCATTAATTTATGGGTTCCAAAAAGGTTGGATGATATTGAAAAATAAAAATATATTGATAATTTTATTAATTTGGTTCATTCATCTAATGATTATATTTCGAAAGGACATTCAAACTCTTTATGGGTTTGGCATCTCGAAACTTAACCCTATGGACCCCAGAATAAAAAGGGTACCAGTGTGCATATTTTATAATTTTTCATGTACCAAACAATGTATATTAGATAGTAGATGCTCAAAGCATATGACAAGAAATCTACTGAATAATGGATAAATATGAAAAGGGTTTGTTATTGGCATCGACAAAGTCCGTAACTCTAAAAATCATCTTATTATTTGATAAGTTTATTTCATGTTTTGAATTGATTTGGTTTCCCCTCAAGTGTTTTGTTTATAAGCATTTATCTCTATATACAAACTCTACATATTGTCTAGCACTGATTTAAGTGACTCTTTTTTCGCCCTTTTTGTTAACGACGAAGAGGGGAGAAAAGGTATAAACATACTAGGCAAAATGATAGGGGGAGTGCAGATATTTATATGGTTGTCATCATCAAAAAGGGGGAGATTGTTAATACCCTAGGTATTGATTTTGATGACAACAACCGCATAAATATTACTACTAACGTATCATCCTGTTATGCAGTCATATCAGATATATTGTGGAGACATTTACAGAGATAAACAAGAATACAGTGGAAGCAAATGAATTATAAAAGAAGGTCAATCAGAGCAATTGAATAACAAAACCCAATTAGAGAAGAATGCCGAAGGATAAAGGTGTTTGAAGTGATGAGGAGTTGGTTGAACCTTAGAATATCTTGTTAAAGATATCATGGCAATTATACTTGAAGATCATCAACCATTGACCTTAACCGAATCACAAAAATCCATAAATATAAGGTAATTTGAAATGCTGAAAATTTGCAATATTTATTAGTGCTGTTGTTCATTTTGCAGCACACCCATGTTGACATGGAGGGTAAGGGGATGTCGACATGCTAGCTGTTTTTCAGAATTTCAAATTTCAAATGAAGAGACATTTCCCTCCACCTCTTCACCAAAAGACAAGTCTCTTCAACCACTATATAAAGGTCTCTGAAAACGAATTTTAACATCAATAATTCTTATTTTCTTTTACTCCTTCTTCTCCAAATATTTGCAAAAGAAATACATTACATACTCTTCGAATCTCCTTGCAAATTGATAATGTTTCACTCCAATGCTTCACTGATTTGCAAACCACACAATATCAGAGAGTTGTACTTTAATTCACATCATTCTCTCTCTGATTCCATCCTATTCCTCAAAGAATTCAAAGATATATTGCCATTAGAGGTCTTTAGGATCATTGTACCAAATCTGTAAGAATCCGTATTGAAGATACTACTACTTGCCATAGTTTGTTGTTGGTGATAAGGAGAACGTGTTCTTGTATCCTATAAAATCAAGAGGGTGTGTTTTCTAGCCCATGAAACCAAGATTGTAAAGGTGTTCGTGCCACTCGTGGAAAGCAAGCGATTACAGTGGAATTCTGCACGATGGAGTGCAGGAATGGATGCAGGATTGGTTAATCCAAACCAGTATAAAAATCCGGGTGTTATTTACATTACTGCATTTCATTTTATTACTTGCTTATTCTCTGATTACTTCTTTCTGTTTGCAATTTGAGTAAATACAGTTTTATATTCATAAGTAAGTAGTTAATACACAATTCACCACTTCTAACGTCTGAATAGCCTTAAGATCCAACATCGTGGTTTCTAACATGTAGGACCTATCCATGATAGGGAAAAACAACGTCGGAGTTTCAAATTCAACGGGGATTTGGGTCGCCGGTTGTAGCAACGTGAAGGTCGGCAATTGTAACGACCTGATTTTTCGACGCCCGAAAGTTGGCATCAATACGTCCACTGTATTAAATGCCAAACAATCGAATGCCGGAAAATCAAATCGTTAGGGTTAAAGAAGAAGAAGATAGAAGAGGAAACATAAACAATATCAAAATGTCACATTTGCAGGGGAACAATATATAATAGATTAATGAATAATCTTTAAAGAAAAGAACTATATCAGTTTATACATTACATCATTAGAGTATTACAACAACAAAAAACGACATTGGCATTTGTGACAACTGAATTTACAACAACCCATACATAGTGGATAATACATAATATAAGTGATACATTTCGCCATCCACCTTGTCTCCTGATCTCCACAGCATATCTTCCTGACTTCGCTCCAGAACAACTGCTAACCTGACTCTAGGCTGCCCGTGTGGAAAATTATGGGCACCCAGAGTTTAGAATGGGAATAATAAACTCCAGGACAGTCATGGGGCTGGTGTGAGATCCAAAAATAGTTATTTGCACAAAAGAAAAGGAAAAGAAATCCGTTATGCTTTTGGAAAATGGATCTACCATAAGGCCTCCCGCCACACACAATGCAATCGCACTCTTGGAGGAGATTTCTAGTCAAATATGCTTGATACGCAAAATCGTTTTGATATTATTATTAGTGCATAGTGTGGAAAATATTTCGAAAGTATAATATTAATCTTAGCTAACATAGGTACCATTATATTATGCCTACTATAGCTACCACCTAAGGTGGCAGGTTATACAACTGCAATCGTAAAGGGCTCGTATTGTTTTGTTTGGATTTCCAACAAATGGTCAAGGCTAAGGAACTTCCTTCACCGAATGGGTACACCTTTGGAGGGACTCCCCGAGAACCTTACCCGATCTCTGCCAACACAAGGCCGGGTTACCTCTGTAACTAGGTAACTAACTGTCACGAGTATGCCACCCTTTGGTCTAGACCGACCTTTTCTGAGGCGCCTCAATAACCAGCAACCACATAAGTAAATAAACTGGGATCCATACCAGAATACCACTTTTTTATCCATAAAAGTTAAATATCTAGGCTCCATACCATATACCACTTTTTATCCAGAAAGAAATGCACATACCCTGAGGGGAGCGACCCCCATAACCTTGCTGCATCTTTTCCTGTTTCAACCATTTTTGAGATGTGTGGTTCGACGAAGTCTCGTTCACAAATCTACGCTTTGCACAAAAGCCATGCTTCGATCAACAAATGATCAACACTTAGCATGCCACATTGCCAAATTGGGAATATATCACTAGTAACCATCAACTACATAACCTCTAAGCTCGTACATCTCAGAGAAGGGTGTTAAGCTAAGAGAATAAATTCTACGCCACCAATAGAAATGTATTTAATAGAAACCAGCTTTACATCTCAAAGTGTAGCGTCAGACATACATTCATACAAGTTTGTTCCCGGTTCGAACGGAACCGAAGGCACTTCCTCCAATTAAGGAAAGAAGCCCTTGCAAATCCGAATATCCACTAATCACATCCGGACTCCCCATCACATAGGGTGATAAAATATTTATACCAGAGAAACTCGGTGCAGAGACATTCGACAGGTAATTCTTTCGTTTTCTAAAATACCCGGTCTTCAACACCATCTTCAAACGCAATCCCATTTCGTCGTATCATTTATTCGGAATGGGTTTTATGACATAAAGTCCTCTCTCGGCTTAACCGAATAATGAGCGCTTATTTTTAAAAACAAATTCATGTGCCGTTTCAAAGGCCAATATTGATAGTCGGTTATTTAACTATCAAACAACATTCACAACAACTATCAAGCCTCAATAATTTCACAAATTGTTTATACTGATAGTCTGTTATTTAACTATCAAAAAATATTCACAACAACCATCAAATTTAAATAAATTTCCCTAAATTATTTATTTTCAAAATATCTTCGCAAGATATATTTTCATACTTCAACCCTTTGAAAACAATTCAAATCACTTTCCATTTGCGAAATAAAATTCCATTATTACACTAAAAATTTGCCGAGTCCGAATACTTTTAAAATTATTTAAATCACTTATCCAAAAATATACTTGGAAACACTTAAAATGAAAACTATATTTAAACACTTTATTTTCAAATATTGGTTATGAATTTTTTTTTCTAATATCTCATATAAAACTTAAGCCCAAAACAAATTTTGAAAAATAAATTATTAGATAAAGTGTAACTATCTAAATAACCATTTTCTAAATAAAATATCAATTAAATCTTTAAAGTAATCACTTCAATTATTAACTTAATAAATATTTACTTCTAAAATTTCAAAAACAATTTCAGAAAATTATCTCTCCAAAAACATTCTTTTTTAAAATCAACTTTAGAACTTTTAATTTACATTTAAAAGCTACTTTGAAAACATACTCGGCTTTCTAGAGAAAACAAACTTTCCATTTACATCTTTAAAAATAAACTACTATTTATTTTTAAAACAAATTAGCCATTCTATTATAAATTCCATCGTGAATTTAAATTTCCAAATTACCCATTCAGGTATCCTACGATACCAAAAATATATTCGGTGAAACCATAGCCTTCAATAAACTTTAATCACTAATATAGTCATTCATAGATTATCAATAATCACATCACAACATATAAAATAAATTCAACAATTTGAGGAATCCAGTTGGATCCCTCCAACCTATTTCCATGCATCTACATATGTTAGCACAATAATTAAATACCAATTCCACTTCGAGGTGGAATATCGCGGTATATGGGATCATATCATATCATCCGCTATTATGCGGCGCATAGTGTCTCATCTGCTATATAATGCGGGAAATCAATCACTCTAATATATATATATATATATATATATATATATATTACTATATATAATATCACCCAACAGATAAATTATCAAATTCATCCAAGCACATTCAACAATTTAAATTTAACTATTAAAATAAAACAAATCAATTCGACTGAGTGAAAAGATCTCACCTTTAACTTTGCATGCATCCCATTTCCAATCGGCTTGATTCCCCATGATTTTTGACCTTGTATAAATATTATATGATTCTATTAATATTTGGACTAATCGAATAATTAATTTCCATTTAATAAATTTAATTAACTAATGATTTATTTTAAATAACTTTGTTTAAACAAATTTCCCTTAAATAATTAAGGTAGCACTTAATTAAATAATTTAATCACTAGCATTATTTTAAAGTTAAATAGTCGGTCAAATATGTGTATAAGTATATTTACCTTCCTTTGAAAAAAATTGATAGATATATTTTTAATATAGATAATTCATATATATATAATTGAACTCCTTCTGTCTATATATTTTTATTACTTAAAAATCGAAACTGAAGAATAAAATAAACTGTGAAATTGCTCAATACCTTACTGCTATAAGACGAACACAGATCACAACCCTCCAATCTAACCCAGCTCCACCTCGCCGGCACTCGAGCTTCCACTTTCGTCGCCCACAACGACCACTCGCAACCTCATACCCCGCGCGCGCGTATGACTTCGAGACCACCCCAATTCCACGACTCGACCAAGCCTCATATGTCGTCGAACCACATCGCGAAGGAATTCGATCGCCTACAGACGCCAGGCGCTTACGGCCACGTGATTCATCTCGAACGATGTTTCGTTCGAAGTAAGAATTTGGCTAGCGGCTCGAGTTTGAACTCGTTACCATTCTTCTGTCTTTTATTTGAATTTGATTTTTTTATTTGGGTCGAATATATTGGGAATTGAACGAAAGAGGAGCGCTTTTTCTCATTAGCAGCCATTTTTATTTTTATTTTGCTTTGTGATTTCATTTGCTTTTAAAGAGGCTTCGGCCATTAAAATTTTGAATTTGATTACAAGATTGTAATATGAAAATGAAGAAGCTCAGCAATTTCTTTGGCCAAATATTTACAAAGAAGACGCGTGTTAAAAACAGATGAACACGTGTTTAAAATTCTTCAATGTGTCTTCAAAGGTCTGTTATAATATTAAATGCAAAAATATTATATTTTAAATTCAAATTCAAATTTAAATCGTCTCGATTCCGCAATGCAAAATCTCGATCTCCAATCGAGGCATGCCACTAGGCGTTTATAATGTATATGCCATTACCGAACGCGATGGAAAGGGTTTCGAGTCCAAATTCGATCGTATGGAGAAGATAGCTTTTTGGACCCAGTTATTAAATTGAATTTTCGATATAAATTTCAGCGCGTTTATCAACCGTACGGTCACACGACCACTCCAAACATTACGAAAATTGAAATCCGATAATTATACACTATTATGGATCCAATGGAACTGGTTTCTTCGAATTCCGAGATTGTGCCTCAGAAGGGTATTTTTAAATATCAATCTAAACGTATATTTTCAAAACTGAACAAACACTTCAAATTCCAATTTTTAACACTTTTATTATCTTCAGTATTATCAATATAAATTTTCCAAGCCATCAACATATTTTTAACCAGCTCAAAACTGAAGATACAATATTTTACCCAATTTTCAATAATTAAATTTAATTGCCAAAAAAACAGATATTTTTGAAATTCAAGTTAGACCAACTTTAAAATATTTAAAATAAATTAAATATTTCAAATGTTCAAAATTTCCAGATTGTCACATTCTTCCCCCTTTAAACGAATTTCGTCCCGAAGTACTAGTTAAGAAGAATGATCCATAACCTGTTTATCATTTTCCCAAAACCAAACAGTTCTATCAACTAGCCAAACAAATCTTTTTATTATAGACCCATTATCACTTCAACTAACTTTCTAACTCAACCATAAGTTCCAAACAATATTATTTTCTCAACAATTTAAATTTAAATTCAAATTTTAGATTTTCAAAATTTCTCAAAATTTTCTAACTCTCTAAATTTTCGAAAAATTTCACCAGCGTCTCCTTTCCACGGCTAGCTCGGTATGACTACAAAATGCCAGCATGGGCCCCTAAATTTCAAAAAGAAAACAAAATGCCAAGTGGCTGGTCCAGAAAATCATCAAATTTCATATAGAAATTTAAATGCATACCTTTTTGTCAAGCAATTTATATTATCTTCGAAATCAAAAATCCAAATTTACTTTGCTTTTAAATCACCTGTATATTACTAGTAATAATGTCTAATTGCAACATTCAAAATCATTTTGCACATTTATCTACAAAAGTTTTAATATCTATTCCATTCAAGTCCGTACGATGTCTGTAACAATCCCTTTTTGAATCAAATTTAATTTGGTAACTAATATAACTTTTTGGAATTAATTTTGGAATTAGTTTGAATTTTTCAAAACAAATAAGATAAATGTGTGATATTATATATATATATATATATATGATTAAATTGTAATTTGAATTTGATTTAAAATTCAAAAATAAATATTTTAAAAAAATAAATGGGATTTAAAAATAATATATATGTGATATTATTAGTGTTAAAACATATTCTTTGAAATCTTGTATAAATATTAATATGAGGAAATGTATTTTATAAAGATATAAATTTATATCAAAAACATATATATATATATATAAACTAAATATAGTGTGATATATAAATTATATAAATACATTATTATCATGGAAAATTACAACTGTAAGTTAATAAGACATATAAATTAACAAGTGTAATCAATTTAAACATAGGTGTTCACAAGTGTCAAATTTCTTTTTTTATTTTATTTTATTTTTAAAGATAATAGAAATAAGGTATATAAACTACTCTAACTTCTCTCTCTCATTTCTTTTATTCTTCATTTCTAAAAATCAAAAGCCTATAAACTCTAAAACCAGAGCAAAGAAAAAAAAAACCTGAATTCATCTCAAACATAAATCAAAGCATTTCCAGTAATTCAAGATTAAATTCAAGATCAAAACATCAAAGCTCAACAACAACCTCAGTTTCAACCGAGAAAGATTTTAACTTCAATAACTTAAGCAAGTAAAGATTAAGCAGACTCAACGTAAAATAATTCAAAAACCATGTGGCAAAATCAGATCAAAGAACCTAGTTTTCAAATCCAAAATCAACTTCCAGGGTTTTATAAATGCTCTCTGTTCTTCTTTAAAAAGGTGAGTAAGATCTTTAAAAAAATATGGAATTTCACTTGTTGTGCTTGAAATAAAGTTTGTAAAGTGTTTGCAAGCATACAAATATATGTATAAAAATGCAAAGATGGGTGTGCATGTTAGTTACAGGCATAGTTGCCTCTGCTTGGTTACAGGTTTAAAAAACGTGTTAAAAATTCAAATGCTCTCTCTCAAATCCTTTTTAGGTTCCAAGATTCAAACAAAACATGTGTGTATAATCATGTAATTAATGTATTTTCTGGAAAATCAAGGAATACGGGAAAATTAATATATGTTGAAAATTCAATCTATATGATTTCTGGTTTCAAGTATATCATCTGAAACGTTTTCGAAAATGATAATTTTTAAAGGTGAAATCATGATTTTTAATCACATATTCATGAAGAATTGGCAAGTTGAACGATTTTGGGTTTATTGGAAAATTCTAATGATCGGAGTAATGACGGTTCTCGTGATCGAGGTTGGAGCTTGCTTGGTGGTCGGGAATCATCAGAAAAATGCTCGGTGAATTTATAATTCACCGAGTTAGTGTTATGACAAAGATTTAGGGTTTATGGCTAAATTTTTGATAAGGTCGGAATTCGACTAACTACAGCGTCGATGTTGTATCGGACTGGACCAGGACGACTGGAATCAATGCGTAGTTGTTCAGAGGTGCTCTAGAAGGCGTTGCATGGCCTCTGGTGGTCTGAGGCGGTGGGACAAGGCGATCTTTGGTGGTTCAGTTTTGTTCCAAGTTGAGTCAGGTTGCTTGTTTGCGAGTTCATCCCGTTTCAGGTTTCTAGGTGGTCTGGTGGTTAGGGCAGGTTGTCGCTGAATCGATAATGATCGGAGTTTGGATCGGGGGTGGCCAGAACTCTGGTGCACATGCACAAGTTAGTGGGTTGTGTCAGTAAGTAGGAGTGGGGAGAAAGGTTGTGGACTCGAAGTAGACCTCGGGGGAATGGGTTGCTTGCTCGAGATTTAGGTCGGGTATTCAGGAGTACGTATCATGTTTTAAAAACTTAAACAAAAAATTAAAGTTTTAAAAGAAAAATGGGGTGGCTCGGGGAAGTCTCGGGAAAACTAGGTCATAGCTCAGGGTGACACTTGGGGAGGTCTCGGGTTTGATATTAAATAGTTTTCAACTTTAAAACCAAATTCACATTTTAAAACATTTTTTAACTCATGCTTTTGAATAATTGTTTTGATTTAAGTTTGGTGTCAGTAAAGGATTTAGTGAATTACTTTAAGGTAATTAAGTTTAATTTATTAATTATGTGACATAAGTTAATTCTTAATTTATTTTAAGTAAATAATGTAATTAAAGAGTTAATTAAAATGAAATGTTTTTAAATTATTAATTAACCTCAATCTCTTAAGCTAATTTAGATGTTAATGTTAATTAATTACAAGGTTTGTTAATTAAAGATTTTAATGATAATTAAGTGAATAATTAAGACAAATGATTTATCTTTTAGTTAATTATTTAAATTTAAGTAATTAAAGATTAATTAATGACAGTAATTAAAAGATAACTACCTAAAGGACAATTACTTAATGATAATGATTAAAGAATAATTAATTAATGGATAATTAAAGGTTAATCAAACAATAATTAAGATTAATTAATAAATAATTAAGGTTAATTGATTAATAATTAAGGATTAATTATTTTATAATTAATCCTAATTAAACATTAATTAAGGATAATTAATAAAAGTAATTATGTGATTAATTAATTATAATCACACGATTAATTAATCTTGCTTTTAAATGATTGGATTATTATTAGATACCTTGGATTGGTTGATATATCTTATATGTAATTGTGATACTTGGTGATATGAATTGTTGTGAATTGATCTGCGATACCTGTGATACAAAACTGTGTGAATGTGAAAACTGTTGGCCTTTAAACGCCATATGAACTTCGATGTGACAGGGAGTCAGATTCCAAATGGTTATCCGAAACCCAAATCGAATCTTAATTGTGAATCTTTGTGACTTATGTATCCTCGTGTTTTAAAAATAAACGCTCATTATTGGATTAACTGAGAGAGGACTTTGTGTCATAAAACTTATTCCAAATTAATGATACAACAAATTGGAATGCATTTGAAGACGGTGGTGAAGACAGGGTATTTTCGAAAATGAAAGGATTATCTGTCGATTGTCTCCACACTGAGTTGCTTCGATATAGAGATCTCCATATGTGATGGGGAGTCTGGCCGGGAATGTGAGTAACCGTATTTGCAAGGGCTTCTTTGAAGTGCCTTCGGTTCCGTTCGAACCCAGAACGGACTTGTATGGTTGTATGTCTGGCATTACACTTTGAGATGTAAAGCTGATTTCTATCAAATACATTTCTGTTGGTGGCGGAGAATTTATTCTCTTAGCTTAACACCCTTCTCTGAGATGTATGAGCTCAAAGGTTATGTAGTTGATGGTTATTAGTGATATACTCCCAATTTGGTAGTGTGGCATGCTGAGTGCTGATCATTTGTTGATCGAAGCATGGCTTTTGTGAAAAGCGTAGCTTTGTGGACGAGACTTCGTCGAACCTCACAACCCAAAAATGGTCGAAACAGGAAGGATGCAGCAAGGTTATGGGGGTAGCGCCCCTTAGGGTATGTGCATTTCCTTTTGGATAAAAAGTGGTATCATGGTATGGAGCCTAGATAATTAACTTATGTGGTTTTTGGTTGTTGTTGTTGTTGTTGGGGCCTCGGATAAAGGTCGGTTACGACCAGGTGATGGCATACTCGTGTCAGTAGTTACCTAGTTATAGAGGTAACCTGGCCTAGTGTTGGCGGAGAGCTGGTTAAGTTCTCAGTGCATCACTCCAGAGGCGTACCCATTCGGAAAGGAAGTTCCTTAGCCTGACCATTGTTGGAAATCCAAACAAAACAATACAAGCCCTTTACGATTGCAGTTGTATAACCTTCCACCTGAGGTGGTAGCTATAGCGGGCATAATATAATGGTACCTATGCTAGCTAAGATTTATATTATACTTTCGAAATATTTTCACACTATTCACTAATAATAACATCAAAAGAGTTTTTTTGTATCAAGCATGTTAGACTATCATAAGGAGAAATCTTTCCCAAGTGTGTGATTACATTGTGTGTGCGGGGAGGCCTTATGGTAGTTTCATTTTCCAAAAGCATGAACGGATTTCTTTTTTAATTGTTTTTGTACAAACAACTGTTTTTGTTTACTCATACCAGTCCCATGACTGACCCAGAGTTTATTGCTCCCTTCCTAAACTCTGGGTGCCCATAATTTCCACACGGGCAGCCTAGAAGCAGGTTATCCGTGTTCTGGAGCTAGTTCAAGATATTAGATTTGGAGCTGGGAATCTTTGAAGTCTTTGGAAGATTTTAAAGTTTTTGAGCTTTTGGTTTTGGAACTCTTTTGGAAGCTTTTTGGTTTGGAGTTTTGAAGTTTGGAAGAAGGTGCTTATATTAGATCCTCGCTCTCTCTTTTTGGAAGCTTTGTTGGTGTTATTATGTTGTTTCGCTATGGTGTTATTATTTTGTTGTTGTATCATATACATTCTACTCTGATGATGGTGATCAATTGTTGTAATGATGTTGTATCTATGTTGTATCAGTGATGTTTATCAATGAAAATCATCTTTTATTTCCTTTGTATTGCATTCATCTAATGTTGTTATAAGCTCCACCGAACTGGAGTCCGATGTTTGAGTCTCCGACATTTGAATATAAGTGAGGTATTTGATATCTATTTTTAGACGCTGGATTTTGGGTCGTGACAATGTCTGTATGTCATCTGTATGCAATACTGAATCTGATCGCTTACTCGATCATACAATTTCACTTCTGAACTAGTATCGTCCACCCGACTTCCTAGTGCGGACTTAGATCTGGCTTCTTGATGAGAAACTGTCATTCTCCTTGCATAGTCGTAAACTATGATAGAGAATTTCTAGAATCAACCAAAAATCCATATCCAGGGTTCGCCGTCGAAAATCGAGTGAAAAATCCTAACTCGGATCGATACAACTATCTTGAAATTCTGTGCTCGATTCTGAATCGAATCACTATGCGAACAAAATAATATACATACATTCCATGTATTCATTCCAATTGATTATTATTTATATCAATTTTCTTTTCTTTTATTCACACTGATTTTCATTCCCTTATTCACAGTTACCATTTCACACTTCTTTTGTTAAAGCTTTATTCAAATTTTAACTGAGAATATTTTCTCCAATACCAATTTTGCTTACGAATTTCACACTTTATTTCTTAAATTCAATGTAAATATTCTATATACACCTTATATTTAATTTAATTTCACCACTTTGGTTTTATTTATACTTTTATTTAAATTGGATTTCCAATTCCATATGAATTCAATTTACCTTTCATTTATAAATATTGAATTCAATTCATTTCAAACCATATTTAATTTGTCATTTCTATAATTAGTTTCACTTACTAATTTTATTTTCAATACTTTGTATTATTTGGTCCAACTTGACAAATTTTCCATTTCACTTAATTTAACTCAATTCAAATATTTAGTTTTAATCCAAATTTTAAGCTTCGATAAGTTTTCCAACTTATTTACATTTCACACTATTTTAATTTTAACTTTTCTTTAAGTTAGATTTATTCTAACAATTTCAAATTTTATAAGTTACCAAACTCAATTATATTCCATGAATATTTTAAATAGGGTTCCAGAGTCTTTCCATTATTCCAAAATCATTTCTGAAATCAATTATATCCAAAATCAAACTATTTCAAAATCAAATTCAATTTCGCAAATATTCCCAATTCAAAACATTCGGGTAGCAATTCCTCACTTGGAAACTCGAAAATGAACACCGATGATGTCGCGATCATCATCGGAATTATTTTCCAACGACCGAAAAGCGTTTAGTGCTTTTATCACTTCAAAAACATTTCCAAAAATTTTAAATTCCAAACTCCACCAGATTTCATATCAAAAAATATATTTCTAAATTTTTTTTCCAAAACCTTTGAAAATCATTTTCAACTCAAAAAAGGGATTCAAATTTCACAAATTTCCAAATCAAATCCTTTCAAAAACATTTTCAAATATTTCTTTGGAATTCTATCTCAAATTAGAAATCACATTTACAATTTATATTTACAAATCACATTTGTATATGAATTTATTTCTTAGCTTTTAGTTATGATTTCAATTCCTATTTTAAATTTCTTCGTAACAATGATAATAGTTTAATATTATCATTTCCTAACAATCAAGCAACCATATACTATAATAATTTATGGAAAATTATTTCTTTTATATACAAAAATAATTTGGGTAAAATTATTTCATTTACCCTATTTTAAAACGACACTGTGTCGGTTTATCTTATTTAATAGTTTAAAAACTCCTATTGATACAGTTGGCCAAACTATACCGACTAGAATCTATAAACAATCAACCGATAAGTCAACACGATATAAAAACAATTTTTTTATATTCACTAAAAAATACCCGCTCGTATCTATTAGTACACTCAAACTCATTCTAGAGTACTACTGACTCTATCTCTAATGAGTAATTTCCCCACTAGAGCCATGGTTATAGCTTAACCAATTGCTCTGATACCACTCTGTAACGACCCGATTTTTCGACATCCCAAAGTCGACATCAATACGTACACTATATTAAATGCCGAACAATCGAATGCCGGAAAACTGAATTGTTAGGGTTAAAGAAGAAGAAGATAGAAGAAGAAACGGGAACAATATCAGAATCTCACATTCGCAGTGGAACGATATATAATAGATAAATGAATAACCTTTAAACAAAAGAACTATATCAGTTTATACATTATGTCATCAGAGTATTACAACAACAAAACATGACACTGGCATTTATGACAACTGAATTTACATCAACCCATACGCAGTGGATAATACATAATATAAGTGATACGTCTCGCCATCTAACTTGTCTCCTGATCTCCACAGCATATCTTCCTGACTTCGCTCCAGAACAACTGCTAACCTGACTCTAGCCTGCCCGTGTGGAAAATTATGGGCACCTAGAGTTTAGAAAGGGAATAATAAACTCCAGGTCAGTCATGGGACTGGTGTGAGATCCAAAAACAGTTATTTTCACAAAAGAAAAGGAAAAGAAATCCATTAGGATTTTGAAAAATGAAACTACCATGAGGCCTCCTGCCACACACACAATGCAATCGCACACTTGGAGGAGATTTCTCCTTATGATAGTCAAACATGCTTGATACGAAAAATCTTTTTGATATTATTATTAGTTCATAGTGTGGAAAACAATTTGAAAGTATAATATTAATCTTACCCAGCATAGGTACCATTATATTGTGCCCACTATAGCTGCCACCTGAGGTGGCAGGTTATACAACTGCAATCGTAAAGGGCTTGTATTGTTTTGTTTGGATTTCCAACAAATGGTCAAGGCTAAGGAACTTCCTTCACCGAATGGGTACGCCTCTGGAAGGATGCCCCGAGAACCTAATCGGATCTCTACCAACATAAGGCCGGGTTACCTCTGTAACTAGGTAACTAACTGTCACGAGTATGCCACACCCCGGCCTAGACCGACCTTTTTCGAGGCGCCTTAACAACCAACAACCATATAAATAAATAATCTGGGCTCCATACCAAAATACCACTTTTTTATCCACACAAGTTAAATATCTGGGCTCCATACCAGATACCACTTTTTATCAAAAAGGAAATGCACATACCGTGTGGGGCGCGTCCCCCATGACCTTGCTGCATCTTTTCCCATTTCAACCATTTCCGAGGTATGAGGTTTGACGAAGTCTGCTCCACAAAGCTATGCTTTTCACAAAAGCCATGCTTCGATCGACAAATGATCAACACTTAGCATGCCACCTTACCAAATTGGGAATATATCACTAGTAACCATCAACTACATAACCTGTGGGCTCGTACGCCTTGGAGAAGGGTGTTAAGCTAAGAGAATAAATGCTCCGCCACCAACAAAAATGTATTTGATAGAAACCAGCTTTAATGACCCGTAAAATTTTAATAATTTTGACCCGTAAAATTTTAATAATTTTGAATGGTTTTATTTACATATTTGATTGAATTTTTGTATTTTATTCATCTTATTTAAAACTTTGGTGTTTGATTACTTAAAAATTTGAATTTGAGAAATTTCTTGAATTGATTACAAATCATTTGCCCAAATTGTAATAAATATAAACAATTTCTGTAATTTTGATTTTGGGTTAAAGTTTAACTTTAATTTAAATTTTAAATTTTAACTTCCAAATCTTTTATTTAAACTGTATATATTTGTACAACATTTGTTTCAATTTTGTTTCTTTTAAATTGATTATATACTTTTAAATTAAGTAATAAATAATGTGTAAAAAAAATTATTCGTTTCTTTTATACGTATATACATCTGTTTTCTTAGTAAAGTAATAAACAAATCAAATGGATGTAACAAATCTGATTTTAAATTAAGAAATAAATAATGTGTAAATAGCTATTTAATTATACGTTTTATTTGGTACGTTTTATATCCATTCTTGTTTAAATTATTTGGCGTTATATGAATGATACGTTATCTTCTTAAATATACTTTAACATATATTTTACTAAATAAATACGAAACAAATAAATTCAAAGTATGCTACTTTGTTATAAATTTTGGGCAAACGTTTTGATTTAATTATTGCCTCTCTAATGCGCACACTTTTGATTTCTTACCTTAGCTGTTAAAATCATCAGCCGTGCATTTCAAAAGGAATGAAAAATCTTGCCTTACACCTCACGTGTAAATTATTTCATCTCTTTTACACTTGCCTTTTGCTTATTTG
Source organism: Allium cepa (assembly GCA_030765085.1). Taxonomy (NCBI): domain Eukaryota; kingdom Viridiplantae; phylum Streptophyta; class Magnoliopsida; order Asparagales; family Amaryllidaceae; genus Allium; species Allium cepa. Next base: position 622,827,009 of record CM060938.1, on the reverse strand, counting down.
TATTTAATAGGAATGAAATCCTATAATTCCCCTACCATTTCAAATCATTTATTTCTTGCCCTTCATACACCAAATCAACGCAAGCCTATGTTAAATAAAAAAACCCATGTACACAATTTCATCCGCATCCCAAATTGCCTTCATCTTCTCGCATATGCTTCTTCCTGAAGGTAATGGCCGCACATATTGTTTTTTTGTTGTTTTTCTTTGTATTTTCTTGTTCTTTTTTTTAAGTTTAAAGACTGTTGATAGTAAAATATATATATTACTGTTTAAGTATAAAGTTTCCCACAGCTTTCAAAATTACTTCATATGGTTTACCTTTCCTACAACTCTTTTATTACATTTTTATATATAAAGTATACAGTTATATATTAGCTGTTTTACATTTTTTGGGTAGCTTGTTATATATATACATTGGGTTTTAGTCTTTGATTCCTTTTTTTATATATAACTTACAAATATATTGGTCCCAATACACATGTTTAATGAATACTGATTTTAATATATAGAGATTTTGATTTTTAAAATGTAATTTAAACATTAATTTTAATATATATATATATATATATCTTTTACTTTAATTGTTTAAATTTTTTATATTTTTGTTTTGTTGATTTCGGTTATTAATGGTATGTTATTATACATTATATTATACCAATTATGTTCTGATGTTTATATGTGTGTATTCTTATAAAGCAGGCAATACAAGTTATTTTGGTTACTAATATGTATTTTCATATTATTATGTTAGTTTATATTATACTTGGTATTACTAGCTATAGTTATATTTATAGTTTGATTGCATAAGTTAAGTATATATATGTGCCCTCTATTGTACAGTTTTAAAGTTTATAAAATTTTTAAAGTTGTTTATATACTAGTTTGTTCGTTTTAAAGATTATATTATACTAGTCTCTGTTTTTTTAGGTTATGCTATACAATAGTTATATATATTATTTTATATAAACTGATACTTATATGTTGTATAGTATATAAAATTTAATAATGAAAGTTTTGTTAACTGTATGTGATAATATAGGTGAAGTAAATTTTGTGTTACTGTATTGGTATTTTGTTTACAATATAATGAAATATGTTAATATAGATATTTTAATTACTTACATTTTTAAAGCATATAATATAGTGTATTTGTTCGTATAACATACAATGTATTAGTTTTGGTAACATACATGTTTAATACTGAATAATTTGATATGTAAATTAGTTATATATTGTTGCCTATCTGTTTATATATATGAGTATCGTTTTAAAATAGAATGTATATAAATATATATGTAGTTTATATAAGATTTTGTGTATGTTAAATATATACATGTAATATGTTGTTTATCGTTATGAGTATGTATATTCATTTATTTCAAATTTTACTATGTAAATATATATTGTTTTGTATGTGATTTTATTTAAAAGCAATGATTTTGAAATACATATATATTTAATTTAATATGTGTTTAAATTAATATTGATTTGAAATTAATAATAATAATGCAACGTACATTTCATTTCTGTCTCTATCAAGATTGATTCTGATTTGTTCTCACCAATTTTCTCGTTAATCAGCTTGTTCGTCGTGCCTGTTTTCTTCATCGAATCGTGTCTATCTAGCGTTGCTTTGGAATTCGTAACTCAACTTCATTGTCTATTCTCTCTAGCATCGAAAGGTGAGCAATCACTCACGATTAATGTTCTTTTATTTATTAAATTTGATTTCAATTGGAACGACAATTGAAATATGTTGCTAAAATTTAACTGTTAATTGTTTAATTTGTTATATATATGATATGCATTTATATGTAATTGTTCACCTATGGGATATGACACCATATCCTGTTATTCATATTATATCGTTATTGATGATATATGCCTGTTATTATTATTGTCATATCTGTTATCACTCTGCAAGTTTCCTGTTAGTATATAATTCACTATGGGTTGAAATGATACATACCCGAACGGACTTTAGAATAGGAGAATTTCGTTATGGGTTAAAATGATAGACCCAAGTGATTTTCATTAGAATTGAATTTGGGATTGCGGGTGGAAATGATATCTACCCATATATATTTAAATTACAAATTGAAATGATAAATATCTGTGTCACTTGACCATAGGATAGGAAATTATATACAAACACCATTGGTATATATATATATATTTTAAAAATGATTTCTATGATTTTGAAAGGGAATATATATATGGTTTTATTAATATTGGAAATATCTTTAAGTTTTTTTATAATTAACTTTAATCTAATAAAGTTTTATTTAATTAATATAATATGTCTAAGTATTATATCTTTGAACAAATTTTCAAGGACTTGTATAAGTTAAGGAAGATAAAGTTGAATTAAGTAAATTTGTATCTAGTTAAGAATTCTACTTAATTAAATCGATTTGAACTTTTGAATTTGAAGTTTAAGATTTGATTTTATAAGTTGATTTTTTTTTATTTAAAGTGATTAAATGATATTTCAAGTTTAAACAAATTGGAAGTAATATTTAATCTAAGGGTAAATTAAGGTTATTTAATAATACTGAGTTTATTAAGTGAATATTTCAAGACTAAAAAAATATGAGGTTAAATAGAGATCTGTAGAAAACTGTTAAATTTAACTTCGAAATGCTGAATATTAAAGCTTTGAAATATGCTGAAAATTAAATGGTAAAATTGTGATTCAGAGTTGTATTCGAATTCAATATAATTTGAATTTGTTATTTAGAAAAATGAATTGAATGGAAATTGATAAATTGAGATTGAATTAATTTGAGTGGGAAAGTCGAGTTCATTTTTGAGGAAACCGCAAATACCTTATTTTATAAATTATTTAATATATACATACCATTTTGGGAAATAGATCTATTTGAAATGGAAATGATATTTTTGGTTTTGAAGTATGAATTTATTTGAAATGACCACGGTGTTATAGTGTATATTTCTACATTGTAGATAGTTCCATAGATCCTTAGAGGATGGTTATCCCAAACATCCTTTTTAAGTTAATTATATTTCAGTTGATATTTCACTTGAGTTGGATTTATTGATATAAGAATATTAATCTTGACTTGAGTGTTTCATGTTTTGCTTTACGCTCGGGTCAGACTGAGTGATACAGCATTCGAGACTCGCCTTTGGAGTTTGGAGCTTCGTTTGGAGATCCAACTATCGATTCATCTTTCAGGTTTTCCAGTCGATTGGTTCAGAGAGGTCATCGATTCATATTGGAGACTTCACTGTAGTTGAGATATTCCGTTATATTTTATTTCTAACTCTGATGTTTGTATAGTAGCTTCATGGACTACTATTTATTTATTCCGCTGCGTATTATTGGATTACTCTACGTCTATGATTCTGCGATTGATTTATTTACTGCATATGTTCAGTTTTGCCAAATTTTAAATTAACAGTATGGTATTTTGAGCAATTCAAGTCCGACATGTGTGGATGCGAATGGTGGAAAATATCGGGTCGTTACACAAGCTTTACATCTCAAAGTGTAACGTCAGACATACATCCATACAAGTCCATTCCGGGTTCGAACGGAACCGAAGGCACTTCCTCCAATTAAGGAAAGAAGTCCTTGCAAATTTGAATATACACTAATCACGTTCGGACTCCCTATCACATAAGGTGATAAAATCTCTGAATCGAAGCAACTCGGTGCAGAGACATTCGACAGGTAGTCCTTTCGTTTTCGAAAAATACCCAGTCTTCAACACCATCTTCAAATGCAATCCCATTTCGTCGTATCGTTTATTCGGAATGGGTTTTATGACATAAAGTCCTCTCCCGGCTTAACCGAATAATGAGCGCTTATTTTTAAAAACAAATACATGTGCCGTTTCAAAGGCCTATACTGATAGTCGGTTATTTAACTATCAAACAACATTCACAACAACCATCAAGCCTCAATAATTTCACAAATTGTTTATACTAATAGTCGGTTATTTAACTATTAAATAATATTCACAACAACCATCAAATTTAAATAATTTTCCCCAAATTATTCATTTTTAAAATATATTGGCAAGATATATTTTCACACTTCAACCCTTTGAAAACAATTTTCAAATCACTTTCAATTTGCAGAATAAATTTCCAATATTATTTAGTTTCACTGAAAATTTGCCGAGTCCGAATACTTTTAAAATTATTTAAATCACTTATCCAAAAATATACTTGGAAACATTTAAAATGAAAACTATTTTTAAACACTTTATTTTAAAATATTAGACATGATTATTTTTCTTGTAATATCTCATATAAAACTTAAGCCCAAAACAAATTTTTAAAAATAAATTGTTAGATAAAGTGTAACTATTTAAATAACCATTTTCTAAATCAAATATCAATTAAATCTTTAAAATAATCACTTCTATTATTAACTTAATAAATATTTACTTTTAAAATTTCAAAAACAATTTAAGAAAATAATCTCTCCAAAAACATTCTTTTTTAAAATCAATTTAGAACTTTTAATTTATATTTAAAAGCACTTTGAAAACATACTCGGCTTTCCAGAGAAAACACACTTTCCATTTACATCTTTAAAAATAAATTACTATTTATTTTTAAAACAAATTACCCATTCCATTATAAATTCCATTGTGAATTTAAATTTCCAAATATCCACTGATATATAATTTTTCAAATCGATTTCCAAAGTTTACTTTCAAACACCAAAACAATTTCCAAATCGATTTCCCAAAAAGTTATTTTCAAACACCAAATAAATTTCCAAATCGATTTTCCAAAAATTTAATTTCAATCACCAAATCAATTTCCAAATCAATTCCAAAAATTTATTTTCAAACACCAAATCAATTTCCAAATTGATTTCAAATTTTTACTTCGTTTAAAAAATGCCCCTTTTACTTATCCAAATTTATTTCAAAAACCCATTAATCCAATATTCACACTTTTATTTAGAATTTAAAATCTGAATTAACACAAATTCTTCAACTTTTAAACAATACTACTGTAACGACCCATAAATTTCCGATAATTAAAATAGCTAATTTAACAAGATTTCGTGATTTAATGTTAGAAAAAAAATTGTAATTCGTTTGGAATAATAATAAATGGAATGAGTTGCAACAATAATTATCCAAGTAATGAAAAATAATGCTACTTAGTGAATGCCTTTGAAATCAATAGTTGAATAGGATGATAAAAGTTGAATTCATTGGGTATAATAGAGTAATTGATTGATAAGTAAAATCTATTTAAAAATCAAATATTGAATATTGAACAGGTAAATTGTTTAAATTAAATATTTAAAACTTCTTGAATAATTGAATAACTGTAAAATAAAAATAGTGTTCTAAATTGTGAATTGGTTTTAAAAGTTGATTCTTATAAGTTCAATTTCAATATTTCAAAAGATAATGGATTATTGGATAATCGAAATTGTTTAAATTAAATATTTGGAAATTATTGAATAATTTAATAATGGAAATTGAATAACCGTATGATGGAAATAGTTGTTCTATAATTTTAATTCGTTTCAAAAGTTAAATTTTAAGTTCGTTTCGAATATTTCAAAAGATAGTGATTTAAGAATAATCAAATTTGTTTAAATTTAATATTACAAATGTTTGAATAATTAAATTCCGAATTCGATATGATTAATTTGATATTGAAATTTAATATATGAAAATAGAGTGAAAAATTGAAATTTGATTTAATATGAATCAAATTGGTTTCCAAAGTGAATGTAAGTTATATTGGGATTATGATAGAGTTAATAAGATTTAAAAATTGGAATTTATTGGATAATTGAATAACGGGTTTAATATGATTAAAAATGATTTGTAAAATTTTATTTTATCATATTAAAGTTAGAATGATGTTGTAGAACTTTTAAAATCGAATTTAAAGTAAATTTGTGAAAATTGAATATTTTAATATTTAATTGACGAGTTAAAATAGCCTTTTTTCAAACAGTCTCGGATTTTGACGAAATCAGTTTCATCGGATCCGCAACGTGATATTGTTGTAAGATTTCAAATTTCGTGTCAATCGGATTTACCGTTTGTCCGGGGCGAGCCAAAACGCATAGATATTCGTTTAATCGGTTTAATTTAAATTTGATCGTTTATTTCCGTAACTCGCACATACAATCGAATTAGGAATTGAAACCTTTTCCATTGTGTCCGGAATAGAGGTATAACATTATAAACACCTAGCGGTACGTCTTGATAGTGGTTCGAGATTTCGAGTTGCGTAGATCGAGGTATTTTGAAATTTAAATAAATATTTTAATTAGTCAATCTCCCTTTCAGCTGCTATCCCATCTTTTCACTGTACCTTTGACCCATTCAAACACGCAATAGCCTCTTCTTCCCTTTTTAATAACTGCACACGCAAGTCACAGTAAAGAAAATCCAAGCTTCAAAAGAAAAATTATCTCTCCTTAAATACTTGTTAAAAAAATCTCCGACTAGTTTTAAAAACCCTATTTCATCGAGTGCTTCAATTTGATATGCCCGTTGCTGGGTGAGGCAACTATTGGAGTCTAGGCCGTTCATAGGCGTGAACTAGGGTTGGAAATCGTGGAGGATATAGGCCTCGATTCGCGAAACGGAGCTTTGATTTGAACTCGTCGTCGAAGATAGCATCTCGGAGCAAGTTTTGGTGGTGTGCGGCTATGGTTTGGGACGCACGACATTTCGCGTTGTGCGTGAGCTGGCTCCAGGTCGCGATTTTCTAGGGGTGGCCGAGCTTGGGGATTTTGGTATGGTCGAGTCGAGCACGCGGAGAGAAGGAGTTTGGCGAAGGCGGCATGTCGAACGGAGTACCGGAGCTCCGTATCACTGGAGTTTGATGCACGACAATGGTGGGTTGTGCATTTTGTTCACGTACAGGATTTTGCTTTGGGGAAGATGGAGTTAGTGGGCTGGGCCTAAATTGCTTTGGGTATGAATTCATTTAAATATAATATAAAGTGTTTTATAAAATTCAAATGTCGATAACTTATAAAATGTATAACTCTCACATGCGAGGTCGGATTCGGACGAAACTTTTTGTGTTGCAATCGTTTTGTCGAGCACTACGCTATGGAGCTAGATTGGAATCGTTTGGAGCTAGAGAAAATTTTGGATTAAATCGAACGTCGTTCGATTTGATTTAAAATCGTAAAAATCAAGGTGAGTGTTTTATAACTCTCACAACGTACTAAATATCTTTATGCTAGTAAAATTGGATATTATGAAGTGTTATGATTTTTATTTGTCGTTGTTTGATAAATTTAATTGCCATATAGATTGTCGTTTGAATTAACTGTTGGAATTAAATTGATAGTTAAATTTAAATTGAATTGCGTGGAATTAAATTGATAGTTAAATTTAAATTGAATTGCGATTAAATTACCTGACATTGATAACTATGAAACTGCCATGAATTGTATTGTCTATTGGATGATGTATTTTGATGGATGTTATTGGTTGATATTTAAATGTTTGGATGTTTATTTGCTTATATATACTGTTATGCATACATATGACACTATGATTTGATTTAAGTAATATATATTCATCCGTGACATTTAATTGAAATAAATAATTATTTGGCCATAGGATAGAAAATTATATACGGACACCGAATTGGCTAAATTAATAATTTTTGAAAGCGTCGATTTGAAATTTATTTAAATGTTTTGATTTAAAAGTGATAAATAGAAATCAATTTATAGAAATCGAATTTATCGAAAAATTGAGTTTGGAATGTTGAAATAAAATTTTGGTCAAAAGAAATTGTTGAATAAATTTAAGTGGAGACTTTGAGATTTAAAATTTGGATATGATTGAATTTCGGAAATTTATTTGTTTTAAAGATTGAACATTAAATTTGAGCTTTGAATATTACTAAGTAAAATTGACATAAAAATGATATTTTGTAATGAGCTTGGAATTGAATCATATTTGAAATTTGGATTTAAATTTGAATATTGAAGGATAATTTTGTTAAGTGTTATAAATTGATATTTTGAAAATCCAGCTCTAAATCGATATAAATTGAAATTGAATTAATTGAAAGTGAATATAAAATTGAATAAATTTGAAGTCAAAGTTGACATTGATTTGAATTGAAATCGAAATTGAATCGGTAGAATGGAAATTGAAATTGATTTGAATTGGAAGTTATAAATTGAAATGGATTGGTTTTGAAGCTGTTTTATTTTGTTTTCCAAATTACTCGACTATATAAACTATTTTTGAATACTTAAACTATTTTAATCTATTTTAAATCTACTTAACCCAATTTAAATTATTTTAAACTAATTTATCTATTCCAAATCCATTTTAAGATTTTAAGTATTTTAACTATTTTAATTATTTAAAACTACTTTTAAACTACTTAAAACTATTTTCTAAAATTCTAAGCTGGTCAATAAGGTGAAGTGTTTATGTTTAAATCTTGAATTTAAATACGAATTGGGTTAAATGAAGTTGCAACCTAAATTGAAATCCGAATTGATTTTGAAATCGAAATAAGATATTGAGACGAAAAATGATTTTTGAAACGGAATCTGACATTTTAATAGATACGATGATTTTTGAAATGGATTTGATTTTTGAAGCGAATATGATATTTTGATATCAATTATGAATCGATTTGAAATGTAAAAGAGCCAACGGTGTAATAATATGTAGTTATTAAAGAGACCGGGATCGGATATGGACATACTCTTTGTCGATACCGAAAACCACTTTATTAACTATTATACGCGGAGTGTTGATCCAGAATGAAGTCGATGGTTTAGTGAATGCGTTGATTGAAGAAAGAGAACGATATTGGATGACCCCGGACATGACTAAAAAAAGAGCCGCGCCGGGCCATTGAGGTTCGTCACCTCTAGCGGACACACTTCTTCGATACCATATCTATTACATTTGCGATGCGATTTGGTTGCACCCCTTGATTTGGGAGTGTTGTTTCGCGGTGTTGGGGTAGCTGCTGACTATGCTCAACATCAGTCCGGATCACGCAACTACTAGTATCCTAGTTGGTATCGCCTCATGTACCTTGTCATACTGATTATCCTATTCGCGACCACTACGTTTTGTTTTGTGTTACACCTATGGGGGTACCCTCTGATAACCACCAGTTTACGGTGGGGATTTGTAACAACCCGCATATTTATTGATTTTTATATTTAAATATTTTATTTAAATATTTTATCGTTAATCGAATTTTGGTCCGAAGCTACTTTTTGCAAACGGTCAAATTAGGACTCGAGACCACTTCCATTGAGTTCGAAACGTCGTTTGCAATCTTCTAAGTATAAACATTGATATGTTTGGGGTTAGTGGAATTTCACCACTTAAGTCGCTCGCCTCTTAAGTCGCTAGGTCGCGTGCCTTTAGGTCGCGTTTCTTTATTAGGTCGCGTGTCTTTGTTAGGTCGCTGACCTTCTTAACTCGCATGACCTAACCCCTAGGTCGTTGGGCCTCGTTTCTACTTAGGTCGCTGCTTCTTATAGGTCGCTCGGCTCCTTAATTTCTTTAGGTCGTTTGAGTGTTAGGTCGCGAACCCATTTTAGGTCGCATGACCTTTACCCTTTAGGTCGCTGGACCACTAGGTCGTGCCCCTTGGACCCCTAGGTCGCAACCATTAGGTCGCTCGACCCTATCCCTCTTAGGTCGTTAGACCTCATTTTGTCTTCACTATGTCGTACCGTTTTGGACGGGGCGCTGCCCCGCACCCTGCCAGGGGCGCTGCCCCCTGGACCCCCGCGACCTGACCGGGCAGGTCGAACCCCGTAAGCAGTGGCGTTGCCCCCGCACCCCCACCTTGGGGGGTTGCCACCCCCCCTGGACCCCCCCTCCGTAGGGGATATTATTTGAAAAACATTGAGCTGATTTCCTTGGATTTTATTCACATCTCCGTATGCGATTTTTGTGACTGATTGTTTCTATAATTGCTTCTGTGTTTTGTCACTTTATAATATAAAGGTTTCAATACTAGTAGTAAATATCAAAACTCTTTTAACAAACAATTTCAACTCTATTTTCAATAACAAAGCTCTTTTCTTAAACCGTTTTCCAATCTATTAGTATATACAAGCCTTTACCTCACTCGGATGAGAAATCTAATTAAACGACTTAGTAAAACAAGTGGTATGAAAACGCTTGCGTTCACTTCGTCGGTTAATCCTTGGACTTGTTCGATTGAACCTCTTGTGACAATTTTATTAGTGAAGATTTACAGTTTGTTCGTAAATATTTAAGTTAAGCAAGTGGTTATGGGACATGAAGCTAAACTTCTATATTTACTAGTTTAGTGTGATTTACACTTCTCGTTGATCTTGAGGATCGCTTTATGAATTAGACTAGCAATTGCGCGATGTCTCTTTCATTGCAAGGTTAGACTAGACACCACTTGTGTGATTCTATTCACACATACCTTTCTGCTTTTTGGTTAGTCTTGACCTCAATCTGTGTGATTCCATTCACACATGCGGGGTAGCTTCCCTTGGTCTTCGGACCGTCATGTGATAGGCCTCTTTCCCTTTTTATGATTTCTGGATTTCTTGTGTTGATTTCTGGAATTTATCTCTTTGACTTGTCATGAGTACAAGTTTAGGGTATGATGCCCTCTTTGAATCTTTGAGAAGATTCTTGTGATATTGATTTATCTCTTATCGGTTGATCTCCTGTTGATCATTATTTGCATACTTATAGTAGTATGTCAGTATGGATATTTTATGTTTATGCCATATCTTTTATTCTATATCATGTCATCTGATATTTATAGCTAGACTGATCCGTTTATTATTTTCTTATAAATAATACTCGAGTCAGACCGAGATGTTACAGGTGCTACTGCTTGACTCCTCCCCCAGTGATTCACTACTCAGACTTTTGGCTACTTGTTTAGATTAGCAGCTTTTGTTGTTTACACTTGAGATATAGACTCATAGTTGTATTCTTTTGTATAGCACGCGTTGCTATTCTTTTGTATTATCGTGGATCTTTTTAGACCACTACTCTGATGTACACTTTTATGTGATATATATTCATATCTCTTTCCGCCTTTGTGATATGGATATCTGTGATTGATTCGCATGTTATGCTTACTTCTATATTTGTTTCCGAAGATTATTTTATAGCCACCGTGTGATAAGAAATTACATGGATGGTCGCTCCTCAACAGCCTTATTCTCCGCGCTAGTTGACAGCACTACACTGTAGTGTTCTTGGCTAGCGTGGGTATAGAGGTGGGGCGTCACAGGATTACGGTGCTGTATAGACTATGGCATAATAAAAATGTGTTAAGGGGGATTATGGTAACGCCTTAACGCTATTTTGATACTTTATATTACTGATAGGAATTATCTACTTAGCGTACATTACTACATAGTAGATAGTTTAACGGATCCTTAAGAGATGGAAAATCCCGTGACATCTCTTGAGTTATTGCACGCACATTGACACTGGATATGAGATGTCAAACCCCGTAAACATATCTGATGCCGTTACACTCATATTTATTTACGATTGATTTAAATTTCATAAGGATATTATAGTCCTGAATCGAGTGTTTTGTCTTTTCATTACGCTCGGGTCAGTCCTGAGTTTTTCAGATTTTCGAAGATCTATTCTGGAGGATGAAGACGAAGATTTGGTATACTATTACTATTATTACCCTTGCATCATGCTATCTGCTGCATTATTTTAATTGTTCTGTTGTATATATATAACTCTGATAAATGCTGTATAAATAATTGTCAATGTATAGTAAACAACTTCATGAACCGTTTAATTGACTATTATATTTTATCGTTCCGCTGCGAGATTCTGTGTTGTTTCATTCCCTTTATTTCTCTTTCTTTTCTTTTCTTATTTACCCAATAACCATCTGCCCTTTTGAATGGTTTGGAATCGACATGTGTATTTGATCGTCGATTTAAACTGTCCAAAAAGGCGGGTCGTTACAACTACTCAAAATCCATTTATTTTTATTTCTTAAAATCTTTTTCCCTTACTTAGAATCTATTCTATAAGTTTTCAGAAATCAACCTTTATCTTTTCCCAAATTCCTTCTTTTAAATTTATCCAATTCTCTTAAATAAATTTACTCAAAATTTTCTACTTTAATTTCCAAAAATCTAATTGTTATATTTCTGGTATCCTATGGCTACTTTAATTTCCAAAAATCTAATTGTTATATTTCTGGTATCCTATGATACCAAAAATATATTCGGCCAAACTATAGCCTTCAATAAATTTCAATCACCAATATAATCATTCACAGATTATCAATAATCACACCACAACATATAAAATAAGTTCAACAATTTGAAGAATCCAGTTGGATCCCTCCAACCTGTTTCCCTGCATCCACAGACGTTAGCACAATAATTAAATACCAATTCTACTTCGAGGTGGAATATCGTGGTATATGGGATTATATCATATCATCTGCTATTATGCGACACATAGGGTCTCATCCGCTATATAATGCGGGAAATCAATCACTCCAATATATATATATATATATATATATATATATATATATAATATCACCCAATAGATAGATTATCAAATTCATCCAAGCACGTTTAATAATTTAAATTTAACTATTTAAATTAAACAAATCAATTCGATTTAGTGAGAAGATATCACCTTTAACTTTGCATGCATCCCATTTCCAATCCGGCTTGATTCCCCATGATTTTCGCCTTGTATAAATATTATATGATTCTATTAATATTTGGACTAATCGAATAATTAATTTCCATTTAATAGATTAATTAACTAATGATTTATTTTAAATAACTTTATTTAAATAGATTCCCCTTAAATAATTTTGGTAACATTTAATTCAATAAGTTAATCGCTAGCATTATTCTAAAGTTAAAAAGTAGGTTAAATATGTGTATATTTGTATTTACCTTCCTTTGAAAAATATAGATATTTTTTTATAGATAATTCATATATATATAATTTAACTCCTTCTGTCTATATTTTTTTATACTTAAAAATCGAAACTGAAGAATAAAATAAACTTTGAAATTGCTCAATAACTTACTGCTATAAGACGAACCCAGATCACACACTTCCAACCTAACCCAACTCTACCTCGCCGACACTCGAGCTTCCACTTTCGTCGCCAACGACGACCACTCGCAACCTTCTACCTCGCGCGTGCATATGACATCGAGACCACCCTAATTCTACGATTCGACCAAGCCTCAAATGTCGTCGAACTACATCGCGAAGGAATTCGATCGCCTGCAGACGCCAGGCACTGGCGGCCATGCGATTCATCTCGAACGAGGTTTTGTTCGAAGTAAGAATTTGGCTAGCGGCTCCAGCTTGAACACGTTGCCATTCTTCTATCTTTTATTTGAATTTGATTTTTGTTGACTTGGGTCAAATATATTAGGAATTGAACGAAAGAGGGGGCAATTTCTTATTAGCAGCCATTTTTATTTTTATTTTGCTCTGTGATTTAATTCGTTTTTAAAGAGGCTTCGGCCATTAAAATTTTGAATTTGATTAGAAGATTGTAATCCAAAAATGAAGAAGCTCAGCAATTTCTTCGGCCAAATATTTACAAAGAAGACGCGTGTTAAAAATAGATGAACACGTGTTTGAAATTCTTCAATGTGTCTTCAAAGATATGTTGTAATATTAAATGCAAAAATATTATATTTTAAATTCAAATTCAAATTTAAATCGTCTCGATTCCACAACACAAAATCTCGATCTCCAATAGAGGCGTACCGCTAGGCGTTTATAATGTTATACGCTTATTCCGAACACGAGGGAAAGGGTTTCAAGTCCAAATTCGATCGTATGGAGAAGATAGCTTTTTGGACCCAATTATTAAATTGAATTTTCGATATAAATTTCAGCGCGTTTATCAACCGTACGGTCACACAATCACTCCAAACATAACAAAAATTTAAGTCCGATAATAATACACTATTACAGATCTAATGAAATTGGTTTCGTCGAATTCCGAGACTATGCAACGGAAGGCTATTTTTAAATATCAATTTAAACGATATATTTTCAAAACTGAACAAACACTTTAAATTCCAATTTTTAACACTTCTATTATCCTTAGTATTATCAATATAAATTTTCTAATCCATCAAAATATTTTTAACCAGCTCAAAACTGAAGATACAATATTTTACCCAATTTTCAATAATTAAATTTAATTGCCAAAAAAAGAGATATTTTTGAAATTCAAGTTAAACCAACTTTAAAATATTTAAAATCAATTAAATATTTCAATTTCAAATGTTCAAAAATTTTGGGTCGTCATAGCAATGAGTATCTCAGGAAAATCAAGCCATGTGATTGAAATTAGGGTTGAGGTTAGAATAGATGAAGCCGAAGTTTCAAATTCGAAGAGATTTGTGATGGTATTAGGTGGAATGACCAAGGATGACATGGGTAAATCCGGCCAATCAAGCGGCACAATTCAGGAACGAATTATTAGGGTTAAGCAGAAGAGAATGGTTTTGAAATGATGTTGTTAGGGATGTGAGAAAAAAAACTTGAGATGTTTGGGTTCAATGATACATGTAGCCATTCTAAAATAGTTTTCGCACAAAAATTGGAGGAGGGCTGAGAGCCAAGAAAAAAAAACTCAGTGAGTGCATATTAGTTGGAAACCTACTCCTGAAGACTAAAGATGCTCCATTTTCCTACTCGAAGAGTAGTAGGATGTCATAGCCCCAATTTAAGTTAGGGTTTGAGAGAAAAAGTGGTAGGGGTAGATAAAAATAAACGGCAGATATAAGCAAAAAGGTAAAAACGCGGCTGTTCATTTCCTAAAATTGGTGGAGGCTTGTGCGCTCTTGAAATTAAACTCAATAATAATATAATAGTATAGATATTAAATTATACTACAAGCAATAATCTGTAACGGCAAGATATTTCATTTATTATTTTGGAATAGTGTAAAATAAAGTGGTTTCTCTATTTTACAGTAATTCTTTTTAGCTTTCTTTTAATCTCGCAGTTACATTTATTGTGGTCTTTTTAAATATTAAATTATAAAAATGTATCCTATTTTCTAAACTTACCAATTAATCTATTAGTTACTCCCAAATAAAGTTATTAGATTAAATGACTTTTCCCGTTTTAGCATAGTTTAGTACAGTAATTTCATTCCTCTATCTTTTATTATTTTACATCTAATTTCCTTCATTACAGTATTCTTAATTATTTAACCCACATTCGCGTTTAATCTATTCTAATCCATATGTGAAGAAATGGAGAAAATAGAAGAAAATTGATGCTTGCATGAAAATCCAAAACGTAGAAAAAGATGTAAATAAGCATAAATTATCCAAATGGGAATCTAACGATAATATATCATAAACTTAAAAGATATATAAATAGATCCACTCATGTGTCATCCTTAGCTTCAATCTCTATCCCTTTTGATTTTCTACGTTTTTCTCCGCTTTTTCCTCTTTTTCTTTTGTTGTAAATTACCTATTTTGTTTGCACAATTCTCTAATTTGCTTGTATGTGTTTCCTTGCTTAATTTTGTTTTTTAAATTTTGGTAAGATTTGATTGACAGAGAAGAAAAGAAAACGGAGAAGAGAAAAAGAGTTTGATGTAAATGATAGCAGTTGATTTAGAGAAAATAGTGTGGGCTAGGGTTAAGTTATGTTCAATTTATAGGTGTAGTGAAAAACTATGAACCATCATATTAACCCTAAAAACAATCATCACCATCATTTATTGATTTGTTTACATTAGGTTATAACGTATAATTCTCCAATGTTATTCATTTATTCCTTTTTTATACGCCCCTATTAATTTATGTTTCCCTCTAAATAAGATTCTTCCATTAGTTATTGTATTGACCCAGAATTTTAGCCGTCGGATATTGGCAATTAACTAATTTTAATTTTGGAATATTAATTTTTATTAGTCGAATAAATGGATTTTATGATATTTAAAATTAGGATATGTAAATTGATTAAAATTATATTAATTTTAAATTATAAATTCCTGGATATGATAAATTTTATAAATAAATGTATATAAAAACTCCAACATTGAAATTCAAGGTAGAATATCCATATATTTGTACATATATGTAAATATATACAAGTTTTATGATGTTTAAATACACATATATATATAAGTGCAGGAGTGTGTGTGTATATATATGGCCATATGTGTGATAGCCCTGAATTTTTGGACATCTGTTAATTGGTAATTAACAGGATTAAATTTATTAAAAAGAAAAATATTGATTTGTATGATAAACAAATAAAATGCTGGTAATAAGAGATATCTGGTTGGGTTTGAAAAGAAAAATATATATTAACTAGATTTAAAAGTTGTATTCTGAATAAAATAATATATAAATAACTAACATTGTAAGTATAATATGATATTTGAACAGGGAATAATAAAAGTTTTAAAAATATACATATCTTTGAGAAATTAATAAGAAAACATATATTTTCTTAAAATTGATTTGTAAATATATATGTGAGATTTAATAAAAGATTTAAAATACTTTTCTTTCTAATATTTGAGATAAAACATAGTTTGTATATATGCACATTTGTAAACATAATACATATTAATAAAACTTAAGACAAACTATATATTAATACATAAATATATTAACATAAGAAACATATAAATAAAAATTAAGACAAACTATATATTAATACTAAAATTTGAACACTTGTAGACATAAGAATGCTTATTAATAACATTTGTAAGTCAAGAAATGTATATAAGCTAACAAGTGTCAACCTCCATTATTTTTATTAATATTAAATTATAAAATAAACATTTGAGAAACCAGCTTACATATTTTCTCCTCTTTATTTTCAAAAAAACTGAAAGCCCAAAGCAGCTGAGAAAAAAATTTAATCCAAATGTTATCTAAATTTTGCAATACAAACCTGAAGCTAAGCAAGGTCAGTAAAGCAAATCAACTTAACTTTAGATTCAAAATACAAGCTGTTGTTTCAAGTTCAATTCAAACAAGGTTTTAAATCAGATGAATTCAAATTCAAAACAGCAATAGATCAGAGCAAAGCAAGGAATTCAAGGTTTCTTAAAAAAAAAGAGAGAAAGAGATTCCAGGCATCATCACCTTAAGTTTTCAAATGTGGATCGAGGACCTCTGTTTGCATACAGGTGAGTAAACAATGTATTTGAAAAAGGTTCAAGTCTGTTCTTACCTTGGATGCAATGATAATCAGTGTAGTATTGTGGTAAATATGGTTTGAATGAATATAATTATATGATTATAAAAAGAGCTATACATGTCTGTATGTAATCAACTCTGTTTGAGTTACATCACTGATCAACTAAAAAAAAATCATACTATCACAAGAAAATAATATTAGACCATGATCGTTAAAAAGAAAATGCTGGAACTAATGTAATTTCATTTCCAAAAATGGTTTCAAGTAAAAACTTAACTCAATTCAAACTGCAGTTTACAAAATCAGATTCAAAGGCAGTTTCCAATTACAAGTTTTCAAAAAAATAGGAATTTTTCTCTGCTCAAAATTTTCAGGTGAACAAACTCCGAAAATCTGGTATACCTTGAAATTGCGTGTGATGATTAATGACATATGTTATGATTTATGCAGTGCATGATGTTTAATATGATTCTGTATATATGTATGTGTGTTAAACTCTGTGAATATGTCTGGATCAGACATAATAGGCCTCTGTCTGAATTTCAGGTTTTAAACCCTGGTTATAAAAATTGAAATCATTCACCTAAAGGGTTTCTAGGATTCGATATCTAAGTAGTGGAGTTTTTATGAGTATAACATCATAAAAAAATAACTAAATAGATTCAAGAATTTCTTTATATATATTTATGAAGGAAAATACTTCAGGGAAGGATAAATTAATGACAGAAATTGATTATGAGATTATCAGATTTTGATTATATAATTGGATTTGACTTCGAAATCTAAGATTTTTAAAAGTAAAACCATGATTTTAAAACTTGAAATTTGTGAGATATTGCGAGTTGTTTAATTTTGGGTTAACTGTCTATTGCCGTTGATCGGCATGATGAAATTGGACAAGACTTGACCTGGAGATGACTCGTGTGTCATAGATTTCGGGAAAAATAGTGAGGGTTTTTATTTTAGGTCGTGGTGACCGGAATGGGATGATATAGGGTTTTACTGCTTATTTGGGATGGTCGTATATTCGAAACCATGGTGATGTCTAGAGGGATTCTGAGGTGATCAGAGGTGGGGGGAAAAGAAATAGGAGAACACGGTGAAGGGTGGGACGAAGTGATGGGTTCTCCGGTGGACGACAGTGGCGGCGTGAAGAAGATGGTCAAGCAGGATGGGTAATAGGTCGGCTGGGTGACTCAATTTTTGATCTCCGACCTAATCAACGATGATGGGTGGTCAGTATGATTAGGGAAGGCTAGGGTGACTCGCGTAGAGTTTCAGAGTTGATCAACGTTGGTTTGATCGTCGTGCATGGTGCACAAGTGTACGGTGTAGCTGGGATTAGTTGAGGAGTTGAGAAGATGGACTTGTGATAAGCTCGAAGATGAATTCAAGGGTTTTGGTTTGTTACTCGGGTTAGTATTCGTGTCGTTTGCAAGCTTAGATAATACTGTAATTTTAAAAATTTAGGTGCAGCAGAGTTATATAGGAAGAAGAAAAAGGCAGGTTTTGAGTAAAAGCAAAGATTAAGTTACAGATGATTTCAAAGTTTAAAGTAAAAGTAAACTTTTAAACAAAGATTTAAGCTTTCTTTCAATAATAGTTTTGATTTATATATTAAAAAATAAATAAATTAAATTTAATAGAATGCTTTAAATTTAATTCGTTTTGATTTAAAGATTCTATATCAGGTTAATTATTTGAGTTGAAGCCTTATTCTTTCCAAATAAATTAATAATGAAATTTAATGAGTGCTTAATTAATGTATTAAGCATTAACCAATGATTTCTCAAATAATTAACTGTAAGCATTAAACAAATAAGTTAGGGTTATAACTTAATTAATTATATATTAATTAATTAATAATTAGAGGTTGATTAATTGAGGGTAATTAACCGATGAAATTACTTAATGGAAGTAATTAAGGATAATTACTTGAGGGAAGTAATTAAGTGGTGATTACTCAGTGTAAATAAAAGGATTTATTAATTAAATTAATTAAGGGGTTGATTTAATTAATATAAGTAATTAAAGATAGTTAATTATTTATGTAGTAAATCAAGGTTGATTAATGAATGTAATTAAGTTAAAAATTTATTTGTTAAATATATTTGGTAGAATAATTAATTAATAAAGGTAATTAAAGGTTAATTACTGTGAATGGTTAGGAATAATTAATTTGTGTAACTAGTTAAGGGATAACTACTTAATGTAATTGAAGATAATTAATCTAGGGTGATTAATTAATATGATGATTTGGTTTTTAATTAATTATTATTATGTAAATAAGCTTAAAAGTGATTAAAGAAATTGATTTGATTAGGAATGGATGACAAATTAATCTTACCTATGAATAATTCAATGATATTATACGCCTTAGATTGGTTGATACCTCCGATATGTGATGTGGGATGCTATGTGATATGATATGTTTTGTATAAACTGTGTGAGTATGGATGTCTATCAATGAAAAATTACTGTGTAAAGATGACATTGTATTTAAGTTTGAATTATATCTCATTTGAATAACTTGGGTTAATATGATGTGAGATTCGAAGAGACCGGAGTTGGGTATTAGTTAATACCCGAAACCACTTCGATTCCTTATAAATTGATATGTGAAACCATTAGGCTGGTTTGAGATGATTTAAGTGAATTGGACCTGTTAAATTAAGTTTTTGACACTTAGAAATTGATGTGTGAAATTTGTGATATCTATAACAACTTGGGAAGTTGTAAATTGATATAAGTTACCCGGGTTTATATAAGTTATATGCTTTTGTCATTCATGTTAGTTGGGTTTACTCACGCTGGTTTCCAGCCTGACCCGGGTGTTACTTTGATGTAATGCTCGGGTCAGACCGAGTATTATAGATTTTCAGGTAAGGACGTTCTGGAGCTCAGGAGACGAGCTGGATAGCAGGAACGTATGGAGCGTACCCGCTGTATATATTATAGTAGTATATCTGGACATGTTGTTTTAAACTGTCCAATGTTGTGTAAATGTTGTAACTCAGATGTATAAATGTATAAGAGAATTAATGCAGTTCTTCTTTGTAAAACTATTATTTATGTGATATTATATTTTATCCGCTGCGAATGTGAGATTCTGAGTTTGAGTTTTCCGTTTCTTCTTCTTTCTCTTTCTTCTTTCACTAACTATCTGGAAATTTCGGGATCGAAATTTCCGGGTCGTTACATTTGGTATCAGAGCTGAAGGTTAAGCGAGAACCTTGGCTCTGGTGGGATTACTCATTAAGGATAGGGTAAGTGGTACCCTAGAATGAGTTGAGTGTGTGTGTGTGTATATGAGAGAGCGTACTTGTTATTTTCTTATATAAAGATTTTAAATGGTTTTATATAAGATTATATTTTGATATATAAAGCAATATATCTTTCTAACAAATAGTAAAGTAATTGGTTGTTAAATTATTGAATTAATTTAAGAAGTAATAGAAATACAACCAAATTGAAATTAAATCTTGAATTTGGGAAAGGTTTTAGGATAAGGATAATCAATTAATTTATGTAATTAATTAAACTTTATTTAATGAGATTATTTAATGGATAATAATTAGAAATGATAAATTAAGAGGAAGTTACTTAATGAAGTAACTAGAGGTAAGTAATATAAGGGACAATTACTTAATGAAGGTAATTAAGAAATAAATTAATTTTCGAATGTGATTAATTGGAATTAATTAGTGATGTAATTAATTTAAAGAAACAATAAATAATATTATTTAATGCAATTGAATGAAATGGTCCTATTTCAGACAAGATTTGTTTGAAAATTTAAAATAAATTTGTTTTTAATTAAAAACCAAAGGTTGTTTAAAATTTTAAAGTTAACTTGGTATGTGAAAGAAATTAATATGTATATATGTGGATATACATAATATCAAAGGTGGTTTAAAATTTTAAAGCATAACTTGGTATGTGAAAGAAATTAATATGTATATATGTAGATATACATAATATCAAAGGTTGTTTAAAATTTTAAAGTATAACTTGGTATGTGAAAGAAATTAATATGTATATATGTGGATATACATAATATCAAAGGTGGTTTAAAATTTTAAAGTATAACTTGGTATGTGAAAGAAATTAATATGTATATATGTGGATATACATAATATCAAAGGTGGTTTAAAATTTTAAAGTATAACTTGGTATGTGAAAGAAATTAATATGTATATATGTGGATATACATAATATCAAAGGTGGTTTGAAATAAACTCTAAATGGTGAGTTTTAAATTTGGAATAAGATATGATACCCAAAGTGATAAGTTTTTTTTGAACTTATAAGTGGGAAAGTATTTTGAAAATTTGAATTTGAGAATTCAAATTTGAGTAAGGTTAAACGGGATTGATTGAATTTAACTCGAAGGAAGTTAAATAAGATTGAAGATGATTAAGTTTAAAATTCAACTGGAAAATTCGAATTAGATTGATTTGAATAATTTGGAATTGTAATAAAAATTGAATAGTTTTAAATTCAAATGGAATTTGAATTAAATTTGGGAGGAAATCAAGAATAATTCAACTTGATTTGGAAATGGAATTTGAAATTGGGATTAATTCAAACTGGAGTTGAAATGGATTGGAATTGAAGTGGGTTCAATTGAATGGATATTAGTCCAAAGTGATTGGAATAGCTTGGGATTGTAATTAAAGTTGAATATGTTTAAAATCAAATGGAATTTGATTTAAATTTGAAAAGGAGTTGAGAATTAATTCAACTTGAATTAGGAATAAATCAAGTCCAATGGAAATTGAAGTTATTGGAGTTAAGTCAATTTAAATGGAAGTGGAAATTTAAATTGAATGGATGAGAATGGAGATTGGGAAGTGAGCAGTTTTGACTCTGGACTATTTTAAATATAAATTGTTTTAATATAAACCTATTTTCTAAGCTATTTATTATATATACAACTTTTATTTTAAAAGCCAAACTATCTTATATTTGTTTACAATTATTTTTGAAACTGTTTAACAATTTTCCAACTATTTTATAAACTAATTACTATATTTCAACTATTTTACAAAACAAATTGTTATCTTACTATTATTTTGAAATTATCTAAAATTTCTATAATTATTTTAACTATTTTCTACCTATTTTACACATATTTTACAAACTAGTAATTATTTTCCAACTACTTATCTATTTTTAAAATTTTCAAGCTATTTTCTAAATAAATTGATCGGAGTTCAAACTGTTATTGGTTAAATACCCAATCGAGATAAGAATAGAGATGATAATCCAAATGGGATTGAAGTAGTTATGAATAAGTGAATGAAAATTAAAGTGAATGTGAATAGAAAGAGAATTGATTTGCTAATGACCAATAAAGATAAATTCGTAGGGTGTACGTATGTTATTCTATTCGCATAGTGATTTGATACAGATTCGAACATAGAATTTCGAGATAGTATGTCGATTCGAGTTGAGATTTTCCACTCAATTTTCGACGGCGAACCTGGATATGGGTTGTTGATTGGTTTTGGGTATTCTCTATCATAGTTATGACTATGCAAGGAGAATAACAGTTTCTGATCAAGAAACCAGATCTATGTCCACACTAGGAAGTCGGGTGGACGATACTAGTTCGGAAGTGAAATTGTGTGATCGAGTGAGCGATCAGATTGGTATAGCGTACGGATGATATGTGTACATCGTACGGATTTGAATGAAAATGATATTGAAAGGAGTAATCAAATTTGATTATTTGATTTTGAGTAAACAAAGTTAAATATCTTTGTTTTATAAAATGAAACTCCCCTTGTTGAATCTTTTGCCAGAAAAAAAAGGTTTTTGAAAATGTTTAAAGTATAAAAGGAGTTTTATACAGGCTTGAAACGATCCAAAGTTTGAAAAATTATATATATATATATATATATATATATATCTGTATATATATGTACAAAGGATCTTATGAGGATTTTGGAAAAAGGTTTTGGGAATCTATGGATTTGGAAAGGCTTTTGATTTTTGGGTAAAATCAATATTGAATTTGGAAAGCCTAGTTTGAGAATTATCGATTTTGGGATAATCGATTTTGTGTAAAGGAGCTTTGTATGAGATCATAGTAGGTGTATGATTTGAAGATACTATATGTGTATAGTATAAAATGTTTTGATGATGGCTCTGGGGAAAAAGGCGCTCCCTTGAAATGAACTTCTCAGGAGTACCACCGGGTGGTGCTGTCTTGAGCCCCAAGGGGGGTTCTAAAGTTGATCCTGTGAGGAGTCCGGACAAAACTAGTTCCTGGAGATTATGAGTAGAGTATACCATAGCGAAAGTCATGTGTGCCGTTGAGAGCCAACAGTCTGCGTTTGATTTTATATCGGTAGACTGCGACCTATGTAGGAGTGGAGAAGTTTCATTTCGACAGTGAAAATCAAAGGCCGCTGAGAGCCTATAGTTACATGGACTTTTGCTGCGATGGCAACGTAACCCTGGAATGTAACTGTGATCTGTTGTGTGAGTTCCATGGCATAATCGAGAGGCCGCAGAGAGCCTGCAGTTACATGGACTTTTGCTGCGACGGCAACGTAACCCTGGAATGTAACTGTGACCATGGATGGGGGTGATGATTTCCAGAGCATTCTCACCAAAGATATATCCTCTATTTTCAAAAACTATTTTCTATATTTTCAATAAAATTATTTTTCAAGTATTTTCACTGGGTGTTGAAAACGGGTCTGCTAAGTACTTATAGATTTTCAGTCGTACGCCTGATCAACGTGTGATCGAATTTCTACGAGAACAATGATGGACTGGTTGAAACATCGAGTTATAAAATGATATTTTCTATAAAAACTATTTTGAAAATATTATATAGATTTTTAACTGTTTTAAAATAATCAAGGAATATTTTAACTGGTTTTAAAATATTTAATAAATTCTGGTTTCGTTCTTTTCGAGAACGAAAAGATTCAAAGGGGGGAGGAATGTGATAGCCCTGAATTTTTGGACATCTGTTAATTGGTAATTAACAAGATTAAATTTATTAAAAAGAAAAATACTGATTTGTATGATAAAAAAATAAAATGCTGGTAATAAGAGATATCTGGTTGGGTTTGAAAAGAAAAAAATATATTAACTAGATTTAAAAGTTGTATTCTGAAAAAAAAAATATAAATAACTAACATCGTAAGTATAATATGATATTTGAACAGGGAATAATAAAAGTTTTAAAAATATACATATCTTTGAGAAATCAATAAGAAAACATATATTTGCTTAAAATTGATTTGTAAATATATATGTGGGATTTGATAAAAGATTTAAAATACTTTTCTTTCTAATATTTGAGATAAAACATAGTTTGTATATATGCACATTTGTAAGCATAATACATATTAATAAAATTTAAGACAAACTATATATTAATACATAAATATATTAACATAAGAAACATATTAATAAAAATTAAGACAAACTATGTATTAATACTAAAATTTGAACACTTGTAGACATAAGAATGCTTATTAATAACATTTGTAAGTCAAGAAATGTATATAAGCTAACAAGTGTCAACCTCCATTATTTTTATTAATATTAAATTATAAAATAAACATTTGAGATACCAGCTTACAGATTTTCTCCTCTTTGTTTTCAAAAAAACCGAAAACGCAAAGCAGCTGAGAATTTTTTTTTAATCCAAATGATATCTAAATTTTGCAATACAAACCTGAAGCTTAGCAAGGTCAGTAAAGCAAATGAACTTAACTTCAGATTCAAAATACAAGCTGTTGTTTCAAGTTCAATTCAAACAAGGTTTTAAATCAGATGAATTCAAATTCAAAACAGCAATAGAACAGAGCAAAGCAAGGACTTCCAGGTTTCTCAAAAAAAAGAGAGAGAAAGAGATTCCAAGCATCATCACCTTAAGTTACCTTAAGTTTTCAAATGTGGATCCAGGACCTCTGTTTGCATACAGGTGAGTAAACAATGTATTTGAAAAAGGTTCAAGTCTGTTCTTATCTTGGATGCAATGATAATCGGTGTAGTATTGTGGTAAATATGGTTTGAATGAATATAATTATATGAGTATAAAAAGAGCTATGCATGTCTGTATGTAATCTACTCTGTTTGAGTTACATCACTGATCAACTAAAAAAATCATACTATCACAAGAAAACAATATTAGACCATGATCATTAAAAAGAAAATGCTGGAACTAATGTAATTTCATTTCCAAAAATGGTTTCAAGTAAAAACTTAACTCAATTCAAACTGCAGTTTACATAATCAGATTCAAAGGCAGTTTCCAATTACAAGTTTTCAAAAAAATAGGAATTTTTCTCTGCTTAAAATTTTCAGGGGAACAAACTCCGAAAATCTGGTATACCTTGAAATTGCATGTGATGATTAATGATATATGTTATGATTTACGTAGTGCATGATGTTTAAAATGATTCTGTATATATGTATGTGTGTTAAACTATGTGAATATGTCTAGATCAGAAATAATAGGCCTCTGTCTGAATTTCAGGTTTTAAATCCTGGTTATAAAAATTGAAATCATTCACCTAAAGGGTTTCTAGGCTTCGATCTCCGAGTAGTGGAGTTTGTATGAGTATAACATCATAAAAAAATAACTAAATAGATTCAAGAAAATTTTTATAGATATTTCTGAAGCAAAATACTTCAGGGAAGGACAAATTAATGACAGAAATTGATTATCATATTATCAAATTTTGATTATATAATTGGATTTGACTTCGAAATCTAAGATTTTTAAAAGTAAAACCATGATTTTAAAACTTGAAATTTGTGAGATATTGCGAGTTGTTTAATTTCGATTAACTGTCTATTGCCGTTGATCGACATGATGAAACTGGACAAGACTTGACCTGGAGATGACTCGTGTGTCGTAGATTTCGGGAAAAATAGTGTGGGTTTTTATTTTAGGTCATGGTGATCGGAATGGGATGATATAGGGTTTTACTGCTTGTTTGGGATGGTCGTATATTCGAAACCATGGTGATGTCTAGAGGGATTCTGAGGTGATCGGAGGTGAGGGAAAAGAAATAGGAGAACAAGGTGAAGGGTGGGATGAAGTGATGGATTCTCCGGTGGACGACAGTTGCGGCGCGAAGAAGATGGTCAAGCAGGATGGGTAATAGGTCGGCTGGGTGACTCAATTTTTGATCTCCGGCCTAATCAACGATGATGGGTGGTCAGTATGATCAGGGAAGGCTAGGGCGACTCGCGTACGGTTTCAGAGTTGATCAACGTTGGTTTGATCGTCGTGCACGGTGCACGAGTGTACGGTGTAGCTGGGTTTAGTTGAGGAGTTGAGAAGATGGACTTGTGATAAGCTCGAAGATGAATTCGAGGGTTTTGGCTTGTTACTCGGGTTAGTATTTGTGTCGTTTGCAAGCTTGGATAATACTGTAATTTTAAAATTTTAGGTGCAGCAGAGTTATATAGGAAGAAGAAAAAGGCAGGTTTTGAGTAAAAGCAAAGATTAAGTTACAGATGATTTCAAAGTTTAAAGTAAAAGTAAACTTTTAAACAAAGATTTAAGCTTTATTTCAATAATAGTTTTGATTTATATATTAAAAAATAAATAAATTAAAATTAATAGAATGTTTTAAATTTAATTCGTTTTGATTTAAAGATTCTATATCAGGTTAATTATTTGAGTTGAAGCCTTAGTCTTTCCAAATAAATTAATAATGAAATTTAATGAGTGCTTAATTAATGTATTAAGCAATAATCAATGATTTCTCAAATAATTAACTATAAGCATTAAACAAATAAGTTAGGGTTATAACTTAATTAATTATATATTAATTAATTAATAATTAGAGGTTGATTAATTGAGGGTAATTAACCGATGAAATTACTTAATGGAAGTAATTAAGGATAATTACTTGAGGGAAGTAATTAAGTGGTGATTACTCAGTGTAAATAAATGGATTTATTAATTAAATTAATTAAGGGGTTGATTTAATTAATATAAGTAATTAAAGATAGTTAATTATTAATGTAGTAAATCAAGGTTGATTAATGAATGTAATTAAGTTAAAAATTTATTTGTTAAATATAATTGGTAGAATAATTAATTAATAAAGGTAATTAAAGGTTAATTACTGTGAATGGTTAGGAATAATTAATTTGTGTAACTAGTTAAGGGATAACTACTTAATGTAATTGAAGATAATTAATCTAGGGTGATTAATTAATATGATGATTTGGTTTGTAATTAATTATTATTAAGTAAATAAGCTTAAAAGTGATTAAAGAAATTGATTTGATTAGGAATGGATGACAAATTAATCTTGCTTATGAATAATTTAATGATATTATATGCCTTAGATTGGTTGATACCTCTGATATGTGATGTGGGATGCTATGTGATATGATATGTTTTGTATAAACTGTGTGAGTATGGATATCTATCAATGAAAAATTACTGTGTAAAGATGACACTGCATTTAAGTTTGAATTATATCTCATTTGAATAACTTGGGTTAATATGATGTGAGATTCGAAGAGACCGGAGTCGGGTATTAGTTAACACCCGAAACCACTTCGATTCCTTATAAATTGATATGTGAAACCATTTGGCTGGTTTGAGATGATTTAAGTGAATTGGACCTGTTAAATTAAGTTTTTGACACTTAGAAATTGATGGGTGAAATTTGTGATATCTATAACAACTTGGGAAGTTGTAAATTGATATAAGTTACTCGGCTTTATATAAGTTATATGCTTTTGTCATTCATGTTAGTTGGGTTCACTCACGCTAGTTTCCAGCCTGACACGGGTGTTACTTTGATGTAATGCTCGGGTCAGACCGAGTATTACAGATTTTCAGGTAAGGACGTTCTGGAGCTCAGGAGACGAGCTGGATAGCAGAAACGTATGGAGCATACCCGCTGTATATATTATAGTAGTATATCTGGACATGTTATTTTAAACTGTCCAATGTTGTGTAAATGTTGTAACTCAGATGTATAAATGTATAAGAGAATTGATACGGTTCTTCTTTGTAAAACTATTATTTATGTGATATTATATTTTATCCGCTGCGAATGTGAGATTATGAGTTTGAGTTTTCTGTTTCTTCTTCTTTCTCTTTCTTCTTTCACTAACTATCTGGAAATTTCAGGATCGAAATTTCCGAGTCGTTACAATATGAATAATCTATATTAAAATGTGTATAAATGTAAATATATATAGATATATGTGATGAAAAAATAAATATGAGTAAATATATATGGACATATGTTACATAAAATAGTAAATAGGTGTTATCACATTTTTGGTCAAAATTGGAATATCAATGTTGTGTGCATTTCCACCACGACCGAACCAAGAAGAAGCAGCCAGCAAGCATATATAAGTCTGGGATTTCACTCATGATTCAAGTATAAAAGTCAATTCGGTATCAAAGGTTTAAAGTTTCATTCGGCAATGTAGAGCGAATTCTCATTCGGCATTCAAGATGCCTTGGTTCATCTGGCATTCCCAATACAAGAGCTCATTCGGCACTCCTAAATATAGGAGTTCATTGGGCATTCCCAACTCACTGCCGAACCAAGTACACCCCTTCAATAACGAACCAACTCGTCTCCCCTGTCCTGCCAAACCAACTGCCACCGAACCACAACTCCAACAACCCACTACCAGACGAGAACCAACACCGGACCACCCTACACCGAACCAGGTGACCGCCGAACCAAAGCTTCTCCATCCTTCTCTCCAAGCACGGCCGAACCAAGGAACGCCGAACCAGATTTGCCAGGCCAGATTTTTTCAGCCCAGGCCCACCAGCAGCTATAAACATCCAAGACCCCTGCCCCCAACCTCACTCTATAAATAGAGGGGCAGGGGTACAACAATGGCAGACAAGTTTGAGAGCTCAAGCACGGAATGAACTTTCAAACAACTTTCATACACTTGTAACCAAAGCTTTGTACATGTAATCTGAGGAGAAAAAGGAGAATAACGTATAAAGTGGACGTAGGCACGTTCTGGCCGAACCACTATAAATCTGTGTGTCTTTTATAGTTTAGTCCCTGCCTTTTACATATTTGCATAAATCACCCAAATCACTAAGAACAACATATAATCAACTAAATCGTACGACTTTGAGGTGTTTGCCCATTTTTTGCGCAAACAATAGGTAAATATATATATATATATATATATATATATATATATTCATATAAAATAGTGTATATGTAAATCTATATATATGTGTGTGTATGTATGTGTGTTTATATAAACATATAAGGGGACGTCATGATGGAAAACTTCACTTCAAGCACATAAAATAGCAAATCAACGTAATAAATCAAACCAAGCCTTAAATCACGTCAACACAAGAAATCAAATCAGTAAAAGAAAAGAGAATATAATATATATAAAATGTATGAAGCCTACGACAAGATTCAACCCTTTCCAACTTGCTCTCTCTCCATTATAAATACCTATGCTAATTTCATGTTTACATTCTAACTTTTCAAACATTAAAATACTAAGTGTTGTCATTTAAACCAAAAGCAAGCCGTGTATTGAAGCTTTAAGCAAGAGATCAAAATAGAGCAGTAGTTTATCACATATCAAAGACTATGAGTAAAACTTAAACGTTTTGCTTACTGGAAATTTTGTATGTATCTTTATGCTTGTAAATTTTGATGAACCCTTTAAGTATGTCAAGCATTCATGTTCTATTAGATTTCTCTGACTTGTATATATGTGTTTAGTATGGTAATACCTATAACTCAAGAGACATGATTATCATCCCTCTATTCTTTGAAAAAAATAAGATCTAGCAACTTTTAAAAAATCAATACCTCCTTATACTGTTAGTATTAAGTTATGATTCCAAAAGAAAAGTAGGTTATTTTCGAGTGTAGATCACTCTAAAAATTTATTTCACTTGATATCATGGAGTATAGAAGAGGAAAGGATCATTTTACAGCAGACAACTTAGAATGAACAAAATTTAAACAACGTAATTCAACCTTTTGATTATATGAACGGGTTTGTTATTGAGAATGATGATTTTTGGTAGTGGTTTGATGATTTTTAGTCGTGTGTTGAGGGAGGTAGAGGGAGATGGTCGAAAATTGGGTTTTTGGGGAAATTTCGACGTCGAGGTGATGGGCTGGCTTGTCGTTGTTTGTGGAGGTGGCTTGGGTGATGGTGGAGCTAGGAAAAACAATGCGGCAATTTAGAATGGGTTGTGATGGCTTGTCGAGGCCAAAGTAGGTTTTTATAGTGGTTTTGTTTGGGTTTGAGTCTTGCGTTAATGGAGATATGGAGGAAGTAAAGGAGGAGTGCGGTCCAAAGGGAATAGGTGGTGAAGGATGTGGGGAGTTTCTCAGTGAAGTTTGATGGTGATCGGTGGCTTGACGTGATGAGGGATGTGATTTAGGTAGGCAGTGTGGTTCCAGGCTGTTAGGTGATGATCAAAAGTGGGCTAGAGGATGGTCGTGGGTTCCAGGTGGTCAGATGTGACGTGGGGATGTGGACGGACTCGTGTTGATGACCGTCGGCGAGTGGTAGGCTGGAGGCGGCGTGTGCTAGTGCATGGTGACGTGCGCACTTGTGTCGTGCATTTCAACAAAGAGAAAGGAGAAAGAACTAGAAGAAAGAAAAAAAATAGAGAAGGAGGAGGATGGGCTGGGAAGTTTGGGTGGGCTAAAGAAGGAGAAAAAAGAAAAAAAGAAAACGAAAAAAAGAAAAAGGAAAAGAATGAAAAAGAAAAAGGAAAAGAAAGAAAGAAAGAAAAAAGGAAGAAGAGGAAAAGAAAAGGGAAGGAAAAAAAGAGGGTAAAGTAAATTTAATTTTATTATTTAAAAATCTATGAATTTATAACTCATATTCTTATTCGTTAAAAATCCAATCGCCTAGCAGATTTTGTGTCTTGTTCCTATTGTCCAGTATTTCCATCTGAACTAATGTCGAAAAGCTTGCTGAAACATCAAAACTAATGATTTATAATATTTAAAGTGAATGAATCAATAATCTCTTATTTAATTAATTATATGTTAAAAAATTAATAAATTTTTAAATGGGCCATTTAATTTTAATTAACTTAAATTGAATCATTTTATTTAATTTCTTTGATTGACAAGTAAAACGGGATTTAAAAATATAACTTGATTTAGTTAATTTAAACCGATGAAATTCTTATTGGTGAAGATTTAATATATTAATCGTTGAATGAGATAATGATCTATGATATTGATTTCAATTAGCTGTGCTATTGTGACGCCCTACTCCGAGACCCACATTAGCAAAGAGTATTACAAGGTATTACTGTCTGCTAATATGGAGAATAGAGCTGGATAGGAGCAACCATCTATAGCCTTGTCCTAACTGTCTACTGAATACGTCGATAAATGTAGCATATATATTTTTTTAGGTGGATCGACATATCCAATAGATATTTAATACGAAACTATAATGGCTATAAGATCTAACAGAACAAAATATAACAACTCAAATGTAAAACACATCACAGAACAGTAGATCATCACATACATATTGTGATATTCCGGAATTTCAAACCCAATTTAAATATGATAATCTTTGTAATAAATTAATTTAAATTGATAAATTTGTTATTTTAAATAATAACAATAAATGAATTGTAAATGTACATTGATTTTAATTGAAATTAATATATACAAAGAAGGGAAATAGATGTGTTAAAATTGTATTCATATAAAAATTAATTTTTGAATTGAATTTAAAAAATTTATTTGAATTTGAATTGTTAAATTAAAAGATTCAAAATAGGTTAATTATATTCTAAACTATACTTTGAGTTTAAAAGAATATTTTCATGATTTTATTTAGGATATAAAATGGGATTTATATTTATTTCTTTAAGAGGAATTGATTTTATATGAACTAAAATGGATTTAAAATAAGAAAATCAATTACTAAAAACATTTTAAAATTCTTTTTGCATGGAAACTACACTTGTTAACATTTAAAACACACTTATAACATGTGTTAAGGAATTAGCAAGGGATAATGACAAGTGTCATAGTTTAAATTTATTTTCATTAAATTTTTATAAAACAAAACTTTTTTATAAAAGCCACTTCTTATGCTTCATTTAAATTTTCTCATTCAAAATTTTGTAAAGAAAGAAAAATTACACATCTCCATTAACAAAACTGAAAATTCTTCAAATCTTTCAATTTTCAACCAAAATTAATCCAATTCAAACCTCACTTCAAAATCTAAAAAACTGCAAACAGAATTAAAAGCAGAAAACTGAAAAATCAAGGTTCCTGCAATCTTCAAAATTTCTGAAAGGCAAATTTCAAGTTCTTCTATCCTAGTACTGACTGATTGATGAAAGATTAAAGCATCATCAAGCAAACATTGGATTAAGCAATTTCAAGTAGAAAAGAAAACTGTAGTCATTTTCCAGAGTTTAGATTTTTTTGTCTCTGCTTAATTACATATCAGGTGAGTAAATTTTAAAATCATAAATTTAAGTAAAAAAATGTTAAATGTGAATGTTAGTCCTAATAATGCTTGAATGTACCTATTTTGTAAAATCTTTGTTTACAGTTTATAATTTATATTGTGCATGTTTAAAATATTACTGATGCTCTATTTATCTTCAAGTTCAGAGTAAATTTAACAAAAAAAACTTCAAATTATATGCAACAAATCATAGTTAAGTTAGAATCTTCAATGCAGTAGTTTCATTTAAACATGAATCAAGTATTAATTTGATATTTAAAAGAAACTGTTTTAAAAAACTGCTGAATCAAGATAATAAAGTAAAAAAATTTATATCATGATAAAATCATGCTCTGAATTTTGTTGAATTGAATTCACATCCTAATTCTACTATGTATAACATGATTTTTAAGAAAGAAATCAGAATTTTTAATTTGAATTTAAGGAAGAATTTTGTTGTTAACCGAATTTGGGATTTTGGGCAAATTCTTGTGATCGGTTCAATTATAGGTATTAGGTTTTGGATTGAAGCTGTATTGATGTTTGTTAAACACAAGAAAAATAATGGAAGTAATTATCATTTAGCAGAGAGTTTGGAATTTGGGAAACTAGGGTTTTTGGGTCTGTGTTGGTCGAGCGCATAAATCTTGTGAATAGGGACGAAGGGATGGATCGAGTCGCGAGTGGCTTGGGGCGAGGCTGCGTCAGGGTCGTACGAGTTTGTGGTCGAAGTCTCGAGGCGAACGGTGGTCTGCAATCGTGGGTTGATGGGTTTTCTGGTGATGCAGTTCTGGGTTTTAGGTTCGAGCAACCATATTTTGTTTTAGCTCGTGAAAATGGAAATTGAAGGGCAGAGTCGTTCCAGTGGCCGAAGTGGGGTTTGCGCGTGGTGTCGTGGATGGTGGCGGCGGCGTCGGAGCAACGTGCACGTGCACAGGACGGTGACCGTGTCAGTGAGATGGGGTGTCAGGGGACTCGAAGAAGTGTTCGAGTGTTTGGGTGTGTGGCTCACGTGTGTGCTCGGGAGTGTTGCTGCTGTAGCTCGTGTAGTGGTTTGGGAAGGTAAGTGATCTTTCCAGTTTTTTTTTTTGGTTTTGGGTTAGTTGAAGTTTAGCTAAGAAGAGAAGTAGAGGGAAAAGAAAATGGTGGTTTTAGTTTGTGTTTAGCTTGGGTTTGGTCGAGTCAAACAACAAGGGGGCAAGTGAAGTTTAAAGATTTCAAACTTAAATTTTCAAATTGTTTTAAGTTTAAACTTTAAAAAACTTATTTCAACTACCTTATGAAATATTAAATATTTTTAATCCAAAATATTTCATATTTTGTTAGTTGAAGTTTTAAATGATTTTACATTCTTTTAAATTAACTTTTAAAAAGGTAATTAGTTTTAACAAATTGAAAATGTTTTAAATATGTAATAGTTTTTAATAATTAATGAAATTGTTTGGTTTTGAAAATTTATTTAAGTCTTGAAATTAAAAGTTACTTAAATTTATAAATTAATTAAGGTTAAAATTAAATAATAATTATAGATTAATTAATTTATTAAGACTTAATTAATTAATTAAGGTTTAATAATTTGATATTTAAGGATTAAATTAAATAATAACTAATAGATAATTAATTAAATAATTAAAGATTAATTAATTAAGTGATTAGTAATTAATTAATTAGTAATTGAGAATTAATTAATTAGTAATTAAGAATTAATTAATTAATTGATTAGAGTCAATTAATAAAGTAATTAAAAATTAATTAATTTATAATTAATAGTTAATTAATTAGTGGTTAAGATTTAATTAATTAAATAATTAACGGTTAATTAATTTATAATTAATTAAGTAATTAAGATAAATTAATTTAGAATTTGTAATTAATTAAGAAATTAATTAAGGTTAATTAATTATAAATTAAGGGTTAATTAATAACCAATTAAGGAATGATTAATTTTTAATCAAGTTTTAATTAATGAATAATTATAGTAATTAATTAATGGTTAATTAAAGGACTGTTAATTAATTAAAGATTAATTAATCAATAATGAGGCTAATTAAGAAGTGATTAATTAATTAAATGATTGTGATTAATTAATTAATGATTGGTTGAGCAAGGTAATGTGATTAATTCTTAAGTAATTAAATTAATTTTAATTAATTAAATTAATTATAATATGAATTAATGAAGTGCTTGCTAATGAATGATTGTTTGAATTGAATATCTGAATATGGTTGATATCTGTTGAATGATAGATGAGATATTCTGTGATGAGATTTGTATATATCTGAGATGGATGATTGTTATTATCTGTAAATAATGTTGTGTGGATTCAATGTTTAGAATTGAATTGAATTAAATTGTTTATATATTTAAACAACTTGGCCTTTAAGACATGTTTGGACTTCGATGAGACCGGGATCGGGAATCAAATTTGATTTTTCGAAAACCACATCGATCCAAGTTAAACGTTAGGTCGTGACATCTCAAGTGAGGATCGAGATGGAGTTCAGAGTGCAAGGGTTATTGTCGTTAACTCTGACGGTGATTCCAAAATGAGTGTAACGAAATAATGCCTTCGGTTTCGTTCGAACCCAGAACGAACTTGTCTGGATTGAATGCTTTCAGAACATCGTCAGGTGGACGATGAGCATTCTAAGAGATGTGTTCTCTAAAGGTAATCGTAGCCTCAAGCATCATCAACCGAGAATGGCTAAAACAGGGGAGGTGCAGCAATGATTCGTGGGTAGCCCCCACTTGAGAGTGAGATTTACCCCTGTCTAGAAGTCCCTTATTATTTTCGGCTGTGTGGGAAGTTGTTGGCCACAACTGCGGGGTTGTCTTATTCGGAGCTGTCCAGTAAGGGATGGTTTCGGCCTTGTGTTGCAGGGGAGTTAGGGTGGCTCCTCGGTACGGTGATTTAGGCCCCGTACTATGACGGGTGGTACCCCAGTAGCCCTGCCATTGATGGAAACCCATTTTCCCTACGAGACCCTACGGTTTTGATTGTATTACCCACTTTCATGGCTAGTAGCTGGAATTTAATAGATGTTACAATTTTGTCTATTTTCTATTTATTTGAAAACCCTAAACCCTATTATAATATCGCTGGATTTCCTACCAAATGTTTTGGTTAGCGTAAAGTAAAAACTTACCCGTGTTTATTTATGGGAGTCTTACGTGATACCTTTTGTTTCAAAATGATTTTTAAAGTTAAACAACTTTAACTGATTTACTCACACCAGACCCATGTCTGACCCGGAGTTTACTTTGTTTTCATAAACTCTTGGGTACTCAAATTTTTGTGACTAGCCAAGTGATTTGGTTGGGATTAGAAAATGTTTTGGAAGTTGGAGCTGGAGAGCAGGCGTACTTATCTATCTCTATTCGCTGTAGTGACTTTTTGATGTTGTGTTTTGAGTTGTATGGTTTTAGAAACTCTTGAATGTCAAATGTAATGAAGTCGTATTATTTTGTGTACTCTGATATGTAAAACTATGTAATGTATATATGTAATATTATATTTTGTTCGTTTCCGCTGAGAGATTCTGATGATTGTTGTTCTTTTCTTTCTATCTTTCTATTTCTATCTCTTTCTTTTCTTATTGATGATACGTCTTTCTGGGTATTGAAAGACGGGTCGTCACAATTGGTATCAGAGCATAGGTTGAGAAACACCTAGGCTCTAGAATAGTATCTATCTTGAGAGTGTGTATTTGTTATTTTTCTTATATAACTATATCCCTGTCTAAATTGATTGGGTTACCTGTTCAGGTAGCCAGTATGAGTTCAAGAGGCCGAAGGGGAAGAGTTGTTGGAAGTACATCTACCGGTAATAGGAGAGAGCAGCCTGATAATGAGACTGTTAATCCAGTTACGTCTCCAGTCAGTTTTGCTGCATTATGCAAGGACTTCGTTCATCTTGAAGGAAAACCGTTTCAAGGATCAGAAACTATAATAGAGGTCCAAGCATGGCTTCGCTCGTGTGAGAAGATTTTTAAGAGGATGAGGTTATCGGATGAGCAGAAGAGAATAATGGCTGCGTGGCAATTACAAGGTGGTGTCGCAGTCTGGTGGGATTCAGTGACTGCTAATATCTTGGAAGATGATATGTCTTGGGAAGAGTTTAAGGAGATGTTTGAGGAGAAGTTCATGCCTGCTGCAGGAATAACTCGGCTTTATCAGGATTTTCTAAATCTGAAACAAGGAAACATGTCTATAGCTGAATACAAGACAAAATTCAACGAGTTATCTTGCTATGGTCCAGGACTTATAGACACCCCTCTTAAGAAAACGAGATGTTTGTCCAAGGGTTGAGGCCTGAGTATCATGAAAGAATGACTGCACATTTGAAAGGGTCTTTTGTGGAGCTTATTGACATGGCGCTAAGATATGAAGACTTGATGAACAAAAGATCTGAGGCGCGAGTTGCTGCATCAGGAGCAAATTCTTCCAACCCTATAAAAGAAAATTCAATCCTAATTGGAAGAAGCAAAACAAGAAAAAGTCTGGAAACAACAATGGACCCCGAAAATGCTATATTTATCAGCAAGAAGGTCACCTGGCAAATAAGTGACCCAGAGGAGAGTCTCATCAACAGCAACAACGACAACATTATAGTGGACCAGGTTCAGCCTTACTTAGAAGTCTCTTTGCTTTAACTGTCACCAACCGGGATTAAAGATTGCCCGCTCCTTCATAAAGTCCAATAGAACAAAGTATTTGCTTTAGAAGGTGCACCATCAAACTCGTCTAAGGGCAAGGGAGTTTTAGAAGGTACCTTGCTTTTAAGTGGAAAATATATTAAAGTCTTATTTGATTCTGGTGCTTCTTTAAGTTTTATTTCTCTGGAAACTGTAGAGAATTTCTTGCTTACCCCTAGTACCGTAGACAATCCCATTTGTGTATCTAATCCTATAGGAGGGGTAACCAAGTTAGATAGAATCTGTAAGGATTTGAGAATCTCCTATCTATCCCATAGTTTTTCCTGTGACCCTTATGTATTGGATTTGAAAGGTTTTGACCTTATATTGGGAATGGATTGGCTTGACAAATATAACGCTGTCTTAAATTGTGATGAGAGAACAGTTTCGTTGGAAACTGATCTAGGTAAGATTGCCAGAGTAATGTGTGATAACTCTGGAATTCACTTGAGTAGTCTTTTACATGGAGTTGAGACTTCTCAAGAGGAGAATGAAGATATTGAAGTAGATCGGGATTTCTCTGACGTATTTGAGGAAGTTAAGTGTTTGCCTCCGCACCGAGAAATAGAGTTTCGTATACATTTGGTTCCTGGAGCAGTACCCATAATTCAACCTAGTAGGAGGATGGCTCCAAGGGAGAGGGAGGAACTAGTGAAGCAAACTCAAGACCTGTTGGAGAAGTGTTTGATTAGACCATTTTTTTCTTGTTAGGGTTCGGCTGCTGTATTTGTCACCAAGTCGGATGGGTCGCTAAGGTTCTGTGTAGACTATCGTGAATTGAACAAAGTGACCATTCGGAATAAGTATCCTCTTCCTCGTATTGATGATCTCTTCGACCAGCTTCATGGTGCATCAGTCTTTTCTCAGTTGGATCTAGCATCAGGTTTCCATCGGTTAAGGGTAGGTGAAGACAGTATTCCCTTAACTGCATTTAGGGGACCTAATTGTTTTTATGAGTGGTTGGTTATGCCTTTAGAGTTAACCAACGCTCCTGCCTACTTTGTAGACCTGATGAACCGAGTCTTTAGAGATGTTTTAAATAAGTTTGTTTTGGTGTTCATCGATGATATCTTGGTTTATTCTAAGTCGGAAGAAGAACACAAGCAGCACTTGAGAATAGTTTTGGAAACTCTGAGAAGGCACGTTCTGAAGGCGAATTTTTCTAAGTGCCATTTTTGAAAATCAGAAGTAAAATTTTTGGGCCACATTGTTTCTGGTGAGGGAATCTCTGTAGATCCAGCTAAAGTTGAGACTATTCTGGAGTGGAAGCAGCCTCGGACACCAACAGAAGTTCGTAGTTTTCTGGGATTGGTCGGTTACTACAGAAAGTTTATTAAGGATTATTCTAAGATCTCTTCTCACCTAACAAAGCTAACAAGGAAGGGAGCTAAATTCAAGTGGACATTGGAATGTGAGGAAGCTTTTCAGAATTTGAAGGCAAGGTTGACAAGTGCTCCTGTATTGGCTATTCCAGATGGGAAGAGCAAGTTTGAAGTGTATACTGATGCCTGTATTGTTGGATTGGGAGCTGTGCTTATGCAAAATGGTAGGGTAATTGCGTATGCGAGTCGGCAATTGAAGCCACATGAGAGGAACTATGCTACGCACGATCTAGAGCTATTGGCTATTGTTTTTACTTTAAAGATCTGGAGGCACTATCTTTTAGGAGAAAAGTTTGATTTATTCACGAATCATAAACCGTTGAAATATATTTTCTGTCAGAAAGATCTTAATCTAAGACAGCAACGATGGGTCGAGTTCTTGGCATCGTATGATTTGGATATTCTGTATACTCCGGGAAAGGCGAACGTTGTGGCAGACGCTCTTAGCAGAAATGCAGTTTTATCTCTTTTAGAAGTGGTTCCATCTCTTTTGGAAAGGATTTCAAGCAAGCAAGAATCTGTTATAATGTTGAAAAGAATTATCAGAAGAGTTAGGAAGGGTCAGTGTCCTAGTTTTGAGATTGATGGCCAAGGAACATTGAGGATTAATGGAAGGATCTGTGTTCCGTATGATAGGGATATACGTCAGGAAGTATTGTCAAAAAGTCATCGCTCCAGATTGAATATCCATCCAGGATTCTCGAAGATGTACAAGGATATGAAGAGAGTTTTTTGGTGGCCAAAAATGAAGAAGGATGTAGCTAGATTCGTTAATAGTTGTGCAATCTTCCAGCAATTTAAGGGAGATCAACAGAAGCCAGCCGGTTTGTTACAACCTTTGGAGACCCCGACATGGAAATGGGAGATGATTTCGATGGACTTCATCGACGGTTTGCCTAGAACTAAGAAGGGGAATGAAGGAATATGGATGATTGTGGATCGTCTAACCAAGAGCGCCCACTTTATACCTGTTAAGGCAAACCGTACTGTAGCTTCTCTGGCAGAAATTTTGCTTGAAAGAGATAGTGAGATTGCATGGTGTTCCAGTCAGTATTGTAAGTGAGCGAGACCCTATCTTCACCAGCAAATTCTGGGAGGCATTGCAATCAACTATGGGAACAAGTTTGAGATTGAGTACAGCATATCTTCCTCAGATAGATGGACAGACGGAGAGGCTAAATCGAATTCTAGAAGATATGCTGAGAGCTTGTGTATTGGATTTTGGAGGATCGTGGGAAGACCATCTACATCTAGTAGAGTTTTCTTATAATAACAGTTACCAAGCAAGTATTAAGATAGCTCCTTATGAAGCACTGTATGGAAGGTGGTGTAGATCCCCAGCTTGTTGGATAGAGTCGAAAGACCGTATTGTGCTTGGACCGGATCTGATCCGTGAAGCATCTGCTAAAGTCGAGCTTATCAAGAAAAGGATGAGAGTTGCTCAGGATCGTCAAAAGAAATATGCAGATAAAATACGAAGGCAATTGGAGTTCAAGATTGGTGATTTAGTCTTTGTCAAAGTTTCCCCTATTAAAGGAGCAGTAAGACTTGGGAAGACAGGGAAACTCGCACCAAGATACATTGGTCCGTTCCAAGTACTTGAGAGGATTGGTGCCGTAGCATACAGGATTGAATTGCCTGTCCGGATGGCTGGAATTCACAATGTTTTCCACGTATCTCATCCACGGAAATATGTGCACGATCCATCTCTTATTGTGGAGCCAACTGTGCAGGAAGACTTAGAGGTTGAGCCGGACTTATCAGCTATCAGACATCCTGTTTGAATTGTCGATCAAGACGAGAGGCAACTCAGAAGCAAGATAGTGAAGCTCGTTAAAGTCCAACGGAGTGAGGATCCCAAAGATTGTACCTGGGAGACTCTGGATAGTTTTAGGAAGGCTTATCCGGATATGTGTCCGGATAGCTAGTGGTGTTTGTATTGAATGTATTGTGTTTGGATGTTTAGTCCGTTGATTTCTTATGCATGGATGTTATGTATGTTTGAAGTGTTGAATAAAATGAAATTTTGGATTATCTTTTGTTTAAATTTCGGGGACGAAATTCTTTTAAGGGGGGAGGAATGTGATATTCCGGAATTTCAAACCCAATTTAAA
The DNA here is from genome assembly GCA_030765085.1 of Allium cepa. Taxonomy (NCBI): domain Eukaryota; kingdom Viridiplantae; phylum Streptophyta; class Magnoliopsida; order Asparagales; family Amaryllidaceae; genus Allium; species Allium cepa. Next base: position 622,786,183 of record CM060938.1, on the reverse strand, counting down.
TTTGATAATCTTCGTAATAAATTAATTTAAATTGATAAATTTGTTATTTTAAATAATAACAATAAACGAATTGTAAATGTACATTGATTTTAATTGAAATTAATATATACAAAGAAGGGAAATAGATGTGTTAAAATTGTATTCATATAAAAATTGATTTTTGAATAGAATTTAAAAATTATTTGAATTTGAATTGTTAAATTAAAAGATTCAAAATAGGTTAATTATATTCTAAACTATACTTTGAGTTTAAAAGAATATTTTCATGATTTTATTTAGGATATAAAATGGGATTTATATTTATTTCTTTAAGAGGAATTGATTTTATATGAATTAAAAATGGATTTAAAATAAGAAAATCAATTAATAAATACATTTTAAAATTCTTTTTGCATGGAAACAACACTTGTTAAAATTTATAACACACTTATAACATGTATTAAGGAATTAGCAAGGGACAATGACAAGTGTCATAGTTTAAATTTATTTTCTTTAAATTTTTATAAAACAAAACTTTTTTATAAAAGCCACTTCTTATGCTTCATTTCAATTTTCTCATTCAAAACTTTCTAAAGCAAGAAAAATTACACATCTCCATTAACAAAACTGAAAATTCTTCAAATCTTTCAATTTTCAACCAAAATTAATCCAATTCAAACCTCACTTCAAAATCTAAAAAACTGCAAACAGAATTAAAAGCAGAAAACTAAAAAACAAGGTTCCTGCAATCTTCAAAATTTCTGAAAGGAAAATTTCAAGTTCTTCTATCCTAGTACTGACTGATTGATGAAAGATTAAAGCATCATCAAGCAAACATTGGATCAAGCAATTTCAAGTAGAAAAGAAAACTGCAGTCATTTTCTAGAGTTTAGATTTTTCTGTCTCTGCTTAATTACATATCAGGTGAGTAAATTTTAAAATCATAAATTTAAGTAAAAAAATGTTGCATGTGAATGTTAGTCCTGATAATGCTTGCATGTACCTATTTTGTAAAATCTTTATTTACAGTTTATAATTTATACTGTGCATGTTTAAAATATTACTGATGCTCTCTGTATCTTCAAGTTCAGAGTAAATTTAACAAAAAAAACTTCAAATTATATGCAACAAATCATAGTTAAGTTAGAATCGTCAATGCAATAGTTTCATTTAAACATGAATCAAGTATTAATTTGATATTTAAAAGAAACCGTTTTAAAAATCTGCTGAATCAAGATAATAAAGTAACAAAATTTATATCATGATAAAATCATGCTCTGAATTTTGTTGAATTGACTTTACATCCTAATTATACTATGTATAACATTATTTTTAAGAAAGAAATCCGAATTTTTAATTTGAATTTAAGGAAGAATTTTGTTGTTAACCGAATTTGGGATTTTGGGCAAATTCTTGTGATCGGGTCAATTATAGGTATTAGGTTTTGGATTGAAGCTGTATTGATGGTTGTTAAACACAAGAAAAATAATGGAAGTAATTATCATTTAGCAGAGAGTTTGGAATTTGGGAAAGTAGGGTTTTTGGGTCTATGTTGGTCGAGCGCATAAATCTTGTGACTGGGAACGAAGGGATGGATCGAGTCGCGAGTGGCTTGGGGCGAGGCTGCGTCAGGGTCGTACGAGGTTGTGGTCGAAGTCTCGAGGCGAACGGTGGTCGACAATCGTGGGTTGATGAGTTTTCTGGTGATGCAATTCTGGGTTTTGGGTTCGAGCAACCATGTTTTGTTTTAGCTTGTGAAAATGGAAATTGAAGCCCGGAGTCGTGCCAGTGGCCGAAGTGGGGTCTGCACGTGGTGTCGTGGATAGCGGCGGCGGCGGAGCAACGTGCACGTGCACAGGACGGTGACCGTGTCAGTGAGATGGGGTGTCAGGGGACTCGAAGCAGTGTTCGAGTGTTTGGGTGTGTGGGTCGTGTGTGTGCTCGGGAGTGTTGTTGTTGTTGCTCGTGTAGGGGTTTGGGAAGGTAAGTGATCTTTCCAGATTTTTTTTTTTGGTTTTGGGTTAGTTGAAGTTTAGCTAAGAAGAGAAGTAGAGGGAAAAGAAAATAGGGGTTTTAGTTTGTGTTTAGCTTGGGTTTGGTCGAGTCAAACAATAAGGGGACAAGAGAAGTTTGAAGATTTCAAACTTAAATTTTCAAATTGTTTTAAGTTTAAACTTCAAAAATTTTATTTCAACCACCTTATGAAATATTAAATATTTTTAATTCAAAATATTTCATATTTTGTTGGTTGAAGTTTTAAATGATTTTACATTCTTTTAAATTAACTTTTAAAAAGGTAATTAGTTTTAACAAATTGAAAATGTTTTAAATATGTAATAGTTTTTAATAATTAATGAAATTGTTTGGTTTTGAAAATTTATTTAAGTCTCGAAATTAAAAGTTACTTAAATTTATAAATTAATTAAGGTTAAAATTAATTAATAATTATATATTAATTTATTTATTAAGACTTAATTAATTAATTATGGTTCAATAATTTGATATTTAAGGATTAAATTAAATAATAACTAATAGATAATTAATTAAATAATTAAAGATTAATTAATTAAGTGATTAGTAATTAATTAATTAGTAATTGAGAACTAATTAATTGGTAATTAAGAACTACTTAATTAATTGATTAGAATTAATTAATAAAGTAATTAAAAATTAATTAATTTATATTTAATAGTTAATTAATTAGTGGTTAAGATTTAATTAATTAAATAATTAAGGGTTAATTAATTTATAATTAATTAATTAATTAAGATAAATTAATTTAGAATTTGTAATTAATTAAGGTTAATTAATTATAAATTAAGGGTTAATTAATAACCAAGTAAGGAATGATTATTTTTTAATCAAGTTTTAATTAATGAATAATTATAGTAATTAATTAATGGTTAATTAAAGGATTTTTAATTAATTAAAAATTAATTAAATAATAATGAGGATAATTAAGAAGTGATTAATTAAATTATTGTGATTAATTAATTAATGATTGGTTTAGCAAGGTAATGTGATTAATTCTTAAGTAGTTAATTTAATTTTAATTAATTAAATTAATTATAATATGAAATAAAGAAGTGCTTGCTTATGAATGATTGTTTGAATTGAATATCTGAATATGGTTGATATCTGTTGAATGATAGATGAGATATTCTGTGATGAGATTTGTATATATCTGAGATGGATGATTGTTATTACCTGTAAATAATGTTGTGTGGATTCAATGTTTAGAATTGAATTGAATTAAATTGTTTATATATTTAAACAACTTGGCCTTTAAGACACGTTTGGATTTCGATGAGACCGGGATCGGGAATCAAATTTGATTTTTCGAAAACCACATCGATCCAAGTTAAACGTTAGGTCGTGACATCTCAAGTGAGGATCGAGATGGAGTTCAGAGTGCAAGGGTTATTGTCGTTAACTCTGAGGGTGATTCCAAAATGAATGTAACAAAATAATGCCTTCGGTTTCATTCGAACCCGGAACGAACTTGTATGGATTGAATGCTTTCAGAACATCGTCAGGTGGACGATGAGCATTCTAAGAGATGTGTTCTCTAAAGGTAATCGTAGCCTTAAGCCCTATCAACCGGGAATGGATAAAACAGGGGAGGTGCAGCAAGGCTTCGTGGGTAGCCCCCACTTGAGAGTGAGATTTACCCCTGTCTAGAAGTCCCTTATTATTTTTGGCTGTGTGGGTAGTTGTTGGCCACAACTGCGGGGTTGTCTTGTTCAGAGCTGTCCAGTAAGGGATGATTCCGGCCTTGTGTTGCAGGGGAGTTAGACTGGCTCCTCGGTACGGTGATCTAGGCCCCGTACTGTGACGGGAGGTACCCCAGTAGCCCTGCCATTGATGGAAAACCATTTTCCCTACGAGACCCTACGGTTTTGATTGTATTGCCTACTTTCGTGGCTAGTAGCTGGAATTTAATAGATGTAACAATTTTGGCTATTTTCTATTTATTTGAAAACCCTAGACCCTACTATAATATCACTGGATTTCCTACCAAATGTTTTGCTTAGCATTAAGTAAAAACTTACCCGTGTTTATTTGTGGGAAGTCTTACGTGATACCTTTTGTTTCAAAATGATTTTTAAAGTTAAACAACTTTAACTGATTTACTCACACCAGACCCATGTCTGACCCGGAGTTTGTTTATTTTCCATAAACTCTTGGGTACTCAAATTTTTATGAGTAGCCAAGTGATTAGGTTGGGATTAGAAAATGTTTTGGAAGCTGGAGCTGGAGACCATGCATACTTATCTATCTCTATTCGCTGTAGTGACTTTTTGATGTTGTGTTTTGAGTTGTATGGTTTGAGAAACTCTTGAATGTCAAATGTAATGAAGTCGTATTATTTTGTGTACTCTGATATGTAAAACTATGTAATGGATATGTGTAATATTATATTTTGTTCGTTTCCGCTGAGAGATTCTGATGATTGTTGTTCTTTTCTTTCTATCTTTCTGTTTCTGTCTCTTTCTTTACTTATTGATGATACGTCTTTCTGGATATTGAAAGACGGGTTGTCACACATATGCACATATACAGATACATCATGGAGTATACAAACTGATGCATGTCAAGTGGTGTAGCAACCACAATATACATGCGAGTCAAAAGTATATACATATCAGAATTAGAACCAAAAAGGAGTACACAAAAAGCTATAACAAAAGGAGCTAGAAGAATAGTCCATGCAGAAGCAGAATAGGCTAAGTTCAAATGTACCTAACCTAAAATACCTCGGTCTGACCCGAGTATAAAATACACGGGTCAGTCTAGCTAAACAAATCAGTTAGATAAGCTAAATGATAATGAACATGCAAGGTCATAAAGTACCACAAATATCTATAAAAGAGATAACTCGATCATCTAACAAAAGATGAATCAAAACAAGCCTCATATCATCGACAACTCAAATAAACAAAGGATATGAATATCCCTAATCAAGCCGAAAAGGCAAATAAAAAATACTAATAAAGGTAACACAAGTTTCCACAAGGTAATCGCTATACGCTTGTGGTTCAAAGGACCTGTCCTGAAAGGCGATACTCTAGGGAAATATCAATTTCAAAGAAACAAAGGATGCACGTGCTCAGTACTGTATAAACAAGGATCCACATGCCCGAAGGCGACAAACCCAAGTATCTCTCAAGCGGTAACGAAGGACCAACTCTAAAAGCAATACTATAGGGCAACAAACCCGAGGCAACAAACCCGAAGGCACAAACCCAAAGGCACAAACCCGAAGGCAACAAACTGTAGTGGCGAAAGTCCGAAAGCCCAGTATTGGACACCACTAACTGGTAAAATGTGTCACAAACCCCTCGGATAGGAACCCGCAAAGTGTTAACATGTGTCCCATACCACACGTTCGCACTAAACGGTTTACTAACCGTTAGTCAATTCCATACTCAAAGCAGTACAAAGTTTACCTCATCTCATCGGTAAACCAGGCCCGAAGGTCAAAATGATTAAACGAATAGATTAGGAATTAACTGAAAAGATTAACGCACATGTTCATAACACACATTTTATCTAATTATTTAATTATCCTCCCTCTTTTCTTGAAGTGCAAAATTATGCGTTCTATATAGAAATTAAGTTGAAGAAAACGAGTTTTAGGAATATTTCGAAATCACTTTAGAAATTGCCCTGGAAATTCTCTTATTATAGAGTATATAATTTTTATACTAAACATAATGCATAATAATAATTTCAAAAGCCCATTTATTTGAAAAACATTTTTAAAACACATTATAATACTTGTGTGTGAAATCCAGAAAGAAATATCAAGAAAACATCGAAATAACATAAATTACACCAAGTATTATCCGTTTAAAACCAGCTGCGACTCAATATTCGACAATGGGTTTGAACAAGTTAGTTGTGTCAAAATGACTTGAAATTTTGCAAGAATGTAGCTAAACATTCCTGCTTCAATCTGTAAAAAGCATCATTTAAATCCGATTTGAAATGAAGAATCTGTGTCGTTCCAAAGTTGGACCAAAACGTGGTTAAATCGCTGAATTCCAGTAGGTTGCGGGTTCAAGTGCGACAATAGTTTCGAAATAGAAAACGTATACAGATTGTTATAAAATTTTGCAGGAATGTAACTCAATACTCCTACTTCAATCTGAAAAATGAATGACTAAAGTCCGATTCGAAAGGAATGAGTTATGTTGTCTCAAACATGGACCCAGGCCATGTTTACAATAGTTCAAAAACCAAAAATGTACAGGCCTGAAACCATCTTGGGTTCAACTTCCAGGCATGAAAAAAGGAACAAATTGCATCGGATTGAACTCAAAATTTGCTTACTTGTAGTAGAAAAATTTATCTTTCAAAAAAAAAGAATGATGAAATTTGGATAAAATATGAGAAAGTTATGATGTCTCAAAATTGAACCCAGACAGTGTTTTCGCTGTAAAACATTGGGCAAAAACATGGTCTAGGTCAAAGTTTGGCAGCATATTAATATAAGCTATATATGTCAAAATGACCTGAAATTTGGTATGCTTGTAGTAGGGAACTTCATCTTCCAAACAAAAAAGAATCATGCAATTGAATAAGAAATGAAAGGGATATGCTGTCTCAAACATGAACTCAGGCCATGTTTGCAGCAACACAGAAAACAAAATATGCACAGAAAATTTTCAGGCAATGCATTGATTTTGCAGTGCAGTTTTCAGGCATCAAACGAATATGTTTTGCAATGAAATTAGACATGCATATACTACAACACACAGGCTATCAACTGAAGAAAATGCCACATCATTTCGTTGTCGAAATCAAAAGATATAACCATGCAAAGAGGAAACCCAAAACAGATTCACAGCATGAAAACTATCAACAAAAATGAGTATAAAAGCTCAAATTTTGATTTTTGAAGCTTTGATTCAGCTAGAAATTGTGAGTTTATCACTCACCTTGCTGAATAATTGTGCTACAAGAGAAAATCGGTGAAAAGGAGCAAGCTCTGGCCTTGAAATAGCTTCAACAATCTAAAAAAATGTACATAAACATGCAAGAACAAAACTTATTGTAATTAGAAAACCAATATCTCAAACTAAGATTTTGATAAAATTATTGATGTTTTGGAGTTGATTATCTTTTAATTCACTCTAGTTTGAAGAAATTTTAGCTTGAATTCAAGAAATTGAGTTCATAGCTTGAGATTTGTAAAAATGGTGAGGTGGGTTTTTTTTTTTTTTCTTATTTCAAAGAAGAGGAAGAAGGAGAAATATGAATGTACTGCCAATGTTTTCCTCTTTCTCAATATTAGGTTAAGTGTACTAATGGGCCTAATGGACTCAAAAATAAAAGAAAAATCAAATGATTTAAGGAATTAATTCATGTACATATACAATTATGTACAAGTTACATAATATTACCAAATAAATTACATTTCTCTTTCAAATTTTAATCAAATAAAATATATAAACTTATATACATATGAAATAAAACATTTTACATCATATAAAAGATAATTTATATTTTTAAAACATTTTTTATTACTAAAATTCTTCTTTTGACAAAAATACACAATTTTCATAAGTAAATGGACAAAACATTATTTTTAACTTCTAAAATTCCACAAAAATATTTTTCTTGCTTAGAAAAATATAACTAACCATTATAAACCCAAATTTATAATTAAAACTCATTTTTGAATCAATTTCCACCTTTTTGTTTGATTAAACAATCTTTAAAAATCAAAAACTTCTTTTAAAAATTATTAGAAGAAGTAATTGGCAATAATTAATACAGTTATTGCATTTTCTCTAAATAAAAACTATTTTTCATTTATTATTAACCCGAACAAATAAAATAAAGTTCCAAACTCTATTTTCTCATTTTAATTTCCAAAATTCATTGTTTATTACAAATAAACAATTTAAAATCTCCAATTTTATTTTAATTTACAATATTAACTTATAACTACTGTTATAGTTTAATATTAACAGGTAATCTCCAAAATCAGGGTTGTTACAACTATCAAGTAGCCAAACGAACCAAAGTAAATAAAATAGATTGTTGGTGCATTTTATTGAAAGTAAATCTTTTTGTACCGGCCACTATTCGAAAAATGTGATGATTACAAGTAAATAAATTCTGATGAACTGGTCACGATAAAATAAAACATACGGAATACATTTCTGTAAGTGAATGTTAGCACCCTGGTTATGAAATTGTTATTTAAATGACGTGCCCCTTTAAACTTATCGTTTAGGTTCGAAGATACCAGGACCGGATATCAGTGTTATCTGAAACCACTTCGACCCAATAACCACCACAAACCTTTACAGTTTTGATTTTAAAGCCCATGATGCGGGAATTTAAATTAATGTAACAAATTTGGCTATTTTAAATAAGTATTTATGCTTAGACACTATTACAATATCACTGGAATTTCTATAAAAGTGTTTTGATCATCATAAGATAAAAACCCATCGTGTTTATATGTGACGCGGTCTTACGGGTTACCTTGGTTTTCAATGGAATTTGATATCTTAAGTAATTCACATTAAGTGTGTTTACTCACACTGGTTTCCATCCTGACTCGGGTTTTACTTTATTGTAATGCTCGGGTTAGACCGAGTATTACAGTTTTCAGGTTAGGACGCTTTTGGAGCTCAAGAGACGAGCTGGATGACAGAGACATGTTGCACGTATTTGATTATATTCCGTTGTGTATTGTAGGCTGTATATTCTGCATTTAGGGACAAGTTATTATAACTATCCATAATATATATGTGATGATTGTACTCTGATAACTCGTACGTATATTAACAGTTACTGCTTTCCATTGTATAAAATGTTGTTATTGTAAATTATATTTTGTTCCGCTGTGATTGTGAGATTCTGTGTTGTTATTTCTATTTTTCTGCTTCTATCTTTTTTCTTCTTAAACCCTAGCAACCTAGTATTTCCGGCACTCAATCGCTCGGCGCTCTATAAAGTGAACATATTAGTGTCGATTTTCAGGATAGAAAACGCCCGGTCGTTACAGTTATCCAATTAATTAGATCATACATATATATGTATATCCAATATTTATTTATTGTTATACCTTATAATTTCTTACATATTTGAACACGTCAATTAATACCTCTAATAATTGACACTACACCAAAATCCTCATTTCGTAACGGCTTTAAGTCGTTGCAAAATAATTTCGCAACGGCTATGAGCCGTTGCGAAATGGGCAGTGGTAAAATTTTTGCAACGGCTCTTATCCGTTGCTAAATATACTTTTGAAACGGCTAAGGGCCGTTGCAGAATGTTATTTAGCAATGGCTCATAGCCATTCCGGATTTTATCTTGCAATAGCTTTTATCCTTTGTTAAATGTAGACGTATAATTAATGTTTTAAATATTAGCAGCGGCTTTAATCCGTTGCTAATTACTATTTTTATTTTATTTTTTAAAAATTCAAAATTTCTTCTCTGCACCAGTGATAGTCATTTCATTATCATAATTAATACAAAAATTTGTAAATTTAACACTATCACGAAAGAAAGATTATTAAACAAAATATTTTCCATACATTCAACACAAAAACCAAACATAACAAATGTTTGAATTATAATGTTCAACATCAACACATACCACTATATAGTTCATCAAGTATACATAACATACATAGTACAACAGCGGTATCATTACATAATACTACATGCATAGTACAATACATATGGTACATAACGCCTTCCTCCAATCGTCTAATGCTCCTGCCAGCATAAGTTTCATACCTGCACAAAACAAGAAATTGATGTTTGTTTATAAAGAGGTCAAATATCATATGTTTGTTTAAACTTATTATTTTTCTAAATAATGAAGTTCAGCTAAAATAGCATAAAAACAAAACCGTGCACACTTCTCTGTTTCCACCACTATTATTCACTTTTCATTTACTGTATACTTCCATCCTTGACAACTTCCTTCACATAATCAACTTGCCTTTACCTTCCAAAACTGTGAACAAAAATATTGTAGAGAGATGTTAGCAGGGTGGATGTGCATCATTTTTGTAGATGTCAGAAGTGTTTTTGATAATTAATTAACCTCTAATTAACCACTAGTTATGCTCTGGTATGGAATATGTAAGTAATTGATAATAAATTAGAACTGTAAATTGGTGAAACATATAATTACCCATGTTATATATGTTTTGTTGCTCTATCTATACAACATAATCTTTATCTACTTTCAACAATGTTATCCTTTTTCCCTTTAATTTAAAAAAAATGAAGAAAGGAAAATGTTGGATGCGTTTCACCACCACCGAACCAGGGGAGCCACCACCGAACCAAACCTCCACCGAATCAGACCCAATGCTACATTGCCGAACCAAACCCTCTCTAACACCCACCGGACCGACCTACCTCCCACATCACTGCCGAACCAAACTCCACTTCCATACTCCACCGAACCACATCACTGCCGAACCAAACTCCACTTCCATACTCCACCGAACCACATGCCACCGAACCAACCTACTTCACTTACCACCGAACCAACCCTCACCACAACTACCGAACCAACCAAGACCGGACCAACCATTTACACACCACCGAATCGAAATCCACCAAGCTACGACCGAACCAAGCTCCGCCGAGCCAGATGTGCCAGGCCAGATTGCTTCAGCCCAGGCCCACCAGCAGCTATATACATCCAAGACCCCTGCCCCCAGCCTCACTCTATAAATAGAGGGGCAGGGGTACAACAATGGCAGACAAGTTTGAGAGCTCAAGCACGGAAGGAACTTTCAAACAACTTTCATATACTTGTATACAAAGCTTTGTACTTGTAATCTGAAAGAAAAGAGAGAATAACATATAAAGTGGACGTAGGCACGTTCTGGCCGAACCACTATAAATCTGCGTGTCTTTTACAGTTTAGCCCCTGCTTTTTATATATTTGCATAAATCACCCAAACCGCTAAAACAACATAAAATCAACTAAATCATACGACTTTGAGGTGTTTTTCCATTTTTTGTGCAAACATTTTTGGTGCTTTCATTGAGAGCTTCGAACCCGAAGCTTCAAGCTTCCCCCACTCAGCCTTCTTCCTAACAGCATCGCTTGGTGCCTGGACAACATGACTTCCAGGCAGAGAAAGGGAAAGAACATCGCAACTAGCAGCATTCCGGATCCAGTAATCACAGATCAAGAGAATCATCCCATTCCAACAGCAGTACCGAACGAGGATCAGACAAACCCGACAGCCCGTGCCACAGAACAACCGGCAGCAATTACTAGGGCAGATCTAGACAGAGTTGTGGCTGAAGTAGCTAACCGCTTCGCATCCCAACAAGAAGCTTTGGTGAACCAACTCATGTCACGCTTGAGGGATGCCGAAGAATCCAACCGCAACACTGAATCATGAGGTGAGTCTCAATCTGGAGGATCTCGGAGACAACAAAGGTCTTCCCTCTTCGAAGAAGCTATCAACAGGAACAACAATGATAGGGGCCGCGCCCGGACTCAGACCGAACTCCGACTCGAGGAAGCGCTTGGAACCAAACCCAATGGGGGAGGCACCAGGCGAGGGTCGGATGTAGCTGAGCCAGTCATGCCGCCTAATCATAGAAACCCCGCTGAACGGAGCCGAGCTAGAACCCAGCCCGAAGTTGACCCCATGGAAATGCTCGAAACAGAACCCCGCAGGGGAAGATCAAGGCAGGGGGCAACTGTAGCTGGTCCTAGCATGCATCCGAGCAGCCAAAGACAGCCATTAGATAACGTCAGAAGTGATAGACTATACCATCCCTACAGGTCATCTGGACGAGACCGATCCCGCAGGGAAGAACCAAGCTCATTTTTGTCCGTTCCAAATTCTGATGAAAGAATAGAAAGATTATTCAGGGAATGCGTCCGACGGGAGCAAAGGGATCGAGGGATAGGCGCTAGGGTAACCAGCCCTTTCACCCGCGACATCGAAACCGCCATCACCCCTCGAGAATGGAAAATGCCGACGATGGAACTGTACAAGGGAACTTCCGACCCCGTTGTACACTTGCAGAGATACACACAGCATATGCTCATGAGCGGAGCAACAGAAGGAGTGTTGTGTAAATGCTTTCCGCTATTCCTAGCAGACCTAGCTACCTCCTGGTTCTGCCATCTACCCTAAGGATCTATCAGCTTATGGGAGATATTGAAAGAAAAGTTCATTAGCCAGTTCCGCATTCATGTGGAACAATCCAAGGACGCTTATTCTCTATCTACTTTCAAACAGAAATCCGGAGAGACACTGCAACAATATCTAACCCGGTTCAACGCCGCAGCGGCCGCAGTCCAAGATGCCGATGAGAAACTCACCCTAATGGCCCTCTGTAGTGGTGTGCACCCAGATACCAAGTTTGCTAGAAGACTAACTAAAGAAAACCAGCTACCTTGCCTGATTTCTTCCATGAAGCTGGAAAGTACATGAGACTCAAAGGTTATTTCATATTATTCGACCAGGTGGTTTTGAATGGTTTGCTCATTATTCTACTCACAATTGCAGGCATGAATATTTTTACTCTATTTTTTGTCTCGTTGATAGTTGGAATCCATAGTGGAAACCTTTTCAAACTCAATCATTAACTCATATTTTCTAAGGTTATATATATTTCTAAACTTTTGTTTTCCAGGGTCTAGGATTCTGATTTTTGCCTTCACTTATTTTGCAGAGGGCCATCAGATTTTCTAATACACGAGTACGGAGAATCTTTAGTGCCAATGGCTACCTAAGCTATTCAGCAAAGCACATATCCAATCTTTTGTTACTACAAAATTTTATAGGAAAAACTTTGTACATATCGTGCATTATACGTTCATGTTCGAAAAAATCCGCATTATAAAACGTTATCATTCTTTTAGATGTCAAGTTACATAGGAGGATCTTGCACAGTTCACAACTCACACCCCGTAAGTCTGACTCGTTAACCTGTGACACCTAGGTTGTTTGATGGCAAGGAGAATACAGTCAGTAGTAATACTAAAATTAACACGACCGGAGCAAGTTTTTATTTGCTTAACGATTAAACATTGTGAATTTATAACTGAAAGTAGTAGTGCTAATACTCGTTTGACACCAACATATCAATTAACCTATCCTTGCTTGCATTGATTCAAGCTGTAGTACACCTAACAGCATTAATCTCCTTACACTTTTCAGGACATTTATAACTGGAAAGAGCAGCAACGAACCGATTGACGTTCACCCAAATTATATAGTCGTTAAACTTTGAATACAGTTGTTCAGTTCAATAATTACTTTACTAAGTTTATTAGTTAAACCACTGGATTTTAAATCAAATGGTATAGATGCATTTGGCGAAACCCTTATCTACTAGTAGTGGTGGGGATCCAAATCCATGAATAAGCAAACAAACTAAACAAGCCAAACAGTAGGAATTTCAAATGTTGTTTTGTTGAACTAAGAGAAGTACAAAACTAAACAAACTATGATCCTACAATTAAAGAACAACACCAAAACTAAACAAAATGTTATGTGCACTGTGATGTTGTGCTGATCGGGGGGTTTGGAAGCAAGGAGTGTTTTTCTACGATGATTTGTTGGTTGAAGTTAGAGATTGTGGGGAAGTGTTTAGCCATAAGTACACCCCACTGATCGATTATACCTAGACGGTCGATTAGTTATACCTGTAGGAGTGTAAGTTTAACTTAGACCTTATACGGTTGTATCAAATAAGACATTTAGTACGGGTGAGACTTATTGCACCATTGATTGTTTTAAGATGTTAAAACCCATGAGACAGTGAGGAGGTGAAGCCACCATAGAATATAGGCATTGAAGTTTGATGATTTAGAATGTCATATGTATCATAGATGTGTGATCATGTACTGTAGATGGTGGAAAGGGAAACATGCTCCAATAGCATAGACGACAAGTTCAAGATGAATGATCTGGTATTCTTGCAGACGGTGGGTCCAAGATGAGTTAAGTGGATGTAAAATGGTCCTTTGAGTGTAGAAATTAAGTCTAGGATGTGAATCCAATACGAGACAAATAGTTGATACGATCCTATACCATGGATGGTGGAACGGAAAATAGTTATTTAAATATAGCATGGCCTTTAGTGCATGAGGTGAGTCTGGAGACTGCTTGCATAGATGTTCACGTAAGTTGCAAATTAGGATAATATTCATTCAGTAGAATATGACCATATCTTTGGGAAAATATAACACCAATTTTAATTATAAACAACATCATGTTAAACCGAACTGTTTTCAAGCAAAAGCACTCACTTTATTTCATCAAAATAAATGCCTATTATACAGGCTACAAAAATAAACTTGAAGCGAAAGCAAAAGGCTTTCCATACAGACCACTTCTACCACAAAATCAGAACACGTGTTTTGACTTATTAAAAAGCACTAAAAATATTAAATTACTAACATTCCCCATTTTAAACTGAATGTCCTAAGACGTCAGTTTATAGAAACTTCAACAACTCGTATATGCTTTCTTTCTTGAACATAAAATGATTCACTCAAATTCACAGTTTTATGTGCAACAATGTATGGTGGTTGAAAGTGGTGGTCATTTTTGCTGTGGGTAGGGGATTGTAGCAGACAGTTTGCAAATGAAGGAAGATTGATGCGATGAAGTAGTGGTTTCTCTGCTACGATGATTCATAGTTGTATGTGCAACAATGTATGGTGGCTGCAATGGAATGGTAGTTTGGAGGATGAATTTGGAGAAGTTTGTTTTGTATGAAATGTATGCAAGGTTGGAGATGTAGGAAAAGGTCAGTGAAGTGCTTTGGTCGTAAAGTTATGATGCAGCTGTTGATGATTTGTTATGGTGTGCTATAGCCTGTTACTGTTTGTGCAAGTTAATGTGCTGAAGGTGGAGTAAGGCAAGTAGTAGATGTGGTTTGCTTGTAGTTGTTGTATAAGTGGCAGCAGCTATTGATAGTGAGATGTTGAGTGGATGGTTGTTGATGCAAACTGAGAAATGCAAACTGAGATTACAAAGAGTGATGAAAAATGCAAACTGAGAAATGCAGTGTGCAATGCAGTTAAAAAAAATTTAATGGTGAAGAAAAGTGCAATCTTCAAATGAGTGAAAGAATAGTGCAAATGACATAACAAAGGAGTAAACAAGCCCGCAATAAAATATCTGAGAATGGGAAGCAAAGTAAATTTTGTGTTACCTCACGGATCAAGCTTTTCTAAATCAAAAAGGTACACAGAGAAAGCATCTTCAACCTAAAACAAATGTTAAAAAACTGAAACAAAGAACAAATCAGAGAATTATCCGATTTTGCAGAATTTTCAGTTTCGAAATTAAGATTGGATGATTTTGATATTAAGAACAGATCAAAGAACATATATAGGTTTCCATTCAAATTGAATTTATTGGATAATCATAATGTATAGCTGCTCCTGCATCTAAAGATATCGAATTGAACTCTTTGGATGACACACATAACCATCATCAAAGGTCATAGTAAGAGGATGATTTTATTTGGCTGTGGGCTCATCTGGTAATAGTATATTTTCCACAATCAACTTCTCATGTATAGGAGGTATAGGTTTTCCATGTATGATGGATGCCGTCGAATCTCTGCATACAAAACCTGTTGCAATGACCTCTAGATCAAAGTTCAACACTTCAAATTTTTTATTTTCCTGAACATGCGAAATAAGCGGGTTAGTAGCATCGTCATTGTTCGTCGTTCTTCCAACACTTTCATGATGTGTCCCACCACTTCCTCCTTCGGTGGAAGCAATGTCTGGCATCTGTTTCATATATCCTTTTAATATGTTGACCAATGTGTTCAATGTCCCCTTCACATTCTCCAATGAACCCTCCACCTTCTCCATCCTTGTTTCCAATCTATTTGAGTCTTGTTTACTCCTTCTGATTTGTTTACGTGGAATAGTAGTTGCTTTAACTTGTGTCTTTGGTATTATAGTTCCAACACTTCGAGTCCGGTCCCTTTTATCTTTGTCGAACGCTTGTGACAAGATGTCTTCATCCAATGGCATATCTTCTTCCTCTTTGTCATTGATTGTTTCCCTTGCTTTTGCAATGTTACCCTAAAATATGATAATACTTGAGATATTACGTGCATATAAGTTATAGGCCGATAAACCATGTAAACATATATGTCATAATAGTAAATGATTTTTAGTTTATCATCTAAAAAAATATATTGTTTAACTTACAAAGTATGAAGAATTTGAATCCGACATGGTGTCATCCTTTTCTGTATGAGTTTACTCCCACACTTCACGGCGTATGATTTCTTTTCCTGGATTTTCAATTGCCTACAACCGAAACATCGATTTTTCTTAACAGCAAAACTTTAATATGAAGTTTTAAATAACCTATGTTTTAAATGGAGGCGGGCATTGCCTCGGTTCATAACTAAGGCAACGTGGCCTCGGTTTTAAACTGAGGCACAACGACCTCAGTTTAAACCAAGGTAGTCTCAATTTAAAACCGAGGCACAATGGCCTTTTAAAACTGAGGCTGCAGTTGCCTTAGTTTAAAACCGAGACAGGCATGGCTTATATGCTTGTAAACAGATGAAATTATCAACTTGCTTGAAACCATTTAGAAACAATTTAAAGAATTTTGTCATATGTAAACAATTTTGTCATTTCTAGTGTTAAAAGCTTGCTCATGGCATATAATAGATTACTTAAAAGGGAGAACTTGCAGAATCTAATAAAAAATGGTTGTAAATGCTTTAACTTAAAAACTAATGATGCAACGAAATGGTAAAATGCAACGAAATAACAAAAAATTAAAAATGTACCATTTTATGTTCTACTACGGCGTGACTTGTACGACCACTGTGATGAGTATAATTGTATTGTGATATTTTTTTTGCCTAGATCTCTTCTTTCGCATGCGTCGGGTTTTGCTTCATTTTTCAAGAATCCGTCCCATTCTTCTACGCTAACTTTTGGTAGACACTTTTTCCTTCTAGCTTCGTCAGTATCAAATTTTTCGTAGTACCCTGTCCTCAATTCACTTTTGTATCTTCTAAATGATTCGCACATTTTTTTTTAAAATACAATTCTTTTGTATCCGACTCTAACTCATAAAATGTCTATATATATTGAACATAAAAAATACGTTAAAAAGAAAACATATAAAATCTGTTAACATATCCGTAAAGATTAAAAAAAATTGGACCGTGATTTGAGATGTATTTCTTACTAATGATAAGATTTGGCAGGTGGGAAGAGTTGTTGTGAAGTAGGGTAATGAAGTTGGATGATTAGGGTAGATGATATGTATTTGATAGTTTGATTGAAGATTGGTATCAGTGTGGGTTGAGAGGAGGTTGTCTAAAGTTGTAGCAGAGGAGTGAATGGAATAGTATATGAAGGCAATGTAGTGGGTGATGTAGTTGACCGAAGTATATGAAGGCAGTACAGGCTAGTGGTCCGATTCTGCGCAATTCAAATTTCACAAGTGTTTTTTTTCTTTTAAAATAATTTGTGCTTGTGCAAATATCAATTGCTCAAGTTTTTTTTAATTTAAAAAAAGCCATGCTTACACATATTTGAAATACGCAAGCATATTTTTTTCTCTAGAAAAAAATTATGCTAGCCAATATTTTGATTCGGAAGTGTATAATGCAGTTATATGTAAAGAGAGACATATTTTTGTAATAAATTTTGACAAGGCCCAAAGTTGAAATAAGTTTTTCTCTATCGTGACTATACTGAAAATTTGCCACGAATGTAAGCATATCGGTCCTACAACGTAAACTGGACATAAGTATATTTTTAAATACTAAAAAGAGCAAAATAGTGTACAAGGCCTTAATATGTGCACGTACAAGGCCTTAATAAACTGGACATATTGGAATGTTTGTTTAGTTGACAGGGATGTTAAGTCCAGTGCAAATATTGGTGAAAATTGTGAAAATATGGTTACAAATAAAAAGTGAAAATATGAACAAAGAGCTTGTGGTGGTTGAATTTGATGTGCAGGTTGTAAACTGTGAGGAGATGTTGTTGGTGATGATGGAGAAGTATGCATTAGTGATGTCGAGAGGATGCACACAGTTGAAAACCAAATGAAAACTTAGGGATGAAAATAAAGTGCAAAATTAAAAACAGAACAGTGAAACAATAACAACTCCACTACAACTCAGTGCACACACCAACATACAAACCACCATATCTATTAGTTGCATCCACTGCCTAACATACAAGCCACCATATCTTTTAATTTCAAACAGGAATCATATTTGCATGTATATGATTAACTTATTATGTATCCTTATATAATTGTTATTTATGGATAAGTTAAATATCAGTTTGCAGTATATAAAGAATTATTGGAAAAAAAAGAGAATGGCTTACCCGCAATTCAGCCCAAACGTCATCTTTACATTTGTTGGGTACTTTATCCTAACTTTCATATGATATCGGCACATGAATTCGTACCAATTTACCAAGCCTACTGTAACGACCCAGAATTTTCGATCCCAAAAATTCCAGATAGTTATGAAAAAGAAGAATGAGATAGAAGAAGAAGATCAGAAACATCAACATCTCACATTCGCAGCGGATAAAATATAATAAAAATAAATACAGTTTACAAAGGATACTATATCTGTCGGTTACATTTTAATACATAAGAGTTACATACATACTCAAACACTCGACATATACAGATCAATATGTCTCAAATATACAATCAATATAATATAGCGGAAACATTCCATACGTTCCTGCCATCCAGCTCGCCTCCTGAGCTCCGAACGTCCTTACCTGAAAATCTGTAATACTTGGTCTGACCCGAGAATTACATCAAAGTAACACCCGGGTCAGGCTGGAAACCATCGTGAGTAAACTCATCTAACATGAAATTCCAATGCAAAGAACTTATTTAAAACCCGGGGTAACTCGTATTAATCTAACAATTTCAAATTTGTTATAGACATCACTTACATCACACATCAATTTCTAATTTACCAAATCTCAGTTTACATGATCCAGTTCACTTAAATCATTCCATTCCAGCCTATTGATTTCACATATCAAGTCTATATAGAATCGAAGTGGTTTCGGGTATTAACTAATACCCGACTCCGACCTATTCGAATTCAGTTCATCTTAACACATGTTATTCAAGTGAAATGCAATTCAACTTTAAATAAAAGATGTCACCTTTTTACCCAGCAACTCATCATTGATAGATAACCACATTATCATTGTCCACCCAAACACATCATATCATGAACCATTTCATATCAGAGGTATCAATCAATTTAGCGAATTTAATCATCATTTAATCATACATAAATCAATCACACCATCTCGATTAAATCTAATTAACCATAATTGAATTAAATCAATTACCTTTAAGTCCTGCTTATTGATTAACAACAACCCAATTGATTAACCATCCCATAATCATTCATCTTAATTAATCCTCCTTGATTAATTATTCTTTAATTACATTAAGATTATCATCATTATCTAATTACTTCCATTAAGTAATTATACTTAACCAAATTCCATGAATGATTATCCTTAAATAATTAATTGAACTTAATTAATTGTATAATAATCTTAAGTTAACATCCTTCATTAACAATTTTTTAATTACTTCTCTACAGTAATTAAATTTAGATGGACCGTTATTAATTTCAAATAAATTATTCTCGATTAATTAATCTTAAACCTTAATTAATTAACTTAAATTCTTAATTATTAAATTAATTAATTATCCATTTTAATTACTTGAATAATTTAATAAATGTCAAATCCTACTTAATTTTAAGATAAAACTTATTCTTACTTATGATTGAATTATCATTAACAAAGTATTAAATACAATTATGAATTATCCACAAATCTGTAATCTTCTTATGATACCACAATGTCACAAATTTATTAAATACTTAATTGATAATACCAATCTTTAATTGCAAATTGATAAATCTTAAATTACTTAGTTGATTACAATTATAAGCTAATTAACATTCTAAATTAACTTACAATATGAAAATTATTTATCTTACGTTTTAAAATCTTCCATAATAACATTAAACCCAATTATTTACTAACTTAAAAGTTTTAATGTTATTTAAAGTTAAACCTTTATTTATAAATTTACCATTTTAATTAAGACTAATACTAACTGGTTCCCAAATGATTAACTATAAACTTAATTTATTAGCCTAAGCTTTAATAACACATACTCGAGAAAAATTCCAGGTGAACTCGAGTTCAATCCCGAGTGGTTTGCCTATTTCCCCGAGTACTCTTCCTTCCTCATCTTTTTTTTAGTTTAAGTTTAAGTTTTAAACTTTACACACTAGGAAGCAAACTCACGAGTCTCATGACCTAACCCGAAGCAACATCTTCGTTTACTCGTGCATCCCTTCAAGTACCCAAACCCAAATCATCAAATCATGCACGTGACCACTGTGCACTTGCACAGGCCGCCGACACACCTCCGACGCCTGAGACGATCACCCACAAGTCGACCCTCGATCACCCTATCGATCAAACCCACTAAACCCCTGAATGAACTCGAGTATGAAAACTGACCAATTCAAGCTTCTAGACCTTAAAGCTCCGAGCATCAATTTCCTCGTTCCGACGATACCAACCTCCAGGAGTCTCGAAACTCCGGCCATGATACCCCTAGCTTCCATGCTATCATCCCCTTGCATACCGTGCCACTCGATCAACCAGAGGTGGCGAAATCACCTCGTTTCCGACCTTGTTCAAAATCGCAAGTTAAACCCTACTTTTGCCTTGTTCCATCATCTCTTACAATAGAAAAATAATTTAACAATTTTTTCGACCTCACCATCAGCCACGCTGGCTTCAGGCGGAGTTTCAACGCCTCGCATAATTCTGATCACCAGAATTTGGATAAAAATCCATTTTTGATCAACTGAAAACTGCTCTATGCTTACACATCTAAAAATCACCATACTTATTTCAAAAATCCAATTTTCGAATGCCGATTCAAGTTACATAAGTGAATCAATGATTTGTGACATTAGAATTTAACACACATTTCCATTTTGTTCTGTAAAACAAATTTTCTAGCTGTGATACTTCCCCAACCAGTTTAAAACCAATTTGTAGCTCTTGTTTTATGTTTCAACACCCTGTTTGGTTTAAAATTGTAAGCCTAAAAATGGTTGGATAAAGATGTATTTAAATTTCCATTTTAATTTCACTCTGTAACCAGAAACAAAGAAGAAACAGCCATTCAAAACTACACAGTACAATCATGCATTCAATTAATTCAAGTATTTCAGGTAACAGCGGGATTTTTATTCATAATATAAAAATGAAATCCAGGATTAAAACTTTTTTTAAGATATGTTCATTCACAGAATATTGATAAGATTTGAATTTCATGTTGCAGTTTACTCACAGATTATTTTTGAACAGAGAAACCTGCTTCCTTATCCCCTCCCAGCCTCTTGACCTATCACTTGTTTTAGATTGCATTTTGTTTTGATCTTCTCGTATTCGAGTTGCTTTTTATTTGTGAACGAAAGTGTTTATGTGGAGGTATAAGCAGCGAATACATATATTCATAGAAAGAAAGTGTGTTATGCAAGCCAGACTGTGATTTGTATCCAGGTTTTCATAAACACATTTTTTTTTAAACTTTGGTTTGGAATCATATGAAAAGTGTTGATTTGATTTTTTCCTTTTTCTGACCTGATTTCATGTTTTGTATGCTAGGCCTAAAAGCTTATCTCCTCTTTTGTTTACATGCATTTATGTGAATTGATGTATGTATACATATCCATTTGTGTTGTATTTATATAACATCTTTCCATATCCATCACTTGTGTACGTTTTTTTTATTGTAACATACATACAAATATTTTTACTTACTTATATTTGTCCTCATGTTCATACATTTACATTCATACACATTGATATACTTTATATATTTATTCACAGTCATACAACTTTCCTATATTTGTATATTTATACACTTATATTTACATACATACATACATACATATATATATATATATATATATCATCTAACATAAAACTCGTATCTAAATTTTATGGATATCTTATCTCAATTTAAATGGTGAAGTTTATCTACACAAAAAGTTTATTTTTCTTTTCTATATGATTTATCATACCCAGAGGTTTTAAAAATTAAATATTTAATATAGTTTTTAATTCAATGTTTATTTTAGTTTCCAAATCAACACATATAATCAGATATATTTAATTATCAGAAATTCGTTTGTTTGATTAGTTAATATTAATATTTTAAAAATAAAATCAGTTAATTTCCCAATTAACAGACGTCCAAAAATCCGGGCCGTCACATTCCTTCCCCCTTTAGAAATTTTCCTCCTCCAAAAGGAATGAAGCCAGAATTTATTAAAATACTTAATATCAGTTAAATTATTCTTTACTCAATTTTAACTAAAACTCCTTTTTATTTAGAAATCTTTAAAACACTTTAAAATCTATATAATATTACAAAAATAGTTTTATAAAAATACTTTTTATAACTCGATGTCTCGACCAGTCCATCCTTGTTCTTACAGAAATATGGTCATACATTGATCAGGCGTAGGACTGAAAATATATAAGTACTTGGTAGGCCCGTTTCAACACCCGGTGAAAATACTTGGAAAATAATTTTATCGAAAATATAGAAAACATTTTTTGAAAATAGAGGAAATATCTTGGTGAGAATGCTCTGGAAATCATCACCCCCCATCCATGGTCGCATTTACATCCTGGGTTACCTTGCCATCACAGCGAAAGTCCATGTAACTGTAGGCACTCCGCGCCCCTCGATTATGCCATGGAACCCACAACATATCGCAGTTACATTCCAGGGTTATGTTGTCATCGCAACAAAAGTCCAT
This sequence comes from Allium cepa, assembly GCA_030765085.1. Lineage (NCBI taxonomy): Eukaryota > Viridiplantae > Streptophyta > Magnoliopsida > Asparagales > Amaryllidaceae > Allium > Allium cepa. The sequence goes on along the minus strand of CM060938.1, from coordinate 622,763,315 downwards.
GTAATTGTAGGCATCAGCGCCCTCGATTTACGCTGTCAAAATGAACTTCTCCACTCCTACATAGGTCGCAGTTTACCGATGTAAAATCAAATGCAGACTGTTGGCTCTCAGCGGCACACACGACTTTCGCTATGTTACCATAGGTCGTAGTCTACCGATATAAAATCAAACGTAGACTATTGGCTCTCAGCGGCACACACGACTTTCGCTATGGTCTACGGTAGATCGAAGTGACATCGAGTTACACTATCGTCACAGCATAACCCAAATGCCTCTGTAGGCACCAGCGCCCCTTGATTTTCGCTACACACTACTCATAATCCTCAGGAACTAGTTTTGTCCAGACTCCTCACAAGATCAACTTTAGAACCCCCCTTGGGGCTCAAGGCAGCACCACCCGATGACACTCCTGAGAAGTTCATTTCAAGGGAGCGCCTTTTTCCCCAGAGCCATTATCAAAACACTTTATACTATATACATATATAGTATCTTCCAAATCATACACCTAGTATGAATTTCATATAAATCTCCTTTACACAAAATCGATTATCCCGAAATCGACAATTCTCAAACTAGGCTTCCTGAATTCCAATATTGATTGTACCCAAAAATCAAAAGCCTTTCCAAATTCAAAGGTTCCCAAAACCTTTTCCAAAATCCTCATAAGATCCTTTATATATATATTCAGATATATATAATTTTTAAAACTTTGGATCATTTCAAACTTGTATAAAATTCCTTTTATACTTCAAACATTTTCAAAAATCCTTTTCTTCCGGCAATAGATTCAACAAGGGGATTTTTTATCTTATATCACAAAGATATATAACTTTGTTTATGCCAAATCAAATATTCAAATTTGATTACTCTTTACAAAACCACTTATCATCACTTACTTCCATAAAGAAAATTTCTATTGTAGAAACATCCCATTTCCATTTTACTTTATCATATATTTCATAAAATATACCTTTCATTTCAAAAACCATTTCGCATTTCTTATCCACAAATTCCCACTATCAATTTTATTCAAATCCGTACGATGTACACATATCATCTGTACACAATATCAATCTGATCGCTCACTCGATCACACAATTTCACTTTCGAACTAGTATCGTCCACCCGACTTCCTAGAGCGGACTCAGATCTGGTTTCTTAATCAGAAACCGTCATTCTCCTTGCATAGCCATAACTATGATAAAGAATATCCAAAACCAATCAACAATCCATATCCAGATTCGCCGTCGAAAAATCGAGTGAAAAATCCTCGGATCGGTATAACTATCTCGAAATTTTGTGCTCGAATCTAGATCAAATCACTATGCGAATAGAATAATATACGTGCATCCTACCTATTTAACTTCATTGATTATCAACTAAATCAATTTCTCTTTCTATTCACATTTCCTTTAATTTCTACCCACATAATCACAATTGTTTCAATTCCATTGGATTATCGCTTTAATCCTTATCCCAAATAGATATTCAATCATAAACAGTTTGATCTCTATCCAACTTAAATTCAGAAAATAGCTTGAAAAGTTTAAAATAATTAAGTCGTTGAAAAATAATTATTAGTTTGCAAAATAGCTGTAAAATAATTAACTAATTGTAAAATAGTTGGAAAATAGTTAAATAGTTTCAGAAATTTTAGATAATTGCACAATAGTTGTAAAATATTTAAATAGTTTCGAAAGTAGTTGTTAAATAAATATAAGATAGTTTTGGAATTTAACAAGAAAGGTTGTATATATAATAAATAGCTTGGAAAAATAGATTTGTACTAAAACAATTTATTTTGAAAATAGTCCAGAGTCAAACTGTTCAATTTTCAACTTCCAATCCCAATTCAATTTAAATTTCCACTTCCATTTAAATTGACTCAATTCCAATTTAAATAACTTCAATTTCCATTGAAATTAGTTTAACCCCAATTCAAGTTGAATTAACCTCAATTTCTTTCCAAATTCAAATCAAATTCCATTTGATTTAAACATATTCACTTTAACTACAAATCCTAGATTATTCAAATTAATTTAGACGAATTTCAAATTGAATCTACTTCAATTTCAAACTAAATTCAACTTGAACTAATGAAATTTATATCTCAATTTTATCTTCCAGCTTGAAACCAGTTCTTTAAACAATTTTAATTTACAAATGCCATCATTCAAATTTTCAGTTCAAAGTAATCCCTTATCCTTAATTTCAAATTAAAGTTAGATTTTCCTTTTATCTCAATAATGGATATATTACCACACTTCATTTCTCATTTATTTAAACAAATCTGATCCACGATTTAAAGATTTTTAACAACAATAGGATGATATCATCCAATTTATTTAAAAACATCCATCCATTTTCAATTTCTAGATCTCAAACCCGTTTTGAGATCACACAAATTCTCAATTCAAATTAACCATTTAACTTTCCAAGTAAAATTTCAATTTCATCTTGAAATTTCTAATTCTGATTGCTTATTAAATTATCTAACTTTCCCAAAGTTAAATTCAATTTACTTAATTCAGTCAATTTACACAATTTGTATTCCCATTCAAATTTTTAACTTCAGATTAATAATTTCATAAGTTCAAAGACTTATCACCTTGGGTATCACATCTCATTCCAAATTTAAAACTCAACATTTAGAGTTTATTTCAAACCATCTTTGATATTTTGTATATTCCTCATATATACATATTATTTCCTTTACACACGAGGTCATCCTTAAATTTTAAACCACTTTTGGTTTTTAATTGAAATCAAATTTTCAAACAACCCATTGTTTCCAACAAGTCCCTTTTATTCAAATAATACTTATTTGTTATTTCTTTTATCACTTTGAAACAATTTTCAAATTTCTGGACCTAGATTTAAAATTTCACAATTTAGGTATTTTCAATTTCAATTTATAAGTCATACTTTACCTAAGTGTTTTACTTCTTTAAAACATTTCATTTTGCTTACTCATTAGTACACATCTTATTATTAAACAAACAATAATCACTTATGATAATAACCAAGATTGTCATATCTGAAAACCAATTCATTTTTATCTTATTCTGAAACTTTTCCCCAAATTCAAGATTTAATTTCAGTTTGAATCCATTTCAAACATACCTTTATTTAATTTCGATTTGGTTGTATTTCTATTGCCTCTTAATTTAATTCCAATAATTTAACAACCAATTACCTTAACATTTATTAGTAAGAAATATTGCTTCATATATATATATATATATATATATATATCAAAATATAAACTTATATAAAATCATTTAAAATCTTTATATAAGAAAATAACAAGTACGCTCTCATACACACACACACACACACTCAACTCATTCTAGGGTATTATTGACTCTATCCTTAATGAGTACACCCACCAGAGCCAAGGTTCTCGCTTAACCTTTCAGCTTGATACCAACTGTAACGACCTGGAATTTTTGATCTCGAAAATTCCAAATAGTTATGAAAAAGAAGAAAGATATAGAAGAAGAAGAAGAAGAAGAAGAAGATCAGAAAGATCAACATATCACATTCGCAGCACATAAAATATAACAAAAATTAATACAGTTTACAAAGAATACTATATCTATCGGTTACATTTTAATACATCAGAGATACACACATATTCAAACACTCGACATATACTGATCAATATGTCTCAGATATACAATCAATATAATATAGCGGAAACATTCCATACGTGTAACGACCCGTAAATTTTAGCCATTTATTAATTGAAATTTTGTGGAATTTTAAACGATAAAATTTTGGAATATAAATTTGATATTTGGAATGCGTCTAGTTAAACATAGCAACCGGTAAATTTTCGTCCGAAAATATGGAAGTTTATTTCATGCATAAATTTACTTCAATTTACTCAGTTAAAAATCGATGAAAATAAAACATTTTCGAAACCTAAATATTTTTACATAGAAAAATTCTAAATCATCTTCTGAGCAAGACGTCATTTTTCGTTTTACAAATTCGAACATCTTTAGCACCGTCGATCTTATTTTTCTGCGTTTTTGCTGCATTTTCCAATATTAGAAAATTCAAATTTTTATAATTCAATCATACCACTGATATCCGCATACCGTTTTAATCGTCTCGTCGTATTGATCTCTACGGTATATTCGATTGTCAAATTCGAAGTCCGGTGTACATTGCACTTTATGAAACGCCTTCCGTATCGGTACCGGATACGTGACCTTTTGTGTGTTTTGCATTTCAAACTGCAGCCGTGTCATCCAGGCAACCATCAATTGCTTTAATTATTGTAGCTTATTGTAGCTAAGTGTGAGTGTGACCTTTCGGCTATGTAAACATTAATTCAAAAATAAGAAGAAACCATTCTTTTTTCTTTAGCCATTTCATTTACTTTAAATGTGTATTTAATACGTTGTCTATAGCCAAGCAATTCGGTTGCATTAAAATTCCTCTCCCAATTCGAAGTGCCACCTCCACTAACACCCAATCTCTTCTCCTTCTTCCAGTTGGCTCTGTGACTTCCATTTTAAAAATAATAATTGTATTAAAGCCTTATATTCCTTCCTGTAGCTTAAAAATCTTCAAGTCCCCCTGCTAATTCACGTGACCATCTTCATTTGTGCCTCGACCATGTCACGCGTGCGTAGCCTCCACCCTATGCGTCTCCGCCCATCTCTCTACCACAACCTATAGCCGATGCTACACCAACAGCCGTCGTAACCTCTCCTCCGACCTTCCTCCTTTCACCACCTCCACCTTCATTTTTCCGGCCTCCCATCACATCACACGCCAGCCGAGTTTCCCTTCTCCCTCTCTCTCTCTCTCTCCGCCGCACCCTCCTCCCCAGCATGCTCCGACCGACCACTTCCAGCCTTTATTGATTCTCAGCCTTTGCAACCATCGGCCTCCTTTCTTTTTTTGGTTATGGTATGATAGGTATGTTGCTTATAGTACTATATATTAGTATAGTTTGTATAAAGATAGGTTGCTTTCGGGTTTATATAAATATAGCATACGATTTATACACTTTATCTAGCGTATGACATTTATGTAAAGTAGTATGTAATTTGTTATAATATAGCCTGTTTTATTGATCTTTATATTGTATACGTATGTATATATACCATATAAATATTATATTATGTAAATGAAATTTCAGTGTACGAATATGTTTTTTTATATAATAGTTTTGCAAATAACTGTTATAACTAATACATATATACTAGTATAGAAGTGGTTGGGCTTATGGCATTTGACGTACAAACAGTAAGGGAGTGCAACTCATTTTTTTCTTCTCATTTTCAAGTTCAAATTGATTTCTGCGACTCTTGCCTACAAAACATTTTATTTTTTTAAGATCTTGCTTTCCAGAAATTGCATTCACTTCCGCATTAACAAACCAATATTTGCAAAAGCAGGCTTACTAATTTTTACAAATGGAGTTGTACTTTTATGAAAGCTTAATTAGTTGCTAAAGTTCATTAAAATGGACAAGAGTTTGAAAATGTAATTTGCTATTGTTATATATTTCTTAGAGCTATATATATGGGTTTACTTTCCCTTTTGTTTCTTTTCCAAGTAAAATTTTATATAATTTGCCTGTACCAATTTTGCTTGCATATATTTCTTAGAGATGCATATATATAATGCTTAAATCCTTTTAAATATTTATCTGTTAAATCTTATGGGTATATATTTGAGTGTGCATTAGTATGTAGTTGTGCTGTTAAATCTTATGAGAATTTACACATGAGTCATTCGTGTGTTTCAGGGTATGGTGCATGCATATGGGTACATTGTATAAATTCTCTTGCATATCTCTACTTTTACAAGCATCTATTATGAATTGAATGGATTAGCCCACTTTTGTTTGCAGTTAGTATGTGTGTGTGTGTGTGTGTGTGTGTGTGTGTATTTGTATTTGTTAAAATCTATTGATTTCAAGGAAATTAATAATAATAATGATTTTTGAAAGATATATATTATTGTGTTTTAAATTTAGAATATGATTTTTGTGTGTGTATATATATATATATATATATATATATAATTTTATATGTTGTATCTATATCAGTTCAATTATATCATTTATCTCATCGACCCAGTTGTGATCTGATTTTGACTATTCCTGTTATCAGCATTGATCGTTAAAATCGTGTCAATCCTGCTTTGCTTTGAAATTAGTGCTTGGATTCATAACTCATTTCAGTAACATATCTCTCTAGCCTCGAAAGGTGAGCAATCACTCACGATTAATGTTCTTTTATTTATTAAATTTGATTTCAATTGAAACGACAATTGAAATATGCTGTTGTAGTTATTTACATTGTTATATATGATTTTACATGTATCGGTTCACCTGTGACATCTGACATCATAATCTGTATTTATGAAATGATAATCCAGTTTGATTGATAAATGATTGATTGTTTGTTGTTGACACTGGACGTTAAATTGTTAGTTTAGTAAGTGATAAATAATTTGAAATTGAAATTGACGTAGTGAAACGACCCAACTTCCAAACATCAGGAAGTCGCATCGCTAATAAGAAAGAAAGGGATAGAAAAGAGAAAGGAAGGGAAGAAGAAGAAGAAACAACACATCAGAATCTAAACAGCAGAACGGATAAATTATATTAATAACATAAAATATTACATAGTTTACAACCACTATCAGAGTACACAGATAATACAACACATACTAGACAGTTATAAACACCTGTCTAGTATTTACAACATAATACAATCCAGAGACAACACAGAACACACAGCGGAATACTATATATCTAACGCAGAAGCCCCCTGCTCCATTGCTCCTCCAATATTCATCAAAGCTAACCTGAATCCCTTGGCTACTCGTAAAAATTTGAGTACCCAAGAGTTTAAGAAAACAAAGAATAAACTCCGCGTCAGACATGGGTCTGGTGTGAGTAACAGCTTAAAGTTGCTTAACTTTAAAAATCTTTTGAAAAGAAAGGTATCACGTAAGACTTCCCACACATAAACATGGAAAAGTTTTTACCTTACGCTAACCAAAACATTTGATAGGAAATCCAGTGATATTATAATAGGTCTAGGGTTTGCAAGTAAATATGAAATAGCCGAAATTGTTACATTCATTAAATTCCAGCTACTAGCCGCAAAAGTGGGTAATACAATCAAAACCGTTGGCACTTATTGGATTTTGGATTCCATACAATGGCAGGGCTACTGGGGTACCGCTCGTCACAGTACGTGGCTTGGATCAACGTACCGAGGAGTATGCCCGCTCCTCCGCAACATAAGGCCGGACCCATTCCTTACTGAACAGTTCCAAACAAGACAACCCTGCAGTTGGTGCGCGATTCTAACTGCCCACACAGCCGAATAAAAAGGGACTTCTAGACGGGGGAAATCTTGCTCTCAAGTGGGGGCTACCCATGAAGCCTTGTTGCACCTCCCCTGTTTTAGCCATTCCCGGTTGATGAGGCTTGAGGTTACGATTACCTTTAGAGAACACATCTCTTAGAATGCTCATCGTCCACCTGACAATGTTCTGAAGGCATTCAATCCATACAAGTTCGTTCCGGGTTCGAACGAAACCGAAGGCATTATCTCGTTACACTTGTTTTGGAATCACCCTCAGAGTTAACGACGATAACCCTTGCACTCTAAATCTCCATCTCGAGTCTATAAGTACTATTTCTGCCAAACTCATCATGGAATCACCCCCAGAGTTATACTGACTAATAGTCCTTACACCTCGAGTCTTCACTCTTCACATAAGATTCACGACCTATCGTTAATTTGGATCGATGTGGTTTTCGGATATCCAAATATGGAAACCCGATCCCGGTCTCATCGAAATCCAAAGTGTGTCTTTTAGGTCCAAGTTGTTTTAGAGTTTTAAAACAATTTATTAACATTATCTATATACACACAGATAGATAATTCATAGATTCACAACAGATAATTATCATTATCATAACCACAGATAATTCACATTATCACTATCAAAAGATAATCCATATCATCATCACAATGCAACTAATGCGTCCATATCAATCAATATTATTAATCTTATAGTTGAGATTTCAAATCATTCAAGGCAACCAATGTCAATCATTCATAAGCAATGATCCATAATCACAGCATCTATAATTAATTTAAAATGAATTAAATTAATTACTTACATATAAATCTTACCTACATCATCATTAATTAATTACAAATTAATTAATTAATTAACCTCTAATTTATCATCTTAATTAATCAATCCTGATTAATTATACTTTAATTAATTTCACAAAATTAATTACTCTAAACCAAATATAGTAATTAATCTTTAATTACTTCATAAATTAATTAACTATAATTAATTACATTTAACCTTAATTAATTACAATTAATTAATTATACTTAGTCATTTATTATTGATGAATTAACCTTAATTAATCAATCTTAATTACATCATTAATTATATTAATTAATGACTCTTAATTATATTAATTAATGACTCTTAATTATATTTAATTAATTAATTAATTAAATTAATTACTTTCAATAATTAATCTCACTTAAACCATAATTATTATTTACCTTTGATTAATCTCAATCTGTAATTAACTACCTTAATTACTTCATTCAACTAATTATTCCTTAATTAATTTCTTTAATTTATCCTTTGATTAATTATACAAAATAATTTAATCTAAATTACATTCACAATTCCATCATTATCCACTAATTACATACAGTAGTTATCTTTAATTACTTCACTGAGTAATTCTTCTTCATTAATTACATCAGGTAATTATCATCAAACCAAATGTTTAAAATTAATTAAACTAAATTAATTAATTTAAACCAATCTTAATAAACTCCATTAATTACATTAAGTAATTAATGTCTTAATTACTTTTATTTAAGTAATTAAACCTAAATAAATTTCATAATTTATTAACATTAATTAATCAATCTAACTAATTATTAAAAATTAATCATATTAATTAATTACTAAATAAACCTTAGTTAATGACCATCATTAACCATTATTTATTCTTTAATTACTTCCTAATTAATCTCTTATTAAAATTAATCCAAATTATTAATTATAAATTAATTGAATGAGTCTCTCCTTAATTATCTTACTTATTTAATTATTTTAATATCTTGATCATTACTAAGATAACCCATTCCTTATTAATAATTTTTATAAATATTAAAGTGTACTTAGAACATTTAAATTCAAATTTCAAAATTTCAAAATGTTATTTGTTAAAGCATTATCCAATTCAAATTCTATTTATATTCCCTTTTTAAAATAAATGGAATAACATTTATTACTTATAATTAAAGCTTATATAAGATAAGTCTTAATTTACTTAATTTAATTAAAAATTAAGTTTTTAATACATTACTATTTAAATTTCAAATTCAAGTTAACAATCATTTAACTTTCTTTATCAACCTTTATAAATGACTTCATTCAAAAAGGAAAATCAAATTAAAATATTTGTTTGAAAACAAATTTACTTCTAATAAACAATTTAAATTTAACTTGTTTGAAAAACATTCAAATTTTAAAACTTATTCAAATATCCAGGTTTTAAATTCAAAACATTTGAAACCATTGTTTATTTAAATCATTTGAATTAAAACTTGGCTTAAACATTTGATTTAAACCATGATTCTAAAACTCCTTATTTAAAAATACAAATTCATTTTTATTTTAAAAACTAAGGATTTAAAGGTCCTTAAGAATACTGGACTTAAATTTGAAATTCAAACTCCTATTTAAATTTTTGTTTCAGATTCAAAAGGAAATTCCATTTTCAGAGAAAAAAAACTGTCAGGTTTCTTATTTTTTTTTAAAACTGAAACCACTTTCAAATTTTAAAAACTTATAAGATTTCAAACTCCTTTAAGATTATAACTCTTACTGCAGATTTAAATTTGGTTTAAATATTATCATAACAACTTAAAATTTCATTTAAACTTTGATTTAAATTTAAAACTACAGACAGTTTTTCAAAAAAACTGTAATATTCAAATTACCCGAGCCAACCTTAAAACTGCTTCGAGTCATCAGGCCAAATTCTACGAGTAAAACATATCAAACACTCGAGTGTTACTCGAGTTCAAAACACTGCAGTACCCAGAAAACGTCAAAACTCAAAAATTTTGCACGGTGCACGTGCACCGTGCATCCAGCCACCATCACCACCTCCGGTGACTTCCTGACATCGACAACCAACCCCACTATCAACCTCCACCCTCAAATTCTCCTTCCAAAACTCAAATTTGAAATTTGAGTTGCCTCCTCCAAACCTGAAACTGCAAAGAACAGGTTTTACCCCAAACCTGTCAATCTTTTCCCACGGTGCTCCGACCATCAGAGACCTTCCACCTCTGGCAACAGCTTCTTCTATGACCAAACTATCACTACCAAAAACCCGGTTCAACTCGATCATCTTTTCAGGTAGCACTAATCAAAACAAATGACCTAGTAGAAACTTGGGTTCTGGACAAAATTTCATCACCGCAGCTACCATGATGAACTGCAACACCACCCCATATTTTTCCCAGCATCAGTGATTACTCCTCCACCTACCAGATGAACCCCGACACCTCAATTTGCCTAGATCACCCAAAAACCCAATTTCCCCCTTTTAAGTTCAATCTAGGTCTGCATGTTAAACCTAGCTTTAAAAATTGTGAATTTAGTTTTAAAAATCATAATTTTGAATATTGTTTTTAATCTTATTCCTGAAACAATGAATTAGTATGTTTGGTATTTCATATATATTTCAAATTGTCCCTGTTATCTGAGTTTCAGAGACAATTCATAAAAAATTTATTTTATTTAAACTGAACAAAATTTAAATTGATTCTTGATTCTACAACACATTTGCATGATCCTTAAAACACTAACATATATTATATTATGTGATGATGGGGGTTGAACGGATTCTTGCATCTGGAACAAAATACAGAGGACAGTATGATCAAGTTATCCATACATGTCTATAGAAAAAAACAACCGATATAAATGCATATATCATTCACACTGAACGTTAAAAGCAACAAGCAACATTCTAAAATACTTAAATTTCAATAAAAAGGATGTCACTCACCTTATAAATTTGAAAACAGAGCCTCCAGTTTAGATTTTGAAGAGCCTGAAACTGAAACCCTTATTTTTTTTTAACTTTGCACTCCAATGCTTGCTTTAAAACTTTGAGTTGCTTGTTACAGAACTCTTGCATGCATGCTTTGTTTCTTTAATTTGAAACTGCAGTTGCTTGAATAAGAAATGTAGGTTTCAAAACTTGAAATTGCATGTGCTTTTACATTTGAAAAATATGTAGGATTGTTTTGATGCAGGTTTGATTGCATGTTGAACTGAGGCTTTTTGAAGATGATTTTGTTTTGATTTGTAAGAAGAATTTGCATGCAGACTTAATTGAATAAGAAATGCAAAGTTTCCTTGCTTTTCTTTTGGTTTGAGAAGTGGATTGTAGATTTGAAGAGGTCTACAGATTTTTATCTTTGAATGGAAGTGTTTATTTTTCATTTCAGATTTGCTTGTTTTCAAATTTTTGGAAGAAGAAAAGAAAATGAAGGAAAGAAGTTTTATGTAAACTGAAATTATTAAAAATAAAAACAAAAGAAAATGTTAAAATAAATTTTTGACACTTCTCACAATGTAACATTTGTCAAAACTTTATTTTATCATTTAACAAGTGTTATGTAAAACCTTAAGATGTTACACTTGTCTTATAAAAATAATTAGTATTCAATTAAAAGTTTACTTAGTATTTATTTAAAAGTTAATTAGTATTAATTTAGTATGTTATTATAAGATGAATGTAAGCCTATGTTTAATAAATTAGTTAATCATGTATTTATTTACATGTAAATAAATTTTAAAATGAACAAAGCAAATTTAATTTATAAAATAAAGTTTAAACAAATATTTCAAAATCAAACAAATTAAAAACATTTATACTTTAGTTTTCAAAGCTTTGAATTTAAGTTCAAATTAAATTCTGAAATCAAGTTTATTTACAAATATAACTACACAATTTAGATTTTTGAAAAATAATTATTTCTGTTAAAAATTTGTTTATTAAGACAATGTATTATTATATGTTTAAAAATAACAACATTTGATAACCATAAATAACTTATAAAAGAAATTATTTCTTTATTCATAAATTATTTGTTTTATCACATTATATTTAAATGAAAATCAAAATAACCTCATTGTTATTTATTTAAATTTAAACCTGAGTTAAACATATTTTAAATCATTTCAATATTTATCTTAGGTATTTAAAACCATATTTATTTATTAAATAATCTTTTAAAAGTCAAATTTTTAAATAAAATCATAATTCACAATATACTAAAGATACATATTTTTTTATAGAAAATAGGATTTATTTATCAATTAAATTTAAAACAATACCTATTTACAATATATAAAATATTCTATATATATTATAAATATAAAACAATTATTAGATTTAAGAAATAAAATCTATCAATTAACTATTTATTTTATTGAATTATTATTTTTTTGGCAAGGCCGACAGGGTTGGATGGACCCCGACCATTTTATTGCAGCACCATAGATTACATGACACAAATTACAACAAGATGAGCATGAGCTCATTGAAAACTCATAAAAAACAAGGTGCTACAAGAACAAAGGTAAAAAAACAGGAGAAAACATGAAAAAATTTAAAAAACACAAACTTTTACATTCTAAAGTCCAGCCCTATACCTGGATCAAAGGTAAAAAGCAGTTTCAGGGAAAATTCAATTTCATGCATAATCCAAAGCCTAAAATTAGCAGCAGATTTAACCTTGGAGACATCAAAAACTTTGCAGTTACGCTCTCTCTACACTGCATATATAAAACTCTTCAACGCTACACCAAAAATTCTCTTTCTTTTTTGCTTGTTTCCTGTCTTTGTGTATATCTGATCCCATTCAGCTTGATTATGATTCAGGGGGCATTTACTTTGTAGTTTTATCATCACCTCAGTCCACAGAAGTTTGATCTCAGAACATTCAAAGAATAAATGCTCGATAGTCTCTGGTTGAGCACAACAAAAGGAACAGTATATATCAACATTCATGCCAATACTGACAAGCTTTGCCTTGGTCAGCATAGATCGATTCAAAATTTTCCACAATGTTAAGTTACCTCTCATGCTACTGTCTTTGTTCCAAGTTCTTTTCCACCACTTCCAGTTTTGATTAGTATTGTTCTGCATCAAATATTCATATGCCTCACCAATTTTAAATTTACCTTTTTTATGTCCCCAAACAACTAAATCAGAAGTAGTTGGCAGAGGGGAAAACTTTTTTATTGTTTCCCAAAGTTTTTGAACTCTTTGATTAGAAGAAAACGTTTGAATCCCCTGAAAGTACTTAAGCACATCTCTGACTTTTGTATCAGCATGAACACCAGTCTGCTGTATTTCATTGTATGTAAGTTGCCGTCTAAGAATGAAGCCATTATCAAGCCATGGATCATCCCAGAAGCTAACATTGTATTCATGGTTGGTATTCATTTGAATGAGAGGAAGGAAGAGTTCCTTAGTATGGTACAAACTCTGCCAGGTCCAGCTCATGTTTTGCCGTTTATTCATGTTCCATATTCTCCTGCTTTTTAATACATTTCTTCTGGACCACTCAGCCCGAAGACTTTCAGGGCAGTTATGCATGGTGTCAACATGCTTTGCAAAAGCTGCCTTGTTCCACTGTATTTTATTGAATTATTAAATTAATTCAAATCTCATTACAAAGATTATCAAATCAATTTAATTTTTATTTCAGATTATTAAATTGATATTGCTTTAAAATTCCGGGTCATCACACGTAGGATAGTTAGGTTTGATATGTGTTAAATTTGATTGGTTGCATAATATGACCCTTTAAATGTTGAATTAGTTGACACATAGAAATTTGGTAAAATACACCTCGAACCATTTAAATGTTTGTTGTTTAAATTGATGTTGTATGAAACTGAATAATAGATATCCAGTGTAGAACTATATTAATATTAGTGTAATAATCTTTAATCTACATGAAATGATAGTGTAGATTCTAGAAATAATTATATTAATTTGCACAAACAACAATGTGAATTAATACGATTATTTCGGGATTATTTGAATTAATTATTGAATTGTTATTGATGTTTGCTATTGCTTGTTTATTTACTTTGACATCATCCCAGTTATCACACTGCAAGTTCCCTTTGCTATGCTTTGATTTTTTGAATTGAAATGGAGTCGGGTTGAAATGATAAATACCCAAATAAAACTTTGACCTAGGATAGAAAATTATATAAACCCAATTGGTCAATAATTTGATTTAAAATAAAATAAAGATTTATTTGAATAAAGAATAAAGTTTTGAATTGAAGCTGGAACGTGGGATTTAATAAAAAGAAAATGTTAATATTAATAAATCTGAAATAGAATATTAATATAGTAGTAGATGAAAGAATGTTGTTTTAAATTTGATTAATTAATAATTAAGTTTGGAATTATTAAATAATTAAAATTGGAATTAATTGATAATTAGATTTTGGAATTAACTATTAATCAAATTTTGAAATTATTAATTAAGTTTTGAAATTATTTATTAATTAAATAGGATTGGATTATTTAATAATCAAATAAAATTGAATTCTTTATTAAGTGAAATTGAACTTCTTGAATAAGTGAACTAAGTTTCTTTATTAACTGAGTTTTGCAATTTGTAACTAAGTAAATAGATAGATGAAATTGATTTTATTTAAAAGAAATAAAATGTGATTTACTAAAATTAATGTAAGACTTGTAATTTAAAGAATGTGATTTGACGAATTTAATTTAATTCAAATTGTAAGTTTTGATATAATGAAGGAAAACTTAAATTGATTTAATGAATTGGAAATTAAATAGAAATTGTTTTGAATTGATAAATTTGCTTAATGAATATTGAATGAACAAATTGATTTGACTAGGGGTAAGGACAGACCATAATAGTATTGGAATGAAGTTTGGTTCCATTGCATTACATGTGTTTGTTACAGGCATTTGTTCACTTTAACTGCTCTTTTTACTACAGTTTTAGCCAACTGCAAACACCAAAACACCAACTTCACCACATCTGCCAATCTCACACGCACACAACACATACCCACATATATCCAAGCAACACACATTCAATATCCCATTTAATTGCATAAGTTTACATATTATATTAGGTGCAGTTCCACTTTGCATTATAAAAACATAAATAGTACAAGTTGTTTCTATTTATGAATATAAAAATATAAATAGTAAAAATGTAAATGTTAGCTTTATGAGTTGAAGTATGAAACTTTTACAAGTCACAAAAGTAAATATAGAATAGATTAAGTATTCAAACATTACCCGTAACAATATGTGACTATTGCGGTATCATTATATTCTTATCAATTAGCTTGCCTGAATGATAATGAAAATGGAAATGCTATACGATGCAATGATAGAATTAATAAGATTATTGACATATTCCGTTGTCCATCACCACATGCAACACCATATCTTTAAGTCATTTTATAGCCCTAAGCAAACAAATTTCTAAAATTTAGAATAATAATTAAATAGTGATACATGAAAAATTCTAAATTCATAGTCAAAAAATTCTAAACTCAACCACATTTGAAATTCAACTCAATTCAATTAAGAAATACATCTTATATTAACATATGCATTTGGTAAGACCTTCTAATTTTTTGTTAACTTCAAAGGCTGATTGATAGACGGTAGGAAACTCATGATCATCCATGATTGTTGCCAACCGCTTAGGTGTGTGTAAAATCACAAACCATCCGCTTTTTTAAAAATCTTTTAAGTAGAACACTTGACTCGCTTCTGACGCAAGAATAAATGGCTCATCGTTCATCCTATCTTTGGTCTTCAATTTCCCTAAGTTAACTGTAATCAAGTTTGAAACAGGATCAATCTTGCAACCATTGACCTTGTCTTCGACCTTTACCCAATCATAATAAAAAACCGTTTGTTTGAAGTCTATATAATCCAACTCAATTATCTCCTGAATAACTCCATAATACATTGTTTCAGCTTCTGTATAATTTTTATCTTTCCCATTGGCTCTAAATTTTGTGATTGCTCTCATAGTTACACCATTGTCTTGTGTTACCATCTGCTCTTCGTAATTTTTCGGGGAAAATGTAAACCCATTTACTTGGTACTTCATATAACTGTGTGCCTTGAACTTCAGCCCATTCACAAGGCACCAAAGAGTTAAATCAACATCGTTTGTGACGCAGCGGATAATAACAAAACGATATAGATCGATGAAAGTAGCAAACGGTGGATTGAAGATACTGAAATGCCCAAATTCGTTGATCACAAAGATACCGAATTCTAGCTATCTTCGACACGTTGATCGTGCATGATACCGTGAAAGAAGATCTACAATTCTTCAAACGTTGATCAAGCGCACTTGATACCGTGAATTGGCTTCAACGATCGTTGATTCGAGCGCACTAGAATAACCAAAGTGGAGATAGGAGATCACACTCAACTACCAATTTAGATGAAAGCACACGGCAATCAAACAAAGTTTTTATTCAACAATCAACTACCAAAATGTACAACACACTCCCTATTTATAGCATTTCACAACCGGTGCCTTAAGTTGTTCACGACTTACGACTTACGACTCATCATATGTCGGCAACGACTCAACGTACACGGCTTATCAGTTACAACACAATGCCGACTCAACTTAGGTCGTACACGATCTAAAAACACACAAAAGTGACGACTTACGACTCAACGGTACAAGATTCATAGGTCTTATATGACCTAACGACTTACGACTTAAGAAAATACAAACATATTACATCACTTAGGTCGTTCACGACTTACGACTTATGACTTACAACCGGTGCCTTAAGTCGTTCACGACTTACGACTTAAGAGACATCTTCAGACAGCACCTTCATGCGACTTAAACATGGACGACTTAAGACTTCAACGACTTAACATGAGTCCTAACTCGTCGGCAGCTTGAAGGAACAGTAATTTCCCACGACTCAGCTAAGTCGTAACCCGCTTCCGACTTAAGGCCTTCAACCATTGGAACTTCTTCTCGATTTTTGTTAAGTCATGGACGACTTATAGCCATGCCGTTAGATCGTGTGCGACTCATGAAACCCGAACGACTTAAGCTTCCATTAAGTCGTAACTCTTTTCCATCTGATCTGTTAGGTCGTAGCTCTTTTCCCCTAGCTTTGTTAAGTCGTGGACGACTTATATCCTTTTTCTTAAGTCGTGTGCAACTTATATCTTTCTTAAGTCGTGTGCGACTTATCCCTTGGAGAGTTATGTGTTGCGTATTTTCATCTCTGGCCTGAGCTGCATCATCCTCCCCAGGTTGAGAAAAATTCGTCCTCGAATTTGTAAATTCTTTCACATTGGATTGTTCATTCCCATAATATGGCACGAGATGTTTAACATTGAACACGTCAGAAGTGTACACATCTTCCGGTAGCTTCAACTTATAAGCATTATCATTAATCCGTTTCACGACTTCTACAGGACCAATTTTTCTGGCTTTCAACTTGTTATAAGCGCCCACTGGAAAACGATCCTTTGTTAACACAGCATATACCAAATCTCCTTCATTAAACTCAACACTTCTTTGCTTCAGATTCACGGATCGCTTATACTTCTCATTCGACTTCACCAATCGTTCCTGAACGATTCTGTGGCATTCTGTCAAACCATCAACAAAATCAGCAGCTCGTTTAACTGTTCCCTTCGATTGTGGCACTATCGTTAAATCCAATGGTCCCTTTGGCAAGCTTGAATATACAATCTGGAATGGACTGAAACCCGTACTACGGTTGATAGCATGATTATGAGCAAACTCTGCTTGACATAACTTCATATCCCAACTTTTCAAATTATCCTTCACAAGACATCGCAACAAATTTCCCAGCGATCTGTTCACAACCTCAGTCTGTCCATCTGTCTACGGATAGTAAGCGCTACTAAAGTTCAACTTTGTTCCCACCATCTTCGTCAAGCTTAGCCAAAAATGACTTAAAAATCTGGTATCCCTGTCCGAAACGATAGATTCTGGTAACCCATGAAGTCTATAGATCTCTTTGAAGTATAACTGAGCAACATGAACAGCATCCGACGTCTTCTTACAAGCAATAAAATGTACCATCT
Source organism: Allium cepa (assembly GCA_030765085.1). Classification (NCBI taxonomy): domain Eukaryota; kingdom Viridiplantae; phylum Streptophyta; class Magnoliopsida; order Asparagales; family Amaryllidaceae; genus Allium; species Allium cepa. The sequence goes on along the minus strand of CM060938.1, from coordinate 622,745,080 downwards.
TCGAGAAACGATCCACCACAACATATATAGAGTCATTCCCCCTTTGAGTTCTCGGCAAACCCAGCACGAAATCCATGCTAATGTCTACCCATGGTTTTGTAGGAACAGGTAATGGCATATACAATCGCGCATTTGTAGTTGTCCCTTTCGAAACCTGAAAAACGTGACATCTACGCACAAACCTTTCAACCTCTTTCCTCATTAACGGCCAATAATAAGACTGAGAAACCAACTGCAATGTTCGATCTCTACCCATATGGCCTTCTTCATGTAACTCTTTGATAATCTTCATTCTTAAACTGCCATCTGGTATGCATAATCGATTTCCCTTGAATAAAAATCCGTCTACCAACACAAACTCATCAGTACTCCCATCCTTAACTTTCTCAACAAACTTTACAAAGTAAGGATCCTCTTCAACCAATTCTGGCAATAGCTCAAATCCTATCACTTCAACCTTCATCGTTGTCAACAAATGGTTCCTCCTGCTCAATGCATCAGCTACACGATTCGTCACCCCTGATTTGTGTTTAACAACAAAAGTAAACTGCTGAAGATACGCGACCCATGAAGCGTGCCTAGCTGAAATTTTGTCCTGCCTTTGCAAATGCTTCAAAGCTTCATGATCCGTATAGAGAGCAAGCTCCTTCTGAAACAGATAATGTCTCCAGTGCTTCACAGCTTGAACAATTGCGTAAAACTCAACATCATAAGTGCTATATCTCAACTTAGCTCCAGACAACTTCTCACTGAAATAAGCAACTGGTCTTCCCCTTTGACTCAAAGCTCCACCAATCCCAACTTTCGAAGCATCAGTGTGCAATTAAAACAACAACTGAAAATCCGATAAAACTAGAATTGGTTCTGTCGTCAATAGTGTTTTGATCTTCTCAAAAGCAACCCCTTCTTCCTCTGACCACTCAAACTTCTTTCCTTTCATGAAATCGGTTACTGGTGCCACTACACTGCTGAAATGTGGAATGAACCTTCGATAGAAAGATACCAACCCATGAAAACTTCTCACTTATGTAATTATCTTTGGCTGTTGCCAACTCCTGACAGCTTCTACTTTACTTTCATCCAATTGAATTCCTCCCTTCGATAGAACATATCCCAGAAATAAAACACTTCGAGTCATGAACACACACTTCTTTGTTGCTGCATAAAACTGCTCTTCACGAAGAATAATTAACACCTTCCGCAAATGCTGTATATGCTCTTCTATACTAGCACTATAGATCAGAATATCATCAAAATAAACTACCACAAACTTCCCAATGTATGGCCTGAAAATTTGATTCATCACCCTCATGAATGTACTTGGTGCATTCGATAGACCAAACGGCATAACCAACCATTCGTATAAACCTTCCCTGGTTTTGAAAGCAGTCTTCCATTCATCACCTGGCCTAATACGAATCTGATGGTATCCACTTTTCAAGTCAATCTTTGAAAACACAACAGCCCCACTCAACTGATCAATCAAATCATCGAACCTCGGCATAGGAAATCTATATCTCACAGTGATCTTGTTTAGAGCCCGACTGTCCATACACATCCTCCACGTTCCATCCTTCTTCGGTACCAATAAGGCTGGCACGACACATGGACTCAAACTCTCCTGAACACGCCCCTGTTCTAACAGCTCCTCCACCTGCCTTCTCAGTTCCTCATGCTCCTTAGGACTCATCCTATAATGTGGTCTATGTGGTAATACTGCCCCTGGAACAAGATCAATTTGATGTTGAATATCACTCAACGGTGGTAACTCCTTCGGCAATTCTTCAGGAAACACATCACCGAATTCTTCTAATACCGGCTTTACTTCCTCTGGAACATCAACAGATTCAGTAGCTTCATGTCCAATCAACAAAAATACCTCTGGACTCTCCTCTACCTCTTCAATAAATTCCTTCAAAGTCAACAAAGTTTTAAGCTCCTCAATCTCTTCTGACTTGCTCTCTCCTTGTTGTCTCTTCTTTGGTACTAAAATGATCTTAACACCTTCAAATATAAAACTGTAGCTATTAGTCCGACCGTCATGTTGCACTGCTCGATCATACTGCCATGGTCTTCCCAAAAGCAAGTGACAAACATCCATCTCCACAACGTCACACCAAATCTCGTCTTTATACTTCTTTCCAATGGAGAATGGAACTCGAACTCGTCTGTCCACCTTCACCTCTCCTCCTTTTCTCAACCATGCTAACTTGTAAAGATTTGGATGCTTCTCCATTTTCATCTTCAACTTTCTCACGGCTTCAGTAGAAAGAATATTGTCACAACTTCCTGCATCAATCACAAACTTAAAAACCTTTCCCAGAATAGTGCATGTTGGCTGAAAAATATTGCTCCTCAACCAACTAGCCTCTTCTTCTTGTTTCGGTATTAAACAAGACCTCCTCATCATTAGATTACATCCTTCATCTCCTGACGCAATATCATGTTCATCCTCCTCAGCTGGCCTAGAATAATCTTCATCAACATCCTCACCTTCAACTTCAACAATCATAGTTCGCTTCTTCGGCTTCGGACATTCATTACTCTTGTGACCCACTTCCTGGCAATTATAACATTTGAAACTGTTGTTGACCTTCGCCTTCGCAACTTCATTCACAACTGGTTTACTAACAGATTTAGAAACATTGGAACTCCCACTAGCACCCTTGTTCTGAATATTGGAACTTGTAAACACACCACCACCTCGTCTTCCCTGCTTCTCCCAAGCCAATGCTTTCTGATGTGCTTCTGCTACAGATCTAGGATCAAACATATTCACCATATCTTGAATCTGCATCCTCAACCCTCCAAAAAATCTAGCAGTTAGCTATTCTTCTGTCTCCATAATGTCATTTCGAGCAATCAGTTGATAAAATTCATCAGCATAATCATTAACAGTCTTTGTCCCTTGTCTTAGATTCTGCAACCTCTGGTACATGAGTGATTGATAATTTTAAGGCAAGAATGTAGCTTTCATCATCTTCTTCATTTTTTCCCATGATTCAATCTTTGACTTTCCCATTCTCTCCCATGTAAGTTTAGTTTGCTGCCACCACGCCATAGCTCTACCTTTCAATCGAGTAGCAACCAACTTAACTCTTCGATTCTCAGGAACTTCTTTGAAGTCAAAAATTTCCTCAACATTAGACAACCAATCCAAAAATTCTTCAGTTACCATTCCACCCTTGAACTCTAGAATTTCCATCTTCATACCCGACTCCCAACGTCGATCATCCTCAACATCCCGATATACATTTCGTTCTTGGTCTCGATCTCGATAATGAATGCTAGATCTATCACCTTCTTAATCAAAATCAAATGTATGTCTATATCGATCTCGACCATCAACATCCCTTCGTTCATGCATGTTTCTTCTACTATGTCTCTCTTCATCTCGATATGGCTCATCTTCAAACTCATGTGGAGTTCTTCTCTCTTCATGTCCATAGTCATGGTGATCTCTTCTCGATGAAATTGATGTTTCTATTCTATCTCTAAAAGATTGCGGTGATATCCCTCTCGCTTCCGTAACCGATGGCGAAACTCGGTTTCCTCCATGGTTCGAGACTGGCGACCTTCTCCTTTGACTTTGATTCAAATCATTCATCAATTTCTCTAACTTCCCAATACCTTCATCAAATTTCTCATTAATGCGTTGCTCCATTTGCTCGGCTTCTTCCCTTCTATACAACGCTTCAACATTTTGATGACGATTAGCTCTCCTTGGTGGCATGATTAAATCAACACAAACACTTCAAAACTTCACAAATCTTCTACAAATCAAACTTCGACTAGCTCGCACAAGCTCAACACTTCAATACAAACTCGGCCTACACAAGTGATGTACGGCCTATACTTAGCTCGAACAAGATGCAACGACCTAAGGCTTAGGTCGGCTCGACTCAAACAAAGCACGGCTCAAACACTTCAATTTCAAACACTTTGGCGCGCAAACTTCCACGGCCAAGATTCAAACAATTTCCACACTTTTGATCCAAAATGATATGGATCGCAAACTCTCAACTTGTCGCGGCAAACGATGAACACGATAAACACCAAACTTCAAACTCCTTGGCTCCAAGTCTCGGCTTAGCTATGATTGGCTAAGTCTAGCTTTGATACCAAACTGACGCAGCGGATAATAACAAAACGATATAGATCAATGAAAGTAGCAAACGGTGGATTGAAGATACTGAAATGCCCAAATTCGTTGATCACAAAGATACCGAATTCTAGCTATCTTCGACACGTTGATCGCGCACGATACCGTGAAAGAAGATATACAATTCTTCAAACGTTGATCAAGCGCACTTGATACCGTAAATTGGCTTCAATGATCGTTGATTCGAGCGCACTCGAATAACCGAAAGTGGAGATAGGAGATCACACTCAACTACCAATTTAGATGAAGCACACAGCAATCAAACAAAGTTTTTATTCAACAATCAACTACCAAAACGTACAACACACTCCCTATTTATAGCATTTCACAACCGGTGCCTTAAGTCGTTCACGACTTACGACTTACGACTCATCATATGTCGGCAGCAACTCAACGTACACGGCTTATCAGTTACAACACAATGCCGACTCAACTTAGGTCGTACACGATCTAAAAACACACAAAAGCGACGACTTACGACTCAACGGTACAAGATTCATAGGTCGTATACGACCTAATGACTTACGACTTAAGAAAATACAAACATATTACATCACTTAGGTCGTTCACGACTTACGACTTACGACTTACAACCGGTGCCTTAAGTCGTTCACGACTTACGACTTACGATTTAAGAGACATCTTCAGACTACACCTTCATGCGACTTAAACATGGATGACTTTAGACTTCAACGACTTAACATGAGTCGTAACTCGTCGGCAGCTTGAAGGAACAGTAACTTCCCACGACTCAGCTAAGTCGTAACCCGCTTCCGACTTAAGGCCTTCAACCATTGGAACTTCTTCCTGCTTTTTGTTAAGTCGTGGACGACTTATAGCCATGCCGTTAGATCGTGTGCGACTCATCAAACCCGAACGACTTAAGCTTCCATTAAGTCGTAACTCTTTTCCATATGATCTGTTAGGTCGTAGCTCTTTTCCCTAGCTTTGTTAAGTCATGGACGACTTATATCCTTTTTCTTAAGTCGTGTGCAACTTATATCTTCCTTAAGTCGTGTGCGACTTATCCCTTGGAGAGTTATGGGTTGCGTATTTTCATCTCTGGCCTGAGCTGCATCAGTTTGTTTTTGCCAACTAAAAAAATAAAATATGTGAAAAGTATGATTAATAAGGTGTATGATACCTTTAAGTGCTCATGAAATATTAAATAAGATTTAATGTATACCTCTCCACGTAACCATAGAGTAAAACTTTGACAATCTTCCACGAATGAAACCCCATTTCGAGATTGAGATTTAGTACTATTCACATAGATGTTATACCTCCTGCAAAAAACACATTTCAAAACATTTATATACTTACAATGGTGAGATTCAGGAGTTATTTGTGAACTTACTTCTCTCATTCATCCAATCCATTATACTTATTGAGGACCCATCCACGAACTTGTTCAAAGTGCACCGAGGTTAAGGTTATGTCTTTACCATTATCTAGAGGCATCTCACCAGCAAACTCATCATCCTCGTCTAGGAAAGCCTCACGAGTATGTTTATGTGTTCCATCGCCTCCTTTTGGCATATACTCCATGTAGTAAAGACTAGCTTCCAGTACGATATATCCTTCTGCAATACATCCTTCAATATATCTTTTGTTGCAGATGTATCCATTATATGTTTTCATCAACCTATTAATATAAATCAATTACAAATAAATAGCACCTATTTAAATCGAATGATGATGAACAAAACTAAGATTAGTAAATTACCGTTCAAAAGGATACATCCACCTATATCTAACAGGACCACATGTCAATGCTTCATCGGCTAAATGAACCATAAGGTGGATGCTGATGTCAAAAAATGCAGGTGGAAAATATTTTTCAAACATACAAATTGCTTCTACCAAACTAGTCTTTTTCTTTTAAAAGATGTTCTTTTTTAATCACCTTTGAGCATAAAATGTTAAAAAATAGATTTATACGATGTACAACATTACGTAGATCCTTATGTTGTGGATAAGAATGCTGAAGCAATACTGGAAGTAATTGCTACATTATGACGTAGTAATCATGAGACTTCATATTTGTTAGTTCAGGAGGATTGATGTTCACATTGTTATTGAAGTTGGAAGAGAATTTGCTAGGCACTTTTAGGCTTTTCAAAATGGTGCAAAATCGTAGCCTTTCATCTTTGCTCAAGGTGAAAGTTGCATCTGGTATGATTACTTTATTTCTTTCAGGATCTTCACTCACCCACAATTTTTGTTTTATACCCATGTTTTTCAAATCCTTACGTGCATTGATGTCATCTTTTGACTTGTCTTTATGACCCATAATTGTGCTAATGAGATGCTCAGTGTCATTCTTCTCTGTATGCATAACATCAATATTATGTCAGACTAAATTTGCTTTCCAATATGGCAAATCAAAGAGCATGGACCTCCTATACCATGCAGAAATATTCTCAACTTCGTCTTCATCGATTTTCTTTTTTCGTTTTCGACCGATTTCTAGTTTGTCTTTACCAACTTTCATCTTGATATTAGCCACCTTCTCATCAACTTAATAACCAGTCAATGACCGTGGAGGACAACGATATTCTTGTTTGTTATCAAAGTTTGTTTTTGCGTCTCGAAACTTATGTTTGAAAGGAAGAAATCTTCGATGTCCCATGTAACACATCTTCTTACTTGCACGAAGATAGTAAGAACAAGTATCTTCCCCACATGTAGGACATGCAAAATAGCCATGAGTTGTGCATCCCGATAAAGTCCCAAGTGCAGGATGATCATGAATTGCCCACAACAACCTAGCTCTCATTATAAGCTCAGAATTATTAAATGAGTCAAATGCAGCGACTCCTTCCCATAACAGTTGTAACTCATCTATTAACGGTTGCAAATAAACATCAATATCCTTTCCTGGTTGTTTTGGTCAAGAAATAAACAATGTCAACATTGAAAGCTCTCTTTTCATGCACATGGATGGAGGAAGATTATAGGTACTATAACTACTGGCCAACAACTATAACGGTTACTTAGAGACGCATGTGGATTGAAACCATCCGTTGCTAATCCAAGCGTGACATTTCGTGATTCAACAGAAAATGTTTTGTCAAAAGAATCTACAGCTCGTCATTGAGAAGTATCACATGGGTACGTCTGAATTAGACTTGGCACGACCATGCCAAGTCATAGCATCTGCTATCCATGGTATAGTATACAACCTCCTCAGCCTAGGAATTAGAGGGAAATGTCTCAACGTATTTTGAGGCACTTTGGCAGCTCTTTTCTCTTCGTTGAATGTTGTTTTATATCTTTATTGTTTGCAAACTGGACAAAAAAATCTATTTGCATCATCCTTCTAGTACAAAATGCAGTCATTAATGCACGCATCATAATTTTTGTAATCCATACCAACTTGCTTAATCATCTTCTTCATGTCGTGATACTTTGTTGGTAGTGTGTTACCTGTAAGCGCCAAAATTGGTCACAAACCCCAAATACCGTGAAAGCACCAGTGTATGAATACAAATCAACAATATTCAAACACAAATAATAGATCTCAGCAAATAACAAGCAGCAAATCAGAAATAATGAACAGAGACACAAGTTTTATAGTGGTTCGGCTATCTCCGGCCTACGTCCACTCCAAAGTTTTATCCTTTTATTAATTATCCTTGCGGGTTACAAGTGATTACAGCAGTTACAAAGTCCAAACTCGAAATCAATGACAGCAATGACGATATGGAGTGATCCTGGCAGCGTCCGGGCATGCTTCTTCTTTCCAAATTCTCCGACCCCTTTTCTGAATGACTAGTGGCTTTATTTATAAGCGTAGGAGGCTGATATTTCGCTAAAAATCCGATAGACCACTTCTGGCACGCGAGGGGGCCCATACGCTCGGATTCTGGAAATCCAAGCCCACTTTGGGATCGATTCGAACTAGGGTTCGAATCGATCTAGAAAGCATCCAATCGAGGTGAAATTTGGTGTAGACATTCTTCCACATGCATGCAAGATCCTGTAAAAATTTCATTGCATTTGGATCAACGGTTTGGAAGATATGATCGATTCAAGATCAAGGCTTCGTGCGCTCTGCCTAGTTCGCACCCATGCTTCGAACCCATTGTCTTCGACTCGATCAAAGTGCGTGCGCATCGATGACGTGTCTCGAAATCCCTGGGTTGATCCGCCTTTCTCTCCGAGTTTACTGGGTCGAATCCATGGTTTTAGCCGCCTTGACTTAGTGGTTTCCCAACTGAATGGTTTCGAGGCAAGTCATGGGATGGAGTCGAAGTGAGGTTTCAGGATGGATTTGAAGTGTCTTGTCTTGATGGATACAAAGGAGCCAAAGTCCACCTGCCATCGATACGAACGTATCGATTCAAAGCATGCCGTTTCTTCCCATCCTAACCGATGCGAACTTCACTGAGCCGAGCCCGTGCCTATCGATTCGAAGCCGGTCGATACGAGCCTGATCGATACGAAGTGTATCGATTCGAACCACCATCCCTCCGATCGATGCAAAGTCATCGACACGAACCAATTCCTGTGCCATGCCTTCGACCGATGCGAACCTGATGGAGTCGAACCGAACAAACTTTGATGGGTTTGAATCTGATGGATTCGAAATGAGCACCACCTTGACCCCTCGATGGATTCGAACAGCACGCCTTTCCCACCTTGCATCGATCATAACTTCTTCATATGAACTCCGATTAACCTGAAATTTGAAACCTAGCCTTTCCTAACCCTTATCATCATCTCCAATCAATTTTGTCCCGATCGGAGTTCAACCAAATTTTGATGACATCGATCGTCGCCTTGCTTCCAATCGATCTCCAATCCCGATATCCATCATTCCTTGCCAACTTGTTGATATTCCCGTTTTGACCAAAAAGTGGGATAGCACTTTGCCCCCCAAAACATGCCTTGTGATAAGAAGACGTGTTTTGAATAGCTCCGATTCCAATATCCAAAGTCCATAGCCATACTGCCAGAGTATGTCATCCTTGACTGCTCCGAGTCGATGTCCAATTCCACATCTAATAACCAAAGCCTTAACCAATCCCTTATCCATCCGAACTCGACAACCGAGTCCTGATCCATCCTTATCCCATAGCCAATAACCGAATCCAGGACCTCTCCGGGTCGATATCCGAATCCATAACCTCTCCGGGCTCTTGCCAAGCGCAATCCACACCTGGCGACCGTGGTCCAGTGTCCTTGGACGTTGAGCTAACCTCTTCGGGTTCTTCTCAAGCGTACTTCACACTTGACGACCGTGGTCCAGTGTCCCTGGACGTTGTACAAAGCCATGGCTTAAGTCCTAAGCCAAATCCTGATCTCTCCGGACCCTTGTTGAGCATAGTCCATACTCAACGACCTGAAAATAACAATTGACAATACAGGGCCTAAGTCCTAGGCCGAATCCTGGTCACTCCGGATCCTTGCCAAGCATAGTCCATTCTTGACGACTTGAATGAGCCAATTTGCCACGTTCGGGCAAATTGACTCACCCCTTGCCAGGCATAATCCATACCGTTTATCAAAAACCAGATAAAAATCCAATCCAGAATCCAAATCCCAAAATCCAAATCAAAACCAAAGAATCAGAAATCCAAACCAGCATCCAAAATCGAAAACAATCATCCAGAGGAAAATCCAAATCAAAAAGCAAGCAAAACCAAGAGTTCAATCCAAACTCCAAAACCGAATCCAAAAAGAAAAGCAGTCTCTAATCAAAAAGCAAAAGATAAATTTCACAAACCATAGCATCGCATCTTATCATCATTCAGAGCATGCCTAGGGGCTATCTCCGTCCCCGTACATGTGTAAATGACTAGATTGCTTGCCAGTAATTCGCTGCTTATTTTATATTATCCTGATTAGTGGATGATCAATCGACCATCATCCCTGGGCCTCACACCATCATGGTGTGAGGTAGTCGGCGGTTGCTCTTGCTCCACCGCTGCATTTCGAGTTCTGACATATTGTCGTAATTGTCCATTCCTTACATGCTCCTCAATTATATCCTTTAAGTGCCTGCAGCTGTTGGTATCATGTCCATCTAAATCATGGAAGAGTCAGTGCCTTCCTGATGTCCTCTCCCGTTCTGATGGTTCTCTCCTAGCCGGCCTCCGGTAGGGAAGGCGATTTCGAGTATCCAGGTATATCCGCTCCAGCGTCTTGTTCAACCCTGTGTATGTGGAAAACTTTGGATCCTTCCATCGCTTCCTAGCGTTTCCAAAATCATCATCCAACTTCCTTTTCCCTTTGTCTTTATCCAAGCCTTTGCTGAATGGTCCTCCACCCGCAGTTGCATTAACCTTTTTCACCTTTAAATCCGTACTCGCATCTTCTTGCCGAAGGAACCTTTCTGCCTCGTGAAAGAATTCGTCGAGATCCTGTGGGGGATCTCATATCAGAGATACCTTGAAATCTGAGTCCTCCCTGACTCCTGATACTGCTGCCATTAAACCATCGATGGATCAGGCCGATCCACCGAAGCGACTGCCGCACTGAATCAAGTTAGAAAAGCTCTAAGCGATTCATCCATCCTTTGCCTCACCGATGTCAATGTCATCACATTCTTCGGCCTCTTGACGTGAACCCAAAACTGTCCTAAAAACCTTTCCACCAATTCCCTCCAGGTCCTGATAGATCCTTCTCCCAGCTGCCTAAACCACATTGCAGCTAAGTCCGTCAAATACAAAGGGAAGCATCGGGCCTTCACTTCCTTAGATGCCCCCAGTACCTCCATGTGTCTGGTGTACCTCATCAAATGGTCAGTTGGGTCTGCCTCGCCAGCATATACCTCCACGCTAGGTAGCTATAAGTTAGGTGGGTTCTAAGCCATCCTTATTTCCCGAGCGAACAGACTCCTATTCACTCCTTCCAAGTCTCTGTTGGTCAAACCACCTCACACAGTTTTCCTGATTATCTCCATTAATCCAGTATTGTCTGTTGGGGGTTGCCCCCCATGCCCCTGAGGGAACTCCGACACATATTCCTCGTGTGGTTCACTTGTAGCAACGTTAGCTCTAGCCTGTTGAACTCCTTCCAAAGGTCCTCATGTGTTAGATCCTGTGGGCCTGCCCCCAAGCCCTTGTTGATTGCCCTCTGGCTCCGCATCCCATCCTCCATTGGGTTCTGCAACCCTGGTTCCTTGTCCTGCATCCACCGTGGCTGTAGCTGTTCCTAAGTTATGCATCCCTACAGCTCTCATTTGCTCAAAGAAAGTCTGGATCATTTCCTGTTGGCTCTTCAATAATCTCTCTTGCAAAGAATTTGCCAAGGCTTCCATCTCATTCCGAGTTATGTAGATTGAAGCCTGTCCTTCCCCAGCTCCGGAGGATGCTTGTTGACTTCCTTCCTGTTGGCTTCTCTCAGCCCTTTGCCTTCTACTATTTTTCCTAGTCATTGTCTTCCAAATCCAAACTTCTATTCAATGCAGCGGGTGCTAGTCCTTCTCAGTGAAAGCACCAAAGTGTTTACGCCAAAATTGGTCACAAACCCCAAATACCGTGAAAGCACCAGTGTATGAACACAAATCAACAATATTCAAACACAAATAACATATCTCAGTAAATAACAAGCAGCAAATCAGAAATAATGAACAGAGACACAAGTTTTATAGTGGTTCGGCTATCTCCAGCCTACGTCCACTCCAAAGTTTTATCCTTTTATTAATTATCCTTGCTGGTTACAAGTGATTACAGCAGTTACAAAGTCCAAACTCGAAATCAATGATAGTAATGACGATATGGAGTGATCCTGGCAGCGTCCGGGCGTGCTTCTTCTTTCCAAATTCTCCGACCCCTTTTCTGAATGACCAGGGGCTCTATTTATAGGCGTAGGAGGCTGATATTTCGCTGAAAATCCGATAGACCACTTCTGGCACGTGAGGGGGCCCATACGCCCGGATTCTGCAAATCCGGGCCCACTTTGGGATCGATTCGAACTAGGGTTCGAATCGATCCAAAAAACATCCAATCGAGGTGAAATTTGGTGTAGACATTCTTCCTCATGCATGCAAGCTCCTGTAAAAATTTCATTGCATTTGGATCAACGGTTTGGAAGATATGATCGATTCGAGATCAAGGCTTCGTGCGCTCTGCCTGGTTCGAACCCATGCTTCGAACCCATTGTCTTCGACTCGATCAAAGCACGTGCGCATCGATGACGTGTCGCGAAATCCCAGGGTTGATCCGCCTTTCTCTCCGAGTTTACTGGGTCGAATCCATGGTTTTAGCCGCCTTGACTTAGTGGTTTCCCAACTGAATGGTTTCGAGGCAAGTCATGAGATGGAGTCGAAGTGAGGTTTCAGGATGGATTCGAAGTGTCTTGATGGATACGAAGGAGCCAAAGTCCACCTGCCATCGATACGAACGTATCGATTCGAAGGATGCCGTTTCTTCCCATCATAACCGATGCAAACTTCACTGAGCCGACCCCGTGCCTATCGATTCGAAGCCGGTCGATACGAGCCTGATCGATACGAAGCGTATCGATTCGAACCACCATCCCTCCGATTGATGCGAAGTCATCGACACGAACCAGTTCCTGCGCCATGCCTTCGACCGATGTGAACCTGATGGAGTCGAACCGAACAAACTCTGATGGGTTCGAATCTGATGGATTCGAAATGTGCACCACCTTGACCCCTCGATGGATTCGAACAGCACGCCTTTCCCAACTTGCATCGATCATAACTTCTTCATATGAACTCCGATTAACCTGAAATTTGAAACATAGTCTTTCCTAACCCTTATCATCATCTCCAATCAATTTCGTCCCGATCGGAGTTCAACCAAATTTTGACGACATCGATCGTCGCCTTGCTTCCAATCGATCTCTAATCCCGATATCCATTATTCCTTGCCAACTTGTTGATATTCCAGTTTTGACCAAAAAGTGGGATAGCATTACCTTCAGGAAGTAATTCCTTTATGAATTCTAGGAGTGCAGTCACACCATTGTCGGAAAAGCCATACTAGGTTTTCAAGTTATTCAGCTTGACGATGAAATACAATTTTGTTATACCTTTTGGACATGAAGGATACAATGGCTCTTTTCCATTATCAAAAAGTGATTTATACTTCTTGCTTTGATTGGCCTGCCAATCAACATCAACCATAGGCGAATCCTAAATATTATCCGGCAACAAACTTGTATGTTGCAATTGATGAAATCTATCAGCATCATTGACTAGATCTTCCATCCTAGGATGTTCAGAGTCATCGGTACTTATGGCTTGACTAACAGGTTGTTTTTGGTTCATTGCTGACTCTTTCCCATGAAAATGCCAAACAGTATATGATTGGACAATTCCCCATCTAAGCAGATGAAAATGAATTTCATCTAATTTAATTTTCATTTTCATATTTTTTGCACTGTGTGCAAGGACAAGAATATATTTCCTTATTGCTACCATTTTCTACAACAAAATCAATAAACTTCTGCACTCCTTCCATATATCGTGGGGTTCTTTGATCGGCTTCTTTCATCCACTCTTTATCTATACTTGAAGACATATTGATCTGCCAACTAAAATATATACAACATTTCAGTAAAAAAACCTTAAACCTGACATAAAACACATTGAAAAGCAAAATTTACAATTTTTCACTTTTTTTACAGTTTACATTTCCTTTTATTTTTTTACAACTTTTACATAGTGCCTCACTTTCACTCCTCTACAAACTGCCTGTGTATACAACAAGACCGTGCACATTAAAATGGGTTTTGGCAGAGTACTAAAATTAATTAAATTGCCTAAGGCCTAATATATTAAAATTGGATTAAAATGGTCGCACTGAAAGGTTGGGTTAAATTTTGACAGGAATGACTAGAGATATCCCTTCAACCCTAGCTCCAAACACTTCATACCTTCCCAACAACACAACGCAGGATGGCATGCATCATCGTTAACTGAAGATAAATTCTGATTCGAGCGTCATGGAAAATGAACGCAAACTCTCTTACTCAACACCAATGCTAAGGTTATCAATGGTCGTAAACAATCTGAAAGTATTACGTAGATGTATGGATAGGAGATTGCATGATGGATATATATACATATAGTACTTAATTACATATAGCCTCTTGAACATCAAAGTCGAAATTTAACTATTATCACCACGTACACCTACATTCTTATTTAATTAACCCAGTTACCAATACAATGTACATAAAATGGATTTACAGTGGTATATGACTATCGAAACTTTGTTTAATATGAACGCCTTAGGCCTGTTTGTAAGCAAACATATTAAAGCCTACCAATCATAGTTGACTTGTGACCAATAAAGAAAAATTACACATACAAGTTAACACACATATGTGAGTTGACTTGAACGGAATAATGAAGAAAAAAAACAACAAAATTCTATCTTAAAATAGCTAGCATCCTTTAATATGTAGCAAAACTCTTGCCTAAATTTGGCAAAAGGCATTACTGAGCTATTCTACATTGTACATAATATATGAACCAACTCATGAACTTGAGTACAAATAAAATTAGTGTGTGGGTATTGAAATAGAAATTTGAAGAATTAATATACATTTTAGGCTGTGCACTTGTGGTTATAGCGTAAGCTCGTCAGATGCTTTATTAGTTCATATTCCTTTTACATGTTTCTCAAGCAAGAAACTGCAATACCAGGTGATTCTCTTTGAAAACATGTGAATTTTTTCCTTACTAAAATTAAGATCAACAAAAGAATGACTGAGAAATGATCGTTAGTGGTTCTGTAGAGGTAAGTGTTTGATTTTGGCATTGTACGTATCACTTCCGTACAAATTTCCCCCTCAAACAACAAACAAAATCTTCTGCCTTCAACATTCTCACAACCAAAACTGCATAACACGTCCAGCAACCACCTTGCTACATTTCATCCATCATACATACAACATTTCACCCTTTGCCTATAGCCTTCACAATCACACTTCAATCATCATCTTGCCGTCCAAACCTTCCACACTTCACCCCATAGCCGATTCACACACTTCAACTGTCATTCATATTCCCCTCGGACCCAAAAAAAACTGCTACATCCCCACTTTCCCTACATCATCATCCACCAACAGACAACCACCTCTTCACAGCGAAACATGCCTCTTCCAACATTATACAACTTCGCAACAGCCTCTCCAAACTTCCACTGCCTTCCTTTGACGACTGCTACAACTCCAGCAGCCAATACCCAATCACTACCAACAGTCGCCATATCAACTTCTGCACATACACATACACATCCATCCTTGCCTTTAACACATTCATCATACTTCCTAACCAACCACCACCTATCCTTCCCTGTAGTGATAGTCACTACATTCACCACATCTCATACAACAGCCATACAATTATAACCATCCCACACCAACCATATCAACATCTCAAACCATTCTACTGCCTCACCACTTGCCATCTCATAATTACCTCGCCCTACTACCACTGTCCACAATCAAATGCTACTTGACAACCAAATATTGTCATCGCACAACCATCCACCATTTTACCATGACTACATCTCCAAATCACTTCCTCACTCCCTCTCACTTCCTCAATCACCACTTCTGCTCCTCATGCCATCTACAGCACTCAAAATCCACGACAACTAATCAAAGCGACCCGAACCCATTGACTCTGACACCGCCTCCAGTCCAATCAAACTGTTGTCTCCACAACTTCCTCTACTTCTCACAACAAACTCCATCCAATCAATGATACCACTAAAAAAATTGAGAACAACTCTCGACCAAAATCAAACCCTTACCTCTACAGAACCACTAATGATCATTCCTCAGTCTCAGTCATGTGAAAACTAGTAAGAAGAAATAATTTCAAGTGTGTCGATTCATTTTTGATTACTGTGATAATGATTACCTGAATTGAAAATGAAGACTTTTTATCGCTTTACTATTTCTTCAGATTAGACGAAATCTGGATCTGGAAATATTATCGCTTTTTTCCTTTTTTTTTTGATCGAAGTGGATAATGAAAGTAACAGGCATAGCTAGTTGGTAATGGGGGTATGGAAGGCTGTACTATAAATTTAGTTCGGGTAAGAGCCATTCCAAAATTTAGAATGGCTATGAGTCGTTTTATAAGATTTTGCAACGGACTTTAACCGTTGCATAATAGCAACGGCTTAGAGCAGTTGCAAATTTTCCGCCTTCGGGAGTTGTGAAACGGCTGGTATGGTGTAGTGTGAATGCATATAAAAGTTATATTTTTTAATTTATTCTTATTAACTTATCTTCATCATAAACCTAATTACTCCATTTGATGTTTGTACGCATTTAAATCGCCAATTCATTACCCGATTAATTGACATATAAATTTCCCTCTTTTATTAATTGACGCTTCCTTAATGTCTTTAATTAATGGAAAAGTCTATTTAAACAAAAAAATATAGACACAATTAGTGACACAAAGAATCTCCACCATTGGATTGCCCCCTGAATTCCACCTTCCCCATAAAGACAAAAAAATCCAATGGTCTGGATCTTTTGTGTCACCATTTTGTGTTTAATTTTGTGTTCAAATAGCCGGCCCCTTAATTAATTTCTTAATTAATTGATTGCGTCAATTATATATTAATATATGTATGTTATTATTTAATTTGTTTCCTACGTACATTTCCCTTTATTAGAAGATCTGTTAGTAATTAATCTTACGAAAGTGACATATTCTCTGACTAACTGATGCCTTTATGTCTCTTAATTAATTCATCTTTTAATTGATTGATGCGTTAATTAATCACACACTCGTTGGTTGCATATATCTATGTAACCTCTTAATTTTTAAATGCATATATTTGTAAACGTTAACTTTTAACCATTATAAATCATAGCCTTTAACTTTTTTAATGTTGCTTGTTTATTCTAATTAATCACCATCAATTGCTTGATTAATATCCCAATATAAAACTTGTTTATTTTGAATTTCACGTTTGACTAATTAATGCAAATTAATCTTCTTTATGATAGCAATGTTAATCAATTGCCTTTATGATGCGCATCTACTTTAAAACCCAAATGCGTATTATTTTTAGAATTTCATATGCACATATATTTATTTATAACAAATATATTTACATACATTTACATGTGTAATTATTTCTCAATATAAAAATTTGAACGTCAATAGCTTTTTCATACGAACTCCGTTCGAGACATATTATATATGTAAATTGATTAGAAAATCACTACGAACACAATGATATAATTTTTGAGGCCATATTCTGACAATTAAAAAATATTTATTTTCACTATTCATCGTTATTTGATTATTTAATTGTATAAAAATGCGGGGTGTTACATTCTCCCACCCTTTAGGAAATTTTCTTCTAGAAATTCAAGAAGGGTAAAATTATGTAATTCCTCGCATTAATCACATCCATTTTATGTACATCAAATTTTGCAACAATCCTTGTATAGTGCAAAGTGCAATACATCATAAAATATATGCATGTATAAGAATTTCTAAGCGGTACCTCCTATATGAATGCCTTTTCTTTTAGAAATTCCTTTTAAAACATCATGCACCATCCTAAATATACTTGCAATTTCTATATGAATGCAATCTTTTGAAAACTAAAAACATTTTCATTTAATTTTTCACACTCCTACTGAATAGAAGCATAGATCAACAAATTTTACATCCAAACCTAACACAGAACTTTTAATTATCGATTTTAGAAAAGGGGTTTTTAGGCTCAAGGAAAAAATTAGATAAAAATTTAGTCTCAAGGACAAGAAGTTTGTTTTTTTGGCTGAAGGACACTTTTTAGTGTAAATCACAGAATGATAGTTGTAACTATCATTTTCAATTTACACTAAAAAGTGTCCTTCAGACTAAAAAACAAACTTGTTGTCCCTGAGACTAATTTTTTTTGCAACTTCTTCCTTGTGCCTATTTACCTGTTTAGAAAATTCTAATTTTCCAAAATTGATTTCTTATGTTATAAAGAAGGTGGAAAATGGAAAATCACACATTTTGCGTTTTACTTTTGTACACATTTTTCTATGTACTTGGGACTTATGCAACTATTCTACAAAAATCCTTGTTTTCCTTCCCAAGCACAATTTACATTAAAAAAATCAATTTTTTTTTCATTTACGGTTCTCATTACTTTTAGTTGTCATCTTTGGTTGCTTTCTTTAAATTTTCTATTTTCCTTTTAAATGCACTCTCTTCTTTTATTTTCTTATTTTATTGGTCACTTCGTTATTTCAAAACAACTTTTCTTTCATAATTTCGAATCATAAAAACTAGAGTAGATAAGAACAACTATTCCTCTATTATCTTAATAACAGCTCATACTCTTCGTTCAAAGTGGGTTTTCTAAAGACATGCAATTAACTACGCATAACAAGGGAAAACATTTATTTTCCCTTGCTTAGCCAATCAAATTATATTTTCTATTGTATAACTATTATTACCCAACAATACAGTCTCTTATTACTGCACTTTCTACCTAGAGATTTCACACTTTAATGTATTTGAACTATTTCTCCTAAGAGAAGCTGTCAACGCTAAAAATTTCTATGAATATTATAAAAGAGGATGTGCTTTTCTGTGAAATAACAAGGAGTTTTTGTTTTTTTCCATATTATTTCAACAAAATGTCTTCATTTATAATGTGGTTGATTCACAGAAACCAATATCATTAAAGAATGTCAAATTTGTATTTTATCCATAATGATTCTTATCTCTATTTAATTTATTGAGTTCTTATTACATTAGTGCAGTCACTTACTATTAGATGTTAATTATTAAACTTCCTCCAAACATCTACTCTATTTCCAATATTTTAACAACTTATTTTGTACAACCACCAAAATATTTATATCTAACATTGTTTCGAGCTATATTGCTCTCTTTTTTCAAAGAATAGAGTTTTATAAAAAATTCCTTACTGAAATTTTTTAATTTCCTACAAATATTTAATCTTTACTAGGTTTTCATATTTAATTCTTTCCTACTTTGCAACCCCAAAACTAGCAAGCAATAAGAAAAATTGCGAAAGAATTTTTTTTCAAAATTTTCAAATCTCAAAAATGTCTCTTTTTTTCAAAAATTGTTTTCACACAGTTTCCCATGTTTAAACTAGTACATATTTAAAACTGTAAACTTCTAAGCTAAAAACTTGAAAACTGTCTAAATCTTTTTTTAAAATTTCTTAAAAGTTTAATTATTGGGTTAGATCAAAGTGGGTTCTTAACTTCTGTAAACTTTCCGAAATATTCCTACAAAGTCATTCTTTTCAATCCAATTATATATGTTCCTAATCCATTTCCTCTCTTATGCTTTTATTTATTCTAAGGCACTACTGCCCTACCCAGTAACCTGAAACAACCATCAATTTCTAGATATTAACATATGGACTTCCATTTTTATGCTGAATTTATTGTACATCTCATACTTTGCCACTCTATGGTCTATAACTCTTAGATTCCAAAATCCTAATATTGATGTACAAAACTGTTACTCAAAATCTTCCCATATGTCATTTCTCTTAAAAGTGGGTTTTTTTATAGATCTTGGTATATATAATATATTTATATTTAAAAAAACAAATACATTCACTCTCTGCTTATTTAGGAACCCTAAACCATGGCTCTGATACCTGTAACAAGCCTAATTCCAATGGTCCGGATTTTTTGCAAAAATGCTAAAAACCAAGCCTGCTGAAGCACGAGTTGGGTATCTGGTATCCTATAAATAGGAAAAGATAAATATATCAGAGCTCAATTAATTATCTCATTGCGGAATTGACTAAAATATAATAGTAAGTAAATACGTACCCAAATAATAACACTTTCTAAGCAAGTGTCGTAAAGCTGAGAAGTCTCTGCCATTTACCTAACCTGTAAGATGTTATGAGGAGGGGGTCAGAACAAAAGTTCTGGTGAATGAATAAATTATATATTCCTAGGCTTAATTCTACATATATCGTTTTATTTTCATTTACTCTTATATTAGGTTCATTAGGTTACAATACTCTTACCTTTATTTGTGAACCGCGCCCATCAACTCCATAGTATATTAAAACCTAATAAATAATATATACATATATGTAGCTATATGCATAATGACCGTGTTAATCCTAGGTACTACCCATACTACACTTTGTATCCTCCTCGCAAAAGACTCCATTGTCTTTCTCCTATAGCATTCCGTGACTACATCTATAAAGGACAGCTTCGTGAGGCCTACAATACAGATGTTTTATCATCTACTATAGAAACGTAAAACTGCATCCACACTAGTCTATACTAATGCTCGGACATCCGTAACGTACCACTCAGTGCATACATTGAGGACCATAACTAATCGTTCTGTCTACTCTGTGAATTCCGCCAACAAGGTCTACCTTGTACGGAACTCGGTCAGGGATTTTCTATATCTGTAAAGGACAACTTCGTTGGGCCTACAATACAGATATTCTAGTTGGTTTGTCTCTTCTCTCATCGTGGCTATGGCCTAACGTAGTCGTCCCTCAATTAATCGAAAAACTTATAAAGAGTTAAGTGACCGTGCCTTACCACAAACAATCTAACATCCAATTGGCAGTGCCCCTCCATCCAATGTATCGATGGTGAAAGAATCATTGGCCTTTGGGTTTAACTCTAGTCTTTCCTGAAATTGCTCTTGGTCTTGATGCTGGCCGATATCCGAATGCGACTATCCTTAACATTACTTTTAAGTACTGGACATACGAATACCCTACGCCGAACACCAAGCCCTTCTGACTGCCTATAAAGGTCTGCTTCGTTAGACCTACAATGCAAATGCAGTCAAGGCATGCTCTCTTGATGGAACACATGCAGACCTACATCCGGGGGTGCAGCTTCGTTAGGCCTACCCAGAGGGCCATCCTAGAGTATCCTCATCAAAGCCTAAAAATACTAAGTTGGATGTGCTTCTTCATTTTTGAAATCCGTGATGAACTGCTTCGTTAAGCGCTTCATCCTTTGGGCTGCTCCAAACGTGTCACAATTCTTTTATTAGATTCTAAGTCTAATCTATTAATTTGCATGTACTTTTCTTATTATATTGGCTACTTATTTACCCTAATTAGCATATTCTTTCCCTGGTCGCACCTCTAGCTATTGTAAGATTACCATTTACCCAATAGGGAATGCTGTTGGCATGAGCCACAATCATTATCTTGCTTATTTAACTTAATATGTAAATCTTAAGTTCATTAAAATAAGCCTCTTTTATCATTCCTGTTTTATTTGCTTATTGACATATCATAAATTATTTAAATAAGATTCTACTATTATCATTGTTCATTAATTTATTCAAAGTCTCAAAATAAGCTTTTCCGTTCCTATTACTTAATTATAACCTATGTTATAATTTTACTTGTAATTGTCACTTTCTCTTCTTTTATAGTTCGTACATAATTACAAGCGTTTCTTTTCTGTTCTAGTCTACCTTCTTTTATTATGATATAGAATTTTCTTTAATTCTCTTATATCATATAATTCACTTATCATAATAACTGTCTTATTAAATGGGCTGTGCAGTAAATGCAGACCTAGGTTCATTATCGTTTAGACTTTCTAATTCTTGCCTAATAATTTACTTGATTCATCTCATACTTTTCTTTGTCGTTTTCTATTCTAAGAAGTAATTCTATTTTATTTGGTTGGTTATGAAAACAATATTAAAAATCAATTTCCATATTTTAGTATCAAATAATACTACAAGCAATAATGCGTAACTATAAGATATTTCGTTTATTATTTTGGAATAGTGTAAAATACAGTGGTTTCTCTATTTTACGCTAATTCTCTTTTTCTTTCTTTTATTCGTGTTGTTACATTTATTGTGTTCTTTTTACATATTAAATTATAGAAATGTATCCTATTTTCTAAACCAATCAATTTATCTATTAGTTACTCCCAAATCAACTAATTAGATTAATTGACTTTTCCCGTTTTAGTGTAGTTTATTGCAGTAATTTCATTCCTCTATCTTTTATTATTTTACATCTAATTTCCTTCATTACAGTATTCTTAATTATTTAATCCATATTCGTGTTTAATCTATTCTAATCCATATGTGAAGAAAAGGAGAAAATAGAATAAAGCTGTCGCTTGCATGAAAATCCAAAATGTAGAAAAAATGTAGATAAAGCATAAATTATCTAAACGGGAATCTAACGATAACATATCATAAAATTAAAAGATATATAAATAAATCCACTCACATGTCATCCTTAGCTTCAATATCTATCCCTTTTATTTTGCTACGTTTTTCCCTGCTTTTTCCCCTTTTTCTTTTGCTATAAGTTCTCTGATTGGTTTGCGCAATTCTCTAATTCGCTTGTATGTATTTCCTTGCTTACTTTTTTTTTGATTTGCGAAAAGATTTGATTGACAGAGGAGAAAGAAAAATGGAGAAGAAAGGAGGAGTTTGCAGTAAACGATAGCAGCTGATTCAGAGAAAATAGTGTGGGCTAGGGTTGTGTAGTAAACAACTATGAACCATCCGATTAACCCTAAAAATGATCATCACCGTCATTTATTGATTTGTTTACGTTAGCTTATACCGTATGATTCTCTAATGCCGTTCATTTACTCCTTTGTTATATGCCCCTATTAATTCACATTTCCCTCTAAATAAGATTCTTTCATTAATTATCCAACTAATTAGATCATACATATATATGTATGTATGTATGTATGTATGTATGTATGTATGTATGTATGTATGTATGTATGTATGTATGTATGTATGTATGTCCAATATTAAAGGATTCTTATACCTTATAATTTCTTACCTATTTGAACATGTCAATTAATACCTCTATTAATTGAATGCATATAAAAGTTATATTTTTTAATTTATTCTTATTAACTTACCTTCATCATATACCTAATTACTTCATTTGATGTTTGTACGCATTTAAATTGCCAATTCATTGCCCAATTAATTAACATATAAGTTTCCCTCTTTTATTAATCGACGTTTACTTAATTTCTTAATTAATTAACATATAAGCTGGAATGCTTACATCTCACGTTCCAACATAGTTGGGCACAATCAAAACCGTACTGGCACTTATTGTAGTTTGGATTCCATACAATGGCAGGGCTACTGGGGTACCGCCCGTCACAGTACGGGGCCTAGATCACCGTACCGAGGATCACTCCTGATCCCCTGCAACACAAGGCCGGACCCATCCCTTACTGGACAGATCTGAACAAGACAACCCCGCAGTTGTGGCCAACAACTGCCCACACAGCCGAATATAGTAAGGGACTTCTAGACAGGGGAAAATCTTGCTCTCAAGTGGGGGCTACCCACGAAGCCTTGCTGCACCTCCCCTGTTTTAGCCATTCCCCGTTGATGAGGCTTGAGGCTACGATTACCTTTAGAGAACACATCTCTTAGAATGCTCATCATCCACCTGACGATGTTCTGAAAGCATTCAATCCATACAAGTTCGTTCCGGGTTCGAACGAAACCGAAGGCATTATCTCGTTACACTCATTTTGGAATCACCCTCAGAGTTAACGACAATAACCCTTGCACTCTGAATCTTTATCTTCACTTGATTCACGACCTATCGTTAATTTGGATCAATGTGGTTTTCGGATATCCAAATATGGAAACCCGATCCCGGTCTCATCGAAATCCAAAACGCCATCTTTTAGGTCCAAGTTGTTTTAAAGTTTAAAACAATTCAATTCTATTATCTATATACACAAAGATAGATAATTCACAATATCGCAATAGATAATCTACATAATCATCACAACAGATAATTCATGTTATCATCACAAATAGATAACTCATACTATCATCTCAATTCAACCAAACATCCATATCATACATCACACATATCTCATCAGAGATATCAAACAATCAAACCACTCAATATAAATCAGCCATCCATAAACAATGATCTATTAATCACCATCCATAATTAATTTAAAATGAATTAAATTAATTACTTCATCTCTAATTAATTTAAAATAAATTAAATTAATTACCTTATCACCATAAATCTTGCTTACTTATCCATTAATTAAACTAATTAATTAATCATCATCTTAATTAATCATCCTTGATTAATTACCCATTAATTACATTAAGTAATTTCCTTAATTAATTTATTAATTAATTATAATTAATTACATTAATCCTTAATTAATTAGAATTAATTGATCATGCTTAAATTAATTAAATCAATTTTAAACATTAATAAATTACCCTTAATTACTTCTATAAACCCTTTGATTTATTATACCAAGTAATAAATCCTTAATTACTTTACCAAGTAATTATTCTTTTAAACTACTTTCCATTAAGTAATTTTTCTTATCTCAATTAACTCCATTAATTTATTCATCAATTACTTACCTTAAGTAATTACTCTTATCAAATCTTATTAAGTAAGCGTACTTAATCAATTACCAAATGATTTCCTTTAATTAATCAATCCATTTGATTAATCCAAATTAATCACACTTATTTGATTAATTAAAATTGAGTAATTCATTCCTTAACCATCCCTTTTTAAATAAAGTAATTAATCTTTTAATTATAGATTAATTAATCCTTAATTATTAATTAATAACCTTAATTATCAATTAATAAAAATTAATTAATCCTTAATGAATCAATTAATTAATTCTATTTAATAATTAATTAACCTTTAATATTAGTTCAATAAACCTTAATTAATTATAGATTAATTATTTCTTAATTATCAATTAAGAAAACTTAATTAATAAAACTTCATTATTAATTATTAAACTTAATTACAAATTAAATTTTTTTAAATAAATTAATCTCTAATTACTAACTAATCAACTTTAATTACTTAATTAATTAATTAATTAATTATTTCTAATTATCTAGTTAACTAAACTTAATTATAAATTAATTAACTTCCAAATAATTAACTTATAGCCTTAATTATTGATTTAAAATTAATTAAATCAATTAATAATTCTTAATTAATTCCTTAAATAAATTTTTAAATCATTATTAATTAAATTAATTAATCAAACCTAATTTCCTAAATTAATTTAATAAATTTCAAGATAAATAAACCTCTTAATCTTAAGATAAAAATTATTTTATAAATACCTTAATTTCCATTTTTATTTTCAAACCATTATAACTTTAATTTTTTTTAACCAAATTTAACTATACAAATTTTAAACTTCTTGATAAATTGTTAAAGAAACACCTATTTTATAAAAACTAAATAGTATTCAATAACAACAAGATTTATTACAAAAGTCAAAAACTTTCTTTATTAAATTTGAAACTTGTTTTATGAATCTTTAAACTTTTTAAAAATTTCTTTAATCAACCAGATAGTTGCACTCGAGAATCACTCGAATTCCACTTCAGGTTCATTTCTACTTAAATTTAAAAAGATAGTTTAAATTCACATTTTCTTCATACCTGAAACAACACCTGTTTCAGGTTTTAAACCCATCAGAGAACTCGAGTCTAAACTCGAGTCTTCCCTCTAAAAACCCGAGGCCATCTACGAGTAAACCCCTCAACTCTCAACCCCAAACAACAAGCACAACTCCACCTCCCTGTGCACATGCACCGTCACCGGAGTTGTCTTCCATCACCGACGAACCCTCCTCCACACCACACATCACTGCAGCAACCCCCTCTGGTCATCACACACCTTAGCTTTCCCTGAAACAAAAATGAGCTTCCCAGCTGAAACTTCCAATCAACAGCCATGACCAAACCCTCTCGCGATCACCGCTCCGACCATCTTGCCGCTTGAAATTCTGGTCACCTCATCTCTAACCCTTCACGATCCTATTCCCAAAATTGGAGGCAACTCGATCACCGTTAGAAGTGGCAATGACCATTTTCCCAAGCCGATAGGAATTAGGTTTAAAAACCCAATTTCCCTATCGCCATCGCTACGGCGATCATCCAGTGTCGTCACCAATTTTCCCCTACTTCCTTATCCTACCTCCACCAAAAATTTCGATCACCATAAAATTCGAGATCACCAGATATTGACTCGAAACCAACTTCCAGTCATTCACCCAATTCCCATTCAATACCCCATTTAATATTTTGATTTTTGTACTAAAAATCATAATTTCTAAAGATGACTCAAATTAATATCTTGAATCAGTAAATTTGGTTCATAGATTTTAACATGCTAAAGTATTCCTACTGTCTTATTTTGTTTACAGAGAACTCTTACATCCATTTTCTTAAATAGGATTTTTAAAATTAAGTTAATGTTTTTTACAAACATATCACGTTTAAATCTTAAAACTAAACAATGAACTGATAAGAAAAATTTGTATTTTCATCTACTCCTATTCTCTGTAGTTTAAACAGAGAAGAAAAAAATCAAAGAAAATATAGGCACGGTCATCTACAATCATATACACAGCTCATACATTTATATAAACACATGCAAACATTAATTATTTTCAGAAATCTAATGAGCAACAACAGATATTACTTAAAGTTTATGAACAGATGTTTACTCACCCCTTATAATGAAATGCAGAGAGTTTTTTTTTCTTTCTTTCTTTTTATTTGGAAAAACAGGATTTGAAACCTGACTTACTTTGGAAATGCTTTATTATTTTTTTAAAAACCTGCAAAGCTTAAAACTTTGCTTTCATTTTTTTTTATTAAACACTGGAGTGCTTGCTTAAAACAACAAACTGAAATGCCTTAGAACTTGGTTTTAAATTTGAAACCTTTAACAGGAACATGGAGGCAACATATAGGCATGCACATTCTTCAAATGTACAGAATACATTTAAACATTCATCACAGATAAATTCACAAGCAACCATATATTTTTACTTAAATTTTAAATTTAAATATTTACTCGGTGATTAAAGAGGCAGAGTGTTGAAGCAATTTTGATCAGGGTCTGAAAAACAAACTAGAACTTGAAGATGTTCTGGAAATCCTAGTTGATGCTTCAGGTTGCAAATTTGAAGATGATCCTTGCTTTGAAGTTTTGTTACAGGGTGACTTGCTTGAATTTTGAAAACATGTTGCAGATATGGGAAAATGCAGAGCTTTAGTAGGTGGATTGTCATTTCCATGCATCTGTTACATGCCTGAATTCATTTCTGGTTGCAGACATGACTTAGCTTCTTTGATTATAGGTTTGAGCTTCTGATTTTTGTCATAGAGGAATTACAAGGTTGATGTTTAGAGGAATAGGTGACAGTTTTGAGCATAAAACTGTTATTCAGGTTTGAGCTTTGAAAGTGTTTTCAGATTGCAAATTTTGAAAATTGATTTTGCTAAAAAAATTAGTACAGGCTTTTGAATTTGGTTTGGAATGAGTTATAGGGTTAATGAATTTCAGTTTGAGAAAAGTTCTTGCATTAGAGTGAAAAGATAAAGAAGGAAAATAGAAGAAAGGGGAGATGAGTGTTTTATTATAGGATTGAATTAAAATTAATTTAGATTAAATAAAAATGGAAAATAGTTCATGCCACTTGTTATCACACTTACATTTGTCACCTATAATAACTAGTTAGTTAACACATGTATATTAGCATGCATAAGAATTCAACACATGTAATTATTTGTTTTCATTTGTTTTTAAAATTATTTAAAAGCTTTTTAAACTGAATTCCCTAATTGATGAATATATTTTAAATGCCTTTCAAAATATATACATATAACCTTTAAAAGAAATGGAATGAATACCCATTAGATTTTAAATAAAATCACATGAAAATATATTAAATTCATTTTAAATGTTAACATAACTTTTGTATTAATTTATTATTAAATAAATACTTTCTAAATTTATATAAATATATTTCTTTAAAGAAAACAATATAAAACAAATCTTATTTTTAAATAAAACTTTATTTCATATTTTATATCCAAACTATATTATTTTTTTAATATATATATATATATATATATATATATATATATATATATTCCCTTAAATTTAAATTCAAGGTCAGTTAAAAATTCAAGTTTAAAGTCAATTCAAATAAATATAGATATCAATTTCAAACAAACTCATTATTATTTATAAATAACTTATTCTATTTCAAAATTGATTTAAATACATAGATATATATATATATTTAAACACACTTAAAAATTTTGAAACAATAAGTCAATTTAGAATTTATTTACACAATCAAAATAATTATACTTGTTTAAAATTAATCTATAATCATAATCTTAAACATCACATTTTTAATTGTTTGGCTATTTA
Source organism: Allium cepa (assembly GCA_030765085.1). Classification (NCBI taxonomy): domain Eukaryota; kingdom Viridiplantae; phylum Streptophyta; class Magnoliopsida; order Asparagales; family Amaryllidaceae; genus Allium; species Allium cepa. The sequence goes on along the minus strand of CM060938.1, from coordinate 622,716,718 downwards.
TATTTGAAAATAATAATTTTATCAAATTTAAACAATTTAATTATGAGATTATCACATTTTTAAATTCCTGGAAATTCCGGGATATTACAGTGCAAATGCACGTTATTTCTAGAATTTCGTACGCACATATATTTATTTATAACAAATATATTTACGTACGTTTACATGTATAATTATTTCTCAATGCAAAACTTTGAACATCAATAACTTTTTCATACGAACTCCGTTCGAGACATATTGTATAAGTAAATTGATTAGAATGTCACTATGAACACAATGATATAAGTTTCGAGGCCATATTCTGACGATTACAAAAATATTTACTTTCATTATTCATCGTTATTTGAATATTTAATTATATAAAAATGTAGGGTGTTACAATCCTTATTTAATTACTTTAATCTATTTACCAGTTCCAAATTCATCTATTTGCCTATCCAATTCCATTATAAATATTGTATTAAGTTCCTTAATATTCCACCATTTAATTTGTTTTAAACCTCTATCAATTAAAAATTTATTGCCCGCTACATCTGTAATTAATGTCCATAATTCCTAGTTCTATAATTACTACACTCATAATAACTAATATGAATATTGTCCTAAATTACACTATTTGTATATTTTTATTTTTGGACGTTAAGCGCGGTTATACATGTTTGTTTATATATTTATAATTCTAACTACTAATTTATAAACTAGAACGTTCCTTTCAACGTTTTTATTTATCAGAGCTGCCCTTTCAAAAATGATTACCGTTATAACTTTTCATAAAGTAACCAAAAGTGAGACTTTTACTTCATTTGAAATTACAAAGAATTATTTCTTTTCTTATATTGAAATAGACAGTGCAAACTACAAAGAGAAATATCCATACTTTACACACCTCTTTCCTCTTTGGTATATTCCGTGTTAATTTAATTGTCGTACTTTTATACATTTAAGGAACAAGATAGTTTATGGAGGTTACACGAAAATAGATATAATTTAATTATACCCCACTTTAAATAAAATAATATATAGAAATTCACATTCCAAATCAAGTAGGGCAACCTAATTTACAACCTAATTAGAAATTTAATGTAGCGGCCCTGACTCGACCTTCGAAAATCGACACCGAATACGACACTCATATTCAAATGTCGCAGATCCAAACGTCGAATCTGGTTTGTCGGAGCTTATAACACATTAAGTACAACACAACGGAAGAAAAAGAATATATCAATATACAACATTTGATACTATATGATACAATAGAATGATACAATGAATATCAATATACATCAGAGATATGATACAAGATAATAGCAGCGGAAAGAAAAGATAACACTAACAGCGGAACAAAAACTCCAATATGGTCTTTAAGAAAGAACTCTATATCGGTCATCTCCATTTTCAAGGCACCAATCCAGAAATAGCTTGAACTGCCAATAACGATGAACAAAGATAAGCAAGTGCAGTCCCGATCCAAAGACTGAACTAGCTCCAGATTATCTACTAAACCTGACTATCTGAAAAACCCAACTCTAGACTGCCCATGTTGGAAAATTGTGGGCACGTTTAGGAAGGGAATAATAAACTCCAGGTCAGTCATGGGACAGGTATGAGTAAACCAAAAATGGTTTATCATTTAAAACAAACAAGATTTATAAAAGAAAATCTGGTATGCTTTTGCAAAATGAAACTACCATAAGGCCTCCCGCCACACACACAATGCAAACGCGGAATTGGAGGAGAATTCTCCTTATGATAGTCAAATATGCTTAATACGAGAAAATTTCTTTGATATTATTATTAGTGCATAGTGTGGAAAACATTTCGAAAGTATAGTATTAATCTTAGCTAGCATACAACCATTAATGTATGCCTACTATAACCACCATGTTCAATGGCAGGTTACCGCCACATTCCGTGGCGGGTTATACAACTAAAACCGTATAGGGCGCATATTGTTTTGTTTAGATTTTCAACAAATGGTCAGGCTAAGGAACTTCCTACTGTCCATGGGTACGCCTCTGGCGGGACGTCCCGAGAACCTAACCGGATCTCTGCCAACACAAGGCCAGGTTACCTCTGTAACTAGGTAACTACTACTCGAGCATGCCATCCCCCGATCCTTTGCGAACTTTATCTGAGGCGCCTCTAAACCACAAAGAAATCACAAAGTAGTAGATCTGTAGTATCCACATGAGTAAGTATCTAGCATCCATACCATGATACCACCCTTTTCCAAAAGGGAAGGACAAACCCTAAAGGGCGCGACCCTCATAACCTTGCCGCATCTTTCCTGTTTCGACCATTTCCGGGGTGTGAGGTCCTGATGTAGTCTCATCCACAAAGCTACTTTTACACGAAAGTCATGCTTTGATCACAAACGATCAACAAATGATCATAAATACACAGCAGCACTCAGCATGCCACACTACCAAATTGGGAATATATCACTGATAACCTTTAACTACATAACCTCTGAGCTCGTATGTCTTAGAGAAGGGTGTTAAGCAAAGAGAATAAATTCTCCACCACCAACAGATATGTATTTGAAAGAAATCGGCTTTATATGTCAAAGTGTAGTGTCAGACATACAACCATACAAGTCTGTTACGGGTTCGAACAGAACTGAAGGCACTTCGTCCAATAAAGGAAGAAGCCCTTGCAATCCGGGTATTCACAATCCTGATCGGACTTCCCATCACTTAGGGAATCTCTGTACCGTAGCTACTCGGTGCAGAGACAATCGATAGGTTATGCTATCGTTCTCGCAAATATCCGCTCTTCAACACCGGTCTTCAAATGCTATCCATAATGTCGTATCATTATTCGAAATGGGTTATACGACACAAGGTCCTCTCCCAGCTAAACCGAGTAATGAGCGCAATATTTAAAAACATATGGATATACGATTACGGTTAAGTCACAACTTCAAAGAAAACCAAAACCTTTCTTCATATGGTTTAAACAAATTACCATTTCAAATCTTTAAACAAAAAGATTTATTTCACAAAGTTCACCCAGTTTCACAAAGATTCATTTACGGATTTCAAAACAATTTCCATTTCAATTGGAATAGTTTATTTAATTTTTTTAAATCAAAGATTTAACTTATAGCTTTCAAAACCGTTTTCAAAGATTCATCTATAACTTGGAAATCATTTTCATTTCAAACTAGAAATCCTTTTAACACAATTTGGAAGTTCATTTCTTGTATAAAAGCTTTTATCATTTGAAAACAAACAGTCTTCGTTTCGGAAAAATCCGATCTTATTTATACAAGTTAAAATCTTTGGGTTAATTTCAAATTCCCAAAACAACACTTTAAATATGGTTTAAAACCCATGTATAAACTTGTATACTGATTTTTAAATCATAAATACTAAATATATAATTCAATTTCAGATATTGAATTCCAATTTAAGTCAAATTATTCAAATTTCAAATCTTTATTAAGTTATTAAAAATAACTTTCATTTTTAAAACACCTTTTCAAAAGCTTTTCACTTTAAAACAAATCCATTTCCAAAACCATTTGGATTTAAAATTCAAATTCAATACTCCTTTAAAAATCTATGACTTAACTGATTTCCACGTGCAATCCATATTTGTGTGTGTATGGTGTAGTCCAGGGGTTTCACACAATAGTGCAACATCATCAACCATCACAGATGCAATCACATCAATATCGATAAGCGGTATAACCCATAACTCTTATCTTCATTCACTGATTCACAGATAAAGTAAATTTATCAATCACAAAGATTCACTATTACGATTCGATGTGGGTTTGGGATAACCAACTGGAATCCGACTCCCTGTCGCATCGAAATTCTAATGTCGTTTATAGCAAAAGGGTTTTCACATAAATACAGAAACAAATCACAAATCACAGTTCAGCACAAAGCAATTCACATTACATAGCATCACAATCACATATCAGAAATATCAATCCAGTACACTATATTTGACAATTAACTTAAATTAATCAAATTAAACTCAATTAATTACAATGAGCAATTAACTTCTTAATTACTTTCATAAAGTAATTACACTCACACAATTTCATAAATGATTATCATTAATTAATTAAACTAATTAATTGTTAAAATTAATTACTTAATTAATTACTTAATTAATTATTTAAATAATCTTAGTTAATGACATTCATTAACTAATAACAATTCTTTAATTACTTTCCTAATTAATCTCTAATTATAAATTAATCTAAACCATTAATTTATAAATTAAATAAATAAGAAATTCCTTAATTATCTTATTCACTAAATCATTTTAATACCTTAACTATCTCTAAGGTAATTCATTTCTTTATTAATGACTTCATTAATATTAAAGTGTATTTCAAACATTACACTTCTAAATTTAGATTCAAATTTCATTTTGAATTTAAGATTCAAAATGATTATATATTTAAACATTAACCAAATTTAAATATCAACTTATAAACCTATATAAGAAAAGTTCTAACTAAATTACTTACATATTTATATAAAGTTTAAGGTTTAAAATACATTACATTTTAATCTTGCAAATTCAAGTCAAAACAAATTATTTTACTTTTCATTCAAAATCCTTTTATAAAAGAAAATCAAAATCCAATTCAAATATTAATTTGAAAAGAAACTACTTTAAAAATCTATTTGATTTAAACTTGTTTAAAACATTCAGATTTAAAAACTGATTTAAATCACAGATTTTAATTCAAGAAACTTGAATTCATATCTAAACATTTGATTTAACCTTGGCTTTAAACTTTGATTTAAAACTTTGATTTAAACTTGCTTTTAAAACCTGGATTTTATATTCTTGATTTAAAATCCCAATTCATTTCAAAAGCTTAAGATTCAAAAGTTTATTTGAAAACTAAACTTAACTTTTGAATTTAAACCGAGTTCAAATTCTGTTTTCAGATTTTAAATTAAATTTTAAAATCTAGAAAACTGTCAGGTTTTTTATAAAAACCTGAAACCCTCTTTTAAAAAATTTCAACTTTAAGATTTCAAAGCCATTTTGAATCTAACTTCATCTAGATTTAAACTTATTTTTGAATCTATCTCACAATTTTAAATTCTATTTAAATTTTCTTTAAATTCAAAATTTCTGTCAGGTTTACTAAAACCTATAGCAAGACAAAAGCAACCAGAGGCAACTATTTTTACTTCGAGTTCAAACCCCTATTGCTTCGAGTCAAACCCTACCCCACTTCGAGCAAATCACAAAATAACTCGGGTAAAACTCGAGTATCCATCTCCTGCTCCAACCAAAAACAGCATCACCAGAATTTATGCACCATGCACATGCACATCGCCGACGTCCACCTCTAGTCGACACTGCGTCGTCGAACAAGTCGACGATCCTCCATGCTCCACTCCCCGACCATCAGAAACTCCATCATCCCCTCGAAATCGAATTCAAGTTAAAACCCAAACCTAGAAACAGCAAGACCCACCACAACCAAAACCTGTCATCACCTCGTTCTTACAGCTCCGACCACCAGAATTCATACAACTTCGGCCATGACCTCGTCTACCTCCTCTCTTCCGTCCACCAGAACCACGTCGCACTCGATCGATCATCGACGACGAACGAAATGAAATACAAACCCACGTCAAAATTAGGTTTAGAAACAAAATCCACACACCGTCGTCGCCACAGTGAACGTGAGCATCTCCGACCATTTTTCCCACCATCGTCGTAGGCCCCTCCACCTCCACGCGAAGCCCCGACCATCAACCACACTCCGATCAACAGAAATTGGTCAAAACCCAATTTCCAAACAAGAACGAACTGCTTTCAAACCACCCACTTAAAAATCATCAACAAAGCTTAAAAATCCTTTTTTTGAATAAGGATTCTATTTATATGATTTAAGTAGCAAATCATTACATTCGAAATTTAACAAAATTTGAAATCTCTCTATAAAAATCAATTTTTCCACACTGTATATTTTTATTCTTCTTAAATCTATTTTTACATTATAGTTCATACTTCAATACGCACACATTCTTTTGAAACCAAAGCCTAAGGATAATTGGATAATATAAAATTGAGTATTTTTTATTGTTTGATAGAAAATTGTAAACTCAGAAAGAAAGAAAAACAAAAGAACAGAGGAAATGAAAGGAACAGCAACTTACAGATCAACTTCACAAACAAACAGAGCTTCATATACCATATATTTATACTCAAACTTGATGATATTTAGGTATTAATAAAATTGTTTACTCACTTTGATTTTAGGAAAAAGAAAAGAGCTCTTTGACACAGGTTGTGAAAATGCAAGCTGAAGCTTTTCTCTTGATCTCTGGCTTGTATTGATTGTGTTGTTGTTAATTATTGTTATAAGGTTGAATTTTGTTTTAGTTTTTGAGATGATATTACTTCAGATTCTTGGCTTTTGCTTGACAAAACTGAAATGAAGAAGTTGATATATATGAAAGAGGTATACAGATGATTGTTTGTACAACAGGGTGACATATTATTTTGTTTTGTACAATATAAGATCAGAGATTTTTTTTCTTTGTTGACTAGCCGATTTTATTCTTTCCTTTGGTGGCTGATAATCTTGTTTTAGTGGCTGATATGATATACGTTGTGTGCTAAAGATCCAAACATTAATTGCTATTGTCTTCTCTTCCAAGCTTACATACTTATCCTTTAGTGGTTCATACTTGAATATATATAATATTGTCTTCTTGCTATGTGATACAAATGAATTCTATTTTTTAACATGTTGTTTAAATTTAGCTATGTGTTTACTTTATATTTTATAATTTATCATATATATATAGATTTGTTTCTATTTCTAGCTTAAATTTTTATTTTTAACTTTAACACTTATTGTATTATTTTACTTTTTCATTCATTTATTATGTTTACACAACTTTTAAAATCCATTTCATAAGATTAAATTCAGATATCTTTACATTATTTATAAATCCCAATTCAAATACATTATTTAGATACATTTCTCAATTAATTTCTCAATTTTTGTTCAAAAATTAAATTAATTATTAATTTAAACTTAGTAAAAATCCGGGATCGTTACAGATTCCCTCCTTAAGAAATTTCGTCCCAGAAATTTTCCAGGGAGATAACAAAGAATAGATGAAATATAGAGAAATATCTTTTCAGATCAAACTGAATATTTATTCTGCATTTGGCTTACCCAGATCTATGAATATGTAGGAGCACTAGTTAGTTCGAAGGGCAACTAACCATTCGTAGATACTCGGGTCACCCAGATCTACGAATATGTAGGAGCACTGGTTAGTTCGAAGGGCAACTAACCATTCGTAGAATATATCGAGACCCAAACAATAGATAAATGGATTTAATCTTCCACAATTCTCAAACATTAGATATGGATTCAAACTCAAGTCGGAACACCCCAAAGTATATACCAATTTGTCCCTCATCGGACTTCGATCCACACAAGAAATTACAATAGAATTTCAAATTTGATTTTAAACGAAATCGTGTTATCGAGTCAATTTAAATTTATCCTTAAATTTGTTAACCAATTTATTTAGAATTTTCAATTTCAAATTTCAAATTCATTAAAATTTAGATCGAAAAGCTGATAAGAAACCGATGAAGATACAAAGTAAGGATTTTCTACAACGATTCGTAGGGCCACCATCGCATCGAAACTTCTTCTTGTAGCTGGTACGAAGCAATCAAAGAATTTGGAAACGAATCAAATGAGATTTGATAGAGAAAGTTGTTTCCGCTATTGCAGGGTATTGACCATTTATAGTGATATTCCCTTGTCCCCTATCTTGTCCTCCTCTTGCCCTCATACTCACTACCAGTGGATAGTAAGAGAATTTACTGAGGCATTCGATTGGATATCTTAGAGATATACTCATTCTAGGGTTTACTTCACCCTATCTCTAATGAGTTAATGTGTTATACTCCTGAGCTAAAACTTTAACCTTGAGCTCTGATACCAAGTGTAGCGGCCCTGACTCGACCTTCGAAAATCGGCACCGAATACGAGACTCATATTCAAATGCCGTAGATCCAAATGTCGAATCTAGTTCGCCAGAGCTTATAACAAATTAAGTACAACACAGCGGAAGAAAAAGAATATATCAGTATACAACATTTGATACAATATGATACAACAGAATGATACAATGAATATGAATATACATCAGAGATATGATACAAGATAATTGCAGCGGAAAGAAAAGATAACACTAACAGCGGAACAAAAACTGCAATACGGTCTTCAAGAAAGAACTCCCATATCGGTCATCTCCGTTCTCAAGGAACCAATTCAGAAATAGCTCGAACTTCCAATAACGATGCACAAAGATAAGCTAGTGCAATCCCGATCCAAAGAATGAACTAGCTCTAAATAATCTACTAAACCTGACTATCTAAAAAACCCAACTCTAGACTGCCCGTGTGGGAAAATTGTGAGCACCCAGAGTTTAGGAAGGAAACAATAAACTCCAAGTCAGTCATGGGACTGGTATGAATAAACAAAAAACAGTTTATCTTTTAAAACTAACAAGATTTATAAAAGAAAATCCGGTATGCTTTTGGAAAATGAAACTACCACAAGGCCTCCCGCTACACACACAATGCAAACGCAGAATTGGAGGAGATCCTTATGATAGTCAAATATGCTTGATATGAGAAAATTTCTTTGATATTATTATTATTAGTGCATAGTGTGGAAAACATTTTGAAAGTATAATATTAATCTTAGCCAGCATACAACCATTATTGTATGCCTACTATAGCTACCATGTTCAATAGCAGGTTACCGCCACATTCCATGGCAGGTTATTCAACTAAAACTGTACTAGGCGCGTATTGTTTTGTTTGGATTTCCAACAAATGGTCAGGCTAAGGAACTTCCTACTGTCCTTGGGTACACCTCTGACGGGACGTCCCGAGAACCTAACCGGATCTCTGCCAACTCAAGGCCGGGTTACCTCTGTAACTAGGTAACTACTACTCGAGCATGCCATCCCTCGGTCCTTTGGGACCTTTATCTGAGGCGCCTCTAAACCACAAAGAAATCAAAAAGTAAGAGATCTGCAGTATCCACATGAGTAAGTATATTGGCTCCATACCATGATGCCACCCTTTTCCAGAAGGGAATGACAAACCCTAAAGGGCGCGACCCTCATAACCTTGCTGCATCTTTCCTATTTCGACCATTTTCGGGGTGTGAGGTCCTGATGCAGTCTCGTCCACAAAGCTACGCTTTTACATGAAAGCCATGCTTTGATCACAAATGATCATCAACACACAGCAGCACTTAGCATGCTACACTACCAAATTGGGAATATATCACTGATAACCTTCAACTACATAACCTCTGAGCTCGTACGTCTCAAAGAAGGATATTAAGCTAAGAGAATAAATTCTCCGCCACCAACAGATATGTATTTGAAAGAAATCGGTTAGCATTATATCTTAAAGTGTAGTGTCGGACATACAACCATACAAGTCAGTTCCGGGTTCGAACAGAACTGAAGGCAATTATTTGAAAAAAAGTAGTTTTCATTTCAAAAAAAATCCAATTATATTCGCACGAATTAAAGACCTTGAATTAAATTCAAATTCCCAAATCAATACCTTTAAAAATGGTTTAAAACCCATATAAACTTGTATACCGTTTTTTAAGTCATAAACACTAAATATAGAATTCAATTTCAGATATTGAATTCCAATTTAAATCAAATTATTAAATTTCAAATCTTTATTAAGTTATTCAAAATAACTTTCATTTCTAAAACACCTTTTCAAAAGCTTTTCACTTTAAACCAAATCCATTTCCAAAACCATTTGGATTTAAAATTCAAATTCAAAACTCCTTTAAAAATCTGTGACTTAACCGATTTCCACGTGCAATCCATATTTGTGTGTGTATGGTGTAGTCCAGGGGTTTCACACAATAGTGCAACATCATCAACCATCACAGATGCAATCACATCAATATCGGTAAGCGGTATAACCCATAATGCTTATCTTCATTCACAGATTCACGGATAAAGTAAATTTATCAATCACAAAGATTGACTGTTACGATTCGATGTGGTTTTCGGATAACCAACTGGAATCCGACTCCCTGTCGCATAGAAATTCAAATGTCGTTTACAGCAAAAGGGTTTTCACATAAATACAGAAACAAATCACAGCTCAGCACAAAGTAATTCACATTACACAGCATCACAATCAGATATCAGAAATATCAATCCAATACACTATATTTGACAATTAACTTAAATTAATCAAACTAAACTCAATTAATTACAATGAGCAATTAACTTCTTAATTACTTTCATAAAGTAATTACACTCACACAATTTCATAAACGATTATCATTAATTAATTAATCTAATTAATTGTTAAAATTAATCACATTAATTAATTATTTAAATAATCTTAGTTAATGACCTTCATTAACTAATAACAATTCTTTAATTACTTTCCTAATTAATCTCTATTTATAAAGTAATCTAAAGTATTAATTTATAAATTAAATAAATAAGTCATTCCTTAATTACCTTATTCATTAAATCATTTTAATACCTTAATTATCTCTAAGGTAATCCATTTCTTTATTAATGACTTCATTAATATTAAAGTTCATTCGAAACATTACACTTCTAAATTTAGATTCAAATTTCATTTTGAATTTAAGATTCAAAATGATTATATATTTAAACATTAACCAAATTAAATATCAACTTATAAACCTATATAAGAAAAGTTCTAACTAAATTACTTAAATTTTTATATGAAATTTAAGCTTTAAAATACATTACATTTTATTCTTGCAAATTCCACTTAAAACAAATTATTTAACTTTTCATTCAAAATCCTTTTATAAAAGAACTTTATCAGAATCAAATTCAAATATTTATTTGGAAACAAATTACTTTAAAACGATATTTGATTTAAACTTATTTAAACATTCAGATTTAAAAACTAATTTAAATCACAGATATGAATTCAAGAAACTTGAATCCATATCTAAACATTTGATTTAACCTTGGCTTTAAACTTTGATTTAAAACTTTGATTTAAACTTGCTTTTAAAACCTTGATTTTAAATTCTTGATTTAAAATCCCAATTCATTTTAAAAGCTTAAGATTCAAAAGTTTATTTGAAAACTAAACTTAACTTTTGAACTTAAACCTAGTTTAAATTCTGTTTTTAGATTTTAAATTAAATTTTAAAATCTAGAAAACTGTCAGGTTTTTTTAAAAACCTGAAACCCTCTTTAAAAAATTTAAAACTTTAAGATTTCAAAGCCATTTTGAATCTAACTTCATCTAGATTTAAACTTATTTTTAAATCTATCTCACAATTTTAAATTCTATTTAAATTTGCTTTAAATTCAAATTTTACTGTCAGGTTTACTAAAACTTGTAGCAAGACAAAAGCAACCAGAGGCAACTATTTTTACTTCGAGTTCAAACCCCTATTGCTTCGAGTCAAACCCTACCCCACTTCGAGCACATCACAAAATAACTCGGGTAAAACTCGAGTATCCATCTCCTGCTCTAACCAAAAACAACATCACCAGAATTTATGCACCGTGCACATGCACATCGCCGCCGTCCACCTTTAGTCGATGTCGCGTCGTCGAATAAGTCGACCATCCTACATGCTCCACTCCCCGACCATCAAAAACTCCATCATCCCCTCAAAATCGAATTCGAGTTAAAACCCAAACCTAGAAACAGCGAGACCCACCACAACCAAAACCTGTCATCGCCTCGTTCTCGCAGCTCCAACCACCAGAATTCATACAACTACGGCCATGACCTCGTCTACCTCCCCTCTTCCATCCCCTAGAACCACGTCGCACTCAATCGATCACCGACGACGAACGAAACGAATACAAACCCACGTCAAAACTAGGTTTAGAAACAAAATCCACAAACCGTCGTCGCCACAATGAACGTGAGCATCTCCGAGCATTTTTCCCACCATCGTCGTAGTCCCCTCCACCTCCACGCGAAGCCCCGACCATCAACCACACTCCGATCAACAGAAATTGGTCAAAACCCAATTTTCGAACAAGAATGAACTACTCTCAAACCACCCACTTAAAAATCATCAAAAAAAGCATAAAAATCCTATTTTTGAATAAGGATTCTAGTTATATGATTGAAGTAGCAAATCATTACATTTGAAATTTAACAAAATTTGAAATCTCTCTATAAAAATCAATTTTTCCACACTGTATATTCTTATTCTTCTTAAATCTATTTTTACATTATAGTTCAAACTTCAATACGCATACTTTCTTTTGAAACCAAAGCCTAACGATGATCGGATAATATAAAATTAAGTTTTTTTTTTCCTGTTTGATAGAAAACTGTAAGCTCAGAAAGAAAGAAAAACAAAAGAACGGAGTAGATGAAAGGAACAGCAACTTACAGATCAACTTCACAAAAAAACAGAGCTTCATATACCATATATTTATACTCAAACTTGATGATATTTAGGTACTAATAAAATTGTTTACTCAATTTGATTTTAGGAAAAAGAACAGAGCACTTTGACACAGGTTGTGAAAATGCAAGCTGAAGCTTTTCTCTTGATCTCTGGCTTGTATTGATTGTATTGTTGTTAATTATTGTTATAAGGTTGAATTTTGTTTTAGTTTTTGAGATGATGTTACTTCAGATTCTTGGCTTTCGCTTGACGAAACTGAAATGAAGAAGTTGATATATATATATATAAAAGAGGTGTACAGGTGATTGTTTGTACAATAGGGTGACATATTATTTTATTTTGTACAATATAAGATCAAAGATTTTTTTTCTTTGTTGACTAGCCGATTTTATTCTTTCCTTTGGTGGCTGATAATCTTGTTTTAGTGGCTGATATGATATACATTGTGTGCTAAAGATCCTAACATTAATTGCTATTGTCTTCTCTTCCAAGCTTACATAATTATCCTTTAATTGTTCATACTTGAATATATATAATATTGTCTTCTTGCTATGTGATACAAATGAATTCGATTTTTTAACATGTTGTTTAAATTTAGCTATGTGTTTGCTTTATATTTTATAATTTATCATATATATATAGATTTGTTTCTATTTCTAGCTTAAATATTTATTTTTAACTTTAATACTTATTGTCTTATTTTACATTTTCATTCATTCATTATGTTTACACGACTTTTAAAATCCATTCCATAAGATTAAATTTAGATATCTTGACATTATTTATAAATCCCTATTCAAATACATTATTTAAATACATTTCTCAATTAATTTCTCAATTTTTATTCAAAAATTAAATTAATTATTAATTTAAACTCAGTAAAATCCGGGATCGTTACAGATTCCCCCTTAAGAAATTTCGTCCCTGAAATTTGCCAGGGAGATAACAAAGAATAGATGAAAGATAGAGAAATATCTTTTCAGATCAAACTGAATATTTATTCTGCATTTGGCTTACCCAATCAGAATATCACCAATATGAGAACAAACTCATTCGATTTTTTTTCACAAGATACTCGGGACACCCAGATCTACGAATATGCAGGAGCACTGGCTAGTTCAAAGGGCAACTAACCATTCGTAGAATATATGAAGACCCAAACAATAGATAAATGGATTTAATCTTCCACAATTCTCAAACATTAGATATGGATTCAAACTCAAGTCGGAACACCCCAAAGTATATACCAAGTTGTCCCTCTTCAGACTTCGATCCACACAAGAAATTACAATAGAATTTCAAATTTGATTTTAAACGAAATCTTGTTATCGAATCAACTTAAATTTATCCTTAAATTTGTTAACCAATTTATTTAGAATTTTTAATTTCAAATTTCAAATTCATTAAAGTTTAGATCGAAAAGCTAATAAGAAACCGATGAAGATACGAAGTAAGGATTTTCTACAACGATTCGTAGGGCCACCATCGCATCGAAACTTCTTCTTATAACTGGTACGAAGCAATCAAAGAATTTGGAAACGAATCAAAGGAGATTTGATAGAGAAAGCTGTTTCCGCTATTGCAGGGTATTGACCATTTATAGTGATATTCCCTTGTCCCCTATCTTGTCCTCTTCTTGCCCTCATACTCACTATCAGTGGATAGTAAGAGAATTTACTGAGGCGTTCGAATGGATATCTTAGAGATATACTCATTCTAGGGTTTACTTCACCCTATCTCTAATGAGTTAATGTATTATATTCCTGAGCTAAAATTTTAACCTTGAGCTCTGATACCAAGTGTAGTGGCCCTGACTCGACCTTCGAAAATCGACACCGAATACGACACTCATATTCAAATGCCGTAGATCCAAACGTCGAATCTAGTTCGCCAGAGCTTATGACACATTAAGTACAACACAGCGGAAGAAAAAGAATATATCAATATACAACATTTGATACAATATGATACAACAGAATGATACAATGAATATCAATATACATCAAAGATATGATACAAGATAATTGCAGCGGAAAGAAAAGATAACACTAACAGCGGAGCAAAAACTCCAATATGGTCTTCAAGAAAGAACTCCCATATCGGTCATCTCCATTCTCAAGGAACCAATCCAGAAATAGCTCGAACTCCCAATAACGATGCACAAAGATAAGCTAGTGCAGTCCCGATCCAAAGAATGAACTAGCTCTAGATAATCTACTAAACCTGACTATCTGAAAAACCCAACTCTAGACTACCCGTGTGGGAAAATTGTGAGCACCTAGAGTTTAGAAAGGAAACAATAAACTCCAGGTCAGTCATGGGACTGGTATGAATAAACAAAAAACGGTTTGTCTTTTAAAACAAACAAGATTTATAAAAGAAAATCCGGTATGCTTTTGATAAATGAAACTACCATAAGGCCTCCCACCACACACACAATGCAAACGCAGAATTGGAGGAGATTTCTCCTTATGATAGTCAAATATGCTTGATATGAGAAAATTTCTTTGATATTATTATTATTAGTGCATATTATGGAAAACATTTTGAAAGTATAATATTAATCTTAGCCAGCATACAACCATTATTGTATGCCTACTATAGCTACCATGTTCCAATAGTAGGTTACCGCCACATTCCATGTCAAGTTATTCAACTAAAATTGTATATGGCGCGTATTGTTTTGTTTGGATTTCCAACAAATGGTCAGGCTAAGGAACTTCCTACTGTCCTTGGGTACACCTCTGGCGGGACGTCCCGAGAACCTAACCGGATCTCTGCCAACTCAACGTCGGGTTACCTCTGTAACTAGGTAACTACTACTCGAGCATGCCATCCCTCGGTCCTTTGGGACCTTTATCTGAGGCGCCTCTAAACCACAAAGCACTCACAAAGTAATAGATCTACAGTATCCACATGAGTAAGTATATTGGCTCCATACCATGTTGCCACCCTTTTCCAGAAGGGAATGACAAACCCTAAAGGGAGCGACCCTCATAACCTTGCTGCATCTTCCCTATTTCGACCATTTTCGGGTTGTGAGGTCCTGATGCAGTCTCGTCCACAAAGCTACGCTTTTACACGAAAGCCATGCTTTGATCACAAATGATCATCAACACACAACAGCACTCAGCATGCTACACTACCAAATTGGGAATATATCACTGGTAACCTTCAACTACATAACCTTTGAGCTCGTACGTCTCAGAGAAGGGTATTAAGCTAAGAGAATAAATTCTCCGCCACCAACAGATATGTATTTGAAAGAAATCGGCTTTATATCTCAAAGTGCAGTGTCAGACATACAACCATACAAGTCCGTTCCGGGTTCGAACAGAACCGAAGGCAATTATTTGAAAACAAGTATTTTTCATTTCAAAAAAAATCCAATTATATTCGCACGAATTAAAGCCCTTGAATTAAATTCAAATTCCTAAATCAATACCTTTAAAAATGGTTTAAAACCCATATAAACTTGTATACCGTTTTTAAGTTATAAATACTAAATATAGAATTCAATTTCAGATATTGAATTCCAATTTAAATCAAATTATTAAATTTCAAATCTTTATTAAGTTATTCAAAATAACTTTCATTTCTAAAACACCTTTTCAAAAGATTTTCACTTTAAACCAAATCGATTTCCAAAACCATTTGGATTTAAAATTCAAATTCAAAACTCCTTTAAAAATCTGTGACTTAACCGATTTCCACGTGCAATCCATATTTGTGTGTGTATGGTGTAGTCTAGGGGTTTCACACAATAGTGCAACATTATCAACCATCACAGATGCAACGTCAATATCGGTAAGCGGTATAGCCCATAACGCTTATCTTCATTCACAGATTCACAGATAAAGTAAATTTATCAATCACAAAGATTCACTGTTATGATTTGATGTGGATTTCGGACAACCAACTGGAATCCGACTCCCTGTCGCATAAAAATTCAAATGTTGTTTACAGCAAAAAGGTTTTCACATAAATACAGAAACAAATGACAGCTCAGCACAAAGTAATTCACATTACACACAGCATCACAATCACATATCAGAAATATCAATCCAATACACTATATTTGACAATTAACTTAAATTAATCAAATTAAACTCAATTAATTACAATGAGCAATTAACTTCTTAATTACTTCCATTAAGTAATTACACACACAATTTCATAAACGATTATCATTAATTAATTAATCTAATTAATTGTTAAAATTAATCACATTAATTAATTATTTAAATAATCTTAGTTAATGACCTTCATTAACTAATAACAATTCTTTAATTACTTTCCTAATTAATCTCTAATTATAAAGTAATCTAAACCATTAATTTATAAATTAAATAAGTTAGTCATTCCTTAATTACCTTATTCATTAAATCATTTTAATACCTTAATTATCTCTAAGGTAATCCATTTCTTTATTAATGACTTCATTAATATTAAAGTGTATTTGAAACATTACACTTCTAAATTTAGATTCAAATTTCATTTTGAATTTAAGATTCAAAATGATTATATATTTAAATATTTACCAAATTTAAATATCAACTTATAAACCTATATAAGAAAAGTTCTAACTAAATTACTTAAATTTTTATATGAAATTTAAGCTTTAAAATACATTACATTTTATTCTTGCAAATTCCACTTAAAACAAATTATTTAACTTTTCATTCAAAATCCTTTTATAAAAGAACTTTATCAAAATCAAATTCAAATATTTATTTGGAAACAAATTACTTTAAAAGGCTATTTGATTTAAACTTGTTTAAACATTCAGATTTAAAAACTAATTTAAATCACAGATATGAATTAAAGGAACTTGAATCCATATCTAAACATTTGATTTAACCTTGGCTTTAAACTTTGATTTAAAACTTTGATTTAAACTTGCTTTTAAAACCTTGATTTTAAATTCTTGATTTAAAATCCCAATTCCTTTTAAAAGCTTAAGATTCAAAAGTTTATTTGAAAACTAAACTTAACTTTTGAACTTAAACCTAGTTTAAATTCTGTTTTTAGATTTTAAATTAAATTTTAAAATCTAGAAAACTGTCAGGTTTTTTTAAAAACCTGAAACCCTCTTTAAAAAATTTAAAACTTTAAGATTTCAAAGCTATTTTGAATCTAACTTCGTCTAGATTTAAACTTATTTTTAAATCTATCTCACAATTTTAAATTCCATTTAAATTTGCTTTAAATTCAAATTTTACTGTCAGGTTTACTAAAACTTGTAGCAAGACAAAAGTAACCGGAGGCAACTATTTTTACTTCGAGTTCAAACCCCTATTGCTTCGAGTCAAACCCTACCCCACTACGAGCAAATCACAAAATAACTCGGGTAAAACTCGAGTATCCATCTCCTGCTCTAACCAAAAACAACATCACCAGAATTTATGCACCGTTCACATGCACATCGCCGCCGTCCACCTTTAGTCGATGCTGCGTCGTCGAACAAGTCGACGATCCTCCATGCTCCACTCCCCAACCATCAACAACTCCATCATCCCCTCGAAATCGAATTCGAGTTAAAAACCAAAACCTAGAAACAGCGAGACCCACCACAACCAAAACTTGTCATCGCCTCGTTCTCGCAGCTCCGACCAACAGAATTCATACAACTCCGGCCTTGACCTCGTCTACCTCCCCTCTTCCATCCCCCAGAACCACGTCGCACTCAATCGATCACCGACGACGAACGAAACGAATACAAACCCACGTCAAAACTAGGTTTAGAAACAAAATCCACACACCGTCGTCGCCACAGTGAACGTGAGCATCTCCGACCATTTTTCCCACCATCGTCGTAGTCCCCTCCACCTCCACGCGAAGCCCCGACCATCAACCACACTCCGATCAACAGAAATTGGTCAAAACCCAATTTTCGAACAAGAACGAACTGCTCTCAAACCACCCACTTAAAAATCATCAAACAAAACTTAAAAATCCTATTTTTGAATAAGGATTCTAGTTATATGATTGAAGTAGCAAATCATTACATTCAAAATTTAACAAAATTTGAAATCTCTTTGTAAAAATCAATTTTTCCACACTGTATATTCTTATTCTTCTTAAATCTATTTTTACATTATAGTTCATACTTCAATACACATACTTTCTTTTGTAACCAAAGCCTAACGATGATTGGATAATATAAAATTAAGCTTTTTTTTCTTGTTTGATAGAAAACTGTAAACTCAGAAAGAAAGAAAAACAAAAGAACGGAGTAGATGAAAGGAACAGCAACTTACAGATCAACTTCACTAATAAACAGAGCTTCATATACCATATATTTATACTCAAACTTGATGATATTTAGGTATTAATAAAATTGTTTACTCACTTTGATTTTAGGAAAAAGAACAGAGCACTTTGACACAGGTTGTGAAAATGCAAGCTGAAGCTTTTCTCTTGATCTCTGGCTTGTATTGATTGTATTGTTGTTAATTATTGTTATAAGGTTGAATTTTGCTTTAGTTTTTGAGATGATATTACTTCAGATTCTTGGCTTTTGCTTGACGAAACTGAAATGAAGAAGTTGATATATATATAAAAGAGGTGTACAGGTGATTGTTTGTACAATAGGGTGACATATTATTTTGTTTTGTACAATATAAGATCAAAGATTTTTTTTCTTTGTTGACTAGCCGATTTTATTCTTTCCTTTGGTGGCTGATAATCTTGTTTTAGTGGCTGATATGATATACATTGTTTGCTAAAGATTCTAACATTAATTGCTATTGTCTTCTCTTCCAAGCTTACATACTTATCCTTTAATTGTTCATACTTGAATATATATAATGTTGTCTTCTTGCTATGGGATACAAATGAATTCTATTTTTTAACATGTTGATTAAATTTAGCTATGTGTTTACTTTATATTTTATAATTTATCATATATATATATAGATTTGTTTCTATTTCTAGCTTAAATTTTTATTTTTAACTTTAATACTTATTGTCTTATTTTACATTTTCATTCATTCATTATGTTTACACGACTTTTAAAATCCATTTCATAAGATTAAATTCAGATATCTTTACATTATTTATAAATCCCAATTCAAATACATTATTTAAATACATTTCTCAATTAATTTCTCAATTTTTATTCAAAAATTAAATTAATTATTAATTTAAACTTAGTAAAAATCCGAGATCGTTACAGATTCCCCCCTTAAGAAATTTCGTCCCCGAAATTTTCCAGGGAGATAACAAAGAATAGATGAAAGATAGAGAAATATCTTTTCAGATCAAACTGAATATTTATTCTACATTTGGCTTACCCAATCAGAATATCACCAGTATGAGAACAAACTCATTCAATTTTTTTTCACAAGATACTCGGGTCACCCAGATCTACGAATATGCAGGAGCACTGGTTAGTTCGAAGGGCAACTAACCATTCGTAGAATATATCAAGACCCAAACAATAGATAAATGGATTTAATCTTCCACAATTCTCAAACATTAGATATGGATTCAAACTCAAGTCGGAACACCCTAAAGTATATACCAATTTGTCCCTCTTCGGACTTCGATCCACACAAGAAATTACAATAGAATTTCAAATTTGATTTTAAACGAAATCGTGTTAATGAATTTATCCTTAAATTTGTCCTTAAATTTGTTAACCAATTTATTTAGAATTTTCAATTTCAAATTTCAAATTCATTAAAGTTTAGATCGAAAAGCTGATAAGAAACCGATGAAGATACGAAGTAAGGATTTTCTACAACGATTCGTAGGGCCACCATAGCATCGAAACTTCATCTTGTAGCTGGTACGAAGCAATCAAAGAATTTGGAAATGAATCAAAGGAGATTTGATAGAGAAAGTTGTTTCCGCTATTGCAGGTTATTGACCATTTATAATGGTACTCCCATGTCCCCTATCTTGTCCTCTTCTTGCCCACATACTCACTATTAGTGGATAGTAAGAGAATTTACTGAGGCATTCGAACGGATATCTTAGAGATATACTCATTCTAGGGTTTACTTCACCCTATCTCTAATGAGTTAAT
The DNA here is from genome assembly GCA_030765085.1 of Allium cepa. NCBI lineage: Eukaryota > Viridiplantae > Streptophyta > Magnoliopsida > Asparagales > Amaryllidaceae > Allium > Allium cepa. The sequence continues at coordinate 622,696,238 of CM060938.1, read as the reverse complement.
GTGTTATACTCTTGAGCTAAAGTTTTAACCTTAAGCTCTGATACCAAATATAACGGCCCTGACTCGACCTTCGAAAATCAGCGCCGAATACGACACTCATATTCAAATGCCGCAGATCCAAACGTCGAATCTGGTTTGCCGGAGCTTATTTAAGTACAACACAGCGGAAGAAAACGAATATATCAATATACAACATTTGATACAAAATGATAAAACAGAATGATACAATGAATATCAATATACATCAGAGATATAATACAAGATAATAGCAGCGGAAAGAAAAGATTAACACTAACAGCGGAACAAAAACTCCAATATGGTCTTCAAGAAAGAACTCCCGTAACGGTCATCTCCATTTTCAAGGCACCAATCCAGAAATAGCTCAAACTCCCAATAACGATGCACAAAGATAAGCAAGTGCAGTCCCAATCCAAAGACTAAACTAGCTCCAGATAATCTACTAAACTTGACTATCTGAAAAACCCAACTCTAGACTGCCCGTGTGGGAAAATTATGGGCACCTAGAATTTAGGAAGGAAACAATAAACTCCAGATCAGTCATGGGACTGGTTTGAGTAAACAAAAAACAGTTTATCTTTTAAAACAAACAAGATTTATAAAAGAAAATCCGGTATGCTTTTGGAAAATGAAACTACCATAAGGCCTCCGCCACACACACAATGCAAACGCAGAATTGGAGGAGATTTCTCCTTATGATAGTCAAATATGCTTAATACGAGAAATTTTTTTGATATTATTATTATTAGTGCATAGTGTGGAAAACATTTCGAAAGTATAATATTAATCTTAGCCAGCATACAACCATTATTGCATGCCTACTATAGCTACCATGTTCAGTAGCAGGTTACCGCCACATTCCATGGCAGGTTATGCAACTAAAACCGTACAGGGCGCGTATTGCTTTGTTTGGATTTCCAACAAATGGTCAGGCTAAGGAACTTCCTACTGTCTATGGGTACGCCTCTGGCATGACGTCTCGAGAACCTAACCCGATCTCTGCCAACACAAGGCCGGGTTACCTCTGTAACTAGGTAACTGCTACTCGAGCATGCCATCCCCTGGTCCTTTGGGGCCTTTATCCGAGGTGCCTCTAAACCACAAAGCAATCACAAAGTAATAGATCTGCAGTATCCACATGAATAAGTATCTGGGCGCCATACCATGATACCACCCTTTTCCAGAAGGGAATGACAAACCCTAAAAGGCGCGACCCTCATAACCTTGCCGCATCTTTCCTATTTCGACCATTTTCGGGGTGTGAGGTCCTGATGCAGTCTCGTCCACAAATCTACATTTTACCCGAAAGCCATGCTTTGATCGCAAATGATCAACAAATGATCATCAACACACAGCAGACTCAGCATGTCACACTACCAAACTGGAAATATATCACTGATAACCTTCAACTACATAACCTCTGAGCTCGTACGTCACAGAGAAGGGTGTTAAGCTAAGAGAATAAATTCTCCGCCACCAAAAGATATGTATTTGAAAGAAATCGGCTTTATATCTCAAAGTGTAGTGTCAGACATACAACCATACAAGTATGTTCCGGGTTCGAACAGAACCGAAGGCAATTATTTGAAAACAACTAGTTTTCATTTCAAAAAAATCCAATTGTATTCGCACGAATTAAAGCCCTTAAATTAAATTCAAATTCCCAAATCAATACCTTTAAAAATGGTTTAAAACCCATATAAACTTGTATACCGTTTTTTAAATCATAAATACTAAATATAGAATTCAATTTCAGATATTGAATTCCAATTTAAATCAAATTTCAAATCTTTATTAAGTTATTCAAAATAACTTTCATTTCTAAAACACCTTTTCAATAGCTTTTCACTTTAGACCAAATCAATTTCCAAAACCATTTGGATTTAAAATTCAAATTCAAAACTCCTTTAAAAATCTATGACTTAACTGATTTCCACGTGTAATCCATATTTGTGTGTGTATGGTGTAGTCCAGGGGTTTCACACAATAGTGCAACATTATCAGCCATCACAGATGGAATCACATCAATATCGATAAGCGGTATAACCCATAACGCTTATCTTCATTCACAGATTTCCAGATAAAGTAAATTTATCAATCACAAAGATTCACTATTATGATTCGATGTGGATTTCGGATAACCAACTGGAATCCGACTCCCTGTCGCAACGAAATTCAAATGTCATTTACAGCAAAAGGGTTTTCACATAAATACACAAACAAAACATAAATCACAGTTCAGCACAAAGCAATTCACATTACATAGCATCATAATCACATATCAGAAATATCAATCCAGTACACTGTATTTGACAATTAACTTAAATTAATCAAATTAAACTCAATTAATTACAATGAGCAATTAACTTCTTAATTACTTTCATTAAGTAATTACACTCACAAAATTTCATAAATGATTATCATTAATTAATTAATCTAATTAATTGTTAAAATTAATCACATTAATTAATTATTTAAATAATATTAGTTAATGACCTTCATTAACTAATAACAATTCTTCAATTACTTTCCGAATTAATCTCTAATTATAAATTAATCCAAACCATAAATTTCTAAATTAAATAAATAAGTCATTCCTTAATTATCTTATTCATTAAATCATTTTAATACCTTAATTATCTCTAAGGTAATCCATTTCTTTATTAATGACTTCATTAATATTAAAGTGTATTTGAAACATTACACTTCCAAATTTAGATTCAAATTTCATTTTGAATTTAAGATTCAAAATGATTATATATTTAAACATTAACCAAATTTAAATATCAACTTATAAACCTATACAAGAAAAGTTATAACTAAATTACTTAAATTTTTATTTGAAATTTAACCTTTAAAATACATTACATTTTAATCTTGCAAATTCAAGTTAAAACAAATTATTTAACTTTTCATTCAAAATCCTTTTATAAAAGAACTTTATCAAAATCCAATTCAAATATTTATTTCAAAAACAAATTACTTTAAAAAGCTACTTGATTTAAACTTGTTTAAAACATTCAGATTTAAAAACTGATTTAAATCACAGATTTGAATTCAAGAAACTTAAATCCATATCTAAACATTTGATTTAACCTTGGCTTTAAGCTTTGATTTAAACTTGCTTTTAAAACCTTGATTTTAAATTTTTGATTTAAAATCCCAATTCATTTTAAAAGCTTAAGATTCAAAAGTTTATTTGAAAACTAAACTTAACTTTTGAATTTAAACCTAGTTTAAATTCTTTTTTTTAGATTTTAAATTAAATTTTAAAATCTAGAAAACTATCGGGTATTTTTAAAAAACCTGAAACCCTCTTTTAAATTTTTAATACTTTAAGATTTCAAAGCCATTTTGAATCTAACTTCATCTAGATTTAAACTTATTTTTAAATCTATCTCACAATTTTAAATTCTATTTAAATTTGCTTTAAATTCAAATTTTACTGTCAGGTTTACTAAAACCTGTAGCAAGACAAAAGCAACCAGAGGCAACTATTTTTACTTCGAGTTCAAACCCCTATTGCTTTGAGTCAAACCCTACCCCACTTCGAGCAAATCACGAAATAACTCGGGTAAAACTCAAGTATCCATCTCCTGCTCCAACCAAAAACAACATCACCAGAATTTATGCACTATGCACATGCACATCGCCGCCGTCCACCTCTAGTCGACGCTGCGTCGTCGAACAAGTCGGCGATCCTCCATGCTCCACTCCCCGACCATCAGAAACTCCATCATCCCCTCGAAATCAAATTCGAGTTAAAACCCAAACCTGGAAACAGCGAGACCACAACAACCAAAACCTGTCATCGCCTAGTTCTTGCAGCTCCGACCACCAGAATTCATACAACTCCGGCCATGACCTCGTCTACCTCCCCTCTTCCATCCCCCAGAACCACGTCGCACTCAATCGATCACCGATGACGAAAGAAACGAAATACAAACTCACGTCAAAACTAGGTTTAGAAAAAAAATCCACACACCGCCGTCACCACAGTGAATGTGAGCATCTTCGAGCATTTTTCCCACCATCGTCGTAGGCCCCTCCACCTCCACGCGAAGCTCCGACCATCAACCACACTCCGATCAACAGAAATTGGTCAAAACCCAATTTTCGAACAAGAACGAACTACTTTCAAACCACCCACTTAAAAATCATCAAACAAGGCTTAACAATCCTATTTTTGAATAAAGATTCTAGTTATATGATTGAAGTAGCAAATCATTACATTCGAAATTTACCAAAATTTGAAATCTCTTTGTAAAAATCAATTTTTCCACATTGTATATTCTTATTCTTCTTAAATCTATTTTTACATTATAGTTCATACTTCAATAGGCATACTTGCTTTTGAAACCAAAGCCTAATGATGATTGGATAATATGAAATTGAGTTTTTTTTTTCTTGTTTGATAGAAAACTGTAAACTCAGAAAGAAAGAAAAACAAAAGAATAGAGTAGATGAAAGGAACAGCAACTTACAGATCAACTTCCCAAACAAACAGTGCTTCATATACCATATATTTATACTCAAACTTGATGATATTTAGCTATTAATAAAATTGTTTACTCACTTTGATTTTAGGAAAAAGAATAGAGCTCTTTGACACAGGTTGTGAAAATGCAAGCTGAAGCTTTTCTCTTGATCTCTGGCTTGTATTGATTGTATTATTGTTAATTATTGTTATAAGGTTGAATTTTGTTTTAGTTTTTGAGATGATATTACTTCAGATTCTTGGCTTTTGCTTGACAAAACTGAAATGTAGAAGTTGATATATATATATATATATATATATAAAAGAGGTGTACATGTGATTGTTTGTACAACAGAGTGATATATTATTTTGTTTTGTACAATATAAGATCAGAGGTTTTTTTTTCTTTGTTGACTAGCTGATTTTATTCTTTCCTTTGATGGTTGATAATCTTGTTTTACTGGCTGATATGATATACGTTATGTGATAAAGATTCTAACATTAATTGCTATTGTCTTCTCTTCCAAGCTTACATACTTATCCTTTTATTGTTCATACTTGAATATATATAATATTGTCTTCTTGCTACGTGATACAAATGAATTCTATTTTTTAACATGTTGTTTAAATTTAGCTATGTGTTTACTTTATATTTATAATTTATCATATATATATATATATATATATATATATATATTTGTTTCTATTTCTAGCTTAAATATTTATTTTTAACTTTAGTACTTATTGTCTTATTTTACATTTTCATTCATTCATTATATTTACACAACTTTTAAAATCCATTTCATAAGATTAAATTCAGATATCATTGCATTATTTATAAATCCCAATTCAAATACATTATTTAAATACATTTCTCACTTAATTTCTTAATTATTATTCAAAAATTAAATTAATTATTAATTTAAACTTAGTAAAAATCCGGGATCGTTACATTTAGAACAAACAAACATTCTACAATAATAAATATTTAGGATTTGATTCAAATTTCTGAATTAGGTTGTACATACTATTCCTATTCAGATTTCCTAATTAATAGAATTTGTAGGAGATATTCTTATACATTTGTTTTAAGCATAAAATTCATCATTTCTTATTTAGGGATAATAATTACATAAAATCCAACGATATAAATTTCAATTTTTTAAATAATTTTATAATTTGCCACTTACCTTCTAAGCCTTCCAAATCTCCAAAATCTAAATCCATTCCATTACTCGATTCCTTTTTCTTTCTAATATAAAAGCAAGATGTATACATGCTATTAGAATTATAGATATGAGAAGAGATTTTGGATTAAGGGGAACATAGATTGAAATTACATTTTTCCGTGGTATTGATTCACTTCTTCTATTTTTTCCTTCTTCTCTTTTATTTTTCACCCTCCTCTGAATATATATATATATATATATATATATATATATATATATATATATATATATATAATTCTATAATTTTTAAAGTAGAGGAGAAGGGAAGATGGTAGGGATATGCTACTTGGATTAATCGATCTTAACCGTCAGAATAAAATAATTAAATTCGAGTCGTTGGCCAAGGTTCAAACCCTAGTCACTACGTACGAACCGCAAACCACTCCCATACAAGCAGTCGACCGGCCCAAGGAAGGGGTCGACCGATGGGGTCCTGCGTTTATTATAATTTGTTTCCATTTTTGTTTTTAATTATTTTTTCTTAGAAAACTTCAAACGCTGATAACTTTTTCGTTTAAGCTCCGATCGTGGAACTTCAAATATGAAAGTTGCTTAGAAAATTACCATGAACATAATGGTGCAAGTTTCATAGATGAATTCTAATGTTTCCTTAAAATACATTTTTTGGAGCCTTATAAATTATCATTAATTTTACGGGGTGTTACCTTACTTCTCCATGCCTAAACTACCATTGAGAGGCCGGGGTAATATGCTCCTTTACAAGCTAGATGAAAGTTTTCACTAAGACTATGCCATCGCCTTCAAAAGGACCAGTTACCAGAATTCTTAGGGCCCTTTGCATCAAAGCGACTTCATTAGTGTGAACCAGTTACCAAGAGTTCAAGCCAGAAGATATACATGGCTTACATACCCGGCCCCGGCTCAACGTTCTTGGAAGAAAATATAATCTAGGCTTTAGCTGGGTTTGAAGGAATTGGCCATTCAATCTTGTGAACTAATTGAGATCAAAAATGAAATTGGACATACGAACAGAGAGGAATAACAAATCAATGAAAGAACTTGAAACTTCTTTTTCAATAGATGTTTAAGAACGAGTTTGGGCAATGAAGTAGGTGAAGTTGTTTGATTTTTTGAGTTTTTCCAACCATTGCTGGATGTGGTTCCAAGAGCCGAACGAGAATGAATACTACATAGAAGAGTCAAAACCAGGCTCCCAATGTGAATGTTTACCTGTTAAATCTTAATAAAATCCTCTCCTCCTTTAGCATGCATGGCCAACAATAGATGGTGTCATACAGGTCTCAAAAATTTCCAAAGCTACTTAGCAATTAATCTATTTAAGTCGAATTTAACTATTCTATCAGAATCGTGTATCAATACGTGCATATATAACTTTTATATACACACTTTATTGATATTTCATAAATATTAATTAATTTAATTAATTTATGATGATCATAAATTAACTAAATCATGTGATTTTTCAGATTACGGTTATGCATCTCCAACGTGTAAATTCAACCAATGGATTAATATTGAACAATTTGATTATTAATGTTCACACATCACCTTAGCTAGTCATGTGATAGTTTGGTTAAATTTACTACTTACAAATCTTTTCGATAAAATCTAATTTACTATCATAAACAGTACTTGATCGTAATAATTATTTACACCAATTCTCTTCATCAACATTATATCACATTGGGACATATGGAATTTAGTTATGGTCAAAATTCCAATATCGTCCAAATATTCAACTAAATTAGTCAAAACACAAAATCCTTGGTACAATAATAACAATTATCTTTAACAATGTTGTAATAGCCAGAGTAGTTGACTTTGAGTTGACTATAGTTGATTGTGATACTAACCCATATACAAATTCTCGATTAAATAGTGTTTCGCTTCCAATGCTTCAATCAAACCCAATTATAGTTGTTTGAAGGATGCCTTTCCACGATTAAACTACAATCAAAGTGGAGTGTCCACGCTGAAGTTTCAGAGTATTCTCAAGTCGAGAGAACTATGAAATATCGTCACTTCAAGATTCACTATTTGACCTTAGTTATGTTAACCAATAGAAAACTCTCGAGTGAGTTATTCCTCATTAACACATTATCTATCAATGTGTAACCCCTTGATGCCCCTAGTAGTTAAGAGTAATACACTTTCCAACATTAAAAGAGTGTTATGCACTCTAGTCTCAATGGATATAGAGATATGTTATCTCGAAACATGTTAATTGGGAATGTTTAAAATAATAACACATTGTAATTACTATCACATAACATACCATTTAAGAATTTTTTATTTAATATACTTTAAATAAATAAATTATAAATTATATCATAATTTAACAAGTATATAATAAAAAGAAAACATTTTTACTTTGAACAAGGTAGGTTATTAATTTAGATATATGTAACAAATCACATAATTGTCCTTATGGCACTCCTTTAACTCTGTCACTGTTAAGAAAATTCTTTAATAAACCTCTTATAATAGTTGGTCAATCCCAAGAAACTTCTAACTTTGGTTGTATTCTTAGGCTTTTCCCAATTTCATATGATCTCTACCTTCTTAAGATTAACAACAATTCTTTGTTCCAAAGCTATGTAGTCTAAGGATCACTTTCCTTTCTCCATGAGTGAAAATTCAAAAAAATTGGTTTTAGCTAATTCCTCATCACTATCTCCAGCATTGCTCTCAAGTTCTTCTTGTGTTTTTTTGGTTCCATAAGTAGACTACAATATTATAGATGAAAATAAAAAAACAAACTTGTTTGATTAATGCTTAAAAACTTAATTCATAATGTCAACAAATTATGTTAGGTATTAAACAATAAATAGAATGATTAGCCATTCATATCATCCTATTTATAAACCCCATAATAGGTTTATTATCATTTGCAACTCTCAATTGGTGGTCGCAACTCTCAATTGGTGGAAATCTACCACCATGTCTAATTAAGAAAATGTTCTTCACTCGAATGTCTAGTCGAACGAGTCATCGAATCATGGTATAGGAACTTGTTGCTTATTGTAATTTATTTAGGTCATGCTAATAAGTTATAACCTCAAAAGCCATCTCTTTAGTACCAAGTAACAGGTTCTCCTTATTTGAAAGCACTCTCTGAATAAATCCTTTCTTTAGAAACTCATTGTTTTGCACCTCTAACTCCTTTCTCTTTCAAAAAAATCCTCCTAATCAACATGACTATTGTCGTTGGACTCTGCCCAATGTCGACGTAAAATTCTATCCTTTTCGTGGTGGTAAACATGAGTCCTCCTCGATGACACTAATAATGCAATATGCAATGATGCTAACTTATCATGTGTGATATCGAGCAAGTATCAGTAGCCAACCATAATTAACTTTCATTCCCATGTTAGCGCTCTATCTTCCTCCACTCCCATCGTATACCAAAGTCACCAATTGTCTCTCATAAACGAGTACCACTTAATGTTCAAAAGCCAATCCACGCCAACAATAGCATCAAATCCAACAAATCTATGTACAAACAAATCACATAGAAATAACAATTACTGCATAATTTTAACACCATGATAAAATATAGATGAACTAGTCAATTAACCTACTGGATTTGATACTAATAGAGGGGGTATTGGCTAAAATAGATTTAAAATCTAATATATCTACTTATTCACTTGATATGAACTAATGAGAAGTTCTAGTATCAAATAGGATGCCAATAGGTTTGTCATGAACTAAAAACAAAGCTTTTATCATGATACCCTTTCCTTTATATTTCTTCATTCACGCAATCAGTGAAGTAGGTGCAGGATCAATGGGATCACACATTAGAGTCAAAGCGGTAATTTCAAAAAATTTGTCATCGTTAATTTTACAAGAGCATTGGTTTGTATTATTATGAACAAACATTTTATTATATTAAATCATATATAACATAACTATTAATTTTATTTGCATTGAAAAATATTTTGTAGATAATTTAATTATTTAAATATGAGTGTCAATATATTCAACATTTACAAAGAGTGATGTGCAGTGGATAACATAATAATAAATGACTATATATATAAATAGATGATAATATATATATATATATATATATATATATATATATATTTCCAAACTTCTTCATTCAAAATAAGTTAAACACATATTCCAACACAAACAAAATATCATAGGTTCTCACATAGACAAACACATGTTGGATCATATACGTACAAACAAAATGATCAAAACATACCATGTATGGGTTTAGTTAACACCAGGGACAAAATCAAATTACTGCCATGCTATCAGATCCACATTACTACCACATAACACAGCCAGTCCTCATTACTTTTATCAGACCTGATTCTAATTCAATGTTTGATCTGATGACCTAATAAGCTCATATCAAATTCCATCATCAAAGCCTGATCTACAGTTGCGTAATTCAGACTTGTCCACATTTATGACGAGTCCAATATAACACGTTTTATAGTGCATCAATTCAAAACATAGTCTTTCATTTTTACTTCAACAACTTTGCTCTACAATTCTGACCTGATTACCACAACTTAATGCTGCAACTTAAGGCCTACAATTTCAAGACGATTATTTTTGCTTGCAGAACTCATCGGGCTAGGTCAATCCAGACCTACCTTCACCCTTCTTATTTCTACTTAGGTCAGCATCAAATAGAGCTCTCAACCAGGCTTATGATTGTAGACAACATTTGTTCTTTACCAATACTCCAGACCAACCTGAAAATCTCCTTTAGCTCCATTTGTCAACAACTCAAATCAACTCAACGTTAGGGTAAACAGAATGGTTACTCAACTAAACTCTTAAGTCAATTTTTTTTTAATTAAAGACTAGTATAAATAATCACCAAAAGCTGTCAACATGCCTGACAGGTAACCAACAAAAGAAGAAAAAACAAACCCGTCGAAGCCAGAAAATTACAAAAAACAGAAGACCAAAATAACAACGATAGCTGGCAAAGACTCCCTACGGGGAGAAACGCTAAGCAAAGTGGACGAAAACCAGAAAAGACAGACGATAAAGAGATCGGCGACAGAGAGATCCAGAATATCCTCTGCCCGAAATCCAATATAAGTGGACGTAAAGAAGTCCTCGGTCCAAACCTATAAATCCAGATCCTAAAAATCAAAAGCCACAAAATCAAAGAAAAAAGGGGGGAAGGGTGGAGGGCGAAATCAACGGAGACCGGAAAGCTAGCACCACCTAGCTCGGAAGCGGACATCATCCAATTCCCGCTCTATGGGTCGACTGAGAGCAGTAAATAGAAAGCAGGTCCACAAGGCGGCCAGAACGGGAACTAACTGATCCCTTGAAAGGTCTACCACGAAAAGCTAAAAAAACATCATTTCTAACCCGACGAATAACGGAAGAGGGATCCATGGGAGATTCCTCAAAAATTGCCTTATTCCGCGCGCACCAGAGGTGCCGGCAGATCAGACAAGGAATCAAGCGAAAGACGACAGAGCGAAGAGATTTACCAGAGATTCCGTTCCACCAGGTTCTTTGTAAATCACCCGGCGATCTGTTGCTACCTCGGATGCCAATAAGATTACCGAAGTAATTCCACCAGGATATGGCCGTAAAACCAGAGAAAAGAAAATGATCCAGAGATTCCGATTCCCCGATGCCGCAGCATCTACAGTGGGAAACATAAGGAATGCCAATCCGCTGAAGGTTCTCATCAATTGGTAACCCCTTATGCAAGTTCGCCACATGAACAAATACACTTTAGGAGGGATTCTAGTGTCCCAGATGTAAGAGAAAAGAGGGAGAACTGGAGTAGGGTTACGACCAGAACTCCAGGCTTTCAAGATAGAAAACGAACCACCATCCCAACCGGATAGGCCGCCATGAGAATCGGAGAAAGATTTGACCGATTGCATGTGCTTCCAAGTCTCACTAGCGAAAGATGGAGATCCGGAAAAGCCAGAGTCGGCCATCCTTTGATACTTGGCATGCAGGAACTTCGCCCATAAGGAATCGTTAGATCCAAACCTGTACCACAACTTACAAGCAAAGGCCAAGCAAATGTCCTTGGGGTTTCACAGACCAAGCCCGCCCTCGTTCTTGGGACGGCACACCACGTCCCAAGAAATCCAGTGATGACGGTGGTTGTTAACCTTTGACCCCCAGAAGAAGGACGAAGCCAAAGATTGGAAAGACCTGAAGAATGAAGCGGTAGGGGACATCGCAGCGAAGACATGAGTACCCAGTGAGCCTAATACCGACTTGATGAGTACCAATCTTCCTGCTTGAGAAAGAAGAGACGCGTTCCAACGAATAATCTTTCCCCTAACTTTGTCCGTTAGAGGATCGAAGAGGGCGTTTGGTTTCCTACCTCTGTAGAGAACGATGCCCAACTAAGGAAGAGGAAGGGAAGCAGCCCTGAAGCTGGTAAACGACTGGACCCAGGAAACCCTGGAAGGAACCATGTTCTTCGCATGAACGAAGCAACTCTTCGAAGAGTTAAGTAGCTGGCCCGACCACCGCTCGTACTGATGAATGAAGCGAATCAGCCGACGAACAGAGGACCGATTTCCGTTGGAGAAAATGACAATGTCGTCCGCAAAGGATAAAGAGGAAACGAGCGGGCACCCTGTCGGAAGGCCAAATCGGTGAACCTGGCCGAAAATCGTTAAGGTGTGGATCCCTCTAATGAAATCCTCAGCCACAATAACGAAAAGGGATGGAGATAGAGGATCACCTTGTCGGAGACCTCAACCCGATCTGAAAAAACCATTGGCCGACCCGTCAATGAGAATGGAGAACCAACAGTTAGAGATAAGAAACCAAATCGATAAGAGTTTCAGGAAACCCAAAGGCACGCAGAACTTTAATGACGAAAAACCACGACATACGATCATAGGCCTTTGCCATATCTAGTTTGAGAACTACATTAGATCCTCTGACCTTCCGGTCAATCTGCGAAATCAGTTCCTGGGCTAACAGGGCGTTATCCGTGATCAAACGACCTTTAACAAAACCCGCTTGGGAAGAGGAGATGATGCGATCAAGGAACGGAGCCAAACGAATGGCCAACACCTTAGAAATCACTTTGTTGGAGAAATTACACAAGCTGATCGGATGAAATTCCACGCATGACCGAGGGTTATCATGCTTCGGAATTAGGACCAAGTTGGTGGAAGACCAACTAATTGGAAGAATGCTGCCGGAAAAGAATTGTTGGATAGCCAGGCAAAAGTCCGGCTGAATGATAGGCCAAACACTCCGATAGAAAGAACCGTTGAAACCATCCGGACCACTGGCACTGTCCTTGCTTAGAGCAAAGACACAGGCACGGATTTCTTCCGGTGTAGGGGGAGCAACTAAAGCGTCACTCCCCTCAGGAGAGACCAAACGGGGAATGAAGGAGAGGATATCCAGAACATGATCCGACACAGAAGAGGAACCCATAAAGGATTGGAAATGAGACAAAATGATCTCCTTGACTTCAGCCGGGGACGAAGCCACAGAGAGATCTAGCCTTAAAATTTCGCGTATGGAAAGAAAGTTGGCTTTCTTGCGAATGGAAGAATGGAAATATTTCGAATTCGAATCCCCTTCGACCACCCATTTGACCCTCGCCTTTTGGCGAAGATAGGAGTTTTCGATACGGAGTTCCGAAGAGAAAACCAGCTGAGCAGAGGCCCATTTCTCCTTATTATCGGCAGTCGGGTTCTCGTCGAACAAAGATTCGGCAAGGATGAGGGACTCCTCCGTCGTCCGAACACGATCGAAAATGTTTTTGAAAACAAGGGAATTCCAGCTCTTAAGGCTAGCCTTAAGACGTCTCAGCTTTTGGGAGAAAGCCCCCAAAGGAGAAGCAGAAATTGGAGAGGACCACGAGTCCTCCACTACCTGAAGAAAAGAGTGATGGGAACACCACATACTCAGGAAGCGAAAAGATGAAGGCCCCGATTGAGAGCGCGGAGAACAGCGCAAAACCAACGGGGCATGATCAGAACAGGACCGATGAAGATGAGAAGTTGAGAAGGAAAAGGGGAGATTTAGCGATTCGGGAGAACCAAAAATGCGGTCTAACCGGGATAGGATCCGGTTCGGACCCTCCTGGTTGTTAGACCAGGTATAAGCAGAGCCCACAAAAGGGATTTCAGATAAACCGGAGCTCACAATGAACAAATTGAAGTCAGAAACCGAGGAGCGATTGATGGCCACCCCGCTAGTTTTTCAGCCTGACTAGCGACAACATTGAAATCACCACCTAAAACAGAGCAAGAGAACCCCATCTCAGCTGGATAAAGAATATCATCCCAAAGGGATAATCTTTCCATCCTATCGCACTTGGCGTATACCGCCGAGAAAAGAAAAGGTTGAGGGAAGTGAGAAGCTAAACACACCATAGAGATAAGCTGGGCCGAGTCAAAAATAGGGCGAACTACACAATCTTTGGACCAAAGGATCCAAATCTTTCCCGAAACATTGGACATGGCACCGCCAAACCCAAGTGACAGGACAACCTTGGTAACCTCTCCAGGACCCACAAAAGGTTCTAAAAGAGCTACCAAGCAAACAGAATGTTTCCGGACAATGCGCTTCAACCTAGCGCAAGAGGCCTCGTTGCCAATACCACGAATATTCCAGAAGAGGAGGTTCGACATGAACGTCGAGATAACAGAGGAGCAGGAGACAAGCAAAGAGAACCAGATCAATCAACACTCAGATAAGATACAAGGAGGAAAAAGCAGACCGATCTGTCTGCTCAGTCGCCGCTATAGAGCGAGTACGGATGGTGCGAGGAATGACGTGCGGACCTCTCGATCTGCGACGAGAAGGTCTATGAGCAAGCGAAGCCGATAGCCGAGGAACGGACTCCGCAGAAACTCCAATCGGCTCCAGCGAACCCACTATGGTAGAAGAAGAACTGGAAGGAGTCGAGTTCTTAGTAAGGCGATCAAGGCGATCATTAATGATCGCAATCTCCGCTTCGCTAAGCATCGGAATGGAAATCGATAAAGAGCAAGAAGAAGAGGGAAGAGAACAAAGAGAAGAACAACAATCAGACGAAGAGACAGAGGACGCCGCGACACACGGAAAGAAAAGGAAATATGTAGGGGTGTTGATAATACGCAACCCACGTTGCTGTAGGAACCTAACCCAAGCCGGACTGTCACTTATGAGACAGCCCCGCGCGACAGGTGTGGTTCGCAAAGCGGTCCTGACAGAGAGAACATCATAGCGAATCAAAGACGACTGGAAAAGTTCCCTGCTGTCCGCATAGTGATCCGAATCAGGGACCACTATGCGACCAGACCAAGAATATCGCCCGAGCCACTCGATCCTGGCTAAATGTAATCTCCATAGAGACCATAGAAGTCCAGCCACAAAATGTAGTCTCAATAGAGCCATAAACGACACGGAATAGGCCTCGCAATGGCTCAAAACCAGAAACCAATAAAAGGACCCACACTGATCGCTCCATACGAAGCGCTCAATGCCAACAGGACATGACACGTCAACAGTCAATGGCTGGGCAACAATGTCAGGGAGCACACACCAAGGTGTGTCATGGCTCATAAGCAAACAAGGAACACCATCAGCCAATAACCAAACAGCCACTGCTAAACCCGCATCAGCGAGTAAAAAAGATAACAAAATCGAGGAACTCACCTGCCTGTTAATACCGAAACTAACCTGGTGTGCCCAGAATTGGCACGAAACCGACGAACCAACCACCACTTGCACACCAACTAATTCGGCCAGCACACAAGGAGAGGCGATCGTAGCCTCTGACCAAGCTCTGTCGACATAAGGCACTGAACATTCCCACGAAAAGGAAGCAAAATCCACGGTACCCACGGCCAGAGCTCTCGCCCCACAACAACAAGGGGACTGCTGAAGCGAAGAACATGAGCAACAAGCTCAGGGCAAAATGGGGTGATGACTTCCCCATTTGCCGACACATGATCAATGAAACCAAAATCGCAAACCACCGTGCCCACCGACACCGGCTCCTCCCCACAAGGCAACAAAACACACGCCGCAGAGAAACTTAAAGCAGGTTCGAATTGGGCTTTGAACACACGCCTCGAAACCTTCCCCAAATAGCTAGGTTCAGCCGGCGCCTGCACAAAATCATCGGCCAGAGAATTTCGCCCACGGGGAGGAGGCCGCACCTTTATACCATCATCGAACACTGGCAAAATCTCCATAAAACAGTCCTTAACCAGCAGAAATCTCGACCGGCAAAGATACCCAAATTGAACCAAAGAAAAAACCCTAATATCCACCGAGCAGTCACCAGAGAAAGTGATCGACAAGGGGCCAGCCACCTCCGCCATGATGGCAGAGGCAATATCAGCGAATGGAGGGCATTCACGCAAGAACGAGCCAGATAGAACGAATTCGCCAATTGACGAAGCCAACATCGAAGGCAAACCAATCTCAACCAAACAGAAGAAGCTCTGAGAGAAGGGAGCAACACAAGAGATAGCAAAAGGAAATAGAGAATCGCAAGTAACAGAAGAGCAAATTCAATCGCGACAGGAGAGAGATCTCAGAGTTTGCTCGCCATTAATTATTATTTTTTACCATTACTTTAATTTAAGGAAAGAGAGCAAACTCTTAAGTCATGATAATATATATATATATATATATATATATATATACTAGTAACTCTCACTATACGCATTTATTTATATTTAGTACTTATTTAATAAAAATGCATAATATAAGGCTATATATATGTATATAATATTTATTGTCTAATATTAATTTATACTTTATATATAAATATATATATATTTGTTCATATATATTATATAAATCGGTTATAATATGTTCAAATAATATTAAATATTTATTTGAAAATTTGAATTTTTCTAAATTTATTTTAAATAATAATTAAGTAGATATATAATTTAACGTATATAGTTTCATTATATCATTTGTTATTTAGAATATATTCAACCAATTATAAATGATTTATATGGTAGATCTTATAAATTAGGAATTTAGTTGATTTATATTTAAAATAGTAACATTTGATATATATATATATATATATATATATATATATAACTGTGTATGTATGTGTCTTTTAAATATGTATACATATATAGATAGATAAATATTTATCTATGTTTTATATATATTTCTATAAAATATAGACAACTATCGCATATATATATGTATGTACGTACGTACGTACGTGTGTATGTACGTATGAATGTACGTATGAATTTTTTTATAAAATTTGTTCGTTTATTGATAAAAAATAAAATAATAGTTATGTACACCCTATAAGATAAACCAATATATACAACAAACATACAAGTATGAAACCGGCCCATTACCCGAATTTACAACAATGGGTAGTAAAAAGACACAAGCCTATATACACCATCTTTATAACTCTAGTTCATAGGAGCTTCTTAATTATCATTCTTCTCCCTCATCGGCCATCGTGATTTAGAACTATCCCCAATTTTTGTAAAATCTGAATGTTTGCTTGAGTGCGAATCATTTTAGCCTCCAAGTTTCTCATCATATAAGTAATTTCTTCCTGTATTAACTTCACTTTGGTGATTTTGTTTGTTTCTCTTCTCTCAGATATGTGCTTAATTCATTGCTCCCAGATGTAGTATATGGCGGTAAGGATAGCACACGAGGCAAGTTGTATGACTTGATCAGGAGTGTGAAAGCTCGATTTGATCAGATTGCTTTCATGCTCAAGATCAAGGGAGTAACTATTTATTGCTAAGTTTAATATTATCTTTACCAAATTCCATATGTATCCAAAGTAGGTATATTTAAAAAAATGCTTGATACTCTCTGGTTATTCCTTGCATAGGGTACACTACTGTTCACGGTCAATACCCTTTTCACTTTGATGACCCGTGGTGTTTATACGCCCTATTAGAACTCAATATGCACAACACGCCATTTTTCTGCTGTTTATCTTGTTCCAAACTACGGGGCAGCAGTCTTCTTGGTTATATTGTTGCCTACATATTTTTTGGTCTTGTTAAATGAGAGTGTCTGACACCCACACCATTACATATATTCCGCTTCTTATTTTGCAACAATTTGGACTTAGTTTATTATTGTAGATATCAGTCTGGTTTCTGTAAGTCTAGAAGTATTTCAATAATCATTCTAAATGATGTTTTTAATTGCTGCATGTTTTGTAATTGATATATGAGATCTATCCCATCCGAATGTGTCAACTAGGCATTTGCTATTTATCCATGGGCCTGTCCATAAATAGGTGCTTCTACCATCTACAATAACCCATTTAATACACTTGAGAGCATCCTCCTTATTCCTAGTCATGTTTTTCATTATTATTGACATATTATTATCCAACTGTAGTTTCCAAAATTGGTGGTTGAACAATATTTGTTGTGTATCCATTTTTACCACATACTGTCTTTGAATAAGTATTTCCATATTAGCTTTAAAAACCCAACTGTTCTGAGCTCTTGAAAATTCTTGAGGCCTATCCCACCTTCTAGTTTAGGCCTACACAATTTGCTCCAGCTGATTTTGTGACTTTGCCTGGCCAAAAGAAGTCTGCACATATATTACCTAGTTTGATAAGAGTTGAAGTAGGCATATGATAAACCAGTAGCCAGTATAACACCATTGGTGTAATGGTTGTATGTATAAGCTCTGCCGTGCCTGCCATTGAAAGTAAATTGCTTTCTTAGGAATCAAATTTGGCCATGATTCTTTGAAACAAGGAGGTACACTCAGCATATTGATGATAATCAATTGAAATTGGTACTCCTAAATACTTTACTAGAAGAGAAGCCTCTTGCAGTTGATGTATATCCAGAATTTCTATTTTGTTTTGACAACTTGAACTGAAATATATTTTTGCTTTCTTTTGATTGAGAGTCAACCTGCTATTTCGCTTAAACAGTTGTAATGTTCTTTATAGTAGTAGCACTTCTGGTATCAACAGTTGCAAAAAATATAACATCATTTGCATAAAGTAAATGAGATATTATAGGTTTAAAATATGTATTCACTTTAAATATGTTTATATTTATAATCATATTTATAATAGTCGGTATAAATATTTATATATTACTTTCGACTTTTAAAATATTACATATTTTAATATAATATCTATAGAAGTATGTATATATTTGTTATATTACATGTATGTAGTTAATAATATGTATGTGTGTACTTATGTATATATTTGAAGATTCAGAGAATCAAGCTTTGGCCGTATACTTGAAGGAAGTATGTGTCATACAACCATCACAAATTGCAGGTAAATCCATGAATAATATATTCGGTGTTAAGCCAAAAAGTGGTAAAACACTCCAAAATGAAATGTAAGAGATAGATCTAATAATTATTAGCAAAAAAAAATTATTGGAAAATAAGTGAATCTTATAGTGATTTGGCTAATCTGAGGCCTATGTCCACTTTAATGTTATTATAGAGATTTTTTTTCATAAGTGCAAGGGCTTTACAGTTCCTTGCACCCTAGAACAATAAAAAGTAACTTCCTTTGTGACAAAGTGGAGTAGAGAGAATAGATAAAGAGGATGGAGAAGATAAAGTGTCAAAGGTTCTTTTTCAATTGCTCTAAGCCTTCTATTTATAGAGAAATTGCCCAACGAAGTGGCTGGATCATGAAATATTAGTTCAAACTTAAGATCCGAAAAAGTGGAAGGTGAAATGAGGTCCCCAAAATGATAAAATCATATTGGTATCGACCCGATCAGGTCGGTATTGAACTGATTTGTTGACTGTGAATCGCCTCATCTTCTACTACTTTGTTTTCGTACTTCGATCCACCAAGTTCCTAACACTTTTGCCTCGAAATCAAGTTGTTACTGAGGTTCTGACATGTCTAGTACTTGTCCTTTTCTTTAGAGCTATTGGAATTGTTTAGGTACTCCTTTATAATGAGCCCATGGTGATCTCTTTACTCAATTGTACCTTGACCATAGCTCCAAAATCCCTCCAAATGCATGGAATCATGTCGGTACCGACCCGAAAAGAGTTCGGTACCGATCACTCCCTTTGCATATTTTTGTACTCCAACTCCTTAAAGCTTCTTCTATTGTCCTTCGAAGCATAGCACCAAATCCTTGAACTCTTTTGTCTTCTTCCCGACATTCAAATTCATCTGAAAGCTGGTTGGTTTAAAAGCGAGATAACAGTCAATGTGAATTAAACACTCGATCCCACTGACCAAAATTGACATCCCAAACCAACCACAATACTCATAAGCAACATATATATGTTATACGCTAATGAATGAATAATTTCTTTTGCATAAATTTCTTTTATAGATGATATAAGCATATATTGTGATATTTGTACCTAATTGTGATGTTAGGTATCAAAGCCCAAATTTCCACCGAAGTGCTGGTACTCTTCCATTGCTGCACTTTTAAAATTTAATGCTATTAAATATATTTTTTAAAGCCCAGCTATCTACTACAAATCCTATTAAAGCAGTGGTTTTAGCAATCGTTTAGCATTTTTTAGTGCAAAAATTAATTTACTCAGTTCTCTTCAAAACAATCAATAACATCAAGGTACGTACTTGATTTCAAGGTTTAATCATTCAACGTAAGTTATAACACTATTCTAGTCTCCAACTGAACTACACTAATCAATGCATTTTTGGGTTGTTATATAGAGACATAAATAATGTTTTTCTTCCATGCATTAGTGATGTTGAACTGCTAATAAATACATATTGTAAATATATTTTTTCACGTTCGTTACTTTCTGATGTATCCTCGCTACAGCTTTTTTGTACCTCCATCTTTATAGAACCACTAGATGTTTTAACTACACGATGTGATGCTTGTATTTTAGATTACATATCAATGTCAAATAGGAACATGCTACATCTTGTATTATATTATAGGTTTAACCAAAATGGTTGTAGTTGAAGTGTATGGTCAACAATGTTTGTATGTTAAAAGCATGTGGGCATGATCTTATGTTTAGTAACCAAGATACATAGTTACTTATAGTGTTATTGTGGTTGACATTTATATTAGTGCATCTTCAATGCATAAGTAGCATATTGTCTTATAACACTTTTGATCCAAAGAACTTTTCGCAATATAAAGCACACTTAACAATATTATATGCGTCATTCCCCCAATGCTTAAAGTGCTAGAAACTTATTTTTTTCCGTATGTGTCAACTATTTTATAGATAAAGAAATTTATTTTTTTAATAATTATAGAGTTATTTATGAAGTATCATATCAAATTAATAATAACGAGTCATACTTCGCATTGTGATACTCAATGTCTAAAATTAGACAATGAGTTTAAAAGGTCATTTTTAATCCATAATTTATATTTGCATTGAAAAAGAAAATTAATTTTTTTATTAATCAGTGAGGTGGCTTCCACTTTACATTCAAAATAAGCATGGGTTAGAGGCGCTATTAGTGCTTTTGGGTGGTAAATACCATTCGATATCGTATGATTGGAAAATGTTACAATTTCCAAGTATTTCTACACCTTTTCTTTCTCAAAATTAATGCACTATGTGTTCCTTTTCGTTTGGTTTCATCCCAAGCATCAATTTAGACGTTGATTTGACCACACTCCAAGCATACTATTGGTCCTTACTTTGGGTGCATTTGCAGCGAAAGTTTTCCCATTTTTCGCTTCTGAAGTCAGAATGGGATAAACAACCTTCTCGTCCAATTTTTTACACAAGACAAATTATCTATTGACTTCTGATGCATCCAATGAGTCCCACGTCCATGGTTTATTTTTTCTCAATTATTATACTTCTTTCTCATAACCCTTTCCTCGCACGAAAACAAAATTCTCTTTTCATTAACCCACCTCTTCTAATATCCCCCTTTGCTTAATCAAAAACACACCCTTTACTTCCACCATGAGCACATCCCTCAACCTCAATTGTCGATCTTCCAACCCCTAATCGTTGTACAATTTTGACTTTTAATCACAATAGGAGATCTAAATCCCAAGGCAAACAGGCTTTCTAATGGCCCGTAATTATAACTATTTTAAAATATTAAATTTAATATATTTTTTAAATTAAAATTGTTAAAAAAAATTAATGATTTATTAAGGTAATTTATTGGATATGAACTTAGTTAAATTTTAAATAACAAAATTCGATATGGAAAAAATGATTAACTAATTTTAAATACTGAAATACTAATTTTTATAAGTCAAATGGATAAATTTCATGATAATTGAAATATCTGAATCTATAAATTAAAATATATAAAATTTTGAAATGTAAATTTCTGAATAAGGAAAATTAATTAATATATAAGCATGTAAACTTCACCATTAAAAACTCGTGATAAAATATCTATATATATACACAAAAATATACAAGCTCCATTATGCAAACTTCAAACTTATGATGTCCCAAAATACATATAAGTATATATATGTATATATGTATGTTTATATAAAATAGTGTGTATGTAAATATGTATAATTCTAAAGGTAATAGGTAAAAATGTAAATATATGTATGATGACAAAATATATGCAAGTATGATGGGATAAATATGTAAATGTAAATGTAGGCATACATATACTTATACTTATAGATATATACACATAGGAACATCATGATGGCAAACTTCAATTCAAGCACACATTTGAAATCAAATCACAGAAAAAAATCAAATCATCTTATAAAATCAAATCAGCCCCAATGAAATCACATCAGCAAAAAAATGAAAAGTGAAACCTATAGATGTGCATGCCTCTACATTGCTTGCACTAACCTTTCCATTCATATATATATATATATATATATATATATATATGGCAGGACTTGATTCATTGTTCACAATTATCAGAAGAAAAATGAAAAAAAAATGAGAAAAAGGAGTCTGTACAAATCACAGCCCTACATTGCCTCACTGTCTCCCTTCCTTTTCCTATATATACAGAGCTATGCCCTATTATTTGTCATACCTAAAAAAATATGCCACTGCCATTAAAACATAAAGAAGTTAAGGATTCAAAGCTTGGAGGAAAAGTTAGAAGCAGCAGTGTTCACCTATTTTGAAAACTGTGCATAAAACATCTTGTTCTTCTAATAAGTCATTACTCGTATATATATTTATAACTGTGGTTGGATGAATTTTTGATATGTGACAAAAGTATATGAATCTATGGTGTGTATATGCATATGAATAGGTATGTTAGGCATGATAGTTCCACCTTCACGTCATGATCACTATATATCTTCTTCTCTATAATTGTTACTTTGGTTAAGATTAGTAACGTCTTCACTTTAAAATCAATAACTCAAAAATCTTTTAGGTTCAGGACATGATTCCAAAACAAAAATTGTTTGTTTTTAAGTATAGAACGTTTTTAAATTTGTTTCATTAAATTTTGTCAAGAAGAGGAGGAGAAACTTCCTATAATAATAAGTGGGTTGGTTATGGACGAGTTTCGATCATCAGAATCTAAAGAATGGATTATATGTATGTGTTCACTGATGGAAAACTTGATTTTTAGAGATGGCTCGGGAATTTTTAGAGATGCATGGAAGGAGAGATCTAAGGATGAATGGAATTAGGGGAGAGGCCAAACTTTGGTGATGTGATGGATTTCGTGGTTTGTTGTTGCGGGTGGATGATGCTCGGTCGATGGCGCACCTAGGAAAAATAACTTGGCAATTTTTCTTTTAGGGGATAAGCTAGACAAAGTTGATGTATGGTTTAGTGTGGTGGTTTTTTAGTTTCAGGTTCTTGGGAATGACGATGACGAGGCGACAAGACAAGGTTGCGCGCTAGGGGAATGGGTGGAGGAGATGACGGCGATGCTCGGACTGAAGTTTGGTGGTGGATGGACGGTCGTGGTGGTAAGGAGAGTCGTTTTAGTGGTACGGTTGTCGTTCTAGGTTGTAGATGAAGTTCAAAACTTCGAACTAGAGGATGGTCGTGGGTTCCAAGTGGTCAGGTGTGACGTGGAGACGTAGGCAAACTTGCGTGGATGATCGGCGACGAGGTTCGCTGGCCAGAGGATGGATGCAGGTGCACATTTTCGTGCATGTTCTTGCATAGTTCATAGGATATAAATGCAAAAGGAGGGAAAAGAAACGGGAAGAAAGGAGATGGAGTTGTATTGGTCCGGGTTAGATTAGTTTGGGCTGGGTTAGGTTAAAAGATAATTAAATAAAATTTTGTATTTAAAAATCTATAAATTTGATAACAACATTTCTTCTTCATTTCAAAACCCATCGTCGAGCAGATTTTTGCATCCAGATCCTATCGCCATGCAAGTTCATCTAAAATAATATCGTTGAGTTTTTCTACAATGTAAAATTTAATGTTTTTAATGGTTTAAGTGAATAAATAAGTAATTCCTTAATTATTAATTATATGTTAATTAATCAATTATTATTTTTATGAACTGCTTAATTTTAAAATTAAATTGGAATAAATCATTTTATTAAATTTCTTTGATTGATAAGTAATACTAATTAAAATATAACATGACTCGGTTCATTTAAATCAATTCAATTCTGAACTGTAAATTGATTTAATACAATTATAAACTATTGATTGAGTTAATAATCTAGGCTTTGACTGCTATTGTTCTTGGATCTTGATTTCAATTATCTATTGTCTGTGTCATTAAGTAGCCAAACAAATTAAAGTAGTTAGAATAAAATGTTGACACGTTTTATTGAAAGTAAAGACTTATATTGATCACTATTCCAAATTTCGAACAATGTGATGATTACAAGCGAATAAATTTCGATGGACAGTTCATGAAAAAATAAACATATGGAATAAATTTCCATATGTGAATATTGACGCCCTGATTGTAGAATTGTTTATTTTAAACAACTTTACCTTTTCAAATTTACCATTTTGAGCTCAAAGGGACCAGGATCGGATATCAGCATTATTCGTAACCACTTCGATCCAATAATCATTACGAACCTTTACGATTTTGGTTTTAAAGCCTAGTAGGATGGAATTTAACCAATGTAAAAATTTGGCTATTTTGATAAATATTGTACTTAGACACTATTATCATATCACGTGATTTCCTATAAAAGTATTTTGGTTATCATAAGATAAAAACCTGTTATGTTTCTGTGTGACGTGGTCTTACGAGATACATTATCTACAAAGGATTTTAAAAATAGTAATAATTAAAATTGAGTATGCTTTCTCACGCTGGTTTTCCAACCTGACTCGGGTGCTTTTTATTGTAATGCTCAGGTCGGACCGAGTATTACATTTCTGGTTACGATGTTATAGAGCTCGGGAGACGAGTTGGAAGACATGACGTATTACACATACTTGATTATATTCCGGTATGTATTGTAGGCTGTATATTCAGCACTTTTAAGGATAAGTTATTTAACTGTCCAGATTTCTATGTTGATGATTGTACTCTGATAATTTGTATGTACATTAACAGTTACAGTTTTCTTTTGTATAAAAATCTATTATTGTATATTATATTTTGTTCCGCTGCGATTATGACGTTTTGTGTTGTTGTTTCTATTCCTTCTTCTATCTTTTTCTGCTTAACTCCTAACGTTTTGGTATTTTTGGCACTCGATTGCCGGACATTCTATATAGTAGATGTATTTACGTCGATTTTCAAGGGTTGAAAATCCACAGTCATTACATGTGGCATCAAAGATGAAGGTTAAGCGAGAACCTTGGCTTTAGTGGGAAGAGATAGGGTTAGTCGTACCTTAGAATGAGTCTGAGTGTATATATGTATAAGAGAGAGCGTAATTGTTAGTGCTATAAAAATATTTTGATATTAATAAATGAAATGATTTTAACTTGGATTTTATGTAGAACATAAAAGAATGAACCCTATAAGCCGATAAAATCACTTGTGACTATTGATGATGATTGGATATTATCTCTTTGATTTATTGTTCGATTAATATGGATGTACATATTATCGCTTATTGATTAGTGAGTCATGCTCGGCCAGTTTATGGGCATCGACTATTGACTGTTGATTTGAGCATTTGACTACGGTAGGAAAATTTTGGTTTTTGAAAAATATTTAACCAATTGAGAAACTGCATGTTTAACGTGGATTTTGAAGTGAATATATATTTGAATTTTCCCCTGTATCATTTTAAAGAGTAATGGATACCATTTGAAAGTGGTATATGAAATATGGTTTATCTAGACATGGTTAATAAATAAATAAAAAGTTACTCAAACTGGGAATTTGAGAGTTTAGGTTCTTGGATTTTTTGAAATTTGTTTAAAGATTCTAAAGATATATAATAATATAATTTGAAATTATTTTCCGAATAGAACTATTATAAATGATTTCAAACTGATTTCAAAAAGGGATTCTCAAAAGATTTAAAAGGAATGAAGTCCAGAACTCACTTCTGTCATTGGAAAATAATTTTGGTGATACATGCAGCAGCATTGGCATTCATTTTCGAGTTTCAAAGTGGGGAAGGCCACTTTAGTCGCTTTGCTACTCAATTGTTTAATGAAATTGATTTGATTTGAATCCCTGCGGTATGATTTGATATTCGAAAGAGATATGTACGTATTTATTTCAAACAATTTGAAAAAAACCGGTGTTTGGCTCTCAAATTTTTGAATTGAATGATATTATGTATAAATGTACCCTATGCATTGGGATTGATTGATTGATTGTGCATCTTGCTGAGATGATTGATTGCCGATTTCCAATTTGAATTGGAATTTAATTTTTCCGACTATTCTGAATAGTCGAACACTTCCAAATTAAGAACTAATTTTTAAAGCTAAGCATTTTCGAAGAGTATAAAAGTATTTTGGAAAGTATATAAAGTTTAGTTTTGAAAATTTTAAAATAAAGGTAAATAGAAGTTGGATAAGTTTTAAAATATTAAATATTTGGATAAGTAAAATAAATAAGATTATTTTGTATTATACAAAGAGGAAATTGGCTTTGGATTGCTTTAAATGAAATAGAGTTTTAAGAAATGCTTGGACTTCATAAGTACTTATAAAGCCTTATTTATTTTCAAAATGATTTTGAAGGCAAATTTAATTATGTACAAATATGAACTCTAGTTTTGAAAAAATTTATAATGAAATTGTTTGAGAAATGTTTATAAAAAAATAATTTATAATAATAATAATAATAAAATAAAATAAACGAAAATTTATAAGGTCGTTTGTATATAAAGGATTTTTGTTAAGTATTTGATTTTGAAAAGAAATTGTTGTTCTAAAACTTAGTTACTTACAATGTGATTTAGAAAGGAAGTTGATTTTATATAGATATGACTATGAAATAAGAAATTGAAATAAAATTTCGAAACTATTGATTTTAAATTATGGAACTTTGAATTTGAATGATATCCGATTTAAGGAAAATGATTGTTGAGATCATTTATGAATTTGAAGCTGAACCGATATTTGAAAGTGATTGATTTCGGGAACCTTTGATTGTAAAATAAAAGAAAAAAAATATTGATTTGGAAGTTTTCGAACTTATATAAAATGAATTGTATAAGTATGAAGTTAATTCAAAAACTATTGATTTTGAAAGATACTCGATCTGAAAATCGATGATCTTATATATAAGGGAATTTATATAGGTATGATTTTGAAGTGATGATTTGAAAAGGTACTATGTATAGTATAATATACATTTTGAAATTGCAGATATGGAAAGTACTTTCTACTTGATTATCCGCTTTGTGGCCACATTGTGGATACATTCTAATGATTCTTTGATTTGATCCTAGATGAACTTGGGTGGATCCAGAAATGGGTCCTAATCGATACAGGTTGTCCGGACATAATACTCATGAGTTTTCTTCGAGTCGGCTGCATAGCGAAATTCACAGGGCTGTAAAGGCTTACGGTTACGGATGTTTCTTGGGGGACCCAAGTGAAACCATTGTGTAACTGCGATCTATGGTCATTTTCGGCATAATCTGCCTGGGTAGAACGATTTACCTAAGGTACAGATGCTTCCTGGGTGAACTAGGTGAAATTATTGTGTATCTGCGATCCACATGGCATAATTTGAGGGGCGGATGATTGCCTTGAGTCTATGGGTGATAGCGATATAACCATCAGAGTTACTATTAAGTAGACTATGATCCATGAGATTGTTTTGCATAGCGTAATTCGTAGAGCAGTGATTGCTCACAGGTACACATGTTACCTGGGGAATCTAAGAGAAACCATTGTGTATCTGCGATATATGGTTGTTTTGGATGTCATGGCGTAAGATGTGGGGCAGTGACTTCCTAGAGTCACCTGAGGCCGTGTCGCTCTGTCCTCTCGACTAAGCTAGAGAGTGACCTTAGAGACTGCGTTCCATAACGATCATGTTCGTCTGATTTCGGTGATTGGATTATACTTTCCATACATGTTTTAAAGTATTCCAAGTATTTTCATTGGGTGTTGAAACAGGTTTACTAAGTACTTAGAGATTTCTAATCTTACGCCTGATCAACGTAATGGTAGGTTCTGTAAGAACGAGGATAAACTTGTTGAAACATCGAGTTATCAAAAGTATTTTCGATATAAAAGTATTTTTTATAAAAGAACTTTTAACAAAGAACTTATTTCAAGCACTTAAAATTTGAATATAAAAACCACTTGAATTATCTATTAGTGTAATTAGGAAACCAATAGAATAAATAAGTAAGTTGCATATAGACCATTCTAATTGCATTTACAGTTTTGATTCAGATTTGAATACACGATTTTAAGGTAATTCATACCTGTCCGATTTAGGATTATTCACTCGATTCTCGACGACGAACAGTGATACGGATTTTTGATACGAATCTGAAGTTCTCTATCATAGTTTATTACTATGTAAGGAGGATGGAAGTTTCTAATCAAGAAATCGGATTAGAGTCCGTACTAGAGTAGTCGGGTTACAAATACTAGTTTGAAAAATAAAGTTGCATATTTAAGTAAGAAACCGAAATTATTATACGTACGAATAGTATACATCTATCGTGCGGATTGTAATAAAATGATTATATGTTGTGGTTGCTAGCTATGGTTGTTTCTTGCTTAGGATTGCTATGCTGTTTGGTTGCATGTAGTTTGATATCATCCTAATTGGTTGGATTACATTTATGAGTTTCACATAGTTGTATTAATGATTCATATGTTTTACACTTGATTATTTTGAGTAAAATATATCGTATGTCAGGTTCCTTATTTCGTTCCTTTTCGAGGGCAAAAAGTTTTGAGTGGGGTAGATTGTAACGACCCGTAATTTTAACTATTTTAAATTATTAAATTTATTATAATTTTTAATTAAAATGATCAAAAATAAAATTTAATGATTTATTACGGTTTATTGGATATGAACTTAAATAAAAAATTTAATAGAAAAATTCAATATGAAAAAAATGATTAACTAATTTTAAATATTGAAATATTAATTTTTATAAGTCAAATAGATAAATTTTCTGATAATTGAAATATCTAAATCTATAAATTGATTAAACTATATAAAATTTTGAAATGTAAAGTTCTAAATAAGGAAAATTAATTAATATATATGTATGTAAACTTCACCATTAAAAACTCGTGATAAAATACACACACACAAATATATACGAGCTCCATTATGCAAACTTCAAACTTATGATGATCCCAAAAACATATAAGTATATATATATATATGTATGTATGTATGTATGTATGTATGTATGTATGTATGTATGTATGTGTGTATGTATGTTTATGTAAAATAGTGTGTATGTAAATATGTATCATTCTAAAGGTAATAGGTTAAAATGTAAATATGTATATGATGACAAAATATATGCAAGTATGATAGGATAAATGTGTATATGTATATGTAGGCATACCTATATACATACATATAGATATATAACATAGGAACATCATGATGGCAAACTTCAATTTAAGCACACATATGAAATCAAATCACACACAAAAATCAAATAGTCTTATCAAATCAAATCAGCCCTAATGAAATCACATCAGCAAAAAAATTGAAAAGTGAAACTTGTACATATGCATGCCTCTACATTGCTTGCACTAACCTTTCCATTCGTATAGACTTGATTCATTGTTCACAGTTATCAAAAGTAAAATGAAAAAAAGGAACATGTACAAATCTCAGCCCTACATTGCCTCACTATCTCCCTTCCTTTTTCCTATATATGGAGCCATGTCATGTTATTTGTCATACCTATGGGAAAAAATATCTCACTGCCATTTAAACATAAAGAAGCTAAGGATTCAAAGCTTGGATGAAAAGTTAGAAGCAGCGGTGTTCACCTGTTTTGAAAACTGTGAGTAAAACATCTTATTCTTCTAACAGGTCATTACTCATATATATATTTATAACTGTGGTTGGACGAATTTTTGATCTGTGATAAATGTATATGAATCTATAGTGTGTATATGCATATGAATATGTATGTTAGACATGATAGCTCCATCTACACATCAAGATCACTGTATATCTTCTTCTCTATAATGTTACTTTGGTTAAAATCAGTAAGACCTTCGCTTTAAAATCAATAACTCAAAAACCTTTTAGTTACAGGACATGATTCCAAAACAAAAATTGTTTTTTTAAGTATAGAACATTTTTAAATTGGTTTCATTTAATTTCGTCAAGCAGAGGGGGAGAAAACTTCCTGTAATAATGAGTGGGTTGGTTATGGACGAGTTTCGACCATCATAATTTAAAGGATGGATTATATGTACGTGTTCGCTGATGGAAAACTCGATTTTTAGAGGTCATTTGGGAATTTTTAGAGATGTGTGGAGGAAGAGATCTAGGGATGAACGGAATTGGGGGAGAGGCCAAATTTCGGAGATGCGACGGATTTCGTGGCTTGTTGTTGGGGGTGGTTGACGCTCAGTAGATGGTGCAACTAGGAAAAATAATACAGGCAATTTTACGTTGAGGGGATAGGCTGGACGAAGTCGATGAAGGGTTTAGTGTGGTGGTTTTTGGGTTTCGAGTTCTTGGGAATGACGAGGCGACGAGACAGGGGTGCGCACTAGGGGGAATAGGTGGAGGAGATGACGGTGATGCTTGGACCGAAGTTTAGTGGTGGATGAACGGTCGTTGTAGCAAGTTGAGGCGTTTTAGTGGCCCGGTTGTCATTACAGGTTTTAGGTGAAGTTCAAAACTTCGAACTAGAAGATGGTCGTGGGTTCCAGGCGGTCAGGTGTGACATGGAGACGTGGGCGAACTTGCGTGGATGATCGACGATGAGTTTCGGTGGCCAAAGGATGGGTGCAGATGCACATTTTTGTGCATGTTCGTGCATAGTTCTTGGCATATAAATGAAAAAGGAGGAAAAGAAAACAGGAAGAAAGGAGATGGAGTTGTATTGGACCGGGTTAGATTAGTTTGGGCTGGGTTAGGTTAAAAGATAATTAAATAAAATTTTGTATTTAAAAATCTATAAATTTTAAAACAACATTTCTTCTTCATTTCAAAACCCATCGTCGAGCAGATTATTGCGTCTAAATCCTACCACCATGTATGTTCATCTAAACTAATATCGTCGAGTTTTTCTACAAGGTAAAATTTAATCTTTTAAACGGTTTACGTGAATAAATAAGTAATTCCTTAATTATTAATTATATGTTAATTAATCAATTATTATTTTTAATGAACAGATTAATTTTAAAATTAAATTGGAATAAACCATTTTATTAAATTTCTTTGATTCATAAGTAATATAGATTAAAATATAACATGAATCGGTTAATTTAAACCAATTCAACTCTGAATTGTAAATTGGTTTGATTTCAATTATAAACTATTGATTGAGTTAATAATCTAGGCTTTGACTGCTACTGTTCTTGGATGTTGATTTCAATTATCTATTGTCTGTGTCACTAAGTAGCCAACAAATTAAAGTAGTTAGAATAAAACATTGACACGTTTTATTGGAAGTAAATCGACTTGTATTGATCACTATTCCGAATTTCGAACAATGTGATGATTACAAGCGAATAAATTTCGATAGACAGTTCATGATAAAATAAACATATGGAATAAATTTCCATATGCGAATATTGACACCCTGATTGTAGAATTGTTTATTCTAAACAACTTGGCCTTTTCAAATTTACCACTTTGAGTTCACCGGGATCGGATATCAGCATTATCCGAAACCACTTCGATCCAATAACCACCACGAACCTTTACGGTTTTGATTTTAAAGCCTACCAGGATGGAATTTAACTAATGTAACAAATTTGACTATTTTAATAAATATTGTACTTAAAGACTATTATCATATCGCGAGATTTTCTATAGAAGTGTTTTGGTTATCGTAAGATAAAAACTTGTTGTGTTTATGTGTGACACGGTTTTATGAGATACCTTGTCTACAAAGGATTTTAAAAACAGTAATACTTAAAATTGAGTATGTTTTCTCACGCTGGTTTTCCAACCTGACTCGGGTGTTATTTTATTATAATGATCGGGTCAAACCGAGTATTACAGATTCAAGTTAGGATGCTATGGAGCTTAGGAGACGAGTTGGAAGACAAAAACGTATTACACATACTTGATTATATTCCATTGCGTATTGTAGACTGTATATTCAACACTTTTGAGGATAAGTTATTTAACTGTCCAGATTTCTATGTTGATGATTGTACTCCGATAATTTGTATATACATTAACAGTTACAGTTTTCTTTTGTATAAAAGTCTATTATTGTATATCATATTTTATTTCGCTGCGATTGTGAATGTTTGTTTCTTCTTCTATCTTTTTCTTCTTAACCCCTAATGATATGGTATTTTCAACACTCGATTGCTTGACATTCTATACAGTGGACGTATTTATGTCGATTTTCGAAGGTCGAAAATCCCCGATTGTTACTGGTTTAAAATGGTCAACTTATCGTATTGAAAATCCTGAGACAAACAGGCTTAAAATGATCAATTTATGGTATTCTCATTCGATGGTTGACGACCTAACATAAGAAACAGCCACTTAATCAGAGATGCATCAGTCATTGTGATAATGGTACTTAAACATCAAGAAAACAACTCGTCAATAGTATATAAATGATTTCTAGTTTACTTTTTTGTTCAATGTTTGGTAGTATAGCATCACATCAGCCGAGAAACACTTGTATAGCATCACATCAGCCGAGAAACACTTGCATCGGTGAAAACCATCTACAAAAAAAAGAAAAAAAAGAAGTAAAAAAAGATCAATCATCCTTCATCGTCTGTCTACTATCGTGGAAACAAAACATAATACTCTGAAAATTTTGAATCGTTGGTTAACCAACGCATGCATATGTTGTACAATGATACGATGACTGCTTTCAAAATATAAAGCTAAACGCAATGTTGAAATCAAATCATAGTTACAAAGACATTTTTCTACAACAAAAAATCCCAAGAGGCATACATAACATATTTGGATATTCAAGAGTTGCTAGGAATAACATTGAAGAAATGATAAACTTCATCGCGGTCAAAGACACCAACTTCAGTCTTGCAAACCGAAGAACAAACTGGATAAAACACATCATCATTTTGCTCAATGGTTTCTTCAAGTTGACGCCGCTTTGATTTCTTTTGTGTCGTCTTTGGCTGCCTCAAAATTTGGTCCAGTCTGATGCTGCAGTTTGTCACAAACATGGCTCGGTATTGAGTTACATATTTTTCATGCCTGGTACAAATAACAGCAAGCAAGATGTGTAACAGTACAACATATTAACCGTGCTAAAAAAAAATGAAATTTGGTCTAGTGTACTTGTGTAGCCCACTCAATTTCAAAAATTGCTTCAGTTTAGGGTGAAGGTAGGGTTGAGGGCAAATCTAAGGCTTCCTTCTATGACATTTCTACCGTACTGTTAACTGCATTCAGAAAAACTCGCATTCAATGTAAGAAAAGATTACATCCCTACGTTCGAAACTGTTCAAAATTGAGCGATTGAACTACGTTTGGATCTTAAATCAGACTTAAGCTTACTTTAAGTCAGACTTGAGTGTTTTAAATGAGAAAAAAATATGAAGGGGGCGATGTTTCATTATATTTTGCTTTGTGCCTTGTTATTTCGGTAAATTTATTTTGTGTCTTGCTACTCCAATATATCAATTATACATCACATTTCTTACTTTATGGTTAGCAATTATTTACTATGTTTTAATCACATCAAACCACAAAAGTTTATTAGATCTTCCGTCAATTTATCATACTATAACTAACAACCAATCTTTGTGGATACAAGACCATTGTCATTATAACTTGTTTTAAATATTATCACATGGAAGAAAAAAATTAGTTTCTTCGTATCAATAACTACATGCGCTTGTCTTCAAGTAAAGAATATTCAAGGCCAAAGTCCGTCCATAGAATCTAAACCGACAAATCAATTAGTAAACTGAGTCATCTGATGCATGCTTATTTTTTATGCATTTTTGGACAGTGACTGAGAATTTTATAACTAAAAACAAACTAAAAAAACATGGAAAATCAAAAGGATGCATCATTTTTGTACTGTGCGCCATGTGTGCCATACTACACCATTTAGTACGCTTCTCATGTGCATTGCGCCACGAGGCAAAATGTCACCATCGCCAAATCATGGCAAGTATTTCATCACTATGTTTTACCACCCTTTTTTACTTGTGGTTTTGTTTCTTTAATTGATGCTTCATTAATTGATAATTGAATTTACCTGTAATTTTAAAGTTTTTACAAAGTTATTAGATTTATGAAATGGATTTCAGCAAACGCACATGGTAAAGTTTTTTATTACTCAATTCATTATGTAAATGTTCACTCAAGTTATCAAGAATTCCTAGTGTAGTTGATGTTCTACTTTGTGTTTTAGGTAATGCAATTTGTTTTTCGTCGCTTCTAAATAAATATACTGGATCCTTCACTGGGTGAAGGTCCGGCTGGGGGTGGTGGGATGGTGTGGCTTCGGGTTCCAATTGGAACTTAGTGTGTTTTTTTTATTTGATTTTATTTTAAACTGTATCGATAAGTTCAGATCAGAAACCATCCTGAGCTCTTTGGTGCTGGTTAACCATTGTTAAACACAGTTTGAGGTTTCGGACCAACATGGATAGAGCTTTTTCCACTCTTTGTGTATCCTAGCTCTTTATTGAACAAACACAAAACAGACCACTAACCAATTGGCATATATGTGTTTGGAAGGAACAATTTGGAGTAGTTTTATTATGTCGTTGGTCGACGCCAAATTTCATTTTGCTGAAGAAAACAAACATAAAGACCAAGTTAAAACAAAATCTTAATACTTCGTCCATCTAACGCTAACGCACGCACGCGCGCACGCGCGCGCGCGCACACACACACATGAAATATGTATGTATGTATGTATGTATGTATAGACACGCACGCACGCACACGGTCAAGGAGAATATATTTCATGGTGGTAAATTATACAAGGGCTGGGTCGTCACTCTCTTAGTGGCGCGCTACATCGACGCCCCGGTGTAGTGATAAATGAGCAAGGGTCATCACACTTTACTCGGCGGATACGAGGAGCAAGAAAGCTAGTCGATGATAGTAGGATTTGGTTAGGTAGTTGGAATGTAGGATCATTAATAGGAAAGCGAAGAGCGATAGTTGATACTATGACTTTGAGACGTGTAAATATCTTATGCGTTCAGCAGACCAAATGGACGGGCCAGAAGGCGAAGAAAGTAAAGAATACAGTCTTCAAGTTATGGTATATGGAAAAAGAACGTAACAAGAACGGGGTAGTCATCTTAATTGACAAGAAACTTAGAAACGGAGTTGTCGACGTTAAGAGACAAGGGGACAAGATCATTTTAGTCAAGCTGGTAGTGCGCGATATGATTCTGAACTCCATTAATGTCTATGCCCCACAAGTAGGTCTAAGTGAAGCCTTCAAAAGAAATTTTTGAGAAGAGTTAGATGTTATGGTTAGAGATGTGCTTAGTAGCGAAAAACTTTTCAAAGGAGGAGATTTCAACGGACATGTTGGTACGACTGGTGGTGGGTTTGAGAGAGTACATAGTGATTTTGGATATGGCGATAGGAACCAAGAAGGAGAAGAAGTAACGAGTTTCGCTATTGCTTATGACCTCATGATAGCTAATACATTCTTTAAAAAGAGACAGTCACATTTAGTTACTTTTAGTAGTGGTCAACACTTTAGCCAGATGATGTTGTCCTTATTAGAAGAGATGACAAACGAGCTTGGGTAGATTGCAAAGTCATACCTGAAGAATGTGTCGTCTCACAACATCAGCTTTTGATATCCGAGTTTTGTCTTCGACTACGTGTTCGACAGGATAAAAAGCCAAGATTAGTTGGATGAAATGATGGAAGCTCAAAGGAGACGCTTCACGGGTGTTTAAGAATAGGGTAATGGGAGAAAGGACATGGAATTTGGAAGGAGAAGCAAATCATATGTGGGATGAGATGACAACGCGCGCTCGGAAAGTGGTTAATGAGGTGTTTGGGAAAACGAAGGAAATAAACGCGAACCTAAAGATTCGTGGTGGTGGAACGGTGATGATCAAAAGGTTATCAAAGAAAAAAGAAATGCTATAAATGCTTGCATCATCACATGAGCGAGGACAACAGACAAAGGTACAAAGTGGTAAAGAAGAACGCAAAGAGAGCGGTGAGTGAAATAAGAGGTCGGACGTATGAAGACCTGTATCATAAGTTAAGTACAAAGGAGGGTGAAAAAGATGTCTATAGGATAGCTAAGTTCCGTGAGAGGAAGACAAGAGACTTCAATCAAGTTAAATGCATCAAGGATGATAATAATAGACTTTTGGTAAAGGACGATGAGATAAAAAATAGATAGAGATATTACTTCGACAAGCTATTTAATAAAGAAGGTGATAACACTAAAATCGAGATAGACGACTCTTTTGATGACAACAGTAGACATTTTGTTCGGAAAATTCAAGAATCCAAGTTAAAGGAGGCGCTAAAACGGATGAAAGTAGGCAAGACATTGGAGCCTGATGGCATCCCCATTGAGGTGTGGAGATGCCTTAGAGATGTAGGAATAGTCTGGCTAACTAAGTTGTTCAATAATATTTTCAAATCAAACAAGATGTCAGATGAATGGAAGAGAAGCATATTAGTTTTAATTTTTAAGAATAAATGAGATATACAAAGTTGCACAAACTACAGAGGAATTAAGCTTATGAGTCATACGATGAAGCTATGGGAGAGAGACATCGAACATCGATTAAGAAGAATGACAAGCGTTTCAAAAACCAATTTGGTTTCATGCTTAGGAGGTCGAACATGGAGGCTATTTTCTTAATAAGACAACTTATGACGAGGTTTAAGGAGCAAAATAAGGATTTACACATGGTTTTTATCAATTTGGAGAAAGCTTATGACGGAGTACCACGAAAGGTGATGTGGTGGGCTCTAAAAAAGAAGAGAGTCCCAACAAAATACATTACCGTTATCAAGGATATGTACGATGATGTTGTGACTAGTGTCAGAGCATGCGATTGTGTAACCAGTGACTTTTCCATTAACATAGGATTACATCAAGAGCCGGCTTTGAGCCCTTATATTTTTGTCCTAGTGATGATGAGGTTATGAAGAGTATAGAAGAAGGGATTCCTTGGTGTATGTTATCTGTTGATGAAGTTGTGCTAATTGATGATGGTAGGATTGGGGTTGATAGACAACTCGAGCTGTGGAGACAGACTTTAGAATTTAATAGATTTAGGCTTAGTAGAATTAAACAGAGTATATGAAGTGCAAGTTCAACCGTGTCAGGTCAGAGGATGGAAATGTTATTCTGGCCGGACAAATAGTTTCTAAGAATGAATCCTTTCGATATCTAGGATTAATGTTACAGTGTAACGGTGAGATTGATGAAGATGTTAGTTTTCGAATTCGAGCAGGATGGATGAAGTGGCGACAAGCATCTGACATTCTCTATGACAAGAAAATCTCACAGAAGCTTAAAGGAAAGTTGTATAGATCGGCAATTAGGCATGCGATGTTGTACGGTGCAGAATGTTGGCCTACTAAAAACCAACACGTCCAGAAGATAAGCGTAGCAGAGATGCGTATGCTGCGATGGAGTTGCGGTAATATAAGAAGAGACCGAATTAGAATTGATGATATATGTGAAAAACTTGAAGTAGCACCAATTGAGGAGAAACTAATTCAACATCGCTTAAGATGGTTTGGACATCTCCAACGAAGGCCGCCGAGGCACCTGTGCACGTTGAAATTATAGGTCGTGTTGTTTGCTCAAAGAGAGATAGAGGTCGATCAAAGTTGACATGGAAGAAAGTAGTTAAAAGGGACTTGAAGGGTTGGAATATAGCCGAAGAGTTGGTAACGAATAGGAGTGCGTGGAAGTTAGCGATCCACGTACCAGAACCATGAGTCATGAGTCTTATAAGTTTTAGGTTATAGTATTAGAGAAAAAGAGCCTAAGACGTAACATTTGGAATTTGATCAATATTACTATCAGCACTAATTTGTACTGTTATCATCATTTTATTTTTATTTTTTATTTTTATTTTTTACATACATGTATTTCTATCTTTATTTTACTTGATTACTATTATTATTAATTTACCTATTTGACTTTATTTTATTATTGTTATTGTTATTATTATAACCTTTAAATTACTTGTCATTTAGTTTCGGATTCCATCTCTAACCGACCCCAACTTGTTTGAAAATAATGGTTTTGTTGTTGTGTCGATGCGCGAATTAATTGCATAATCATAAATAAATAACCAGTAGAACATAAGAACTAAAAGAAGATGCAAAATGTTTGTAAATCGCTAATTCCTTGAAGACATAATGTTGGATTCATTGTTTTCAAGAAAGAAAAAACTGAATTTTCAGACTACAAAATGTTGTTCTTATTTTTTAGTTTGTTCAGGCCAACAGCTAAAATCACTTTTTTTTTGGGAGGGGGGGGGGGGGGTGGGGGGGGGGGTGGGATTTTGGACATAAATCATAACTCGTACTCATTCATAATTAAAATTTTAGGCGTAGTCCCTCTCTATTCATTTTGTGTGTAGAACATTTACAATACTTTAAGATTGAGTTCGCTTTTAAGCAATTTTAGCATTTCTTTTAAATTTTTGCATAAATTCGTAAAATAAGGGAGTTAGTCTAATAAAGTTAACATTTGAGGATTAAATTTATATCCAAATTAGCATGTGAAGTTAAGCTGGTTTCTTTTTCTTTTTTAAATAAAGTAAAACAAATGCCTTTCCAGATGAATTATCTTCAAAAATGGCATTCCCACTTAAGTCCATCGAAATGCCTAAATATGTGCATGGTTCCTTGTAAATCCATGCATGGCTAGTCAAGAGCATACCAAAAGAGTTGTGTGACAAAAATACGAACATTAAAAATTAGGAGATACAAATCGAAATGCCTAAATATGTGCGTAGTTCCTTGTAAATCCATGCATGGCTAGTCAAGAGCATACCAAAAGAGTTGTGTGGCAAAAATACAAACATTCAAAATTAGGAGATACGAATACGTGTGAATATCAATTGATGTGGAAGTATAATGATGGAGAGAGATGGTCTAAAGAGAAAAACGAAGGTGAAACAACAAATACCAATTCAAAAGAGCAATGATCAATTAGAGTGTACATAGCAACTGTATACAATTAACTAAGTTTTGCATAGATATTTATTCCCTGAACAAAAGTTCGGGGTATAAATTACAGTACTTAAAAGCGTATGCTTTTTCTTCAAAGAATGTCTACTTGTGCTTTTAATTTCAAAAGTGCAAAGCTGTAAGTGTTTTTTTATTTCAGAAAATACAAAGCAACTTGTGCTTTGAAGTACACACGTATATAAAGAATATGCAAATAGGAAATGTGATAATTTTGAACGTATAAATTGATTTGTGGTTCAAAATATCATAATATTACAAGTAATACGTGTCTTTTGATCCATAGCCTCTAATGTAGAAAATGTGATAACTTTGAACGTATAAAGTGATCTGTGGTTCAAAACGTCATAATATTACAAGTAATACATGTCTGTTGTTCCGTAGCTTCTAATGTTCTTCACAGTATAGACCAAGATGGAGCAATCACTTTTTATCCCGTCTCCATTCTAGTTTCAATAAGTAGTTTTATTCATCTCTATCAACGTTTTTTTGAATAATATTTTCCACTTTTTAGATTAAGATCTGCTTTTTTGTTGCGTCCAGGACTGCTTGTCCCAGTGGTGAGGCGCAACTTGACAACTTAGGTTTGTAACAGGTGTGAAACTTGAATAGCGTTACGTAAACCCTTTGCATATATTCACATGTAGTGCTTTATATACTACCATAATACTACTATGTACTACCCACTATTATATAGAAGTGCCTGATTTCAGAAGAAATAAAAAGGGATCTGCTTTTTGAATATAACTCTCAAATAAAATACACTTTGTTGTTACTAATGAACTTGCAAGCAAATAATGAACTTGCAAGCAAAGGATTTCAAGATTTTGTGGGAAAAAATTTTGGTCACAATTAGCTGATTTATGGTTTCTCAATTGTTAATATAACAGTGTCAAATGTGTAAGTACAGAAAAATAATATGGTATATTTTTGTTGTCACATTTTCTAAAAATGGGACATGATTTACAATCTTGTGAGACTAGAATTCTTCTTGTTATCGGTAATAAACTCATCAACATGCATGATGTACACATATACATTACTATTTGTATGTTTCTTGTATGCTTAATGGTTGAAGATTTATGCACACACGCACTTATAGATGTGACAATATGCTTAACGGGCATACACACACATGTGACCATGTGAGTGTGAAATATGAGTACAAATGTAAAATTAATAACACTTTATAGAACTATTTTGCTGCACATATGATTTTCTAGTATAAATCCTCAAGGCAATTGAAATATTAAACTGAATCTCCTCGTGTTGGATAAATTTGATTTGATATGTATGTATCAATTTTTGTCAAAAAATCATACATAATATTTGACATATCCCTTTGCAAATCTATGAAATCTAAGTTCTTTAGTTTGACTGAACATTTGGTCTTTCCAAGTTTACATCCTCATTCTGTTAGACTAATCTGCATTTGCCAAACATTTTTTTACCTTTCAAACAGACCTCGTTATAAATGTTTTGAAATTAACTTAAGACATAAAGAAACAAGTCTAATACAAATTATACAATGAATTTAACTTAAGACATAATGAATTATTTTCAAATTATCATGCAATTTTTTGCACCTGTTATACTGTTAAATTAATCTGCCCTTTTGATCCATAGCCTCTAATGTAGAAAATGTGATAACTTTGAACGTATAAAGTGATCTGTGGTTCAAAACGTCATAATATTACAAGTAATACATGTCTGTTGTTCCGTAGCTTCTAATGTTCTTCACAGTATAGACCAAGATGGAGCAATCACTTTTTATCCCGTCTCCATTCTAGTTTCAATAAGTAGTTTTATTCATCTCTATCAACGTTTTTTTGAATAATATTTTCCACTTTTTAGATTAAGATCTGCTTTTTTGTTGCGTCCAGGACTGCTTGTCCCAGTGGTGAGGCGCAACTTGACAACTTAGGTTTGTAACAGGTGTGAAACTTGAATAGCGTTACGTAAACCCTTTGCATATATTCACATGTAGTGCTTTATATACTACCATAATACTACTATGCACTACCCACTATTATATAGAAGTGCCTGATTTCAGAAGAAATAAAAAGGGATCTGCTTTTTGAATATAACTCTCAAATAAAATACACTTTGTTGTTACTAATGAACTTGCAAGCAAATAATGAACTTGCAAGCAAAGGATTTCAAGATTTTGTGGGAAAAAATTTTGGTCACAATTAGCTGATTTATGGTTTCTCAATTGTTAATATAACGGTGTCAAATGTGTAAGTACAGAAAAATAATATGGTATATTTTTGTTGTCACATTTTCTAAAAATGGGACATGATTTACAATCTTGTGAGACTAGAATTCTTCTTGTTATCGGTAATAAACTCATCAACATGCATGATGTACACATATACATTACTATTTGTATGTTTCTTGTATGCTTAATGGTTGAAGATTTATGCACACACGCACTTATAGATGTGACAATATGCTTAACGGGCATACACACACATGTGACCATGTGAGTGTGAAATATGAGTACAAATGTAAAATTAATAACACTTTATAGAACTATTTTGCTGCACATATGATTTTCTAGTATAAATCCTCAAGGCAATTGAAATATTAAACTGAATCTCCTCGTGTTGGATAAATTTGATTTGATATGTATGTATCAATTTTTGTCAAAAAATCATACATAATATTTGACATATCCCTTTGCAAATCTATGAAATCTAAGTTCTTTAGTTTGACTGAACATTTGGTCTTTCCAAGTTTACATCCTCATTCTGTTAGACTAATCTGCATTTGCCAAACATTTTTTTACCTTTCAAACAGACCTCGTTATAAATGTTTTGAAATTAACTTAAGACATAAAGAAACAAGTCTAATACAAATTATACAATGAATTTAACTTAAGACATAATGAATTATTTTCAAATTATCATGCAATTTTTTGCACCTGTTATACTGTTAAATTAATCTGCCCATGAACTTGAATTATTACATTAAAGCTACATATATTAAGTAAAAAAGAAATCATCTATATAAAAATATAGTCACAAACCTTTGGCAGTCTAGACAAAGAGTGGTAAAACAAGCTGGGCAGCTAAGAACTGCATCTGAGGTATGCCCTTTCCTTCTTTTATGAACCCACAATTCATCTTTTTCATCAATTATTGGGTCATAAAATTCTGGCTTGATTGAATAGTCAACTTCATCATCACTTGAATCTTATAAAAGTCAAAAAATATCAGAGGTTAGGTAAATATTTTCCCAAACATAAGGGAAGCTAACCAAAGCCAAAAGTGCAAATATAAATTTAGGTACTTACAATTAAGGGGCCGTTTGGATGGCAATAAATAAGTTGCTTTTTTGCTTATATAATGCAAAAGTTAAAAAGTCAATATGGATAAACAAAACCTACCGACTTTCAAAAGTCACTTTTCAACTTATTGCAAAAGCAATTTTTTTTTACTTTTCGACTTACATAAGTCGATTTTTTATATGAAAAAATACTAAAAAAATGTATTTTCAAATTTCAAATTTCCAAAATTTCAAATTTCAAAATTTCAAAATTTATAAATTTCAAATTCAAATTTCAAAATTTTCACATTTCAAAATTTTCAATTTCAAATTTCAATTTCAAAATTTCAAAAATTCAAATTTCCAAATTTCAAATCTCAAATTTCAAATTTCAAAAATTTTAAATTCTAATTTCAAAATTCAAAATTTCAAAGTTAAATTTTCAAATTTCAAAATTTTGTTCAAATTTCAAAATTTTACAAATTCAAAATTTTGTTCAAATTTCAAAATTTTACAAATTCAAAATTTTGTTCAAATTTTACAAATTCAAAATTTCAAAAATTCAAATTTTCATAATTCGAATTTCATAATTTCAAAACATCAAATTTCAAAATTTCGAATTTTAAAATTTGAAATTTCAAAAATTTGAACTTTAAAAACTCAAATTCCAAATTTCAAATTTGAATTTTCAAACTAACACTTCCAATTTCAAATTTCAAATTTTCATAAATTCAAATTTTCAAATTTCGAAATTTTGATAATTTAAAATTTCAAAATTGAAATTTCAAATCTCACAATTTCAAAATTCAAAATTTCAAATTTTCAAAATTCGAATTTCAAAATTCAAAATTTCAAAATATCAATTTTCAAAATATCAAGTTTTCAAATTTCAAAATTTCGAACTTTAAAATTTGAAATTTCAAAACTTTGAACTCTAAAATATCGAATTTTTAAAAGTTAAAATTTTCAAATTTTGAACTTTGAAATTTCAAATTTCAAAATTTGAATTTTCAAATTTTCAAATTCGAAATATTACAATTTAAATTTTAAAATTTTCAAATTTGAATTTTGAACTTTTTTTTCAATTTTGACTTATAAGTCAAAAGTTTCCAAATATGCTTTTTAACTTTTTAACTTTCTAAAAGCAAAAGGACTTTTGAAATAAGCAAAAGTCCTTTTGCTTTTGTTTGCCAAACGGGCCCTAAGTTTGTACTCTAAAATTGTTCAACAAATCAATTCAGATCAGAACATAGTTTCATTACATAGTTTCTCGTGCTGACCTAGGCATATGCTGATACCAAGGTTTGAGAACTCGGTTTCACTCTTTTGAAATTTTCATAGTTTCGGTCAATTTCAAAAATTTTGGACGTTTCGGTTTTTGTTTCGGTACAAATTAACTTAGATTTTCCAATTGAACTTAAAAGTAGTGTAATTTTTAGCCCAACTCAACTTGAACTATTAAAAAAACTTAGAATCATATATTTTATCCCAAAATAGCCTAACCTGAATTCAAATTAAAACCAATATATTACTCATTAGTTTTCAAGCCCAGCCCAGCATATAATCTAAACTAAAATATCCCAAACCAGTCCAAAACACCCAAAACCCTAATTTTTTCTCAAACCCGACCCAACACCTCCTTTTCTTTCTTACACCAGCCTCCATCACTTCATAAGTTTCAACCGAACAAAAAGAAAAGAAAAAAGAAAAAGAAGTTAAAAAAAAAAGGCACCACTCCACCGTCGCTCGAATTGAGAGCGTCACTCGAATTAGAGCGCAACTTTCAATTAATTGTCTGCAACGTTTGGATTCAAGATAATAGTGGAAGACAAAGCTGAAATGGAAGACAACAATGGAGGTAAGATTCGATTTTTGAGTATGTTATGTTTGATTTTATAGATTTTTGTTCCGAGTTCGGATTCTCTTGAGTTTTCATGTTTTTTTGGGTTTTTTTCTATCTTCTTCCACCGAAACGATTTTTTAACCTAAA
Source organism: Allium cepa (assembly GCA_030765085.1). Classification (NCBI taxonomy): domain Eukaryota; kingdom Viridiplantae; phylum Streptophyta; class Magnoliopsida; order Asparagales; family Amaryllidaceae; genus Allium; species Allium cepa. The sequence continues at coordinate 622,651,680 of CM060938.1, read as the reverse complement.
CTCGTACCATCGCCTATCAGAACCGAATCGAGATGGTCGGAATCTCGAGGTTCCGACGAAACCTCGTACATTGGCCGATACACATTACGAAGAAAACGTAAACATAAACATAAACAATAAGGTAGTGTTTGGTTTAAAACCGAATTTTGTTTTTTCGATTTTCAATATATATGTCAAACATGAAAAGAATGAAGGGACGACGAAGAGAATGAAAAAAAGACCGATCGAAGGACGAAGGGGATAGACGGACGATGGAAGAATGGATTGTTTCACATGTTTATGCTATTTCCCAAAACACGGAAAATAAAAAAATAGTTCTTTTCTATTTTGTATGTTAAATTTGTTTTCTAAATGGGGCGTTTCGGCAATATACATACGTCATGTGCATTTTTGTATGGACAAAAACCCAAACCAAACACAGCGCAGTGTGTGCTATTTAACCTATAATAGCGCACGTCCCATCTACAGCACAAAATAAGTCAAAGCGCAAAATAACGAATAACCCAAAATGATGCATCATTTTTATTTATTTATTTTAGGCATGTATTTTGGAAAAAGTTCAAATAAAATTGAATGACACTAACTAGGACATGCGCACACTAACTAAACTAGGACAAAAAATTAATTTGGCTGACAATATATATATATATATATATATATATATATATATATATGTATGTATGTATATGTATGTATATATATATATATAATATATATGGTAGTATTTTATTCAAGCAGAGCGTTTATTTTGATGTCTCAAGCATTCGAACTCATGGTGTCTAAAACATATGTCTAGGTACCACTAACCGATTGGGCTAGTGGTCGTTGACTGCAAGCGATGATATTTATCCCAATTTAATACTTCCTTTAAAAAAAATACGTTTTGAAACTTAATAGTTTGCAATATTAGACTTTGATATTTACATCGTTTTTAATACTTGAAAACGCAAAAATACAAAGGCTAAACATCCTTATTTTGTAAATTCTTTTAAATAAACTTTTGAAAGCAAAGTTCTTTCATTTGATTAAACATTATAAAATTTCATCTCTCATACATCAAAAGTGCTACTTAACAAATAATTTGAAAATGACCTTGTGGACTAGTTTATTTTGTCAGTTTCAAATCTTAATGAATAGTCAATAACGCTATTTTGTAATTTGTTTTTCATGAAAAATTGGTCATTCAGCCTAGCAACAAGTGTTTGTTTATAATCTACTAGTAACAAATACTAAGATGTTATTATATAAATTCGTATATGACTCAAGTCCCTTTTAAATATCAACTTTGCTAGATTAAAGACGTAACAATGAAAATACACTCTCTGTTCATCGCTTTTTCTTCTATATATATCACTTTTTCTTCCATTTACTAAACTAAGAAGTTTGTTTTAATACACATAACTTTATAATGTCAAAAATCTCAAAACAAATGAAATAAAAATTTACATTAAAAAGAACGAAAAAAAAAGAAATTCAAAATCAACATCAAAAAAATATAAAGATAATCTAAAGATATATAAAGTTTAACAAAATTACGAATTAACATAAAAATTTATGAAAAATAAAAATTTAAATAATCAATCTCAATTGGAAAAAAAAATATGACTAGGATGACAAATCCCACAAAACAACAAATAAATTGTTAAGACAAATTTACTTCAGGATATAGTACTAAGAATCTTAAAGCGTAGTGTTGAACTTTTGAATTTGAATAGAAGACACCAACTAACAATTTATTGTGTAAATTACAATATAAATTCCAATCCCTAACTAAATTACAATGTAAAATTTAATAAAACAATAGTGACAATTATAAATGAGTGATTTGATATTTATGTAAACATGAACCATGACCACTTTAGTCCCATTTAGTATGTATAAAAGGCAAAATTTATTACCGAAGTGAACAAAATAGCACATACTATAGCACATAGCACAAAATAGCGCACTGAGCAAGCCTTGTGCTATTTGCTCTTGACTACCTTGCTCTTGATTCGATCTCTATTATTTTAAGTACCAACACTCATTCGGCCACTTGATTCCTATAGTTGGGGATAACCTAAATGGTTAAGCAATATTGATAAGGGGCAAGAAAGAATAAAAATTTCAAATAAATTCTTTTGCTAAAAGGAAGAATAAAATAGTGGGTTATCCCCTAATAAAATTGAGTACAGTTGTCATTTTGCAATTACCCATTTTATCTTCTCATCTCATTCTATTTCTCATACACCTTCATCTCATCCAAAAAAATTCTATCTTTTCAATTTCAAAACCCTAATTTCTAATTTAATATTTTCATTTCCAATTTCATGGTAAATGAGAATTCCATTAAATCTCATCTTAATCATAGAAGATGACACTCCAACACGTTATGTTCTTGGTATTTTTCAATTCAAAACTATATTTTATCACCTAAAATTAGAGTTTTCATAAATAGTTATTTTCGGTTGATAACAATATGGGTTTAAAGGAAAAAATGAAAGAAAATACATATGAGAAGAACATGCAACCACCGGTTAATCGAATTATGAATCAGCGACCAGTTGATCTGAGGAAGAAGTACTGCCGGTCTGAACTGGAAGCAAATTTGAAGTGGAAGCAACGCTAAGGAAAGAAAAATGTCGATTTCAAAAGGATAGGAATTTGAAATGGAGAGAATGAACAAATAAGGATATCTATGGAATTAATTTAACTTAGAATAAGAGTGCAACTATCCAAACTCATTTCTCTTCTCTCCAAACCTAATAACCGCTTCATCCACTTAAAACATTAGGTCCTCTCCCTAAATTGACTTAAACCCATGTCATTATTGCACCTAAAAAAATGCAATTTCTATCTCTCTACATTTTGCGAGCTGTGATAACCAAAACTCAAACCAAATCAGCAAACCTCCGCATAATTATTATTTTCTATCCCTATTTCTAGAGCTTTCTTCGTAAATATCAGATTCAACTAACTTCAATCAAATTCGATTATTAGAATTCAATATAAACCAATGAACCTACGGAGTTGGTCACTTAATGCAAAAAGGCCCTAGACTTTTCCAATTGGTTCAAGTTTCTAAGCTTTATATCACTTATTTACATGTTCTAATTTCCTAAAATCAAATGTTTGATTTTTATGTAAAATCGTTCGGTTTTACGTAATCAACTTTTTCTCTCGTTCGATTTTACAAAACCGAATAAGGTGAGTTTAGAAAGTATGATTTCTAAATTTATTCACACTTTTAAGTGGAGTTACGGAAAAATTTTATGAAAGTAAACGGTAGCCCTGTAGAGTAAGTTTATCTTAAATTATTCTCCTCATATATATTTTTGCTTTTCTCACTTCTCTCCCTGTCCAAGTCTTCTTTTAACTTTTAATTTTTCCTTCAACAATCTTTTAAATAGTGATAAAATCTATAGATTTGCACCTAATTCTTAATCAACGAACGCTTCCAAATCATATATCATCTGTTGTCATTTAGACCATCTCCATGGTAGACGCACAAACTGCAATTGATGAATTCTAAATCTTGTACCCCTTCCAATAGTCAATTTCAAATTGTAATCAAAGCCAAAATGTAGTTGAATGGTTCAAATTATGTAATCATCGTTGGATGCATGTTTAAAAATAACCCATGGTATAGGTTATTATTTAACAAACGTACATTAACAATCATTTCTTCGATTGCACAAAACAACTAATCCCCCCCCCCCCACTTTTATATATACAATAACTCCTAACACATTACACACAAAACACATTTTTATCTTTATTCTCTACAAACTTTTTTAAAATCGTTAATTTTTTCAAAATTAACAGTGTTTGTAAATATCAATCCAAACGCTCAATAAACCAGCTTCAAAATTTTCATTTTCAATGTGATTCAAATCAAAATCAAGGTGTCGTCGATGGTTATAATAGTTGTAGTTGAACAAATAAGGATGGCTTTGATCTTTCATACATTGGAATCACTTTTAGATTAACTCAATCATTGGAAATGATCAAAGTGGAGAGACCTATAAAGAAAAAATAATCTCTGACTATAACGATAAATATCAAGTAGAAAGTATCACTTTTCCTAATAAAGGCTGTTGATGGAAAATTAACTGACAAACACAATACTTTGAATCTCAAATCTACAAACTCAAACAATCCAAGCCTACTGGGATGGGAGGTGAATAAAATTTGGTATGTTTACTTGTATTTACCTTTTTAGTGTATCTAATGTTTTTTACGTATCCATATACTTTATATATGTTTTGTAGAGAGTAGCAGCAAATAATCTATTTAAGGAATCACATTTACCAAATCAATTCATGCACCGACACAATCTGATAATTGAACATGCAAAATGAAAAGGTTTATCTTCAAATACTGTATAAGGAGTTCAAAGCAGTAGAGAAGAAGACAGCGCAAAAGGTAAGAGCCCTAGTTCCAGTCCATGCAAATGAGTAAATCTCATTAAAGTAAAAATATGAGTGTTGACGAGTTTATTCCTCCAAATGAAGATAATACCATTAGACCTTCAAGAACGAAAGAACGAAGAAACATATTACACTCCAAACTGGAAAGGTGACAGTCCATGCGTGAGAGAAGTTAGTTGGATAATGGAAGAAAGAGAGATTGACTTTGAAGAAAAGAGAGAAATAATGAAGAAACTACATCAAAATCCAAAAAGAGGGAGGAAATCATGTTTATGGATTCCTAAAGGGTGGATGAAGACCAAAAATCATGTACATCAAACTTAAACCATAGTGTGGTACTGGATGTGGTGGATCAATATCAAAAATTCAAAATCATCTGGAATATGCATTATACACCTTTCAATTTCCAAAGGCTACAAATGTGTTTTCCTGCCTTTTTGCTGAAAAGGTAAAATATAAATGGAATTAAAAACAAGAAAACGGGTTCAAACATCCTTATGTAAGCGCTCATAAGCGGACACCCATTAAATAAATGATTAAGCCGCCCACTTTCCGGCGATGCCATCTAGATTGTAGTGGAACCGGGTAACTGTTTGACAGGTGCCTGCTTGGCAAACTTGCCAGTTACGAGTTGTAATATTACAACTTGTAATTTTTGCACTCCCTTAACCGTTTGGAGGTGCTCTTATTAATACGTTGGATAACCAAATTTTCAGTAACAGCGATTATCTGTTTAGTATGGTTGTAGTTGCTCCCATTATTAAAGCTTGATGAGGAATCAAAACAGGCCGTAAATTATTGTTCCTTACTTTGTAATTGAGAAAATAACCAATAATCAATAATTGTCGATTATTGTCGAATAATTCAGTCGACAGTGCAGATATGATTGTAATGGGTAAAAAACGGAAGATAGAGAGAAAAGTATTGCGTACTGAATTGTTGCTGATCATTGGTTGAGAAAGTATCGCCATTTGATTCCATGGCTTCCTTTGACATCTTCTTCCCTCTTAAGGCGTCTAGGGCCTTCTAGTCTAGCTTTATTGGTGTTGCGGCGAGGCCTTTCTCTTTTGTTCATTTTGGGTTAGCTCCATGTGTGCCTTCAAATTTCCTTTGCGCACGCACGTATTTATTTATAATAAAATAATAATAAAAATAAACTCCCAATTTTATTTCATAAATATTATTTGGCTTTTCGATCCGGTTATATTTGGATGGTATAGCTTGGAGAGGTGATCATAGAGACCAAAGATCTAACATAGCCAATAATGTGAAGCAACGATCAACGGAAAGCAAGAGACAGACTTTTTGGAACATTATAAGTATAGATTAGTGTCTCCTCTAGGCAGGAGATCAGATCAGATCACTATGGCTATGAACAATACGAATCAACATTTCAACTTAACGGGAATCGATTGATATCTCTAAAAACATGAAGGCAACTATGCAAATAACTTTGGAAACATGTAGCAAAGAGGGAGGTCCACCATGGCGATCGCATGGTGCCATGTTGCAGGGAAAAACCGATCGATCTGATCGCTCCCCATTGGGAATTGTGCCTTAAAATTTTCTAGGTGACCTCGTCTATATTTGGAGGTGCTGCTGACGAATTTTTAAGATGATATTTGGTTATTTGATTATTTGTATAAATATCGTGTTCATTGTTCATTTTAGAGGTTTGTGCGTTTGCTTTCCTTGCACTCCATTGTATTCACGGATTTCGATCCAATCTTTCTTGTACTTAGGAATTCAAGGGATTAGTAAAGCCACTTCATTAAAGTGGATGTAGGCATTCAACATCGAACCACTACAAATCTATTTGTCATTGCTTTTTACTTGTTTTCTCTATTTAAATTTTGATTTCTTCATATTTCTCTACATAAAATCTATCGGGTGTTCGTGCCAACTTTTGGTGCAAACATTTTAGTGCTTTCAACAAGAGACGAATTCTCAGCTTGATTGGATCCCATCATCTACTTATGGATTTCCATATTCGTGAAATAGATCCAGATTTCAACCGATAAGTTCCCGTTTCTACTCTGATTTGAAGGAGATCTAAAAGGAAGCTATAAACCATAACCAGGTAAAAGTCTAATACTTCCCGTGCTGTTGAAGGCAATGAAGATACCAACGTTCAACATGTTGATTAGAGCGTACAACCAACTACTGCAAAACCCCAAAATCCAGTTGACTGCGTCGCCAAAGCAGACTTTGAAGTCTTAATTAAGGAACTGATGGATAGCCGTCAGCAGCTCAACCAGCAAATCCAGGCTAACATTGGCATGATGAATCAGTTAAAAATCAATGTGGAAAGACAAGGAGGGAGCCTACTCCATATTCAGGATCGGAAAACTCCTCCTCATTTGGCGACTATCATAGAAATAGACATCGAAAATGGATGCATATGCAATTGGAACATCGGGATGGGATCAGGCCATTAGCTATGGTCGATCGGCACTGATTGGTACCGAACCCGACAAGGGGATCGGTGTTGAGCCCTCAAATCAAGGGGACGATCGGCATGTAGGTGGAGGAGCTTAATCTGGAGGTGTCGTAATGGATCAAGGTGTTGAAGCTCAAGCGAATGTGGTTGAACCGTAGCTGAAAGACGACGATAGAAATGTTGCTCAAGAAATGGATCAAGAGTAAGAAGAGCCAAGGCAACATGGCGCTGTCCTGAGACATATATCGGGTCGTTGACGTGAGGTGGAACACCACTATCGCTTGGCACCAACTTTCCAACACTAGACTTAATAGCTATGATAAGGCATCCAGTGAAAGTAAGTTAAGGCTTGGCCAACGATAATTGGGGACTCTCCAGAAGTCATACTCCGATCATTGATAATATTCTACATGTAGAATATTCGTGAAGGTTTCATATGCCTACGATGCCTGCCTATGCGGGAAAAATTGACCTCAGGTAGCATCTCTTGAAGTACAAATGGCACATGGACTCTGCCCCGAGCCACTGATGTTGTCAAGTATTGGTGTTTTTCTATTTTTCTAAAAGACGTTAATACTATGTGGTTCAACTGGCTACCACCATGGTCAATCTCTTCATTTGATGAGTTAGGAAAGAAGTTCCTAAAGTACTTTCGCATGCACACGACTCTCCCTAAGGATGTAGTGTCACTCTATAACTTGGTCCAGGCACCGGGGGAGTCATTGAAAGATTTTTTGGAAAGGTTTAGTACAGCTGTTACAGAATTCAGTAATCTAAATGATGATGCAATAATATGGTATTAAGTAGAGGAGTCGACCCTGATTTAGATTTTAGTGATTATTTAGCGGGAAAGCCTCCTTCTACATCGGGCCATTTCTTTGGAAAAGCGGCTTAGTTTCTAAGAATGAGGAGGCAAAGCAAACTAAGAAAAGAGATGTTATAGGCCCAAGCGCCGAGGAAGTACAAAGTACCATGGCAATGAGTCGTCCGGTGACAGTTCAGAGAAAGTTCAAATCAATGTTCAGAACAAACCAAAGGAGCAGAAGAAAGGCGGTGATAGAAACTATGACCGAAGATGGGATGCCGGAAGAGGAAAGTCGAGGATCCCATCGTTTGATACATATGAATACGTTGCTAGAGAATGTTTATCTATCGACTTATAACACTATGCAATACAGAAAACCTCCACCGAAGGAACCGACAGAGAAATAGAAATAGTTCGAAAAGTATTGTAGATTTCATGAAAGTTATGCACATACCACGGATGAGTTTTGCCATCCCCGTGGTGTTATTGAGAAGTTGATTCGTGATAGAAAGTTGCAGCAATTTGTTAAAGCCCCATAGGATGGTGAGTAGAGGACATTGACCCCAATCGAGGACAAGCTTCGTCTAGTGCTGAGGAACCTCGCGGGACAGTAGGGAGATTAGTTATTAATACCATTGTTGGAGGACCACATCCGCCCAACAATAGCTGGAATGAAATGGAGTGTTACGTGAATCTAAGATACGTTGACATTGAATGTTGCTAGAATATAAAGGTCGGTGCTCCAGCAAAGCAGTGGTGAATTATGATAGATGATATCGTATTTTGGAGTAAAGATGTGGACAAGGTGGAGGCCCTTATGATCGACCCAATGGTGATCTCGGCCATGATCTGCCCTACCTTGGTGAGAAATATTCTAATTGATTGCGGTAGTTTTGTGAATATTACTTTTAAGAAGGCATACGACCAGTTGTTAATTAAAGCCAAAGATCTAAAATCGTGCAAAGCTCGTATTCACGGCTTTAATGGTAATACAACTTAAGTGGTTGGCTATGTCGAGCTACCATGAAGTTAGGAGATGGAAACCGAAGGAGAGTGCTGGTGTTGCCGTTTGTTGTGATGGATATGAACTCTCCATACAACGCCTTTTTGGGCCGACCGACCCTTGTTGAATTCAGGGAAGTTATCGCCCATTGGTGTTTGACACTCAAATTCCCAATAGAGAATGGCATGGGAATTATTCATGAAGATCAAGTGACTGGTCGAGCCTGTTATGTGGCTGGGTTGAGAGATGATCAACGGAAAGAAAACGGAAAGGAGTGGAGAACCCTCTTTACATCAAAACCAACGAAGCTTAGTAATCGGTTTTCAAGCCTTTGCTTAGGCACCATAGTCGGTTCTATAAAGATATAGATCGGAGAGATGAAGAAGAAGAGCCCAAAGAAATCAAGGCTGCACCCGTTGAGCTGGAAATCGATATCACGGCGGCTGTGATGACCCATTATGGGTCTTAATGTTCGAATCATAGCTCAGTGCAACGATGATGAAGGAATTAGTTGGTTTTCAGTGAGAAAATCTTGATGTGTTTGCTTGGACCCATTCTTACATGTACGAAATCTCTCTCACTATCGTTAGCCATGCATTGAATATTAAAGCGAGGCATGTCCCGGTTAAACAAAAGCAAGGTGGGACTGGAGAGACCTGTTGCACTTAAAGAGGAGGTGGATAAACTCAAAAACAATGGGTTTACCCACTACGTCATTTACCCAAAATGGTTATCCAATCTAGTTCTTCTAATAAAAGCTAATGGAAAGGGGAAGGCGTGCATCGACTACTCAAAACTGAATAAGGCATGCCCGAAAGATAGCTTTCCACTTTTGAGAATCGACTAGCTGATAGATTCAACTGTTGGACATGAACTGCTTTCATTCATGGACACGTACTCAGATTATAATCAGATAATGATGCACGTCCCTGACCATGAAGAGACCAACTTCATTACAAACCTGGGATTATACTGCTACATTGTGATGCCTTTTGGTCTAAAGAATGCTGGTACTACTTACCAGAGACTGGTCAATCGGATGTTCAAAGACCGGACCAGAGATCAATGGAAGTATACGTGAATGATATGCTTATGAAGTCATAGCAATCAAATGACCACATCGATGACTTGGCAGAGATGTCTTAGTATTCTCCATAAATATGGAATGAAACTTAACACCTTGAAATGCTACTTCGGCATTGCATCAGGGAATTTTTGGGTTTCATCGTCAACTCTCATGGAATTGAAGCCAATCTTGAGAAGATTCAAGCGATCAAAGATATTCTAGTACCAAAGACAATTAAACAGGTACGGAGCCTACATGGGAAGGTCTCCGCCCTAAACCGGTTCATCTCCTGAGCCACCGACTAGTGCATTCCTTTCTTTGATTTGATCAGAAGAGGAAAGATGTAACATCCCCCATTTGAAGGCCCAAAATTAACTACTACGGATGTTGTAGTCATCCATAATTATTAATTCCCAATGACCAAATGCCATAATGTTAGATACATTGATATAACGGAAACACATGGATATGAAAAAAATTAAAATCATAAAACAAATTTCTCATTCCACTTAAAATCGAGTTTCAAATTCATTACATAATCCCCATTCGTAAACTACATCATATAAATATAATTATATAAAATAAGCTAAGAGCGACATATCAAGATGCCACATTAGTTCATTGGAGTCTAAATATAAGCAACTAAACAAATTTTCTATTACATCAAAATACAGTGAAATCAAATAGAAATATCTTGTAGTAGCTAGCTTGCCTTTCGCACATCTCCAGAAGCTTATTTCTCTAAAGAAAACCTGAAAACCTTAACTCTCAAACTATTCAAAATCAATTAAGCATCTGAGAGCTTAAGAGGAAAACATAAACTTCGAGTCAGACAAAAAGTCTGGTATGAATAATAATTTACCATCTTGAACCATATAGATATCTAGTGAGATACATCGCTTAGCGGAATAGGTTTTCCCCTCACTAGTATCTCAACCCAATTTATAATAACCATATACTGTGCACCTAAATCTACAATGGTTAAGACATAACAGAATTAAGTGTATCTTGATGATATGCAAACATCAATATGCTCTGGATTCCCCATCCCTATTTACCTGACTATCTATCTCAAGTTATAGTTTCTAGGTTCACTATTAACCTATTAGTTTTCATGGCCTGACTAATAACATCTTCCAAGCTTATGGACTATCTGTCTGGTTTCATAGTTTTAATGGGATCACTAAGAACCTATTGATATCTACCAATAACATCATCTAATCATAGTTTACATGGGGTCACTATGCACATATTAGATCCTCTAATAACATCTCTCATGTTATAATTTTTATGGGATCACTATGAACATATTGATCTCTTTTAATAACTTATTCCGAACATAGTTTTCATTGGATCACTAAGAACCTATTAGCCCGTGCTATTAACAATCTCCATACATAGTTTTCATGGGCTCACTAGGAACCTGTCTAAACCAATAATCCTTTGATCAATCTTTGGACATCCTATCTTCTAGTCTATCTAACCTCATGGATGCAATTTTACTCACGTAGGAGTTAACTCAATGTATATTCACTACTGGTTCAACCTAACTGGTTATCCTGCCCTTACACCTCAAAATGCAGTTATGGGTTAATTTTGAAGTGAATATGTTTATAGACGAAGCATACAAGATATGTGATCAAAACATAATAATATAAACATCTATGATTCAATTCCTTGTAATCATTTTTCTAATGAAACATGGTTAATATCCTTAATCCACTATCCTTAACAAGGGAAGCTTCCTTTGAAATTTCAAAATTAAATGCCATTTCATAAACCTTTCTACATTGCCATATTTTACAAAAATGAGATTGGGTTCTTTAATTCAAAAGCTAAGGCTTTTGACTATATCCTTCGGATTATTGTGACATCATGAGTAACCCTCCTTCACTCTCCATTTTCAAAGGAATTACTTAAAAAACCTTAGACGTCCTCTTTCGAAAGCATTATTAAAAAACCTCAGACATTCTCTTTCAAAAGCATTACTTAAAAACATACCTTTCGAAAGACTTAAAACATACCTTTCGAAATATTTAAATCTTACCTTTCGAAATACTTAAAATATACCTTTTGAAATGCTTAAAATGCACCCTTCGAAAGACTTAAAGCACACCCTTCGAAAGCATCTAGTTCTAGTAAGAATTTATGGAAAAATAACTTAAAAAACCATTAAAAAATATTCCTTTCATTTATCATTTAGTATAACTATGGGTCAAAGAGAACAAAAATGAAAGTACACCTTACGAAAGCATTGATCTTAAGTAAAAAAAAATAGGGAAGAGGATAGTTTCGAAATCATCCTTTCGAAACAATTACCTCTGACTTTTGTTAAAAGCGACTAAAAATAACCATATCGAAAGCTTTGAGAAGGCGGCTTCAAATTTTACAAGGACGAAAGCTTCCATTTCGAACGCATTGATTTAAGATTATATAAAAGCCTTTAATTGATTCGAAAGGCATGAACACGACAGCTAGGTGTCGAATAGGTTCAAAAGCGGCTACCCTTTTGAAAGCTCCTTTTAAAAACAAACACAAGCAGCAACTCACTCGAAAGTTTCTTATAAAAACAAAGGCCAGTTGAATTGGTTCGAAAGCTAATAAAAAGATCTTCAACTCCTTCGGAAGCATGCATTCGACACAGTCCCTTGCACCTTTCTCCAATACACACGTACTAACTGCTTGATACCATATGCATTGGTTTTAAATGGGTTCAAAAGTTTCTAGGGCATGGTTTCGAAAGCAAGCAAATGGAAGTGGCAAAGTTGTAATTCGAACAAAACTGATTTTATGTCTTTCAATGTACTTTTACCTAACTTTCCTAATTTGTCAAAATATGATTGTTGCCAATTCTTTATCAAAATTCTTTTCAAAAAAAGCCTATCAAATTCATCACTTAACAATTGAAAATGTTTTAACAAATGAGCCCTTCTCCTTGACAAAACAATTAAAACATTTATGTCCCCTAAATTAAATAATTTAATTTCCATAGTAAATCACTTAGGAAAAAAATCCTCAAAAATCACAATAATTCACTTTCAATTTATTTTCTAACATATATAAATTTCAGACTCAGGAACGATATTTGATTGCCTTAAATAATTTAAACCCAAATTTATCTATTTCTTCCATTAAAAATTCATAATAAATTACCCATAGCTTGGAATATTATGAAAATTTAAATCCATCTCCAAAATAATGTTTTACATAACATATTTAAACATCATGGCATTCAAAAATCAATTTGCATGATTTTAACCTTACAATGGAATTATATTATCCCACAAAGTCATTGTTGAAATTATAATATTGCATATAATCAAAGCATGACATCATTCATTCTTCCAAACGGTTTTAAGCCTTAAAATCGAATTTAAATGTTCGAGAAGACATATATGAGAAGATTTAGATTATTATTCATCTTGTTTGGATATGGAGCTTGAGATTTTTTTTTCTTTACCTTAATCTTCCTAGCTTGAATCATAGCCTCTAACTGATTTTGAGCTCCTCTTTTCTTAGGGTCATGGCCGACCTTGTTTATTTTGTTTATGTTTTTGATTTATGAAAATGCGAATGAGAATGAGGGAAGGTTTTAGGGGTTATGGGGTTTGGCTATCCCTATATTGCCCTTGCCTTATTTTCTTAGGTATTTAACTTATAAATCATTCTTATTAATCCATTTAGTTAAGGAATGACCCTAATTAGTTCTCAAATCTCAATTCCCTTATCATTCCAGTCTCTACATTATTCTATTTAATTTATCTGATTAAATCTCTTAAATAATGTTATTTAAAATTAGAGGAGTTACAAAAGTGAAACTTCGAATGGACATAGGATTGTATTATGCATTTCAAGCTATGATGCACCACTTAGAGACACCCCCAACCTGTCCAAGCCACTAGACACGAAGACTTGTATATTTACTTGCCAGTGTCAGTGCATGTCATAAGTCTCGCACATTGTGCGAAGAGAATCGGATCCAAAGTCCAGTATACTATGTTAGTAAGTGGTTCACAGATGTTGAAAGATACTATCCGAACCTAGAAAAGCTTGCGTACTACCTGCTGATTGCATCAAGAAAGCTCTGCCCTTATTTATGGGCTTATCCCATTAATGTCTTCACCGACCAGTCGTTATGATTGGTCCCACAACATCCTGAGACGTCTGGAAGGTTACCTAAATGGAATATCGAATTGAGCCAGTTTGATATCACTTATCTCCCTCGAAAAGTCATCCAGGGATAAGCATTGATGAACTTCATAGCTGAATTCACTGCATAAGATGATTCTATGAAGAGCAGTGGAGATCTTACCATCCAATGGAAGATGTACACAAATGGAGCATCCAACGATCAATATTCTAACGCCGGAGTCATACTGGTAACTCCCGAGGAACGCTCGATCTGCTACGCCCTGAAACTTAACTTCCTTGCAACGAATAACGAAGATTGAATATGAAGCCTTTATCATTGGGATTAAACTTGCTAGAGAGCTGGGATTAAAGCATTGGAAATTCTCTATAATTCCTAGTTAGTGGTGTATCAAGTCAAAGGAGAATATCATTCCAACAGAGCGTGACTTTCTCCTTACCTCAACCGGGTCCAAGAGCTGCTAACCGATTTCAAGCATTACACTATTACACACATCCCCAGAGAACATAATGAGAAAGCTGACTCACTGGCTAAGATGGCTTGTTTTGGGGGTGCACAACAAATGGGCCTAGTTCCAGTTGAAATTCTCAACGCTCCGAGCATTGACCAGATGAGATTGATTGGGTCTTAGAGATGGAGCCTAAGAAGGAGTCATGGATGACTCTGATTAATTAAAGACTATTTGCAAAGGGGAATCCTTTTCGAATGGTGAAAAAAAATGACAAATCCATTGTAAAGCTTCACGATATATTCTTCAAGAAGGATTCATGTATAGGAAAGGTTTCTTCAACCCCCTTCTTTGGTTTATCACCAATGATGAAATCAAAACGAGCATTATAAGAAGTCCATGAAGGAGAATGTGGCGATCACACCGGGGGACAAACCCCAGTGCAAAAGATACTCCGCTATGGTATGTCTGGCCAACCATCAATCGAGATGCAGCTGATTATGCTAGAAGATGTGACAAGTGCCAGATGTTTACAAAGATTTTGAGAGAACTGCCGATGAAAATCACTTAGATGGTCAGTCCATGACTGTTTGCTACTTGAGGTATTGAAATAATCAGTCCCTTGTCGATTTCTAAAGGTGGTGCAAAGTACGCCATCGTAGCAGTTGATTATTTCCCTAAATGGGTTGAGGCTGAACCTTTGGCTACGATCACTACAAGGAAAGTAATTAATTTTTTTGTTTGAAACATCATCTATCATTTTAGCCTTCTCTAAACAATTATAACCGACAATTTGACCTAATTCGATAGTGCTGAATTCAAAGACTTCTATTGCCGACATCATGTCGAAAAAATATTTGCGGTAGTTGCTAACCCTCAAGCTAATGAACAAGTCGAAGCTATCGACAAAATCATAAAGTCCATTCCAAAGAAGTGTTTGGAAAAGGCTAGAGGTAAGTAGGTTGATGAACTCCCGTCAGCATTATGGGCATGCAGAACCACCCACAAGTCCCTGACTAACCATACTCTATTTCTCCTTACTTACAGCTCTGAAGCCGCTATCCCCATAGAACTTAAAGTCCCTTTTCATCGAGTGACTTACTATGACCCAAAAACTAACAGAATTCTCCTTTTTGGATCTCTAGATGTGGTTGATGAGAAGCATGAAGAAGCTGACTTAAGGGCAGCAACACATCGACATCGAGTCGCTTGGTACTACAATGTTAAAGTCTGACTTATGACCTTTGAAATTGATGATCTCGTCCTGAAATGAATCATTCCTAGCCCCATGAACATGGGTTCGAGATGGGAAGGACCATATGTTATCAATCAGAAGCTTGAAGATGGAACTTTCAAGCTAGTCGACTATCAATGGCATCACACTCCCTAGAGCATGAAATAGGGAGCATTTAAGACACTATTTCACTTAGTTTTGTTCCATTTAGTTGTATTTCATTCGGAATTTTTTTTGCAATTGAGTTCAAAGCTATGTAATAAGACATACTCTATAACTTTCCTTTCCAGTTTGCAATAAAATCTAAAGTTTGCTCCATATCTATAACTTGTTTGTGCATAATAATATTATAGTTGTGATATATAACCAACTTACATCCATATATGCCTAATATAAACCAATAAGTACCCAAAGTTTGGTACTAACCAAGTACTCGGGTCAATAATCACGTTAAGCAAAATGAACTTGACTCAACCGTTCATCCGTTAACTCTCGCCTGCAATCTTATGGCTTAAGTATAAAATAGAGAATGGGTGTGACTCAAACATTCATTAACTAACCCTCTCCCTATTCGATAGGAAGAATGTAAAGTAAAAGTGGTCGTGATACGACCAACCGATCTTCGAACTCTTCGACTTTTGCCCCAGACTTGGTTGTAAGGGAATTAATCAAAGGAAATGTGATTCGACCATTTCCTAAAACAATTTCAGTCCTCATAGTGTAGGCTAGATAATGAACATCAAACGAGTGTAATTGGACGTCCATCGACTAATTTTGACCTCTAGAGTGTCGGGTAAGAGCATAAACAAAACAAATTAGTGTGACTCGACAATTCATTCTCCAACTCTGGCCTGAACCCGACCGGAAGAGTATAAACTCATCATAGATAGTACCCGACCATCCACGAATGAACTTCGCCAACCCAAGACTGGGGGCAGGAGTATATTCACTTGACTGATAACTGCATAACACTGTACTTCGCACCTAGTGTTTGATATGACTTAAGGCCACGACCAAAAGGGGGCTTTGAGATGGATTTGTCGAATGGACATCCAAAGCAATGGACGACTAAAGACATTGCAACTTGAACAACCGAGCAATGAATTACAAGTACATTGAATGGATTCGAACACTTAAACAAGTTTCGTACAAAAGCTGCTTTTGACAAAAGAGTTTTTATTCACATGCTGAAACTTGGAAACTAAGTACAATTTTGTTTCAGAAACTAAAAGCCAAAAATAAGGTTCTTACACACATAATTGTGGCCAACAAAAAGAAACTAGCTATCTAGCTACGCACTACCCATGTCGATTCTACGCCTATTTCTCATCTTTTTTTGGTTTCTTTAGGGTGGGTTCACCATAGCTACCGCTTGTCCTCTCCTTTTTGATCCTCTTTTGCCCTTGCCACTCTTAAGAGAAATGCTTTCAGAAACAGAAGCAGTCTTACTTTAGGATACAGAAGGATCGACCTCCTTAGGAGTGACACTACTTGGTAGTATAACTTGGAGCAGAGTAATATCCACTTAAACACTCTCCTTCTTAGCTTGCAAATCCAGCTCCTCCTTTTCAACGCGCTCCTTCATGCTAAGTTTACTAGTGTGTTTGGAGGCATGAGCCAATACGATGTCTTCTGTTTCATCCTAGCCCTGTTTGTCATTGGTCATTTCTTCATTTAGGGCCCCTATGACTTCAACATCTAGGCTATAAGTCTTAACAGGTTGATCAGGAGGAGCCACCCTCATAGTAACAATCGCAATGGACCCCGTAGTCAGCATCTACGGTCCTAAGGAAACATCAACATTAGGAGCATGGATAGATGCAAATGGACCTACAATTTCATGAAAACCAATAGGTAAGCCCATAACTATCAAACGCGAGATGTAAACCTTCTCGAATGTCAAAGAAGTATGAGATATACCTTCGCCAGATTGGCCTTTGGTCATAGCTAGGGTGCCACTTTCCAAAATCGAAGACAGCCCAAAATATTTGTGCATCTTTTGCTCATTTAGATCGTAGCATCAACCTTTTCGACGCATGTGAAATTGAAGCACCAGTTTCTTGAGTAGTGGAAAGGTCTTAGGAACCAGATCCCGAGGCTTTACCGCCATCTTTTCCCTTTCTGGTGGTTCCTGGATCACCGAGTAAATTAAGCCAAGCAGCCCTGAGTTCATCGGGCTATTCATCATGCAAGATTTTATGCATGAGCTGTTCTTCATCCACTTTAGCACCACTGAGGGACTTCTTCTTTAGATCTACAATATGGTTCCAGACTTTGATTGGCGACTCGGGATACCCTCCTCCGAGGAAGCATAGGTTGCAATTCATAAGGACACATGCATTGTAATATATTAGCAACGTATCAAACAAATCCTTTATTTCTATCCGACCAGCTTCCCTAGCCTCTTCCTTGAGGGCCTCTGTCTGTGCAAGTTGTTTGTCAGCCATTATTTTAGTTTCACAAGCCTCGACGATCTCCTCACAGTGTCGTTGTGACTCCTCTTGAGCCTTAAGTTTTTCTTACTTTTCCTTCTCAAGCTCCTCCTCAAGCTATTTAGTACGAAGGGCCATGGCATCATTGTCTTTCCTGGCACATCCTTCTCCTTTAACAAGACGTCTTTCTCAAGGGCTAAAGTACCACTGTGACAAATGGTAGTGTCTAGTTCAACTTGGTGCATTTTTATTAAATGGTCGATGGTTCAGAAGACTCGTTGGCTTTTTACTAAGCATCGACCAACTTTGTACCCAACTGCTTGACCTCCTTGTCTAGATGCTTAGTGATCTCTTTGTTATGGATCGCCTTAAGGGTTAAAAAATCAATTCCGTGTTTCCTTTTCATTGACTTCTCAAAAATTCTCTTAGCTACACAGAGAGTTGTATTATGCTAGACATAGACATCATTAACGTAAGAGAGCAATGTGTCCTTTTCCACTGTTGGAATCGAACAAAAGTGGGAACAAATTTGAACTCATCAAAACATAACATGGGAAATGTGGCCTTGAGCTCGGCCATCTTCTCAGCAATAGTGGCATCAAGAGTAGTTAGGGTTGAGAGGGCCCATCTATCATGCTTGCGGGATGAAGTATCAAGACCTTCTATGCAGACTAGCGTTTCGAAGATCGGCGGATGCCAGAAGAACCCGAATGCTACCTTGCATAGTAGCCGAAGTGGGAGCATGAGGAAGTGACTTTCTACTACTATGGATAGTGTGGGGTTGACTGACACCATTATGGTGTGGAAGATTGAGATTTTGATATATGCTTGACGACAAATCCTTGGATTAGTGGCTTCGGTCTTGGTCTTCGCTTCCTTCATGACCTTCTCTATCTCGACAAGGGTCCGAGCCTCGACTAGACCCAAAATAAGACAGCTAGGAGTATGCTGATCTCTTCAAGCGATCGTAGTTGTGGGGGTATTCCATCAAGCTTGCAAACAAAATGAAAGCGTATAAGAATTGCTAGAGTTAAAAGGTGAATAAGTTTCATGCGGTGTAGTGCATGTAATGCCCCTGAACTTTAATTAACGTTATTTGGGATATTTAATTGGATAAACTAAATAGAATAACGTGAATAATTAGGGAGATGAGATTAATAACTCCAATGGCCATTTTTAATGGATGAACTAAAATAAGACTTAACTAAATTTAGAAGGAGAAATTTCCTAAGGAGTAAACTTGGAAATACGGCTAAATTTCTTAATATAAATCTCTTCCTCCACTTTAATAATATTTCGCTTTCTCATTCATAACTCCTGACCTATATTTCGGTCGACCATTAAAAGCTCCAAGAAGAGCAATAAATTAAAGATAAAGCCAAGGAATTAAAGCTAGGAAATTATCTCATTCTCCAGTTAACTAATCAAGGTGAATAATCATGTTTTAAAATTTTTATATGTTGAAGAGAACATATCTAGGATAAATTTCAAGGCTAATTATAATGTTTTTATTCGGTTTTGGATAAATTTCTTGTTTTGATCTTCATATGCTTTGAAATTTTTATACGTTGAAGAGAACATATTAAATGATTTTGTGGAATTTTTCCAAAATTTGTCATGATTTTTTAATAGTTATATAAAATTGTTTAAGGTATAGTGTTAACCATAAAATGCAAATGAAAATAAAGAAGGCACTTCAGAGACCCTCCGCATAGGCACATAGTATCAGGAGAAGTTACCTGCAGACAACGTTGAAAGGTTTGTATAAAACCAAAGAAAAATAAGCACATAATAACTTTAGGAAAAAGCTTTCATAGGTACAAAAAGGAAGATAGTCAAAAGGCCGCTTAACATAACACAAAGACCAAAGAAAAGAAGAGCGCCCCAAGTCTTCTAAATAAAAAGGAAGGAGTGCAGGAAACGAGTTCGCCGCAAATCAAAACCCTTCGGAGTAGACGAAGGGATTCATCATTCGTCATTCAAACAGATGTCTTCTAAGAAGGGGTACAGAGAATAGGGCTAGAATGGAAAAAACAATTGACAATCTTTTCGAAAACATAATAAGCCTTTCGAACCGGTTGAAGTACATTTCCAGTATCTTTCAATAGTATCGAAAGGTTCATACAAAGG
This sequence comes from Allium cepa, assembly GCA_030765085.1. NCBI lineage: Eukaryota > Viridiplantae > Streptophyta > Magnoliopsida > Asparagales > Amaryllidaceae > Allium > Allium cepa. The sequence goes on along the minus strand of CM060938.1, from coordinate 622,631,563 downwards.
TGGCATTCATAATTCAACAAAAGGCCCCTTATGACAGCATTCGGGAAAGGCACGACTCTCGGCAGTAATTACATGAGGGAGCAACCTTCCGACAAGATCGAAAGGTTCATAGTGTCTCATAAGAAATCAACCTTGCGGGTAGACGAAGAGCTCATAAATGCATTAGGAAACACAAGGCCTTCTATGACGTTTAGCGGCCAATGATGGTGCATGAAGAATAAACCTTCCATTAGAACCAAAAGGTTCACAATAGTATAGAAGAAGAACCTTTCATCTTGACGAGACCATAGGGCCGAAAGGGAGACCGCCCACATCTATAAATAAGAACCAAGAGTTTCGGTCTCAAGATCCAATCTTTTCCTCATTTCATCTACTCAACAACTTCTATTGCTTCAGTTCAACACATTTTAACCCTAATTTTGAAATGAAATTGGGGGCTATCTTCTTAAATTTTGTATCAGATTCCATTATGGAGAAATTAAGCGAATCATGGCTTGCGATCAACTTGGAATTTGGGGATAATCATGATCAGGCGTTAATTTTACATTAACGTCAGATCTTAGATGATTTATTTCTTATATTCTTTGTTTATTTCGAAAATATGCGATGAATAATATCAATTACATGAAGGGGGAATGAAATTTGTTAGGCCGTTCCAATGTAAGTTTCATGGCATATTGACTCAACTCTTGTTATTGTCTTAAGATGTTTGAATAATGCATTATTTTCGAAAGGTTTTCATAAGTGGAATGTCAACCTAAGAAGCTGAAAATATTAAAGGAATGGAAAATAAAGCAATCACATCATTTGATGCCCCTAAAGGGTTTTCTTAACCTTCTGAAGGGTATTAATGGTTTCTTAAACGTCCATCGGAAGGTTTAATATAACCATCAAGAGATGTGGATTACTTTCGGCTTCTAAAGGAGATATAATAAAATGATATGGATGAAGGTCATTCGATTTAAATAAGATGACCGAAGGGTTTAAATGGTTTCCTAAACCGGCCGGTCCATCGGAAGGTTTAATGAAACGATCGATCTGGTTAAATCGCAAGGTTTAAGATGTACTCGAACCCTTCGATGAGGGTTAAGCGACTGCTTGTAACTTCTAAAAACCTTTCGGATTACCGAAAGGTGTAGCTATACTATAGATCCCTTCCTGTCAAAATGCTTAAACCATACTTAAACCTTTCGATGAGGTCGAAAGTAAGATTATTCTTACCCTAAATCCTCATAAGAAATGTGCACTCACTTATAACCTTCCGGTATCAATCCCCTATTGTTAGGATTAGAATTGAGATCTCGAAACCTTCGACCTTAGTCGTTTCATTAAATAATGAAAAATCTACTCAACCGAAAGGTTGAATTCATATGAAACAGTCCTATGAAATGCATCGAGGATGTTAACGAGAAATCTTGTTAGCATTTTTGGCACTAGAAGGTGGGATCAAACCTCCGACCTCCTTTATTAATACGATTGATGGTGAAATTTGGTTCGTTGTAGGAGAAAATGAAATCAAGAAAACCTATTACCGTTATCAAAAGGAATGAGTATGATACTTCTTTAGAGGTTAACATATCACCCTCTTTCAACCCTGGGAATAGGGAATATGGGCAAACTTCTACCCTACCTTAAATAACTCCACCTCCAGCTCAGCTTCGATAGTCACCACAACCGGCTCCAACCTAAGATCTTTAGCCAGAAGAGCTTGTGGCTAAAATTGCATATCTAGAACGCCAGATGGCAGAAATGAAAGATTTTCTGAATGAAGTGTTATCTCACCGATCGCCAATGAAAGCTACCACGTTAGGGGAAGAAGTTGAGTCTCCAAGAAGAAATCTGAAAATCAAAGCAGATGCTACTAAAAGTAAAGCTCACATTTCTCCATCAAAATAGAAGGAGGGCCTTCACCGAAGGCAAATTATCATGGAAGAGTTCATGCGGAAGATAAAGATTGTACCGTGAGTTCAACTTCAGATGGTTAGGTAAACCTAATCAAAGAAACTACATGAACAATGAAGCCTATCTTAAGGACGTGGCGGAAAAGGCTGTGAAAGACCTGCTAAATGCAAGAGAATTGAAATGAAAGAGTGAGCAACAATGAAAGGGTTGCACCCTTCATCAATGAAATCATGTCAGCTCCAATACCATCTCATGTGAAGGTCCCCACCATGTAATATCATGGGATAACCAACCCGGATAACCATCTGATTGCTTTTGATAGTCAGATGGATTTATACAACGCTTCCAGCGCTGTGAGGTGTCGACTTTTTTCGGTCACATTACAAGGGGCCATAACTAAATGGTATCGGCAATATCATTAGACCACAATATATTCTTGGAAGCGGTTCTCATACGAGTTCTCTGCTCAATTCTGCATATGTAAAGATCCTTTTATTTATTATACCGTGCTCGGTAATATCAGGCAAAACCATGGAGAGTCCTTAAGGGATTATCTAAAGAGATTCAACACTGAAGCCTTGAAGGCCAAAGGCATGAATGTCAGAGATAAGCTCATAGCTGTCCATTCAGGACTCATAGTTAATTCTCCTTTCTGGAAGGAGCCGTTTATTCATGGATGTCGGGATCCAAGATTTCCATTTCCAAGTCGACAAGTTTATCCGAATGGACGAATTGTTTGGTCGCAAGAAGGACATCGGTAGATTTACCCCGGAGAGAATTCCCAAGAGAGCTAGGTGGGAAGACACCAATATTAACGCTGTGGCATTAAATCGACCAATCTCCTACACTTATGCAATGACCCATGACAAAGTTAGCTTCCCTACATCATTTGAGGCCAATATAATCCTAAGCAGAAAAAAGGAGACAAATACTGTGCCTACCACAAAGAAAATGGCCACAGAACCAACGAGTGTAAGGTTCTGGCTAGGATAATTCAAAAATTGATTCGAAAAGGGCAGTTGAAGGAATTCATGAAGAACCCACAGCAAACTCTCCCGAAAAACACTAACTAAAGGAAGCCTGTTGGTAATACCGTAAATATGATCGAGGAAGATGACCCACTAAGCTTAAGTCCATCGTAGAACAGGATTGATGTCATATATGGAGGGCCACATCCAACCAGTAGAAGTTAAAGTGCCCTAAGCAAATACATTCGAGAAGCTAAGAAGGTTGTATTCTCTATACATGAGGAACTGCCATTCAAAAGTCCAAAACATAACATCAATATGCATACACTAGTGATTAATCGACAAGGGCTAAGGAGGGGGATCCATCACCCCCACAATGATCCCTTAATGATCACAACCCAAATAGGATCCTTGGTGGTCACAAAAATCCTGGTTGTCACGGGGAGCGTTGTTAATGTGATATTCCGCCATGCGTTTGATCGGATAGGGATTTCCAAGGATAGACTTGAACCCAGCCCCGAGCTTATCTTTGGGTTCAATAATAAGCGGACAACTCCACTTGGGCAGGTGAAGCTTTTGTCCAACCGGGACTTCCCCTATGTTCCCGAGTCTTTGAAACGACCTTTGTGGTCATAGATCGGCCATCATTCTATAACGCCTTCTTTGGACGGCCGGCGTTGGACGAGGTGGATGCATTCATCTCGCCGAAATATCTAATGGTTAAATTTCTCACTAAAAGCGGATGGGGAACTATTCAAGGTGAACAATTTGCATCTTTAGAAATGTACTTTGCAACCCTAGAACAATACAACAGGGAGTTCACTTATTGCTTTGATTCTTCTACTACTTTGCAGCCTTCAGAAGATGGGTTTCTACATCCATCATTCGAAGCAAAGAAAAAATATGATAAAATTAATAAACGTATTGCTACAAGGTGTTTTACAGTTTACACAAAATGAAAGAGAGCATATTCCAACTCAATCAAAGAAAGCGAAAACGTTACAGAACTAGATTGTCGAGGAGAAGTGGAAAGAGTTAAGCCAGTCGAAGATACTGAAGAGGTTCTATAGATTCTACTGATTCTATTAAAATAATCAGAGTGGGAAAGGGTCTTAAGGAACACCTAAAGTCAAGATTGACAGAATTTTTAAAAGACAAAAAGGACGTTTTTGCTTGGACCCATTCTGACATGGTTGGAATTAGCCCCATGGTCATGAGCCATGCCATGAATATCAATCCAGACATTCCTCTGGTTCGACAAATGAAAAGGAAGTTTGATAAGGTTAAGACCGATGCCCCGAAGGAATAAGTCAAGAAATTAGAACAGAAAGGTTTATCCGGGAAGTCCGATACCCCAAATGGTTGGAAAATCCAGTTTTGGTAAAGAAATCTAATGGAGAGTGGAGTACTTGTATAGACTACACAAATTTGAATAAAGCTTGTCCAAAGGATTGTTGCCCATTGCCAAGGATAGATCAGTTGGTCGACTCGACCAGTGGACATAAGCTTCTCTCCCTAATGGATGCCTATTCTAGGTACAATCAAATTACTATGTTTAACCCCGACGAGGAACATACTAGCTTCATTACAAAAAAAGGAACCCATTGTTATAAGATAATGCCATTCAAGTTGAAGAATGTAGGAGCAACTTATCAACGGTTGGTTAATTGAATATTCAAAGAAAAAATTGGGACAATATGGAAGTTTATGTTGACAACATGTTAGTGAAATCTCAAGAGGCGAAAGATCATCTTAAAGATTTGAATGAAATGTTTAAAGTGCTCCACAAGTATAAAATAAAGCTCAATCCCCAATGCAACTTTGGAGTCCCTTCGAGAAAATTTCTTGGATATATTGTGAGTGCAGAAGGGATTGAGGCAAGCCCAGAACAGATCGAGGCCATTAAGGATATGGCAAAACCTAGGACAAATAAAGATGTTATGTGTTTGAATGGCAAAGTGGCAGCACTAAGCATGTTCATATCAAAAGCCACTGATAAGTGCTTATCGTTCTTTGAGGTGATCAAGAAGAGGAAGAATTTCGAATGGAATGAAGGTTGTAAAAAGGCATTTCAAGAGCTAAAGTTACATTTGGAAAAGCCACCTATCTTATCTAGCCTTGAAGAGGGAGAGGATCTATTCTTGTATATGGTAATTTCTGAACATGCGATGAGCTCGGTATTGATTATAAATGTAACAACCCTGTATTTTGTGATTATTTTAATTGTATATTTATATTATTTTAATTGAAATTCCTGATTTAAAAACTTTATTTTATTTATGGATAAAACTTTATTTTATTTATTAAAATGAATAATTTTGTTATTCTAAATATTAATTTTGATTTGTATGTGAATTATAATTTCAAACCTAAATAAATTGAATATTTTCCAAATATGTGGATTTTTGGTTAATCTGGTCAAACTTTGACTATTAAAATTAAAATTTAAATATTTGAAATTTTTAATTTTATCTTTTATTATGAAAATAAATAAAATTTCAAGAATACTGCTTTTCGTTTCGTTGAAATCCGATTTATATTGTGAAAGTTATGCTTTTTACAATATTGTGTGTAAATTGTTTTATTTAACAAAATTGATTATTTTAATTTATATCAATAAAAATTTTATTTGTCAAAACATGTTCTAATATGTGTAATATGTCATGTTATGTATTTATTTCATTTTAAAAATATTTTAAAGTGATGTTATAATTTTATCGAAGCTTATTGTATTTAATCTACAATTTTTCACCCTAGTTTCTATTATTGTGCTATTTTCATAATTATTTTCTATTTTTCCTTAAATTATATTTTAATTTTATTTTTAACTTTATTTGTTCAGATTTTTATTTGTATTTACTGAAATTTATTTTAGTTTATTTTGATTTAAAAGAAAATGGAAATGTAAAGAGACAAAGACCTTTCATTACTAGTGACTTTTCACTCACTTGTCTTTTCATTTTCTTTTTGGCTTTTCATTGGTTTAGCCGTCCATTTCTTTGCATAGCCATACATTTCTTCCATCATTCACATTATAAACTTCTCAACATCACAAAAAATGCACGGCTATCTTCATCTCTAAAAAAATGGTACTGATTTCTCTCTTCTTTTCATTTTACTTCTTATTTTTCACTGATTTTTGCCTCACTCTCTCTTGTGCTTTTCTAGGAACCTACCACCCACCATCACCCTCTCCACCATCTACATCAGCACCAACCCCCTCTCCTCTGACCACCACCTCTAGCCATGACCATTAGATGAAGCCACCACCTTAAATTTGCAAAGTAGTTCACCAAAACAATGCTAGCCTAGCCATAAACTCCACTATTTCCTTCATATCTTGACTTGGCCACACCCCTAGCTCCACCATCACCTACCTACACCACCTCTAGACATCACTTCAGATCTGACCATACCTGAAGTATGTAGGGCCGAGCCCAAAACTTGGCATAGCCGAGCCAAATGGTGCACCAAAACCATCCTATTTTGCCTTGACCCTTTTCTTTCTTCATATGTAACTTCTACCATCATCTCCACTTGTAGCCGCACCTATAGATGCCATAACCCGATCTTTAGCACCTTCATAGCTGAGCATATGAACCCTATGGTCATGCAATTGGAGTGATAAAAGCAAGGTCTAATCATTCTTGTCTTTGTTGCTTTGTATTTCCATTTATTTCAATGCTGTTTTAATTAAATATTCATGTATATAATGTCTGTTGTTTTGGTTGTTTACAAGATCATATCTTGGCTCTCTCCAATCATTTAAATCCATAGTCGTGCTATGTCGTGCCATATCGTGTTTTTCTGGAATTCATTCGTGAAGTTTGACTTGCTAACTCCAGCTTGAAAAGGTGAGTTTTTCTCACTCCGACATATTTACTTATGAAATCGTAAATTGATGATAAATGTTTAGTAATTAAAATATTATGCAAGTTAATGATGATTATATGTTATGTTATTCCATGTCATTACCATGTTAACTCTGATAATTATCACCTGACATCTGATATTTGACATTATATTGTGATATTGACATTGTTTATGTTGTATATGTATATGTTCACACTGCAAGTTCCCTGTTAGATTATAATCACTATAGGTTGAAATGATACATACCCGAATAGACATTAGAATAGGGAAAAATCGTTATGGGTTGAAATGATAGGCCTGAACGATTTTTATTTATTTTTATTTACTTGGGATTGTGGGTTTGAAATGATAGAATACGGGTTTTCTTTTTAAATTGCAGATTGAAATGATGTATATCCGTATCACTTGACCTAGGTTAGAAAATTATATACAGACCCCATGGTATATTTTTAAATGATTTTTATTAAAATATGTATTTTCTAAAAGTATGAATTTGATTTAAAAATATATATTTTATGGTTTTAAGAAAGTTAAATACTAAGTTTTGAATTTGTGAATTTAAGTATGTAAATTTGAAGTAAATATGATTTTTGACTTTAAATTTTATTTTAAAAATATAAGTAAATAATGGAAATTAAATTTAAAGTTTTGAAATGATATTTGAAGAAAAATTCTAAGTTTTGTTGAAATTTATAAGTTAAGAAACAGTGAAATTTTGATTTAACGAATGAAAGTGAGTTTTAATTGGATATTTAATTATAAAATTTTGTTATGATAAATCATATGTTAAGTTTATTTAAATGTGAAATTTTGAAGTCTAGAAATATGATATAAAAATTAAAAATAGAAATTTTTTGAAGTTTGATGTTTCTGAAGTTATAAATAAATCGGGAATTTTATTAATAGCATTTCTAAATGCTGTAGTTTAAGACAACACTTTAAAAATGCTGTTGTTTTGAACTTAACTATGTTGAAATAACTAAATATCCATTACGGCATTTTATAAATGCCGTTATTCCTGAACTAAACTATTTTGGAACTATAAGCTACGTTAGCATTTTTTTAATGCTGTCGTTGCTATAATTTGACAATGTTTTGAAATGTTATAGATTTTAACACTATTTGAGTTATATTTTTAAATGTTAAATGATTTAACTTTTGAAATTGATTATTTGTGAAATTTAAAGAGTTTTGAATGTAATTTAATATTTGAATTTGAATTTTTAAGGAATTTAAATTGAATTTGAATTTAAATAATAATTATCATTTTTATGTGTTAAATGTGATGAAATGTGTTAAATGAATTTTTGAATGGAATTTTTGACATGTGTTTTGGTAATGATATTTGAAATAATAAATGAATGACTTATTTGACATAAAAATGATATTTAGATTTAGATATTTGAATTTGAATTCAAATACTTATTTAATAATGGGGTTTTGAAAGATATGATATTTGATGATTGAAATGGTTTGGAAATGATTTGATCTTTTTTTGATAAAGAATATGAATTGGAATGATATGTACTTTTGATAAATGAATATTTGAAGTTTATATTGGTATGAAAGGATATTTAGTTTAATTGTAAATTGAGTTTATTTAAATAACATTGGATTTATGAAATGAATATTTCAAAACTAAGTAATAATGAAACTAGATTTGAGATATATGAAATTATAAATTTTAGTTTTGAAATGCGGGATACTAAAGCTTTGAAATATATGAAAAATTGAATAGTTTAATTTGTGGATCAAATCTATATTTGAAATTGATATGATTTGAAATGGTTGTTGGGAAATTTAATTGAAACTGATGGTTTGAATTGAATTAAGTTGGAAATTGGAAATTTGGGATTAATTGAATGAATTTTTAGAATGTAAAGAATTAAAGGAATGTTTCATGATTTCAAATGTATGATTTTGAAATTTTATGATTTTCAAAGTGCAATTTTTTCAAGTATTTTTGGTTTCGAAAGAGTTATACTTTGAGAGTGTTATGATTTTGAAATGAATATATGTTTGAAATGTTTTTGGTTTCGAAGTATAAACTATTTTGATTGAATAAATAGTTTTGAAATAAAAATGATTTTGGTTTCGAAGTATAAACTATTTTGATTGAATAAATAGTTTTGAAATAAAAATGGTTTTGGTTTCGAAGTATAAAATATTTTGAAAGGAATATAGTTTGAAATGAAATGATTTGATCCTTTTGGTTATAAACTATTTTGAAATGACCACGGCGTTATAATAACGTTTGGTTGTTAAAGAGACCGGGATCGGAAGTTGTCATACTCTTTGCCAAATCCGAAAACCACTTTAACAACCGTGTACGCGGTGGAGATTCCAGAATGAAGTAGGATGGTGGCGCGTTCTTGAGGTATATTATGTGGACCCAACTCCCTTGAGTTTGCATAAAGTGGCTAAAACAGGAGCGATCTCGGGCCAAAAGGGGTAGCTCCTCTGGTCGGACACACTTCTTCGATACTATACTCTCACTTGTGGTTGATTTGATGGCCATCCTCTGATTTTGATATGGGAGTGTGTTCCGAGGTAGGCGTATATGGCTGTTGCGTTACCACTAGCCCGTGTGAATAATTGGTATATCTACCCTGGCATTGCCTTGTGTGCCGTGTCACCTACCATACCGAGCCTTTACTACGAGTTTGTTTTTCTCCCGTTGCCCGTGTGGTATCCACTGATAGTTTCTCGATCTAGAGATATCATGATATTGGATGGATTACTGGGACTATTATGCGTGAAGGGTGATATGGGTAAGCACGGAACGCTATTTTAAAGTAAGTTTATTTTACTATAGACATTATTATAATAGCGTAATATTACTATGTAGTAAATAGTTTGACGGATCCTTAGAGGATGGGAGATCCCAAGCATCCTTTAAGTTACTGACGCATTTTGTTACTGTTCACTTGAGTTGATTTACAGTTCATAAGTATTTATGTCCTGACTCGAGTGTTTTGTGTTTTGCTTTACGCTCGAGTCAGATTGAGTGATTTAACATTCAAGACTCACCTTTAGAGTCGGAGCTTTTCTTGAAGATCCAGCCATATATTCTGCTTTCAGTATTTAGTGATTTCAGTGATCTATTCTGATTTGTACCTGATGTATCTTGTTACTCTTTTGTTGTATTTTGTTGAACTCTTATGTATCTTATTATTATATAGTAGCTTCATGAACTACTATCCCTTTTACTTCCGCTGCATTATTATTCACTCTGTGTCTGTGATCTGTGACTATTTATTTACTGCATATTCTGAGATTTGCCAAATTTTATTTACAACGCAGTATTTTGAGCAATTCAAGCCCAACATGTGTGTCTGCCATTGCACTTGGAGGGTGCAGCATGATAGGGGGTTATCGCTTCCTGGTTTGGTAGCGAACGGTTGACTCTTACTCCTATATGTCCCCGTGGGGGTTGGTGGTGCAGTCGAGAGGTTGGCTGTAAAGGCAGAACACAGGTACCAATGTAGCTATGGTGGGCATTACCCCACTGGCATGGCCCGTTACATTTGGTATCAGAGCTTTGGTAGCTCTAGGCAAAACTCGGCATATATAGTAACTGTATTTACAGAATCACTTACATTCGGGTTTGAATCTATTTCTTTTTGACTCGATTCCTTTGAATTTTGGAACGTTCCCTGCGGTTCCAAAATTCTTTCGTGTCCCTCACTATTTATCTTCTTTTGATTCTGGAGTATCCCGTAACTCCACTTCAAAAGATCTTTATAATGAGTCGGCGGTCTCGCCAATCTCAAATTTATTTGTAAAGGGGTGAAACTCCTTTACAACAGCATCGATTCACCAGAGATTTTATATCCTCGGTTTAGATGCTAGTATCTCTTATAATTTCAAAATCTATATCTTGAGATCGAATGTTGATTTACCCAAGAAATCCACATCGATCTTATTCTTTAAGTCACGATTGACCCGGTTAAGGTTGCCCGCGATTTATATAAGCTTATCCATGTCCCTATTCTGTTATTTTATCACCTCATCTTTGTTTCCAACTTATCTTCAAAACATTTTGAAATGTACTTGTAAATCTGTATTTAATGTTTGTTTTATATTGTGGTGTTTGAGTTGTTGATGTTGATTTGGGTTTCTGATCGATTCGTCTGATCAACACTATCGACAAGATTTCCAAAACACTTGAAAAGAGCAAACTGACACAATATGTTTTTCAAATTTAGTAATGAAATAAATTTTGTGTCACGGTCCAAATTTCAGCGTTCGAAAATCGACATCCGTACTCCACTTGTACCAGAATGCCGTAGATTCAAACGTTGGAATTCGAGTCATGCCGGAGCTTATAACACATTAGGTACAACACAGCGAAAGAAATGAATAACATTTATCAATATACAACATTGATACAATATCCAGATACAATATGATACAACAGAATGATACAATGAATATCAATATACATCAGAGATATGATACAAGACAATAGCATCGAAAAGAAAAGATAACACCAGCAGCGGAACAATATCTCCAGTATAGTCTTCAAAAGAGAACTCCAGTATCGGTAATCTCCATCTCCAAGGCACCAATCCAGAAATAGTTCGAACTCCCAAATCAAGATAAAGGGAAGCAACTCGACCCAAATGCGATTGCCAAATCTTAAAGCTGAAAGCTATCGAATCTATACCTGCTATAGATTATCTGAAAACCCCAACTCTAGACTGCCCGTGTAGGAAAATTGTGGGCACCCAGAGTTTAGGAAAGAAACAATAAACCCCAGGTCAGTCGTAGGACTGGTATGAGAAAACAAAAATAGTTTATCTTTAAAACGAACCACCAAAAGAATCTAAAAACAAGTACGCAATGCTTTTTAGAAAATGAAACTACCATAAGGCCTCCCGCCACACACACAATGCAAACGCAGAATTGGAGGAGATTTCTCCTTATGATAGTCAAATATGCTCGATACGAGGAAAATTTCTTTGATATTTTTGCTAGTGCATAGTGTAGAAAAACCATTTCGAAAGTATAATATAAATCCTAGCCAGCATAGACATTCCGAACTATGCCTACTATAGCTACCATCTACACAGTGGTGACCACCATAAGTAAATGGCAGGTTCTACAACCAAAACCGTACAAGGCGCGTATTGAAGAATGGATTTCCAACAAATGGTCAGGCTAAGGAACTTCCTACTGCCATATGGGTACATCTCTGGCGGGACGTCCCGAGAACCTAACCGGATCTCTGCTAACACAAGACCAGTTACCTTTGTAACTAGGTAACTACTACTCATGCGTGCCATCCCCCGGTCCTTTGGGACCTTTATCCGAGGTACCTTTAATCCAACAGCCACGAAGCAATCACAAAGTAATAGATCCGCAGTATCCACATGAGTGAAATATCTGGGCTCCATACCATGATACCACCCTTTTCTAGAAGGGAATGACAAACCCTAAAGTGCGCGACCCTCATAACCTTGCCGCATCTTTCCAATTTCGACCATTTTCGGGGTGTGAGGTCCTGATGCAGTCTCGTCCATGAAGCTATGCTTTATACGAAAACCATGCTTTTATCAACAAATGATACACAACAACACTTAGCATGCCACACTACCAAATTGGGAGTATATCACTGATAAATATCAACTACATAACCTCTGAGATTGTACGTCTCAGAGAAGGGTGTTAAGCTAAGAGAATGAATTCTCTTCCACCAAGCAGAAATGTATTTGATAGAGATTAGTTTAATATCTCAAAGTGTAGTGTCGGACATACAACCATATAAGTCTGTCCCGAGTTCGAATAGAACCGAAGGCACTTCCGAAGAAGCCCTTGCAAATCCGGGTATCCACAATCCCGATCGGACTTCCCGTCACTTAGGGAGAACTCTATACCTGAGCAACTCAGTGCAGAGTCAATCGACAGGTAATCCTATCGTTCTCGAAGACACCCAGTCTTCAACACCAGTCTTCAAATTGAATCCCATAACGTCGTATCACTATTCGGAATGGGTTATATGACACAATGTCCTCTCCCGGATAAACCGAATAATGAGCGCAATATTTAAAAACATATGGATATTGGGATTTTAGTTAAGTCACAACTTATAAATCCAAAGCATTTCTTTCAAATGGTTAAACAAATTACCATTTCTAATCTTTTAAACAAAAAGATTTATTTCACAAAGTTCACCTAGTTTCACAAAGATCTATTTATAGATTCCAAAACAATTTCCATTTCAATTTGGATTAACTCAAATAAATATTTAAATTGAAGATTTAACTTATAGCTTTCAAAACATGTTTTCAAAAATTATTCATAACTTGGAAAACTATTTCCATTTTAGACTTGAAATCCTTTTAACACAAATTGGAAGTTCATTTCTTATGCGAAAGCCTTTATTATTTGAAAACACATAGGTTTCGTTTTGGGAAAAACCGATTATATTCACATAAGTTAAATCCATTCAAGTATAAGCTTGGTTTAAATTCAAATTTCCAAAACAATACTTTCTAATTAATTAAAACCCATATAAACACATTTCTAAGTTGAATAACCTTTTTAAACAATAATTTCCAAATCATACAATTTAATTACAAATATTGAATTCAAATTTAAATCAAATTATTTAAATTTCAAAACTCAATCAAGTTATTTAAAACAACTTTTATTTTTGAAATTCATTTTCAAAAGCTTTCAATTCTAATTCCAAACTATTTTGGATTCAAAAATTCAATCTTTAAAACTATTTCCAAATCTGCGACTTAACCCATTTCCACGTGCAATCCATATTTGTGTGTGTATAAGTGTGGTCCAGGGGTTTTACATAATAAAAGTGTAACATCATCAATCATCACAGATTCCAATACAGCAATATATTTGGTAAGCGGTATAAACTATAAGCTTATATATGATAAGCGGTACAAACTATAACGCTTATCTTTTATTCACAGATCACAGATATGTATCACAGATAATAAATTACATTAATCACAGCTCAAATCAAGGCAGAGCATCACAATTAGGGATATCAAACAATTCAATCATCCAATAGAATCGAAATATCCATAAGTAAGGTCAATTAATCATCTGATTAACTTAAATTAGATTAGTCACTAACCCTGGTTAATTAATATTAATTAATTACAAACCATCTTAATTAATTAACCTTTAATCATTTATTAATTAACCTTTAATTATTAATAATTTAACCTTAATTAATAAATCCATTTATCTTTAATTATTAAATAATTAACCTTTAATTATTTGATTATTTAATTATCCTTTAATTAATTATTCTTAATTAGTTACATTAATTAATTAATCCTTAATTAATCATAATAAGTGATCATCCCTAATCATTGGGTAAATTGTCCCTTAATCATTAACCAATTATCCTTAATTATTTTTATCAGGTAATTCCTTAAGTAATTAACTACCCTTAATTACTTATAATTAATTAAGTTTAAAAATTTAACCTTTATATAAATTTATTATTATTAACAAATAAATTCATTTATATTCTCAAGCCACTTAATAAAACATTTAATCTTCATAATTAACCTTTTAACCATGCTATTTAAATTTTATTCAAAATAATATTAAAAAATGGAAGTATTCATATATTAAACACTTAAAAACTTGATTTATGGAAATAATTCATTTTAAAATCCTTAGCTAATTTCAAACTAAAGATACAATACTTATCATTTTAAAAGAAAATTTGTTTAAGAAGATAATTCAAAACTTAATAAATTTGAAACTTAAAACTTGATTTGTTTAAAGATTTTGAACCTGCTACTACTTTAACCCGAGGCATCTCGTGTCCCCCTCGAAGTAAAATACTATTTTTCTCGAGCCTTTCCCAAGTAAACCCAAAACCACACTGTTTTCATCGTGAAAACATAAAACTGCTGCCCAAACGAAACAACACGACAGAGAACTTGGGTCTGAATCGCAAATCCCTGAGCACGTCTTCGAGTTCAAACCCCAATCTTCTCATACTACAACAAAACCAGATATCCAATGATACTTGTGCACATGCACCATCACCAGAGTCCTTTCCGACCAACGTCGTGACTACCCACGTGTCACTCTCGACCTCGATGACGAACTCCATTACTTGACTCCGACGATTTCATTGGAAATCGAAATTTGTGCTATACGATAATATAATGGAACCACCTTTCGACAGAAAATCCCTTCGCCACGCCGCCCAAGATCACCAGAGACCACGCGAGCTTGACTAAAGCTCGACCACTTACCCACGAACCTTCTCCCCCACATGCGATCGGCTACAACCTACTGTCGACGACGAGATTTCCTCGTTAAACCTTGCTAACAAAACTGGTCTAAAACCCTAGAATCACGCCGTCCAGTCACCATAGCTATCTAAAATTTCAACGAGTATTTTTCCTTTGATCCCACCTCCACGAACTACCTATGACATCCAACATGACCCATCCATCATCGCAGTTCGCCGAAATTCCTCGAATAAACCAAAATCAATCATCACGAGATTTTTCATCATTCACAATGTTAAAAATTAGGATTTCCACGTCTAAATTCATTTTTTTGCAACACTAACCAATTTGTATAATTAAAACACACAATTTTAAACATCGAATTTCCCATTCATTTTGATTTTATACTGAGATTTATCATTTTATAAGCCAATGCTTAACGAACACATTTGAATTTATTTTAAAATGTGATGTTGTATTTATGTAAACATTTTTCATCTAGCAAGCGAAGTTTAAAATGATTCGGTTTGGGGTGACTTAAAGTTTCTGACAGGTTTAAAACCTGGAATGAATATACAGAGGCAAAGTTTGCCTATTTTCAGACATGCATCACATATATGTAAGCAGATTTATATTTCGACATATCAAATATCAGGGAAGACAAATCAATTCAAGCATGCATCAAGACACATAGCAGGTTCAAGGCTAATTTGCTCACCGGGGTATTTGCAATAGAGAAGAACAGAGAGGAAGCAAAGCCTACATTTTTTTCTTTAATTTCTTTTAATGCTTAGATCTGCAAAGGTTTACTAATACAAAACTTTGTTTAATTTCCTGTTGTATTTGTTTTTTCATTCCATTAATAACAACAATTCTTACTTACTTACCGTCAGAATTCTTTTCATACTACAGAGAGAAGATCTGCAGTTGAAACCAGAAGTTGACTTAAGCCTTTAAACTTGCTTTATTTTCCTGCAACTTAGATTGATAAATAAAGTTGTTTAAATTCTTTGTTTCATTACTGATTACTAACATCAAATTCAAATTTTTTAAAGAAAGAAATTTACTTGCCTTCATTCCTTTTTTTTTTCCAGAGAAACTTGTTTCTTCCAGGTTTTGATTTCCAGATTTAATTTTTTCTTCTTTACTTTGGCTCGAACTTTGAAACTTTTAAATCTGAAGCTTTGTTTTACTTTTGAATCTGTTGCTTGTTCCTCCTAGGTTTCTACCCCTTTTCCTTTGTTTTGAATTTATGTTTTCAGGTTGCTTTGAATTCCTTTGCTGATTATTTTTTCTTTCTACTTTATCTTTTTCTTGGATGTTGAGATTTGAGATACACAATCTCTTGTTACTGTAGTTTCAGATTTTACTGAGATACTTAATAATTTCATATGGGGAACTGAAAAGTTTCTATAATTTTAAATTTCATTTTTTTATTCAAATAAATGTAATGAATGCCATTTGTAAAGAAAAATTGATTATGGAATCTTAACACTTGTAAATCTTATACTTACATATGTATGTTTATTCTTTATAGTGTTACAAAGACAAAAGAATTTTAAATTTTTTTTGTATCATATTCATTTTATAAATAAACATACCCCTTATTTTAATTATTTATATTTTGTGTTTCAAACCTTATTTTACTTCAATTTGTAAAACATGCTACATACATTTCTTACTTACATTTTCCTTTTATATTTATATTTACTCAAACAAAATTTTATCCAAATTAATTTTCATATTGCAACCTTTAATTTTGTTCAACATATTTATTTAAAACTTATATTTACACAATTTGCATTCATACATTTTTTTTGTACAATTTTTTTTTTAAAAAAGGAAAGAATGATTTAAAAATTTTGGTTACATATTAACAATCAATCATATTTATTCATATATGAAAATTTAACTAAAAAATAACATATGGAAAATGAGTACACTAATTTTTCTTTTTAATACAACTTCCAGATTTTAATATAATTAAAAATTTAGAAAACAACTATCATTATCATTTTATTAATCTCAAGCTTTTAATTTCTATATTTATTTTTAATACATTTTATTTTTACCTAAATCCAATATTTATTTGTAAGCTACTTATACTTAAATTTCAAATTAAATTTATTATTCTAGAAATCTCTAATTAATTCACAATTTATTTTCAAAAATTAATTTAATTGCCAAATTAAACTTGGTGAATTTTCAGGAATGTTACAGACCCCCCTTAAAAAATTTCGTCCCCGAAATTTGCAAAGGAGACGAGAAAGAATGGATGATAGATAAAGAAACGATTGATCAGATCAGATCGACATATTTATTCTGCATTCGGTTTACCAAATCAGAATATCAACAAATATGAGAATCAAACTCATACAATATTACACAAGATATTTTGGTCCACCGGTCTACGAATATGCGAGGGCATTGATTAGTTCGAAGGGATAACTAATCATTCGAAGAATATATCGGATCCCAGAGAATAGATAACGAATTTAATCTTCCATAATTCTCAAACACTAGATATGGATTCCAAATTCGGGTCGGAATATCCCAAAGCATATATAACTTGTCCCTCTTCGGACTTTGATATACACAAGAAATTACAATATAATTTCGACTTTGGTTTTAATTGTTATCGTTTTATTGATACAACTCAAATTTAGCCTTGTATTGGTTAACCAATTTACTTAATTTAAAATTTTCCAATTTATTTAAAATTTTCAATTTCAAATTTCATTAGAGTTCAAAATGAAAAGCTGATAAGAAACCGATGAAGATACTAAGTAAGGATTTTTCTACAACGATTCGTACGGTCACCGTCACACCAAAACTTCTTTCTGGAGCCGCTGCGAAGAAATCAAAAGAATTTGAATCGAATCAAACGAGATTGATAGAGATAGTTGTTTCCACCGTTGCAAGGTATTGACCATTTGTACTGGTATTTCCCTGTTCCCTATCTCGTTCACTTCTTGCACTCATACTTACTATCAGTGGGTAGTAAGAGATTTTATTGAGGCGTTCGAACGGATATCTTAGGGATATACTCATTCTAGGGTATAATTCACCCTATCTCTAATGAGTTACTTAATGTGTTATACTCCTGAGCTAAATTTTTAACCCTCAGCTCTGATACCAAAATGTCACGGTCCAACTTTCAGCATTCGAAAATCGACATCCGTACTCCACTTGTACCAGAATGCCGTAGATTCAAACGTTGAAATTCGAGTCGTGCCGGAGCTTATAATACATTAAGTACAACACAACGGAAGAAATGAATAATATATATCAATATACAACATTGATACAATATCCAGATACAATATGATACAACAGAATGATACAATGAATATCAATATATATCAGAGATATGATACAAGACAATAGCAGCGGAAAGAAAAGATAACACCAGCAGCGGAACAATATCTTCGGTATAGTTTTCAAAAGAGAACTCCAGTATCGGTAATCTCCATCTCCAAGGCACCAATCTAGAAATAGATCGAACTCCCAAATCAAGATAAAGGTAAGAAACTCGACCCAAATGCGATTGCCAAATCTTAAAGCTGAAAGCTATCGAATCTACACCTACTATAGATTATCTGAAAACCCCAACTCTAGACTGCCCGTGTGGGAAAATTGTGGGCACCAAGAGTTTAGGAAAGGAGCAATAAACTCCAGGTTAGTCGTGGGACTGGTATGAGCAAACAAAAATAGTTTATCTCTAAAACGAACCACCAAAAGAATCTAAAAACAAGTCCAAAATGCTTTTTAGAAAATGAAACTACCATAAGGTCTCTCACCACATACACAATGCAAACGTAGAATTGGAGGAGATTTCTCCTTATGATAGTCAAATATGCTTGATACGAGGAAAATTTCTTTGATATTATTGCTAGTGCATAGTATAGAAAAACCATTATGAAAGTATAATATAAATCTTAGCCAGCATAGACATTCCAAACTATGCCTACTATAGCTACCATCTAAACAATAGTTACTACCATAAGTAAATAGCAGGTTCTACAACTAAAACCGTACAAGGCGCGTATTGAAGAATGGATTTCCAACAAATGGTCAGGCTAAGGAACTTCCTACTGCCATATGGGTACATCTCTGGCGGGACGTCCTGAGAACCTAACCGAATCTCTGCCAACACAAGACCGGGTTATCTTTATAACTAGGTAACTACTACTCATGCGTGCCATCCCCCGGTCCTTTGGGACCTTTATCCGAGGTACCTTTAATCCAACAACCACGAAGCAATCACAAAGTAATAGATCCGCAGTATCCACATGAGTGAAATATCTAGGCTCCATACCATGATACCACCCTTTTCCAGAAGGGAATGACAAACCCTAAAGGGCGCTGTAACATCCCGCCTTTTCGCACGCTTTAAATTGACACACGTGCCAACTCAAACCATGCGGAAGGGAGAATTGTTATGGGGTAAACAAGAAAAAGCAGAGAAAGAAAAACAACAAAATAGAATCTTGCAGCAGAACGATAAAATATAATAATCGAATATACAGTTCATGAAGCTGTTTTACAAAACATTTGATTATATTTATACATTACATATCAGAGTACACATACCAAAGAATAATAATTAATGCAGCGCAAAACAATGTATAGTGGAACACTATAATATATAATAATAATAAAATGAAATCGATGTCTTCGTCCTCCAGAAATAAAGTCTTAGATCCTGAAACGCTCGGACTGACCCGAGTGAATTGAAAAGACAAAACACTCGAGTCAGAACTAAAAATCTTATGTAAGTTAAATTAACTGAAATAAATATGAGTATGACGGCGTCAGAGATGTTTACGGGATTTGACATCTCCTATCCAGGGTCTAACGTGAGTGCAGTAACTCAAGAGATGCTCGAGATTCACATCTCCTAAGGATCCGTTAAACTATTTACTATGTAGTAATATTTCGCTATTACAATAGTGTCTATAGTAAAATAAACATACTTTAAATAGCGTTAAGGAGTGACCCAATATTCCCCTTAACACGTAATAGTCCCAGTAGTCCATCCAATATCATAGTCCCTTCTGATCGGGAAGCCACCAGAGGATACCACACGGGCTATGGGAGAAAACCAAACTCGTACAAGGCGCGATAGGGTAGGTGACACGGCACAACTAGGCAATGCCAGTGTAGATATACCAATTACGCATCCGGGCTGGTGGTAACGCGTAGTCGCAGCTACCGCCCACCTCGAGCCACACCCTCAAATAAAAAAAGTCAAAAGTGGCAACCGAATCAATCCAAAAGTCAAAGTATAATATCGAAGGGATGTGTCCGATCAAAAGTGCTACCTCATTGGCCGGAGAATCGTTCCTGTTTTAGCCACCTTATGCCAACTCACGAGAGTTGGGTCTACGTATTTACCTCAAAGGAAACGCCGCCACCATCCTACTTCATTCTGGAATCTCCACTGCGTACATGGTTGTTAAAGTGGTTTTCGGAGTTGGCAGAGAGTATGACAACTTCCGATCCCGGTCTCTTTAACAACCAATCGTTATTCTAACACCGCGGTCTTTTCAAAATAGTTTATACTTTAAAAACCAGAATATAATATCCATTTCAAAACCATATGAATAAGATATCATTTCTATATTTTAAAACCCAAATCAATATGATATCATTTTTATTTTAAATATATCTTTTTCAAAAATCATAGTACTTTCAAATATATATACCTTAAACCCATAGCTTCGAAACAAAATTTTCAATACTTAAATGGTTTAATAATAAATTACTTTATAAAGTAAATTAGCTTTTTAAATTTCTCAAATCAATTCCAAATAAAGATTTGAATTCCCAAATAAACCATTTAAATTTCCATATATTTCAAAGTTTTAAATATTCCACCATTTCAAAACTAAAATTTTAATTCATATATATATGCCAAATTCACTTTATTATTATTATTTAGTTTTGAAATACTACTTAGAAAATCCAATATCTTTTAAATAAAACTTTCAAATTCAATAATTGAATATTCCTCAATTTATTTAGACTATATATATTCACTTAAATCATCTTAAACCTAAATTTAGTTATAACACCATATTCTTTTTAAAACTAAATTTCAATAAGATCTTAATAAAATAAAATCTCAAATCAATTTCAAAACTATCTTCTCAACTTTGATTTATAAAAATCAATATAAACTCTATATTAGAATAAAATTTAAGTAAATACTTATCCATAATATATTTTAATAAAATCAACTTTATTATTAACTTACTACATACTTTAAACAATTTTATACATAGCTTAAAACCAAGAATTTAACTATATATAAAATAACCTTTATCAAATATCCGAAATCAATATCTCATAAAACCATATATATATTTCTTTACAAAACTATAGAAAATCATTTCAAAATATTATTATATATATACACCACGGTGTCTGTATAAAATTCTCTATCCTAAGGTCAAGTGATACGGATATTTATCATTTCAATCCGCAATTTAAAAATAAAAATGCGGTTGTATATCATTCTAAACCGCAATCCCAAATGAAATGAAAAATGCAAAATAACTTGCAGTTTATAACAATATAAAATACAACATCCATTCATCCAACATCAACCATCAACCATTTATCACAATCATTATCCAATTCAAATAATAACGTCAATATAGAACGGATAATAAACAGGTAATTACTGGCAGTTTATATTCAAAATAAATAAATAACTGTTTAACTGACGGTTTATATGCAATGAATAATTAATTAACAAGTTAACTGGCGGTTTAAATGCAATGAATAAATTAAATAGTAATTTAATTTAAATAAATGAAATTAACTGAGATGATGATTAAAAATATCGAAACAGCCATAAATAAATTTTAAATCACATCATATATCAATTAAACAAACATAAGAAATTTTATAAGTTGTGAGTGGGTTAAAACACTCACCTTTTGAATTTAAATTGAATTCAAATCCAATTTAAACCCAAAAATTCAACAGTCTCAGAATCCGTCCAAACTAACGTCAAAGTGTCTGGAATTTCAATACGAACCTAGCAGAGAAAACCGCGTGTGAATTGGATCACGTATGTGAAAATTATACGAGTTAAACCGTTTAAAACAAAATTTGATTAAAATAAAACTCACCCAAAACAACCAATGCCACGTCACATAACAATTATTGCACACATCCCCTTCCAGTCAACAACGTACACGAAGCCACCCTAGAAGAAAAAAAGACGCACGAAACCCCACTATTTCAAACAACAGAATGCTCCGCCACCACCCATCTACACCACCGCCCCCTCCGTCCAGCCGCGCGACCGTCCCCCTACGCTCGCGACGCCCATACGCGATCACCCTTGCCTCCACAACACTCAGATCGAGGCCGAATAATCATAGCCATCGCAAAATAAAATAAAACCCTAATTGAATTTTCATGTCGATCCAACCGTCGATTGGCGAAATAAACCACATAGATCGACTCCCCTCTGTCCCCTATGCAAAACCCAGAAAGGATATCCCGATCCATCGACGTTGATTACGACCCCATTGAACGGCCGAGAATTTAATTTTTTTTTTGATCAAACGATAATCTGAATCGAAAAACGAACACCACCAGTGAATTACGCTAGTCGAGAGCTTCAATATATTTTTTTCAAATTTTTCTAAGGGGTTTGAATTTTTTTGCTTTGGATTTGATTTGCAATTGGATCTGGAAATATAGAATTTTGTCTGCCATTGGAAAGGAGGAGTTGAGAAGAAGATGTGCACACAGACAAATGGGAGTGAGGGAAATTAGGGTATATAACAACGTATTTATAGATAGATTTGAAATAGAATGGATCAGATAAAAAAAGATGTACGCGTTAACAACGAAATGGCCCAAAAACCCCGTTCTGACTCCGGAACGAAATTGGGTCAACCCATATATCGAAATAGGTGTTTTTAAATATTTTAAATGCGATGGAACAAGTTTCATGTCCAAATTCTATCGTATGAAGAAGTTATGCTAAAATCAATATTTTTCAAATTGATTTCAATTAATTTCAATTTCAATTATTTCATGGCGTTTCGAGTCCGTACGATCGAACGACAAGCCCGATCACTAAGAAACTTGAAATCCTACAATAATTCACTATTACGGATCCGATGAAACTGGTTTCGTCGAAATCCGAGTCAGTGGCCAAAATGGCTATTTTTTTAGTTAATTAAATAAATTAAAAAATAATAAATTAAATCCAATTTTTAATTTCACTTCTAAAATTGACAATCTTTATCACCTTTATTTTTCTTAATCAATTGCACAAATTTACCGAAATTTAAATGTCAGATTTGAGTTGATTAATCCATAAATTCCAGTGTTAACCTAAATTTTAATATTTGATTTCAAATTCATTAAATTCAACATTATAATTTAAATTACCAATAAATCTATTAAATTCACTTCCATCCTATTATCCAATTCATTATTATCAAACGGATAAAATTATCATTGAATTCAAAATCTATTATACTAATATCTTCACATCCCATCTAGTTTCAATTAACGTAATATTAAATATTGAATTTCATTTATTTGCAATAAATTCAATTATTGAATTTTTCACTTCAATCAAATTAATAAATCTTGCTTCCAAATCTTTAAATCGACAAATTTTCATAAAATAAATAGGCTTAGCATAAATTACATCTTATAAAATTAACCATCTTCAATGACAAATCAAATCTACCATAACTGCATAATTTAAGTCAATTAATTGTAATTGATTCCACATTAAATGTTATTAATTTTAAATTGAAACCTCAATAAATTTGTTTATTGATTTAAAAATCTAGCTATTCAATAAATTGACATTTTATGGGTATAAATAACATTGAATTGTAATACATTTCATTAATGCATTTATTAAAATTATTTCCAATTAACGTACTACCTAATTTCCTTAAATTACAAATTTGATTTCCAAATTTTGTGCAACATACTAAAGAAATAAATCATATATTAATTGATTCATTTTAATCTAAATCTTTTTATTAAGTTCAATACTACTATATAAACTTAGTTACCTTGTTTTTTCGATTCATTACTTTAATATACCCATTCTAACAACTCCTAACCATTGTATTACAATTCACACGAATGTAACATTTATTTACATTTATTACAATTTATCTCCAATTCCAATCATCCATCTAAATGAATAGGTAACCTACAATAACATTATCATCACTCTTTAGTCACATAAGTAAGCCTCTATTACTTACAAATCCATGTTGGCATTTATTTCCATACTTCATTCACTTATATTCTACCCTTTTACTTTACATTTTACTTCTTACAACCTTTTTCTTTTATTCATTGGTTCAAAGTTTATTTTAATTATTCCTTTATTACTTACAAATCATATTTCATTCATTAGTGCCATCATTTATCAATTATTACATAATTTCATTTATTAATATTCATGCTATTCATGTTTAATTCAATTCCTTTGCACATTAATTCACTTACTAAAATTTACAATCATTTATTTAAATTACTTACCTTCTTATTATATTAAATTAGTAGCATTTCAATTATACTTAAGTTTATATTTCCAACCCATTACTAAAATATCTTACATAATATTGAATTCATTCAACTACCTTTGACTATAACATTTCATTAGTTAATTCAATATTCCCGTTTGTTTCCTATATTAAACTTATAACCAAGTATGACAATTTTCATAATTTCAATTAATTGTAATTACATTTTGAATTTGTAAATCTTAATTTCAATTGCTACATTTAAATTTCTAACATTTGCTTCATTATAACTTCTAAATTTTTTATTTCTTCCTAAATTTAATTAAAAAATTTAAATTAAACTAACAAATTTATTAATCAAAATTTACGGGTCGTTACACTCTCCCTCACTCAAAACTTTTCGTCCCCGAAAAGGAAAAAGAAGGGAAAAGAAAGAATTAAGGAAATAATATATCCTATTTAAAATATTAAATCTATAAAAATTAATTTACAAAATCAATTAATTTAAACAAAATATATCAATTTATAACTCTTAAATCATTTTATATTCAAGTAAATAAAGTTTGGAAAAACTTTTCAAAATTTTCTAAGTCCAAAATTTACGGAAAATTTCGGCAGAGTCTCCTTTGCACGGGGAGGCTCGGGAGAAAAATATAATATCAAATATAACAATATATAACATATATTTCAAAATAATATATATCCCAACACGGGAAAACAATAATGATGCTATAAACAGTAATCCGAAAACGTACCTATTTGTCGGGCAATTTACGCTAAATTACGAAACCAAAAGAAGTAGCAATTGCTTCCATAACCTGTATTTCACTTATTTAATCTAAAAGAGTTAACAATTATATAAAATGAAATATTTAAGGTTATTTCAACTACAAACAAACAATTCAACCATCACTTGCAACAAGCATACAACCATCACATAAAATCAACACGCATCAATCATTCATTCATATCAAACAAAACAAATGGTTGTTCGGCTCAAAAGTTTAAATTGGACGGCAAGAAAAATAAACTACTAAGCGTACCCTTCACTCAACAGTCTTAGGTGACACTAAATAGATT
The DNA here is from genome assembly GCA_030765085.1 of Allium cepa. Taxonomy (NCBI): domain Eukaryota; kingdom Viridiplantae; phylum Streptophyta; class Magnoliopsida; order Asparagales; family Amaryllidaceae; genus Allium; species Allium cepa. Next base: position 622,605,985 of record CM060938.1, on the reverse strand, counting down.
ATTCATACCTTCCAAACAGATTTAAAGTATCCTTTCCCAAACTACCATAAACCAAACAAACAACAATCTCAAACAATAGATTAAGTTTATTCTTATTAATTCCATTCATACTTTTGTTGTTTGATTTATTTTTCATTCATATAATGGTTTATCTATAAATATCTTCAACTGTTTACTTAAGTTCATTATCATTCATTTATACTACTTCATTTCATTTATTTACTTCCATTTATTACTAAATTCCATTTACAATACTTACTTTTCTATTTCAATTTGTAGTCTTTTCAATTAAACTTAAGTTTTATAACAACCGTGACACCAAATTTCTATTTATTAAAGAATTTCATTAATTACTTCATTACCTAAAGTTTATTACTTGTATAATATCTATTACATTTTCTTATTAACATTTCAACTTTTTATATCTGGTAAGTTATATATGCTTTTTAAGAATGTAATTGAAACTTATACAAGTTTTACTCATTTCTTTTAATTAATTAAATGTTCAATAATTTAATCTTTTGTTTTATATATTACAATTTCAAACTTCTTTTAATCTCATTTATAATCAGGCATTTAATCTCTTATTTTATTTAAAGGTTCCAATTATTAGTTAACTTCCATTTCGCTACCCTAATTAAAACTATTAATTAGCGAAAACTTAAGAATTAAATACCGGGTTTAATTTCAAATCATTTTAAAATAATAGATAAAAATATACTTACAAATTCATATATCCAATTATATTTAAAATAATTAAAATTTATATTTATCTATCGAAATAAATCTGCAGTAAAACTACTATAGTGGCCTTCCTACTTTGAAACTCAAAAATGAATGTCGATGATGCGTGCACTCATCACCGAAATTATTTTCCAACGACAGGGAGGGGAGTACAAAATTTATTTCTTTTCAAAGTTTCTTTTAAAACAATTCTTTGAAATTATATTGAAATATTTATATCAGAAAATACTTCTAATAAAATTATTATTATATTTCAAAATTATTCAAAAGAAATTTCAAAACCCCGGGACTTAAGTTCCAAATTTCCAATTTTCATTTATTTTATTTTCAATCTTATTTCAACTATTATTTAAAATTTCATTATCTAACAACCAATATATTGCAACCAAATATACATATATCATTTAAAAAATTTATTTTATATATAGAAAATATTATAGGAAAAATTATTTCATTCACCTATATTAAAAACAAATATTGTGTCGGTCTGTCCTATTAAGTGTTTAGAAATCCTTATTGACGTCATAGCGTCCCATGCATCAACCAGAATTTATAAATACAAAACGGAGCAAGTTAACACAATATAAAACCCTTTTATAACACTAATAAGTACGCTTACTCATATATACGCTCAATGACTCCCATAGGGTATTATTACCCTATTAATAAAGAGTCAAACCACACAAAGCTAAGGTTTATCACTAAACCAAAGCTCTAATACCAAATGTAACATCCCACCTTTTCGCACACTTTAAATCAACACACGTGCCAATTCAAACCATACGGAAGGGCTTATTGTTATGGGGTAAACAAGAAAAAGCAGAGAAAGAAAGACAACAAAATAGAATCTTGCAGCGGAATGATAAAATATAATAATCAAATATACAGTTCATGAAGCTGTTTTACAAAACATTTGATTATATTTATACATTACATATCAGAGTACACATACCAGAGAATAATAATTAAAGCAGCGGAAAACAATGTATAGTGGAACACTATAATATATAATAATAATAAAATGAAATCTTCGTCTTCTTCCTCCAGAAATAAAGTCTTCGATCCTGAAACGCTCGGACTGACCCGAGCAAATTGAAAATACAAAACACTCGAGTCAGAACTAAAAATATTATGTAAGTTAAATTAACTGAAATAAATATGAGTGTGACGGCGTCAGAGATGTTTACGGTATTTGACATCTCCTATCCAGGGTCTAACGTGAGTGCAGTAACTCAAGAGTTGCTCGGGATTCACATCTCCTAAGGATCCGTTAAACTATTTATATGTAGTAATATTTCACTATTACAATAGTGTCTATAGTAAAATAAACATACTTTAAATAACTTTAAGGAGTGACCCAATATTCCCCTTAACACGTAATAGTCCCAGTAGTCCATCCAATATCACAGTCCCTCCTGATCGGGAAGCCACCAGAGGATACCACACGGGCTATGGGAGCAAACCAAACTCGTACATGGCGCGATAGGGTAGGTGACGCGGCACAACTAGGCAATGCCAGGGTAGATATACCAATTACGCATCCGGGCTGGTGGTAACGCGTAGCCGTAGCTATCGCCCACCTTGAGCCACACCCCCAAATAAAAAAATCAAAAGTGGCCACCGAATCAATCCAAAAGTCAAAGTATAATATCGAAGGGATGTGTCCGATCAAAGGTGCTACCTCATTGGCCGGAGAATCGCTCCTGTTTTAGCCACCTTATGCCAACTCACGGGAGTTGGGTCCACGTATTTACCTCAAAGGAAACGCTGCCACCATCCTACTTCATTCTGGAATCTCCACCGCGTACACGGTTGTTAAATTGGTTTTCGGGGTTGGCAGACAGTATGACAACTTCCGATCCCGGTCTCTTTAACAACCAATCGTTATTCTAACACCACGGTCTTTTCAAAATAGTTTATACTTTAAAAACCAGAATATAATATCCATTTCAAAACCATACAAATACGATATCATTTCTATATTTTAAAACCAAAATCAATATGATATCAGTTTTATTTTAAATATATCTTTCTCAAAAATCATAGTACTTTCAAATATATATACCTTAAACCCATAGCTTCGAAACAAAATTTTCAATACTTAAATGGTTTAATAATAAATTACTTTATAAAGTAAATTAGCTTTTTAAATTTCTCAAATCAATTCCAAATATAGATTTGAATTCCCAAATAAACCATTTAAATTTCATATATTTCAAAGTTTTAAATATTTCACCATTTCAAAACTAAATTTTTAATTCATATATATATGCCAAATTCACTTTACTACTATTTAGTTTTGAAATACTACTTAATAAATCCAATATCTTTTAAATAAAACTTTCAAATTCAATAATTGAATATTCCTCAATTTATTTAGACTAGATATATTCACTTAAATCATCTTAAACCCGAATTTAGTTATAATACCATACTCTTTTTAAAACTAAATTTCAATAAGATCTTAATTAAATAAAATCTCAAATCAATTTCAAAACTATCTTCTCAACTTTGATTTATAAAAATCAATATAAACTCTATATTAGAATAAAATTTAAGTAAATACTTATCAATAATATATTTTAATAAAATCAACTTTATTATTAACTTGCTACATACTTTAAACAATTTTATACATAGCTTAAAACCAAGAGTTTAACTATATATAAAATAACCTTTATCAAATATCCGAAATCAATATCTCATAAAACCATACTTTGATTTATAAAAATCAATATAAACTCTATATTAGAATAAAATTTAAGTAAATACCTATCCATAATATATTTTAATAAAATCAACTTTATTATTAACTTGCTACATACTTTAAACAATTTTATACATAGCTTAAAACCAAGAATTTAACTATATATAAAATAACCTTTATCAAATATCCGAAATCAATATCTCATAAAACCATATATATATATTTCTTTACAAAACTATAGAAAATCATTTCAAAATATTATTATATATATACACCACGGTGTCTGTATAAAATTCTGTATCCTAAGGTCAAGTGATACGGATATTTATCATTTCAATCCGCAATTTAAAAATAAAAGTGCGGTTGTATATCATTCCAAACCGCAATCCCAAATGAAATGAAAAATGCATAATAACTTGCAGTTTATAATAATATAAAATACAACATCCATTCATCCAATATCAACCATCAACCATTTATCACAATCATTATCCAATTCAAATAATAACATCAATATAGAATGGATAATAAACAGGTAATTACTGGCAGTTTATATTCAAAATAAATAAATAAATGTTTAACTGACAGTTTATATGCAATGAATAATTAATTAACAAGTTAACTGGCGGTTTAAATGCAATGAATAAATTAAATAGTAATTTAATTTAAATAAATGAAATTAACTGAGATGATGATTAAAAATATCCAAACTGCCATAAATAAATTTTAAATCACATCATATATCAATTAAACAAACATAAGAAATTTTAGAAGTTGTGAGTGGGTTAAAACACTCACCTTTTGAATTTAAATTGAATTCAAATCCAATTTAAACCCAAAAATTCAACAGTCTCAGAATCCGTCCAAACTAGCGTCAAAGTGTGTGGAATTTCAATACGAACCTAGCAGAGAAAACCGCGTGTGAATTGGATCACGTATGTGAAAATTATACGAGTTAAACCGTTTGAAACAAAATTTGATTAAAATAAAACTCACCCAAAACAACCAATGCCACGTCACATAACAGTTATTGCACGCATCCCCTTCCAGTCAACAACGTACACGAAGCCACCCTAGAAAAAAAAAGACGCACGAAACCCCACTATTTCAAACAACAGAATGCTCCGCCACCACCCATCTACACCACCGCCCCCTCCGTCCAGCCGCGCGACCGTCCCCCTACGCTCGCGACGCCCATACGCGATCACCCTTGCCTCCACAACACTCAGATCGAGGCCGAATAATCATAGCCATCGCAAAATAAAATAAAACCCTAATTGAATTTTCATGTCGATCCAACCGTCGATTGGCGAAATAAACCACATAGATCGACTCCCCTCAGTCCCCTATGCAAAACCCAGAAAGGGTATCCCAATCCATCGATGTTGATTGCGACCCCATTGAACGGCCGAGAATTTAATTTTTTTTTTGATCAAACGATAATCTGAATCGAAAAACGAACACCACCAGTGAATTACGCTAGTCGAGAGCTTCAATATATTTTTTTCAAATTTTTCTAAGGGGTTTGAATTTTTTTGCTTTGGATTTGATTTGCAATTGGATCTGGAAATATAGAATTTTGTCTGCCATTGGAAAGGAGGAGTTAAGAAGAAGATGTGCACACAGACAAATGGGAGTGAGGGAAATTAGGGTATATAACAACGTATTTATAGATAGATTTGAAATAGAATGGATCAGATAAAAAAAGATGTACGCGTTAACAATGAAATGGCCCAAAAACCCCGTTCTGACTCCGGAACGAAATTGGGTCAACCCATATATTGAAATAGGTGTTTTCAAATATTTTAAATGCGATGGAACAAGTTTCATGTCCAAATTCTATCGTATGAAGAAGTTATGCTAAAATCAATATTTTTCAAATTGATTTCAATTAATTTCAATTTCAATTATTTCATGGCGTTTCGAGTCCGTACGATCGAACGACAAGCCCGATCACTAAGAAACTTGAAATCCTACAATAATTCACCATTACGGATCCGATGAAACTGGTTTCGTCGAAATCCGAGTCAGTGGCCAAAATGGCTATTTTTTTAGTTAATTAAATAAATTAAAAAATAATAAATTAAATCCAATTTTTAATTTCACTTCTAAAATCGACAATCTTTATCACCTTTATTTTTCTTAATCAATTGCACAAATTTACCGAAATTTAAATGTCAGATTTGAGTTGATTAATCCATAAATTCCAGTGTTAACCTAAATTTTAATATTTGATTTCAAATTCATTAAATTCAACATTATAATTTAAATTACCAATAAATCTATTAAATTCACTTCCATCCTATTATCCAATTCATTATTATCAAACAGATAAAATTATCATTGAATTCAAAATCTATTATACTAATATCTTCACATCCCATCTAGTTTCAATTAACGTAATATTAAATATTGAATTTCATTTATTTGCAATAAATTCAATTATTGAATTTTTCACTTCAATCAAATTAATAAATCTTGCTTCCAAATCTTTAAATCAACAAATTTTCATAAAATAAATAGGCTTAGCATAAATTACATCTTATAAAATTAACCATCTTCAATGACAAATCAAATCTACCATAACTGCATAATTTAAGTCAATTAATTGTAATTGATTCCACATTAAATGTTATTAATTTTAAATTGAAACCTCAATAAATTTGTTTATTGATTTAAAAATCTAGCTATTCAATAAATAGATATTTTATGGGTATAAATAACATTGAATTGTAATACATTTCATTAATGCATTTATTAAAATTATTTCCAATTAACGTACTACCTAATTTCCTTAAATTACAAATTTGATTTCCAAATTTTGTGCAACATACTAAAGAAATAAATCATATATTAATTGATTCATTTTAATCTAAATCTTTTTATTAAGTTCAATACTACTATATAAACTTAGTTACCTTGTTTTTTCGATTCATTACTTTAATATACCCATTCTAACAACTCCTAACCATTGTATTACAATTCACACGAATGTAACATTTATTTACATTTATTACAATTTATCTCCAATTCCAATCATCCATCTAAATGAATAGGTAACCTACAATAACATTATCATCACTCTTTAGTCACATAAGTAAGCCTCTATTACTTACAAATCCATGTTGGCATTTATTTCCATACTTCATTCACTTATATTCTACCCTTTTACTTTACATTTTACTTCTTACAACCTTTTTCTTTTATTCATTGGTTCAAAGTTTATTTTAATTATTCCTTTATTACTTACAAATCATATTTCATTCATTAGTGCCATCATTTATCAATTATTACATAATTTCATTTATTAATATTCATGCTATTCATGTTTAATTCAATTCCTTTGCACATTAATTCACTTACTAAAATTTACAATCATTTATTTAAATTACTTACCTTCTTATTATATTAAATTAGTAGCATTTCAATTATACTTAAGTTTATATTTCCAACCCATTACTAAAATATCTTACATAATATTGAATTCATTCAACTACCTTTGACTATAACATTTCATTAGTTAATTCAATATTCCCGTTTGTTTCCTATATTAAACTTATAACCAAGTATGACAATTTTCATAATTTCAATTAATTGTAATTACATTTTGAATTTGTAAATCTTAATTTCAATTGCTACATTTAAATTTCTAACATTTGCTTCATTATAACTTCTAAATTTTTTATTTCTTCCTAAATTTAATTAAAAAATTTAAATTAAACTAACAAATTTATTAATCAAAATTTACGGGTCGTTACACTCTCCCTTACTCAAAACTTTTCGTCCCCGAAAAGGAAAAAGAAGGGAAAAGAAAGAATTAAGGAAATAATATATCCTATTTAAAATATTAAATCTATAAAAATTAATTTACAAAATCAATTTTTTTAAACAAAATATATCAATTTATAACTCTTAAATCATTTTATATTCAAGTAAATAAAGTTTGGAAAAACTTTTCAAAATTTTCTAAGTCCAAAATTTACGGAAAATTTCGGCAGAGTCTCCTTTGCACGGAGAGGCTCGGGAGAAAAATATAACATCAAATATAACAATATATAACATATATTTCAAAATAATATATATCCCAACACGGGAAAACAATAATGACGCTATAAACAGTAATCCGAAAACGTACCTATTTGTCGGGCAATTTACGCTTAATTACGAAACCAAAAGAAGTAGCAATTGCTTCCATAACCTGTATTTCACTTATTTAATCTAAAAGAGTTAACAATTATATAAAATGAAATATTTAAGGTTATTTCAACTACAAACAAACAATTCAACCATCACTTGCAACAAGCATACAACCATCACATAAAATCAACACGCATCAATCATTCATTCATATCAAACAAAACAAATGGTTGTTTGGCTCAAAACTTTAAATTGGACGGCAAGAAAAATAAACTACTAAGCATACCCTTCACTCAACAGTCTTAGGTGACACTAAATAGATTATTCATACCTTCCAAACAGATTTAAAGTATCCTTTCCCAAACTACCATAAACCAAACAAACAACAATCTCAAACAATAGATTAAGTTTATTCTTATTAATTCCATTCATACTTTTGTTGTTTGATTTATTTTTCATTCATATAATGGTTTATCTATAAATATCTTCAACTATTTACTTAAGTTCATTATCATTCATTTATACTACTTCATTTCATTTATTTACTTCCATTTATTACTAAATTCCATTTACAATACTTACTTTTCTATTTCAATTTGTAGTCTTTTCAATTAAACTTAAGTTTTATAACAACCGTGACACCAAATTTCTATTTATTAAAGAATTTCATTAATTACTTCATTACCTAAAGTTTATTACTTGTATAATATCTATTACATTTTCTTATTAACATTTCAACTTTTTATATCTGGTAAGTTATATATGCTTTTTAAGAATGTAATTGAAACTTATACAAGTTTTACTCATTTCTTTTAATTAATTAAATGTTCAATAATTTAATCTTTTGTTTTATATATTACAATTTCAAACTTCTTTTAATCTCATTTATAATCAGACATTTAATCTCTTATTTTATTTAAAGGTTCCAATTATTAGTTAACTTCCATTTCGCTACCCTAATTAAAACTATTAATTAGCGAAAACTTAAGAATTAAATACCGGGTTTAATTTCAAATCATTTTAAAATAATAGATAAAAATATACTTACAAATTCATATATCCAATTATATTTAAAATAATTAAAATTTATATTTATCTATCGAAATAAATCTGCAGTAAAACTACTATAGTGGCCTTCCTACTTTGAAACTCAAAAATGAATGTCGATGATGCGTGCACTCATCACCGAAATTATTTTCCAACGACAGGGAGGGGAGTACAAAATTTATTTCTTTTCAAAGTTTCTTTTAAAACAATTCTTTGAAATTATATTGAAATATTTATATCAGAAAATACTTCTAATAAAATTATTATTATATTTCAAAATTATTCAAAAGAAATTTCAAAACCCCGGGACTTAAGTTCCAAATTTCCAATTTTCATTTATTTTATTTTCAATCTTATTTCAACTATTATTTAAAATTTCATTATCTAACAACCAATATATTGCAACCAAATATACATATATCATTTAAAAAATTTATTTTATATATAGAAAATATTATAGGAAAAATTATTTCATTCACCTATATTAAAAACAAATATTGTGTCGGTCTGTCCTATTAAGTGTTTAGAAATCCCTATTGACGTCATAGCGTCCCATGCATCAACCAGAATTTATAAATACAAAACGGAGCAAGTTAACACAATATAAAACCCTTTTATAACACTAATAAGTACGCTTACTCATATATACGCTCAATGACTCCCATAGGGTATTATTACCCTATTAATAAAGAGTCAAACCACACAAAGCTAAGGTTTATCACTAAACCAAAGCTCTAATACCAAATGTAACATCCCACCTTTTCGCACACTTTAAATCAACACACGTGCCAATTCAAACCATACGGAAGGGCTTATTGTTATGGGGTAAACAAGAAAAAGCAGAGAAAGAAAGACAACAAAATAGAATCTTGCAGCGGAATGATAAAATATAATAATCAAATATACAGTTCATGAAGCTGTTTTACAAAACATTTGATTATATTTATACATTACATATCAGAGTACACATACCAGAGAATAATAATTAATGCAGCGGAAAACAATGTATAGTGGAACACTATAATATATAATAATAATAAAATGAAATCTTCGTCTTCTTCCTCCAGAAATAAAGTCTTCGATCCTGAAACGCTCGGACTGACCCGAGCAAATTGAAAATACAAAACACTCGAGTCAGAACTAAAAATATTATGTAAGTTAAATTAACTGAAATAAATATGAGTGTGACGGCGTCAGAGATGTTTAGGGTATTTGACATCTCCTATCCAGGGTCTAACGTGAGTGCAGTAACTCAAGAGTTGCTCGGGATTCACATCTCCTAAGGATCCGTTAAACTATTTATATGTAGTAATATTTCGCTATTACAATAGTGTCTATAGTAAAATAAACATACTTTAAATAACTTTAAGGAGTGACCCAATATTCCCCTTAACACGTAATAGTCCCAGTAGTCCATCCAATATCATAGTCCCTCCTGATCGGGAAGCCACCAGAGGATACCACACGGGCTATGGGAGCAAACCAAACTCGTACATGGCGCGATAGGGTAGGTGACGCGGCACAACTAGGCAATGCCAGGGTAGATATACCAATTACGCATCCGGGCTGTTGGTAACGCGTAGCCGTAGCTATCGCCCACCTCGAGCCACACCCCCAAATAAAAAAATCAAAAGTGGCCACCGAATCAATCCAAAAGTCAAAGTATAATATCGAAGGGATGTGTCCGATCAAAGGTGCTACCTCATTGGCCCGAGAATCGCTCCTGTTTTAGCCACCTTATGCCAACTCACGGGAGTTGGGTCCACGTATTTACCTCAAAGGAAACGCTGCCACCATCCTACTTCATTCTGGAATCTCCACCGCGTAAACGGTTGTTAAAGTGGTTTTCGGGGTTGGCAGACAGTATGACAACTTCCGATCCCGGTCTCTTTAACAACCAATCGTTATTCTAACACCACGGTCTTTTCAAAATAGTTTATACTTTAAAAACCAGAATATAATATCCATTTCAAAACCATATAAATACGATATCATTTCTATATTTTAAAACCCAAATCAATATGATATCAGTTTTATTTTAAATATATCTTTTTCAAAAATCATAGTACTTTCAAATATATATACCTTAAACCCATAGCTTCGAAACAAAATTTTCAATACTTAAATGGTTTAATAATAAATTACTTTATAAAGTAAATTAGATTTTTAAATTTCTCAAATCAATTCCAAATATAGATTTGAATTCCCAAATAAACCATTTAAATTTCATATATTTCAAAGTTTTAAATATTTCACCATTTCAAAACTAAATTTTTAATTCATATATATATGCCGAATTCACTTTACTACTATTTAGTTTTGAAATACTACTTAATAAATCCAATATCTTTTAAATAAAACTTTCAAATTCAATAATCGAATATTCCTCAATTTATTTAGACTAGATATATTCACTTAAATCATCTTAAACCCGAATTTAGTTATAATACCATATTCTTTTTAAAACTAAATTTCAATAAGATCTTAATTAAATAAAATCTCAAATCAATTTCAAAACTATCTTCTCAACTTTGATTTATAAAAATCAATATAAACTCTATATTAGAATAAAATTTAAGTAAATACTTATCAATAATATATTTTAATAAAATCAACTTTATTATTAACTTGCTACATACTTTAAACAATTTTATACATAGCTTAAAACCAAGAGTTTAACTATATATAAAATAACCTTTATCAAATATCCGAAATCAATATCTCATAAAAACATATATATATTTCTTTACAAAACTATACAAAATCATTTCAAAATATTATTATATATATACACCACGGTGTCTGTATAAAATTCTCTATCCTAAGGTCAAGTGATACGGATATTTATCATTTCAATCAGCAATTTAAAAATAAAAATGCGGTTGTATATCATTTCAAACCGCAATCCCAAATGAAATGAAAATGCATAATAACTTGTAGTTTATAACAATATAAAATACAACATCCATTCATCCAATATCAACCATCAACCATTTATCACAATCATCATCCAATTCAAACAATAGCATCAATATAGAACAAATAATAAACAGGTAATTAATGGCAGTTTATATTCAAAATAAATAAATAACTGTTTAACTGGCAGTTTATATGCAATGAATAATTAATTAACAATTTAACTGGCGGTTTAAATGCAATGAATAAATTAAATAGTAATTTAATTTAAATAAATGAAATTAAATGAGATGATGATTAAAAATATCCAAACAGCCATAAATAAATTTTAAATCACATCATATATCAATTTAACAAACATAAGAAATTTTAGAAGTTGTGAGTGGGTTAAAACACTCACATTTTGAATTTAAATTGAATTCAAATCCATTTTAAACCCAAAAATTCAACAGTCTCAGAATTTGTCCAAATCACATCATACCACGAACCTAGCGGAGAAAACCGCGTGTGAATTGGATCACGTATGTGAAAATTATTCGAGTTAAATAGTTTGAAACAAAATTTGATTAAAATAAAACTCACCCAAAACAACCAATGCCACGTCACATAACAGTTATTGCACGCATCCCCTTCCAGTCAACAACGTACACGAATCCACTATAGAAAAAACAAGATGCATGAAACCCCACTATTTCGAACAACAGAACGCTCCGCCACCACCCATCGGCACCACCGCCCCCTCCGTCCAGCCGCGCGACCGTCCCCCTACGCTCGCGACGCCCATACGCGATCACCCTTGCCTCCACAACACTCAGATCGAGGCCGAATAATCATAGCCACCGCAAAATAAAATAAAACCCAAATTGAATTTTCACATCGATCCAACCGTCGATTGGCGAAAGAAACCACATAGATCGACTCCCCTCAGTCCCCTATGCAAAACCCAGAAAGGGTATCCCGATCCATCGACGTTCATTACGACCCCATTGAATGGCCGAGATTTTTTTTTTTGATCAAACGATAATCTGAATCGAAAAACGAACACCACCAGTGAATTACGTAGTCGAGAGCTTCAACATATATTTTTTTCAAATTTTTCTAAGGGGTTTGAATTTTTTTGCTTTGGATTTGATTTGCAATTGGATCTGGAAATATAGAATTTTGTCTGCCATTGGAAAGGAGGAGTTGAGAAGAAGATGTGCACACAGACAAATGAGAATGAGGGAAATCAGGGTTTATAACAACGTATTTATAGATAGATTTGAAATAGAATGGATCAGATAAAAAAAGATGTACGCGTTAACGACGAAATGGCCCAAAAACCCCGTTCTAACACCGAAACGAAATTGGGTCAACCCATATATCAAAATAGGTGTTTTTAAATATTCTAAATGCGATGGAACAAGTTTCAAGTCCAAATTCTATCGTATGAAGAAGTTATGCTAAAATCAATATTTTTCAAATTGATTTAAATTAATTTCAATTTCAATTTTTCATGGCGTTTCGAGTCCGTACGATCAAACGACAAGCCCGATCGCTACGAAACTTAAAATCCTACAATAATTCACCTTTACGGATCCGATGAAATTAGTTTCGTCGAAATCCGAGTCAGTGGCCAAAATGGCTATTTTTTTAGTTAATTAAATAAATTAAAATTCAATAAATTAAATCCAATTTTTAATTTCACTTCTAAAATCGACAATCTTTATCACCTTTATTTTTATTAATCAATTACACAAATTTACCCAAATTTAAATGTCAGATTTTAGTTGATTAAACCATAAATTCCAATGTTAACCTAAATTTTAATATTTGATTTCAATTTCATTTAATTCAACTTTATAAATTAAATTACCAATAAATCTATTAAATTCACTTCCATCCTATTATCTAATTCATTATTATCAAACGGATAAAATTATCATTGAATTCAAAATCTATTGTACTAATATCTTCACATCCCATCTAGTTTCAATTAACGTACTATTAAATGTTGAATTTCATTTATTTGCAATAAATTCAATTATTGAATTTTTCACTTCAATCAAATTAATAAATCTTGCTTCCAAATCTTTAAATCAACAAATTTTCATAAAATAAATAGGCTTAGCATAAATTACATCTTATAAAATTAATCATCTTCAATGACAAATCAAATCTACCATAACTGCATAATTTAAGTCAATTAATTGTAATTGATTCCACTTTAAATGTTATTAATTTTAAATTGAAACCTCAATAAATTCGTTTATTGATTTAAAAATCTAGATATTCAATAAATAGACATTTTATGGGTATAAATAACATTGAATTATAATACATTTCATTAATGTAATTATTAAATTTGTTTCCAATTAACGTACTACCTGATTTCCTTAAATTGCAAATTTGATTTCCAAATTTTATGCAACATACTAAAGAAATAAAACATATAATAATTGATTCATTTTAATCCAAATCTTTTTATTAAGTTCAATACTACTATATAAACTTAGTTACCTTGTTTTTTCGATTCATTACTTTAATATACCCATTCTAACAACTCCTAACCGTTGTATTACAATTCACACAAATGTAACATTTATTTACATTTATTACAACTTATGTCCAATTCCAATCATCCATCTAAATGAATAGGTAACCTACAATAACATTAGCATTACTCTTTAGTCACATAAGTAAGCCTCTATTAATCCATGTTGGCATTTATTTCCATACTACAAATTTCATTCACTTATATTCTATCCTTTTACTTTACATTTTACTTCTTACAACCTTTTTCTTTTATTCATTGGTTCAAAGTTTATTTTAATTATTCCTTTATTACTTACAAATCTTATTTCATTCATTAATTCCATCATTTATCAATTATTACATAATTTCATTTATTAATATTCATGCTATTCGTGTTTAATTCAATTCCGTTGCACATTAATTCATTTACTAAAGTTTACAATCATTTGTTTATATTACTTACCTTCTTATTATATTAAATTAGTAGCATTTCAATTATACTTAAGTTTATATTTCCAACCAATTACTAAAATATCTTACATAATATTGAATTCATTCAACTACCTCTGATTATAACATTTCATTAGTTAATTCGATATTCCCGTTTGTTTCTTATATTAAACTTATAACCAAGTATGCCAATTTTCATAATTTCAATTAATTGCAATTGCATTTTGAATTTGTAAATCTTAATTTCAATTGCTACATTTAAATTTCTAACATTTGCTTCATTATAACTTCTAATTTTTTATTTCTTCCTAAATTTAATTACAAAATTTAAATTAAACTAATAAATTTATTAATCAAAATTTACGTGTCGTTACACTCTTCCCCACTCAAAACTTTTCGTCCCCGAAAAGGAAAAAGAAGGGAAAAGAAAGAATTAAGAAAATAATATATCCTATTTAAAATATTAAATCTATAAAAATTAATTTACAAAATCAATTAATTTAAACAAAATATATCAATTTATAACTCTTAAATCTTTTTATATTCAAGTAAATAAAGTTTGGAAAAACTTTTCAAAATTTTCTAAGTCCAAAATTTACGGAAAATTTCGATAGAGTCTCCTTTGCATGGGGAGGCTCGGGAGAAAAATATAATATCAAATATAACAATATATAACATATATTTCAAAATAATATATATCCCAACACGGGAAAACAATAATAACGCTATAAACCGTAATTCGAAAACGTACCTATTTGTCGGGCAATTTACGCTTAATTACGAAACCAAAAGCAATAGCAGTTGCTTCTATAACCTGTATTTCACTTATTTAATCTAGAAGGGTTAACAATTATATAAAATGAAATATTTAAGGTTATTTCAACTACAAGCAAACAATTCAACCATCACTTGCAATAAGCATAGAACCATCACATAAAATCAACACGCATCAATCATTCATTCATATCAAACAAAACAAATGGTTGTTCGGCTCAAAACTTTAAATTGCACGGCAAGAAAAATAAACTACTAAGCGTACCCTTCACTCAACAGTTTTAGGTGACACTAAATAGATTATTCATACCTTCCAAACAGATTTAAAGTATCCTTGCCCAAACTACCATAAACCAAACAAACAACAATCTCAAACAATAGATTAAGTTTATTCTTATTAATTCCATTCATACTTTTGTTGTTTGATTTATTTTTCATTCATATAATGGTTTATCTATAAATATTTTCAACTGTTTACTTAAGTTCATTATCATTCATTTATACTACTTCATTTCATTTATTTACTTTCATTTATTACTAAATTCCATTTACAATACTTACTTTTCTATTTCAATTTGTAGTCTTTTCAATTAAACTTAAGTTTTATAACAACTGTGACACCAAATTTCTATTTATTAAAGAATTTCATTAATTACTTCATTACCTAAAGTTTATTACTTGTATAATATCTATTACATTTTCTTACTAACATTTCAACTTTTTATATCTGGTAAGTTATATATGCTTTGTAAGAATGTAATTGAAACTTATACAAGTTTTACTCATTTCTTTTAATTAATTAAATGTTCAATAATTTAATCTTTTGTTTTATATATTAAAATTTCAAACTTCTTTTAATCTCATTTATAATCAGGCATTTAATCTCTTATTTTATTTAAAGGTTCCAATTATTAGTTAACTTCCATTTCACTACCCTAATTAAAACTATTAATTAGCGGAAACTTAAGAATTAAATACCGGGTTTAATTTCAAATCATTTTAAAATAATAGATAAACATATACTTACAAATTCATATATCCAATTATATTTAAAATAATTAAAATTTATATTTATCTATCGAAATAAATCTACAGTAAAACTACTATAGTGGCCTTCCTACTTTGAAACTAAAACATAAGCGTCGATGATGCGTGCACTCATCACTGAAATTATTTTCCAACGACAGAGAGGGGAGTACAAAATTTATTTCTTTTCAAATTTTCTTTTAAAACAATTCTTTCAAATTATATTGAAATATTTATATCAGAAAATACTTCTAATAAAATTATTATTATATTTCAAAATTATTCAAAAGAAATTTCAAAACCCCGGGACTTAAGTTCCAAATTTCCAATTTCCATTTATTTTATTTTCAATCTTATTTCAACTATTATTTAAAATTTCATTACCTAACAACCAATATATTGCAACCAAATATACATATATCATTTAAAAAATTTATTTTATATATAGAAAATATAATAGGGAAAATTATTTCATTCACCTATATTAAAAACAAATATTGTGTCGGTCTGTCCTATTAAGTGTTTAGAAATCCCTATTGATGTCATAGCGTCCCATGCATCAACCAGAATTTATAAATACAAAACGGAACAAATTAACACAATATAAAACCGTTTTATAGCACTAACAAGTACGCTCTCTCATATATACGCTCAGCGACTCCCATAGGGTATTATTACCCTATTAATAAAGAGTCAAACCCCACAAAGCTAAGGTTTATCGCTAAACCAAAGCTCTGATACCAAATGCAACATCCCGCCTTTTCGCACACTTTAAATCGACACACGTGCCCATTCAAACCATACGGAAGGGCGGATTGTTTTTGGGGTAAATAAGAAAAAGCAGAGAAAGAAAAAACAAAACAGAATCTTGCAACGGAATGATAAAATATAATAATCAAATATACAGTTCATGAAGCTGTTTTACAAAACATTTGATTATATTTATACATTACATATCAGAGTACACATACCAGAGAATAATAATTAATGCAGCGGAAAACAATGTATAGTGGAACATTATAATATATAATAATAAAAATGAAATCTTCGTCTTCGTCCTCCAAAAATAAAGTCTTCGATCCTGAAACGCTCGGACTGACCCAAGCGAATTGAAAAGACAAAACACTCGAGTCAGAACTAAAAATCTTATGTAAGTTAAATTAACTGAAATAAATACGAGTGTGACGGCGTCACAGATGTTTACGGGATTTGACATCTCCTATCCAGGGTCTAACGTGAGTGCAGTAACTCAAGAGATGCTTGGGATTCACATCTCTTAAGGATCCGTTAAACTATTTACTATGTAGTAATATTTTGCTATTATAATAGTGTTTATAGTAAAACAAACATACTTTAAATAGCGTTAAGGAGTGACCCAATATTCCCTTTAACACGTAATATTCCCAGTAGTCCATCCAATATCATAGTCCCTCCTGATCGGGAAGCCACCAGAGGATACCACATGGGCTACGGGAAAAAACCAAACTCGTACAAGGTGCGATAGGGTAGGTGACACGGCACAACTAGGCAATGCCAGGGTAGACATACCAATTATGCATCCGGGCTGGTGGTAACACATAGCCGTAGCTACCGCCCACCTCGAGCCACACCCCCAAATAAAAAAAAATCAAAACTAGCCACTGAATCAATCCAAAGTCAAAGTATAATATCTAAGGGATGTGTCCGATTAAAGGTGCTACCTCATTGGCCCGAGAATCGCTGCTGTTTTAGCCACCTTATGCCAACTCACGGGAGTTGGGTCCATGTATTTACCTCAAAGGAAACGCCATCACCATCCTACTTCATTCTGGAATCTCCACCGCGTACATGGTTGTTAAAGTGGATTTCGTGGTTGGCAGAGAGTATGACAACTTTCGATCCCGGTCTCTTTAACAACCAATCATTATTATAACACAGCGGTCTTTTCAAAATAGTTTATACTTTAAAAACCAGAATATAATATCCATTTCAAAACCATATAAATACGATATCATTTCTATATTTTAAAACCCAAATCAATATGATATCATTTTTGTTTTAAATATCTTTTTCAAAAATCATAGTACTTTCAAATATATATACCTTAAACCCATAGCTTCGAAACAAAATTTTCAATACTTAAATGGTTTAATAATAAATTACTTTATAAAGTAAATTAACTTTTTAAATTTGTCAAATCAATTCCAAATACAGATTTGAATTCCCAAATAAACCATTTAAATTTCCATATATTTCAAAGTTTTAAATATTCCACCATTTCAGAACTAAATTTTTAATTCATATATATATGCCAAATTCACTTTACTATTATCTAGTTTTGAAATACTTACTTAATAAATCTAGTATTTTTTAAATAAAACTTTCAAATTCAACAATTGAATATTCCTCAATTTATTTTGACTAGATATATTCACTTAAATCATCTTAAATCCGAATTTAGTTATAACACCATATTCTTTTTAAAACTAAATTTCAATAAGATCTTAATTAAATTAAATCTCAAATCAATTTCAAAACTATCTTCTCAACTTTGATTTATAAAAATCAATATAAACTCTATATTTGAAAAAAATTTAAGTAAATACTTATCCATAATATATTTTAATAAAATCAACTTTATTATTAACTTACTTCATACTTTAAACAATTTTATACATAGCTTAAAACCAAGTATTTAACTATATATAAAATAACCTTTATCAAATATCCGAAATCAATATCTCATAAAACCATATGTATATATTTCTTTACAAAATTATAGAAAATCATTTCAAAATATTATTATATATATATACCGTTGTGTCTGTATAAAATTCTCTATCCTAAGGTCAAGTGATACAGATATTTATCATTTCAATCCGCAATTTAAAAATAAAAATGCGGTTGTATATCATTTCAAAACACAATCCCGAATGAAACAAAAATGCATAATATCTTGCAGTTTATAACAATATAAAATACAACATCCATTCATCCAATATCAACCATCAACCATTTATCACAATCATAATCCAATTCAAACAATAGCATCAATATAGAACAGATAATAAACAGCTAATTACTGGCAGTTTATATTCAAAATAAATAAATAACTATTTAACTGGCAGTTTATACGCAATGAATAATTAACTAACAATTTAACTGGCGGTTTAAGTGCAATGAATAAATTAAATAGTAATTTAATTAAATAAATGAAATTAACTGAGATGATGATTAAAAAATGCCAAACAACCATAAATAAATTTTAAATCACATCATATATCAATTTAACAAACATAAGAAATTTTAGAAGTTGTGAGTGGGTTAAAACACTCACCTTTTGAATTTAAATTGAATTCAAATCCAATTTAAACCCAAAAATTCAACAGTCTCAGAATTCGTCCAAACCCGCATCAAAGTGTCCGGAATTTCAATACGAACCTAGCGGAGAAAACCGCATGTGAATAAGATCACGTATGTGAAAATTATTCGAGTTAAATCGTTTGAAATGAAATTTAATTAAAATAAAACTCACCTAAACCAACCAATGCCACGTCACATAACAGTTATTGCACGCATCCCCTTCCAGTCAACAACGCACCCGAAGCCGCTCCACAAAAAACAAGATGCACGAAACCCCACTGTTTCGAACAACAGAATGCTCCGCCACCACCCATCGGCACCACCGCCACCTCCGTCCAGCCGCGCGACCGTCCCCTAGGCTCGCGACGCCCATACGCGATCTCCCTTGCCTCCATAACACTAAAATCGAGGCCGAACAATCATAGCCGCCGCAAAATAAAATAAAACCCTAATTGAATTTTCACGTCGATCCAACCGTCGATTCGCGAAATAAACCACATAGATCGACTCCCCTTAGTCCCCTTTGCAAAACGCATAAAGGGTTTTCCGATCCATCGACATTGATTACGACCCCATTGAACGGCCGAGAATTAAAACAAAATTTCCGATCAAACGATAATCTGAATCAAAAAACGAACACCATCAGTGAATTACGATAGTCGAGAGCTACAACATATATATTTTTTAAAATTTTTTCTAAGGGGTTTGATTTTTTTTGCTTTGGATTTGATTTGCAATTGGATCTGGAAATATAGAATTTTGTTTGCCGTTGGAAAGGAGGAGTTGAGAAGAAGATGTGCGCACAGAAAATAGAGAATGAGGGAAATTAGGGTTTGTAACAACGTATTTATAGATAGATTTGAAATAGAATGGATCGGATAAAAAAAAGATGTACGCGCTAACGACGAAATGGCCCAAAAACCCCGTTCTGACTCCGGAATGAAATTGGGTCAACCCATATATCAAAATAGGTGTTTTTAAATATTCTAAACGCGATGGAACAAGTTTTAAGTCCAAATTTCATTGTATGAAGAAGTTATGCTAAAATCAATATTTTCAAATTAATTTCAATTAATTTCAATTTCAATTATTTCAAGGCGTTTCGAGTCCGTACGATCAAACGACAAGCCCAATCGCTATGAAATTTGAAATCCTACAATAATTCACTGTTACAGATCCGATGAAACTAGTTTCATCGAAATCCGAGTCAGTTGTCAAAATGGCTATTTTTTAGTTAATTAAATAAATTAAAAATCAATAAATTAAATCCAATTTTTAATTTCACTTCTAAAATCGACAATCTTTGTCACCTTTATTTCTCTTAACCAATTACAAAAATTTAGCTAAATTTAAATGTCGGATTTGAGTTTATTAATCCATAAATTCCAATGTTAACAAAAAATTTAATATTTGACGTCAATTTCATTAAATTGAACATTATAAATTAAATTACCAATAAATCTATTAAATTCACTTCCATCCTATTATCCAGTTCATTATTATCAAATGGATAAAATTATCATTGAATTCAAAATCTATTATACTAATATCTTCACATCCCAACTAGTTTTAATTAACGTAATATTAAATGTTGAATTTCATTTATTTGCAATAAATTCAATTATTGAATTTTTTACTTCAATCAAATTAATAAATCTTGCTTCCAAATATTTAAATCAACAAATTTTCATAAAATAAATAGGCTTAGCATAAATTACATCTTATAAAATTAACCATCTTCAATGACAAATCAAATCTACCCTAACTGCATAACTTAAGTCAATTAATTGTAATTGATTCCACTTTAAATGTTATTAATTTTAAATTGAAACCTCAATAAATTCGTTTATTGATTTAAAAATATGGATATTCAATAAATAGACATTTTATGGGTATAAATAACATTGAATTATAATACATTTCATTAATGTAATTATTAAATTTATTTCCAATTAACGTACTACCTGATTTCCTTAAATTGAAAATTTGATTTCCAAATTTTATGCAACATACTAAAGAAATAAAACATATATTAATTGATTCATTTTAATCCAAATCTTTTTATTGAGTTCAATACTACTATATAAACTTAGTTACCTTGTTTTTCCCATTCATTACTTTAATATACCCATTCTAACAACTCCTAACCATTGTATTACAATTCACACAAATGTAACATTTATTTACATTTATTACAATTTATCTCCAATTCCAATTATCCATCTAAATGAATAGGTAACCTACAATAACATTATCATTACTCTTTAGTTACATAAGTAATCCTCTATTACTTACAAATCCATGTTGGTATTTATTTCCACATTACTAATTTCATTCACTTATATTCTATCCTTTTACTTTACATTTTACTTCTTACAACCTTTTTCTTTTATTCATTGGTTCAAAGTTTATTTTAATTATTCCTTTATTACTTACAAATCTTATTTCATTCATTAGTGCCATCATTTATCAATGTTTACATAATTACATTTATTAATATTCATGTTATTCATGTTTAATTCAATTCCTTTGCACATTAATTCATTTACTAAAGTTTACAATCATTTATTTATATAACTTACCTTCTTATTATATTAAATTAGTAGCATCCAACCAATTACTTAAATATCTTACATAATATTGAATTCACTCAACTACCTCTGATTATAAAATTTCATTAGTTAATTCAATATTCCCATTTGTTTCTTATATTAAACTTATAACCAAGTATGACAATTTTCATAATTTCAATTAATTGCAATTACATATTGAATTTGTAAATCTTAATTTCAATTGCTACATTTAAATTTCTAACATTTGCTTCATTATAACTTCTAAATTTTTTATTTCTTCATAAATTTAATTGCAAAATTTAAATTAAACTAACAAATTTATTAATCAAAATTTATGGGTCGTTACAGGCGCGACCCTCATAACCTTGCCACATCTTTCCTGTTTCGACCATTTTCGGGGTGTGAGGTCCTGATGCAGTCTCGTCCACAAAGCTACGCTTTAAACAAAAGCCATGCTTTGATCAACAAATGATACACAGCAGCACTCAGCATGCCACACTACCCAATTGGGAGTATATCACTGATAAATATCAACTACATAACCTCTAAGCTCGTATGTCTCAGAGAAGGTTGTTAAGCTAAGAGAATGAATTCTCCGCCACCAAGCAAAAATGTATTTGATAGAGATCAGTTTAATATCTCAGAGTGTAGTGTCGGACATATAACCATACAAGTCTGTCCCGGGTTCGAACAGAACCGAAGGCACTTCCGAAGAATCCCTTGCAAATCCAGGTATCCACAATCCCGATCGGACTTCCCGTCACTTAGGGAGAACTCTATACCGAAGCAACTCAGTGCAGAGTCAATCGACAGGTTATCCTATCGTTCGCGAAGACACCCAGTCTTCAACACCAGTCTTCAAATGCAATCCCATAATGTCGTATCACTATTCGGAATGGTTATACGACACAAGGTCCTCTCCCGGCTAAACCGAATAACGAGCGTAATATTTAAAAAACATATGGATACTGGGATTTTAGTTAAGTCACAACTTATAAATCCAAAGATTTTCTTTCAAATGGTTAAACAAATTACCATTTCTAATCTTTTAAACAAAAAGATTTATTTCACAAAGTTCACCTATTTTCACAAAGATCTATTTATAGATTCCAAAACAATTTCCATTTCAATTTGGATTTAACTCAAATAAATATTTAAATTAAAGATTTAACTTATAGCTTTCAAAACACTTTTTCAAAGATTTATTCATAACTTGGAAAACTATTTCCCTTTTAGACTTGAAATCCTTTTAACACAAATTGGAAGTTCATTTCTTATGCGAAAGCCTTTATTATTTGAAAACACATAGGTTTCGTTTTGGGAAAAACTGTACATAAGTTAAAGCCATTCAAGTATAAGCTTGGTTTAAATTCAAATTTCCAAAACAATACTTTCTAATTAATTAAAAACCCATATAAACACATTTCTAAGTTGAATAACCTTTTTAAACCATAGTTTCCAAATCATAGAATTCAATTACAAATATTGAATTCAAATTTAAATCAAATTATTTAAATTTCAAAACTCAATCAAGTTACTTAAAACAACTTTTATTTTTGAAATTCATTTTCAAAAGCTTTCAATTCTAATTCCAAACTATTTTGGATTCAAAAATTCAAACTTTAAAACTATTTCAAAATCTATGACTTAACCCATTTCCACGTGCAATCCATATTTGTGTGTGTATAAGTGTGGTCCAGGGGTTTTACACAATAAAAGTGTAACATCATCAATCGGCACAGGTTCAAATACAAAAATATATTTGGTAAGCGGTATAAACTATAACGCTTATATATAATAAGGGTACAACTATAATGCTTATCTTTTATTCACAAATCACAGATATGTATCACAGATAATAAATTACATCAATCACAGCTTAAATCAAGGCAGAGCATCACAATTAGGGTATCAAACAATTCAATCATCCAATAGAATCCAAACATCCATAAGTAAGGTCAATTAATCATCTGATTAACTTAAATTAGATTAGTCACTAACCCTGGTTAATTAATATTAGTTACTTACAAACCATCTTAATTAATTAACCTTTAATCATTTATTAATTAACCTTTAATTATTAATAATTTAACCTTAATTAATAAATCCATTTATCTTTAATTATTAAATAATTAACCTTTAATTATTTGATTATTTAATTATCCTTGAATTAATTATTCTTAATTAATTACATTAATTAATTAATCCTTAATTAATCATAATAAGTGATCATCCCTAATCACTTGGTAAATTGTCCCTTAATCATTAACCAATTATCCTTAATTATTTTTATCAAGTAATTCCTTAAGTAATTAACTACCCTTAATTACTTATAATTAATTAAGATTAAAAATTTAACCTTTATATAAATTTATTATTATTAACAAATAAATTCATTTATATTCTCAAGCCACTTAATAAAACATTTTATCTTCATAATTAACCTATTAACTAAGCTATTTAAATTTTATTCAAAATAATCTTAACAAATGAAAGTATACATATATTAAACACTTAAAAACTTGATTTATGGAAATAATTCATTTTAAAATCCTTAGCTAATTTTAAACTAAAGATACAATACTTATCATTTTAAAAGAAAATTTGTTTAAGAAGATAATTCAAAACTTAATAAATTTGAAACTTAAAACTTGATTTGTTTAAGATTTTGAACCTGCTACTGCTTTACCCCAAGGCATCTTGTAACAACCCGCATATTTAACGATTTTATATTTAAATGTTTAATTTAAATATAGCGTCGTTAGTCGGATTTGGGTCCGAAATGTTACTTTTTGCAAACGGCTGAATTGGGACTCGAAACTACCTCCATTGGTTCCAAAATGGCGTTTGCGATCTTTTTGAGTATAATCTTTGATATGTTTGGAGTAAGTGAAATTTTGGTTACTTTTTCTATTGGGTTTGGGTTTGGGTTCAGCCCACTAGCTTAACTAATACTCTAGCTTAGCCACTCCTCTCATTCACTTATTCATTTCTTAAAACTTAAGCTTAGAACTGAAAATGGTGGGAGGGAAAGAGAAATAGAAATTTGCAAGCCCTAATTTCAACTTCCAACTTGATTTCTTGCTCCAAAATCAAAGGGAATCCATTGGTAAGTTCATCTCCATCTTCTCCATCTCTTCTCCTCTTCAATTTCAGCATTTCCTAACCCTAACTTAGGAAATACTTGCTTTGATTCTAGATTGAAGCTTGTAGTGTTGAAGTGGAGTGTAGTTGGTTGATTCCTTGCATTTGTGCTTCTTCATCTTCTTTGTTTTGTGTAAAAAGGTGAGTTTTGAACTCACATCTACTTCTCTTGATTTCATGGGTGTTGGGTATGAATTCCTAACAAGTATGCATGTGCCATTGCTTTGGATTTAGAAAGAATTTGCATTTCATTGAAATAAGGCAGGAATTGCAAATTCATCAGGTTCGGCCGACCGAGCCCTGTAGCCGGTCAACCGACCTGCTGCCCCGAGCCATATTTTGTTTCCTGCATCTGGCCGGCCGACCGAGCCCTGTAGTCCGGTCGACCAGCCTGCTCTGTTTTGCCTGTTTTGCCTATTTTGCATATTTGATTGATTTCCCGGATTTTATCGATTCAAGTTGGTTTTTAGTGTTTGTTATTGCATCTTTGATTTTGATAACTTATTTTTGACTTCATTCACGGGTTTTATAAAAAATCCCTCTAAATCGTATTAAAAGCTTTCGTCTCCAATTCATAAATTCTATTTATAATGCACAAACACGATTTCGCACTTCGAGCGAAGTGGAAGGAAGATTAAATGGTTAGGTAAAACACGGACCATGAATCTATGCGTTTATCTTTCCGATTAATCCCCGACCTATTCAATTGATCGTTTTGACCTTCGGGTTTGGTTTACTGAGGATATGAGGTGAACTTTGTACTGCTTCGAGTGTGAAATTAACTAATGGATAGTAAACCGTCTAGTGCGAACGGGTGGTTATGGGACTCACGTTACCACTTTACGGATTCCTCTCTGGGAGTTTGTGACACATGCTGCCTTTGGGATAGTGTCTTCGGACTGTCTCCTCTGGCTTGTTTCCTTTAATATCGCTTTTGGAGTTGGTCCTTTGCCCTGACTCGAAAGATAGTTGGGGTTGTCGGTTACCTTTAGTATTGCTTTTGGAGTGGTTTCTTCACCACCGCTCAAGAGATATTGGGGTGGTTTCTTCACCACCGCTCAAGAGATAACGGAGTGGTTTATTCACCACCGCTCATGATGTTTCATTTATATGTATATTCCCTAGGTATTGCTTTTCTGTATTGGTTCTTTGGAGCCACACGAAATATAGCGTTTACCTTGTGGAACTCGTATTTATCGGTATTTGTTGTTTGCCTTTATGGCCTGCTTTGGGATATTCTTATCCTTTGTTTCTATATGTTGCCGATGATATGAGGCTTGTTCTATATGATTCATCTTTCGTTAGATGATTGTGTTATCTCTTTTAGAGATATCTATTATGCTTTGTAACCTTGCAGGTTTATTGTTGTTCAGTTTATCTAACTGATTTGTTTAGCTAGACCGATCCGTGTAATTTATACTCGAGTCAGACCGAGTTGTTTCAGGTTAGGTGCTTTTGGACTTAGCCTATTTTGCTTCCGCATGGACTACTCCGCTAGCTTCTTTTTGTCATAACTTTTTGTGTAGTCCCATTTTGTAGTAACTCTGATATGTATTCATCTGGAACCCGTCTGTATATTGTGGTTTGCTATACCACTTGACATGTATTATTTTGTATACTCTGCAATGTATCAGTATATGTGTATATGATGATTTACTGTTCTGTGATGTATATTACATTTGAGTTATTATATTCTGTTCTGATAGATCCAACCACCTATGGTTTTGTTTTAAGTATGCATTGGATATGTCGATATGTTTGGTATGATTATTGTCGACGTATTTAATGGATAATTAGAGCAAGGCTATAGATGGTCGCTCCCAACCAGCCTTATTCTCCGTGTTAGTTGACGGCATTACTTTGTGGTGTCCTTGGCTAGCGTGGGTATAGAGGTGGGGCGTCACACATCTCGTGTCCACCACAAAGTAAAATACTATTTTTCTCGAGCCTTTCCCAAGTAAACCAAAATCCACACTGTTTTCATCGTGAAAACTTAAAACTGCTGCCCAAACGAAACAACACGATAGAGAACTCGGGTCTGAATCGCAAATCCTTGAGCACGTCTTCGAGTTCAAACCCCTATCTTCTCAAACTACAACAAAACCAGATATTCAATGATACTGGTGCACGTGCACCATCACCAGAGTCGTTTTCGACCAACGTTGTGACCACCCACGAGTCACTCTCGACCTCGACGACGAACTCCACTACCTGACTCCGACAATTTCGTTGGAAATCGAAATTTGTGCTATAGGATAATATACTGGAACCACCTTTCGACAAAAAATCCCTTCGCCACGCCGCCCAAGATCACCAGAGACCACGCGAGCTTGACCAAAGCTCGGCCACTCACCCACGAACCTTCTCCCCCACATGCGATCAGCTACAACCTACTGTCAACGACGAGATTTCCTCGTTAAACCTTGCTAACAAAACTGGTCTAAAAACCTAGAATCACGTCGTCCAGTCACCATAGCCATCTAAAATTTCAACGAGTATTTTTCCTTTGATCCCACCTCCACGAACTACCTCTGACATCCAGCACGACCCATCCATCATCGCAGTTCGCCGGAATTCCACGAATAAACGAAAATCGACCATCTCGAGATTTTTCATCATTCACAATGTTAAAAATTCATGTCTAAATTCATGTTTTTGCAACACTAATCAATTTGTATAATCAAAACACACAATTTTAAGCATCGAATTTCCCATTCATTTTGATTTTATACTGAGATTTATCATTTTATAAGCCAATTCTTAATGAACACATTTGAATTTATTTTAAAAATATAATGTTGTATTTATGTAAACATTTTTCATCTAGCAAGCGGAGTTTAAAATGATTCAGTTTGGGGTGATTTAAATTTTGTGACAGGTTTAAAACCTGGAATGAATATACAGAGGCAAAGTTTGCCTATTTTTAGACATGCATCACATATATGTAAGCAGATTTATATTTCAACATATCAAATATCAGGGAAGACAAATCAATTCAAGCATGCATCAAGACACATAGCAGGTTCAAGGCTAGTTTGCTCACCTGGGTATTTGCAACAGAGAAGAACAGAGAGGAAGCAAAGCCTGCATTTTATTTCTTTAATTTCTTTTGAAGCTTAGATCTGCAAAGGTTTATTAATACAAAACTTTGTTTAATTTCCTGTTGTATTTTTTTATTCATTCCATTAATAACAACAATTCTTACTTACTGTCAGAATTCTTTTCACACTACAGAGAGCAAATCTGTAGTTGAAACCATAAGTTTATTTAAGCCTTTAAACTTGCTTTTTTTTCCTGCAACTTAGATTGATAAATAAAGTTGTTTAAATTCTTTGTTTCATTACTGATTACTAACATCAAATTCAAATTTTTTTAAAGAAAGAAATTTACTTGCCTTTATTCCCCCTTTTCCAGAGAAACTTGTTTCTTCTAGGTTTTGATTTCAAGATTTAAAATTTTCTTCTTTACTTTGGCTTGAACTTTGAAACTTTTAAATCTGAAGCTTTTTTTTACTTTTGAATCTGTTGCTTGTTCCTCCCAGGTTTCTACCCCCTTTCCTTTGTTTTGAATTTCTGTTTTCAGGTTGCTTTGAATTCCTTTGCTGATTATTTTTTCTTTCTACTTTATATTTTTCTTGGATGTTGAGATTTGAGACACACAATCTCTTATTACTGTAGTTTCAGATTTTGCTGAGACACTTAATAATTTCATATGGGGAACTGAAAAGTTTCTATAATTTTAAATTTCATTTTTTTATTCAAATAAATGTAATGAATGCCATTTTTTAAGAGAAATTGATTATGGAATCTTAAACACTTGTAAATCTTATACTTACATATGTATGTTTATTCTTTATAATTTTACAAAGACAAAAGAATTTTAAATTTTTTTTGTATCATATTCATTTTATAAATAAACATACCCCTTATTTGAGTTATTTATATTTTGTGTTTCAAACCTTATTTTATCTCAATTTATAAAACATGCTATATACATTTTCTTCTTACTTGCATTTTCCTTTTATATTTATATTTACACAAACAAAATTTTATCCAAATTAATTTTCACATTGCAACCTTTAATTTTGTTCAACATATTTATTTAAAACTTATATTTACACAATTTACATTCATACATTTTTTTTGTACAATTTTTTTTTTAAAAAAGGAAAGAATGATTTAAAAATTTTGGTTACATATTATCAATCAATCATATTTATTCATATATGAAAATTTAACTAAAAAAATAACATTTTGAAAATGAGTACACTAATTTTTCTTTTTATTACAACGTCCAAATTTTAATATGTGAAGATGTTTTAAAGATGCTCGCACTTTTTGAAGATCTCTCCGTACATCAAATACCAAGAGGAGAAAACTCTCAAGCAAATTCATTGGCTATGTTGGCAAGCTCAAGAGGAGCTCCTAAAACTTGAATTGTACCTGTAGGATTTTAGGCCAATCCTAGCATTGAGGAAAATAAACAAGAGAAAGATGTAGAAATACAAGTGTTAGCCCGATCGCAGGCCTTAGCATCAGAATTGGAAGAGATGGATCAAGAGATACCGAATCAAGAACCCGTAGCTTGAATAGCAGAAGAAAGTTATGAAAACACTTGGATGGCACCAATCATGGATTATATAGTCGATGGAAAATTTCCTGTAGATAAAATCGAAGCGCGAAGGCTAAAACGGCAAGCTTAGAGCTTTACCATTATGGATTGAGTTCTTTACAAGAATGTTTAAGCCCTTCCCTATTTACGATGTATGAAACCTGAAAGCGGATTGAGAATAATAAAGGAAGCACACAAAGGGTTTTGTGGGGACCCATCTAATGGAATAAAACTAGCCAACAAGTTAATGAGGAAAGGATTTTACTGGCCACATTTGACTAACCAAGCTATGGAATTTGTTAAAAGGTGTGAGAAATATCAGCGTTTTTCAAAAATACCACGTCTCCCACCAAGTCAACTGACCCCTATTGCTACCCTATGGCCATTTGACGTTTGGGGAATCGACTTAATTGGACCACTTCCAATCTCCAAGGGAGGGGTGAAATATGTCGTGGTGGCAATAGATTACTTTACAAAATGGGTTAAAGTAGAACCACTCCCAAAAATTACCTCCGGAAAAGTGCTAAGATTCATCATTAGAAACATTGTCATAAGATTTGGGATACCTTATAAGATAATATTCGACAATGGGACTCAATTTGAGAGTGAAGAGTTTTCATGGTTTTTCCACAAGAACGGAATTACAAAAAGCTTCTCCTCGGTCACTCATCCAAAGGACAATGGAGCAGTCGAAGCAGCTAACAAAATAATCAAGACCATCTTGAAAAAAGGCTAAATAAGGCAAAAGGGAATTGGGTAGAAGAATTGCCCCTAGTTCTATGGGCTTATAGAACTTCAACTAGAACCGCAATGGTCATACCCCATATTCTTTAACATATGGATGTAAATCAATGCTACCTGTAAAGATTGAGGTACCTTCTCATTGAAGAATTGCCTACGACTTTAACCCAAACCAATAATTGAGAAAGGAATCACTTGGCCTCATTCATGGACTAAGAGATGAAGAAACTTTGAGAATGGCTGAGTATCAAAGGAGAACATCAAAATATTACAGCTCAAAAGTAAAAGCTAGGTCATTCAAACAAGGGGATTTAGTACTTCGAAGAGTTATGGCCAATACAAGAAACCCATCAGATTGGCCACTGGGACTGAATTGGGAAGTCCCATTGATAATCTTCAAAGAAATACCACCAGGAGCCTACAAACAATGATGCCCTAATGGAAACATGATACCAAGATCATGGAACGCGAAACATTTGAGACCATATTTTCCAACTTTGAATGAATAAAGCATTTCTAAGAACGTCTCTATTATGATTTAGTAAGAAGATTCTACATGGTCGAGATTGAAATTCTCCTTAAAATCTTGGACTACCTAAGATGGTAGGCTACCAATAATGATAGAAAGCCCTTGGTCGGCCAAGAAGGCCAGGTCTAGGAACCTCCTGGAGGGAGAGCGTAAACCTTTATCCGTGCCAAACCAAAAATGGCTAGGTTAAAGCAGCACAAGCCTTTATCCATATCACGTTATGGCCAGAATAAGGCACCTCCTGGAGGGAGGACGGGTGATCCCTTGGTCCCACCATGCTATGGCATGGCCAAGGTTTCGAACAAGCCCTTAATTGCATCACGCTATGGCCAGGTTAAAGCGCCTTCTAGAGGGAGGTTGAGTAAGTCCTCAGGCCCTGCTTCAGAAAAAGCAAAGCGAGCGCACCCGGAACCCAAATAAAATATCTGACGGACTAAGAAATGTCCATGCCTAAAACAGGAACTGCCAAAAATCGGCATAGCTTAAGATAGCAACAACCAAAAGAGGTCGACAATGTCAAATATGAAAAATAGCCTGAAATAGGATTTGCTTAAACAAGCATAAAATCAGACAAAGGAGTCGCGACCTAAAATAGGCTATGACAAATGATAAATGGACAAAGAAAACTTAGGCCCGAGGAAATAAAAGCAGACGAAGCACTAACAAAGTCAAAGGATGTCATACTCAATAATAAAATCAGAGGGAAGTCGCTGACTTCTTCTCGCGAACATTCGCCAGATGGGTATTTTGGACTCCTATCGCAAGAGATATTATCCCAATCTTCTATTACTACATATGGTATTCTGGTCTTCAATTATTATTTACCAGCAATGGTATTCTGGTATTCAATTATTAATGACCAGCAATGGTATTCTGGTCTTCAATTATTAATTACCTGCAATGGTATTCTGGTCTTCAGTTATTAATCACCAGCAATGGTGTTCTGGTCTTCTATTATTAATTACCAAAATTGGTATTTAGAAATGTCCATGCCTAAAACAGGCACTGCCAAAAATCGGCATAGCTTAAGATAGCAACAACCAAAAGAGGTCGACAATGTCAAATATGAAAAATAGCCTGAAATAGGATTTGCTTAAACAAGCACAAAATCAGACAAAGGAGTCGCGACCTAAAATAGGCTATGACAAATGGTAAATGGACAAAGAAACTTAGGCCCGAGGAAATAAAAGCAGACGAAGCACTAACAAAGTCAAAGGATGTCATACTCAATAATAAAATCAGAGGGAAGTCATTGACTTCTTCTCGCGAACATTCGCCAGATGGGTATTCTGGACACCTATCGCAAGAGATATTATCCCAATCTTCTATTACTACATATGGTATTCTGGTCTTCAATTATTATTTACCAGCAATGGTATTTTGGTATTCAATTATTAATGACCAGCAATGGTATTCTGGTCTTCAATTATTAATTACCTGCAATGGTATTCTGGTCTTCAGTTATTAATCACCAGCAATGGTGTTCTGGTCTTCTATTATTAATTACCAAAATTGGTATTTTGGTCATCTACACCAGCAATGGCGTTCTGGTCTTCTATTATTAATTACCAACTATTATTAATTCCCAAAATTGGTATTCTGGACTTCTATAATTAACCATTGGAGGAGATATTCCGGCCTTCCCAAATTAATTCTCAAAAATGAAATTCCAGAATTCCCATTAGAAGTTGTCAGAAAATGGTGTCCTAAAAGTGGCATCCTGGGCTTCAAGGGCTCCTGTTATCAACGTTAGATCGGGTTTTATGGTCTTCGGTTATTCATTATTAACTGGAAGAATGAAGGGATAGTTCTATGATCGTAGAATCTTTGTCCTAAAGAACAAAAGTGTTCTTTTTACAAATGGGGTTGGGGGTCTAAATGTTAACCATAAAATGCAAATGAAGATAAATAAGGCACTTCAGAGACCCTCCGCATAGGCATAGAGTATCAGGAGAAGTTACCTTTCGACGACACCAAAAGGGTTGTATAACACCAGAGAAAAAGAAGCACATAATAACTTTAGGAAAAAGCTTTCATAGGTACAAAAAGGAAGATAGTCATAAGGACGCCTAACATAACGTAAAGACCAAAGAAAAGAAGAGCGCCCAAGTCTTTTAAATAAAAGGAAGGAGTGCAGGAAACGAGTTTGCCGCAAATATAAACCGTTCGGAGTAGACAAGGGATTCATCATTCGTCATTCAAACAGATGTCTTCCAAGAAGGGTAGAGAGAATAGGGCCAGAATAGGAAACACAATTGATAACCTTTTCGAAATAAGCCTTTTGAACTGGTTGAAGTACATGTCCTGTATCTTTCAACAGTATCAAAAGGTTTATACAAAGGTAGAATTCATAATTCAACAAAAGTCCACCTTCTGACAGCATTCGGGAAAGGCGCAGCTCTCGGTAGTAATTACATGAGGGAGCAACCTTCTGACTAGATCGGAAGGTTCATAGTGTATCATAAGAAACCAACCTTATGGGAAGACAAAGAGCTCATAAATGCATTAGGAAACACAAGGCCTTCTATGACATTCAGCGGCCCATGATGGTGCGTGAAGAACAAACCTTCCATTAGAACGGAAAGGTTCCCAAATGTATAGAAAAAGGAATCTTCCGCCTCGACGAGAGCATAGGGATGAAAGGGAGACCGCCTAATTTTATAAATAAGATCCAAGGATCCGGTCTAATGATCTGATCTTCTTCTCATTTCATCCACTCAACAACTTCTATTGCTTCCGTTCAACACATTTTAACCCTAATTTTGAATTCAGAAGGGCTATCTTCTTAGATTTTGTATCAGATTCCATTATGGAGAAATAAAGAGAATTTTGGCTTGCGATCAACTCGAAATTTGGGGATAATCACGATTTGGCATTAATTTTACATTAGCGGCTGATCTTAGATAATTTATTTCTTATATTCTTTGTTTATTTCAAGAATATGCGATGAAATTATCATCAGACAACCTCGTAAGTTTCCTTCTCCTCAACTTAATATCAATTACAAGAAGGGGGAATGAAACTTGTGAGATATTTCCAATATAAGTTTCATGGAATATTCACTCAACTCTTGTTATTATTTTAAGATGTTTGAATCATGCACTCTTTTCGAAAGGTTTTCATAAGTGCAATGTCAACCTAAGAAGCTGAAAGTATTAAAGGAATGGAAAATAAAGTAATCTCATCATTTGATGCCTCTAAAGGGTTTTCTTAACCTTTTGAAGGGTTTAAATGGTTTCTTAAACCTTCCAGTCCATCAGAAGGTTTGATATAACCATCAAGAGACGTGGATTACTTTCGGCTTCTAAGGGAGATATAATGAAATGATACGGGCGAAGGTCATTCGATCCAAATAAATTGACCGAAGGGTTTAAATGGTTTCCTAAACCTTCTGGTCCATCGGAAGGTTTAATAAAACCATATATCTGGTCAAATTGCAAGGTTCAAGATGTATTTTGTAACGATCCTGATTTCTAAGCCAAATTAATTTAGTAATTAATTTGATTTTTGGATTAAATTAAGAATTAATTTGGAAATTAATATGAAATTTTGAATTAAATTGTGAATTAAATTATTAAATTAAAATTGTGGGATTATATATATAAGTTTTTAAAAAAAGAATTTGATTTAGAAATCTAATGTTGGGCGAATTTTCACCCAGAAGACCTCAAGACCAAGAAGCCGCAGTTTCACTCGGGCTCGCAAGCAACCTCTACTTCGTTCAACAGCCAAGAAGCTCAATACTAACCTAGAGGGCCTTCCAATATTCTCCATGAAGAAGCTCACTCGGCCCCCACTTCATTCGGTTCCACAACACTCGGCCCCCACTTCATTCGGCTCCACTTCACTCGGCCCCCACTTCATTCGGCCCCATCTCATTCGGCTCCTTTATACCACCACTCCAACTCCCATGCCGAACCAACCTTGCCACCGAACCACCTACATAACCGGACCAAACGACTACCGGTCCACATTCTCACACTCCTACTACCGGACCAGGCAAGCACCGAACCAACCCTCTCCTTTCCCCTGCCGGTCCACATGCACACCTACCACCGGTCCAAGCTCATAGCCGAATGAAGCCTTGCCGAACCAGAAGATTGCCAGTCCAGATTGCTTCAGCCCGGGCCCACCAGCAGCTATATGCTTCCAAGGCCCCTGCCCTCAACCTCATTCTATAAATAGAGGGGCAGGGGTACAACAATGGCAGACAAGTTTGAGAGCTCAAGCAAGGAAGGAACTTTCAAACTACTTTCATATACTGATATACGAAGCATTGTACTTGTAATCTGAAAGAAAGAAGATAATAACATATAAAGTGGACGTAGGCACATTCTGGCCGAACCACTATAAATCTGTGTGTCTTTTACATTTCAGCCCCTACTTCTTTCATATTTACATACTCATCTAAAATCATTGAAAATCACATATAATCAACTAAATAATACGACTTGGAGGTGTTTGTCCATTTTTTGTGCAAACATTTTTGGTGCTTTCACTGAGAATTGAACTCAGACTTCATCTTCAGAACTCAAGCTTCATCTTCTCCCACTCAACCTTCTTCCTAACAACATCACTCGTTGCTTAGAAATCATGCCTTCCAAACAGAGAAGGGATGTTAACAAAGGAAAGAACATCGCAACTAGCAGCCTTCCAGATCCAGCAATCACAGATCAGCCCACTTCAACAGCAGTACCAGATGAAAATCAGGAAAATCCAACTGGTCCCGCAACGGAACAACCAATCACTAGGGCAGATCTGGACAGGGTTGTGGCTGAAGTAACTAACCGCTTCACATCCCAACAAGAAACTTTGGTGGACCAACTCATGACACGCTTAAGGGATGCTGAAGAGTCCAACCGCAACACTGAATCATGGGGTGAATCCCAATCCGGAGGATCCCGGAGGCAACAAAGGTCTTTACTCTTCGAACAAGCTATCAACAGGAACAACGATGATAGGGGCCGCGCCCGGACTCAGCCCGAATTCCGACTCGAGGAAGCCCTTGGAACCGAACCTAGCGGGGGAGGCACCAGGCGAGGGTCGGATGTAGCTGAGCCAGTCATGCCACCTAATCATAGAAACCCCGCTGAACGGAGCCGAGCTAGAACCCAGCCCGAAGTTGACCCCATGGATGTGCTCGAAACAGAACCCCACAGGGGAAGATCAAGGCAGGGGGCAACTGTAGCTGGTCCTAGCGTGCATCCAAGCAGCCAAAGACAACCACTGGATAATGCTAGAAGTGATAGACTGTACCATCCCTACAGGTCATCTGGACGAGATAGATCCCGCAGGGAAGAACCGAGCTCATTTTTGTCCGCTCCAAGTTCTGACGAACGAATGGCACGATTATTCAGAGAATGTGTCCAACGGGAGCAAAGGGACCGGGGAATAGGCGCTAGGGTCACCAGTCCCTTTACCCGAAATATCGAAACTGCCATCACTCCTCGGGAATGGAAAATGCCAACCATGGAACCTTACAAAGGAACTTCCGACCCCATCGTACACCTGCAGAGATACACCCAGCATATGCTCATGAGTGGAGCAACAGAAGGAGTATTATGTAAATGCTTTCCACTATTCCTATCAGATCTAGCTACCTCCTGGTTCTGCCATCTACCCCAAGGATCCATCAGCTCATGGGAGATGTTAAAAGAAAGGTTTATTAGCCAGTTCCGCATCCATGTGGAACAACCCAAGGATGCTTATTCTCTATCCAATGTCAAACAGAAATCCGGAGAGACGCTGCAACAATATCTAACACGGTTCAACGCCGCGGCGGCAGCAGTTCAAGATGCCGATGAAAAACTCACTCTAATGGCCCTCTGTAGTGGTGTACATCCAGACACCAAGTTTGCCAGAAGATTAACTAAGGAAAAACCAGCTACCTTGCCTGATTTCTTCCATGAAGCTGGAAAGTATATGAGACTTGAAGACGCTGCTACGGAGAGGCAGTCAGGGCAACAAGGCAAGATAGTTCAGGACAAGGTTCCCACTGCAGCTAAGGACGCTCGAAGAAATGAATCTAGAGACAATGCTGGGGGCAGAAAGGTTGAGAAGCGCCAATATCGACCAGGGCCAAGATTTGACTCCTACACTCCTTTGAATGAAACAATCGAAAACATCTACCTAGCCACTCAGGGCGAACTCGGATACAAGCGCCCCCCGCACAAGAAAGAATCAGATAACGCACTCAAGTCCGGAAAGTTCTGTCGCTTCCACGAATCCCACGGACATGACACCAATGAATGCCACCATCTTCGGGACTTGATCGAAGAACACATTAGAAGAAGAAGACTGGAACGTTATGTGAAAGGTCAGAACAGGACTCCAACTCCTGCCAATGAGAATTCAAAACAACCCCTCCCAGAAGTAGGCGGAGGGAATCGCAACAATCACAACACCAGTGGCTCTAGTCAAGAGAAGATAGTGGTCCTTACCATCTCAGGAGGACCACATATCGCCGACAGAAGTTGGGCAGAGATGGAAAGGTACGGCAAGTCGCTTAGAAATGCCGAAGGATATGTTAACTCCATTACGGAGGAACGCCACCCGAAACGAAAAGAAAACAATGGCATTGTATTCAGTAGGCATGATTTGGAAGGAAGACAGTACCCACATATGGATCCCATGGTCATCTCTGCCTGGTTTGGTCCAGCTAAAGTTTTTCGGATTCTAATAGACACGGGAAGCTCCGTAAATATCCTGTTCAAACATGCTTTCGACAAAATGAAGTTATCAATGAAGGATGTATCCCCCTGTGACAAACCACTGCACGGTTTCACTGGAGATGCAAAAATGCCCCTCGGGCAACTTGACCCCTTCGTCGAAATAGGAAGTCATCCCCGCTCCGTTGTGCGAAAATAAACGTTCGTACTAATAGAAAACCACTCGGCTTACAACGCTTTCTTGGGAAGACCAGCCTTGTCTGACTTTCAGATTGTATTAGCCCCCTGGTGCCTGAAAATGAAATTTCCAACAGACAACGGAGTAGGAGAAGTAGAAGGAGATCAAGATGCTGCCCGAGACTGCTACGTAACTGAACTTCGCAATAACCGCAGAAAGAATAAAGGAAAAGATGCAGAGACTACTCTCTGCATGAAAAGCTTGGAGGCATAGCAACTAAAGAAAGCCCCTCCTCTTCGATACACAAGCGATCCCTTCAATGAACTAGACCCCAGGGATAAAGAGGAGGAGGCTACCGCCGAGCCTGCAGAGGCTATGGAATTCGTATCGGTAGATAAGCATGATTCAAGTAGACTATTAAAAATCGGATCTCAGCTGGAAACGGAATTGAAGGATCAACTCATTGACTTTCTCCGCCACAACTTAGATGTATTTGCGTGGACCCATGCCGATATGACAGGAATCTCCCCAGACATAGCATGCCACATGTTGAACATCGATCCCACCAAGGTACCAGTAAAGCAGAAAAAGAGGAGCATGGGGGCAGAGCGATCGGCAGCCCTTGATGAGGAAGTAAAGAATCTACTTGCTAATGGCTTCATACGGGAAGCCATCTACCCAGAATGGATCGCTAACCCAGTGCTAGTAAAAAAGGCCAATGGAAAGTGGCGAACATGTATTGACTTCTCCAATCTGAATGACGCTTGCCCAAAAGATTGCTTCCCACTTCCCCGAATTGACCAACTTGTGGATAGCACAGCCGGACACGAACTCCTATCTTTTATGGATGCATACTCCGGATATAACCAGATTCCCATGCACGCTCCCGATCAGGACCACACTAGCTTCATCACCGACCGCGGATTATATTGTTACAAAGTCATGCCTTTTGGACTCAAAAATGCTGGAGCTACCTATCAACGCCTCGTCAACAAAATGTTCGCAGAATTGATAGGACGAACTATGGAGGTATATGTGGATGACATGTTGGTAAAGTCCAAGAAAGCCAACGACCATGTAAGCCATCTGGACGATACGTTTCGGGTACTTCGCCGATATGGAATGAAGCTGAATCCTCTAAAGTGCTCCTTCGGAGTATCATCGGGAAAATTCTTAGGATTCATCGTCCACGCCAGAGGAATCGAAGCAAACCCTGAACAAATCCGGGCTTTAAAAGAAATAAGGATACCTTCCACTCGAAAAGAAATGCAGAGCCTAAACGGAAAGGTGGCCGCCCTAAGCAGATTCATTTCCAAGGCAACTGACAAGTGTGTCCCTTTCTTCGAAGCACTCAAGAAAGACAAAGGGAAGTTCGAGTGGACCGACGAATGCTTAAAAGCCTTCCTCAACCTAATCGAACACCTTCAGAGACCACCAGTACTCTCAACTCCAAATGAAGGTGAAGTGTTATACCTATACCTCGCTGTATCATCTCATGCTCTAAGCGCCGCCTTGGTAAGAGAAGAAGACCGCACACAACGCCCGGTTTACTTTGTAAGTAAGAGATTTACAGGGGCAGAAGCCAGATATCCTAAACTTGAGAAATTAGCATATTGTTTATTGATCGCGTCACGAAAACTGCGACACTACTTCCAGTCTCACTCCATCAGGGTTCTAACCGATCAACCACTAAGACAAGTGCTCCATCGTCCTGACACTTCTGGGCGACTCCTCAAATGGTGCATCGAACTAAGTCAGTATGATATCACCTACCATCCCCGCACCGCTATCAAAGGGCAAGCCATGGCTGATTTCATTGCCGAATTCACTACCAACGAAGGCAAGGAACAATCCGAAGTAGCAAAAAACATCAAGTGGAACCTCTTTGTAGACGGAGCATCAAACGAACAAGGCTCGGGGGCAGGTATTGTGATCATCACCCCCAGGGGAAGAAAGTTGTACTATGCATTAAGATTGGAGTTCACGGCCACTAACAACGATGCTGAATATGAAGCAGTAATAGCGGGATTGGAACTGGCCCTAGAAATTGGAATCAATTCCTTATGTATTCATAGTGATTCTCAGCTTGTCGTAAACCAGGTACTAGGAGAATTCCAGACTCGAGGAGAACGACTCACAGCATACCTAAAGAAAACCAGACTGCTGCTCGATCGATTGGACCATTATCTAATCAAACACATTCCTCGAGAAGAAAACCAAGGGGCAGATGAACTTGCAAAGCAAGCTAGTATGAAGAACAGCACCATTTCCGGAGCACTAGCAATCTCAAGGCAGCTAGCCCCGAGTTTCGAACAAGCGAATCTGATAACTGCAATCGAAGAAGGAACCTGGATGACTCCTATCCGGAAATATTTGCAAGATGGCATACTACCCGACAGGCGTGACGAAGCCAAGAAGATCTTGAGGAAAGTTCCCCACTACACAATACAAGAAGGCATCCTCTACCGGCGTGGCTTCTCTAGCCCCTTATTAAGATGCGTCGCCGGAAGGGAAGCCAAGGAGATATTAACAAACATCCATCAGGGAGGATGCGGAGATCACACTGGAGGACAGACTTTGGCAAGAAAGATACTCCGATATGGATATTACTGGCCCACACTAAACAAAGATGCCCTAGACTTCGTTAAGAAATGCGACAGATGTCAGAAGTTCGCCAAGATTCCTCGACTGCCCACAAACGAAATTACTCAAATGACTAGCCCTTGGCCCTTTGCTGTATGGGGAATTGACTTAATTGGCGAACTGCCAACGGGCCGAGGCGGAGCCAAATATGCTATAGTGGCAGTCGATTATTTCACCAAATGGGTGGAAGCGGAACCTTTAAATAAAATATCTTCAGCAAAAGTTATCAACTTCTTGATCAAAAACATTCTGTGCAGGTATGGAGTCCCACTCAAGATCGTATCCGACAACGGACTCCAGTTTGACAGCGAAGAATTTGCCGACTGGTGCCAAGAACATGGAATTCATAAAAGCTTCTCATCAGTAGCTTACCCTCAGGCAAACGGACAAGTTGAAGCTGTCAACAAAATTCTCAAAACCCTAATCAAGAAGAAACTTGAAAGGTCAAAAGGCGCTTGGGTGGACGAACTTCCTACGGCACTATGGGCATACCGCACATCTTTCAGAACATCAACGGGACATACTCCTTTCTCTTTGGCATATGGATCGGAGGCAATGC
This sequence comes from Allium cepa, assembly GCA_030765085.1. NCBI lineage: Eukaryota > Viridiplantae > Streptophyta > Magnoliopsida > Asparagales > Amaryllidaceae > Allium > Allium cepa. Next base: position 622,564,682 of record CM060938.1, on the reverse strand, counting down.
TCCCAGTTGAGACTATTGTGCCTTCCCACCGTAGGATCCACTACAACCCAGAAGAAAACGAAGAACTCCTCCTCATGTCTTTGGATCTGATCGAGGAAAGGAGAAACGATGCAGCACTCAAAGCAGCAGCTCACAAACAGAAAGTGGCAGCACAATACAATTCCAAAGTCAAGCATCGCAGCTTACAAGAAGGAGATCTTGTCCTCAGGCGAATCTTTCCGCGCCCCGGGGCACTGGACCCCATCTGGGACGGACCATATGTAATTCATAAAGATCTCCACAACGGAGCTTACATTTTGTCAACAGTGGACGGAGAGGTGTTCCAGAGGGCATGGAACATCCGACACCTCCGTCGATACTTTTCTTAACTTGTACTGCCCATATGAAGTGAATTAACAAAGAGAATCAGTGGACGTAGGCATTTCCGTGCCGAACCACTTTAAAAAATCTTGTCTCTTTTTAACTTGTTCCTTTATGTCTTGGCTGCTCGTTAAGTTTTATCCCTTTCTGTTGAACAAAATCCTATGGCATCTCCACCCAAGACGCACCACGGCCTCATCTGGACTAGGCCTAACAGGTACGCTACGATTCTATGCACTCGCCAATGAGACACTTTTGCTCCAGCATCCCTCTGCTGCGGGTTAACTCATTGCGCGCCTGCCCTCAAAGCCAACTGTAATGAGCCGATTATAAGTCATCATAAAGGCCGACTATAGCCGATGGCAGCTCATTACGGCGTTCGGCTCGGCGGCAACTGTGAACCTACTTTAAGCCCCAACATAAGGTGTGGCCAGCCAGGGGTAGTTCACGGCCAACGGCACCCACGCTAGCCGGCCACGGTAAATCGAATAATACCCACGATTACGGACCATAATGGTTCGGGTAGTTACCGTGCGCGATCTCGGCTCCGATGTGTCTTAAGTGCGGCTGTGGTAAAAAAGAAAACTCCCCGCAGAGGCGTAAGATGGGTGACAAATGTCTCCAAGACCCACAGCTAGGGAAAGTGACTACAAAACCCGTTTGCCACGAACTTAAGCACATCGACGGCCTTCCGTGACTGGAAGTTTTACATTTACTATATTTCCATTCCATTTAAATATTTTTCCCCTATCCTGTATAACAAACTCTAAAGTACAGGAAACCGAATAGGAAGCATTCACTCATAAGGCTCTAAGCCTGCGTACTGGGTGGCAGGGCGCTCAGCTATACCCGTGAACAGTTACACAAGACACTCAAAGCCACCGCCTGCGAATAAAACATAAAGGGCGGTACTCTCTTCTCTTGTACATAAATGCGTAACTATAGCTTATTCATACACTGACATTGCAAAACGTGAAATTATATTTCAAGCAAAAACTTAACATCAAACACAACTAGAATCACAGGCATATACATAATTATACTTCTCACACGGCACATAAAGATAGCAACAACATTTAAACATGACAGAATCAGCTTATATTATAAGATCACACGAAGTTATTCTTTGCAAATAATTTTATTACAGTTGCATATCAAAGACTAACATAAACAGTGATAAAAAAGAAACAAAAAGATGGCAGATGCCTCCACACTCCATCACCAACTTCCCCAGTCTACTTAGCCGCAGGATCAGAGCCCCCAGCATGCGGATCAGAAGTCCCGCCTGTCCAATTCGGAAGAAGAATTCATTAAACAAACAACCAAGTTATGGAAACACGGGAAGAAAAGAAAGGGAAGAAGAATAACTCACCAGCATCCGCCGCTTGATCCTCATCATCCAACTGCACGCCCGCTTCCTCTGCAGCAAGCAGCCGCATCCCCTCTTTCACCGCCGCTTGCTCCTCCTTTGAGAACTGAGCAGTAACCGCATTCAAGTTGAAAGCCTCTCCGCCTTCCTTACCCGCGTTCACCCTGGCCTCCTCTAAAGCCTGGAGATACACCTTGGCCATGACCCGAGGGTAATCGTCCATCCAAGACAAGCCGCCCTCCTTCCAAGTGTGGAAGTACATATCCTGCAGCATCTCATCCATCATCCCCTCGTTTTCCTCAAACTCCCTCACCCGGGCCTCGGAAGCTTGCAACTTGGCGACGGCGACGTCCCTCTCTGACTGGTATCTCAAGCAGTCAGCCTGGAGTGACCTCCTCATTTCCTCTTCCTTCAACCTGAGGGACCTCCTCATCTCCTCCATCTCCTCCTTCAACTCGGCCTGAGCCATCTCCGCAGCCTCGAGCCTCCCCGACAACTCCTCTACCCGCTCGAGATCCGCATTTCGAACCTCATCCACCGTTGCGATAGCTATGTTAATCCGTTCCCTGCAAGCGACCTCCATCTTCCGTAATTCCGCCCTACTGGCCTTCTCCATGGTCTCTTTCAGCCGCTTGGAGGCTTCCTCATGCTGGGAAATCTGGATGGCTTGGTCGGCGAGCTGCTTGGCCTGATCGGCAACCTTTAACCTCAACCGAATGTTAGCACTCCCGATCTCTTCCCCGGCCTTGACCAACTTAGCATGATGCTCCATTAACTTCCTGGTCTCTGCGGCCACCCGGTCGATATTAGCCTTGGCCTCATCCCCCATGGTGACTACCCGTGTAGTAAGTAAATCAAGATCTAAAGATTTGGCCTCGTCCAGCACCCTTACCATGGGGTTGCGGGGAAGGAGGTGCTCGCCCGTGGTCTCATCGAATGAAATGTCCCGAAAGCTTGGGTCTAAATCAGGATGACCAGCAAAAGGGTCACGAGGCACGGGGCGAGGCACATCGGGACGCCTTATATGAATGACAGTAGGACTCTTGGAAGGAGGAGGAGGGGGGCCGGGCTCCGTGCTCTCCTCCGTAGTATCACGAGGAGGCTGAGTAGGGGGAGGCTGAGTAGGAAGCTGCGAAGCAGAAGAAGACTCAAATAAGGAACGACTCCGCTTCCTTTTCTGAATACCCTCTTCGATGACCCCAAGAAGAGGGCGGTAACTGACTACATCCCCAGTGCGATCAGTAGAAGGTTTCGCGGAAGCTCTCCTCGACTTAAATTGTTCAAGGCGGTGTCGAACATCCGACGTTTTACCCGCCTGGCCTGCCCCTGGAATAAAGAACAAGTGTTACGAACATACAATAATCCGCAATTCAAAAAATGTGCTAAGTTAAAAAGAAAGAAAAGTGAGGAGACACATCTATTATACAAACCCGGCGGAGGAGTGGGATACTGCAATAAGTCCTGGATCTCATTCCAGGACGGAAGTGAACCGTAAGAAATTTCTAAGTCCATATCGAAAATGGAATCGGCAGAAGACAAAAGTTCACCTTGCATCGCCGGAGTCACCCTAGCTGAAGCCACAGCTTTGCCGGTTTCCTTTGCCTTCTCCGTTTCCTTCTCCTTTTCCTTCTCCGTTTCCGACTCTCCCTCCGACTCCCCGAAGGCCCGACGGAGAGCCTCATCCAGTTCGAGGTCTTACTCAGAGGTTAGAGCAGCAACCCCACTACCACCTTGACCATCGCCATCTCCTCCACCCACCGACCCTTCTCCAACTTCGCCTCCTTCCTCCTCTTCTACACCTTCCTCCTCCGGGACAGTCGGGCAAATACTTGGAGAAGGGCCATCAGACTTCTTCAGTTTCTTCCCCCCGACCACGGGACGCTCTGCGAAAGGCTCCCTCTTACCGCTCTTTACTGTAGCCCCCTCCTTAGCTTTGGCAGCCCTCTCCTCAGCCGTATCCCTTTGCTTAACTACGGACTGGCGCGGTAAGATCAAGTTATACTCCAAGAGGGTTGCGTTCCTGATCAAGAAAGAGGCCGACCGGTCCCGTGCCGGAATAGCCTTTAGTTCAGCAGCCATTCGCACTAAGGAATCATCCTCCACGACTGCAACACCACCTGTCGCTAGCCAGAAATAAAAGCATGTCAGAAAAAACACTACCGTCAAAACACATGAAAAATATAAATGAAATCAATCTTACAGCCGGAAGTGAAAAGGCGGAAAGAAACAGCATCGTCCTTGACGAAGAACCACTCTTTCTTGAACATGGTGAACTTGGAATACAAGTCCAGAACTGGTTTGAAGGGCACGGCCGCCTCCAGACTAATATACGGAGACCCCTTCTTATAGCCTCTCAGGTTGTACAAGTATCGGATTTCCCGGTTAGAAGGAGGACGCCCGTACCTCCTCTGGAAGATAACAAAGAGGCTCACCAGGATGGCATATGAGTTAGGCTGGAGCTGGAAGGGAGCCACCTTCAAATATGTGGTGAAGCTTACTATCCAAGCGTTGATAGGGGGGATAGCGCCGCACATGCAATGGTATCTGCTAAAAGCGAAGTAGCCCTCGGGAGGATTATATGGCATCACTCCATCTCCCGGAAGCAGCATAAGCGTCCTGTCAATCCCAAAGGAACGGGATATGGCGTCGAGTTGCTCCTCTTTCAGAGAGCTAGAATAGCAATCAGGGGGGGAGATGAGAAGCTCCTGGGGACCATACCCGTCGACTAGTGACCTCGGAGCGGGTACGTGCTGTGCTGGATCTGGCTGGGCTGGGGGCACGGCAGAAGTTTCTCCACTATCCCTGGATTTCCTCTTGCCCGATCGAGTTTCTACCTTGCGAGACATTTAACTACAACACAAGGAAAGCATGGCATTAGAACAAGGAACATAGAAAAGTAAACAAACAAATGCGTGCAAGTGTGGGATTTCATTCGCAAACTAAAGTTTTCAAGTTCACAAGTTCATTCGGTTTCCATCTCATTCGGTTTCCATCTCATTCGGTTTTCATCTCATTCGGTTTCCATCTCGTTCGGTTTCCATCTCATTCGGTTTCCATCTCATTCGGTTTTCATCTCGTTCGGTTTCCATCTCATGCGGCCCCAAGGCCGTAGTCCCATTCGGTGAAGTGAAAACTTTCGTATGTATTCGGCAAAAGGGAACATACCTGGTTCGGTACTAAATTGGTCCGGCGCTTGATTGATTCGGTATTTGTTTGATCCGGTACTTAATTGGTTCGGTGCTCAATATGGCTCGGCTCTACTCGTTCGGTAAAGAAAAACAAGGGGGGTACGGCCTCTATATATAGGCGAACTCACAACCACCGAACCAAACAATTCGCCCAACCGGACCAATAATACCGGACCACCAGAAGCCGAATGGGAATAGCCGGACCAACCAAGAACCAAATGAAACTCTCTCTCTACAGACCAAGACCAGGAACTAGTGGCGTGCAAAGCGCCTCCCTCAGATAAGTACCAAACTCCAGAACTAACTAACAAAATAAGATTATGATAGCGATGAATAAGTCGTAAAATCCTCACCGACGTGGATTAAATCGTTTACACGTGTACGCGACCTCGAATGGTCCATAGGCACGCTCTGAATGGTTATTAACCCTACCATCGTGGGAATTTACACTTTGACACGCATTCTTAAGCCCATCGGTCATATGGATATTTGATAATTATGAAATGGATAAGCTACTTACACATGTACGGGGTTGCGAACGATCCCTAGGCATGCTCTGAGCTGGCAATAAACCATCTTCACAAACATAAACCGGGCATCGACGATGCCGAGCCCCTTCGGGGCTCACTCTCTCGTCCTGGACGGCACAGTTCACTTCATCTCGAATATTTCGATCATGAACGGCCGTTATTCGAAATCACACTAAAACTGTAAATTCCTTTGCAGGACATTAACAGAATACGAACGTCCAATCGCTGGCGTTACAAAGCCAATCTTCCTGCCACAAGAAAAACAAAGCGCGACACATGCAAGCACGTGCCCCACTTTGGGGGGCAAATGTTGGGCGAATTTTCACCCAGAAGACCTCAAGACCAAGAAGCCGCAGTTTCACTCGGGCCCGCAAGCAACCTCTACTTCGTTCAACAGCCAAGAAGCTCAATACTAACCTAGAGGGCCTTCCAATATTCTCCATGAAGAAGCTCACTCGGCCCCCACTTCATTCGGTTCCACAACACTCGGCCCCCACTTCATTCGGCTCCACTTCACTCGGCCCCCACTTCATTCGGCCCCATCTCATTCGGCTCCTTTATACCACCACTCCAACTCCCCTGCCGAACCAACCTTGCCACCGAACCACCTACATAACCGGACCAAACGACTACCGGTCCACATTCTCACACTCCTACTACCGGACCAGGCAAGCACCGAACCAACCCTCTCCTTTCCCCTGTCGGTCCACATGCACACCTACTACCGGTCCAAGCTCATAGCCGAATGAAGCCTTGCCGAACCAGAAGATTGCCAGTCCAGATTGCTTCAGCCCGGGCCCACCAGCAGCTATATGCTTCCAAGGCCCCTGCCCTCAACCTCATTCTATAAATAGAGGGGCAGGGGTACAACAATGGCAGACAAGTTTGAGAGCTCAAGCAAGGAAGGAACTTTCAAACTACTTTCATATACTGATATACGAAGCATTGTACTTGTAATCTGAAAGAAAGAAGATAATAACATATAAAGTGGACGTAGGCACATTCTGGCCGAACCACTATAAATCTGTGTGTCTTTTACATTTCAGCCCCTACTTCTTTCATATTTACATACTCATCTAAAATCATTGAAAATCACATATAATCAACTAAATAATACGACTTGGAGGTGTTTGTCCATTTTTTGTGCAAACATCTAAATATTTTATAAATAAATTATAATTTGGAATTTGGAATTTGAATTTGAAATTCAAATACATATATGTCGAAAATAATTATTTGGAAAATAAATAGTTTGTGAATGGAATAAAATATATATATTTATAAAAGATATTTGTCTATTCATTTATAAATAAAAGTTGATTGTATATTAAATTTTGAATTTGAAATTTTAAAATAAATGTTTTGAATAATATATTGAGTTTGTTAACTCTGTATTTTGAAAAAAATTAAAGTATATATGTATATAAGATTATTTATTTGTGTATAATTGATTTTCAAATCATTTTTCTTTATATTAGTACAAATATAAACATTCATTCATTCAAACTATAGATTTTAAAATTTAAATAAGGATAAATAGGAAAGTATGGTTTAAATTCAATATAATATTTACAAAAGTTTTCAAAGTTAATCATTCTCAAAAACATCAAGATAGATATTTATTTATTTAAAAGGTTGGTAACTTGAGTTTAAAATTTAAATAAGCTTTGTATGTATGTAAAAATATAATCATGTGTAAATATAAAATAAATCAATGAGAGGGTTTAAAGTTAAATCTATAAATTAAATAAAGTATGAAATTTAAACATAAAAAATATATAAGGACATTTTATGGTTAATAATTAAGGATATTAACATTTGTAAGCAATCTAAACAACGAATTAAACAAGTGTAAGCATTTTAATAAAGAAAATTTACAAGTGTAACTTAAAATGGATTTAACAAATAAACAAGTGTCAAGTTTCCATATTTTCTTTCCATCTTTATAAAAATTAATAAATAAAAGAAAGTAAATTAGGTATGTACATCTCTTTCTCCTCTCCTTCTCATTTTTTTATCTCCGTTTCAAATTCAAAGGAAAAAGTAAAACCTGGAAATGAACTAGGAAATCAAAACTAAAAATCAAAAACTCTGTTCTCAAATTCTTCAAACCTGGAAACTTTAGAGTTGAAACAAAGCAAATCAAGTAAAATAAAATCATCTCTTCAGTTTTCAAAGAATTCAAATAAAAATCAAACAAACACAAGGCAAAGATCAAACCAGAAAAACAAAACAGAGAAGAAAGATCAAAAAGGAAGAAAATCAGGAACCTGGAAAATCAAACCCAGAAACTAAAGTCTGAAATAATGCAAATATAAAAGATCAACATCATCTTAAGCTAGAATCAAGCAATTATCAAGAGAAATTCAGATTGATCAGAAAAAAACTCCTGTCCTCTGTTCAAAGCAAGGTGAGCAAACCCCTCCTTTTGAATCTATATCTGCCATGATATCTTGATGATATTAAAATTAGTTGTGTAAATGTTGATATGTAGGCATATCTGTGTGTATATATATGTGCAAATTTGTATGCATGTCTGTTTACAGGCAGTTATATCTCTGTTAAAATATCTATAGGCTAAGGATAACATAAATTAATCTACATCTCTCAAAATAAACTTTTTTTAAGTGATGATTTCTGAATGAAAAAGAATTGTAATGGTGTAATATTATTTTTAAAAAAGATTACAAGTGTTTATGTTGAAAAATCATTTCAAAAATGATAAAGGTCAGCAATAATCCAAGATAATCAGAAAATCAAGTATCTTAATTTCCATTTTTGATTTTATAACTAAATTCGTGTAACAAATTAATGATTTCTGATAATCAATTCAAGATTTTTAAGTTGGTATTTATCGAGAAATTTGAGGTTGAAGGGAAAACACGTTTGAGTCAAAATCCGATGATCAAGGTTGATGCATGGGTCGAGATTTGGGCTGAAGGTAGCCTAGGTGATAGGGATTCAAGGAAAAATGGTCAAAGAATTTATAAAATATCGAGGTGACGTCGCGGCAGTGGTTTGGGGTTTTAACCCTAGTTTTGGTCGAGGCTGAGGAACATGTTATTGCGCCGTCGACAGTTGATCATAGGCGATCGCACCAAAAAGGAATTACGCGTTAGGGTGTGATGAAGATTTGGACGGGGCGCCGATGTCACTGGTGGTTAGGATCGTCGGTGCGTGCTGTTTTGGTTGATCGTGGTTTGGTTTCAGTTGAATCAAGTAGCTCAATTTCGTTTTGCTAGTGCGTTCGAGCATCTATGGGTTCGAGTTCGTCGGCAAGATCAACGTCGAAGCGTTGGTGATCGGAATGATGGCTGAAAGTGTTCAGGCCTTGCGTGCACGAGCACGTTGATGTGGTGGTGTCAGGGATTGTTACTGGAAGAAGAAGAGGATGTTGCTCGAAGTGATTTTCGGGGAGATGATGGATTGGCTCGAGTATTGACTCGAGTAGATTTGCGGTGCATCGGGTTTTTCAAAAACTTAAACAAAATTTTGAAGTTTGAAAGGGGATACAGGTGAGTTTGGGCAAAAACTCGAAGTGGCACTCGAGGAAGTTGGTTGCTAGCTCGGGGGTGGTCTCGTGTGGGTCTCGGGTTTATTGATTTGATACAAAAACAGTTTTAAACCTTAAAAGAAATCTAGTTTTATTGAAACAAATTTTGTTAAAACTATTTTTTTTAAAATATTAGATGTTATCCAAGTTTTAAATTGGTTAAGAAGGTTTTTAAATAAAATTATTTTAATTAACCAAGTTTTAAAATGTTTTAAAATACACATAACCTTTATTTTTAAAGTTTATTTTAAATAAACTTAATAATATTAAAGAAGTAAATTAATATTACAAATGTTTTAATTGTTAATTAACTTTTAAAGTCCAAGTTAATTCATTTGTTAAAGGAAATTAATTACTCAAAGTTAATTACTTAATAAAAGTAATAAAGATAAATTAATTTAATGATTTAAGTTTGATTGATCAACTAATTAAAGAATAATTAAATAATTAAGGATTAATTATTTAATGATTAAAGGTTGATTTATTTATTAATTAAAGATGACTAATTATTAATTTAAAGGTTAATTAATAAGTAATTAAAGGATAATTAATAAAAATGATTTGTAATTAATAAATATTAATTAACCAGGATTAGTAAATTACTCATAAGTAAATAATATGGTTTCAATTAATCAAATAATTAATTAACTTTACTCATGGATGTTTGAATTGTATTGAATGCTGAATTGTTTGATATCCTTGATGTGTGATGCTCTGTGATATGAATTATTTTAATTCAAGCTGTGATGAATGTAATTTTATTTTATCTATTATTTATTTGTGAATCTGTACATGGAAGATAAGCGTTATAAATTATACCGCTTATCGATATTGATATGATTGAATCTGTGATGATTGATGTTGTTGCACTATTGTGTAAAACCCCTGGACTACACTATACACACACAAATATGGATTGCAAAAGGAAATTAGTTAAGTCACGGATTTTTGAAATGGTTTTAAAAATTGAATTGTTTTGGAATCCAAATAGTTTGGGAAATGGATTGGGTTAAAAGTGAAAAGCTTTTGAAAAGGAGTTTTGAAGATAAAAGTTATTTTGAATAACTTGATAAAGTTTTGAAACATAAATAATTTGATTTGAATTTGAATTTGAATTAAAAATTTGAAATTGAATTCTATGTTTGGAAATTATTATTTAAAAATGTTATACAAGTTATAAATGTGTTTATATGGGTTTAAACCATTTTAAAAAGTATTGTTTTGGGAATTTGAATTTCACCCAAGGGCTTAAACTTGTACAAATGAAATCAGATTTTTCCGAAATGAAAACTATTTGATTTCAAATAATAATAGCTTTCATATAAAGAAAAGGATTTACAATTCGTGTTGAAAGATTTCAGGTTTGAAATGGAATTGAAATAGTTTTGAAAACTTTAAATGAATCTTTGTGAAAGATGATTGAACCTCATTTTGAAATTGAAGAGGATTTTAAATAGTGTATCTTTTATATAAAAGATTTGAAACGGGAATTGTTTTCCAAGTTATGTATGAATCTTTGGAAATGGTTTGAAAGCTATGAATTAAAATCTTTGATTAAAAGATTGAAGGAATTAATCCAATTTGAAAGGGAAAATATTTTGAAGGAATATGAATGAATCTTTGTTAAAGATTAGTATACTTTGTTTTCAAATTGAAAAGGGATCTTAAAGATGTATCCTTTCTATAAAAGATTTGAAATGGAGGTTGTTTTGAAATCTGTGAATGAATCTTTGTGAAAGCTGGGTGAACTTTGTGAATTAAATCTTTTTGTTTAATGGTTTGAAAATGTTTAATTTGTTTAAACCATTTTAATTTTTTTTTGGGTTTTAGAGTTATGACATAACTAAAATCCTATTATCCATATGGTTTTTGAATATTGTGCTCATTATTCGGTTTAGCCGGAAGAGGGCCTTGTGTCATATAAGCCATTCCGAATAATGATACGACGATATGGATTGCATTTGAAGACCGGTGGTGAAGATCGGGTGTTTTCGAGAATGAAAGGATAACCCATCGAATGATTCTGCACTGAGTAGCCACGGTATAGAGATCTCCATATGTGATGGGGAGTCCGATTGGGATTGTGAATACCCGGATTGCAAGGGCTTCTTTGGAATTGCCTTCGGTTCTGTTCGAACCCGGAACAGGCTTGTATGGATGTGTGTCTGACATTACACTTTGAGATGTAATGCTGGCTTCTATCAAATACATTTCTGTTTGGTGGCGGAGATTTTTTCTCTTAGCTTAACAACCTTCTCTGAGACGTACGAGCTCAGAGGTTATGTAGTTGATGGTTACTAGTGATACATTCCTAATTTGGTAATGTGGCGTACGAAGTGCTGCCGATCATTTGTTGGTCAAAGCATGGCTTTGTGAAAAGCATAGCTTTGTTGACGAGACTTCATCGCGCCTTACAACCTGGAAATGGTCGAAACAGGAATTTTGCGGCAAGGCTGCAGGGGTCGCACCCCTAGGGTATGTCCATCTCTCCTGGATAAAAGGTGGTATCATGGTATGGAGCCCAAATGTTTACCTATATGTTGCTGCGTACTTATTGTTGTGTGGTTGTTGGTGTCGAGTGCTCGAATAAAGGTTGATTACGACCGAGGATGGCATATCTTGAGGATTACTTCTGGGAAGTGGTAACCCGGCCTTGTGTCGGAAGGGAACCGTTTCGGTTCTTGGGGGCATCCCTCCAAAGGCGTCCCATTTATTAAGGAAGTTCCTTAGCCCAACCATTTGTTGGAAATCCAATCATCCAATACGCGCCTTGTACGGTTTTAGTTGTAGAACCTTCCATCTAATATGGTATCTATAGCAGGAATAGTATAATGGTACCTATGCTGGCTAAGATTAATATTATACTTTCGAAAGGTTTTCCGCACTATGCACTAATAATAATATCAAATGATTTTCGCGTATCAAGCATTTTTGACTGTCATAAGGAGAAATCTCCTCCAAGTGTGCGCTTGCATTGTGTGTGTGGCGGGAGGCCTTATGGCAGTTTCATTTTCTAAAAAGCATTGCGGATTTCAATTTTAAAATCTTTTTTTTGTTTTAAAGATAAAACTGTTTTTGTTTGCTCATACCAGTCCCATGACTGACCCAGAGTTTATTGTTTCCTTCCTAAACTCTGGGTGCCCACAATTTTCCACACGGGAGTCTAAAGTTGTGTTTTTCAGATAATAAAATAGTAGGTGTTAATTCGATAGCATTCAATCTCTGGATATTGGCAATCGCATTTGGATCGAGTTGCTTCACTTCTGCATTGATGGTAGTTCTCTCTTTATGGTTTGGAGTCTTTCTAGTTTTGGAGCTTTAGCAATGAAGTCGCTATGTGTTGGAGTATCTATCTTGTTGTGTGACGACCCGACTTTTTCTCCATAGAAAGTCGCATCATCTTTAAGAAAGAAAGGGATAGAAAAGTGAAAAGAAAGAGAAGAACGAAAGAACAACATCAGAATCTCAACAGCGGAACGAATAAATTATATTAATAACATAAGTATTACATAATGTGCAACATTAATCAGAGTTACAAAGACAATATGTCACATACTAGACAGTTATAAACACCTGTCTAGTTATTACAACTCAATACAATACAAAGAAACCACTCAGAGATACCAACACCATGGAACACTATATATATCTACAACGCTGAAGCCTCATGTTCCATTGCTCCTTCACAATTCTTCAAAGATAACCAGAATCCCTTGGCTACTCGTAAAAATTTGAGTACCCAAGGGATTCGGGTTAGCTTTGACGAATTGTGAAGGAGCAATGAAGCAGGAGGCTTCAGCGTTGTAGATATATATAATGTTCCGCTGTGTTGGTATCTCTGAGTGGTTTCTTTGTATTGTATTGAGTTGTAATAACTAGACAGGTGTTTATAACTATCTAGTATGTGATGTATTATCTGCGTAACTCTGATTGATGTTGTATATTATGTAATACTTATATTAATTCATTCCTTCTGCTGTTGAGATTCTGATGTTGTTCTTTCTTTCTTCTCTTTCTTTTCTCCTTCCTATCGCTTTCTTTCTTAAAGATGATGCGACTTTCTGTGGAGAAAAAGTCGGGTCATCCCATTTGGTATCAGAGCGCTAGGTTGAGTGAATACCTATGCTTTGGAGTGATTTTCTTCTTGAGAGAGCGTATTTGTAATTTTGATATATATATATATATATATATATATATATATATATATATATATATTTCTACCTATTTGTTGGGTTACCTGTTCGGGTTTTCCAATATATGTTATAAAGGTAGATGGGGTAGTGGTGTGTGTAACACGACTATCATTGGTAAGAGTTTGAATGTTTGAGGTTGGAAGTGGATCTGCCGAGACTGTAGACCAAATACCGTCTCGAGTGAGCTTTGTAATGGCGTAGGGATTTCATCGATCTCTGAAGGAAACCTGTTAAGGTTAGGAGTCCATCTTTGAAGTGCAAGTTGATTGAGTAGAGTTTGGATCTGTCGGTAAGACAAAAGAGAGTGATGGTATCTTGGCAACCTTAAGGAAGTGTGTCTACTTCGGTGTTGTGGTTGAGTTCAGTGGGGTTTTTGTGTTTGGTTTGAGGTCCGAGTTTCTCAAAGAGCTTTGGATTAGGAAGTCTTTGGCATCTGTATCAGCAGTGCAGCTCGGAGTGTTCTGTGTGCCGGCAAGGAGGTTTTCTGGCTGAGCAGTTTTTTAGAGGTGGAGTTTAGAAGCAGTAAAGTGGATTCATTTCTTCGATAGATTAATTTGCTAAGCATAAGCTGTTCTGATTGGTAAAAAGAGAATAGTTTCTTTGGATATTAGGCTGGGTGGATCTCAAAAGTGACTTGCGATAGTTTGAGTGTTCTCCTGAGTTGTCAAAGATTTTTCTGGATGTCTTCAAGGAAGTCAGAGGTTTGTCCACGGTTGGAGATTGAGTTTTCTTATCGACTAGGATTCCAGGAGTGATACCGGTGGTTTAGCTTAGTATAAGGAAGGTTCCTAGAGATAGAGTTTGGTGAAGTAGCTCAGATTTTGGTGGAACTTTTGAGTTTTCTTTATGGGTCTGTTGAACCATATTTCTAGAATGGGTTGTCCAGTTTGTGCTCGTGTTCATCATCAGCATTTTCATCTACTCAAGATCAGAGTTGTGCAGCGGAAGCAGTTTGGAAGTGATTATGTTTGTCTTTTATGGATAGGAGAAGTAAGTTCAGTCTTCTGATGTTTGAGGAGTAGAGTTTGTTCTCGATTTTGTTTGATCTTGGAGAGATCATTCTGTTGAGTTGTTTGGTTCTGTTGTTTCGAAAGGCATCAACGAAGGTTGAGCTGATCAGGAAGGATGTAGGCAACCCAAGATCGTCCGAAGAATTTTGTGGATAAAAGACGGAGGAATTTGGATTCCGGAGTCGGAGATTTGATTATGGATAAGATTTCTTCGATCAAGGGAATTATAAATGTTGGTAAGGTTGGGAAGCTAGCTCCAAGGTATTTTGGATCTTTCTGTTTTCTTATGAGGATAAGTGTTTGGTCTACAGGGTTGAATTGCCACTTTCGGTAACTAGGATTCGATGTGTTTCACGTATCTCTGAGGGAGTACGTGTATGATCTATCTCTGGTTGTGGAACCAACAGTTCTGGAAGATTTGGAAGTTGAGTCAGACTTGTCTATGGTCTGATATCCTGTTTAGTTTTGTAGATCTAGATGAGTAGGAGCTCTGTAGCTTAGTAGTATGGATTGTTCGGATTTAGTAGAGCGAGTATCCTGGTATTTATACCAGGGAAACTCTAGGGAATTCTATCCAGAATTTTGTCTGATTTGATATGGTTGTTATCATATGGTTGATAATATATGCTTGTGGTTTAAAATTAAATTCTTTAATAAGATCATTAAATTACCTTTGCTTTTAAATTTCGAGGACGAAATTCTTTTAAGGGGGAAAGGAATGTGATGACCTGGAATTTTGGGCAATATTAATTTAATAATCTATATTAAAAATAAATTGATTTGATAATCTTTGTTAATAAGATTTGAATTGATTTAATAATCTAATTAAATAAATATTTAATTGGTGAATTTTGTCTTTTAAAAGCTAATAAAATGTTTTCTGTTTATAATATATATATTTGTACATATTGTAAATAGAAAAGCTTGGTTTGAATTTAATAAATAAAATCTTGTTTTTTTTAAATTCTAATATATTTGATAATTTGGAAATTCTGACTAATTTAATATAAAGCTTTTCAAAGCTATTTAAATAAATAAGCAAATTGTTTTAAAATACTTAAGATAAATGTTTAATTGTTTAAGTTATATTTTAACTTAAGTATGAATAACAAATAAGATTAACAAAAAGATTTATTTTATTTTATTTTTAATATTGCTTAATAAATATGAGAGTTCAATTCATTTAAGTAATATAAGAAATTTATATGTAATAAGATAAGTTCCTTTATAAATTATTTTAAATTAGCAAAGTTAGTATTTTCAAATAACAATTATAATGTATTATTTTTATAAATATATTTGGACATTAATATAAATAGAATTGTTATTTCAAATTTAATTTGTGTAGTTATATATGTATTTATATAACTTGATTTTAAAAGTGGACTTTTGAATATGATTTAAATTTGAATTTAATTTTGAAATTCAAAAAGTAGATATTTAAAATGTTTGGATTTTAAAACATATATATATAAGTTTTCATCTTAAAGGAAATTCATATGAATTTAGATAAGTACTTCTAAATTTATAAATTAAGTTAAAAAGCATTATTATTAACATTTTAAATAAATAAAATAATAAAAAGACATGTGTTAATTTCTTAAGACACCTAATAACAAGTGTTAAGTAAAAATTTATTCAAGATGACGAATGTCAATTTATTTCAGTTTTTCTTTTATTTTTGATAAATTCAAAGTTCAGCCTATTTAAACATACCTTTCCTCTTTTCAATTCTTTTTTCTATTCATTTTCAAAAACTAAGAATTATATGAAAACTCAAACCAATTTCTCAAAGTAAAACCAAAAATCAAAAATCTGAGAAACATCTTCCTCAAAAACCTGAAATCAATCCAAAAATATAGACTCTGTAACCAGTTTTGCAAATCAAAAGCAAGTCCAAACAATAGCCTGTGCATTTTCTTCAATTCTGTTTTGAAAGCATCATCCTTTTCAAAAACCAAAGCAAGTCTGAGAACAACAAGCCTACATGCAACTGCAAGTTTTTAAATCAAAGCATTTTAAAGCAAGCATTCTAGTTTAAAGTTTTCAACAGCAATGGCAATGCAAGTTTCCAATTTTAAGCAATTCCAGATTTTTGCTTAAAGCCTGTTCACTGGCCTCTGTTTCATGCATGCCTGGTGAGTAACTTTTTATTTAAAAGCCTAAGTACAATAAACCTGTTGCATGTTCATATCTATAGATTTGTATGGTTGTATGTAAAATTTTAAGTGCATTTCTGTGAATATATGTATGAATGTGTCGATGTGTATAGATATATGATGCTGTTGTATATGCATTTGACAGTACTTAGTTTTAGAAGCAAGGATTTTGATAAAATCCATTTCCTCTTAAACCAATCTCTGTTAAGATTTAAAATTCAAACAAAACTTGATTGTTTGATCATAGAGTAGGTTTTAAATTTTTTATATAAGTTAAATAATTTTGTATTCGCCCTGAAATAAAACAACAGAGCAAAATTTGTATAAAGCGAACACTTAAACTTCTCAGTTCATAAATTCAGGGTCATCAATTGAATCCTTGAACCAAAACATAATTTTTAAAACTGAAATTATAATTTTTAGTTAAGGGATGAGTGTGCATTTCTGGTTTGAACAGAAGTGGTGGTTTGGGGAAGTTCTGATGATCTAAGTGATAGGGAATGATGGGGTTTCCACTAGAGGTAGTGGAGTGATGTGTGAGCTCGACAAAATTGCCAGCAAGTTGATCAGAGTATGGTGGAGGTGGTGGTTGATGTTTGAAGTCTGTAACCCTTTTAACTAGGTTGGGTTTTTGCATCGGCTCGTCTTCCGTAGTGGATTGAGTGCAACAAGATTATGGGTGATGGAAGCTTGGACGTTGACGAAGACTTCGCTGGAGTTTCAGAAGTAACGGTGGTCGGAGGATCTTGGACGAGGCAGTTTCCACGTTTGATGTGGTGTTCCTGGTTTTGTTCCAGGTCTGGTTTGAAGCTCAAATTTGATTTCGATTTTGTTGTAACGATCTGATGATCGTGATAGGGTGTTTGGGTGATTGTGGATGTGGAAAGAACATCGGTGGTGGCCAGAGGTGATCAGCGTCACCGTGCATGTGCACGATGCACTGTTTGATTTCTGATGAAGTTTGGTTTTGGGTAGAGGGTTTGTACTCGAGTAAATTGATGTT
Organism: Allium cepa; assembly: GCA_030765085.1. Classification (NCBI taxonomy): domain Eukaryota; kingdom Viridiplantae; phylum Streptophyta; class Magnoliopsida; order Asparagales; family Amaryllidaceae; genus Allium; species Allium cepa. The sequence continues at coordinate 622,547,317 of CM060938.1, read as the reverse complement.
TGACTCGAAGTGTTGTGGGGTTTTGCCTGGAGCAAATTGATGTGTGGCTCGGGTATGATGGGTTACAGGTTTCAAACCTGTAGTTTTTTAAAAATTTTAAAAACGAATTTTAAAAATGTAAAGGTATGTTAAATCAATGTTTAAATCTAGATTCAAGTTTGGTTTGAATCGTAGTTTTGAAATAATTTAAGTTTTTAAAAATTTAAATTGTTTTAACAACCTTAAATGTTTATTGTATATCCTTAAATGGCTTGAATTTAAAAATGAAGTTTTAAAATGTAAGTAAAGTTTTAAATCAAAGTTTAATTTGGAATCAAATTTAGTTTGTTTCATAGTTTTGAAATAAAAGGAAGTTTTTAAATTTAAAATGTTTTAAACAATTTTAAATGTTTAAAGTGTATTTTAAAATGATTTGAATTTAAAAATGGATTTGGTTTAAATTCTTTTAAAATTTCCTTTGAAAGACAAGTATTTCTTTAACATAAGATTTAAAAGGTTTTTAAATTGAATTTTAAACTTTGTTAAGTTAAATTTGTATTCATTTTAAAATCTTAAATTTAAAATGAAATTTGAAGGTAAATTTAATAGTAAATTGTTTTTAAATACTTTTATTAAGTAAAAAAATGTTTTTATCTTAAAGGTTAATTAGGATTTAATAATTTAGGATAATTAAATTATTAAGATAATTAATGAATAATTAATTAATTTATGATTTGAATTAATTAATTTGATAATTGAGGGTTTAAATTAATTAATTTAGGTTTAAGTTAATTAGTTAAGGAAAAATTAATTTGTAATTAAGGATTATTAGGTAGATAAGATTAGATTTTAATTAATGATTAGAAATTAATTAATCAATTAATTAAGGATTAAGTCAGTTACAATTAAACACTTAATTAATTAAATAATTTGAGATTAATTAATGGGCAATTAAGATTTATTAATTTGTAATTAATAATGATTAATCTAAATTTAATTACTTAATGAAAGTAATTAAAAATTGTTAATAGTTAATGAAGGTCATTAACTAGGGATTATTAAACAATTAATTAATGTGATTAATTTTTAATAATTAATTAGATTAATTAATTAAGAATAATCATTTATGGAATTGCTTAAGTAAAATTTCTTAATGAAAGTAATTAAGGAATTAATTACTCATTGTAATTAATTGAGTTTAATGTGATAAGTTTAAATTAATTAATTAAGTTCAATTAATTTAAGAAAATCACTTGGTGATTTGTACTTAGTGTAATTAATAAAGGATAATTACTAAGTAAAGTAATTAAGATGGGTAATTACTAAATGTAATTAATTGAAGTATGGAAGTAGTTTGGATTAATTAATTTGTGTAATTAATATAAAGGATAATTACTTAGTGCAAGTAATTAATAATTAATTACTTAGTGTAATTAATTTAAGAATTGATTAATAATGTTATTTGAAGATAATTAAGTGATGTAATTAATTAAGGGTAACTAATTACTGAATGGGATTAATCAAAGATTATTAAATAATATAATTAATTAAAGATTAATTATTAAAGGTAATTAATTAAGGAGTAGTTAATTTATATAATGAAGTAATTAAGGGTAGTTAATTATTGAATGTGATTAATCAAGAGTAATTAATAATTGTGGTTTAATTAAAGATTAATTACTTAATGTAATTAATTAATTTAAATAGAATAATTAATTAAAAATATAATTAGGGATCATTAATTAATATAATTAATGATGTAATTAAGGGGTGATTAATTAAGGATAATTTATCAATGATAAGTGATTATAGAGTAATTAATTAATGTAATTAATTATAGTTAATTAATTAATGAAGTAATTAAAGGTTAATTACTGAAATTGGTTAAGAATAATTAGTTCTGTAATTAATTAAAGGCTAATTACTTAATGTAATTAGTAAATAATTAATCAGGAATGATTAATTAAGATGGATAATTAAAGGATGATTAATTAATTGGTTGGCAATTAATTAATGGTTAAATAAGCAAGATTTATGTGATGAAGGTAATTAATTTAATTTATTTTAAATTAATTAGAGATGAAGTAATTAATTTAATTCATTTTAAATTAATTATAGTGTGATTAATTAAATCCTTGCTTATGTATGGATGGATGATATTGATTGCCTTGGATGGTTTGAGATCTCAGACATGAGATAAGTAATGCTGTGTGATATGGATGCTTTGGTTGAAATGTGATGATAATGTGAATTATCTATTTGTGATGATAATGTAGATTATCTATTGTGGTATTGTGAATTATCTATCTATGTGTGTATATAGATAATAGAATTGAATTATTTTAAACTTTAAAACAACTTGGCCTTAAAAGATACGTTTTAGATTTCGATGAGACCGGGATCGGGTTTCTAGATTTGGATATCCAAAAACCACATCGATCCAAATTAACGATACATCGTGAATCTAAAGTGAAGATGAAGATTCAAAGTGCAAGGGTTATTGTCGTTAACTCTGAGGGTGATTCCAAAAAGAGTGTAACGAGATAATGCCTTCAGTTTCATTCAAACCCGGAACGAACTTGTATGGATTGAATGCTTTCAGAACATCGTCAGGTGGACGATGAGCATTTTAAGTGATGTGTTCTGATTAAGATAGTCGTAGGCTCAAGCCTCATCAACCGGGAATGGCTAAAACAAGGGAGGTGTAGCAAGGCTAAGTGGGTCATGCCCAAGTAGGACGAGATTTACCCCTATTTAGATGTCCCTTTTATTTCGGCTGTGTGGTGCGGTTGCTGATCACAACTGCGGGGTTGTCTTATTCGGAACTGTTCAATAAGGAATGGTACCGACCTTGTGTTGCAGGGGATTGGGAGTAATCCTCGATACGGTGATCTAGGCTCCGTACTGTGACGGGCGGTACCCTAGTAGCCCTGCCATTGTTGGAAACCCAAACTCCAATAACTGCCAACGAGTTTGATTGTATAACCCACTTTGTGGCTAGTATGCTGGAATTTAATGAATGTAACAATTTCGGCTATTTCTTATTTATTTGAAAATCCGAGACCCTATTATAATATCACTGGATTTCCTATCAAATGTTTTGGTTAGCGTAAGGTAAAAACTTACCCGTGTTTATTTGTGCGAAGTCTTACGTCATACCTTTTGTTTTCAAAGGGTTTTCAAAGTTAAGCAACCTTAACCTGTTACTCACACCAGACCCATGTCTGACCAAGAGTTTATCTTCTGTTTTCTTAAACCCTTGGATACTCAAATTTTTACGAGTAGCCAAGGGATTCAAGTTAGCTTTAACGAATTGTAAAGGAGCAATGGAGCAGGAGGCTTCAGCTTTGTAGATATATAGTGTTCCGCTGTATTGGTATATCTAAGTGGTTTCTTTGTATTGTATTGAGTTGTCATAACTAGACAGGTGTTTATAACTATCTAGTATGTGATGTATTGTCTGTGTAACTCTGATTGATGTTGTATATTATGTAATACTTATATTATTAATATAATTTATTCGTTCCGCTGTTGAGATTCTGATGTTGTTCTTTCTTTCTTCTCTTTCTTTTCTCTTTCCTATCGCTTTCTTTCTTAAAGATGATGCGACTTTCTGTGGAGAAAAAGTCGGGTCGTCACATGTTGAGTTCTGAAGATTTTATCTTTTGGTGTTATCTTTCCGCCGTCGATGGTTGCAAAGTCTAGACTATTTTCTGGTGTTGTCTTCCGCTATTGTATATCTCTTGGCTCTGATTTGTATTGATATTCAGTTGTATCCGATGTTGTATCAATTGTGTATCAATGATATATATTATTCATTTTCTTCCCCTGTGTTGTTTTACTTAGTGTGTTATAAGCTCCGGCACGAGTTGGATTTCAATGGTTGAATCTGCGGCATTCGAGTACAAGGGAAGTCGGGTGTCGATTTTCGAACGCTGAAATTTAGACCGTGACATATTTGAACCCTTCGATGGAGGCTAAGTGACTGCTTGTAACTTCTAAATACCTTTTGGATTACCGAAAGGTGTAACAATACTATGGATCCCTTCCAACCGGAATGCTTAAACCATACGTAAACTTTTTGGTAAGGCCGAAAGTTAAATGATTCTTACCTCAAATCCTTATAAGAAATGTGCACTCACTTATAACCTTTCGGTATCTATCCCCTCTTGTTAGGATTAGAATTGAGATCTCGAAACCTTTTGACTTAGTCGTTTCATTCAATAATGAAAAATCTACACAACCGAAAGGTTGAATTCATATGAAACAGTCCTATAAAATGCATCGGGGATGTTAACAAGAAATCTTGTTAACATATAGGACTTAAATGTTTTGTATAATTATAAAGTAAAAATGGGCGTTTTCAAACTTATTTAAATTTTCAAATAAGGAAAGTCGACAGCAATTTTGAATATAAAATTCTGGCAACCAATCAGATTTAGACAAACAACGCAGGTGAGGTACAAAAGAACCGTTTTAAAGTACAATTTTCATTATTTCAAATCTTTCGGCAAGAGCTTCCACCTTCATTCGAAACTTTCCAAAAAGTTCGAAAGGTATCAAACCTTTCGGTCAGGTAAAATACCAATGCACATTGTATCAGGCAATGGGTACATAGTGAAATGGAAGGAGTCGAAAGTTTTAGGGACAAAAGGTTAGCTTTCAAAGGCGATGAAACCTTGTTTTTGTTTTAAAGAAAATACACCTGCTAGCTTTCAACAAAGAGCTTTCGACGATGTCAAATGGTTTAAAAGAAAAAGGTTTCGATTGGTTTGCTTTCTTGTTTTAAATGAAACCTTTTGAAAAAATCGAAAGGTATAGCTTTCGACAAGGTCAATAGTTAGTTGCCGCTTCCTAAAATTCAACCCAGATGGAGTCAAAGGTTATCTTTTGTTTTCTAAAACCTACTGCCTCTCTCCATTGATTTCGAAGGGTGATGCCAACACTAGCACTTCATTGTTTTCGAAAGGTTTAATTCGAAAGGTTTTGGTTTCTAAAGGTTTGATTTTGAAAGGTTTTGATTCGAAAGGTTTTATTTCGAAAGGTTTTGATTCAAAAGGTTTTGTTTCGATAGAATTTAGGTTTTGAAGTAGTGCTTTCGACTCCAATGTTCTTCTGATACTTGAAGGCTTTTAAAAAGTTTTTGAAGGGGTTACCTTCAGTGATTTCGAAAGGTTTTGAGTTTAATTGCTTTCGAAAGGTTTGTAAATGGTTTTATAAGGGGGGATACCCTAGGCTTTCGACAAAATCGAAAGGTGAAACCTTTCGTTTAGGTCAAAGAGAAGCCTTTCGACAAGGTCGAAAGGTAAGACCTTTCAACAAGGTCGAAGGGTACGGTTTTTAATCCTTTTCAAAGGCTTATATTAATTTACTTTCGAATGGGGCTTCATTCGATGGGGTTTAAAAGGCTGTTTCAAGCCATTTTTCCTTAAGTAGAATTTTGCTAATTTGAAAGGGTTACTTTAAAGGTTTATAGCATAAAATACTTATCTTTGTTTGAATATGTAAGGGGGATCCTTATATAAATTGGATGTTAATAAACCTTGGGGGAACCAGGGTGGGTTTAATCTTTTTGATACAAATTTGGGGTTACAAACAGGAATGTGCTTTCCAAAATATACGTTGGGGCTATCAATGTGTTTTTACTTAACTTACCTAATTGGGCTACCAATGGGAATAGGTTAAACGGGTGGTATACCTGGGGAAAATAAATAATCATGGGGATCATGAGTTTTTATAAATAATCATGGGGATCGAGATATTTTAATTGGCCAAGTGTCGGGTTCTTGGTTAACCTAGAAAACCCATGGTGTGTGCAGTGGATAACCCATATCAAATTTCTAAAGAAAAGAATGTTTTGCCAGAGGTGGTTAGCCTCGGGATTTGGCACCAAAGGGTTCATAGTCATCCTAGGAAAACTATGGAGTGTGCGATGGATGGCCCGCATCAACTTTTGTAAAGCAATGTACGATGGATAATTTGCATTTATTTTAAATGGATTTGGGATGGATAGTCCTATTAAATTATAACAGATAGTCATTTTAAAGGTTTTAGAGCGGAACTATAATAAATTGATTTTAGATGGAAAATCTAACAAATTGGTTTTAGATGGGATATCGAATGAATGGGTGGATTGGATATCTAATATATATGATTTATGGCTTTATTTCAGATTATGTTAAGACAAATCATTGGGTGCAGGAACATAGTAAATGATTTGTTTGTTTTGTTTTGGATACTAGTGAGGGGACAACCCATTCCGCTAAGCAGCGTGCTCTCACTAAATATCTATTCATGTTAAGAGATGATTTGGGATCATTCATACCAATCTTATTATCCAACTCGAAGTTTGTTTTTCTCCATAAACTCTCGGATATTCAAAATTATTTTGAGTAGCCTGAGAGCGGGAGACTTTTAATTTTTTGGACGAATAAGCTTCCAGAGACGAGTAGGAGGCAGTGTTAGCTATATAGGAGCTATTTTGTGTTTTCCATTGTGATGTACTAAGAACTGTAAAGTTCATATTTATTAGTTCTCTGATCATCATAAGGGTACATCTTTATATGTCGCTCTTATCGTATTTTTTATATTGTTGTATATGATCTGAACGTGGTAACGTCTGGGGTTATGTAATTAAATTTAAATATTATTCATAAAAATTGAAAATTTCTGTTTGTTGAAGTTCAAACTTTTTCATATTCTCGTGTTTCTGTGTTGCCAATAGTTTCAAGATTCCGATTTCGATCACTCAGAAATAACACCCATAAATGACTACATCATCCGCAGCAGTTAGTTTTGGGCCTCCGTAAGCAGGATGTTGCAAGTTGGTATCGAGGCATGGTTTATGTACTTAAAAGGGATTTAAACCTTAAAAGATTTTTAAGCATAATCTATTGAATCTAAAATATAATTGGGCTTGGGTAAGCGTTATAGTAACGTATGTGTACTTTGTTATAAATATCTAAGTATGTGTTCCCTACTCTCTTAGACTGTTCTTCTATATCTTACAAAATTGGATTTCAGGTAGTAGTAAAGTGAGATATGGAGGTAGGGAACATAAGAGTGAATCAAGGTGGAAGATGCACAGCAACAAGTGGAAATGTTCGACCCAATACTTGGAGCAACCAGGGTCGACAAGCAAATGCAAACCCAAATGCCAATGTTGGTGCTGAGATTCTGCCGGTTTATATGGGGACAATGTATCAGTTCCTTGTGAATATGATGCAAGTTGGAGCTGTTGCGGTAGTGGCAGTAGGGAATGCTGTAGGAGCTAATCCGATGGCTCCAGTTGGCAATAATTCTGCCAAGTTGAACATGGATTACGCTAGTCTTAGAGGGAAGCCTTTTCTGGGTATCAAGGATGCAATAGGAGTGAAGAACTGGCTATTGCACTGTGAAAGGATATTTGAAGATCTCGACCTGACGATATGTAGAAGAGAAGACTTGCTTCAAGGCAATTGGAGGGAGTAGCATTTGTTTTGGTGAAACGGAGTTACCGTAGGAGAGCCAGAGGATGACTTGACTTGGGCTGAATTTCGAAGGAGGTTTGAAGAAAGATTTCTACCAGAGGTTTCCAAGTCAGCATTGCTCAGGAAGTTTGCAGATTTAGTCTAGGGGGATAGATTGGTGATTGAGTGCCCTACGGAGTTTGATGAGCCGTCCCGTTACAGATATGCTGCTGTGGATACTGTCATTTAGAGGAATGATAAGTTTATCAAGGGGTTGAGTCGTAAGATTGCCAGAGCAACCATGACAAACCTCCTGGATCCGTGTCATATTTTTGTTGAGATGGCTATTCGAATTGAAGAGATGCTTTCTACTTTTGGAAAAGGAAAACCGGTTGAGGTTTAGAATTTTCAGGGTAAGTAGCCGAAGTTCTTCAAGAAGAAAGGTGCCTAGTCAAGGGTAGCAGCTAAGAAGAGCAAGGCTGATATTGTCTATTATAGGTGTGACAAGAAGGGGCATTATGCTAACGAGTGTCACTTAGGTAATGGAAGAGCAGTTGCAATGAGGCTGAATGTGAAGTGCTACAACCGTGGCCAGATGAGGCATTACAAGGACAAGCATCTCGAGGCTGCTAAGGCTGGAAAGACAAAGGTCTTTGTGTTGGAACCATCATCCTCTAGACCAAAGGCTGCTGAGAAAGGAAAAGCGGTGATGGAAGGTATGCTTATGATTCGTAGTACTCCAGTTAGGATGCTATTTGATATCGATGCATCACACTCATTTATATCTCAGTATTTGGTAGACTACTTCAGTCTAGAACCTTCATACCATATTACTCCTTTAAGAGTTGTGAATCCTATAGGAGGGTATGCAACACTGGGAATGAGATTTGCTAGTGAGAACTTGATTTATTAGGTTATATGTTTGCAAGCACTTTGTACGTTTTTGATTTTGTGGGTTTGGGGATCATATTGGGTATGGATTGGTTAGATAGATATGATGCTAGGATATTTTGCCAAGAGGGGTAAAAATCATTGAAACACCCTAATAGCCATAACTGAGTCATTTACTTAGTAAGGATTTCGAATGGAAATGATTATGCGTTATTGGGTGCCATAGGAGCAAAAGAAGAGTTGAAGCAGGTTTATATTGCAAGAGAGTTTGTGAATGTGTTTGAACTAGTTTCGGGCTTGTCTCCGAAGAGAGCAATCGAGTTTCGGTTAGATCTCGTACCGGGTGCTGAACCCGTAAGTAGACCACCTAGCAGGATGTCACCGACCGAGATGAAGGAATTGAAGGTGCAACTAGTGGAATTGGAAGGAAAGAATTTCATCCAGCCAAGCAGTTCGCCTTGGGGAACGACCACGGTATTTGTAAAGAAGTCAGATGGGTCGTTAAGGATGTGTATCGACTATCGTATGTTGAACCAAAGGACGATCAAGAATAGGTATCCTTTGCCGAGGATCGATGACTTATTTGATCAGTTTAGTGGAGCCAGATGGTTTTCTCAACTGTATCTGGCGACAGGTTTCCATCAGCTAAGAGTGGTAGAGTATAGTATTCCTTTAACGGTGTTTAGGATCAGATATGGCCTTACGAGTGGTTGGTTATACCATTCAGACTTACTAATGTGCCAGCTTTCTTCGTGGATTTGATGAACCGAGTTTTCCAAGAGCACTTGGATAGGTTCGTGTTGGTTTTTATTGATGACATTTTGGTATATTATAAGAATGAAAAGGATCATGTATATCATTTTAGAATAGTGTTGGAGACACTAAGGCAACATCAACTGAAAGCGAAGTTCTCTGTCACGATCCAAATTCTAGCGTTCGAAAATCGACGTCTGTACTCCACTGTACTTAAATGCCGCAGATTCAAACGTTGAAATTCAAGTCGTGACGGAGCTTATAACACATCAAGTATAACATCACAGCGGAAGAAAAAAGAAATGAATATCATATACAACTCCAATGAATACAATATCCAATGATATACAACAATGATATCAAAATGATACAAGAATAACAGAGACAATAAACAACAGCGGAAAATAGATAGCGAAAAAGATAACTCCAATATCAAACTGCAACAGTATCCCATCTCCAAATGCAAAGGCTCAAAACTCTAAAGATCTCCAATCCAGTAAGAGAGAACCAGCATCAAGTTGTACCAAGCTAAGCAAGGTCAGTCGTCCTAACCAAATACTTCAATATCCAAAGTCTCCAAAGAATACCAAAGAGAAAACGAAAGCTACCGAATCGATATCTATATCTACTATCTGAAAAACCCAACTCTAGACTTCCCGTGTGGAAAATTATGGGGACCCAGAGTTTAGGAAAGGAACAATAAACTCCGGGTCAGTCATGGGATTGGTATGAGCAAATAAAAATAGTTTATCTTTAAAAACAAACAAAAGATTTTAAAATAAATCCGCAATGCTTTTTGGAAAATGAAACTACCATAAGGCCTCCCGCCACACACACAATGCAAGCGCAAACTTGAAGGAGATTTCTCCTTATGACAGTAAAAAATGCTAGATACGCGAAAACTATTTGATATTATTATTAGTGCATAGTGCAGAAAACCTTTCGAAAATATAATATTAATCTTAGCCAGCATAGGTACCATTATATTATGCCAGCCATAGCTACCATTTTAAATGGCAGGTTTTGCAACTAAGACCGTACAGGGCTCGTATTGTTTTGTTTGGATTTCTAACAAATGGTCGGGCAAAGGAACTTCCCAAATAAAATGGAACGCCTCTGGAGGGACGCCCCCAAGAACCTAACCGGATCTCTGCTAGACAAGGCTGGGTTACCTCTGTAACTAGGTAACTACTGACACGAGCATGCCATTCCCCGGTCGTTTGCGAACTTTATCCGAGGTACCTCTCAACCAACAACCACAAAGCAATAAGTTTGCAGCAACCACAAAGTAAGTATCTGGGCTCCATACCATGATACCACCTATAATCCAGAGGGAAATGGACATACCCTCAAAGGGTGCTACCCTCAAATAACCTTATTGCTACGACTCCTGTTTCGACCATAACCGGGTTGTGAGGCTCGACGAAGTCTCGTCCACAAATCTACACTTTTCACAAAAGCCATGTAACGACCCGTATTTTACGTATCGAAAGATCGTAGAACTATTGTCATTAGGTTGTTAGTGTTGTTAAGTCGTTCAGAATTTAAGTTGTTTGGAGCTTAAGTCGTTCAAAGATGAGTCGTCCAGGGTTAGGTCGTGTCGTAGCTTAAGTCGGTGGAGAGACTTAGAGGATGGAGCGACTTAAGGTAGGTGACCGACCTATAGGAGTGAGAGACTTAGGGGTTTGGCCGACCTAAGGGAACTAACGACTTAAGGGTTAACGGCTTAAGTTAGTAAGCGACTTAAGGAATTCTCGTGTTGAGGCTTAGGTCGTGTGTTGGATTAGGTCGTGAACGAGTTAAGGTTAGGTCGGCTATGCTGTGTTATAGTTAGGTCGTTCGAGCGACTTAAGGCAATAGGATGAGTCGTTGAGTCGTCTCCTGTGTTGAGTCGGTAGGTTGTTAAGTCGTCTAAACGGCTTAGGTAGGGATGCGCGTATGTGTTAGGTCGCTAAGTCGTATCCTGTTGAGTCGTTAGTCCGTGTTTGTGTTAGGCCGCATAGAGACTTGAGTCGGTAGGCCGTGGGGTTGATGAGTCGTAAGTCGTGGAGCCTTGATGAGTCGTGACCGACTTACGGGGGCGAACGACTCATAGGTTTGGCCTATAAATAGAAGTGCTTATCTCACTTTTTGGGATCCGGATTTTGAAGCGACAGAGTCCTGCCATTTTGAAAGCTCGAGTGCTACACTTCTTCACTTCTTTTCTCTTCTTTAATCTTGTGCTTCCATCCATCCAAGATCGAAGATCAAATCGAAGATCCAAGAACCAAAGTTGAAGGTCTACATCCATCGAAGAGAGATTTCATCGTTTGAAGCGGAATCTTGTCGGATCAAGCTAGATCCTTTGCTGTCCAGATCTGAAGTTAGTTGCTTTTGAAGTGTTTAGGTGATTCGGTGAGTGGTGGTTATCTCTCACACGGACCCAAAGGAGTATATTGGATCGGTGGCTTGTTTGTGTGTTAAAGATAGTGATTTCATGCATTTTCCTTAAGTCTGCATGTAGATCCATCGTTCATAAAGTTTTGATATCCACTTTACTACATGTTAACCTATGCTAGTTCATTCATCAAGATATTACTTAGGATTCATGCTTGTTAGATTTGGACTCTTTATTTATGAAATTGCCATTATTGTTATAACTGTTTATTTAGATCTTGTTTGAATGATTGATTACTTGGATTAATGGTTGATCTGATTGATTGTTATAAGTTAGTTGATTGATAGTTGATTTGGACAAGTTGGTCGAAGATGATTCAAAAGATAAGTGGAAAGGCTCTTGAATAAGGAAAGCTGCCCGTGGCATATGAAGCGGATGATAAAGCTCATATGGATAGATTTGATGATGATGTTGAGATGGGACTTTGCTATGATGCGATGAGGCAAAGCATGATGTTGAGATGGGACTTTGCTATGATGCGATGAAGCAAAGCATGATGTGAGATAGTCTTGGTTTAATCCAGACGGGATCATCCTAAGCATGTTGATAACTCGGTGACATGGTTCGAGTTTGTGGATAATGGTTGGCTCGTGAGGCGCTTGAGCTAGTATGAGAATAGTCGTCGAGGAGGATGACTAGAAGGCTGAGATCTCATCGTTGTTGAAGGTTCTAGCAGGCTCAAAGCAAGAGTACGCTGGGCAGATTCGATAGTCCCAAGACTAATAGTTGATGGTCTAGTACTCTGGGCAGATTCGATAGTCCTAGTCCTAGGCACGGGTCACGATGACGTGCGGAGTTCTGTCTAGAATCGGGGTTACCATTTGCCCTTGACGGACAGATGAAAGAATGAGCCGATCATTCAATTAACGGTCATATCAAGGCAATGATAACAGGGATAGCCAGAGTCATGGATGTTTGGATGCTTTGGTTGTATCGTCACTCGGTCTCAAGAGCGATGTTTTGTGGGTGCTTATCTGATCTTGGTTTAGGCCTTGGGGGTTTGTACTTGGAAAACATCGACCTTGACTCGTGTGATAATTGCTTTACTTTAATTGTCTGCTTTGCTATGTTTGTTTCTGCTTAGTGTATCTGGGGGCTATCACTGTAGAAAGAGGTGGAGTGGGATGGTTGGTTTCCTATTCCTTTTTAACCTTTATGCTCTTTTGGTATGTTTGATAGTTGATTTACCGCTCACTAGGACTTTTGTTTGACTCAAGGTTTTATGTTCAACTCTTATTACCTTGGGCTGTTCATCCGTTTTGGGTTGGGCAGACTAGGTAGCTGGTGACAGGTGCTGTTCTTAGTGACCAACGCTGTTGATGACGAAGACGAGCTGGAGGATTTTGCATATTGTTCTCTTACTATATGTACTGGATGTACCGCTGCTTGTATAATTCTCTGAGTGTTATGTAGTGAGGCTTGCTGTATTGACTTTTCAGATTGTTGTACCAAACTATTATGAGTTTGTATGATGAGATTCTGTTCTATGGAGCTTCACTATGTATACTTTTCTATTGTATTTTATCCAAGCGCTGTGACTAATACGATAGACTATTCTGTGTTTACCTTACCTTGATGATCGTCCATGGCGGCCTGGCACACTTTACAGCGCACTATTTCCTTGTTTGGTGCAGGAGTCTTGGGCGGTCGTCACATTTGGTATCAGAGCTTTGGTTAATCGATTTTAGCCAACGCTCGCTGAAGTAACCACGTATGAGAGACGTAATTGTATTTTGATGGATGATTACTATATATAATATAGTAGCTTAGAAGGATTTGAACTCCTTATGCAGTTATTTCTCAGGGTATATTAGTCGTTTTCTTATAGATATTAGGAATGAGTCGAAGAGTGAGACCAGCTACTAGGGAAGGCCGTGCTGTTGAGGGGGCTGCTGATTATGCTTCTATGTTCGAGGCTATGATGATTTCGATCATGAGAAGAATACCAGCTCCAGGGCCAACAGTAGATGTTGGAGTTCAGGTTCAAACTCCAAAACCGGTGGATTTTGCTAAGTTGTGCAAAGACCATACTGCTCTTGGAGGTAAGGTTTTCTTGGGGACATAATCAACCATTGAAGTTCAGAGGTGGATTGATGCTTGTAGAAGGATCTTTGGTGATTTGGGAATTGAGGATGCAACTAAGAGGAAGCTTGCGTCAAGACAGCTTCAAGGAAGAGCTTCTGATTGGTGGAATTCTATCACCATTGATACTCCGGAGGAAGAGATCACTTGGGTGCAATTCCAAGCTAGATTTGAGGCTAAGTTCATTTCTACAGCTCAGAAATTTGTTATGTTCAAGAAGTTTGTGGAGCTCAAGCAAGGTGGAAGACCAGTTCTTGAGTATGTTTCGGAGTTTGAAGCCTTGTCCAAGTATGCTCGGTCATATATTGAATCTCCCTATCAGAAGAACGAGAAGTTTGTGACAGGTTTGGACACTTATCTTGGGAGACAGTTGGTGGATCATTTGGACGATCCATTTGAGAAGCTTGTGGAGAAGGCTCTCACGCATGAGAATCTGTTTCCTAAGGAAGGATCTGTTGTTGCTGTGACTAAGGAAGATTCTAAACCACAGCAGGGTGGAAACAAGAAGAGGAAGCAGCAGCAACAGAAGGGTAAGGATGGGCAGAAGAAGCCGAAGGGTGAAGTGACCTGCTATAATTGTCAGCAGAAGGGCCATTTGTCTAGAGATTGTAAGAATCCAAAGGTGCCGGTGAAGTGCCACAACTGTGACAAGCTGGGGCATATCAGGAAGAATTGTCCGAAACCGCGGAAGGACAAGCAGGTTGTGCAAGCTTATGCTTTGGGGGCTGTGCCATTGTCTTCGAAATCTCCTACTGCAGAAGAGAAAGGAAAGAGTGTGGTGGTACAAGTTACCCTTTCCTTTTGTGGTGTTCCAGTTAGAGTGTTATTTGATACTGGGGCGTCGCACTCCTTTGTTTGTAGTGAACTTGTAGGCCGGTTGGGTTTGGAACTGGATATTGTTGATAGACCATTGGTTGTGACTAATCCAGTTGGGGGTTTGTCTTGTTTGTGTATGGTATGCCGTGGTCTGGTTGTATCGAGTCATGATTGCTCTTTTGTTTATGATTGTTTTGTTCTGAACTTTGTGGGGTTCGGAATTATTTTAGGTATGGACTGGATTAGGAAGTATGTGGCAAGGGTTGATTATAAGAGGCTGGAGGTGACAGTCGAGAATGTGGAGGGGCGAAGGGTTGTGACACGATGTAAGCATGAAGAAGGCGTCTTCATGAGCTTCATGTATTCGCTAGTTGTTCCACGGGATGGACTGTCATCGGTGCCTATTGTGATTGGATTTGAGGATGTCTTTGACGAGGTCAAAGGGTTACCGCCGCATAGAGAGATCGAGTTTCGTATCGATCTAGTCGAAGGAGCCAGACCTGTTGTGATGCCTCTTAGGCGGATGGCGCCTAGGGAACAGCAAGAGTTGAAGGTGCAAGTTGATGACCTTTTACAGAAAGGATTCATTCAGCGTAGTGTGTCCGAATGGGGTGCACCAGTTGTGTTTGCAACCAAAACGGATGGATCGTTGAGGTTGTGTGTGGATTATCGTGAGCTGAATAAAATGACTAAGAAGAACAAGTATCCATTGTCGAGGATAGATGACTTGTTTGATCAGCTTCACGAAGCTAAGGTGTTTTCTCAGATGGATTTGGAAACGGGATTTCACCAGTTGAGAGTGGCAGAGGATAGTGTGTCGAAGACTGCTTTCAGGACACCATCCGGTTTCTTTGAGTGGTTGGTAATGCCGTTTGGATTGACCAATGCACCATCATATTTTATGGATCTTATGAATAGAGTGTTCAGGGATCAGTTGAACAAGTTTGTACTTGTGTTCGTGGATGATATTTTGATTTATTCCAGAACTGAAGAAGAGCACAAGACGCACTTGCGGATTGTTTTGGAAATCTTGCGGAAACAACAGCTGAGGGCTAAGTTTTCGAAGTGTCACTTTTGGAAGAGTGAAGTGAGGTTCTTAGGTCATGTTATCTCTGGAAATGGAATAGCGGTTGATCCCGCCAAGGTGGCAGCGATCCAGGATTGGGTTAGACCTAAGAATGCATCTGATTTAAGAAGTTTTCTTGGATTAGCAGGATATTATCGTCGACTTATCAAAGACTTTTCCAAGATAGCTGCACCATTAATAGGATTGACAAAAAAGAACCAAGTGTTCAGATGGGATGCTAAGTGTGAGCAAGCTTTCGGAATCCTGAAAGAGCGACTAACAAGTGCTCCTGTTTTGACTATTCCAAGTGGAAATGATGAGATGGTGGTTTACACCGATGCATGTGGTACTGGACTTGGAGCAGTACTGATGCAGAAGGATAAAGTTGTTGTGTATGCAAGTCGACAACTGAAGCCGCATGAAAGGAATTATCCGACTCATGATTTGGAGTTAGCGGCGATTGTATTTGCTCTGAAGATATGGAGACATTATCTTTTCGGAGTTCGGTTCGAGTTGTTTACATATCATAAGTCATTGAAGTATCTTTTCTCCCAAAAAGATTTGAATCTCCGGCATCAATGATGGCTAGAGTTTTTAGCATCATATGATTTTGGTATAGCCTATACTCCGGGAAAGGGTAACGCAGTGGCAGATGCGTTAAGTCGAAGACATGCAGAATTGGGAGCCATGTTTTCAGAATGGAAGAGCCTTGAGTATTTGGCTGGATTTGACTTCAGGCCTAGATGTGAATTGGAACCAGAGATGTTGGCAAACTTATCAATAAGACCTACTCTGGTGGAAAGAATTGGCAAGAGCCAAAAGCGAGACGATAAGCTTGTCAAGATTATCCGTGATTTGGAATCTGGATTGGATCCAGAGAAGGATAAAGGATTCGAGGTCGATCGATAGGGTTGGCTTCAAAAACAAGGATGACTAGTTGTTCCCGATATAGATGAATTGAGAGATGAAGTTCTGAAGGAAAGTCATCACTCTAAGTTGACAATTCATCCAGGTGGAAATAAGATGTATCGGGATATGAAGAGAACCTATTACTGGGAAGGTATGAAGAAGGATGTTAGAAATTTTATTTCCAAATGTATGAACTGCAGTTGGTAAAAGCTGAACAGAAGAAGCCAAGTGGATTGCTTCAGCTGTTAGAAGTTCCTACATGGAAGTGGGAGCAAATATTGATGGATTTTATCGATGGTCTACCTAGAACCAGAGCAGGAAATGAAGGGATTTGGGTCATCGTAGATCGATTGACTAAGAGTGCAAGATTCATTCCTGTTCGATCAACTAGGAGTGCATTGAAATTGGCCGAGCTATATGTTAAGTGGATAGTTCGATTCCATGGTATTTCGAAAAGCATAGTGAGCGATCGAGACCCATTGTTCACTAGTGGAGTTTGGAAGAGTTTCCAGGAAGTTTTGGGAACCGAATTGTGTTTGAGTACAGCTTATCACCCCCAAAAAGATGGTCAGACAGAGAGAGTCAACAGAGTTTTGGAAGATCTCCTCAGAGCATGTGTTTTAGACTTCGGAGGATCATGGGAAGATCATGTTCATTTGGTGGAATTTGCGTACAATAACAGTTACCAGTCGAGTATTGGTATGGCACCGTATGAAGCATTGTATGGAAGACCGTGTAACTCTCCGACATGTTGGTTGGAAACAGGAGAAAAGTTGATACTTGGGCCAGAAATGATTCAACAGACTATGGATTGCATAGAGATCATTCGGCAACGAATAAAGGCAGCCCAGGACCGTCGGAAAAGTTATGCCGATCAGCGTCGTAAGGATTTGGAATTCGACGTAGGTGATATGTTTTTGTGAAGATTTCTCCATTAAAGAATGTTATTCGATTCGGGAAGAAAGGGAAATTGACTCCGAGATTTGTTGGACCATTCCCGATCATCGAGCGAATTCGAAAGCTCGCTTATAAATTGGATCTACCGGAAAAGATGTCGGGTGTGCACAATGTTTGTCATGTATCGTATCTACGGAAGTATGTGCACGACTCGAATACAGTGGTTTCTGCTGATAGCTATGAAGATTTGGAGGTTGATCCAGTAGTTAAGAGACCTCGTAAGCCGCTTCGTGTTGTGGGAACCGACATGAAACAGCTTAGGAGGAAGGTAGTCAGGTTGCTCAAGGTACAATGGAGTGATGATGTTAACGACTGTACATGGGAGGAGGAAGAGAGGATGAAGGCAGCTCATCCTGAACTCTTCGAGGTATGGCCCTAAGGTGTCATGACATCTCATGAATTTGTAACTTGTTCTAGTTTTAGAATTTTGCATGCTAGGCTAGTAATTGGATGCATGGTTTGTTGATTGCTATGGATGGTAGGCATGCAGAATAGTTTTGGTTGCTCTTGTTTGTTTGGAATTTCGGGGGTGAAATTCCTAAGTGGGAGAGAATGCAACGACCCGTATTTTACGTATCGAAAGATCGTAGAACTATTGTCATTAGGTTGTTAGTGTTGTTAAGTCGTTCAGAATTTAAGTTGTTTGGAGCTTAAGTCGTTCAGAGATGAGTCGTCCAGGGTTAGGTCGTGTCGTAGCTTAAGTCGGTGGAGCGACTTAGAGGATGGAGCGACTTAAGGTAGGTGACCGACCTATAGGAGTGAGCGACTTAGGGGTTTGGCCGACCTAAGGGAACTAACGACTTAAGGGTTAACGGCTTAAGTTAGACTTAAGGAATTCTCGTGTTGAGGCTTAGGTCGTGTGTTGGATTAGGTCGTGAACGAGTTAAGGTTAGGTTGGCTATGCCGTGTTATAGTTAGGTCGTTCGAGCGACTTAAGGCAATAGGATGAATCGTTGAGTCGTCTCCTGTGTTGAGTCGGTAGGTTGTTAAGTCGTCTAAACGGCTTAGGTAGGGAAGCGCGTATGTGTTAGGTCGCTAAGTCGTATCCTGTTGAGTCGTTAGGCCGTGTTTGTGTTATGCCGCGTAGAGGCTTGAGTCGGTAGGCCGTGGGGTTGATGAGTCGTAAGTCGTGGAGCCTTGATGAGTCGTGACTGACTTAAGGGGGCGAACGACTCATAGGTTTGGCCTATAAATAGAAGTGTTTATCTCACTTTTGGGGATCCGGATTTTGAAGCGACGAAGTCCTGCCATTTTGAAAGCTCGAGTGCTACACTTCTTCACTTCTTTTCTCTTCTTTAATCTTGTGCTTCCATCCATCCAAGAACGAAGATCAAATCGAAGATCCAAGAGCCAAAGTTGAAGATCTACATCCATCGAAGAGAGATTTCATCGTTTGAAGTGGAATCTTGTCGGATCAAGCTAGATCCTTTGCTGTCCAGATCTGAAGTTAGTTGCTTTTGAAGTGTTTAGGTGATTCGGTGAGTGGTGGTTATCTCTCACACGGACCCAAAGGAGTATATTGGATCGGTGGCTTGTTTGTGTGTTAAAGATAGTGATTTCATGCATTTTCCTTAAGTCTGCATGTAAATCCATCGTTCATAAAGTTTTGATATCCACTTTACTACATGTTAACATATGCTAGTTCATTCTTCAAGATATTACTTAGGATTCATGCTTGTTAGATTTGGACTCTTTATTTACGAAATTGCCGTTATTGTTATAACTGTTTATTTAGATCTTGTTTGAATGATTGATTACTTGGATTAATGGTTAGTCTGATTGATTGTTATAAGTTAGTTGATTGATAGTTGATTTGGACAAGTTGGTCGAAGATGATTCAGAGCTAAGTGGAAAGGCTCTTGAATAAGGAAAGCTGCCCGTGGCATATGAAGCGGATGATAAAGCTCATATGGATAGATTTGATGATGATGTTGAGATGGGACTTTGCTATGATGCGATGAGGCAAAGCATGATGTTGAGATGGGACTTTGCTATGATGCGATGAAGTAAAGCATGATGTGAGATAGTCTTGGTTTAATCCAGATGGGATCATCCCAACCATGTTGATAACTCGGTGATATGGTTCGAGTTTGTGGATAATGGTTGGCTCGAGAGGCGCTTGAGCTAGTATGAGAATAGTCGTCGAGGAGGATGACTAGAAGGCTGAGATCTCATCGTTGTTGAAGGTTCTAGCAGGCTCAAAGCAAGAGTACGCTGGGCAGATTCGATAGTCCCAAGACTAATAGTTGATGGTCTAGTACTCTGGGCAGATTCGATAGTCCTAGTCCTAGGCACGGGTCACGATGACGTGCAGAGTTCTGTCTAGAACCGGGGTTACCATTATCCCTTGACGGACGAATGAAAGAATGAGTCGGTCATTCAATTAACGGTGATATCGAGGCAATGATAACAGGGATAGCCAGAGTCATGGATGTTTGGATGCTTTGGTTGTATCGTCACTCGGTCTCAAGAGAGATGTTTTGTGGGTGCTTATCTTATCTTCGTTTAGGCCTTGGGGGTTTGTACTTGGAAAACATCGACCTTGACTCGAGTGATAATTGCTTTACTTTAATTGTCTGCTTTGCTATGTTTGTTTCTGCTTAGTGTGTCTGGGGGCTATCACTGTAGAAAGAGGTGGAGTGGGATGGTTGGGTTCCTATTCCTTTTTAACCTTTATGCTCTTTTGGTATGTTTGATAGTTGATTTACCGCTCACTAGGACTTTTGTTTGACTCAAGGTTTTATGTTCAACTCTTATTACCTTAGGCTGTTCATCCGTTTTGGGATGGGCAACTAGGTAGTTGGTGACACGTGCTGTTCTTAGTGACCAACGCTGTTGATGACGAAGACGAGCTGGAGGCTTTTGCATATTATTCTCTTACTATATGTACTGGATGTACCGCTGCTTGTATAATTCTCTGAGTGTTATGTAGTGAGGCTTGCTATATTGACTTTTCAGATTGTTGTACCAAACTATTATGAGTTTGTATGATGAGATTCTGTTCTATGGAGCTTCACTATGTATACTTTTCTATTGTATTTTATCCAAGCGCTGTGAGTAATACGATAGACTATTCTGTGTTTACCTTACCTTGATGATCGTCCATGGCGGCCTGGCACACTTTATAGCGCACTATTTCCTTGTTTGGTGCAGGAGTCATGGGCGGTCGTCACAAGCCATGCTTTGATCAACAAATGATCAGCAGCACTTCGTATGCCACATTACCAAATTGGGGATGTATCACTGGTAACCATCAATTACATAAGCTCTGAGCTCGTACGTCTCAGAGAAGGGTGTTGAGCTAAGAGAATAAATCTCCGCCACCAAACAGAAATGTATTTGATAGAAACCGGTTTTACATATTATAATGTAATGTCAGACACACATCCATACAAGTTTGTTCCAGGTTCGAACAGAACCGAAAGCACTTCCAAAGAAGCCCTTGCAATCCGGGCATCCTCAATCCCGATCGGGATCCTCATCATATATGGAGATCTCTATACCGGAGCAACTCAGTGCAGAGTCATTCGATAGGTTATCCTATCATTCTCAAAGATACCTAGTCTTCACCACCGTCTTCAATTGCTATCCATTTACGACGCATCACATATTCGGAATGGGTTATATGACACAAAGATCCTCTCCCGGCTAAACCGAATAGTGAGCGCAATATTTAAAAACCATATGGATATGGCATTTCAGTTAATTCACAACATATAAAATCCAAAGCTTTCTTTTAAATGGTTAAACAAATTACCATTTAAATCTTTTCTTCAAAAAGATTTATTTCACAAAGTTCACCTAGATTCACAAAGATCTATTTATAGATTTCCCAAAACAATTTCCATTTCAATTGGATTAACTCATTAAATCTTTAAATTAAAGATTTAATTTATAGCTTTCAAAACCATTTCCAAGATTTATTCATAACTTGGAAAAACTATTTTCAATTAGACTTGAAATCCCTTTTACACAAATTTGAAGTTCATTTCTTATGTCGAAAGCTTTTAATTTTTGATAACACATAGGTTTTGTTTGGGGAAAAAAAATCCAATTTCATTTAGACAAGTTAAAATCTTGTGTTAAATTTAAATTCCCAAAACGACACTTTTAAAATGGTTTAAAAACTCATGTAAACCTATTTATAAGTTGAATAACCTTTTTAAACCCTAGTTCCAAATCATACAATTCAATTTCAAATATTGAATTCAAATTTAAATCAAATTATTTAAATTTCAAAACTCAATCAAGTTATTTGAAATAACTTTTATTTTGAAATTCATTTTCAAAAGCTTTCAATTCTAATTCCAAAACTATTTTGGATTCAAAAGTTCAATCTTTAAAACTATTTCAAAATCTGTGACTTAACCCGTTTCCTCGTGCAATCCATATTTGTGTGTGTATAAGTGTGGTCCAGGGGTTTTACACAATAAAAGTGCCACATCATCAACAGTAGAAATTCAAATATAGCAATATATTTGGTAAGCGGTATAACTATAACGCTTATATTTAATAAGCGGTACAAACCAATTGTAACGCTTATCTTTCATTCACAGATCATAGGTATATATCACAGATAATAAATCACAGTAAACATAGCTCAAATCAAAACAGAGCATCACAATCAGGGATATCAAACAATTCAATCATCAAATCGAATCCAAACATACACAAGTAAGGTCGGTTAATTATTTGATTAATTTAAATCAGATTATCTACTTATGACTTACTAATCCTGTTAATTAATATTAATAAATTACAAATCATTTTGATTAATTATCCTTTATCCATTTATTAATTTACAATTAATAATAAATCAATTAACCTTTAATTTTTTATTCATCAACCTTTAATTATTAAATAATTAACCTTTAATTATTTAATTCACCATTTAATTAATTATCTTTAATTAATTAACCCTTAATTAATTATCCTTTATTAATTTCACTAAGTAATTAGCTTTCATTTAATTACACAAAGTAATTATCTTTTATTTACTTTCATACATAATTTATCTTTAAATCAATTACCCTTAATTACAATCCATCAACTTTTAATCATTAAATAATTGACCTTAAATTATTTAATTCACCACTCCATTAATCATCTTCCAATCAATCATATTAATTAGTTATCCGTAAATGAATTATTGTTTGATCCCTTGGTTAATCAACTTTTTATCACAAATTAGTTACTTTTAATTAAGTAGTTATCTCTAAGCAATTAACTACCCTTAATTAAAATTTATCAACCTTTATTTTTTATTTTTTATTAACTAACTGAATCTTATTTAATTACAATAACAAAATCATAAATTATTAAATTTACCAAGAGATTAATTAATTGCTTTTCTTATCCTTTAGAATTTGTCTAATAAATTATCACATTATTTATTTTAAAGGTTAGGATTTAGTTAGATAATATTTCATCTTAGTTACCTATTTTAATTACATTATCTAAATAACTTTATAACATAAAATAACCAATTTAAATAAATTGGGGTTTAATTACCTTGAAAACATCTTGGTTACTTCTTTGATTAATTCAAACTTTAATCCAAAAATATCATTTGAAAACATGGGTTTTTTATTAAAAAAAGTTTAAAGTTGAAATTTGTTTAAAGTCAAAACTGTTCTTCAGCAACCTGGGACGTACTCGAATGCTCCCCGAGACAAAAGCCCGTCTACTTCGAGTTTTCTACAAAATTGACCCAAGTGCATGCTAAAGTTTCAACTTGAAATCCTTCTAAGGTTTGACCCTACGCAAACAAATATTAACTCGAGCCTAACTTCGAGAAAACCCATCAACGCCTTCGAGTTCGAATCCGAGGAACCTCCTCCTTCTTCAAACCCAACACAATACTGACACAAGAAATTTGCACGTATATGTGCACAAACTTCGCGGCTAGTTTCGATCGTCATCGCCGATGCCAACAAGTCACCCACGATCTCCTCCATCGACCCCAAGCGCTAAACCTCAAAGTTGAATTCGAATTCGAAATCGAATTCGAGCACACCCAACTGGAACTCCTGAGCAACCTAAAAACCGCGTCGCCCTGCCACATCACTTCACCAGAATCATCGCGACTCCAGCACAAGCTCCGTTGATCACCCACGCAGTTTTCCCCCCGGTGCGATCGCCCAGATTGCCGTGACGATGAAAAATTTTGCTCGTGAACAACAGCAAACCCAACATACCCCCAAACCCTAAATTAATTCAAATCTTTGCCTATGATGAATAAAAAAATTAACTAGTATTTTTCTCGAATCCAACGACTACCTAAGCATCTCTGACAACAACCCCGGAGTTCATCGTCGCCGTGATCATCGGGTTTTGACGAAAATATCTATTCTGTTCAACTCACAATTTCGTTCAATTTTTAAACTTAAAAATCACGAAACTTTTACCAAAAATCATTATTCATAATTTCGAGTGAAGTTATGAATTTGAAACTTAGAATTTCACTGATTGATTTTTTCACTTATTTTAGTCATCAATGAATATCCTGGGTTAAAAAAAAAGAAAATCACTTAATAAATCTGTTTGAATTTATTTAAAGGATTGATGTTACATTCATATGATCATCCTTCATTCAGTAATCAAAGTCTAAAAACATATTATGTAGGGAGAAATTTGTTTTTTCTTCCCTATGAATCTTGAGCCTATATATGTGTTAGAGGTATAAAATATGATATACCTAGGCATATGCATGAACTACAGAGCAATTCCTATCATATTCCAACTAATTACCATCCATGCAAAACAATTTTCACTCAGAATCAACACAAATATCAAGGCATAATCCAGATTTAAGCTTTATTTAGGATAATTTGCTCACAGTGTTTTGATGGAGCAGAGAGGAACTTGGTTTCTGTTAAACGGAGACAGTCATTTTATTTCTTTGGTCTACAGAAGTTTATTAACATAAAACTTGGTTTAAATTTCCTATTGCATTTGTTACTTACTTCATTAATAACAAACAAAAAAAACCGATTTACTTACAGTATTTTGAATTTGTTTAAAGCTTCAAACTTGTTTTATTTTCCAGGTTGAACTTTTGCTTGCTCAAGAATTCAGAGTTGAAGCTTTGAATTCATTTCTGTAACTCATTAAACATGATTGTTCAAATCTTTGTTTTTATTACTGATTACTAACATCAAATTCAAATTTAAAAAAAAAGAAATTTACTTACCTTCATTTTTTTTCCCAGAGAAACTGTTTTCTTCCAGGTTTGCTTTCAAGTTGAATCTGCATTTAAATTTCCAAGTTGAAAGCTTTTGAACTTTCTGTTTTGTTCTGGTTTTGAGTTTCCAGGTTCCCCATTTCTTTCCTTTATTTGTAAATTTGTTTTCAAGGTTTTTTTAATTTTGATCTTGATTTCTCAGGTTTAAGAAATTCTGAACTATGAATTAATATTGAGAAATCCATTATTTCTTTCTTTACATACATTTTTAATTAAAAGATAATGAAATGCCACTTGTTAAATTTCATGCTACTTAGTTTACACTTGGTCATACATGATTTAAAATTATTTACATTTGAAAAAAAATAACATTTTTTTGTTTATATCCTTGCTCTAATTTATTTTATATTTCAAACTATTATACCTTTAAATAAGTATTTATCCATATACATAAATAAACAAATATGTATACATATATATTGGGTTCTATTTTTTTTAATAGCATTTAGAAATTTACCATATTAAATTCAAATATACTTTCAAAATACATATTACATATGTATGTTATATATTTAAAAACAAATCTCTATTAATTTTAAAAGATAGAGTTTTTATTTCAAACCTAATTTTATTTAAAATATTTATTTTTCTTTTGAATTACAAAACTAAGATTCTATTTGAAATCTCTTTATAAACATTTAAACAAATAACCAAACATCTTATTTTATTTTGGAAAACTCAAATAAATCCACAATTTAATTCAAAAATTAAATTTAATTGTCAAATTTATTCTGGCTAAAATTTAGGAATGTTACATTCTCAAAGTGTCAATCTAGAAGAAGGAAGTGAAATTCCTTGGCCATGTAGTTTTCGATGAAGGTTTAGCAGTTGATCCGGATGAGGTCGAAGCTGTTAACAATTGGAAAAGACAAGAGATGGTAAGTGAGATTAGAAGTTTTCTTGGACTTGCAGGATACTACCGAAGGTTCATTCTGGATTTTTTACGGATAGCGACATCCTTGACTATGCTAACCAGGAAGGGCGTGAAGTCTGTTTGGTTTGACAAATGAGTAAGCATTCCTTAGATTGAAACATTTATTAACCAATGCGCCCGTGTTAGTAGTTTCTGATGGGAAACAGGGGTTAGTAGTTTACATCGATGCATGTGGTACTGGGTTAGGTGCTGTACTAATGCAGAATGGAAAGGTTATTGCCTATGCTTCTAGACAGCTTAGACTGCATGAAGTGAGATACCCTACTCATGATTTAGAGTTGGCAGTGGTAATCTTCGCATTAAAGGTGTGGAGACATTATCTTTTGGGAGAAAGGTTTGAGCTATTTACCGATCATAAGTCTTTGCGGTATTTACTCTCAGAAGGAGTTGAACATGAGACAGCAGAGATGGCTATAGTTTGTCATAGCTTATGATTTTAGCATCGAGTATACATAGAGAAAAGGAAATAAGGTAGAGGATGCGCTTAGCAGAAAATATCAGAATGTGGTGTTAGCTATGTTGGTGGAATGGAAAGACTTGGAAGCACCGGCTACTTACAGTGTGAAGTTGAGGTCGACTGCTAGATCTAGTCGGAATATCACCATGATGTTTTGTTCGGAAGTTCGACCAGTTTTGATCAAACAAATTGCTTTTAGGCAGAAAGAGGATCCAGTGTTAGCCAAGAGGATTAGAAGGTTAGGACTTGGAACCAAGATTGATGATTAGAAGGATTTTATTCTTGACCGTAGGAGTTGGTTGAGGAAGTAGGTACGGTTATGTGTTCTGGATGCTGGGAACCTTCGGAAGGAAGTCCTGAGGGAATGTCATCGATCGAAGTTTACTATTCATCCTGGGGGAACCAAGATGTATCACGATATGAAGAGAAGTCTCTTCTGGAAAGGAATGGAGAAGGATGTTGGCTTATGGGTAAAACAATGTTTGAACTGTCAACAAGTAAAAGCTGAGCATCAGAAGCCATGTGGTTTGCTTCAACCTTTGGATGTTCCAGTTTGGAAGTGGGACACGATATCCATGGATTTTATTGATGGGTTGCCAAGGTTAAACCGGGGTAATGAAAGTATATGGTCATAGCGGACATATTGACCAAGAGTTCCCATTTTATTCTAGTTAGATCAACCAGGACGACACCTGTTTTGGCTAGGTTGTTCATGTAGAACATCGTTAGACTGTAGGGAATTCCTTGTAGTTTCATCAGTGATAGAGATTCTTTGTTTACTTGCGAGTTCTGGAAGATTCTGTAGAGTGTGTTAGGTACTAAGATCAAGATGAGTACTACATATCATCCTCGGATAGATAGGTAGACAAAGAGAGTCAACAAGATACTGGAAGATCCGTTGAGAGCTTATGTGCTGGATTTAGTGGTTCTTGGAAAGATCACTTGCACTTAGTGGAGTTTTCCTATAATAATAGTTATCAGACTACTATAGGAATGACGCCTTTTGAAGCTTTGTATAGAAGGCCATGCAACCACTAGAATGTTGGTTAGAGACCGGAGACAAATTGGCCCTTGGTCCAGATTTGGTGAGAGAGGTAACGGAAAAGATCGAGTCAATACGGGAAAGAATGAAGGAAGCCCAGTCTAGGCAGAAGAGTTACGCAGACAGAAGGCGTAAGGACCTAGAGTTCTCAGTTGGAGATAGAGTTTTCATCAAGGTATAGCCGATGAAAGGCATGGTTCGGTTCAGGAAGACTAGAAAGCTAGCATCGAGATATGTTGGACCATTTCCTATATTAGAGAGGATCGAGAGACTCACATACCGAGTGGATTTGCTGAGCAGTTTGGCTGGGGTCCATGATGTGTTTTATGTTTCTCATCTTAAAAAGTATGTTCATGATCCAGAAACTACCACCACTCTGATGGCACTAGAGGACTTAGTGGTGGAACCGAATATGACTTTTGTGTGGCAACCAGTTTGTGTTGTGGCAAAAGATGAGAAAAGATTAAGAAATAAGACAATCAGGTTAGTGAAAGTTTAGTGGAGCGACAATGCTAAAGACTGTACCTGAGAGATAGAAGACGGGATTAGGGCTATTTTTTCTAGGCTGTTTTAGATGGTATGTTCTGTAAAGGGTTTATATAGATTTTGGCTGGTAGGTTGTACTAGCTTTGCTTACATGGGCTATATGCTTGTTGTTGTGTCCTTACTGAAATTTCAGGGAAGAAATTCTTTAAGGGGGGAGTTTGTAATGCCCTTGCATTTTAATTAACATTATTTGAGATATTTAATTGGATAAACTAAATTGAGCAATGTGAAGAATGAGGGAGATGTGATTAACAAATTCAATGGTTGTGTCTTAATAAATGAACTAAAATAAGACTAAACTAAATTTAGAAGGAGGAATTTCCTAAGGGAGTAAACTTGGAAATGGGGCTACATTTCTTAGTATAAATCACTTCCTCCACTTTAATAAACTTTCACTTTCTCATTCATAGCTCCTGACCTATATTTTGGCCGACCATTAAAGTCCAAGAAGAGCAATAAATTAGAGATAAAACCAAGGAATTAGAGCTAGGAAATTATCTCATTCTCCAGTTAACTAATCAAGGTGAATAATCATATTTATCATCTCATTTTTCTCTGTTTGGATCGGCTATGGGTTATACCTAATTCATGTTTTTGTTTTGGTTAAGATATAACCATTTAAACCTTTTTTGGATAAGACATAGGTGTTTTTAATGATGATGGGCTAATTATAACATTTCCATTCGGTTTTGGATAAATTTTGAAAAATGTTTTGATCTTTATATGCTTTGAAATTTTTATATGTTGAAGAGAACATATTAATTGATTTTCTGGATTTTTTTCAAAAATTTTCATGAATTTTTAATAGTTATATAAAATTGTTTAAGGTATGGAACTTAAATGTTTTGTTAATTATAAAGGAGAATGGGTATTTTTCAAACTTATTTAAATTTCCAAATAAGGAAAGTCGACAATAATTTTGAATATAAAATTCTAGCAACCAATCAGATTTAAACAAACAAAGTAGGTGGGGTGGATTGCCCACGTCAAATTTCTAAAGAAAAGAATGTTTTGTCAGAAGTGGTTAGCCTCGAGGTTTGGCACCCAAGGGTTCATAGTCATCCTAGGAAAACTATGGAATGTGCCGTGGATAGCCCACATCAACATTTATAGAGCAATATACGATGGATAATTTGCGTTTATTTTAAATGAATTTGGGATGGATAGTCCTATTAAATTATGATGGATTGTCATTTTAAAGGTTTTAGAGGGGAACTATAATAAATTGATTTTAGATGGGAAATCTAATAAATTGCTTTTAGATGGGATATCTAATGAATGCGTGGATGGGATATCCAATATATATGATTTATGGCTTTATTCCATATTATGTTAAGACTAATCATTTTGGGTGCAAGAGCATAGTAAATGATTTATTTGTTTTGTTTTGGATAATAGTGAAGGGTTAACCCATTCCGCTAAGCGACGTGGTCTCACTAAATTTCTATTTATGATATGAGATGATAGGGGATTATTCATACCAGACTTATTGTCTGACTCGAAGTTTGTGTTTCTCCATAAACTCTTAGGTACTCAAAATTAATTTGAGTAGTCTGAGAGTGGGAGACTTTCAGGTTTTTAGACGAATAAGCTTCCGGAGACATGCAGGTGGTAGTGTGAGCTATATAGGAGCTATTTTGCGTTTTCCCACTGTAATGTACTAAGAACTATAAAGTTCATATTTATTAGTTCTCTGATCATCATAAGAGGACATCTTCATATGTCACTCTTATCGTATCTTTTATTTTACTGTGTATGATCCGAACGTGGGTAACGTCTAGGATTATGTAATTAAATCTGAATATTATTCATAAGAAATGAAAATTTCTATTTGTTGAAGTTCAAATTTTTTCATGTTCTTGTGTTTCTGTGTTGCCAATAGTTTCAAGATTCTGATTTCGGTCACTTAGAAATAACACTTATGGATGACTGCAGCATCCGTAGCAGTTAGTTTTAGACCTCCGGAAGTAGAGTGTTATAGTGCACGTGATCATGAGTATCTTAGTGTACCCCAACAGACCAATTATTAGAGCTTTGCTAACTAGAGCAATCTCTTACACACTAGTTAGAGGAACATCAGTGCCGAATTGAATAGGAGACATAGAGCCATCGAGGTTAAATTGGTGAAGTCATAGTTCCCAACATTATATTGAATCTGAATGTCTGATGGCTACTCAAATAAATTTATAGAGGCAGAGAGCAAGATTGATCTGTAGTAGCAGAAGTTGACTTGGATTTCTTGGAGACCTACCCTCTACGAAGCTTATAAACGAGCCTTTTTCCTCTTCTCTTCTCTAAGGCAGGTAGATGTGAGTCTTGGGAGGATCCAACCACAAGATCAATACTTGAGCTCACATTGTCACGACATAAGCGTCGCCCCTCACCTCGCCTTCATTAGCGACATCTTGAGCTCCCACAACCGAGGGCATAACAGGATCATTTTTGTCACCTTCTTGCCCCACGATGCCTTTTCTTTCGATAACTTCCTCCTTGATGTATCTTAGCAGTCCCGTGCTACGGCCTTCTTCTAGTAAGTCGAAGATAAACAAATGCTCATCAGTAAGAAGAGATATGATGTCCCTATCCACCACCGGTATATTTATGAGCGCTGAAACCGCCTCGTAGTACATGTCGTCGGTGGGACTTGGAAAACTAACCTGGAATATGCAACAAAAACTGCTTAGTTCAGGATACAACTTGAATAAAAACACTTATAGTCAAGTTTGAAGTGACATTTACATCCTTCCGCCACCGTCCTGCAAAACTAGGTAGGTAGCGCACATGGAACCATTAATCCTTAAATGCGCTCAATTTGTTCTAAGTGCCAGTTACGACTTGACAGTTGGTGACTAACTCGAGGAAAGTACATGAGAGGCTTCCCTTTTGCTGCTTGAGATTGTAACTGAATATGATGTCTTCTGGAGTTAGCTCACAATGTAAGAATTTGAGGAATATCATACATGCAGTGTAGAGATGCGTAGCTATTTGGATGCAGTTGAGCCAACACCAATCTTAAATAATGTAACATTTTTTGAATGAATGGATTAAAAGCCGAAACTTAACCTGCCTAACACATAAAATTGTTGCATGCAGTATACCCCTTTGGGGGCAAGTGTGCCCTATCGTTATGAGATGGGACTCGCACGTCCTCGTACGGAATCCCATGTTTAATGCAAAGTCCGCGTAGAGTGGCCTCATCGACCCTTAAAGCCACCGAATCCTTTGGATCATTTAAAAATATGGCATCTTCTAAAGTGTCAAATGCTTGCTTGACTTTTGCTTCTAAGTTTGAAGGAATTTCTGGCACCTATTAAGAACTTTTAGGCTATTCAGGTTGATGGACTGGAGAGTTTTAGGTGAATATTGTTATAAAGCTAGACTCAGAATCAGGATTGTCGTGTGAAGATGTTTATTCATCACCCATAACAATTAAATGCTTCGAGCGTTTGGAACCCGTTGCTATCGAACTTAGCATAGTCATTGTTAGAGAAAATAAACATATTCCCCCTTGAAAAGTGAAAACTTGTGTGGTGTGCACTGTTGTGCAGTATAATGATAAATAGTTCAGATTAAAAAACAACTGTGATGAGACTCTAGGATTCGATCGGAGTGCCCGTCTTCGCTGACCATCCCAACCGGCTTTCACGTCTATCGGTTGTGGATTTTATCTATGCTTTGGGATTAGTCATTGTCATATTGGAATGTGATATTTACATTCAGGTTCATTCTAGAACATATGTTATGCATGTTCAAATTCAATTCATATTCAAAGTGCGACCTTGGATTCCAATGATTCAAGTCATATAAGTCCAAACATTCAAGTTTTAAGTCTACACATTTGTTCCGAAGTTCAAGTATTTGAGTTCAAGCTCATATGCAAGTCTCTTATTCAAGTTCGGGCTTAAGGAAAATGTTCATGTGAATATAATCAAGTTCAAGTTCTAGTCCACACTCAAGTAGAGAATCGGCTATGTCCCTTAGGCAAGAGGATCGTACCCAACCCCTTACCTATGTGGTCTCGCCTTATCCAAATTTCAAACTCCACATACCTCCAAATGATCCCCATAATAATCGGTCCCTCCATTCTATCAAATGACCGATCCCTTAAACTCCCGCATTCCATTTCATCTACACCCTAATGCAGTCGATCCCTCCATCACTGATCGCCTTCCATCACTTCATTACACTTCATATCACAACTGATCGCATGCCTCCAACCAATCACATCACATCATCGATCCCTTATTTTCACTTCATCTCCTTCACATGAACACTTGACCATGCCACGGCCAATCCGTATGAATCCAAATTGACCCCATAACTCATGTGAAATACAAATCAATATCACCTTGCCTCGATTTATACCTTACATTCCGTGCCCAATTCCATACAAATCGAATTGCAAATTAACCTATATGAAGATACGACACAATCAAGAACCCAAAGTTGAAAGGAATGAAGAAATGGTGCCAGGTTCGATTTGATTTAGGGAAAGGTTAAGTAGAGTTAAATGCTTGGGTATGATTGAAGGTGGTGTCGTGGGTTGTAGAGGATCATTAAAGGCTTGATCAACAAAGGGATTAGATGGATTGATGAATTTCTCAAGTTCTAGCTCATTAATGGCGGTTTTAAAGGAATATGAGGTATCAGTTCGGTTATAAATGTAAGTGAATGAAGTAGGGAGAAGTAAGCTAAGCAATTAGCTTATATATGATACGGGCTCGCTTATTTGGGCTTGAAATTTTCTTAAGTCCACCTAGACTAAGGGAACGGTACTGATCCCTTGCTTAAAGGATTGGTACCGAACGCCCTTCAATAATGTTTTTCTTAAAAGAGACAGAAAAAAATGTGAGTGGATGATGAAAAATATAGCAATGCAATCACATTTGAACCATAAAGAACTGGCAATGACTCATAAATGTGTGAATGAGTTCCGGAGCCATTAACAAAGTGTATGCATAAATGGGCACGTGTACATATCCAACATTCGATTTCTTGAGTCCATAGAAATTGAATTATTACATGGATTTATTAGAAAAGAAGTCACTACAGATGGCCAAGGCATACTAATTCAATCAACAGCCTTAATGGAATCGAGCATAGACAAAGACTTGGGTTTACACTCCGAATTTATATTGAAAAATGTCAACCAAGCGTCATGGCGAATAGAGAGTGACATAACTCTTTGGAAATACAATTCAGTGGAAGGATAATGACTGTTCAGGAAACTTACTGAAATCCCTTCCAATGACTCTAACTTGCTTCGATTCAAAGCACGTCTTGTTCGAAACAAGACGTTCTTTGGAGGGCAAGTGTCATTTGGCCTTTTGACCCTGCTATACTCAAACTGATTGGACAAGTTAGACTCGATAATAGACAGGGCAAGCAACCCAAAGAGGTGAACATAGAGACCAAAGATCAAGCATAGACTATACTGAAGCAACGACCAAGCAAAGCCAAGAGATAGACTCTCTAGAATATTCTAAGTAAGGATTAGTGCCTCCCTTAGGGAGGGGATCAAATCATTATGGCTATGAACAACATGAATCAGCAATTCAACTCAACGAGAATCGATCAATATCTCTAAAAACATGAAGAAAACTATGCAAACAACTTTGGAAACTTGAAGCTAGCATATAGAGGGATCCAATATGGCAATCACATAGGGCTACATGACAGGCAAGGCCAATCAGCCTCAATTGCTCCCCAGTAGGAATTAGGCCTTGAAATTTTCTGGGTGACCTTAGCTATATCTGGAGATTCTGCCGATGAATTTTCAAGAAGATATTCAGTTGTTTAGCTTTACAAATATAATGTTCATTGTTCATTTTAGGGGGTTTTACACCATTGTTTTCTTTATACTCCATTGTATTCACGGATGTTGATCTGATGCCCCTATACTCAGAAATTCCAGTGATTAATTAAACTATTTCTTCAAAGCGGATGTAGACATTCAACGCTGAGGCACTATAAATCTATTTCTCATTGCTTTTTATTTGTTTTCTGCTTGTTTTCTCTATTTAAATTTTTATTTCTTCATTTATTTCTCTACATATAATCTATTGGGTATTTATGCCAACTTTTGGTACAAACAATAAATAACTCTAATTTTTAAAATTTTCTAATAAATTTTTTTATACTAAAAATCATGTTTAGATAGAACTTTGTTTTATATGAAACATTGCTCGGACCGCATAAGAATTTGTACGAAACCTCGCTTGGAGCGATCTAGGATTTTAAAGAAATTACTTATACAGTGTTACCAGTGGAAAATTTAGGTTAATCACACTTCAAGTGGGCATAGTTTGATATGTTACCTAACTCGCTTCAAGTTTGATTTGTTAGGTTTCCTCACTCGCTCCATGCTTGATTTCTTGTGTTTCCTTGCTTGTTAGTTATTTATATTTTCTCACTTGCTTCAAACCCTTTTTATAATTTACTTTTATCAGGTTTATAATATATCGCTATAGGGTTAAGGACAATTTTCTAAAATAAAATTTTTAAGTTTATAGAGGGTTGAAAAAAAAGTAGGGGTATTAATAGACCCTCCCTTCATTTTTCCATCACTGAAGTTTGGGCTAAAATTGGTAACTTATTAAAGGAAAAAATTCATTAAAAAAAGAATGTTAGGCAAAAAATGGTCCTTAATTAAATTTCCAATAGCAAGATATGCGGTGACACTTGAGCCAGAAGTTTCTTTCTTTGTCAAGTGTGCTTATGCTTAAGATTAATTAGTTCAATATGCAAATTGTCAATTGTTCATGTCCCAAATTGTAAAGTCATGATTTAGATTTAACCTGAAGGTAAGTAAGATGAGCAGACCAACCCTCTAGCCTCTCAGGCCTCGGCTTCGACCATAAGATGTCAACCCTACCTTGCTCGACCCAATATTCTCACAAAAGCATGTGTGACATACAAAGGAACCACAAATCGATCAGTGGGAGATAGGTATTTGTAGCCTCTTGACATGCAAGCAACCCCAGCAAATAAGCGATATGCCTTTGGCTTGTCCAACGGATTGAAGACTCATCCTCTCTAAGCGATCGTCGCCTCACTTGCCTTGCACCAAAAACCAGCACGCTCTGCTTTTACTATTTTTTCTTAGCTCGACAGACCTCTCTCTAAAGCCTAACTATGCAACAGCTTCAAAACCGGCTTCTTTGCATCACAAACCAGGGTCATAATGGAAAGAAAGTTGGGCAAGATCTGATAGGGCCTAAATAAGCCCTCCACTTATACTTTCATTGCTTCAATAAAGAATCAACCTTGCGAGAGGATCGAATAAAAATAGTTTTATAACCACCCTATGCTCAAAGGTGAGTTGATGAGGAAAGACGTACAGAACAACCGCCTTGTCCTTATCGACTTATTTTAAAGAGAAAATGACATCATGGATGTGGAAGAGGCGGATCTTTTTGATAGTGATGAGGAGGGAAAGCGAAATAACAAAACAGCTTGTGATAAGAAAGTAACTGTAGAAAGAATGGCAAGTAGAAGAAAAAAAGCAATCTGAAGATGGTTCGCACTTCAAAGCAAAATACAGAAACTATGCCTCCTTAAATCACAATATGGGAACCATCTATCTTTCCACCCACGATGCCACACTAAACTAAAGGCCACGTCCCTCCTAATCTGGGTGGAATGAGGAGCCCCAAGTTAATTAAAAATATTATGAGTTCCATCAATTCAATGGCCACTCCACTAACAAGTGCCGACGCCTCAAAGTAGAGATATGGCGGTTAATCCATGAAGGTGCACTGGTGCAATATGTGAGACAATAGGTTTAAAAAAAGCGCCCGCTACCCAACCATAACGGCCAGATGACAACAATATAGCTATAATCAACATAGAGATATTTGATGGTAGCCCTCGACAACCAAAAGTAGTAGATGTTAGCATTAGGAGTATACCCTAGGAACAATTATTTAATCTGTTATATATATCTAACTTGATAACCAATCTTGTTTGAAATAAAAGGTGTTTTTCTATTATATACTTGATATAATGTGTTATATTAATTAATTAAAGGTATATTTAATAAAAAAATCATAAATGGTACATTTTGTGATATCAGTTACAAAGTGTTGTAACCGTGAGTAATTTATCACAATGAAATTAAATATACCATTTTAAATATTCCTTGTCAAGATGCATTAAGATAGATATCAATACATCTGTTGAGACTAGAGTATGTAACGCTCTCCAAATTTTTAATAGTGTATTACATAGGGTTGGTAGAGGCACCAAGGGGTTTACGTACTAAAAGTTATTAGATGACCATGGAATGTATGACGCCCCACCTCTATACTTGCGCTAGCCAAGGACACTACGGAGTAATGCCGTTAACTAGCACGAAGAATAAGGCTGTCGAGGAGCGACCATACATGTAATTGCTTTGTGCGAGCGCCGATATGTCAAATAGTATGACATGCATTTCAAGAGGAAATATGACATACTGATGCAAAATCAAAGCTACTACACAGTGGCTATAATATCTTCGAAAACAAATATAGAAATAAGCATAACACAAATCGTCACAGAAGTTCATATCTCAAAGGCGGAAACAAATATGAGTATAACACTTAAAAATGTACATCAGAGTAGTGATCAAACAAGATCCACAATATAACAAAAGAATAGATACAAGTGCTGGGCAAAAGAATAAGTATACATCAAGGAGTCTCTATCTCGAATGTATACAAAACAAAAACTACTAATTTAAAGTAGTTAGCCAAAAATCAGGTGACAGTCCCTGAAAAGAGGTCAAGAGGAAGCACCTGTAACATCTCGGTCTGACCCGAGTATTATTTAAGAAGAAAATAATAAACGGATCAGTGTAGCTATAATTATTAGGTAAAATGAGATATAAGAAGAGATTTAATAAAAACGCATGATAACAAAAATGTCATATTTCAACAAATATACATTTTTGTAACAACAAAAATCATACAATATCTCAAGAAATCTCGAAGCACTAAAAGGAATGTCATATTCTTTGTTTTATTCACTAAACCACAAATATTGACAAACATATCAATGCCAATCGTAAAAGTTGTTGAAACACAGATTCAAAATGTTAGTGAAACACAAATTCACCAATGCATAAGTATTGATAAAGCTTATCAATGTAAATCACGAAATTTGGTGAAACACAAATTCTAGAAATCATCAATAGAAATCCGGAAATCACAAAAAGGGGGAAAGAGGCCTATCACAAAACGGGAGCATGGAAACTCACCAACATTTGTATCACAAAACGGAATGCTATTCCATGGTTGCTAACCATTAATTTTGAGCCGAGGCTCCACAAAACGGCCCGAAGACCTTTGAGCCGAAGCTCCACTAATACGGTCCGAAGACCATGGGTCGCTACCCCACCAAGCCGAAGCTCCTCAATAAACGGGGTTTAGTCTCCCTCGCAGACAAAGAGACATCGCACATTGCTAGTCTAAATCACAAAATGATCATCATTGATCGATAAGTGTAAATTACACTAAGATAGTAAATAAATGAGTTTAGCTTCATGTCCCATAACCACTGGCTTAACTTAATTATTTACAAACAAATTGTAGACTTCTAGTCGAGAATAAGTGTCAATTACACTAAGCTAGTAAATATATGGGTTTAGCTTCATGTCCCATAACCACTAGCTTAACTTAAATATTTACGAACAAATTGTAGATTTCCACTCGAAAGTTATCACAAGAGTTTCAATCGAACGAGTCTAAGAATTAACCGACAAAGTGAACGCAAGCGTTTCGTACCACTTGTTTTACTAAGCGGTTTAATTAGAATTCTCATACGAGTGAGGCAAAGGCTTTTATATACTAATAGGTTGGAAAACGGTTTTATAAACGAGTTCGATATTGAAAATAGAGTTAAAATCATTTTTGTGAAAGAGTTTGAATATTTACTACTAGTATAGAAACATTTGTGTTTTTGAAGTGATAAAGCACAAAAATGATTGAAGAAACAATCAATCACCAAAACTTCACGTTCAAAGACGTGAATCAATTCCAAAGAAGTCGATTCCAAATCCATCAAAATGGATATACCCAAAAATTCCAAAATAGAATTCATCAAGGTCGATAATAAATGACAACAACAAATCGAAAAAAAAACAACCACGAATCGATAGAAATTGGAATTCAACACAAAATAGGCTAAGTAGGCAAATAGAAGTAGGCCAGTCAACTGACTGCATTGTTTAGTCGACTGAACCAGAAACTTGAAATTTTCATCTCCTGCAGTCAGTCGACTGATTACAGAGACCAGTCGACTGATTACAGGAAACAGAGACTCCCTGTCTCTATAAACAGCCCCTGGAACGCTCATGAGCTACAGCCAGTCGACTGACCGCAAATGTCAGTCGACTGACTGGCATTGGAGCAAATTTCCAACCTATCAATTGAAGAGGAAACTCTTCCAAAATGCAACTGAACGAGCAATGGCGCTAGGGGTTTACGCCAATAAGCAACCCGTTCCTATATGCTCTTCAATGCATCACCAAAAACATGTTTAAACAACAAAGTTAGGATTTTTGAGGATTTGGCTTCAAAACACCCAAAAATTGGAATATTCACCAATTCAATCCAAACCAAAAGCAAATGCACATGAATAAGTGTTAGAAATTCATACCCAACAATCAAAGATAGTTATAGGCATAGATGTGAGATAAAAATCTCACCTTTAAACCCAAAAACAATGAAGAAGAAGCTATAGAGCAAGGCAAGAACAATCACTCTTCAACACAACCCAAGGAGCTTGAATCTAAGCTCAAAAGAAGAACATTTCCTAAATTAGGTTTAGGAATTTCTGAAATTGAATGGTAGAAAGAGTTGGAGAAGAAGAAGAGGATTCTTACCAATAGCTTCTCTCGAATTATGGAGCAAGAATTTGAGTTTGCAAATGGAACTAGGGCTTGGAGTTTCTATTTCCCATTCCTTTCCCCCATTTTTATGAAAGCTTGAAGGCATTAGGAAATGAGGGTGAATGAAGAGGAGTGGGGGTTGAGCTAGAGTTAATATTTAGGCTAACCCAAGCCCAAAGTCCAAAGTGCAAAGGTCAAATTTTTAGCTAGCTCCAAACATATCGAAGTTTAAACTCAAAAAGGTCGCAAACACAATTTTGAACTCAATGGAAGTGGTATCGAGTCCAAATTCGGCTGTTTGAAAAAAGTAACCTTTCTGACTAAAATCCGAATAACGATGCTATATTTAAATAAAATACTTAAATACACAATCGTAAAATATGCTGGTTGTTACAGACTCCCCTCCTTAAAGAAATTGCGTCCTCGTAATATTTAAGAAGAAAATAAAGAGTAACAGCTATAAAAGCATAACAACACAGAAGAGAATTTGAAATATGAAGTTCACTATAAAGAGCACGAAAGTGTAAGTCCAAACGTGTTCGCTCGATGAATTCTCCGAATTCCCAAGAGCAATCCTTAGGATTTGAGAATCATTGAACTTTCACAAAAGGAACATCTTTATTTCCAAGGCACTCAACCTCCAAATCAATGATGCGAATATGATGTTGCTCATAAGTCAAATCTGGTGAAACTTCAATTTCTCAATAACACCAGGCTCAAGAATAAAATCGGAATCCCTAAGGCATTTCCGTAGTTGAGAGACGTGGAAAACGTCATGAAAAATTGAGCTGGTGAAACGATGTAATACAATAACGGTACACCCAAGAAACTAGAAACTCGAATAATTTGGAACAACGACATAGTATAATAACGGTACGCCAGATGAACCAAAGCTCAAATAATTTCGAAACACCGACGCAGTATAACCGGTACGCCAAATGAACCGAAGCTCAAATAATTCGAAATACCGATGCAGTACAAACAGTACGTCTAATGAACTGAAAAGTCAATTAAA
This sequence comes from Allium cepa, assembly GCA_030765085.1. Taxonomy (NCBI): domain Eukaryota; kingdom Viridiplantae; phylum Streptophyta; class Magnoliopsida; order Asparagales; family Amaryllidaceae; genus Allium; species Allium cepa. The sequence goes on along the minus strand of CM060938.1, from coordinate 622,507,872 downwards.
TCGGAACACCGACGCAGTACAAACGGTACGTCAAATGAACCGAAAAGTCAATTAAATCGAAACATCGACGCAGTACAACGGTACGTCAAATGAACCAAAAAGTCAATTAAATCGGAACACCGACGCAATACAATAACGGTACGTCCAATGAACTGAACACCGTAAAAGAACATCAGACGCTAGTCAATAAAAGAAATGAGACGAAGCTCAATAAGGCGAGGTATATCAAAATGTCCAATGAACTTGGTAAAAAGATCAGTCCATTCGGATATCTTCAAAGGAACAACCACTTGTTGCTCTCGACTAAGGGCATTGGCAACGCGATTTCCCTTTTCGGGAGTATAAAGAATATCAAGATCATAAGATGCAAGGAACTCAAGCCAACGTTGTTGATGCAAATTAAGTTCCTTATGAGAAAATAGATACTCCAAAGATTTATGATAGGTGTAGAGAACAAATTTCTCTCCTAAAATAATGATGCCAAATTTCTAAAAACGAAGATAATAGTCACGAGCACTAGACCATGAGTGGCATACCTAGTCTCGATAGGCTTAAATTATTTAGAAACAAAAGTGATGGCACGTAAACCAATACGACTAGTATCGGTATAAACAATAAAGTCTTGGTTCCCTTTGGGAATCACAAGAACAAGAGTATCGAAAAAGAGTTCTTTTAAATAATCTTCTTTCCCGAAAAGCCAAAACTTTCAAAATTACAATTATCTTTATATAACAATCTTTATAGAAAAATTTGCTTTTTACAAGTCAATATATCGTGTCAAATTGTATCATCAAAGCGTTTAAGAGATTCCTATCTATAACGTTGATCAAGCGCATCGACCAGAATTCTTAAAGCACTCAATGGGCAATACAATCACAAAACCATCTTCTATAGGATAAAAAACATCTCTTAAATTTTTTACGAATATTCTTTGTTCGTTTCAAGAACAAAAATCCAATCATACTTATAAATAAATCTTATGAAAAAGATTTGCAAAATTTTAAATTGCTGTTTTCATCCAAAATCAATAAATACAAGAATGGAGTCATCGAGATATTCGTAGAATACTCGCTTTATAAAATGGATGAAATAAGCTAGACAAACTGAATGACATAGTAAGTCATTCATAAGAATCATAACGAGTGCGGAATGCGGTAAGTGGAATGCTAACTTCCGCAACTCGTAGCTAATGAAATCTGGTGGCAAGGTCGAGCTGAAAAGACCTTAACACCACTCAAAAGATTGCTTAGGTGGTAATCCTAAGACAAGTTCAAAAATACCGGAAAATCACACATACTATTTAAATGAGAGGAATAACACCTTCCTCATCATGTGGGCTTAAAGAATAAAATGATGCCAATCAAAAATCTTTAAGAAAAATAGAAATCCGCTTAATAGATTGAGAATGTCGAAGATGAGTAGTCCACTTGGGACATAGGATATGGGTTCATAATAATTAAGTCAATCCCTTTTCAAAAATCAATTCCAAAGCGTAAGTAACGCATAACATGCAAATCGGCTCGGAAAGAAAAATCACATAAAATAGTCTCGACATCAAAACAAAGCAAACTGAGTGTTGCGGATCCACCAACCGGATTCGCAATTCTCAAAGAAGTCATCAAGCCCAAAATGTTCAAAGAAAAAGAATCAACAAGTTCTTTTGATATAAAATAATGAGATGAACCCATATCAAAAGGAACTGAAATAGGAAGATCACGAAATAAAACATTGCCATCAAGGATTAAATGTAAAATACCTTGACTAAGAGAAGAGTTGCTAGGGGCTTGCACAACATTCAACTTTTCCTCTCTCTGGCTTGGAAGTTTGGGAAACGAAGATAAAAGATGGCCCGAACTTTTGCAATAACGACAAAAGTGAGGTTTCGGACACCTATTAGCATAATGGTCCGTGGAACCACAATTGTAGCATTGACTACGACTAAAGGTAGGAGTCTTTGCTATCGGAGTTTGTTGCTTCCCTTTCTTGTTGGGAGTGGGGCCTTTGAATTCGATAGGCCTCTTCATGTTATTGTTGAAGTTCTTTTGGGCACCCACAACTTCAACATCGCCTTCATTATCGGCCACTTCAAGTCGAAGAGCGATATCAATAAGCTGATCAAAAGAAACTTCTAGTTGCAGAAGTAAAGGCTCTTTAAGGTTCTTGTTCAACCCATAGACAAACCTTCGATTTTTCTTCAATGGGGTATTAATATACTCGACCCCGTACTTAGAAAGAGATTCGAAAGATGCGGCGTATTCCGTCACAGAAGATTCACCTTGAACAAGGTCGATAAAACGCCGGGCCAAAGTTACTTTTTCAGCCTCCGGCACAAACTTTGATTCAAATCTTTCCCGGAATTGCTCCCACGTAAGATCCGCTTCGATGATCTCTGAAGTCAAGTGTTCATACCATTCTAATGCTCTTTCTTGGAGCATGCTAGAAGCCACTTGGACTCGATGTAATTCAACAAGATTCACGCGAGAAAAGATGCGATCGCACGATTTGAGCCAAGCTTGAATTTCTATAACGCTCTCGGATCCCTTGAATGGCCTTCCACCCAAATCGGTATAGTCTCTGCACAAGCATGAAAAACCGGATCTAGGATGAGTAGGCTCTAGGATGGGTTCGGCAGCTTGAGCATTCTTTACAAGATCTAAAAGCTGTTGGGCAGACATGAATACTCCATCTTGAGGAGTAGCACTTGATTGACCGGCACTGGGTCGGTTAGATCTAACTATTTCTCTTCTTTAAGAAAGAAAGAAAGAAGAAGAAAAAGGTTAATCTCATAATGAATATCAAACAATAATGATTGATAAAACAACGCATCTTAAAAGAAAATAGGATAGAACGGGTCATAAGGCTCGGATAAATCCTAAGGCACGACTCCTAAGAAGGACTTAGGACGATGATCCTTGTTAAATTGTTCTACATTGTTCCAAAGTTTGGCTCTGATACCAAGCTGTGACGCCCCACCTCTACACTCGCGCTAGCCAAGGACACTATGTAGTAATGTCGTCAACTAGCACGAAGAATAAGGTTGTGGAGGAGCGACTATCCATGTAATTGCTTTGTGCGAGCGTCGATATGTCAGATAATATGACATGCATTTCAAGAGGAAATCCGACATATCGATGCAAACTCAAAGCTACTACACAGTGGCTATAATATCTTCGGAAACAAATATAGAAATAAGCATAACACAAATCAGTCACACAAGTTCATATCTCAAAGCCGGAAACAGATATGAGTATAACAATTAAAAGTGTACATCAGAGTAGTGGTCAAACAAGATCCACAATATAACAAAAGAATTGATACAAGTGCTAGGAAAAAGAATAAGTATACATCAAGGAGTCTCTATCTCAAATATATACAAATAAAACTAATTTAAAGTAGTTAGCCAAAAATCAGGCGACAGTCCCTGATAAGAAAAGAGGAAGCACCTGTAACATCTCGGTCTGACCCGAGTATTATTTAATAAGAAAATAATAAACGGATGAGTATAGCTATAATTATTAGGTAAAATGAGATATAAGAAGAGATTTAATAAAAACGTATGGTAACAAAAATGCATATTTCGACAAATATACATTTTTGTAACAAAAAAAATCATACAATATCTCGAGAAATCTCGAAGCACTAAAAAGAATGTCATATTCTTTGTTTTATTCACTAAACCACAAATATTGACAAACATATCAATGCCAATCATAAAAGTTCTTGAAACACAGATTCACAAAAATTAGTGAAACACAAATTCACCAATGCACAAGTAGTGATAAAGCTTATCAATGTAAATCATGAAATTTGGTGGATCACAAATTCTAGAAATCATCAATAGAAATCCAAAAATCACAAAAAAGGGGAAAGAGGCCTATCACAAAACGAGAGCATGGAAACCCACCAACACGTGTATCACAAAACGGAACGCTATTCCATGGTTGCTAACCATTAATTTTGAGCCGAGGCTCCATAAAGGCCCGAAGACCTTTGAGCCGAAGCTCAACTAAAACGGTCCGAAGACCATGGGTCGCTACCCCACCAAGCCGAAGCTCCATAATAAACGGGGTTTAGTCTCCCTCACAGACAAAAAGACATCGCACATTGCTAGTCTAAATCACAAAATGATCATCATTAATCGATAAGTATAAATTACACTAAAAATAAATGAGTTTAGCTTCATGTCCCATAACCACTGGCTTAACTTAATTATTTACAAACAAATTGTAGACTTCCACTCAAGAATAAGCGTCAATTATACTAAGCTAGTAAATATATGAGTTTAGTTTCATGTCCTATAACTACTAGCTTAACTTAAATATTTACAAACAAATTATAGATTTCCACTCGAAAATTGTCACAAGAGTTTCAATCGAACGAGTCTAAGAATTAACCGACAAAGTGAACGCAAGCATTTCATACCACTTGTTTTACTAAGCTGTTTAGTTAGAATTCTCATACGAATGAGGTAAAGGCTTGTATATACTAATAGGTTGGAAAACGGTTTTATAAACGAGTTTGATATTGAAAATAGAGTTAAAATCATCAAGAGTTTGAATATTTACTACTAGTATAGAAACCTTTGTGTTTTTGAAGTGACAAAGCACAAAAATGATTGAAGAAACAATCAATCACCAAAATTTCACGTTCAAAGACGTGAATTAATTCCAAAGAAGTCGATTCCAAATCCATCAAAATGGATATACCCAAAAATTCCAAAATAGAAGTCATCAAGGTCGATAATAAATGTCAACAACAAATCGGAAAAAAACCACGAATCGATAGAAATTGGAAATCAAGACAAAATAGGCTAAATAGGAAAATAGAAGCAGGTCAGTCGACTGACTGCAAATGTCCATTCGACTGAACCAGAAACTTGGAATTTTCATTTCCTGCAGTCAGTCGACTTATTACAGTGACTAGTCGACTGATTGCAGGAAACAGAGACTCCCTGTCTCTGTAAACAGCCCCTGGAACGCTCATGAGCTGCAGTCAGTCGACTGACTGCAAATGTCAGTTGACTGACTGGCACTAGAGCAAATTTCCAGCCTAGCAATTGAAGAGGAAACTCTTCCAAAATGCAACCGAACGAGCAATGACGCTAGGGGTTTACGCCAATCAGCAATCCGACACTATAGGCTCTTCAATGCATCACCAAAAACATGTTTAAACATCAAAGTTAGGATTTTTGAAGATTTGACTTCAAAACACCCAAAAATTGGAATATTCACCAATTCAATCCAAACCAAAAGAAATGCACATGAATAAGTGTTAGGAATTCATACCCAACCATCAAAGATAGTTATAGACATAGATTTAAGATAAAAATCTCACCTTTAAACCCAAAAACAATGAAGAAGAAGCTATAGAGCAAGGCAAGAACAATCACTCTTCAACACAACCCAAGTAGCTTGAATCTAAGATCAAAAGAAGAACATTTCCTAAATTAGGTTTAGGAATTTCTGAATTTGAATGGTAGAAAGAGTTGGAGAAGAAGAAGAGGATGCTTACCAATAGCTTCTCTCGAATTATGGAGCAAGAATTCGAGTTTGCAAATGGAACTAGGGCTTGGAGTTTCTATTTCCCATTCCTTTCCACCATTTTTATGAAAGCTTGAAGGTATTAGGAAATGAGGGTGAATGAAGAGGAGTGGGGGTTGAGCTAGAGTTAATAGTTTATGCTAACCCAAACCCAAAGTCCAAAGTGAAAAGGTCAAATTTTTAGCTAGCTCCAAACATATCGAAAATTATACTCAAAAAGGTCGCAAACACCATTTTGAACTCAATGGAAGTGGTATCGAGTCCAAATTTGGTTGTTTGCGAAATGTAACCTTTCGGACTAAAATCCGAATAACGATGCTATATTTAAATAAAATATTTAAATACACAATCGTAAAATATGCGGGTTGTTACATCATGACTCACTCGATAGTTTTCTGTTGGTTAATATAATTAAGGTGAAACAGAAAATATCAAAATTCACTTCAGTTCATGCTCAGAATATCAATGGAAGTATATTTAAATAAAATATTTGAATTTTCTCTTCGCTTCAGTTTATGCTCAAAATTCTTTATCATTGAGACAGCTTTTTTTGGATCAACTTCCCACTCTAAACTCTTCTTCTGATCCTTGGTTGATAGGTGGTGATTTTAATTGTATGCTTGCTGGTAATCAAAAATATGGTGGTTGTCGCTTGTCTCTTAAGGATATTGCTCCTTTAAATAGTGCTATCAGTCAATCTAATCTAATCTCAGCCAAATCTTTTGGTTCAGTTTTCACTTGGTCTAATAGTAATAGGAGTGGAAATCCAACTCTTTGTAAATTGGATCATATTTTTGTAAATATCCCTTTCCTTCAAGTCTGGCCCAAATCATTTTATGATACTCTTCAGCCTTCTTTATCTGATCACTGTCCCTTAATTTTTCATTAGGGAGTTGATGATAATTATGGAGATAAACATTCTTTTTAATTTTTTAATTTTTGGACTAAACATGTGGATTATCCAATTATTCTTAAACGGTTTTGGAATATGCAATTTGGCAGGAATCCTTTAGCTAATGTTTCTCTCAAGATGAAGGCTCTCAAATTTCACTTAATGGTCTGGTCTGCAGCTAATTTTGGTAAAGACTCTAAGCTTTCTACTTATATTAGGAATGAGCTCATTAAGGTTCCGGAAGATTTGAGTGCTAAGCCACATGATATTCTTTTACAACATGCTGAATTGGAACTAAGAAAGAAACTTGAACAAGTTATAGATAGGGAATTGTTATCCCTTAAACCGAAAGTTCATTTGAGAATTGAGAAGGAATCTGATAGAAATACTAAGTTCTTTCATAATTTTCTAAAAGTCAAGAGCGCTAGAGAAAGCATTTTTCAGATTAATGATATGAATGGTAATCTGGTTAATTCTTCTGATGGTATTAATGATGCTTTTGTTCGGTATTTTATCCATTTTAGCACCTTCCAACCCTTTTGAACCTGATATACAACTTCTTTTTCACATAACACTTCCAACCTTATCCTTTTCACAATCTGCTTCTTTGATATGTGCCATTTCTGATGATGAGATTAGATCTGTAGTTTTTAGCTTGGATTCTAATAGTTGTGGAGGTCCAGATGGCTACAATGCTCATTTTTTACAGCAAAGTTGGAATATAATTGGTGTTGATATTGTCAAAGCTATTCAATATTTTTTCCTCAATAATAAACTTTTTACTGGTCTCTCTGCTACTGCCATTACCTTAATTCCTAAGAATGATAACCCTACTTCAATTGCTGATTTTAGGCCAATATCTTGTTCTAACATCATTTATAAAGTCATTTCAAAAGTGTTGGCTAATAGATTGCAGTTAGTTCTCCCATCCTGTGACGCCCCACCTCTATACCCACGCTAGCAAAGAGTATTAATAGATAATACCGTCTGCTAACACGGAGAATAAGGCTGTTTAGGAGCGACCATCTATAGCCTTGCTTTAGTTATCTATTGAATACATCAACAATTGCCTTACCAAGCAGATTGACATATCCAATGAATACTTAAAACAAAACCATAGGTGGCTAGAGGATCTATCAGAACAGAATATAAAAACTCAAATGCAATATACATCACAGAACAGTAAACCATCATATACACATATACTGATACATAGCAGAGTATACAAAATAATACATGTCAAATGGTATAGCAAACCACAATATACAGACGAGTTCACACGAATACATATCAGAGTTACAACAAAATAGGACTACACAAAAAGCTATGACACAAAGAAGCTAGCGGAATAGTCCATGCGGAAGCAAAATAGGCTAAGTCCAAAGGCACCTAACGTGAAACATCTCGGTCTGACTCGAGTAATTAATACACGGGTCAGTCTAGCTAAACAAATCACTTAGATAAACTAAACAACAATAAACCTGCAAAGTTACAAAGTGTTAACGCTTAAAATTGAACGCTAACACCCCGGTGTGTGAAGTGTGAATGTGAAAGCACCACCCGACGATTCGGGAACAGAATATCAGCTAAAATAACAGGAAATACAGTAAGAGACAGCGATTTTATAGTGGTTCGGCTTAAGGAGTAGCCTACGTCCACTTTAAGTATCTTTATTACTGATCTTGTTACAAGACGATACAATGCTCTTCAAGTACAAATCTCTTTAGTTACAAAACACTTTGAGCAAGTAGCTTAAGCTTCGATGTAGATGAAAGCCTTTGAATCCATGTCGGACGTGTGAAAGTCTATCAAAGTAGCTTGTAGTGTTCTTCGAAACTTCAAGTATAGAGTCGGTTTAGAAACTGGCAGAGCATCGGCGCTTGAAGAGATTGTCAAAAAGTCCCCCTCACGTTCAATGTAGGTTGGTATTTATAGAGAATTTTACCCCTTAGGTCATAACTCGTGACCGACTTAGGGTAGGTCGTGGCCGTCCTATTGAGTCCAGCTCGTAGCTTGGTAGAAGTTTGCTTATCTGTTCGAATTCATGTTACAAGTTCTAAGTCGTGTACGAGTTAACTGGATGCGGCTTCTTATCTGTTTGCTTAGGTCGTGTACGACTCATCATAGGTCGTAGGTCGTGACCGACCTAAACTAACTCTTGCCTTGCGGCTTAACTGGAGTAAGTTTGCTCTTTTGGATTCACATCTCAAGTCCCAAGTCGCCAACGAGTTAACGAATCATGGCGTGGTATTGAACTTGCCTCTGTAGTCTTAGGTCGTGATCGACCTAGCAAAGGTCGTAAGTCGGTTGCGACTTAAGTGTAGTTGTCTTAACCTTTTCGTGCCTTGAGTCGTTAAGTCGTAGACCTTTTAAGTCGTGCCATCTCTTAAGTCGTAGACTTCCTTAAGTCGTATACTTCCTTAAGTCGTAGACTTCCTTAAGTCGTAGATTGCTTTAAGTCGTAGACCTGCTTGAGTCAAAAACTATTTAGACCGTTTCAATTCTTAAGTCGTGTAGACCTTAACTCGTTAAGTCGTCCAGACCTTAAGTTGTTAAGTCGTGGAGTACTTTGATCTGTTAGATCGTGGTGACCTTAAGTCGTAAGTCGTTCATGCCTTAACTTGTTAAGTCGTCACACACCTTAAGTCGTGAGGTTTCCTAAGTCGTAGATCCCTCTTGAACCGTTAAGCACCTTAAGTCGTGGATCGTCCCAGGCCTTAACTCGTTGACTAAACGGGGTTAACATTTGCCCCTCGAAGTACATGCCTAAGTCGTAGGTCGTGTGCTTCGACTTTCCTTAACTCGCGTGTGCCGATTCGAATTCCACTGTCCTGGTGTATAAAAGGCTTAGGTCACTTCTTCTTCACCTACTTGCTTCCGTGTTTACTTCCGCCATTATTGACCTTCGAAGCTTCCAGAAACGAATCCAATCAGTTTACCTCGTCACCAATCAAGTTCCTACAATCTTCATCATCACACTGCGTAAGAAAACTCATTACTCACTCGATTTCATGATTACCGCTACCTTTCGAACATGGACTTCCCACTTTCTAACCCCAATCCAGATCCTCACACCACGCTTCATCTCAAATCACGTTACGATCGATTGCCGACAAACTTGGAGCGGTTCGATCGAGTTTTTAGATGACTTGCAAGGGAAAGATGATGGTTTACCATATTTCGAGTCAGTTGATCAGCGAATTTAGAGGAGACGATATTGTCCTATACGGGTTAACGGGTTAGGAGGATGACGGGTTACTGATTTAAGAAGAGGTCGGCCGGTCAAAGGAAGCGTGACATTAGCTTGGACGCGACTCAGTAATTTTGAGCGACCCAATAACCTCCGCGACTTAACTCTGGACTGACTTACCAACTTTTGCGACATAAGTCTTAAGTCGTGGCCGAGATAGGACTTGGAGAATTTCACGTCGCTTTGAATTGAAGTTTCTTCTATCTTCCACGGTTTACGACTTAGAGCACACCCGACTTAAAGCATAACGACTCAAGATTGAAACGACCTAACTTAACTTGCCTCATAATCCTTAGGTCGTGGACGAGTTATCCAGAGAACCAAAGACTTAACTTAACCTGTAGGAAAAATTTCCTCTGTCGTCGGCGAGTTAGCACTTAAGTCGTCGTCGAGTTAGCACTTGAGTCATCGGCGACTTAGCACTTGTACTTTTAAACTTTGCTTGAACCTTGAACTGTTGCTTGAACTTTGAACTATTAAACTTTGAACTGTTAAACTTTGCTGCATTCTTTCACAGATCACTTTGACTTGCAAGCTAATAATCTGTTCAATACATCATTTACAGAAAATTGGGACGAACATACTGCCACTTACTGCCCACATCAAATGGCAGATTAGTTAACAAGAGATAATCAACTTAAATAGATTGTGTGAACGAAGTGCTTTTTAAATCATCAGATTCAAGTAAAGCATTAGAGCAACATTGAAATAGTCAACTGAAACTGCCCAGTTTGCACTAATACTATACTTGAACTTTAAATTAACAAGTCCTGAAATTTGGTAATCGATCAATTGTCGACTAGTTTAATTCCAGTTATATTTACTTGTTATTTTTATTAGTTATGCACAACACTTCACACTTTTAGGAAACGTGCACCTTCACATTTGAATATCCGGTTGCTTGTGTAGATTGACTTCTCAACAAGAAGAGATAACAGCCCAGACTGGAGAAGCCACTCTTATTCCGGCTCCCCTAGTTAATCCTCCAGAGAGAGCCTCTACCACTTTATCATACAAAGTTTTTCGTCAGTTATGCACTCAGTTTGGCATTGCTGAAGAAGATTCCATTCTTCCTGAGAAAACTAACACTGCTGATGTGGCGCCTCCCGGCTTTGTAGAGGTTAATCGTCAAATGTGCTTGTGCGGGGCCATTCCCCCTTTCAACAACTTTCTCCAGAGTCTTCTTCGTCAACTAGCCATCTCCCCATTCCAGCTACACCCCAATGGCTACGCCATTCTGATGGGGTTGTGTGTGCTATTTAGGAGAACATTTGATCGACTTCCAAGCTTCGACGAGATTTGCTTCTTATGCTCTTTTACCAGGACTAAGGATCACCCTTCTATCACCGTCGTGAGAAGCGCCCGAAATCGCAAATTGATCATTGGCCTTCCCGACACTGCTCATGGGTTCTTAACTCAGTTCTTCTTTCTCCGCTGCCCCCCGGGATTTTATGCTGTGTGGAAGGAAGGAAGTAAGATCATCTACCTTTACTTCTTCTATTCTCTGAGTTTTGCGAAGTCTGAATTGCCAAGTGTTAACTTCGTTTTTTCATTTCAGCGCTCCCTCCTCCTTCTAGAGATCCCACCCACAAGCCAACTCTGGAGAGGCTCGTGGCTGTACCGGTTGAAGAGCGGGATATGAAATTTTTGTTGAACGATGAATTCCTTCACCAGTTCGAACTTCTTCACCCTTTTCGCTCCACTCAGCCTCATGAAATCCCCGATTCTCCAGCGGAGGCACCAGATGTCTCAATCCTTGCTGAAAAGCTTATGACGAAGGAGCCCTCTACTGAAACCTCACTGGTGAAGTGCCCCACACTTACCGATGTTGCGGGTCCATCCAACAAATCGGCACTTGCCCCAGTTATTGAGGAGGAAGAAACTCTTCGTTGCTCTGAAGATGCGGCCGATCTGGAAGCCGAAAAAGAAACTCCCGTCGAGCATGGCGGTGATGATACTTTTGAGGGGCTAAGCGACCTGATCATAACTTCATAGGAACTTTTTAAAGATGATGTTCCTAAAGCTTCTTCTCCTGTTGTCGAGGCGACATCCACTTTTCAGCAAATTTTGACACCTGCCACTCAAGTCACTACCACCCCTGCGCCGAAGAGTGGTTTGTAGCCTGACGCGTGTAGTTTGCACACCACACACACATAGGATTTTCAGCACTTATTCGTACTTAACTTCTTTTCTCTGAAGACTTTTAAGACTTGTTTTTTTTCAATTTCAGATTCTACGATGGGACGCAGCGGCTCTTATTACGACGACTTTCAGCGCTACGGGAGGCGTGATCAATATGACTATAGGCGCTACCTTCCCGTTTACAGAGAAACTTACGAAGAGAGATCTGCTCGAAAGGCTCAGGAGAGGAGGGATCAAGAAGAGCGTTATGAGAGGAGAGAAAGGGAGGAGCACCATGATTCTTCCCAGAGAGGTGACGACTCTCACAAAAGAAAGTCGCATGACGGCCGGGGAAAAAGTCATGTAGTTGAGGACCCAAGCAAGCGTGCCAGGCACGGTGAAAATCCTGCATCTACAGCTTCTGAAAAGGCCGCTGCCCCCGTCTCACTTGACATCCCTTCCGGCTCTCCTGCTCTGAAGAAGACAAACATTCAGACAATAGTCAAAAGGCCTAAATTCCAAATTGGACCAGGCCCGGCTACTCTGCAAAGTCGGTTCCCGCACTGGTGCCTAAAGGGAGTGCGGTTCGATCTTGACTTGGTCCCTATTGACAAACAAGCAATGCTACAAAATCTTGATGCTCTTAGATTTGATATCGAGCGGATGTCAGGGTGGAAAAAGCTTGTTGATGAGCTTCAAAGGGTTAACCGCGTGAATTTAGAGGTCATGCTGACCATGGAAAATGATAAGGCCGAGTGGCAGAAAACTTTAAGCCAGTATGATACCAAGATGAGGAACATTGCTGATTACAACGAAAAGCTTGAAGCGGAAGTTGAAAAACTTAAACAAGAGCTTGCTACTTCTTCTACCTCATATAATCAAAAAGAAGAAGTACTTCAAAAGCAAGTTCGTGATGCTCACGCTGCTCAGCGACATGCCGAGGCACAACTTGATGCTGAGCAGAAAACAACGAAAAGGTATCGTGCTGACGTTGCAGAGTTACGGGAGAAGGTCAACTCCCAGGATTTGGAGATTATGAGGCTAAAGGCCCAATTATTAAAGATCGAGAAGGAACGCGATGAAGCTATTGCTGGAAGGCAGGCTGCCAAACAGTCGCATGAGGCGACTAAAGCCAATGTCAACTCCACTTTATTTGACTTCTACGTGCATAGCGTTATGGGGCATGGGATCCTTTCATTCTTAGGACCGAAGTATGAGATTACCCTGGCCGAGGTTTGGGAGTCAATTCTTGACATGCTTGGAGGTGTTAGCCGCCGGCTATGCTGAAGCATCTCTTGCAGAACACTTTCTAGATGATGATGCCATAGCTGCTCTAGCCCGGGGAAAAGAGCAGCTTGCCAAAGCACGAGCTGAGGCAGGGGAGCAGCACTTTGTGAAAGAAGCACCATTAACTGCCTCCGTCCCTCCTTCGGTTTCGGTCGATGTTGACATCACAGGCTCCGGTTTTCATTCTCCGTCCCCTGTTAAAGCTATAACTGAGATCACAAGCACGCAGGGTGGAGATGAAGGCAAAGAGAGCACCGAAGCACAGGCTTATGAAGTTGACGTTAGGAAGCCGACTTCTCCAGGTAATTCTACTATTAATCTTGCCCAAGTGGACTGTTTTTTTGCTCCTCATGAGTTTGACTAACTTTTTGATTATTTCTTAAATCTCAATGAGCCGCTATCTCCTTTCTTCACGGGAGATACTAATATTTTTGGCTTTTCTTCTTCTATAGCAAAAACGCCAAGTGCCACACAGACTTCTCCTCCTCCAGCTGTCCCTCCTCCATTCCTTCAAATCACTCCTATTTCCCAGCCGGGATCACAGGAAGAATTAATAGGAGCCCTTCAAGACTTGGATGATCCAATCGCTTCGCAGGAGCAGAAGGACGAAGGACTTGAAGGAAGCGACGAATCCCTGGAGCATACTATTTCCGATGACGTAAAACTGGCTGCTCTTGTTACCCCGGGAAGTGAGTCTTCTTCAAGGAGGAAGAGGTAGCGTACCACTTCCAAGAAGAAAAGGAAAAGCATTCTTGTTTATGAAGAGGAAGCGAAGGTTGATCCGGCAGTAACCCTCTCTCCTTCATCCCCAACTCTCCCAAGCCGTCCTGAAAAATTGCCAATTAGGTCAGGTGAAGGCTCTAAAGGTGGTGGCAAGAAGAAGTAACGGGCCCTGCTTCCCCTTATTTTTACTTTTTGTTTTTTGCATGTACTGGCCGGAGATTGTGCAGGTACCGACCTCCGCTTTTCTTTTTCTTTTGAAACCTGTACCTGTACAAAATTTTGACAGTATTGAATAAAATGATTCTTTCTGTTTGTACAAACTTCTGTCTGTATTTGAGAATGCATTTACTCTTCGTTTTTGTACAAGTTTCTTTATATGATATTGCAGTGAGCTTGTGGTATGTTGTTCGAGCGTTATTTTTACCAATGTAGCTATACCATGTTGCCCCTATACCATAAGCTCGTTGCAATATTTTCAACTTTGAGGGGACTTGTACTCTTATTTTCTAGATAATAATTATTCCATACTTGGAGGAATAATATTCTGCTCAAAATAGAGTACAACTCGTTTCATATGAGTTTTCACGCTCCACCCTTCGGAGATATCACTTTTTCTTTTGCGGATATACATTCTTACAAAATGAATTCTCCTATGTGGTAAAGCGGGCCTCCAAAGGGCACTTTAACTTTTTTGAGGAAGAGTATTTTCAAGAATAGATGAACCAATCTTCCTTTGAAAGCTAAAGTGTGCCTTTAAAGAGGGCTTCCTTTTCTTTTTTTCTTTTTTGTTGCGAAGTTTTTACACTTCGCTTTTTTTTGGAGAAAATCACTTTTATTTTGGCTAGTGAGTTTCACTTCATAGTGCAGTGGGCCTTTCGAAAAGAAAAAAGGGTTTCAACCTGCTTGAGCTTCTGATGAGAGTTTTTGATTGTGCCTCTGGGAAGAGGTCTTTTTGTTTGATTGTGCCTCTGGGAAGAGGTCTTTTTGTTTCTGCCTCTTGGGAGAGGCTTTTATCTTTTCCCTGTTCGCTGGAAAGCGGGCTTCCGAAGAGGGCTTTTCACATTTCGACTTGTGTGAAGTTTTATTTCAGATCACGGTGAAATGTGTGCCTTTGAGTAGGGCTTTTGCGTGGAAGTTTGGAGCTTCTTTCTCTTAGTTGGATGGATTCACGGGAGTGTATCACCGATCAGTCCGCAACTTTATGTCGAGAAAGAACTCTCTTTTTCTGGCAAGGCCCGCTCGAGGTCTTTTAGCATTTCAACTATGGTGAAATGGGCCTCCGAAGAGGGCTTTTCACATTCCAACACTTGTGAAGTTTTATTTCAGATCTCGGTGGAATGCGTGCCTCCGAGACTACCTGGAAGTTTCTTTATCATGGTTGGCCGGATTCACGGGGCGAGCGCAAGTTACTTGGACGTTTGTTTACGTAGATTGTATCAACTAGTGAACGAGCGCCTTGCCTTCCACTTGGGAAGGTGCCTCCGGTCGTCTTATGAACTCACGGGGCGGACGCAAGTTACTTGAACGCTTGTCTACGCAAACTGTCTCAACTAGTGAACAAGCGCTTTGCCTTCCTGTTGGGAAGGTGCTTCCGATCATTCCATACCATGCCAAGAAAGTCTTCTGGCATGCCCCGTTTGAGGTCTTTATCCTCCGAAGAGTTGTGCCTCCGAAGAGGTCTTTTGCTGTTTGATGCTTGCTCGCCCACGATTCTTTGCCATCTATTCATGTCGGCGATCCCCGTTATCTTTTCCAAATATCATCCCCTTTTAGTTGCCAACAATTTTCCTTATCCTAAGAAATATACTTCATAGTTAAGAGAGTTGGTGGTGGTAGACATAGGCTATTTAACTGGATGCTCGTTTGTACAAACATTCGTAGTTAGTTAGAAATGGTCCACTTCCATCCACATCGCTAACTTTTGTTCGAATCACTTCTTTCGTAGGATTTGAGTATGGAAATTTTGAATGGCTTAGCATTTGCTTGCTGGGTGATGTCGGAGATCATTTGGTCTTGCGATGGGTAAGCTTTGTTTTTATGGCCTGCATTATTAAATCGACATTTTAGTAACACAATTAACATATTTTATATGTCGAAATAAAACAAAGCAGTTTATAGTAGTAGAGAACACAAGATTTATAGTGGTTCGGCCAAAAGCTGGGCCTACATCCACTTTATAGCTTTTCATTATTCACTTGCTTTACAATTGCTTTCAATACAAGAATCATATATTCGTAATTCTTTAACAACATTTCAGCAAAGCTTTTAAGTAAAATATGGACGCAAATGATTGTTGTTCCAAGCTCTTGGGATTGGTTCTCCTTCGACAGTTGTGAGTTTGAATGTTCCATCAAGAAGTTTCGTGCCTATGACATACGGCCCCTCCCAGTTTGGCCCAAACACACCTATGGCTGTCATAATTCTCTTCAGGACTAGGTCCCTAACTTCAAAGCTGCGCTGACGAACTTTGGAATTGAAGTGCCTGGCTATCCTTTGCTGATGGGCTGCAATTCTAAGCTTAGCCTCTTCTCTTCTTTCATCAAGGAGGTCAAGCGCTTCCAATTGCAGTTTTTCATTCTCATCTTGATCAAAATGGATCCTTCTCTGTGAGGGAACTTCCGTTTCCACTGGAATCATCGCTTCTGATCCGTATGTCAATGAAAATGGAGTATGCCCAGTCGCAGTTTTGTGGGTAGTTCTGTATGCCCATAGTGCAAGTGGTAACTTATCTACTCGACCACCTTTTTCTTTTTCCAGCTTCTTTTTGATGGTTGATTTGATGATTTTGTTTACTGCTTCCACTTGCCCGTTTGCCTACGGATGAGCCACTGCTGAGAAGCTTTTTCGGATCTTGAATCGTTTGCAGAAATCTTGGAATTCCTCACTTTCGAACTGCGTACCATTGTCTGTGATTATCTTCTGAGGCACACCATACCTGCAAATGATATTTTTAGTCATAAAACTTATCATTTTCTTAGAGGTAATGGTAGCCAATGGTTCAGCTTTAGCCCATTTAGTGAAATAATCAACAGCAACGATAGCATATTTAATCCCCGATTTGGCAGTCGGCAAAGGCCCAATGAGATCTATTCCCCATATGGCAAAGGCCATGGACTGACCATTTGTGTTAGCTCAGTGGAAGGTTCTCTAGGAATTTTGGCAAATCTCTGGCATTTATCACACTTTCGGGAATAGTCAGCAGCATCTCGATTAATCTCTGGCCAAAAATATCCATAACGGAGAATTTTCTTTGCTGAATTTTGACCTCCTGTATGATCTCCACACTCCCCTCCATGTACTTCAGTTAGAATTGTCTTGGCTTCTTCTTTAGTTACACTGCGTAGTAGTGGCATTGAAAATCCCCGTCTGTACAATCGGCCATCCTGGATCCTATATCTAGAGGCTTTCCTTAACAGCTTCTGTTGTTCTTTTGAACTTTCTGGCAAAGAACCATTGAGCAAATATTCAAATATCGGAGTCATCCATGATTCTTGCTCTTGGGATACATTCATAATCCAATCAACATCCATTTCATCTGTGCTCGGAGCTGACAAGACTTCGACGAGAACTAATCCCAATAGTTGAGCTTCACCAGTACTGAATACTTTGCAAGAGAATCCGCCTTCATGTTCTCTTCTTGGGGTATATGGCTTATTGAATAACGGTCAAAATCTTGAAGAAGCTCCTAGGCTTTTGATAAATAGGCTGGTAAATTCCCTCCTTTAGCTTGAAATTCCTTCTTGACTTGGCAGACAATAAGCTGAGAATCACTGAAGATCTGCAATGCCTTGATGTTTAGTTCTTTAGCGATCCTTAAACCAGCGATGAGAGCTTCATATTCTGCTTCATTATTTGTCGAAGGAAATTCTAGTCTCAGTGCATAACATAGTGATCGCCCTTCTGGGGTTTCAAGGACAACCCCTGCTCCAGAACAGTAATCATTCCTTGCGCCATCGACACACAATTTCCATTGGATTGGGATGTTATCAGTGGCTTCTTCCTCACTATCACCTTTATCCATACATTCTGCGATGAAATCTGCTAAAGCTTGTCCATTGATTGCTTTCCGGGGATGATAAGTGATGTCATATTGGCTGAGTTCAATATTCCATTTCAAAAGACGGCCCGAAGTCTCAGGACGGAATAGGACTTGCTTTAGAGGTTGGTCAGTGAGGACTTTGATGGGATGAGCTTGGAAATACGGCCTCAATTTTCTTGATGCGATCAACAAACAATAAGCGAGCTTTTCCAACTTGAATAGTTCATCTCTGCCCCAATGAATCTTTTGCTGATATAATAGACTGGGCGTTGAATCCTTGCGTCTTCCCGTACCAACACTGCACTGAGAGCATGAGATGAAATTGCCAAATATATGAAGGGATCTTCACCATTGTCAGGCTTTGAAAGTAACGGAGGCACTTCCATATGACAAACCAACTCATCAAATGCTTTCTGACATTCAGGAGTCCACTCAAAGTTTTTTCTTCCTTTCTTCAGAGCATCAAAGAATGGAATGCATTTGTCAGTAGCTTTTGAAATGAACCGACTCAAGGCAGCAACCTTTCCATTGAGACTTTGCAACTCCTTCTTCGTTCTAGGAGCTTTGACCTCTCTCAGGGCAGTGATCTGAGCAGGATTGGCTTCAATGCCCCTAGCGCTCATAATGAAACCCAAAAACTTTCCGGACTCCACTCCAAATGAACATTTCAAGGGATTAAGCTTCATTCTGTACTTTCGGAGTACTGCGAACATCCCTGCCAAGTGATCCATGTGGTCCACTGCTTTCTTAGACTTCACTAGCATATCATCAACATAAACTTCCATTGTCTTGCCAATATGCGGTTTAAACATGGCATTAACAAGCCTTTGGTAAGTTGCCCCTGCATTCTTGAGTCCGAAAGGCATGACCTTGTAGCAGTAGAGTCCCACATCTGTGATGAAGCTTGGGTCCTCTTGATCTGGCTCATGCATCATAATTTGGTTATATCCAGAGTATGCATCCATAAAAGATAACAATTCACACCCCGCCGTCCCATCCACCAACCGATCGATCCTGGGCAGCGGGAAGCGGTCTTTGGGGCAGGCTTTGTTCAAATCCGAAAAGTCAATGCATACTCTCCATTTTCTGTTAGCTTTTTTAACCAGCACTGGATTTGATACCCAATTTGGATAAGTAGATTCTCTGATGAAACCGTTCTCCATAAGCCGATCCACTTCTTCTTTCAATGCTGCTGACCTTTCTGGATCCTGAGTTCTTCTTTTCTGTTTCACGGGTGTAAACTTTGGATCAATGTTCAGAGTGTGTACTGCAATCTCTGGGGATATTCTACACATGTCAGCATGAGTCCAAGCGAATACATCCAAATTTGCCTTCAAAAATGAAATCAGAACATTCTGAACTGTTGTGTTGAGTTGTGAACCCACATTCAGCACTTTGTTTGGGTCCTTTGGGTAAACGGGTACCGGCACTGTTACTTCTACTGGTACTACCCTATTCTCCCCTGCACCAGCTTTCCTTGGATCCTCTCTCTTCGTGCGCCACTATATTCACCAGTGCAGGGTCCACCCTGTAATTGCTACAAGGTTGGTTCTTTGATGCAGACTGGAGCCGCCGCACCTTTGCCCGTTTCTCTTTTCCTTGATTCACGCAACTCTGTAAGATAACATTCTCGCCCCGCATCTTGGTCTCCTTTAATCACACCAACTCCATTATCTGTAGGGAATTTTATAGTCAGACACCATGGGGCAAGAACAACTTTGAATGCAGAAAGAGTTGGTCGGCCTAAAAAGGCATTGTAGGCAGAGAATTCTTCAACAATTATAAAGGTTTGCTTTCGAGCCACCTTCCTCAGCCCTTTTCCAAGTTCCACAAACAAATCTATGGTCCCAATCGGCTGTTTGGGTTCCCCAGCAAACCCAGCAATCTTAAGTGATGAAGCTTGAACGTCAGCCATTGGAATTTTCATCTTATCAAAAGTCTTCTTGAAGAGAATGTTGCATGAAGCTCCACAATCAACTAGAACTCTTTTCACAGTAGCCGGCTCAATACCAGTGGATATGACCAAAGGATCTATGGTAGGAGCCTTGATACCCAAAGAATCTCTGGCACTGAATACAATATCATTAGTGGAAGTCTTTTATTGCTTTAAAGGTGCATCATTTTCTAATACAAAAACATTCTCTTCAGCCGGTACATGCCTCAAGGCCCGGGCATACCTTTCCATATCGCTACAGCTTTTGCCTGCTGGGTGAGGCCCTCCAGTTATTATGTTGATGACAGGTTTTTCTGACTCATGTTCTACGGCCTTCTCACTTGAGCCAGGACGGTGAGCGGGAACTTGTTGTCCTTGAGTCGACGAGGCTGGGGCATTTCTATTCCTTTTCACATACTGTTGGAGCTTGTTCTCTTTCAAGAGTTGTTCAATTACCTCTTTCAAATGACGGCATTCGTTGGTGTCATGGCCGGGTTGGTTGTGGAACCGGCAGAACCTTCCACTTTTTTCCATCTTACTTCTAACTCTCATTTTAGGTGGTGTCGGATAATTGACATCATCCTTGGTCGCAAAGAAGATGTTCTCAGGGGTATCAGTCAAGGGTGTGAAATTGAAAGGACGGCCTTTCTTAGCATCTCCCTGTTTCTTTCCACTATCATTTCCCCTTTTCTGAGTGTTAGGTTCTTTCTTGTTCGAAGGAGCACCATTGTTCCCGGCTTCTGCCGATACCACCTTAGCCGGTGTTTGGAGGCTCTCCAAGCGCATGAATTCATCCGCTTTCTTGTAGAATTTTTCAAGCGAGTTTTGTTCTTTCATTTTCAACCATTTTCCAAATTCACTCGATTTTTCAATCGCCCTCATCAAGTATGTTAGGACCATGCATGGCTCAGCATTATTTACCTCAGCCAATGCTATGTTAAAACGATTCAAAAATGATCTGATGGATTCTCCTGGATTTTTCTCTAGACTTGACAGCGACATTATATCCTTTTCTTTTGAAGCATACAATCGAAATTGCTCCTTGAATTTCCTGGTCAAATCGGAGAACTGATCAATGGACCTGACCGGCAACTTTGTAAACCACAATAGAGTCACACCTTCCAGATATACCAGGAAATATCGACATTTGATTTCATCAGACGCTCTGGCACCCATCATATGCCAATCGTACTTATACAGAAGCTCACTAGGATCGCTTGTCCCTTTGTATGCCAGAATAGTAGGAGGAACGAATTTTCTTGGGAATTCTGCCTTCAAGATTTTCTCAGTAAACGGAGTTTTGCTTGGAGCAAAACCCCATTCTTTCTCATCTTCATCCCTTCGCATACTTTCCTTCATGATCTGACGAACCATGCCTGAGAAATACTCTTCATCATCTAAAGGCTCTAGAGAGCAAACATCAGCCATTCTCTCTGAATTCTGTCTTGACAACTGTTCACGGAGGGTCGGCTGTGGTCCTGATCCTCCAGCCTGGAGAGGTGTCTTTTCCACAGGGTCTGTGGTTCTTTGAGAAACGTTCCCTCCTACAACATCTTGAACTCCCGCAGTAGGGTTTCCATCATTATTAACCGGTTGGCGGTTATCCCCAAGTAGATCATTCAACTTACTTAAGATCAGGGCGTTCTGGGCATTCTGAGCCTCCAACTGTGCATTCTGGGCATTCAATTGTTGATTCAACCCCAAAACTACGGCGTCCAATTCTGATCGCGTAACTCCAACAGTTGGAGCTGCTTGACTTGAGGGAGGAGAGGTAGCGGTATTCTCTTGAACATTGTCAGATCTTACAGAACTTCGTTTTCTCCCAAGAGCCATTATTTTCAATAAACTTCTGGTTTTAAAAGAATTCCTTTCGATAACTTTTTGAGAAGCAATGGTGAGACCAACCTGAGTTCAATTCTCTCAATGAAAGCACCAAAAATGTTAACGCTTAAAATTGAACGCTAACACCCCGGTGTGTGAAGTGTGAATTTGAAAGCACCACCCGACGATTCGGGAACAGAATATCAGCTACAATAATAGGAAATACAGTAAGAGACAGCGATTTTATAGTGTTTCGGCTTAAGGAGTAGCTTACGTCCACTTTAAGTATCTTTATTACTGATCTTGTTACAAAACGATACAATGCTCTTCAAGTACAAATCTCTTTAGTTACAAAACACTTTGAGCAAGTAGCTTAAGCTTCGATGTAGATGAAAGTCTTCGAATCCATGTCGGACGTGTGAAAGTCTTTCAAAGTAGCTTGTAGTGTTCTTCGAAACTTCAAGTATAGAGTCTGTTTAGAAACTGGCAGAGCATCGGCGCTTGAAGAGATTGTCAAAAAGTCCCCCTCACGTTCAATGTAGGTTGGTATTTATAGAGAATTTTACCCCTTAGGTCGTAACTCGTGACCGACTTAGGGTAGGTCGTGGCCGACCTATTTAGTCCAGCTCGTAGCTTGGTAGAAGTTTGCTTATCTGTTCGAATTCATGTTACAAGTCCTAAGTCGTGTACGAGTTAACCGGATGCGGCTTCTTATCTGTTTGCTTAAGTCGTGTACGACTCATCACAGGTCGTAGGTCGTGACCGACCTAAACTAAGTCTTGGCTTGCGGCTTAACTGGAGTAAGTTTGCTCTTTTGGATTCACATCTCAAGTCCCAAGTCGCCAATGAGTTAACGAATCATGGCGTGGTATTGAACTTGCCTCTGTAGTCTTAGGTCGTGATCGACCTAGCAAAGGTCGTAAGTCGGTTGCGACTTAAGTGAAATTGTCTTAACCTTTTCGTGCCTTGAGTCATTAAGTCGTAGACCTTTTAAGTCGTGCCATCTCTTAAGTCGTAGACTTCCTTAAGTCGTATACTTCCTTAAGTCGTAGACTTCCTTAAGTCGTATACTCCCTTAAGTCGTAGACTTCCTTAATTCGTAGACCTGCTTGAGTCGAAAACTATTTAGACCGTTACAATTCTTAAGTCGTGTAGACCTTAACTCGTTAAGTCGTCCAGACCTTAAGTTGTTAAGTCGTGGAGTACTTTGAGCTGTTAGATCGTGGTGACCTTAAGTCGTAAGTCGTTCATGCCTTAACTTGTTAAGTCGTCACACACCTTAAGTCGTGAGGTTTCCTAAGTCGTAGATCCCTCTTGAACCGTTAAGCACCTTAAGTCGTGGATCGTCCCAGGCCTTAACTCGTTGACTAAATGGGGTTAACACAAAGTATAACAAATATCTCTAAAAGAGAAAACACAATCATCTAACAAAAGATGAACATATCAAGACAAGCCTCATATCATTGGCAACATAGATAAACAAAGGATACAAATATCCCAAAGCAAGCCAAAAAGACAAATAACAAATACCCATAAGGTATACAAGTTCCACAAGGTAATCGTTATACATCATGCGGCTCAAAAAGACCAACACCGATGGGAGATACCAAGGGAATATAATATCAATGAAACATATGATTGCTCGAGCTCAGTACCGTATAAACAAGGATCCATGAGCCCGAAGACTCCAAACCCAATATCACCCATGCGGCTCATAACGACCAACATAGAAAGCGATACTATAGGGTGACAAACCCGAAGGTACAAACCCAATATCACCCATGCGGCTCATAAAGACCAACATCGGAAGCGATACTATAGGGCGACAAGCCGTAGTGGTGAAGGTCGAAGACCCAGTACTGGACACCACTAACTGGCGGAATGTGTCACAACTCTCGAAAAGGAATCCGAAAAGTGTTAACATGCGTCCCATAACCACTTGTTCGCACTAAACAGTTTACTATCCGTCAGTCACTTTCACACTCAAAGCAGTACAAAGTTTACCTCATATCATCGATAAACCAAACCCGAAGGTCAAAACGATCAATTGAATAGATCCGGGATTAATCGGAAGGATAAACGCACAGATTCATGGTCCATGTTTTGCCCAACCATTTAATCACCCTTCAACTTCGCTCGAAGTGCGAAATTGTGTGTTTTAAATAGAATTTATAAATTGGAGAAACGAGCTTTTAAATATGATTCGAGAGATTATTTATAAAAACCCGTGGATGAAGTCAAGAATAAGTTATCAAAGTCAAAGATGCAATAACAACTACTAAAAAGCAACTTGAATCGATAAAATTTGGAAAACCAATCAAAATATGCAAAAACAGGCAAAACAGGAGCAGGTCGGTCGACCGGACCTCCTGGGTCGGTTGACCGGGCCAGAAACAGAGAGGTGCTCGGCGTAGCAGGTCGGTCGACCGGACCTCTGGGTCGGTTGAACGGAGCCCAAATTTCTGCACTTCCAAAACAGAGGCAGGGAAGTGCCAAAGTAGCAGGTCGGTCGACCGGACCCTGAGTTCGGTCGGCCGAACCTGATGATTTGCACTTCCTACCCTATTTTCAATGAATGTCAATCCTTTTCAAATCCAAAGTAATGGCACATGCATACTTGTTAGGAATTCATACCCAACATCAATGATATCAAGAGAAGAAGATGTGAGATAAAAATCTCACCTTTAACCCAAAAACAAAGAGGAAGAAGAAGCTCAATAACAAGGAGAAGACCAACCAAACTCTACTTCAACCCAACAAGCTCCAATCTAAGATCAAAACAAGTATCCCCTAAGTTAGGTTTTGGAAATTTTCTGAAATTGAAGAAGAAAGAGTTGGAGAAGATGAAGAGGAGGCTTACCAATGGCTTCTCTTTGATTTTGGAGTAAGAATTCAAGCTTGCAAGAAGAAACTATGGCTTGCAATTTCTATTTCCTCTTCCCTTCCACCATTTTCAGTTTTAGCTAGAGCTTTAGAAATAAGAATGAGAGAATGGAGAGGAGAGGGCTGAGTTAGAGGGTTTAGTTAGCTAGTGGGCTGAACTCAAACCCAATACCCAACTAGAAAAAGTAGCCAATTTCAATTTACTCCAAACATATCGAAGTTTATACTCAAAAAGATCGCAAACGATGTTTTGAACTCAATGGAAGTGGTCTTGAGACCCAATTCGACCGTTTGCAAAAAGTAACATTTTGGACCCAAAATCCGACTAACGACGCTATACTTAAATAA
Organism: Allium cepa; assembly: GCA_030765085.1. Classification (NCBI taxonomy): domain Eukaryota; kingdom Viridiplantae; phylum Streptophyta; class Magnoliopsida; order Asparagales; family Amaryllidaceae; genus Allium; species Allium cepa. Next base: position 622,483,035 of record CM060938.1, on the reverse strand, counting down.
ATCATTTAAATATAAAATCATTAAATATGCGGGTTGTTACAGATCTCCCCTCCTTACAAAATTGCGTCCTCGCAATTTCTAGAAACGATATTTGTAACAACTGCATACATACAACATTCAAAAGAAAAGGAAATAAGCTTGAGATGAAAAAACATTCTCACTGTTTCAAAGCATAGATAGAAAAACCGGATAGGATCGCTCGATAAACTCTCTGGTTTCCCAAGTATAGTCATTAGGATTAGCGGACCATTGAACCCTAACGAGCGGTACGTCCTTGATTCGAAGGTGTCGCACCTCCGTATCAAGTACACGAATAGGTTGCTGTACAATAGATAAGTCCGGTGAGACCTCAAGCTCTTGCAAATCAGGAGAAGAAATAACAGAATCCGACTCTCGAAAACACTTCCGAAGTTGAGAGACGTGAAACACGTCATGAATACCAGATAAATGAGCTGGAAGTGAAACTCTATAAGCCGCACGACCAATACGTTCAGTAATAGAAAATGGTCCTATATAATGAGGAGCCAATTTCCCAGTCATACTGAAGCGCATAACCCCATTCAAAGGAGAAACACAAATAAAAACAAGATCGCCGATCGAGAACTCGAGAGGCTTCCTACGGTTGTCCGCGTAGAATTTCTGGCAACTCTGTGCCTTTTTCATTCTCAATCGAATAAGATCAATCTTCTCGGAAGAATCACGAACAAAATCTGGACCAAGAATAAGCTTCTCCCCAGATTCCAACCAACAAGAAGGTGATCGACATGGCCTTCCGTATAAGGCTTCGAAAGGTGCCGTACCAATACTAGACTGAAAACTATTATTGTAGGAGAACTCTACAAGAGGTAGGTGATTCTCCCAACTACCACAAACATATCAACACAAAAGAATAACAGAATAAGAAGTTCACCATAAGGAGCACGAGAGGATAAGTCCGAACTTGCTTGCTCAGAGAATTCTATGGATTCCTAAGCTCAAAATAATTTGGAACACCGACGTGGTACAAACAATACGTCAAATGAACCAAAGCTCAACAAAATAAAGTACAACAAAACGTCCAATGAATTTGGTAAAAAGACCATTCCATTCGAACATCAACATAGAAACAATCACTTGCTGCTTACAACTAAATGCATTGGCAACACGATCCACTTTTCAAGAATTAAAATATCAAGATCATAAGTTGCTAGGAACTCGAACCAACATTAAGTTCCTCATAAGAAAATAAACATTTCAAAATTATGATTGGTAAGGAGAGCAAAATCCCTCACCCAAAAGTAATGATGCCAAATACAAAAAGCGAAAACAATAGCCACGAGCACTAGATCATAGGTGGCATATCTAGTCTCGGTAAGCTTTAATGGTTTAGAAACATAAGTGACAGCGCGTTCTCTTTTGCAAGGGAACGACATCCAAACCAATACGATTAGCTTTGGAACAAAAGGTAAAGTCTTGGTTCCCTTCGGGAATCCCAAGAATAAGAGTATCGAAAAAGAGTTCTTTCAAATAATATTCTTCCCCGAAAAACTAAAACTTTCAAAATCACAATTATCTTTATGTAACTATTTTTCTAGAAAAATTTTCTTATTTCAAATCAATTTATTGTGTCAAATTGTCTCATCAAAGTGTTTAGGAGATTCCTATCGAAAACGTTGATCAAGCGCATCGACCAGAATTCTTAAAGCACTCAATGGGCAATACAATCACAAAACCATCTTCTATATGATAAACATGTTTCTAAAAACTTTTGAAAATTCTCTTTGTTTGTTTTAAAAACAAAAATCCCATTTATACTTATAAATAACTCTTATGAAAAAGATTTGCAAAAATTTTAGATTGCTAATTCCATCCAAAATCAACAAGTACAAAAATGGAATCATCGAGATATTCGTAGAATACTCGATTCATAAAATGGATGAAATGAGCTGGACAAACTGAATGACACAACAAATTATTCATAAGAATTACAACGAGTGCGGAGAGCGGTAAGTGGAATGCTAACTTCCGCAACTCGTAGTCAAATGAAAACCGGTGGTAAGGTCGAGCTAAAAACACCTTAGCACTACAACAAAAGATTGCTTGGGTGATAATCCTAAGACAAGACCAGAAATACCAGAAAATTCTCAAACTACAAGAATGAGAGAAACAACACTTTCCTCATCATGAGGGCTTAAAGAATAAAATGATGAGATCAAATTGGAATCGAAATCACAAAGAAAATAGAAATCTATTTAACAGATTGAAAATGTTGAGGATGAATAGTCCACTCGGGATATAGGATATGACTTCATAATAATTAAGTCAATCCTTTCAAAAAAAATATCAATTCCGAAGCCTAAGTAATGCATAACATGCAAATTGACTCGGAAAGAAAAATCACATAAAATAATCTCGACATTAATACAAGAAAATTGAGCGTTGCGGATCCACCAATTCGGATTCGCAATTTTCAAAGAAGTAACCATACAAGAAACATCCAAAGATAAATCATCGAAGAGCTTCTTCAATACGGAAAAAATGCGAAGCCCCCGTATCGAAGAGAACTCGAATACAATAGTCAAGAAATAAAATAGAACCTTCCTAAACAGATGGAGATGTACCTTTTCTCCGAGAAGAACCTCTAGAAGCATCTGTTATCTTTAGCTTGCCAGATAGAGGATTATTCGGAACAATAGGACAAGTGAAAATACGATGGTCTTCCTTCTTACAATAGTGGCAGAAGAGAGGCATAGGGCAAGCTCGAATCATATGATCAGGGGAACCACAATTGAAACACTTCCGAGTGGAAGGTGTTCCAGCAGACTGAGACTGAGAATTAGATTCAACGAGCCTTTTCTTCTTGGAAGGGAAAAATTCCCGCTTATCCAATGGAAACTTCTTCTTGTTGGGGTTCTTGTGAATCTCAACACCATCCCTACAATCACACTCCTTCTCAAAGGCTTCGAGATGAAGTGCCGAATCAACCAACTCCTCAAAAGAAAGCTTAAGCTGGAGCATTAAAGACTTCTTAAGACATTTCTTAAGACCAGATACAAACTTCAGATTCTTCCTATACAAGGTGCTAATGAATTCAAGACCATACTTAGATAAGGCCTCGAATGATGCAACATACTCAAAAACAGAAGACTCCCCTTGCTTCAACTCAAGGAAGCGACGGGTCAATAAAACTTTCTCAGATTCAGGAACGAACTTGAGTTCGAATCGTTCCTGAAACTGAGTCCAAGAAAGAGCAGACTCATCAAATTCAGCTAAAAGAAGCTCGTACCAGTCAAGGGCACACTTTTGCAATAAGCTAGAAGTTACAAGAACCCTATCATGATCAGAAAGATCCATGCGAGAGAGAACATGCTCGTACATGCGAACCCAAATTTGGACCTCAAGAAAAATCTCGGAGCCTTTAAATGGCTTCCCTCCAAGATGAGAAAAATCACTGCACAAACGTGCGAAGGTGGACTTGCATGGAGGAGATGTTCGAGTAAGAGCTGGAGGCTGTGTGCTCCTAAAACACTCTAAAAACTGATCGGCAGACATATAAACGCCGTCCGGATGTGAGCCACTGGATTGCCCAACATCCGAGCGTCGTCCTCCGTCTCTTCCAGTCATAAGCTGAAAGTTAAGATAAGGTAAAGATTATTCCCAAGGTAGATAATTCAATATGGAATACTATAGAATTTAAATGCATGCCTAGGCATATTCCCAAATCCTATCTAACCTTTGATGGTAGAAGGAATAGAGAGACACGATGATTCAAAGATTTGTATCACTTATCACACTCTGATGTATCGTAATATGTGCTCTATTCTGTGTTTATCATATATTTTTCTGAACCTGGCTCTAATACCAAGCTGTGACTCCCCACCTCTATACCCATGCTAGCAAAGAGTATTAATAGATAATACCGTCTGCTAACACGGAGAATAAGGCTGTTTAGGAGCGACCATCTATAGCCTTGCTTTAATTATCTATCGAATACATCGACAATTGCCTTACCAAGCAGATCGACATATCCAATGAATACTTAAAACAAAACCATAGGTGGCTAGAGGATCTATCAGAATAGAATATAACAACTCAAATGCAATATACATCACAGAACAGTAAACCATCATATACACATATACTGATACATAACAGAGTATACAAAATAATACATGTCAAGTGGTATAGCAAACCACAATATACAGACGAGTTCACAAGAATACATATCAGAGTTACAACAAAATAGGACTACACAAAAAGCTATGACAAAAAGAAGCTAGCGGAGTAGTCCATGCGGAAGCAAAATAGGCTAAGTCCAAAGGCACCTAACCTGAAACATCTCGGTCTCACCCGAGTAATTAATACACAGGTCAGTCTAGCTAAACAAATCAGTTAGATAAACTGAACAACAATAAACCTGCAAAGTTACAAAGTATAACAAATATCTCTAAAAGAGATAACACAATCATCTAAAAAAAGAAGAACATATCAAGACAAGCCTTATATCATTGGCAACATAGATAAACAAAGGATACAAATATCCCAAAGCAAGCCAAAAAGACAAATAACAAATACCCATAAGGTATACAAGTTCCACAAGGTAATCGTTATACATCATGCGGCTCAAAAAGACCAACACCAATGGGCGATACCAAGGGAATATAATATCAATGAAACATATGATTGCTCGAGCTCAGTACTGTATAAACAAGGATCCATGAGCCCGAAGACTCCAAACCCAATATCACCAATGCGGCTCATAATCACCAACATAGAAAGCGATACTATAGGGTGACAAACCCGAAGGCACAAACCCAATATCACCCATGCGGCTCATAAAGACCAACATCGGAAGCGATATTATAGGGCGACAAGCCGTAGTGGTGAAGGTCGAAGACCCAGTACTGGACACCACTAACTGGCGGAATGTGTCACAACTCTCGAAAAGGAATCCGAAAAGTGTTAATGCACGTCCCATAACCACTCGTTCGCACTAAACGGTTTACTATCCGTCAGTCACTTTAACACTCAAAGCAGTACAAAGTTTACCTCATATCATCGATAAACCAAACCCGAAGGTCAAAACGATCAATTGAATAGGTCGGGGATTAATCGGAAGGATAAACGCACAGATTCATGGTCCGTGTTTTGCCCAACCATTTTGTAACGACCCGTATTTTACGTGTTGATATATTGTAGAATTTACAGGTCGAAGGATTGGTTATGCTGTCTCTAGCCTGAGTCTTGTTCGAGCCATGGGATGAGTTGTGTACGAATTAAGGGTTAGCTCGTATGACCAACCTAAGGAAGTGGCCGAGCTATAGGAGTTAACAGGTTAAGGATTGGACCGACCTAAGGGGAGTGACCGACCTAAGAGCTAATGGTTTAGAGTTATGGCCGAGTTAAGGGGTTGACCGACTTAGTGGTGATCGGCTTAGTGGAGATGCCGAGCTAGCAAAGTCACCGGGATAACATGTTAAGGGGGGATACCGGCTTAAGGAGCTACGAGTTATATTGATAGGTCGTTGGCTTGGTTTTGTGTTAGGTCGTAAGGTAATCGTTAGCTCGGTAGGATTTAGGTCGGTCGAGGGATAAGGTCGTATGCGACCTAAGTTGGTTCTGTGCTAAGAGTTAGGTCGGCATCTGGATAAGCCGTTAGGTCGGAGACCTGTTTAAGTCTTTAGGTCGGCACTAGGGATAAGCCGTTAGGTCGGAGGGATGGTTAAGGCACGTGTGTTTTAGGTCGTAGAAGAGCATAGGTCGGCAGCGACCTACGTTAGGTCGGAGTCTTTTTAGGTCGGTAACGACCTAATAGCGAACTCCGAGTTAAGACCTTGGGCGATCTAAGGTTGATTCAGCCTATAAATAGGGGGGTTTGGCTCACTTTTTGGCACCGGTTTTTGAAGCGACGAAGTGCTGCCATTTTGGAAACTCGACTACAACATTTCTTCATCTTCTTTTCTCTATTCCAATCTAATTCTAACATCCATCCAAGATCGAAGATTGAGATTGAAGATCTAAGAGACAAAGTTGAAGATCTTCATCCAACAAAGCTAGATTTCATCGTTTTAAGCGAGATTTCGCCGGATCAAGCCTTGATCTTCGCTGTCCAGATCTGAAGTGTTTTGTTTTTGAGGTGTTTAGGTGATTTGGTGAGTGGTAGTTATCTCTCACGCGGACCCAAAGGAGTATATTGGATTGGTGGTTTGTTGGAGTGTTGTAGATAGTGATTTTGTGCATTTTCCTTAGATCCAAGTATAGATCCATTGTTTGTGAAGATGTTTACCTATGCAAGCTCATTTATTAAGTTATAGAAACAAAACCCATGTTTTATATTTGCTAGATCTATGCTAAAAACCCATGATTCATGTATGTTAGTTCTATGCTCATTTATTTACGAGATTGCCATTGTAGTTATGAATGCCTAATTAGATCTTGATTAAATACTTATTTGTTTGGATTAATGTTTGCCTTGATTGATTGTTGTGAATGAGCTATCTAGTTGATAGATTTGGACAAGTATGGTCAAAGATGATTCAAAAGCTACAAAAGAGGCTCTTGAATGGTGAAAGCTGCTAAAGGCATATGTGGCGGATGTGGAAGCTCATATGTATGGATTGAATGATGTTGAGATGGAACTTTGCCATGATGCGATAAAGCGAAGTATGATGTGATGTAGGCTTGGCGTAATCCAGGCAGGGATCATTCCGAGCATGTTGATAACTCGAGGGATGGTTCGAGTTGGTTGATAATGGATTGCTCGAGAGGTAGCTTGAGCTAGTATGAGGATAGTCGTCAAGGAGGATGACTAGGAGGCTTGGATCTCATCGTTGTTGAAGGTTCTAGCATGCTCAAAAGCAAGAGTACATGGGGTGCCCATAACGACTACAGGTAGGTAGTCGGGACAACCAAAAGACTACAGGTAGGTAGTCGAGTACTCTGGGCAAAGTAGATAAGTCCTAGGCACAAGGCAGTGTGCGGAGTTATGTCTGGAACCGGGGTTACCATTAGCCCTTGACGGATGGTCATTCAATCAACGGTAAAATCGAAGCAAGGATAACAGTGATAGCCAGAGTCATGGATGTTTGGACGTTTGGTTGTATCATCATTCGGTCTCAAGAGCGGTATTTTCTAGGTGCTTATCTGATCTTGGTTTAGGCCTTGGGGGTTTGTATTTGGAAAACATCGCCCTTGACTCGAGTGATTATTGCTTTACCTTAATTATCTGCTATGTTATGCTTACTTTCCCTTGGTGTGTGTCTGGGGGCTATCACTGTAGAAAGAGGTGGAGTGGGATGGTTTGGTTCCTATTCCTTTTATCCCTTATGTTCTTTTGGTATGTTTGATAGTTAATTTACTGCTCACTAAGACTTTGTCTGACTCAAGGTTTTATGTCTCCTCTTATTACCTTGGGCTGTTCGTCCATGTTGGGATGGGCAGACTAGGTAGCAGGTGACAGGTGCTGTTCTTAGAGATCTACGCTGATGATGACGAAGACGAGCAGGAGGCTTTGCATATTAGTTTTCTTACTATATGTACTGGGTGTTCCGCTGTTGTATCTGATTGAGTGTTATGTAGTGAGGCTTTGATGTATGGATGATTCATACGTTTGTATAAAACTACTATGATGCTTATATGATAATTTTCTGCTATGGAGCTTCACTTTATATTTCTCTATTGTATTTTATCCATGCGCTGTGAGATGTACGCTAGAGATTCTGCGATGCTTATTTTACCCTGACTACTGTCCATGGCTACCTGGCACGCCCTTCAGCGCTCTTTTCTCTTGTTTTGGTGCGGGAGCCATGGGCGGTCGTCACATTTGGTATCAGAGCTTTGGTTAATCGATTTTAGCCAACGCTCGCTAACGTAACTACGTATAAGAGACGTAATTGTATTTTGATGGATGATTACTATATATGATATAGTAGTTTAGAAGGATTTGAACTCCTTATGCAGTTGTTTCTTAAGGTGTTCTAATCATTCTTATTACAGATATTAAGGATGAGTCGAAGAGGGAGACCAGCTGCAAGGGAAAGCCGTGCTACTGAAGGAACTGTTGATTATGGAACTATGTTCGAAGCGATGATGACTTCGATCATGAGAAGGATACCAGCTTCAGGATCATCAGTGGATGTGGGAGTTCAAGTCCAAGCTCCAAGGCCGGTGGATTTTGCTAAGCTTTGTAAGGATTATACTGCTCTTGGAGGAAAAGCTTTCTTGGGGACGGAGTCGACCATTGAGGTGCAGAGATGGATTGATGCATGTCGAAGAATCTTTGGTGACTTAGGGATTGAGGATGCAACTAAGAGGAAGCTTGCATCGAGACAACTTCAGGGAAGAGCTGCTGATTGGTGGAATTCTATCACCATCGATACTCCAGAAGAAGAGATCACTTGGGAGCAATTCCAAGTTAGATTTGAAGCCAAGTTCATCTCTACGGCTCAGAAGTCTGTTTTGTTCAAGAGGTTTGTAGAGCTCAAGCAAGGTGGGAGACCAGTTCTTGAGTATATTTCTGAGTTTGAAGCTTTGTCCAAGTATGCTAGATCGTATATTGATTCTCCTTATCAGAAGAATGAGAAGTTTGTGACTAGTTTGGATGCTTATCTTGGGAGGCAGTTGGTGGATCATCTGGACGATCCATTTGAGAAGCTTGTGGAGAAAGCCCTCAGGCATGAGAGTTTGTTTCCTAAGGAAAGTTCTGTTGTTGCTGTAACCAGGGAAGGATCTAAACCACACCAGAGTGGCAATAAGAGGAGGAAGCAGCAGCAGCAGAAGGGTAAGGATGGCCAGAAGAAGCCGAAAGGCGAAGTGACTTGTTATAACTGCCAACAGAAGGGCCATCTTTACAAAGATTGTAAGAATCCCAAGGTGCCGGGAAAATGTTATAACTGTGATAAGCTGGGACATATCAAGAAGGATTGCCCAGAGCCGAGGAAAGATAGGCAGATTGTGCAAGCTTATGCTTTGGGAGTTGTGCCGTCATCTTCAAAAGCTCCTACTGCTGAAGAAAAGGGGAAGAGTGTGGTGGTTCAAGGTACTCTTTCTATCTGTGGTGTTCCAGTTAGAGTGTTGTTTGATACTGGAGCGTCGCATTCTTTTGTTTGTAATGATTTGGTAGGCCGGTTAGGTTTGAAACCAGATATTGTTGATAGGCCATTGGTTGTGACTAATCCGGTTGGGGGTTCGTCATGTTTGTGTATGATTTGCCGTGGTCTGGTTGTGTCGAGTCATGATTGCTCGTTTGATTGTGATTGCTTTGTTCTGAACTTTGCGGGGTTCGGAATTATTTTGGGTATGGACTGGCTCAAGAAGTATGCGGCAAGGATTGATTGTGAGAGGCTTGAGGTGACAGTCGGGAATGTGGAAGGGCGAAAGGTTGTGATACGATGTAAGCATGAGGAAGGCGTCTTCATGAGCTTCATGTATTCGCTGGTTGTTCCACGGGATGGACTGTCATCAGTGCCTATTGTGAATGGATTCGAGGATGTCTTTGACGAAGTCAAAGGGTTGCCGCCGCATGGGGAGATCGAGTTTCGTATCGATCTAGTTGAGGGAGCCAGACCTGTTGTGATGCCTCTTAGGCGGATGGCGCCTAGGGAGCAGCTAGAGTTGAGGGTGCAGGTTGAAGACCTTTTGCAGAAAGGATTCATTCGGAGAAGTGTGTCCGAATGGGGTGCACCAGTTGTGTTCGCAACCAAAGCGGATGGATCGTTGAGGTTGTGTGTGGATTATCGTGAGCTGAATAAGTTGACTAGGAAGAACAAGTATCCATTGCCGAGAATAGATGACTTGTTTGATCAGCTTCACGAGGCAAAGGTGTTTTCTCAGATGGATTTGGCAACGGGATTTCACCAGTTGAGAGTGGCAAAGGATAGTGTGCCAAAGACTGCTTTCAGGACACCATCCGGTTTTTATGAGTGGCTGGTAATGCCGTTTGGATTGACTAACGCGCCAGCATATTTTGTGGATCTTATGAATAGGGTGTTCAGAGATCAGTTGAATAAGTTCGTGCTTGTGTTCGTGGATGATATTTTGGTTTACTCCAGAACCGAGGAAGAGCACAAGACGCACTTGAGAATTGTTTTGGAAATCTTGCGGAAACATCAGCTGAAGGCTAAGTTTTCGAAATGTCACTTCTGCGAGAGTGAAGTGAGGTTCTTAGGCCATGTTATCTCTGGAAATGGAATAGCGGTTGATCCCGCTAAGGTGGCAGCAATCCAGGATTGGGTTAGACCTAAGAATGCATCTGATGTGAGAAGTTTTCTTGGATTAGCAGGATATTATCGTCGGTTTATCAAAGACTTTTCCAAGATAGCTGCACCGTTGACAGGATTGACGAAGAAGAACCAAGTGTTCAGATGGGATGACAAGTGTGAGCAAGCTTTCGTAATCCTGAAAGAGCGACTGACAAGTGCTCCTGTTTTGACTATTCCAAGTGGGAATGAAGAGATGGTGGTTTACATCGATGCATGTGGCACTGGACTTGGAGCAGTGCTAATGCAGAAGGATAAAGTTGTTGCGTATGCTAGTCGACAACTGAAGTCGCATGAAAGGAATTATCCGACTCATGATTTGGAGTTAGCGGCGATTGTGTTTGCTTTGAAGATATGGAGACACTATCTATTGGGAGTTAGATTTGAGTTATTTACAGATTATAAGTCGTTGAAGTATCTGTTCTCCCAAAAGGATGTGAATCTTCGACAGCAAAGATGGCTAGAGTTCTTAGCATCTTATGATTTTGGTATAGCCTATACTCCGGGAAAAGGTAACGCGGTGGCCAATGCGTTAAGTCGAAGACATGCAGGTTTGGGAGCTATGTTTTCGGAATGGAAGAACCTTGAGTATTTGGCTGGATTTGATTTCAGGCCCAGATGTGAGTTGGAACCTGAAATGTTGGCAAACTTATCGATAAGACCTACTCTTGTGGAAAGGATTGGCGAGAACCAAAAGAGAGATGATAGGCTTGTTAAGATTGTCCGAGATTTGGAATCCGGATTGGACCCAGAGAAGAATAAGGGATTTGAGGTCGATCGAGAGGGTCGGCTTCGGAAGCAAGGACGATTGGTTGTTCCCGACATTGATGGATTGAGAGATGAAGTTCTGAGGGAAGGTCATCACTCGAAGTTGACAATTCATCCAGGTGGAAATAAGATGTATCGGGATATGAAGAGAACTTACTACTAGGAAGGCATGAAGAAAGATGTTGGAAATTTTATTTCCAAGTGTATGAACTGTCAGTTAGTGAAAGCTGAGCAGAAGAAGCCCAGTGGATTACTTCAGCCATTAGAAGTTCCTACATGGAAGTGGGAGCAAGTGTCGATGGACTTTATCGATGGTCTACCTAGGACAAGAGCAGGAAATGAAGGAATTTGGGTCATAGTAGATCGTTTGACCAAGAGTGCAAGGTTCATCCCTGTTCGATCAACTAGGACTGCATCGAAGTTGGCTGAGTTGTATGTTAAGTGGATAGTTCGATTCCATGGTATTCCGAAGAGTATAGTGAGCGATCGAGACCCATTGTTCACTAGTAGATTTTGGAAGAGCTTCCAGGAAGTTTTGGGAACTGAGTTGTGTTTGAGTACAGCTTATCACCCTCAAACAGATGGTCAGACTGAGAGAGTTAACCGAGTTTTGGAAGATCTTCTCAGAGCTTGTGTTTTGGACTTCGGAGGATCATGGGAAGATCATCTTCATTTGGTGGAGTTTGCATATAATAACAGTTATCAGTCGAGTATTGGTATGGCACCATATGAGGCATTATATGGAAGACCGTGTAACTCTCCGACATGTTGGTTGGAAACTGGAGAAAAGCTGATACTTGGGCCAGAGATGATTCGACAGACTTCGGATTGTATAGAGATCATTCGGCAACGAATGAAAGCAGCCCAAGATCGTCAGAAGAGTTATGCCGATAATCGTCGAAAGGATTTGGAATTCGACGTAGGTGATATGGTTTTTGTGAAGATTTCTCCTTTGAAGAGTGTTATTAGATTCGGGAAGAAAGGGAAATTGACTCCGAGATTTGTTGGACCATTCCCGATTATCGAGCGGATTGGAGAGCTCGCTTATAGATTGGAGTTACCAGAAAAGATGGCGGGTGTGCACAATGTTTTTCATGTATCTTATCTACGGAAGTATGTGCATGACCCAACTACGGTGGTTTCTGCTGATAGCTGTGAAGACTTGAAGGTTGATCCAGTGGTTACAAGACCTCGTAAGCCGCTTCGTGTTGTTGAAACTGACACGAAACAGCTTAGGAGGAAGACGATTACGTTGCTCAAGGTACAATGGAGTGATGATGTTAACGACTGTACGTGGGAAGAGGAAGAGAGGATGAAGGCAGCTCATCCCGGACTCTTCGAGGTATGGCCCTAAAGTGTCGTGACATCTCATGAATTTGTAGCTTGTTCTAAGCCTTAGAATTCTGCATGCTAGGCTAGAATTGGATGCATGGTTTGTTGATTGCTATGGATGGTAGGCATGCGGATTATCCTTGATTGCTGTTGTTTGCTTGGAATTTCGGGGGCGAAATTCCTAAGGGGGAGAGAATGTAACGACCCGTATTTTACGTGTTGATATATTGTAGAATTTACAGGTCGAAGGATTGGTTATGCTGTCTCTAGCCTGAGTCTTGTTCGAGCCATGGGATGAGTTGTGTACGAATTAAGGGTTAGCTCGTATGACCAACCTAAGGAAGTGGCCGAGCTATAGGAGTTAACAGGTTAAGGATTGGACCGACCTAAGGGGAGTGACCGACCTAAGAGCTAATGGTTTAGAGTTATGGCCGAGTTAAGGGGTTGACCGACTTAGTGGTGATCGGCTTAGTGGAGATGCCGAGCTAGCAAAGTCACCGGGATAACATGTTAAGGGGGGATACCGGCTTAAGGAGCTACGAGTTATATTGATAGGTCGTTGGCTTGGTTTTGTGTTAGGTCGTAAGGTAATCGTTAGCTCGGTAGGATTTAGGTCGGTCGAGGGATAAGGTCGTATGCGACCTAAGTTGGTTCTGTGCTAAGAGTTAGGTCGGCATCTGGATAAGCCGTTAGGTCGGAGACCTGTTTAAGTCTTTAGGTCGGCACTAGGGATAAGCCGTTAGGTCGGAGGGATGGTTAAGGCACGTGTGTTTTAGGTCGTAGAAGAGCATAGGTCGGCAGCGACCTACGTTAGGTCGGAGTCTTTTTAGGTCGGTAACGACCTAATAGCGAACTCCGAGTTAAGACCTTGGGCGATCTAAGGTTGATTCAGCCTATAAATAGGGGGGTTTGGCTCACTTTTTGGCACCGGTTTTTGAAGCGACGAAGTGCTGCCATTTTGGGAACTCGACTACAACATTTCTTCATCTTCTTTTCTCTATTCCAATCTAATTCTAACATCCATCCAAGATCGAAGATTGAGATTGAAGATCTAAGAGACAAAGTTGAAGATCTTCATCCAACAAAGCTAGATTTCATCGTTTTAAGCGAGATTTCGCCGGATCAAGCCTTGATCTTCGCTGTCCAGATCTGAAGTGTTTTGTTTTTGAGGTGTTTAGGTGATTTGGTGAGTGGTATTTATCTCTCACGCGGACCCAAAGGAGTATATTGGATTGGTGGTTTGTTGGAGTGTTGTAGATAGTGATTTTGTGCATTTTCCTTAGATCCAAGTATAGATCCATTGTTTGTGAAGATGTTTACCTATGCAAGCTCATTTATTAAGTTATAGAAACAAAACCCATGTTTTATATTTGCTAGATCTATGCTAAAAACCCATGATTCATGTATGTTAGTTCTATGCTCATTTATTTACGAGATTGCCATTGTAGTTATGAATGCCTAATTAGATCTTGATTGAATACTTATTTGTTTGGATTAATGTTTGCCTTGATTGATTGTTGTGAATGAGCTATCTAGTTGATAGATTTGGACAAGTATGGTCAAAGATGATTCAAAAGCTACAAAAGAGGCTCTTGAATGGTGAAAGCTGCTAAAGGCATATGTGGCGGATGTGGAAGCTCATATGTATGGATTGAATGATGTTGAGATGGAACTTTGCCATGATGCGATAAAGCGAAGTATGATGTGATGTAGGCTTGGCGTAATCCAGGCAGGGATCATTCCGAGCATGTTGATAACTCGAGGGATGGTTCGAGTTGGTTGATAATGGATTGCTTGAGAGGTAGCTTGAGCTAGTATGAGGATAGTCGTCAAGGAGGATGACTAGGAGGCTTGGATCTCATCGTTGTTGAAGGTTCTAGCATGCTCAAAAGCAAGAGTACATGGGGTGCCCATAACGACTACAGGTAGGTAGTCGGGACAACCAAAAGACTACAGGTAGGTAGTCGAGTACTCTGGGCAAAGTAGATAAGTCCTAGGCACAAGGCAGTGTGCGGAGTTATGTCTGGAACCGGGGTTACCATTAGCCCTTGACGGATGGTCATTCAATCAACGGTAAAATCGAAGCAAGGATAACAGTGATAGCCAGAGTCATGGATGTTTGGACATTTGGTTGTATCATCATTCGGTCTCAAGAGCGGTATTTTCTAGGTGCTTATCTGATCTTGGTTTAGGCCTTGGGGGTTTGTATTTGGAAAACATCGCCCTTGACTCGAGTGATTATTGCTTTACCTTAATTATCTGCTATGTTATGCTTACTTTCCCTTGGTGTGTGTCTGGGGGCTATCACTGTAGAAAGAGGTGGAGTGGGATGGTTTGGTTCCTATTCCTTTTATCCCTTATGTTCTTTTGGTATGTTTGATAGTTAATTTACTGCTCACTAAGACTTTGTCTGACTCAAGGTTTTATGCCTCCTCTTATTACCTTGGGCTGTTCATCCATGTTGGGATGGGCAGACTAGGTAGCAGGTGACAGGTGCTGTTCTTAGAGATCTACGCTGATGATGACGAAGACGAGCAGGAGGCTTTGCATATTAGTTTTCTTACTATATGTACTGGGTGTTCCGCTGTTGTATCTGATTGAGTGTTATGTAGTGAGGCTTTGATGTATGGATGATTCATACGTTTGTATAAAACTACTATGACGCTTATATGATAATTTTCTGCTATGGAGCTTCACTATATATTTCTCTATTGTATTTTATCCATGCGCTGTGAGATGTACGCTAGAGATTCTGCGATGCTTATTTTACCCTGACTACTGTCCATGGCTACCTGGCACACCCTTCAGCGCTCTTTTCTCTTGTTTTGGTGCGGGAGCCATGGGCGGTCGTCACACATTTAATCACCCTTCCACTTCGCTCGAAGTGCGAAATTGTGTGTTTTAAATAGAATTTATAAATTGGAGAAACG
The DNA here is from genome assembly GCA_030765085.1 of Allium cepa. Lineage (NCBI taxonomy): Eukaryota > Viridiplantae > Streptophyta > Magnoliopsida > Asparagales > Amaryllidaceae > Allium > Allium cepa. Next base: position 622,467,770 of record CM060938.1, on the reverse strand, counting down.
AGCTTTTAAATATGATTCGAGAGATTATTTTATAAAAACCCGTGGATGAAGTCAAGAATAAGTTATCAAAATCAAAGATGCAATAACAACTACTAAAAAGCAACTTGAATCGATAAAATTTGGAAAAACAAGCAAAATATGCAAAAATAGGCAAAACAGGCAAAACAGGAGCAGGTCGGTCGACCGGACCTCCTAGGTCGGTTGACCGGGCCAGAAACAGAGAGGTGCTTTGGGTAGCAGGTCGGCCGACCGGACCTCTGGGTCGGTTGACCGGAGCCCAAATTTTTGCACTTCCAAACAGAGGCAGGGAAGTGCCCAAGTAGCAGGTCGGTCGACCGGACCCTGAATTTGGTCGGCCGAACCTGATGATTTGCACTTCCTGCCCTATTTTCAATGAATGTCAATCCTTTTCAAATCCAAAGCAATGGCACATGCATACTTGTTAGAAATTCATACCCAACATCAATGATATCAAGAGAAGAAGACGTGAGATAAAAATCTCACCTTTAACCCAAAAACAAAGAGGAAGAAGAAGCTCAATAATGAGGAGAAGACCAACTAAACTCTACTTCAACCCAACAAGCTTCAATCTAAGATCAAAACAAGTATCCCCTAAGTTAGGTTTTGGAAATTTTCTGAAATTGAAGAAGAAAGAGTTGGAGAAGATGAAGAGGAGGCATACCAATGGCTTCTCTTTGATTTTGGAGTAAGAATTCAAGCTTGCAAGAAGAAACTAGGGCTTGCAATTTCTATTTCCTCTTCCCTTCCACCATTTTCAGTTTTAGGTAGAGCTTTAGAAATAAGAATGAGAGAATGGAGAGGAGAGGGCTGAGTTAGAGGGTTTAGTTAGCTAGTGGGCTGAACTCAAACCCAAAACCCAACTAGAAAAAGTAGCCAATTTCAACTTACTCCAAACATATCGAAGCTTATACTCAAAAAGATCGCAAATGACGTTTTGAACTCAATGGAAGTGGTCTTGAGACCCAATTCGACCGTTTGCAAAAAGTAACATTTCGGACCCAAAATCCGACTAACGACGCTATACTTAAATAAATCATTTAAATATAAAATCGTTAAATATGCGGGTTGTTACACATCCATTATATCCAATAATCAGGCTACTTATATTAGTGGAAGATCCATTAGTGATAACATTCTCTTAACTCAAGAATTATTGTTAGGGTATGAAAGGAAAAATATATCTCCTAGATGCATGTTAAAGTTGGACATTAAGAAGGCATTTGATTCTATTGTTTGGAACTCTATTTTAGCTATTATGTCTAGAATGAATCTTCCTAAACCATTTTTAGCTTGGATTTTCACTTGTATTTCATCACCAATGTACTCACTTTCGAGAGAGGGTGGTCTTTATGGGTATTTTAAAGGTGCACAGGGTGTTAGGCAGGGTGATCCTATTTCTGCATATTTGTTCATTATTGTCATGGAATTGCTCAATTCAATTTTGATGGATCTAGCTTTAAGGAAAGCACTTGATTTACATCCTAAATGTAAACATCCTCTCATTACTCATCTTCTTTTTGCTGATGATCTCATCATTTTCACAAAGCCTACTCATAGCTGTGCAGTTAATGCACTCGATAGATTCAAAGTGGTGGAGGTGCAAAAAGTCATAGCGGGGATACAGCGAGGATATAGCGGGATATAGCGGATGGCTCTAAAATAGCATATAAAACTCGTACTTAATGTTTTTACAAATATATAAATGGTAATTAAATGAAAATTTACATTCAATTGAACTATAAATAATACATATAAATAATACATAAATAATTTTAAATAAAAACATGTGCGAATATACTTAAATAAACGAAAAACTGTTATATAACATAATTGAATTTGGTAGAATATTAGAGTATTTTCATTTCTGAAAATATATTAAAAATTAAATCAAATAAATTAGTTTCATAATTTTATAATGTATAAATGCAATTTTTCAATTCATTTTATTAAAAAAATATAGTGGGAACAACGAAATATAGCGGAAATAACGGGATATAGCGGAAATAGCGGGGATTAAAGCGGAAAGACTATATTCAGGGGCTATATGGAAAAATCATAGCGGTAGAAATACGCTATGAGATATAGCGGGGTTGTAGCGGGGTAATAGCGGGGCATTAACTACACAGACTCATAGTAATATTCAGTGTATTATGTCTTCTCTGCAACTCTTTTATTCCATTACTGGCCTTCAAATTAACCTCTCATAATCTAATATACTTGTTGTTGGACTGCCTATTTCTAAGAAGATTGATATTATTAAATGCTCAGGGCGTCAGGAACTACCTAAAAATTCATATTATTTGGGTTTACCTCCCATAAGTTCTAGAATCATCAAGCAGAATTGTTTGCCACTTTTTGGAAAAATAATTGCAAGGTTGCAGCTATGGCCTTGTAATAAATTGTCACAAGCTGGTAGGCTCACTGTTATTCAATCAATTGTTGTGGCTATGTCTACATATTGGACAAGACACTACATTCTTCCAATCAAGCTGATTAATATGGTTTCAAGTGCTCTAAATAAATTTCTATGGCATGGTGACCCTTTCTCAAAAAAGCTCATTCCCATATCTTTCTTCAAACTGTTTGATGCTAAAAAGTATGGTGGTCTTGGTATCACTAATATTTTCCAGTGGAATAAAGCTGCTATTTCTGTTTACTTCAATAAATTTTTTGCATCTGATCAAAAATTATGGTCTCAATGGGTTAATCAAAATCTTATTGGCAAAAGGAATTTTTGGACTATGAGAATACCCCAAAATTGTAGTTGGAGTTGGAGATGTATACTTAAACTAAGGGAAACTTTCTTACCATTCATACAATGTAATTATGCATTGATTAAAGGATTATCTTTTTGGCATTCTCCTTGGGCTAAACCGGGTCTGATTTTAACTTCTTTAGTGGAATATAACTTGAGAAGAAATTCTGGAATCTCTTAAGAAGCAATAGTTGATGAATTTATACATGATGGTAGTATTGTATTACATTACTCCAGCTCCTTTCAGTTAAGAAATTTGTGGAATGTTATTACCAGTAATCAAATTATCAGTAGTGATAATGCTCTAATATGGTCAAGAAAAGGTAAAATCCATTCTATCAGGCTTGTGTATAATTATCTTTGTAAGAGTGATTCTGTTTTTCCTTGGCATTCAAGAATTTGGAAAACTGGTTGTTCAGCAAAGGAAAATCAGTTGTTGTGGAAGGTAATGGAAAATGCTTTGAATACTAAGGACAGGCTTTGTAGAATGGGTATTATTTCAGAGGATTTATGTGTACTTTGCAAAGCAGAATCTGAAACTAATACTCATTTATTTTTTGAATGTCCTTTTGTTTATGGAATATGGTACAGACTCTTATCAAATGGTAGTTTTTATAAGCCTTCTACTGTTAGTTCTATTGAATGGTTTAATGTATTTAAAGCAACTAGATGGAAGACACGTACTACCAGGCTTTTGCTCAAGCTTCTAAAGAAAATGATTTATGTTGTGTGGACTGAAAGAAATAATAGAATATTTGGAATTAGAGGCAAGAACTCATCTCAGCTGTACTATATGATTCATGGCAGTATTTTGAGGGATTTAAGGATTGATAATATTTGAAGAATGATGGATTGTGAGGGAAGTAAGTACCTTACTACTAATTGAATTGGATCAATGTACTTGCTTACCAGATTCTGATGGTATTTGAAGTCTAAATGCTGTGGGATTTGGATTGTGAGGGATTTAAGGATTTTGATGCTTACTAGCTGCTGTACTGGTTGCATGAAATGATCAATGTACTCTATACTTTGGCATTCAGTTTGGTTTTGATTCATGGTCTGTTGAGTTTTGTTCATAATTGTTGTAATTAAGTTTGAGTGTTTGGTTTGTATTATAGTCACTTGTTTGGTCTGCAATGTTCTGTATTTTGTCATGATAATGGGATTGGGTGAGTTGTAATTTCTTGTAATGAAATATTAGTCAATAAAATTATCTTATGCTCTTGCTGTTCAAAAAAAAAAAAAATCAATGTAACAGTATTACATAATGCCCTCGACTTGAGATTACTATCGAGCTTCAATTTAGAATGATCTTGATTATAGTTAAATCATGGCACAATGTCCATCGAACGACTATAGTTGGATCGAGTGGAACATTGAAAAGAAAATAATATTCAAGAGAATATTCATCTCCTCAGTTATTTGAGGTTAGTATCACGGCCAAATGAAGTCAACTCAAAGTCAAAGTCTTTGGCCAGAGCATTTCAATCAATAATATTTGTTATTATTGAAAAAAGGACTTGTGTTTGGACTATAGAGTGGATATGGATGATATTGGAATTTTGACCATTACAAATTCCATAGGTCCAAAGTGACATAGTTATGACGAAGGGAATTGGTGTAAATAGTGGTCACAATCGGGTAACACTTAATAAAGTAAAATTTGGATTTTACCGAAACCATGTAAGCGTTAAATTTGGCCAAATTATCACATCAGTTGTTAAGTGACATGTGAATGTTAATAATCGAATAGTTTGATATTAATCGTTGACCAAATTTACACCTAATGAATTGCACAACAAATTATTGCATATGAGCATACATTTGGACAATAATTTGTATACTAACTGAGTTAACATGTCTGTTGAAGTATAAATCCCGGTATTTATATACAGGCATGTTAAACCTTGCATGGATTTAATGTAACATGCGTGCGCGCACAAGATGGATATATGAATGTGTGTGTGTGTGTGTGTATATATATAAGATACACATATACATATAATATAACATTAATTGCATAATATAAAAATATATTGTAAATTTAAATAAAATAATGATTGTATTTAAAAATAATTTAATTTTTTCTAAATAAATTAGATTACATGGGCCCAATAAAGATCCAAAATGGCAAAAAATTTGAAATTCACTTGTGTCTTACACTACAGGCTGACCAAGTTCCTACAGTGGTGTTAGAGTCTAATAGCCTATGTGATCTAAATTAGTCATGTTATGGTTAACTAATTAAGCTCATAGTTCAGAGTACAGTGTCTATAAAGGTAACATTGAAGGATTGAGTTTGAGTAATCAATTATGCCCTACTTGGCTACCAGCCTAGCCTGAACTGATATATGAGCCCAAAGGTTGTCCATAATAGAAAATTCCCAATTCAAATTGGGCCTCAAATTAATTTTCAAAGTTTTTTTAAAATTTAAAATATAAGATTTTAAATTTAAATTTAAAATAAGATGTGTGTAATAAACTATAAAAGTTATAATTTAATAAAACATTTCAAAATGTTTGAAAATATTAATTTCAAAATTTAAATTTATCAATAAGATTAATAAAATTGAATTAAATAAATTAATACATATATGCATGTATTATATGTTAATATACGTTATGTTATTTTAAAATATTTAAGATAACATAAGTATACATGTATGTATATAAAAAAGTTCTCAAAATTAATATAATTTAATTAAAATTGTTTAATTGAATTAATTAATTAAAGGTAATTAATTAAATGAAAATACATATATATAAGAGATTTGTGTTATACTATAAAGGTAATAGTATACAAATATTTAATGTAAATGCTATATTGGAATAATATAAAATTAATCAAAGAGATAATTAATTAACATTAACTAAATAAGATTTAATTAAAATTATGTTATACATAAAATTATTGCATAAGTTAATTGAAATATAAAATTTATATAGTAATAAAACTTATATAATATAAATGTGTAAACTAAAGATGGAATATTAAGGAAACCCTAAATAGACTTAAGGAATAAATACATACATATACCATGATTTTGATGTGTCCGGCGCTTGAATTACGATGGTATTTCATAAGAAATACATTGTTCCATAAGTCGATATCACTCGATATAATATATTGAAGATTATGATTTTTTAATATGGATTTATCCTCTATCATTTTTATATTAATAGATTACTTTCATAGTCTTTAGTTATTGAGCTTTCCTCAAGTTATGGATGCCATATGTGGTATTATTAGTATATTGAATATACGAGGTAAGGTAACTGCACAAATATGTTGAGCTTTCCTCAAGGTATGTGCACTATATTTAGGTCATCATGAAATGGTAGGTTCGAGTGAACAGTCTCACTTTACCTGTTGAGTTTTGCTCAAGGTAAAGGCGGGATTAGGACAAGGAGCCACTGGTTAGGAGTTCTATATGATACAGCCGATAAGGAGTTATCCATTGTATGCGGGTCCATGATTTGTTAAGCTTTCCTTGAGGTCAGAATCCCAAGACATATGTCCTAACATCCGCTAGTGAAGTCGAAAGACTTCTATGTTTTACTTAGAGTTAGCTGAAACATAAAAGATAATGGGATCTTTCATAGAAAATGAAATGATAACAATTAACCTATCCAATACTGTAAGAACATATGCTACAAAATGTAATAATTATCTACATTGATAAATTTGTGCATTTGGTATGATTAATTAAATGTTTATTAATTAAGATGTACAAATGAACAAAACTGAGTATTGGCAAATAGATATATACACACTTACTATTAAATATTTCTTACATGTTAATGTTTTCTATATCCATGTAAGTGCCTAATTTTACAACTAAATACGTTTGTAAATTTTATCGCTCGTGTGTTTATTTGGTCGAGACCGTATACTACAGTGAATGACTTTAAAACTCAAAGGCAATATAAGACTATGGATATTTGATCCACATACTATCAAATATAAGTTTAATGTGGTGAATGATCATAGTTTGTAATGTACGATAATTCGATAAAATTAGTTTATTTGAAGCAAAAAAATAAACAGTATCATGAGATCAAGTATTCAATTTGATTGATTACAATAAAGATCGCATTGTGTCAAATGTAAAATTAGACCAAAACTATAAGATAGATCAAAGAACTCGATCTTTGAAATGTCACTTTGATCAATTTACGCAATATGCAACATATTCGATGTCCTTAAATGTTAAGGATTATTGAGTGCACTTTTGCAAAGTGTTCGTTACGATGTGATTTAACGTACAATTAAGATGAAGAGAGTGAATAGTCACTTCTACTTCATAAAGAAACATACGAAACAAGAATTTTATTAATAATAATTGATACTTAACATTGAAATGAGAAATACAATTTCTATTTTCAAAACGTATTTTTGTATAGAAAATTGTTTTGTTTGAGATTTATTTCTTTTTGTTCAAGATATTTGATCAAAGAACTCTCGTTGTAAACTAGTGGTAGTACATGAATTAAATAATATATAGTAGGTGAATGATAGACCTCCGAATTCTATATGTTATTATAGTAATGGCAGAAATAGTGGAAACATGCCATATAACACTTATTGATTGCATCAAATTATGAAAAAAAATTGTAAAACATACCGATTATTATTTATGAAATAATGACCATTTTTCGGTATCGACTGAAAAATAGACATAGTTATATTTTAATGTGAATGTTATGAATATTCGTTATGAAATAAAACTTTATTTTAGTATATTTTTTCACAACAAAAGCGACGCATTAGAAAATACTGAAGTATCAAAATTATTTACAATTATTTTGAAATTATAGACTAAGCTGTAGTTTTGAGAAATATTTTTATTATATGATTATGAATCACATGATAATGATTAATTATATCTCAAATAATTAAAGGCCATGCACCCGTTTAGTAGGAGTGTCATAAGAATTGATGAACTCTTCCGATTGATACATATAGATTTATATAATCGTAACTCTATTAGTACCAAAATGGTTCCACGTACTTCGTCATATTCATTGATGAATTATCCCAGGCATAGACATGTGCACTTGATATGCATGTATAGTCTATGGTAAGCTTATAGAATATAAAACATAAGTAAAAAATATAACATGGATAGAAATGATTCAATTTGATTGAATGAGTGAGTATATTGACCTAAGAATGAAGAAAGATTCAACTCCAAAAGTCACTTCTCTATACGGTAAATAATGATGTATCGGTAAGGAGTATTCAAACTTTGTTGAATGAAGTACGACTAAATGTAAGAGAAGTTGAATAAACTTTTTTAGATAAGGACATGTATTTTAGAGTAGTGCACGAGGTTAACATTAATTTCATCTAAAGAATGGTTTACAACATCATCCAAAATAATGATTTATCAGAAACTCTAACATATCATAGGTTAAGGAGTTGGCAGGTTGTAACGACCTGGATTTCTTTTCGTCGTTTAATTCTGAATATTTAAATGGTTTAAATATTGAATTTGAAATTTTAATTTAGTTAGTAAGATTTTAAAACTGAAAATTTCAAGCGCTTTAGTAAATTTTGGAAATCGTCGATTTAACCGACGTGTTAGAATAGCGATCCGGGGCACAATCTCGAAATTGAACGAAACCATTTCCATTGGATCCATAGTAGTGTATTATTGTCGGATTGCAAATTTCATAGATTTTGGAGTTATCGTTTGATCATACGGGATAGAAACACGCTGAAATTTATATCGAAAATTCAATATAATAATTGGGTCCAAAAAGCTATCTTCTCCATACGATCGAACTAGGACTCATAACCTTTTCCGTTGAGTTTAAAATGGGGGTATAATGTTATAAACGTCTAGCAGCATGCCTCAGTAGGAGATTGGAATTTTAAATTTTAAAAAACGAGATATTTTGGAATAAATTTATATTATAAAATTTAAAGTCAACTCAGTCACCTACCTTTTGAAACAAGCTGTTATCCTAATTTGAAAATTGCATGACTTTTACTTCTTCTCCTTTCTCAGTTTATATTCTAGAATCACGAAATTATTTGTTTATAAAAAAATCGAACTCGTTCAAAAGAAAAAATAAAATAAAATAAAATCACGACAGGGTCGTGAGTCATACTCGAGCAGGCGAACTGAGAAGTTAAGCTTGCGATCGAGGCGATTAGCATGTGGAGGTGTCGATCTAGGGCTTCTCGATGATAGAAGTAGGGTCGTGTTTGCGTGCGTGTAGGTAGGTTGCGGTCGTTAAAGGGAGGGGCCGGTGATCGAATCAAGTAAAAAAAAAAGAAACGAGATAACAGCGACTTCGATCTCTGAGAAGACGCAATGCGCGCATGATCAAAACAACGATGTTAGGAGGTGGCGACACCATGAAAATAAGCATAGTACACGACGGCAAATCGACAGAGCTCTGGGTCTCCAATATAATGGCGACTCCCACTCTAATTGGACAAGAATTTACTTTTAGGCAGTCCGACCATTGATTCTTCACTGTTGAAAAGGGAACCAATGTTGTTGCTTATTTGGGAATCCAGTGGGCACATGCTATTAATATCCATCCGATTAATGATCTCAGTCAGTTTTGGGTCAGTTTTGAGGAAGGCTAATGCTGGGGTTCGTGGCCGATTGGGAAGTCGGTTGGCGAATCTAAGTGCAGCAGGGTTAGGGTGAGATTATTAAACGTTAATTAAGTTATATGATTATTCAAATTAAATTTTATAATTAATTATCTTGTATAGTAATTAATAAATATTTTATCCGTACGAGGTCTAAAAACCATGAAAAACAAGTCGAGATGGAAATGGTTTGCAAATAAAAGTCAAGGTGAGAAATTCCCATTCATTTTAATTACTAGAGTTTATTTTAAATAGTTAAAATAAAATTTATTGAATGCTATTTAAATTCATAAATTATTATCTTTTGGATGTGATATATATATATATATATATATATATATTGTAGTATATATTAGTAGTTGGATTGATATTCTCGCATATTTTTAGCGGATGAGACACTACGCGCCCTGCATAATAGCGGATGACCCTATATACCGTGATTTCCCCCTCGAAGTGGGATTGGCATTTTTAAGTTGTATTAGCAGCTGTGGATGCAGGGAAGTAGGTTGGAGGAATCCAACTGGATTCCTCAAAAATATATATTGATTATTTTTCATATATAAAGATATGTTATGTTTGAATAATCTATGATAGATTATAGTGTGATTTGAATTTATTAGATGCTATAGTTGCACTGGCCTTAATTTTGGTATTTTAAATACCATAAATATTATTTTTAAATTTAGAGGAATTAAAAAGGAATTTTGAGTATAAAAATATTTATATCGGAATTTGGATTATTTTAAAAGAAATTGATTTGAATAGAGCAATAATTTGATTTTGGGTTGTACTTAATTATTCGTAAAATGGTTTAAATTTGAGATTTAAAAAAATTATATAAAGCATTATTTACAGTGGATTCTTAAGTGGTATTTCTGGATTTTGGGGAAAAGAGGTTGAAATCGATATTAAAGGTAGATTTGAAAAAGTAAATGGTACTTATTAAGAAATGGATTTATAACGTGTGATTTTATAAGTGGAATTGGTTTTATAAACAAGTGAAACTCAAAGGAGTTATAAATTTATAAATGATGTTTATAAATAAGGGAAAAACAATATCAGTTGATAAATTGTGAGTATAAATTCATAGTGTGAATTTATATCAGAATATGGAAATCGGTTTGAGAGAAAAAAAATAGTAGAATCTATTTTTGGAATGTAAGAATGGTAAGGGGATTGGGATGTAGTTGATGTGACATGAATCGAGAGAAATTTATAAATTGAAATTGGTTATTGGAATTGTAAAAACATATTTTTGTCGAGAAATTTAATTGTTTTTTAAAAGAAAACGGGATTTTGTTTATTAAACTGTATGGTCAATGCTGTTTAGTATTTATATATTTCGGAAAGTAAATTTTAAAATATCTAATATTAATTGAATTAAACTCTAATTTTTTTAACAAGCTTTATGAATCGATTATTGTTACTTATAAACGATTTAGAAATTAGTTGTCGAGTTCTATTTAAAAGTGTTTTAATATTTTAAATTATTAGTTAAGCATATTTTAATAATAAATTATTATTCTTTTAAAATACTTATTAAATTTATAGTTTTGAAATGATGGAAATTTATTGATATATCCTCTCTAGATTTGTAAATGGAGTTATTTAAATGGAGATGAATTTTATGAGAAAAATCTTATAGTGAAATTCTAGGACTTAATGAAATTTCTAAATTATTTAAATATAGAAACTTCGGAAGTGAATTAAAATTCATAAAAAGGAAGTTAGAAATGGGTGGTTAAGATTATAGACGAGAATAATCGATTTTGGAAATTCTAACGGGAATTAATCAGTGAATTCCAGAAACTTATCGAATCCAATATAAACGTGTAAGGAAATTTCAATGGATCATAATGTTTTTGAGGAGTATGAAATAAAAGGGAATATTGCCTAAGTATTGGAAATAAAGTGATTTTGGGAAAATATACTTATATATATTTTTCAAGTATTGAACTGGAAGGATTTGAAATATTTCTCCTACTAGATTATTATTATTATAGAAATATTTTCAAGTATTGAATTATGAACGTAATCGAAGGAAAATATTTCTAAGTTATTGAGATGGTTCGGAAAAATCCTGTTTTGGGTAATAGATTTTGAATTGGTTTCCGAATTTTGAAGTATTGGAAGAAATTTGAATATATATATATATATATATATATATATATCTTATAAAGGTATTTTGTAAGTAAATTTGGAAAATTATAAACAATGGCCTAGTGACTGCTTATGAATGTTACTTGATAGTTAAATAACCGACTATCAATGTCGGCCAGTTTCGTTAATCGTTTCAAAGAGACCGGGATCGGATTTAATTATCCGAAAACCACTTTGATCTGGTTTGAATGTTACGAATGGATACCGTGAATATAGTGAAGATGGTGATCTGGTTTGTCCAGACCCAGGACAACTTGTATAGACGAATGCTATCAGAACATCGTCATTGGAGTACGATAAGCATTCTAAGTGAAATTGTTTCTTGAAAGGTAACGCTTAGCCTTGAGCCTCATCAATCGGGGATGAGTAAAACAGGGGAGATGCTGCAAGGCTAAGTGGGTCTCACCCAATTAGGATATGTTATCACTTTTCTAGATATCCTCGGAAATATATAAACTATGGATATGGTTGTGCATGAAAAAGGGAGCGCTCGATTTTTAAGGGTGGGAACACCCGGGTTGATAACATATTCGGTCTATCCAGGTTAGGGGTAGGCCGGTCATGTGTAGCAGGGGATCCCGACGAGTTCCTCTATACATTTTTCTAGAGGTGTACTGTGATGGGCTGTACCCCAGTGGCCCAATCACTGTAGGGGATTCATTCTCCAATACGAGCCTTTATGGTTTTGTTTGTAGAGCCTAGTATGCTGGAATTTAATTAATGTAACAATTTCGACTATTTGAATAAGTATTTGTATCTAGACACTATTATAATATGAGATGATTTTGATAAAAATTATTTTGGTTATCGTAAGGTAAAAACCATCGTGTTTATGCGTGACGTGGTCTTACGAGGTACCTTTGCTTTCAAAGGATTTTGAGGAAAGTTAATAATTCAAATTGAGTATTTTTTCTGAAGCTGGTTTATTCCAGGCCGACTCGGGTGTTATTTTATTACAATGCTCGGGGTCAGATCGAGTATTACAGAATTAGGTTAGAATTCTATGGAGCTCAGGAGACGAGCTGGATGATAGAGACATATCTCCATACTTGATTATATTTCCGCTGTGTGAGGACAAGTTATTATAACGGTCCATTTTGATGTATTGAATTGTTGTACTTTGATTATTGTATGTATATTGACAGATATAGTTTCCCTTGTATAAAAATCTGTTATTATATATTATTTTTTGTTTCGCTGTGATTGTGAGATCCTGTGTTGTTGTTTCTGTTTTTTATTTACTTCTACCTCTTTCTTCTTCCTTACCCTAGTTATTCGCTCTTTCGTATGATTTAGGTTGAAAAAGAGTGAATTACTATCAACTCAAAGAGTATGGAACTGTGGGTCGCTATACTTAGTATAAGAGCTGAAGGTTAAGTGAGAACCTTGGCTCTGGTGGAGATTACTCATTAGAGATAGGGTCAGTAGTGCCCTAGAATGAATTTGACTGTATTAATATATATGAGCGCGTATTTATTAGTGAATATAAATGGTTTTGTATTGTGTTGATTTATCTGTTGAGTGGCATATAAATTCTAGTTTAATAGTGGGACACCACTAAATCGATAGGAGTTTCTAAACACTTAAACAAGGTAAACTGAAATAGTATGGTTTTGAAGCGAGTAAATGAAATAATTTTACCCAAACTATATTTTGGTATAAAAGAGAATAATTTTCTAAAAATTATTATAGTGGTGTGTTTGGTTGTTATTATATAATCAAAATAAGATTATAAAATTGGAAATGGTTATATATAACCAAAGGGAGATTGTATAAGTATGAATTATACAAATGAGTAAAAAACTACAAATGGGTTCAAACCAAAATTTGGAAAATTTAAATCCTGGAGATTATTAGAAGTATTTTCCAAAGTGTTTGAAGATAATAATGTTATTATTATTTTGGAGATATTTTTGAAAGAAAAAGGTTTTAAATGGATTTTGGAAGTGATATAGCGCCAAACTCACTTCAGTCGTTGGAAAATAATCCCGTTGATGACTACACAACATTATTAGTATCATTTTCGAGTTTCTAAGTGATGGATTGAAACCATAGTGAATTGATATGGAGATTTTTGATGAAAACAAGTGTTGTTTTGGAAATTCCGAAGGCAATTTGTTTTGAAATGAACCAAGTGAATTTTGGAAATCCAAGAAAGTCGTTTTTTAAACCAAAATGAGTATATATATATATATATAAATTTGATTTCAAAGTGATTTGAAGTAAATACCAGGGGTTTAAAAATTCTAGAATCCTGTGAAAGATGATATTTATAAAGAGGGAAGTGTGAAAAATTGAAGCTGGAATAAAATTAAAATTGAGGAAGTTAAAATGGAATTCAACTTAAGCTAAGTTGGATAAATTAAATTCTGGATATTTAATTGACTGGATTTGATTTGAATTAATATAGTTTATTAATGAAAGGGGAGTTAACTTAAGCGAGGTAATTGAAATATATAATGGAAAGAAATGAATTAGAAATAAATTTGTTTGGAGTGAAATTTAATTTAAGTATGAATAACTCGAATATGGTTTTGAAATGTTGGTTAAAAGGAACTAAAATTTAATAAAAAAGGTGAATTGGATTTGAATCATATGGATTGAATTAAATATTTAAATGTGAATTATAAAGTGATTATATAACTATAAGTTATAAAATTTGAATTGGATTAGAAATAATATCGAATTGAAGTTAATATAAATTTTGGGTTGTGAAATATTATATAACCATAAGTTATAAATTTTGCATGGAATAAAATTTAAGTAGAAATTGTTGCAAGTGTGAATTAATGAGTTTATATATCTAATAAAAATTTGAAATTAATGAAATGAAAGTATGCCTAAGCTATAAAGTGAGGTATAAAATTGAGTTAGTAATAAAATGTGAATATACTCGAGTACAAGATTGATGGAAATTAGGAAAATAAGTCGTATAACTCATTAAATTGGAAAATGGAGTAGAACAACCAAAATAAAATGGTGTGATATTTTGAAGTGAAGAAATAAAATCCACACTTGAATTATAAAATAAATTTGAACTCATGTTGATGGAATGAAGTGATTTTTAAAATAAAATTCAGATATTGAATTATAAATTGGAAGTGAACTAATTAGATAGATAAATTAGCTAGTTGAATACAAAAATGAAGCTTAACTTGGTTAAGTAAATTGGATTGTGGATTAGAAGTGAATACTGAATATGGGACTTAGGTTATAAATAAATTCAATTTAAAGTGTCAATAAATTGAATGTGGCCTTGAATACGAATTAAATAAATTTGAGAATGAATTCGAGTATGGAATTAAAATTTGAAGTGGATTAGATGTAGGAAGTAATTAAATTATTTAGTAAAATGGAATAAAATTGGATTAGATGAGAATCAATTTGAAAATGAAAATGGATTTTGGAGTAATAAACTTAAGTTATAGAGTTGAAATAATTTGCAATAAATGGCGTGGAATGATTCCGAGCTTAAGAAAATGGATTGATATAATGAATGTGGATATGAATGAGATGTAAGTTAATTGATTGAGAATCAAACTGAAATGAAATAACACTTAATATGAATT
The DNA here is from genome assembly GCA_030765085.1 of Allium cepa. NCBI lineage: Eukaryota > Viridiplantae > Streptophyta > Magnoliopsida > Asparagales > Amaryllidaceae > Allium > Allium cepa. Next base: position 622,452,652 of record CM060938.1, on the reverse strand, counting down.
GATTTGGAATCAATTTAGAATAGCCATAAACTGAAATGGTTATTTTATTGAATGAATATCGCCGAATTTGCATAGAAAATTGTCTTTTGACGCAAACGGAAGTAAATAACATTCTATGAATTAATAGGAAGTGAATAGATTGATTTCTAAATCAATTTGGAAGGTATATGAGTTTGTTTGGTACAAAAATAAATTGAATGATGTAAAGTGAGTTGTAAATCATTTAGATTGATTGAAATGGTATATGGATTGATTGGAAGTAATTAAATTGGTGTTGAACCTCATAATTGCTTATAAATATACTTTTAGCATGCATTGCTTATGAAATTCATATGTTAAATAGTTGAATAAAGGAAACGTTATTAGAATTGCATGTTTGGTACTTATGTGTTTGAAATTGAGTAAGTACAGGTACAGAGGGACTATTAGTGTAGGTTTGGGTTGCGAAATTGAAGTAAATGCATGCTTAATAATGCTTAAAAGCGCTAAATAAGGTACGTTTTTGGATTAAATACCGCAAAATATAAAATGTTGATATATATATATATATATATATATATAGTTTTCCGACTGCGTGGGTCGATGTTTATCTCTCTTGTCATATTGAAAAAATCCTTTGTACAAAAGAGACTGCCAAAAAATTTCGAAAATTTAGGGCGTTAGAAAATTTTTGAAAATTTTTGTTAACAAAAATGTTTATTTTTAAAATAAATTGAAATAAAGGGCTATGGTTCAGAAATGGAAACTAAATAGTTTTGATGAAACTAAAGGGTTTAGAAAGGTGGAATATCGAGCTTTAATTAGTGGATTTTGATAAGTTAATTGGTTTGGAGCATTTTTCCTACCTTAGCAAATTTCGAAGACGAAATACTTTTAAGCGGGAAGGAATGTAACAACCCAGATTTTTTTTCTTCGTTTAATTCGAAATATTTAAATGGTTTAAATATTGAATTTGTAATTTTAATTTACTTAGTAAGACTTAAAAACTGAATATTTCAAGCGATTTCATAAATTTTGAAAATTGTAAATTTAATCGACGTGTTAGAGTAGTATTTCGGGGCACAGTTTCAGAATTGGACGAGACCAGTTCCATTGGATCCATAATAGTGTATTATTATCGGATTTCAAATTTTGTAGCGTTTGGAGTTATCGTTTGATCAAACATGATAGAAACGCGCTGAAATATATATCGAATATTCTATATAATAATTAGGTCCAAAACCTATCTTCTCCATACGATCGAATTAGGACTCGAAAACTTTTCCATTGCATTCAGAATAGGGGTATAATTTAATAAATGTCTAGCAGCACGCCTTGATAGGAGATTGGAATTTTAAGTTGTTAAAAACGAGATATTTTGGAATAAATTTATATTATAAAATTTGAAGTCAACTCAGTCAACTACCTTATAAAACAAGGTGTTATCCTAGTTTATAAATCGCATGACATTTCCTTCTTCTCCCATCTCAGTTTGTATTCTCGAATCACGAAATCATTCGTTTATATAAAAACATAGAAATCGAACTCGTTCAAAAGAAAAAAATAAAACAAAATAAAATCGCGATAGGGTCGCGAGTCGTACTTGAGCAGGAGAACTGAGAAGTTAGGCTTGTGGTCGAGGCGATTAGCGTGTGGAGGTGTCGATCTAGGGCTTCTCGATGGTAGAAGCAAGGTGGCTTCGTGCGCGTGTAGGTTGGATGTGGTCATCGAAGGGGGTGCTGGTGATCGAATCAAGTAAAAAAAAGAAACGAGATAGCAGCGACTTCGATCTCTGAGAAGACGCAAAACGCGCGTGATCACGACAACGACGTTAGGAGGAGGCGACACCATGAAAAGAAGCATAGTACACGATTGCAAATCAACAGAGCTCTGGGTCTCCAATATAACGGCGACTGCAACTCTAATTGGACGAGAATTTACTTTCAGGCAGTCCAACCATTGTTTCTTCGCTGTTGAAAAGGGAACCTATCTTGATGCTATTTTGGGAATTCAGTGGGTACATGCTGTTAATATCCGTCTGATTATTGAGCTTGGTCGGTGTTGGGTCTGTTTTGAGGAAGGCTAGGGCTTGGGTTCGTGTCCGATTGGGAATTCAGTTGGCAAATCTAAGTGCAGCAGGGTTAGGGTGAGATTATTAAACATTAATTAAGTTATATGATTATTTAAATTAAATTTTATAATTAATTATGTTGTATAGTAATTAATAAATATTTTATTCATGCGAGGTCTAAAAACCGTGAAAAACAAGTCGAGATGGAAATGGTTTGCAAATAAAAGTCAAGGTGAGAAATTCTCACTCATTTGGATTACTAGAGTTTATTTTAAATAGTTAAAAATAAAATTTATTGAATGCTGGTTGAATTTATAAATTATTATTTGTTGGATGCGATATATATTTATATAGTAGTATATATATTAGTAGTCGGATTGATATTCCTGCATATTTTAGCGGATGAGACACTATGCGCCCTGCATAATAGCGGATGACCCTATGTACCGCGATATCCACCTCGAAGTGGGATTGGTATTTTTATGTTGTATTGACATCGGTGGATGCACAGAAACAGGTTGGAGGAATCCAACTGGATTCCTCAAAATTTTATATTGATTGTTTTTCATATATAAAGATATATAATATGTTTGAATAATCTGCGATAGATTGTAGTGTGATTTGAATTTATTAAATGTTATCGTAGCACTGTCCTTAATTTTGGTATGTTAAATACCATAAAATATTATTTCTAAATTTGGAGGAACTTAAAGGAATTTTGAATATAAAAATATTTATATTGGAATTTGGATTATTTTAAAAGAAATTGATTTGAGTAAAATAATAATTTGATTTTGGTTTGTTGTGACGACCCGTAAATCCGTACTCCTTGAATATACACTAATCTCCATAAATTAACTCAAGATGAACAGAAATACGAATTATCAATGTTTAAGAAAAAGAAAGAGAGAGAAGAAGAGAGAAAAGATAGAAAATAGAGAGAAAAGAAAATAGAAAGAACAGAAAGAAAACAACAGAACAACATCAGAATCCCACAATCGCAGCGGAACAACATATAATAATAAATGAATAATCTTTAAACAAAGAACTATATCAGTTTTACATTTCATTACATCTCACTACATTTCATTACATCAGAGTGTACAACTACAACAACAAATAGCGGAAAAGAAATACTATATACTAGTAATACGCCATGCCATCCAGCTTGCCTCCAGCAACTCCTGAATTCCAGAATATCCTGATAAACCTAACTCCTGACTGCCCGTGTGGAAATTGGTGGGCACCCAGAGTTTAGGAAGGAAAACAATAAACTCCGAGTCAGTCATGTGACTGGTGTGAGAACTCAAAACAGTTTATTTATCTTTGAAAACAAAATAGAGGAATATTTTTAAAGTCAATTCGCAATGCTTTTAAAAATGAGACTACCATAAGGCCTCCCGCACACACACACATGCAAACGCAGAATCGGAGGAGATTTCTCCTTATGATCGTCAAAGATGCTTGATACGTATTAAAAGAAACATGTGATATTATTACTAGTGCATAGTGTAGGAAAAAATCATTTCGAATATAAAGATATAAATCTTAGCCAGCATAGACATTTCGAACTATGCCTACTATAGCTACCATCTAAACAGTGGTGACCACCATAAGTAAATGGCAGGTTCTACAACTAAATCCGTACAAGATCGTATTGGGAATTGGATTTCCAACGAATGGTCAGGCCAAGGAACTTCCCATTGCCACATGAGAATGCCTCTGGAAGGACATCCCCGAGAACCAAACCGAATCTCTGCCAACACAAGGCCGGGTTACCCCTAACTGGGTAACTATTGACACGAGTATGCCATCCCCCGGTCCTTTGGGACCTTTAACCGAGCGCTCGTCACCATCATCACACAATCATAAATAAAGTGTTTCAACATGAGTAAGTATCTGGCTCCATACCATGATACCACCATTTTCTAGAAGGAAATGCACATACCCTAAAGGGAGCTACCCCTCATAACCTTGCCGCATCTTTTCCTGTTTTGACCATTCCGGGGTGTGAGGCTCGACGAAGTTTCGTCCACAAAGCCATGCTTTATACAAAAGCCATGCTTTGGGTCAACAAATGATCATAGAAATGATCACAAAGATAAACGATCAAACAAATGATCCTATAACAAATGATCAACACAATGATCATTTCACAGCAACACTCAGCATGTCACATTAACAAATTGGGAATATATCGCTGATAACCTTCAACTACATAACCTCTGAGCTCGTACGTCTCAGAGAAGGGTGTTAAGCTAAGAGAATAAATTCTCCGCCACCAACAGAAATGTATTTGAAAGAAATCTGCTGTATATCTCAGTTTGTACGTCAGACACACTATCCATACAAGTCTGTTCCGGGATCGAACAGAACCGAAGGCACTTACAAAGAAGTCCTTGCAATCTGGATATTCACTAATCACATCAGGACTTCCCATCACATATGGAGTCTCTATACCGGGGACCATTCGATGCAAAGACATTCGACGAGTTGTCCTTTCGCTTTCAAAAATATCCGGTCTTCAACACCGGTCATCAATGCTATCCATTACGTCGTATCACTATTCGGAATGGGTAATCCGAATAACGAGCGCAATAATTTAAAAATAAGTGTAGCATTCAAATTCAGCAAATCCTAACAAATACCTTTCAAAGGTAAATATTGATAGTCGGTTATTGAACTATCAATTGATATGCACAACATCACCAGATTCCAAATAATTTTCCAAATTATTTATTTCCTAAAAATATATTTACAAGATAAATAATTTCAATATTTCAAAAATAAATCAATATTTATTTTTAAACAAATTCCACTTCCTTTTATAAATTCCTTAGTGAATTTATATTCTAAAATATCTATGCATATATGATTTCAATTATTCATTTCAATTTATCTTCAAAAAGATAAATTCTCAACATATTCACTTTATATTGGAAAACATTTCCATACTTATTTAATAAGTAATTCACAAATCCATTTATTTTCAACACATGGAAAATATTCAATATACTTAAATCGAAATTAAGTATATATTTCATTCTTTAAGGAAATCATTCTCTTAAACATATTTATTTGGGCCAAAACGAATGTTACGTAAAACATCGTTACGACAACCCAAAATCACTAGTATAGGGATTCGAAATTAAAATAGATATATAAATCCCAATACTATACAAAACATTTCCTTTCGGAAATCATTTACTATAACAACAGTATTATATTCCACCATTTCCTTCTATTTCTCGAAAACGTCTATTTCAACAATAAATGTTGAAATATATGGTTTCGAATCTTAACATGTTTAAAAACATCGTTAGATCGTTTTAATTCTATTTAAAACATCACATTCAAAACATTTTCTTTAACATATTATTCATCATTCAAAAACGTGAATATACTTCGTTAACCAATTTCATCATTTCTATACATTTCATTTTAAAGGATTATTCACAGTCTAAAACGTGAATATAGCTCCATTAATAAGTTACAACAATTTACTTATCAAAATAAGTCGTTTGCGGATTTATAAAACAACGTCTATAAATTCCATTTCTATTTATTTTATAACAACTTCCTATTATAAACTTCCTTTATTAACCTATTCAATTCATAACTCAGTTATAAACCAAAGGTTCATATTATAAGTTAAATACTTATAAAACGATTATTTTACAAAATCGTTCTTTTAAACTTCCCAAGTTATAAATCTTATAACTTATAAGATTCATTTATTTACCCAAATCTATTCCTTTTAATATCTTTACAAATTTTATAAACCCACTGCTTATAAAATTCCATTTATAACTTCACCGTTTATAATCCTATAAATTTCATTCATTTATGAAATTTATTCACAATTCATTCTAACACTTATAAAAACTCGTTTTATAATTCCAATATTTTTAAATTTACAAATATCAGTTTTATAATCTTTTATATAAATCAATTTATATTATTCTTTTAAAACGTCTTTAAACTCCTTTATAATTTCATCAATTTTGATTTATAAAATAATCAAATTCTATAAATCCTATATTTTAACTTTTTACAATAAATTCAAAAATCCCGATTTAAACTATTTTATAAAATCATTAACCCCATATTTTCAAAAATCAACTTTTAACTATATTTCTCAAAAATCTTAATTTTTATAACATTAAAATTATAACGTTTATTTATTTATAATGGATCAATTCCAAAAATATTTTATAAACGTATACTTTCAAAAATCAACTTTAAAATCCTTTTAAAATTCCAAAAATTTGGTCTAGTGATGCTATATACCAAATAGTCAATCACGACAACAACGATATCATATATCGATATGATAATCCATCAAATATCAAAATATCTGAAATCAAATAAATACTGTTGAGGAATCCAGTTGGATCCCTCCAACCTGTTTTCCTACATCCAAAAATGTTAGCACAATACCAATTCCGCTTCAGTACGAAATTATCTCGGTATATGGGATTTAAAATATTATCCGCTTAATAGACGACGCAATAGGGTCTCATCCGCTATATAATGCGGGAAATCAACAACTGCAATATATACATATGCCAATATATATATATTGCTATTATATATAATACCAATTTCACTGTTTATGAAATATTCGCGGTATATGTTTTTAATAAATAACATCCGTTTACTAACGGCGCATAATGTCTATTTTAACAATCAATAGATAACAATCATCATTCAAACATACATTCAAGAATTTTAAATCTAACTATTTAAAATAAAATCGAAACTGATTCGATTGAGTGAGAAGTTATCACATTGATTTCAATTTCGTTTTAGCGATTTATTTCGAATAAAATTAAACGGACGTTTAATTTTACCCGAAATCCTCACTAACTCCAAACGACTCCAATCCAATTCCATAGCGTAGTGCTCGTCCATACGATTCCAACGCAATTGGTTTCGCGCGTTTTCGACCTCGTATGAAAAAGTTATGATTTTTAAAAGTTTGCACGAATTTATATATTAATTTTACAACATATTAATTTCTTTTCATAACCTAAATGAAATCCCAGCCGTCCATCCATCATCCTGCAAATCTCGGCCACACCCCTCATCTCCCCCATCTCCCAGTATTCACGTACGCAACCTACCCAATAGCCGCCACTTCCTCTCCAAATTTCGCGACCTCCACAATGCTTTCTGAGTTGATCAACCACCTCCATATTGATGCCCAAAGCAAGAGCCTCCTTCGGGCAAGAAATGTCAGAGCTCGGCCCCCTGAAGGCTCGGAAAAACGTGCCGGTTGGCGTTTCTAAGGTTTACCCCGCGTTCCGAACGCAATGGAACGTGTTTCGGGAGCTAATTCGGTCATCTGTGCGAGTTATGGCTATAAACGTTCGATTTAAATTTAAACCGATTAAACGATTTCCTAGGCGTTTTAACTTGCACCGGACAAACGGTAAATCCGATTGACTTGAAATTTGAAACCATACAATAATATCACATTACGGATCCGATGAAACTGGTTTCGTCGAAATCCGAGACAGTTTGAAAAATGACTATTTTAACTCGCCAATTTAATATTAAAACAATTTCGATGCGATTCGAGCTACTACGATCAAACATAACTCCGATTGCTACGAAAATTGAAATCCGGTAATAACTAACTATTACGGATCCAATGAAACTGGTCTCGTCCAATTCTGAGACTGTACGAAAATTGGCTATTTTCACTAGTCGATTAAATATTAAAATATTCAATTTTCACAAATTAACTTTTAATTCGATTTTAAAAGTTCTAAAATATCATTCTAACTCCAACATGATAAAATAAAATTTGAGAAATCATTTTCAATCATATTTTACCCAATTTTCAATTATTTCTGTATTTTCACATATTAAATTATTGATTTAATTATTCAATTAAATCCAATTATTCGAAATAAAATTTATTCGACTTATAAATTTCACTTATTAATATTTTAAATTAATTAAATATTCAAATTTTAATTATCAAAAATTCTGGGTCGTTACATACTTCCCCCCTTAAAAGAATTTCGTCCTCGAAATTAACAAGTAAGAAATGTTACAGAATCTATTAACTTTCCCAAAATTCATAGTCAAACTTCTTACAATATTTACTAAGTTTTCAAATCATACTTAGTTATCTTTTCAAAAACAACTACTATTGTTTAACTTTCAATTCCAAATCAAAGTTAAAGTTTTCACAATTTCTCAATTTTCTCAAATTTTTCTAACGCCTTAAATTTTCGCAAAAATTCGCCATAGTCTCCTTTGCGCGGCTCGATCCGAAAAAAAATGACAGTATATATATCACAAATATACATCTCATCAAGTAATTAGGCATCCCGAAGGGAAAAAAGTATAAAAGTACGATATATAATCCGAGATATGTACCTTATATTTTGTTAGCAAGCATATACGGCTAATATAGCGCGAAAGCGAGCTCCAAATGCGAAGCAAACACGATCTGCACCTACTAAACACTCAACAAACAACATGAGAACATGTATATAGACGATAGTATCAATATACAACATATAGCAACATAATAACTATATATGCCAACATAGCAAATGTAGTAAAAGCAATATATATTCAACCATCAACCAACTAACATCCATAACCAATAAATATTTATTCATATCCTCATTAATATTCAATGAATTGGGTTTTCAATTTAAATCACATTCGATTCATTAACAGTGAATGTTTTTACTAACATTCATTCTCAATTAGTTTATATTCACTAATTCATATTTAAGTTGGTTCACTTCCAAATCAAATTCAATTCTATTTAAGATTCACTTAACTTCCAATTGAATTTCAATTACTTTAGCTTCCAATTTCATTAACTCATTTCATTAACACTTAATGAATTATATACAATCAACCAACAATCATATAACAACCAATGTATATCTATTACAACCAAATTCCTTTGCTTATATTCATTCAATTTGGTTTAACACTATCACTTTCAATTGGTTTAATTAAATTGATTTGCATTCAATTATTAAACTTTCAATAACATTAGATTTTAATGAATTAACACTTATATCCATTATTCCATATCAATTATTCACACTCAATTGATTTACATTCAATTCATTAATTCAATTCAATTACTAAAGTTGAATTTTATTTATATAACTCAAGTTCATATCCATTACTTAACTTTATTAATTTACTTTGATACCAATATCAACTCCATTCAACATCTCTTAAGTTATACTTCCTTTTATAAACATCACTTGGTTTTACTTAACTTAAATTCCCACTTATAAAGAAATTCAGATTCCAATTCTAAAGTAAATTTCCATTTAACTTTAACCAAGGTCAAATTTCATTACTTATTCAAACTCATTTTTATATATAAGTTTATTTCACAATTGTAAATCACTTTAATTATAATTCAATTCTTATAATTCATTATACTTATACAATTATTCTTTTATTTAGATTATTCAAACATCTTATTCAACAACCAAACAATCTACTTATATACACTTTAATAATTCTGAAAAATTATTCCTTTATATATATAAATATAATCAAGGTAAAATTATTTCATTTACCCAACTTAAAACAATATTATGTCGAATTGTTCTATTCAAATGTTTATAAACCCCCTTCGGCATAGTTGTCGAGACCGTGCCGACGAAGGTTCATATGCCATTCAATAAACCAATCATCACAATATAAAACAATTTTATATTCACTAACAAATACGCTCTCATAGCTATTATTACACTCAACTCATTCTAGTGTACTACTGACTCTATCTCTAATGAGTAATACCCAACAGAACCATGGTTGTCGCTTAACCATATGCTCTAATACCACCTGTGACGACCCATAAATCCGTACTCCTTGAATATACACTAATCTCCATAGATTAACTCAAGATGAACAAAAATACGAATTATCAATGTTTAAGAAAAAGAAAGAGAGAGAAGAAGAGAGAAAAGATAGAAAATAGAGAGAAAAGAAAATAGAAAGAACAGAAAGAAAACAATAGAACAACATCAGAATCTCACAATCGCAGCGGAACAACATATAATAATAAATGAATAATCTTTAAACAAAGAACTATATCAGTTATTACATTACATTACATCTCATTACATTTCATTACATCAGAGTGTACAACTACAACAACAAACAGCGGAAAAGAAATACTATATACTAGTAATACGCCATGCCATCCAGCTTGCCTCCAGCAACTCCTGAATTCTAGAATATCCTGATAAACCTAACTCCTGACTGCCCGTGTGGAAATTGGTGGGCACCCAGAGTTTAGGAAGGAAAACAATAAACTCCGAGTCAGTCATGTGACTGGTGTGAGAACTCAAAACAGTTTATTTATCTTTGAAAACAAAATAGAGGAATATTTATAAAGTCAATTCACAATGCTTTTAAAAATGAGACTACCATAAGGCCTCCCGCATACACACACATGCAAACGCAGAATCGGAGGAGATTTCTCCTTATGATAGTCAAAGATGCTTGATACGTATTAAAAGAAACATGTGATATTATTACTAGTGCATAGTGTAGGAAAAATTCATTTCAAAAATAAAGATATCAATCTTAGCCAGCATAGACATTTCGAACTATGCCTACTATAGCTACCATCTAAACAGTGGTGACCACCATAAGTAAATGGCAGGTTCTACAACTAAATCCGTACAAGATCGTATTGGGAATTGGATTTCCAACGAATGGTCAGGCCAAGGAACTTCCCATTGCCACATGAGAATGCCTCTGGAAGGACATCCCCGAGAACCAAACCGGATCTCTGCCAACACAAGGCCGGGTTACCCCTAACTGGGTAACTACTGACACGAGTATGCCATCCCCCGGTCCTTTGGGACCTTTAACCAAGCGCTCGTCACCATCATCACACAATCATAAATAAAGTGTTTCAACATGAGTAAGTATCTGGGCTCCATACCATGATACCACCCTTTTCCAGAAGGAAATGCACATACCCTAAAGGGAGCTACCCCTCATAACCTTGCAACATCTTTCCTGTTTTGACCATTCCGGGGTGTAAGGCTCGACGAAGTTTCGTCCACAAAGCCATGCTTTATACAAAAGCCATGCTTTGGGTCAACAAATGATCATAGAAATGATTACAAAGATAAACGATCAAACAAATGATCCTATCACAAATGATCAACACAATGATCATTTCACACCAACACTCAGCATGTCACATTACCAAATTGGGAATATATCGCTGATAACCTTCAACTACATAACCTCTGAGCTCGTACGTCTCAGAGAAGGGTGTTAAGCTAAGAGAATAAATTCTCCGCCACCAAAAGAAATGTATTTGAAAGAAATCTGCTTTATATCTCAATTTGTAATGTCAGACACACTGTCCATACAAGTCTGTTCCGGGATCGAACACAATCGAAGGCACTTACAAAGAAGTCCTTGCAATCCGGATATTCAATAATCACGTCAGGACTTCCCATCACATATGGAGTCTCTATACCGGGGACCATTCGATGCAAAGACATTCGACGAGTTGTCCTTTCGCTTTCAAAAATATCCGGTCTTCAACACCGGTCATCAATGCTATCCATGACGTCTTATCACTATTCGGAATGGGTAATCCGAATAACGAGCGCAATAATTTAAAAATAATTGTAGCATTCAAATTCAGCAAATCCCAACAAATGCCTTTCAAAGGCAAATATTGATAGTCGGTTATTGAACTATCAATGGATATGCACAACATCACCAGATTCCAAATAATTTTCCAAATTATTTATTTCCCAAAAATATCATTACAAGATAAATAATTTCAATATTTCAAAAATAAATCAATATTTATTTTTAAACAAATTCCACTTCCTTTTATAAATTCCTTAGTGAATTTATATTCTAAAATATCTATGCGTATACGATTTCAATTATTCATTTCAATTTGTCTTCAAAAAGATAAATTCTCAACATATTCACTTTATATTGGAAAACATTTCCATACTTATTTAATAAGTAATTCACAAATCCATTTATTTTCAACACTTGGAAAATATTCGTTATACTTAAATCGAAATTAAGTATATATTTCATTCTTTAAGGAAATCATTCTCTTAAACATATTTATTTGGGCCAAAACGAATGTTACGTAAAACAACGTTACGACAACCCAAAATCACTAGTATAGGGATTCGAAATTAAAATAGATATATAAATCCCAATACTGTACAAAACATTTCCTTTCGGAAATCATTTACTATAACAACAGTGTTATAGTCCACCATTTCCTTCTATATCTTGAAAACGTCTATTTCAACAATAAATGTTGAAATCTATGGTTTCGAAACTTAACATGTTTAAAAACATCGTTAGATCGTTTTAATTCTATTTAAAACATCACATTCAAAACATTTTCTTTAACATATTATTCATCATTCAAAAACATGAATATACTTCGTTAACTAATTTCATCATTTCTATACATTTCATTTTAAAGGATTATTCACAGTCTAAAACGTGAATATAACTCCATTAATAAGTTACAACAATTTACTTATCAAAATAAGTCGTTTGCGGATTTATAAAACAACGTCTATAAATTCCATTTCTATTTATTTTATAACAACTTCCTTTTATCAACTTCCTTTATTAACCTATTCAATTCATAACTCAGTTATAAACCAAAGGTTCATATTATAAGTTAAATGCTTATAAAACGATTATTTTACAAAATCGTTCTTTTAAACTTCCCAAGTTATAAATCTTATAACTTATAAGATTCATTTATTTACCCAAATCTATTCCTTTTAATATCTTTACAAATTTTATAAACCTACTGCTTATAAAATTCCATTTATAACTTCACCGTTTATAATCCTATAAATTTCATTCATTTATGAAATTTATTCACAATTCATTCTAACACTTATAAAAACTCGTTTTATAATTCCAATATTTTTAAATTTACAAATATCAGTTTTATAATCTTTTATATAAATCAATTTATACTATTCTTTTAAAACGTCTTTAAACTCCTTTATAATTTCATCATTTTTGATTTGTAAAATAATCAAATTCTATAAATCCTATATTTTAACTTTTTACAATAAATTCAAAAATCCCGATTTAAACTATTTTACAAAATCATTAACCCATATTTTCAAAAATCAACTTTTAACTATATTTCTCAAAAATCATAATTTTTATAACATTAAAATTATAACGTGTATTTATTTATAATGGATCAATTCCAAAAATATTTTATAAATGTATACTTTCAAAAATCAACTTTAAAATCCTTTTAAAATTCCAAAAATTTGGTCTAGTGATGCTACATACCAAATAGTCAATCACGATAACAACGATATCGTATATCGATATGATAATCCATCAAATATCAAAATATCTGAAATCAAATAAATACTGTTGAGGAATCCAGTTGGATCCCTCCAACCTGTTTTCCTGCATCCAAAAATGTTAGCACAATACCAATTCCGCTCCAGTACGAAATTATCGCGGTATATGAGATTTAAAATATTATCCGCTTAATAGACGGCGCAATAGGGTCTCATCCGCTATACAATGCGGGAAATCAACAACTGCAATATATACATATGCCAATATATATATATTGCTATTATATATAATAACAATTTCACTGTTTATGAAACATTCGCGATATATGTTTTTAATAACTAACATCCGTTTACTAACGGCGCATAATGTCTATTTTAAAAATCAATAGATAACAATCATCATTCAAACATACATTCAAGAATTTTAAATCTAACTATTTAAAATGAAATCGAAACTGATTCGATTGAGTGAGAAGTTCTCACCTTGATTTCAATTTCGTTTTAGCGATTTATTTCGAATAAAATTAAATGGACGTTTAATTTAACCCAAAATTCTCACTAACTCCAAATGACTCCAATCCAATTCCATAGCGTAGTTCTCGTCCATATGATTCCAACGCAACTGGTTTGGCGCGTTTTCGACCTCGTATGAAAAAGTTATGATTTTTAAAAGTTTACACGAATTTATATATTAATTTTACAACATATTAATTTCTTTTCATTACCTAAATGAAATCCCAGCCGTCCATCCATCATCCTGCAAAACTCAGCCACACCCCTCATCTCCCCCATCTCCCAGTATTCACGTATGCAACCTACCCAATAGCCGCCACTTCCTCTCCAAATTTCGCGACCTCCACGATGCTTTCTGAGTTGATCAACCACCTCCATATTGAAGCCCAAAGCAAGAGCCTCCTTCGGCCAAGAAATGTCAGAGATCGGCCCCCTGAAGGCTCGGAAAAACGTGCCTACAACGAGCACGAACGTAACCCAATAACTCCCTCCTCGTCACGAATTAGACGATCACCACCGTTGATCTTCTAGAGCTCGACTAGCACTACATGTTCCATGTTGAAGGTTTCGGCTAATCGTCTATGGATTTGAAGAAATCAAAGAGGAAAGGAAAGAAGATTTCGGCCATTGGTTAATTAGAAACGGCGGCCTGCAGAAACAAACCCTAGGGTTTGATTATTTTGCAAAATGTGAACTTTCAAGGGCTTTTATAGAAAATTTACGCGACACTATTCACCCCGGATTTTCCAAACTCCAAACGAAGCATGTCGGTTAGCGTTTCTAAGGTTTACCCCGCGTTCCGAACGCAATGGAATGTGTTTCGGGAGCTAATTCGGTCATCTATGCGAGTTATGGCTATAAACGTTCGATTTAAATTTAAACCGATTAAACGATTTCCTAGGCGTTTTAACTTGCACCGGACAAACGGTAAATCCGATTGACTTGAAATTTGAAACCATACAATAATATCACATTACGGATCCGATGAAACTGGTTTCGTCGAAATCCGAGATAGTTTGAAAAATGACTATTTTAACTCGCCAATTTAATATTAAAACAATTTCGATGCGTTTCGAGCTGCTACGATCAAACGATAACTCCGATTTCTACGAAAATTGAAATCCGGTAGTAACTAACTATTACGGATCCAATGAAACTGGTCTCGTCCAATTCTGAGATTGTTCGAAAATTGGCTATTTTCACTAGTCGATTAAATATTAAAATATTCAATTTTCACAAATTAACTTTTAATTCGATTTTAAAAGTTCTAAAATATCATTCTAACTCCAACATGATAAAATAAAATTTTACAAATCATTTTCAGTCATATTTTACCCAATTTTCAATTATTTCTGTATTTTCACATATTAAATTATTGATTTAATTATTCAATTAAATCCAATTATTCCAAATAAAATTTATTCGACTTATAAATTTCACTTATTAATATTTTAAATTAATTAAATATTCAAATTTTAATTATCAAAAATTCTGGGTCGTTACATTTGTACTCAACTGTTCGTAAAATTGTTTAAATTTGGGATTTTTAAATAAATAAATAAATTATACAAATCATTTTTAATAGTGGATTCTTAAGTGGTATTTATGGATTTAGGGAAAAGAGGTTGATATCAATATTAAAAGTAGACTTGAAAAATAAATGGAACTTATTAAGAAATGGATTTATAAAATGTGATTTTATAAATGAAATTGATTTTATAAATAAGCGAACCTCAAATGAGTTATAAATTTGTAAACGATGTTTATAAATAAGGGAAAAGTGATATCAGTTGATAAATTGGGAGTATAAATTCATAGTGTAAATTTATTTCAGAATATGGAAATCGGTTTGTGAAAAAAATAGTAGATTCTGTTTTTGGAATGTAAGAATGGTTAGGGAACTGGGCCGTAGTCGATGTGATATGAATCGATAGAGATTTATAAATTGACATTGGTTATTGGAATTTTTAAAAAATATTTTTGCCAAGAAATTTAATTGTTTTTTTAAGAAAGTAAATGGGATTTTTATTTATCAAACTATATGGTCAATGCTGTTTAGTATTTAAATATTTCGAAAAGTAAATTTTCAAATGTCTAATATTAATTGAATTAAATTCTCATTTTTTTAACAAGTTTTGTGAATCGATTATTATTACTTATAAAAAATTTAGAAATTAGTTGTCGAGTTCTATTTAAAAGTGTTTTAATATTTTTAAATAATTAGGGTATGTTATCACTTTACTTGATATCCCCGGAAATATATAAGCTATGGATATGGTTGTGCATGAAAAAGGGAGAGCTTGGTTTTAAGGGTGGGAACACCCGAGGTGTTCACATATTCGGTCTATCCAAGTTAGCAATAAGCTGATCTTATGTAGCAGGGGATCCTGACGAGGTCCTCGGTACATTTTTCTAGAGGAGTACTATGATGGGCAGTACCTTAGTGGCCCAGTCATTGTATTGGATCCATTCTCCGATACGAGCCTTTATAGTTTTGTTTGTAGAGCCTAGTATGCTGGAATTTAATTAATGTAACAATTTCGGCTATTTCAATAAGTATTTGTATCTAGACACTATTATAATATCAGATGATTTTGACAAAAAATGTTTTGGTTATCGTAAAATAAAATCCCGTCGTGTTTATGTGTGATGTGGTCTTACGAGATACCTTTGATTTCAAAGGATTTTGAGAAAAGTTAATAATTAAAATTGAGTGTGTTTTCTCACGCTAGTTTTTTCTAGACTGACCCGGGTGTTATTTTATTATAATGCTCATGTCAGACTGAGTATTATTGAATCAGGTTATGCTATGGAGCTCAGAAAACGAGCTGGATGACCGAGACGTATCTCCGTACTTGGTTATATTTCCTCCGTGTGAGGACAAGTTATTATAACTTTCATTTTGATGTATTGAATTGTTGTACTCCGATGATTGCATGTATATTAATAGATACAATTTCCCTTGCATAAAAATTATTATTATATACAATATTTTGTTCCGCTGTGATTGTGAGAGCCTATGTTGTTGTTTCTCTTTTTTTATTTATTTTCTTCTATCTCTTTCTTCTTCCATACCCTTGTTATTCGCTCTTTCATATGATTTGGGTTGAACAAGAGCGAATTACCATCAATTCAAAGAGTACGGAACTGCGGGTCGCTATACGGGTTGTGCTAGTCGAAATACCAAATGTGATAATTATTCATGCGGGATCTTGTATAAACACCCCGAAAGGAGTTTGGAAACAATTGCCATTAGAAGACCAATTTATTTTTTAAACATAAGTTTTGTAAACTAAAAACCATATCAGTTTTATATTTAAGGCAATTCGTAAAGCGTTTATGAACACATTCTGTTGCACTAAGAAACAACTATTGTTTATAAAATAACAACTTCGCGGTGAAGGTATTTCTTTAAGAAATTATTGCTAGTAAAATGGATTTGGATATGATACAAAGATGAAACTGATTGAGAGGGATGAAATGAAATTAACCAAATCTAAATGAACATAACACATTAGAATGCCTAATAAATATTCTCATACATTGAAAGTGACTATGAGTTTCTCATCATTATCGAGAATAGGTAATCCTTAGTTGTCAATTAAACCATTAAGAGTATTGGTTCTATGATATGGTATGATGTACAAATCCGAAAGATTTCTAAGTACATTACAAAAATATGATTTTGGTAGTTGTACCTAAATGGATATGATCCATCAGCCGCAAATGAGCCTTCAAGAGCAAGACGATTGCGGTTGGATTATAATGAGCAACGCCAATAAGAATAACACCATAGATATTAATTGATAAAATTAGCATAATAGATTTATTATTCAAAGGGCTCAAATTAATTTGGATTTAGTCACAAAATTATCGCTTGGTATGACTTTATGTTGTGAGTAATGCGGAATACGGATCTCAAGGCTAGGATTAACACTAGAGGGGGGTTGAATAGTGTTTAAAAGAATTACTAAATCTTTTGAGTTTTTGTTAATTTGAACACAAATGTATGCAATATTCAGACACAGATATGATCATAGAATCAAACACAGATGCAGAAATAAAGTAAAGGCAATAAAGGAAAGAACACACCAGATTTTATACTGGTTTGGAGTTACCCTACATCCAATCCCACACACAAGTACGAATTTCCTTTCAAAAGCAATTGTACAATTTCACCCTCGATTTCAAGGCCACGAGATACACCTCTCCAGATTCACAATCCTCTAGGTTGAGATACTTGATTTCACGGGCAACAAGTTCACCCAATTTATTTCCAAGGCTACAATCACACCTTTTCTCACTTGATTGATTTCCAAGGCTACAATCACACCTTTTCTCGCTAAATTGATTAAAAAGAAGTCTATAACTCTGAATAGCACTGAGAATCTTGTTGAGATAGTGATAGAGAATCAAATTGTGATATCCCGGAAATTTTGACAATAACAATTTAATAATTTATGTCAAAATTTAATTGATTTGACCATATTGTTAATAATAAATTTGAACTAAGTGTAATAATCTTCTTTAGAATAAATATTTAAACTGATAATCTATTTTAAAGGCAAATAAATTGTTTTATATTTGTAATGTATACATATCTGTATATATTATAACCAGATAAATCTTTGTTTTAAATTTAATATATATATAGGCCTGTGTTCTTATTCTAAACATTTTTGATAAATTAAAATTGGTCTCAAATTGATATTAAGCTACTAAATAAATAGCCATATAATTTTAATACCCAAACTAAAAAATTAATTATTTAAAATTGATTTTAGTTTAAGTTTAAATTTAAATAAAATGATTTGTTTGTTTTTAATGTAGCTAATAAAATAAGTAATATATTAGATAAGAAGACAAATGCTTTTATGAATTATTTTAATTTAATAATGAGTTATATTTAACAATATTAATAATGTAATATTCTTACAAAATGGATTTTAATATAGATAGAAATGACTATTTCAAAATTTATTTGAATACATTAACATGAGAAATAATGATTTGTAAATTTGAAAAAGCATCTTTCAAACATGTTTAAAATAAAAACAAGTCTTAAAAATATTAAACACAAACATAAATTAAATATATGGTATTAAAATGAGTATAAATACAAAAACATCTATGATATTAGCATAATTATGAAAATAAATTAATAACCATCAAATTAAGTGTTCATAGCTAAGTTTTAAAATAAAAGAAAATTTTATCAACATTAAAATTTAGAAGTTAGACAAGGAAAACATTTTGTACTTAAATAAAAAACATATGCAGGTAAGAATAAAAGAAAGTGGAAATATATGTATAAGCCTGTAAAGTTTAATATGCTAGACAAGTACAATATGTATGTAACGATCCCAGTTTGAAGACGAATTTAATTTGTAAGTAAATTAAAATTTTGGTTTAAATTGTGAATTTGTTTGAAATTTTCAAACTTAATAAGAAATATATATTTATTTGTTAAAAAAAATTGTATTTGAAACTCAAAATGAATTTTCTTTAAAAAGTTATACTTTGAAAAAAAAAATATGAATGACCATTTATTTAAAAGTATAAATTGTGCTTTTATTCATTTTCTTTAAAAAGTTATTAATGACTAATATTACAAGAGATGTAGATTTAAATCAATATTGGTAGTTTAAGCCTTATGTAAATGATAATAATAATAAGTAAAGAAGAAATTATTTAACAAGCAAGGATTTGTTTTAAACCATAAAGTAATTATAGGTGATAAATTTACATGTTGATAATTAAAACTTCGAATAGCAATAAATTTTAAAATGTGTGTTTTTAATAAGAATTATGGTTATATTGCAACATAAGTCAAACCAATGTTAATGACTAAAACAATTTTCTTACATTTAGCAAAGTAACTAAACAAGTTTGCAAGTGGAACTATATAAACCAGGAAATAATCAACAGCAAATACAAGAGTAAAATAAGAAAAGTGTATACATAATGTACTTGCAAGAATAAAATAAGATTTGCTGTAAACAAATAAAGGACGGGAAACAAAGTAAGAAAGAGGGTAAGCATTTTAAATAAAACAAATTTATAAAACAAGACTTAGTACTTATAAATATACAAAGCATAACACAGCATGCTGAAAATACAAGGGAGCATTGCATTGCATGCCTTCATTTAATGCTCTCATTAAATGCTACTACTGTCCAGCATGAACAAAAAGCATATCAATGAGTAAAGCAGGGTTTGGTTTTCTTTTATATACCTAAAATATGTACTTACCTATATCCTCACCTATACAGACCATCTCCCTCATATATTACACATGAGTAGCTGCTTTAATTCATTCGAACAAATCTTAGTATGCCTGAAAGGAAATAAAACAAAAAGAAACATCACTATTTGTTTACAACTTCAAATACAAATTATACAACAAAACTGGGGAAAAAAAAAAGAAAGATTCAAAACTACAGCCTTCAAGCCACAATTGTTCCTTGTTTTCAAATATTTCCAGGTGAGTGAACACATTTTGGAAAGCTTCAAGTATGATCCAAACTGTAAAGATGATTTATAACAAGTTTTATGTTATGCAGCTATATACAAATGAAAAACTTTATGTATGATAATTTTGTTGTTCTGGACAGAATTGTCAGTTCAACTTATGTTCTACTCCTTTTAAGATACAAGTTTTGAATCAAGTTAAACTTTAAATTTCTCTCCTCTGATCCCTGATGGATTCTTATTTGCAACAAATAAGTTAGCATAAAACATCATCTATGGATTAAATTCTGTTTTATGCTAGATCATAAAAAAGTTAACCCTGTAACCAAAGTAATTACAGTAAAACAAATTTTTATGATAAATTTAAGTATGTTAAAACGTTGTTTTGATTTCATAACTTGGATGAACATACCAAAATATGATTTTTAAAAGCAATAAGATGATTTTTATTTAAGTGATTCAAGATCAATTCACGTTTGAACAAATTTGGTTCTTTTTCCTTTTGTGGATGATTTATCAAACGTTAATTGATAAAAATCAGTGTGAAGCTAACATGTTGATCCAGGATCTCGGGAAAATTATCGAAAAAAATTCTATTGCGTAAATTTGTTGAACGAGTCCAAAGTAGGGCTGCGTTTGCAGTTTCACAGTGGGTTGGAACTGAGGTGATTTCATCACCTCAGAGGCACCGAGTTGTACGCAGTGATGGGAGAGGGTAGTATGGAGTATGGATGTGCTGTGGCCGGAGTTGTGGCGTCGCTAGGGGGCAGAGATGAGTTGGCGAGGCAAATTCGCTTCGGTGAGTTCAAGTGGCAGCATCGAGCGACGGCTATATTTCGATTTCGAGCCGATGGTTTCAAATTGGGGGTCGATTTCGAGATTGCTGGAGATTTGTGACTTGCCGAAGGTCACGATGGACACTGGAGTGGCGGCGCGGTGGCGTGCACGTGCACGGCCTGGTGATGTACCAGGAGGCGTTCAGGCGTGAGCAACTCGAATTAAAACTCGGTTAAATCGTTTGATTTATTTCGAGTTGGTTCTGGGTGCGTTAGTATGTTGTCTCATATAGAAGTTTAAAACTTAAACTTAAGCCAGGAAAAAAAAAAAGAAGAAAAAAAAAGAACGAAGAAAAAGAAGAAGGACGAGAGGAAAGAAGGACTCAAGAATACTGGGAATGCTAGAAAATGAAGACCTGGGTATATACTTGGGCTAATTTCGAATTGGGTTAAGCCCAATTAATTAAAGTTTAAAATGTTAAAAGTAATTAACATTGATAAGTTTTAAAGTTAAGATTTGATTTGAAAAAAATTGATTTAAAAGAGATTTGTAAATGAAAAATTAATAATTAATCTAAAGTATAAGTTAATTAAAATGAAATAAATTTATAATTGTAATTAACTAAAGTAATTTAAGATTAAATAAGTTTGTATTTAAAGATGGATATTATAAATCTAGTGCTTAACCAATTTGGAATTAAGAAGTTTAACTAACTATTTAAAATTAGTTAATAAATAAATAGTAGTTAACTAATTAAATAATTAATTAAGGATTAACGATCAGTTAATTGGTAATTAATGATTAATTAAGAAATATGTGATAAATAATGGTTAATTAAGTTTTATTTATTAGTAATTAAAGTTATTAGTTAAAAATTAAGAAATAATTAATTAAGTGAGTAATTAAGAAGTAATTTATAAACTTAATAAGTTGATTTGTAAATTCAGAATTGTTAATTAGATAATTCAAGTTAATCAATTTATAATTGGCAGTTAATTAAAATAAATAATTAAGGAATAATTAATCAAGTCAATTAAGATTAATTAAATTATCATTAAGAATAAATCATTGATTTTAAATAATCAATAAAAGTAATTATGTGGTCAATTTATTAAACCACATTCACTTTGATTTGGAAAATAATTGATTTGGGAAAATTTATTTAAGTAATTAGTAATAAATGATTAGAATTTTAATAAATCAAGAAATTAAGGAAATAACTAATTTAAGAACAATCAATTTCTTAAAAGTATCTACTTAATGAAGGTAATTAAAGATGAATAATTAATGATTTGAAGATTTATAAATCAAGTGTTTTAAAGGTTAGTTAATTTAAAGAAAAATTAATTAATGTGATTAAATTAATAGAGGCAGTTAATTCGAAAGTAAGTAATTAAGTAACAGTAAATTTAATTAAAGATAATTGATTAAGAAATCATTAGTTATAAATTTAATTAATTTAATCATCAAGAATAATTAATCATTGGTTTAAATAAATTAATAGAAGTAGTGATGTGGTAAATTCTTTTTACCTTCACTTTAAATTGAAGATGATTGACTATCATCGAATATTGTGTACTGGATTGATATTTCTGTTGTAGTTGTAATGCTATGTGATGTAAATTTCCCTATGCTGAACTGTGATTTGTGATTCGCTTCTGTAGTTATATGAAAACCCATTGGCCCATAAAACGGCATTTTAACTTCGATGCGACAGGGAGTGGATTTCAGTTATCCAAAATCCACATCGAACCCTGAATGTGAATCTTTTTTATTGACATATCCACGTGTTTAAAATTAAACGCCTACTATTCGGTTTAGCCAGGAAAGGACCTTTATGTCAGATAACCCATTCCGAATAGTGATACGTCGAAAGGGATAGCATTTGAAGACCGATGTTGAAGACCGGGTATTTGCGAAAACGATAGGATAACCTATCGATTGTCTCTGCACCGAGTAGCTACAGTATAGAGATTTCCTAAGTGATGGGAAGTCCGTTCGGGATTGTGGATACTCGGATTGCAAGGGCTTCTTTCTTTATTGAACGAAGTGCCTTCGGTTCTGTTCGAACCCGGAACAGGCTTGTATGGTTGTATGTCTGACATTACATTTTGAGATATAAAGCAGATTTCTTTCAAATACATTTCTGTTGGTGTTGGAGAATTTATTCTCTTAACTTCACACCCTTCTCTGAGACGTACGAGCTCAGAGGTTATGTAGTTGAAGGTTATCAGCGATATATTCCCAATTTGGTAATGTGACATGCTGAGTGTTGCTGTGAAATGATCATTGTGTTGATCATTTGTGATAGGATCATTTGTTTGATCGTCTATCTTGGTGATCATTTCTATGATCATTTGTTGACCCAAAGCACAGCTTTTGTATAAAGCGTGGCTTTGTGGACGAGACTTCGTCGGATCTCACACCCCGAAATGGTCGAAACAGGAAAGATGCGGCAAGGTTATTGGGGGTAGCACCCCTTAGGGTATGTGCATTTCCTTCTGGATAGAAGTGGTATCATGGTATGGAGCCCAGATACTTAACTTATGTTGATATCGCAGATATATATATATTACTTGTGATTTGTTGCTGGGGCCCCGGTTAAAGGTTGGTTACAACCGGGAGATGGCATACTCGTGTCAGTAGTTACCCAGTTAGGGGTAACCCGGCCTTGTGTTGGCAGAGATCCGGTTTGGTTCTCGGGGACGTCCTTCCAGAGGCGTTCTCATGTGGCAATGGGAAGTTCCTTGGCTTGACCATTTGTTGGAAATCCAAAGAAACAATACGAAACCCTGTACGGTTTTAGTTGTAGAACCTGCCATGCAGCGTGGCGATAACCTGCCACAAAACATGGTAGCTATAGTAGGCATAGTTCGAAATGTCTATGCTGGCTAAGATTAATATTCTACTTTCGAAATGATTTACTTCACTATGCACTAGTATAATATCAAAGAATTCTTTTCTCGTACCAAGCATATTTAACTATCATAAGAAGAAATCTCCTCCAATTCTGCGTTTGCATTGTGTGTGTGGCGGGAGGTCTTATGGTAGTTCCATTTTTAAAAGCATTCCGAAAATTCTTTTATAAATCTTGTTTTTATCTAAATGCAACTGTTTTTGTTTACTCATACCAGTCCCATGACTGATCCGGAGTTTATTGTTTTCTTTCCTAAACTCTGGGTGCCCATTATTTCCACACGGGCAGCCTAGTAGCAGGTTTCTGTATTTTGGAGTAGCAGTATTTTGGAGCTCTCATCTTGGAGCTATCTTAGGAGCTTTTGGAGATCACAGGTGTTTAGCTTTTGGGAGTTCGTAATCATCTCTCTCATTTGAGAACTTTTGGATATATGTTCACTGTTGTATTATCATGATGTTGTATTTGGAGTTGTAGTGTATGTATTATGTACTCTGTTGCAGTATGGATATTATGTTGATGTTGTAACAGTGATGTTATATATGATATTGATTCTGTTCCGCTGTTTTATATTCATCTAATTGTTGTTATAAGCTCCGGCGATGCAAATTTGGTGTTGTTTATCAAACATCGAGTTTGGGTCGTCACAATGTATGTTACCTATAACATAGTTTAGGCAAGAACAAAGTTTAAAAGAGAATATTTTGTAACCTGTAGAATAGATTCAAGAAAGAAATAAGACAAAGAGAAAATATCTTAATGCATACAAAATAAGATATGTATACAACATAAGTACCTTTTCATTTAATTAGCACACCATTTGGTCTACTAAAGATATATACTTATCATTTCAGCCGAAATGCAGATAAAATATCTCTGACCTAAGGTAAAGTATGTTCTAGATGATGCCTCCCTGTATAAAACACTTCTTCATATATATGCCTTCTTATATTTTAGTTCGTTCAAAACATAGCAAACACTTCCAATTATATATAAACTTAAACAACATCATACTACAACAAAGGCAAGGAGTTTTAGCAGGAAGATCAAAGCTTGCATTCAAGTTTCACATCTTCAAAGCCAAACCTGTAATCATTTTCAAGCAATTCAGCAACTCTGTTCCAAAGCAAAAGATTTCAAGTTTACAGTTTTCAAGTTAAAATCTGTTTTCAAGTTTTCAAAAGCTCTGTCTTCATTTTAAGGTGAGTAACACTTTTTAATACTCAAATATAAATCTGGTTGCTTGATGAATGCCTAAAATAAGTTTGTATTTGTGTATGTATATTAGAAAATTCTTGTGTATTTATGGATGTGTGATGCATGTATATTTTTTAAATGCCTGTAGAACATCTCTGTTCTAAATTTCGTGTCCCAGTTTCAATTTAAAACCCTTTCCTCTTGATCCACTGATTGTTATGACTTATGATCCAAATAATATCTGTTTGTTCGATTTTAAAGAAAGTTTTAAAATTGTGGTTAAGATAAAATAAATTGTAAGTTGCTCTGGAAACAGGAACAACAGGGTAGTTTAAGTTTTTAGTAAAATTTCAAACACTGTAATTCATTTATTCATGAACATAAATTGAATACTAAAATAAAAAGATGATTTTTAAAACAAAAACTATAATTTTTAGTAAAGGTGGTTAAGGTGAAATGCTGGTTTGAACTGCATATGAACTTTGGAGTTTCTTTGGCGATTTATGAATCTGGAGGTAATGAGTTTCGGCATGGTGATGGTGAGTTGATCAGAGATGATAAGAAAAATCATAGGTGATGATGAAATTCACCAGAGAAGATGCGGCAGTAGGAATTCTTTTTGAACCCTAGTTTTTGCCGTGTATAGTGAATCAAACGCCACGGCCGAAGTAAGTGATCGAGTGTAGTGATTTTTGGGGTGGTGGTAGTTGGGTTGTAGTTGAAGACGAGGCCGGAGTTGTAGACCTCCGAATGGTCGGAGAGTGGAGAACTCAGTGTTAATAGGTTTTGGGATGGTGATGATTTTGCGTTTCCAGGTTCCAGCTTCAAGCTCGAACGCTCGATTCGCTTCGATGATTTCATCATCGTTTCGATGAGCGGGAACTGATGAGGGGTGGATCGCCCACATGTCTCGATGTTCTGAGAAGGCCGGAGGTGATGGCGACGCCGTGCACGTGCACGGTGCCATGAGTTTTTCCTGTTGAAGTCTGCTATGGGTAGAAATGTACTCGGGTTTCTCGTGTAGCTTCAATTTTTGCTTGAATATTTGAGGGATGGATTCAATGCAGTGGGTGATTTGCTCGGGTAGGCTAGCATTGGGCTCGAAGACAATGATGGAGGCATCGGGTTGATTGCATGTTACAGGTTTAAAACCTGTAAGTTTTAAACATTTTAAAACTGGGTTTTAGAATGGGTAGAAGATATTTAAAACAAAGTTTAAACCAAAACTAAGTTTGGATTCAAATAAAGTTTGAATCCCATTTTTTAAATAAATTAAGTTTTTTTTCCAGAAATTTCAATTATTTATAGCAACTTCAAAAGAGGTTTAAATAATTGGAAACTAAAAGTAAAGTTTGAATGCAAATAGAAATTTAAACTAAATTTTAAATCTGAATTCAAATGTAAATTTGAATCTTAGTTTTGGAAATAAAGAAGCTTTAAATTTAAAATTGTTTTAAATAGTTTTAAGGAAAGTAAATTATCCTTAAACACCTCGTTAATGATAATTTGAACATTTATAAGAAGAATTGTTGTTATTCTTGAATAAATGAAGATTTAATGATTTGTAATTTTTAAATTAATTAAAATGGATAATTAATGATTTGGATTAATTTAGTAATTGAGAGTTTAAATTAGTTAATTAAGGTTTAAGATAATAAATTTAGGATAGTTAAATTGGTAATTAAGGATCATTAATTAAATAAGGTTTAATTTCTAATTAATGATTAGTGACTAATTAATTTAAATAATTAAAAATTAATTAAGTTATAAGTTTAATACTTAATTAATTTAATAAGTAAGGATTGATTAATGAGTTGTTAAAGATAAAATTAATTTGTAATTAATAATGATAAATCTTAGTTATTTACTTTAGAAAAGTAATTAAAGAATTGTAAATAGTTAATGAAGATCATTAACTAGAATTATTAATTAATGTGATTAATTTTTAATAATTAATTAGATTAATTAATTTAAAGATAATCAATTGTAAATTGTTTAAGTATAATTACTTAATAGAAGTAATTAAGAAATTAATTACTCATTGTAATTAATTCTATTTAATATGAATCGTTTAAGTAAATTAATTAAGTTTAATTAATTTAAACAACCATTGATGATGTAATAAGTATAATTACTTAGGGAAGTAATTAATGATAATTACTGGATGTAATTACTAAGAATGATTTAATAGTGAAAGTAATTTGAGTATAATTACTTGTATAATTAATCAAGGGATTACTTAGAGATAATAAATTATGGAGTAATTTATTTTATTTGATGAAGTAATTAAGGGTAGTTAATTACTAAATGGGGTTAATCAAGGGTGATTAACAATTTGGTTTAATTGAAGATTAATTACTTAATGTAATTAATTTAAATAGAGCATGTAATTAGAGATCATTAATTATTAAATTAATGATGTAAATTAGAATAGATTTATTTGGAGATAATTAATAAATGAATCGATTTGTTAATGCCATTAATTTAGAAGCAATGTAATTAATATTAGTAATTTAAAGGTTAATTTCTATATTTGGTTAAAGGTAATTAAATTGTGAAAATAGTTAAAGGATAAATATTTAAATGTAATTAAAGTAAATTAATCAAGGATGATTAATTGAAAACAAGTAATTAGTGAATGATTTATTAATTGATTGGAGATTGATTAATAATTGTGTAAGCAAGTTTTAAATGGTGAAGAAATTAATTTAATTTACATTAAATTAATTAGAGATGATATAATTAATTTAATTCATTATAAATTAATTATAGCTTATATGATTGCTTATGTATGAATGGATGAAATTGTTTACCTGGAATGATTTAAGATCTCAGATATGAGAATTGATGTTATGTGATATTTATGCTATATGATATGGATGCTCGATTTAAGTATGAATTATCTGTTATGATGATATGCATTATCTGTTTGTAGTGATAATAATGATTATCTGTTTATATTGATGTTGACTATCTATCTGTGTGTATTGAATTATTTTGAATTAAACTGTTAAGACTAAATAGACAACTTGGCCCTAAAAGACACGTTTTGGATTTCGATGAGACCGGGATTGGGTTTTCCACATTTGGAACATCCGAAAACCACATCGATTCCAAATTAACGTTAGGTCGTGAATCTGAAGTGAAGATGAAGATTCAGAATGCAAGGGTTATCGTCGTTAACTCTTAGGGTGATTCCAAAATGAGTGTAACGAGATAATGCCTTCGGTGTCGTTCGAACCCGGAACGAACTTGTATGGATTGAATGCTTTCAGAACATCGTCAGGTGGGCGATGAGCATTCTGAGAAATGTGTTCTCTAAAGGTAATCGTAGCATCAAGCCTCAACAACCGGGAATGGCTAAAACAGGGGAGGTGCAGCAAGGTTAGGTGGGTCATGCCCAAGCAGGACAAGATTTTCCCCTGTCTAGATGTCCCTTTTTATTCGGCTGTGTGGACAGTTGTGAGGTCCAACTGTCGGGGTTGTCTTGTTCGGGACTGTTCAGTAAGGAATTGTTCCGGCCTTGTGTTGCAGGGGATGAAGGGAGTAATCCTCGGTACGTTGATCTAGGCCACGTACTGTGACGGGCGGTACCCCAGTAGCCCTGCCATTGTATGGAATCCAAAATCCAATGAGTGCCAACGGTTTTGATTGTATTACCCACTTTTGTGGCTAGTAGCTGGAATTTAATCATGTAACATTTTCGACTATTTTCTATTTACTTGAAAACCCTAGACCTATTATAATATCACAGAATTTCCTATCAGATGTTTTGGTTAGCGTAAGGTAAAAACTTACCCATGTTTATTTGTGGGGAGTCTTACGTGATACCTTTTGTTTTCAAATGTTTTTCAAAGTTAAGCAACTTTAACCTGTTACTCATACCAGACCCATGTCTGACCTGGAGTTTATTTTTTTCATAAACTCTCGGGTACCCAAATTTTTACGGGTAGCCAAGGGATTCAGGTTAGCTTTTGACGAATTCTGGAGGAGCAATGGAGCAGGAGGCTTCAGCGTTATAGATAGATATATATAGTGTTCCGCTGTGTTGGTATCTTTTTGTTATTTGTTTGAGTTGTATTGTATTAACTAGACATGTGTTTATAACTGTCTAGTATGTGATGTATTGACTGTATAACTCTGATATATGTAAAATTATGTAATAGTTATGTGATCTATTATATTTTGTTCCATTCCGCTGTGAGATTCTGATGTTGTTGTTCTTTCTTCTCTATCTTTTCTATTTTCTCATCCCTTTCTTTCTTCAAGACGATACGTCTTCCTGGGCTTGGGAGGGCGGGTCGTCTCACAAACCAGAAATGATCTAGTTAGATTCAATGTTGATTTTGGTAGAGTAATAGTAAGAATGTGTACAAAGAAATGTGGAAGAAGAAGAGGAGTGAAAACCAAAAAAATATAATTGAAAATTCGTTCAAAACAGCCCTTATTTATAGAAGAACAACAACCATGTCCATTCGTTAAGGGATATGACGGATAGACACTTCTTTTGAAATTTAAATTTTGAAATTAACCGCCACTATGTCGACGTGGGTATCTTGGGTATGTCAACGTGCCAAAGGAAATTTTGATGATTTGTTTTTCTTTGAAAATAACTTCTATCATATATTAAAACTATTTTAAACTTTATAAATATACTTAACTATAGTTAAAATACATAAGTAAATATAGAGAATAGTAATCTGGTATAGATATAAAAAATTTCTATAAATTTATATTTAAATCCAAGTATAAATATTAAAAGTTAAATATATTATTATTAAAGATAGTTTAAAAACCAAAGATAATTTGGTTTTGAAATTAAAGATTATTTTAAGGCTAAAAGTATTTAAAATCAGGATAGATGTTTTTTATTATTTTAAAAGGAAGGTTTTAATTTTTTTTTTGAAAACAAGATATAATTTTGTAACATTTTAAATAAAAGTTAGTGGATACAAAACAATGTTCCACTCGATTTTTCGTAGGTTCCATCCTACTTAGGGTTCCATCCCTTTAACGGGCTCGAAGTGGATTCCATTCCACGAATAAATTGGATTTTAAGATGTCAGTGCTTTTCTAAGAGTTTTAACAAAATTCCTAATTAAATTACTTATCTTGAACCCTTGATAATCTTGATACTCATGAGTCTTCAATCTTGATATCTTGAATCTCTATATACAGTCTTCATTCTTGGTACCTGCATGGTTAAATCCTGTATATACATATATATCTAAAATATAATATTGGTATTTATATTTTATAATCTTATTCTAAGGTTGTTGTCATCAAAACCATCATCTCAAGGACTAACAAACTCCTACTTTTTGATGATGACAACCTTTGTTTATAAAATATTACTTCTATCCTAATAACTCCCCCTAAAACTAACAATTCCCCCTCAATCCATGCCCAACTATTCTATTTATACTTCTCCCCCTTTGTCATCAACAAAAAACTAACTCTAAACTATATAACTCCAAACTATTATACTCCCCCTTAATCTAATACTCTATGACATGTGATTATAATGATAGTGTTATCATAAATAATCAACACAACTCTAAAACTAAAAACTTAGTCCTAAACTACAAACTATCCTAACTAAGTATCCATATAATAATACTTTTAATAGAACACATATAAGAACACAAATTATTTATTAATTATATAGTTATATTTACATTTTCGTAGGGAACGTAAGAAAGAACATACAACAATAGGAGAAAGAGAAAGAAACTAATGTGTGTCCTTGAAAATGGGTGATCTATGAACCGAACAATTTGGATAGTGGAAACAGAAATTTTCGTGTTGTTCGACAAGATTTCCATCTTTGTCAAAACACACTTCGCCAACGCAAATGACTATGTCGTCATCTTCAGCATGCTCTTCTTCCATGGAGGCTTCTTCTTCTTCTTCTTCCTCGCTGTCCTCTTGTACTTGATCTCCTAAAGAGTCTTCATCAATCAAGATCGGATTAGCATAATTGTCCGTTCGAAACTTTTGCAAATTTCCAAGGATTTTGCCTTGCCTTTCTTGTTCTTTTGCCATTCTAAGTTGCACCACTTGAATTTTAGTCATTAGTTGTATTGTAAATATGTACCTTTTTTTGAGTCCATTTCTCTGAATTCGTGATGCAGCACGATCTACAGAAGTTCGGAGGTTAGGTCGTTCACAAGATAAGGAAGCTTCGGTTCTATCTCTTAAGTCGTGCACGAGTCAGCCTAAGGAGTCACATGGGAAAGAGCTACGACCTAACCAAGAAAATGAAAAGGAGTTATGACTCAACGACTCATCTATAAGTCGTCCATGACTTATCTTGAAGCAGGGGAAAGTTCCAGCTATTAAAGGCTTTGAGTCGGAGGAAGGGCACGACCTAGTTAAGTCGTTGAGGAGATATGCCGCAAGAAGCTCGTGTTGTTTGAGTCGTATGAGTCTTAGGTCGTAAGCCAGGTCATGCTAAGTCACGAGTCTTGAGTCGTTGTGTTGTGTTGAAATATTAGTCGTGAGTCGTTATCTGTTTTAAGTCTTGAGCCATGATTATTAAGTCGGTATGACGTTGGGTCGGCCGAAGGCTGTTGTGATATAATGAGTTGAGTCGTGTATATATGCGTGTGTTGTAATAGAGGAGTGTAGTACCTATTAGGTCGGCAACGATCTAGATGAGTCGTAAGTCGGTCTGGTGAGTATGTTGTGATGTAGTTACTATGAGTCGTTGTATATATGCTATTGTGATAAGTCGGTGCCGACTTAGTTAAGTCGTAAGTCGTATGCGACTTAAGGACTGGGTTGAAACTTCTATAAATAGGGAGTGAGTTGTAACTTTTTGTGGGTGGATTTTTGAATAAAATTTCTTGTTGATTGCCGTGTGCTTTCATCTTAAATTGGTAGTTGAGTGTAATCTCCTATCTCCACTTTCGGTTATTCGAGTGCGCTCGAATCAACGATTGTTGAAGCCGATTCGTGGAATCAAGTGCGCTTGATCAACGCTTGAAGAATTGAAGATCTTCTCTCACGGTATCTTGTGCGATAAACGTGTCGAAGATAGCTAGAATTCGGTATCTTCGTGATCAACGAATTTGGGCATTTCAGTATCTTCAATCCACTGATTGCTACATGTCATCGATTTCATCGTTTTCGTAATATTCGCTGCGTCAATTCGTCAAAGTCGTGAACTGCTGTGAAACACATATTTGAATTATCTGTCTTCTGATCATCATCGCTTGAGGACGAATCTGAGTCATCTAGAGTAGCAGTAAATGCATGTTTTCGTTTCTTTACGGAATCATTGTTTGTAGGAAGATTTTGCCTATGTGGATATGGACAGTCTCTTTTGATATGGTCTGGTTCGTCATAGTTCAAACATTTGATATTGTTTGGCACTGCATTCTGATTTTCAGAATTCTTATAGTTGTTTCTCTTGATATTTTTCATCTTTCTGTATTTTAGGAACTTTCGAAAATTCTTGGTCATAAAGGCTATCTCTTCATCATTATCGCTGTTTGAGTCTGATCCATTGGTCAATGCATTAAATGCCATTGATTTCTATTCAGATGCTTTGCTTTCTCTTCTCCCAATCATTTGGACTTCAAAGGACGTTAGATTTCCAATTAATTCTTTTATCTTTAAGGTACTGATTTCATTTGCCTCTTCGATCGCAAGTGTCTTTTGATCCCATTCTAGAGTAAGAGAATTTAATTTTTTTTTGACTTGATCTTCTTCAGAGAATTCCTTTCCCAAGAATATTAGAGAATGCACAATATCTTGAAATCTACTATACATATCTAAAATAGACTCATTAGAATTCATTTTAAATAATTGAAACTGATTTGTGAGCATGGAAATTTTGGTCTGTTTTACTTTGCTTGTTCCTTTGTGAGAAACTTGCAAAGTTTTTCAGATTTCATATGCAGACTTACAAATTGACACTCTATTAAATTCATTCCTATCAAGTGAACAAAATAGAATATTCATTGCTTTAGAATTATTTTGTGCATTAGTCTTTTGCTCAGCGGTCCTCTATGCAAAATCGGTTGTGGGTTTAGAATATTCAGCCTGTGTGATATTCCAAGTATCTAATCCTACAGATTGTAAATATATTTTCATCCTACATACCCAATATACATAGTTACTGCCATTAAAAAGTAGTGGTCTGACAGTAGACTGACCTTCTACAAATGAACTAGTGACAGGGATAATAGAACCAGTGTTGGTAGTGTTAACAGTACTAGTGTTGATAGCCATCTTAAAAAAAATTCAAAATTCAGATTATGAAAACTTTGAAAACCTCGCTTTGATACTAACTGTGAGTAATGCGAAATACGGATCTTAAGGCTAGGATTAACACTAGAGGGGAGGGTGAATAGTGTTTAAAAGAATTACTAAATCTTTTTGAGTTTTTGTTAATTTGAACACAAATGTATGCAATATTCAAACACAGATATGATCACAGAATTAAACACAGATGTAGAAATAAAGTAAAAGCAATAAAGGAAAGAACACACCGGATTTTATACTGGTTCGGAGTTACCCTACATCTAGTCCCGCACACAAGTACATATTTCCTTTCAAAAGCAATTGTACAATTACACCCTCGATTTCAAGGCCACGAGATACACCTCTCCAGATTCACAATCCTCTGGGTAGAGATACTTCAATTCATGGGCAACAAGTTCACCCAATTGATTTCTAGGGCTACAATCACACCTTTTTTCACTTGATTGATTTCCAAGACTACAATCACACCTTTTCTCGCTAAATTGATTACAAAGAAGTCTATAACTCTGATAGCACTGATGATCTTGTTGAGGTAGTGATAGAGAATCAAACCAGAAATGATCTAGTTACATTCAATGTTGATTTCGGTAGAGTAATGGTAAGAATGTGTATAAAGAAATGTGGAAGAAGAAGAGGAGTGAAAACTAGAAAAATATGATTGAAAATTCGTTCAAAATAGCCCCTATTTATAGAAGAACAACAGCCATGTCCATTCATGAAGGGATATGATGAATAGACACTTCTTTTGTAATTTAAATTTTGAAATTAACTACCACTATGTTGACATGGGTATCTTGGGTATGTCGACATGCCAAAGGAAATTTTGATGATTTGTTTTTCTTTGAAAATAACTTTTATGTTATATTAAAACTATTTTAAACTTTATAAATATACTTAACTATAGTTAAAATACATAAGTAAATATAGAGAATAATAATTTGGTATATATAAAATTTTACTATAATTTTATATTTGAATCTACTTATAAATATTAAAAATTAAATTATTATTATTGAAGATAGTTGAAAAACCAAGGATAATTTGATTTTGAAATTAAAGATTATATTAAGGCTAAAAGCATTTAAATTCAGGATAGAATTTTTTGACTCTTTTAGAAGGAAGATTTTGAAAATATTTTGAAAATAAGATATAATTTTGTAAAACATTTTGAATAAAAGTTAGTGGATACAAAACAATGTTCCACTAGATTTTTCGTAGGTTCCATCCTACTTAGGGTTCCATCCCTTTAACGGGCTCGAAGTGGATTCCATTCTACGAATAAATTGGATTTTAAGATGTCAGTGCTTTTCTAAGAGTTTTAACAAAATTCCGAATTAAATTACTTATCTTGAAATCTTGAACTCTTGATAATTTTGATACTCATGAGTCTTCAATCTTGATATCTTGAATCTCTATACTGTACAGTCTTCATTCTTGGTACCTGCATGGTTAAATCCTGCATATACGTATATATCTAAAATACAATGTTAGTATTTATATTTTATAATCTTATTCTAAGGTTGTTGTCATCGAACCCATCATCTCAAGGACTAACATATGTTTGCTATATATATGTTGAAATGGAAATACTAAATAAAGATTTAGAATGGATTTTTTGCATATATCAACCAAAGTGTCTCAAAGTTAGTGGGTACGATATTAAGTTTGTGGGTTTTAGGATATGATCCAAGTAATGATACGAAAGCATAAATTTATAAGCATCAAAAATTATTTTTTTGATAGAAATATCAATTTGTTTGATTTTCAGTCAAATGCATAGGAAGCGTGTGTCCATAAGAAAGAACCATTAAAATGTACTAGATATTTCTAAATCATAAGCAAACAACACATTGCTAAATGCTAATAATGTACTTGTGTTAAAATCGGCTTTAGTTATTTTAATACTCGATGTGGGATTTGCAAATGACGTGTTTTATATTAAGTATAAAAGATATTGGGAATGTCTCAAATGATACGCAAGGACAACTTATTAAAATGTTTAATTTAGAGCATGTAAGATGGATTCCTTATGCACTGGCGATAAGAATTATCATACATGTTATGTTGTCTAAGATATCATGATTTGTTTACATATTTGATACATAAAGTAAATATCAAATCCAAATTGATGTCACTAAATGATTATTTGAGGTGCGATCATGCATTTATGAAACACTAAAGAATTGTATACAGAAAAAAAAACTCCTTATGAAGGAGTGTTTAGGCTCAAACTTTTATAAGTGATATTGAATATAGTATTTAATGATAAATTCAAGTTAAAAATCTTTAAATTGGAAATGTTTCAATGAAAGACTATGGCTGATTCAATGAAAAAGGCTAAGTACGTCTCCTTGAATAGCGACACAATAAAAGAAAAATATCATTGCATAAATTTATTATTGAGCTAAAGGTTATTCTAGATGTAAAGGATCCAATAATAATGTTATATGAGAAAAATGTCACGATATAGTTCATAATAGAACTTAGAGCTAATTAGAAGTCAGAAGACATACTCTGAATTGTTCCACATGATAAAGGTAATTTACTAACGCCGGAGAGAGTTGATTCAAAGTGGATAATTTAAACATAATAATATACCCATTCACTAAGGGACTAACCTAATTGGTTTTAAGAGAACTGATTAGAGAATTTATAATATGGTTTCATAACTGATCCACAAGAGCAAGTAGGAGATTAATAGTGTTATAGATATACCCTAGGGGCAATTATGTAATTTGTTATAAATCTAACTCGATAACCAGTCTTGTTCGAAATGAAAGGTGCTTTCTTTCTTTTATATACTTGATATAATGTGTTATGCTAATTCATTAATTTAAGTAAAAGTATATTTAATAGAAAATTCATAAAGCATACATTTTGTGACAGTAGTTATGAAGTGTTGTAGTCGTGAGTAACTTATTAGAATGAAAATAAATATATCGTTTTAAATATTCCTAATTAAGATGTATTAAGATTGGATATTAATACATCCATTGAGATTAAAGTATGTAATTCTCTGTAAATGTTGCAACCGGGGCCAACCCGCAGTGGAAGTTATGAGTGAATTTCAATTTTTTTACCTTATAGGATCTTTATTGGGATTAAGAAGTCCAATTTATTTAGAACATATCTAGATTTAATTTAAATAAAATCATAAATTTCATTTAAATTTATAAAATGTTGATAGAAATTTATTTAATTTATTTTCAATTGGTATATAAACATACATATGTATCATATACATATGTGTATGTGTGCATGTGTAACATGATATTCTATGAAGAGTATAAAATACTTGTATATGGATGTTGGGATTTACATCGCAACGAACATGCTGGCTCATCCTATATTGTATATTGTCCAAATATCTATATGTAGACATACTTATTATATATATATATATATATATATATATAACCAAGAGTGTGTGTGTAACAACCCGAAATTTAACCTATAATAATCAATTCATTGATTAATGAAATGATAAAATAACTTTGTGGAATTATCAGAATTGAGCGAAGGGAGTCGCAACATTGTGTCCGTGGTAATTTTCTGGACAATTTCCATATATAGAACGTCAGAATCCGAGTCAACATGAAGAAGTTACGCACGAAAAAAGAATCAACGAGAAAAAATATATTACATAGGTCGGGACGAACAGGAGGTCGACCAAACCACACCCTAGGTCGACCGTCTAGTCGACCTTGGGGTATGGAAGGTTGACTTGGTGGTCGACCCGCCCTATGTGGTGGGTGAATGAACTTTTTGTTTGTTCCAACAAGTTTTGTACATGATTTTTTTGATCTTTGGCTCCATTAGGTCCTTCCGTGCTTCCATCCGACGGCTCCTATTCAGCCTGTGACGTGGTCGCATCCTATTCAATCTTCAAATCCAACGATCTGAAATCCACTTCTATACATATAAATAGAACCCTAGGCGTATCACCTTTTCTCATTCTAGATTTTCTTCGCTTGGGTTCACCTTTTCGGGAAGGACCCTAAAAGGAATAATTTTCCAAGGAGAGAATCTTTTTAATAAAAATATTTTAATACCCTGAAGTGGATCCCAGAAGACCAAAAAGGAAGAGTTTAGGACCACAAGTGAGCAATTATAATTATTTAGATTTTTAAGTAATTTAAAATAATAGGTTTTCCAATAGTTCTAGTTTTACTATGATATTTGGAATAACATTTTTAGCAGTTTATTTGTAGTTTTTAGAATTATTTTCGGTCTATTTCTTTTAGCTATTCTTTTCAGTAGATTTTAGTTTATTTCTGTTAATTATAGATTTTCCATTTAATTACAGTTTATTTACAGTATTTTAATTTATTTACTTTTATATATGCGTTATTTACATCCTTTTTCTACGCTTTGGATTTACTTCTATTTTCAGTTTTCTTTTATTTCTCCTTCTTCTTGGCGTATAGATTAGAATAGATTAAACTTGAATATGGACTAAAATTATAAGAATACTGAAATAACGGAAGATAAGATGTAAATTGTAAAAATTGTAACAAAAATGGAATTAAGACTGAAATCGAGCCTAATTATGATATTAATATTAGAATTGGACTAAATTAAAGAAATTGGCCATGTTATAACTTAAAATTATAACTAAATAGAGTAAAGAATGAAAGAAGCTTATTTTCACCCTTAGACCTTAGGTTACATAATAAGCAGATTATAACATAGGTTAAAATAAGAAACAGAACAGAATGATGCTTATTTTAATACTTAGGATAAATTAATAAGCACAAATAATAAGAACAATAATAAAGGCTTATTTGAATAACTTATCTAAGTTAATAAGCAAAGAAGTAAAGTAGGACCTTTACCAAATAGCATTCCCCTATTATCCCTATAGACACGGTGTTTCACGTAATCCTGAAGTGAGACGAGGGGCACGCTTATGCTAATAATGATAGTAATTGGTCAATACGCAGAAGTCCAAATCATGGGGATTTGGACAAGGGGCAAAACTAGATATTGTTTGGATGACAGGCAGTGACAGGCAGTACCAAAAGAATTCCCCTTATTTTCTATGGACATGGTGATCTCACATTAGCTTGAAGTGGGATAAGGGGCATGCTTATGCTGGAGCTTGAGGTAATAAGAAGACCCAATATGTGGAACAACGGGTAACATGAGCACGTGGCGGTTACACGTGTGACTTCCATTCGGGTGTTCGATAATCGTTATGAGTTTTAAGCGCTTAGTATGCGTGTCTTTTGTAGGCACCATTGCCTTCTGCGTAGGGAGCTATATAACTTCTAGTCCACAGTAGATACTTTGCATGTCATTCGTAGACACCATTTTATGTAGGGAGTTATATTGCTCTAGTCCGCAGAAAGGTCTATGAAGTAGTAGGCCGAACAAAGGGTAGAATTAGGATTTCAGCCTAATTATAGGATTAAGGATTCAGCCTAATCAAAGCAGCTAGCAAACGATCAAAGTAAATCAATTATGTTAATTCGTATTTATTTCCAGCTTATTCCTTATCCCTATTTCCTTTGTTTCCTTTTATATACTAGAACAGTTATAAGGGCTATTACTTTTGCTTTGCTTAAAGATTTTAGTAATTACTATCATTCACCAGACTTTTAGTCTGACCCACTCATCTATTTTACTTTTTCCCCTCCTCATAGGCAATCAGGGTCATGGAAGATAGACCGTAGCCTTTTTGAGATTTGGATACCTTATCATGTATTCCTTCTTTTTATTTCCAACCTTTCTATTCTTTTATTGTACTGGCACTATATCGAGGGAAAGTTTTTGAACTCTGGTTTTTCTAATGAGACTGAGACTTTATTTTCATAAGACAATTGTATTTGGTAATTAGAACATATGTGGTTTGTATGATGTATTTATGAAGTATTAATTTTTAAAGTCACTTTTTTTAATTACTTCCAATGTATTATTATTTAACTATTTTGTCTTGTGAATCTTAGTCTCTGCTAGCTTTAGTTATACCTACAACACACCACATACTTTAGTGTGTCCCTTTAGGTATACTAAGGGGTGTGGGGGTGTTTCACTTTGTATCAGAGCCTAAGGTTACAAGATTCCTAAAAATTTATTTTAGAAGTAAAGTGTTTTTCAACTTGCTTTAAAGTATTTTTCAAAAAAAGAACTCTCAAAAGTAGTTCTTACATATAAAAGAGTTTTTATAAAAGTCCCCTCAAAAGTCCAGTTAAATCTCTCTTCGACTTCTTCCTAAAATATCATTTTCTTTCCGTAAATTGGCGGATGCCCCAAACCTTCCAGAGGGAATTCCAATCCCAGCCTAGTTTTGCAGGTATCTACAAGCCACAACTCCAGAGGGGCATTGGCAAGTTCCTAACCCAACATCAGAAGGAGGGAATCCCATCAACCCACCTGCCGCCGTCAATTTCTCTAATCTTTGTACGGGTATTGCAAGTTTAGGTTGAAAGACTTTTTCTGGTAAGGAGACTTTTGTGGAGGCGAGAGCTTGGCTTAGAGACACAGAGAGGATATTCAAACTATTGGGATAGGATGATCATCAGCGAGCTCAGATAGCATATTGGCAGCTGAAAGAGGAGGCTTCATATTGGTGGTAGGTCATTGAGTTAGAAAGAAGAGAGGTGACTTGGAATGGGTTCCGGGAGCGATTTGATAGGAAGTTTTTGTCTCAAGCAGAGGAGAGTGTTCAGCTGGAGCGATTCATTAATTTGAAGTAAGGGAGTTTGTCGATGAAGGAGTACATCAATCAGTTTAATGGATTGTCTCGGTTCAAAATGGAGTTGGTGAATACGCCGCACAAGAAAGCAATGACGTTTGTGAAGGGATTGAATCATCCCCTTTAGGGATTGTTGTTGACTTACATACCGATAGGAGCTACTTATGAGTCTTTGGTAGAGATG
The DNA here is from genome assembly GCA_030765085.1 of Allium cepa. Taxonomy (NCBI): domain Eukaryota; kingdom Viridiplantae; phylum Streptophyta; class Magnoliopsida; order Asparagales; family Amaryllidaceae; genus Allium; species Allium cepa. Next base: position 622,412,230 of record CM060938.1, on the reverse strand, counting down.
GCACTTATGTCTGATGTAGTCAAGGAAGGAGAGTCTAAGGAAGTTATTAGGTCAGAAGGTCCAAAGAAGAAATAGTGGAGGAACGACGAAGAGAAGAAGAAAGGCAACGACCCTCAAAAGCAGATTAAGAAACGATGGAGGTGCAATAGTTGTGGAATTAAGGGACATATCGCCAAGGATTGCAAAAGGGAGAAGATGAAGAGAAAGTGCTTTAATGGAAGGCAGCCCAGTCACTTGAGTAGGGTTATCCCCAGAGGACGTGATAGGGAGCTAGTACACCAGTTGCGCAGATTCAGGTGTTAGACGCAGCATCTTCAGACGGCATTTCGAATAGAGGTAGGAAAGTCAAAGTTGGAGGTTTGATTTCCATTTCTGATTTTCCCATTCGAACTTTATTCGATTCTAGAGCATCGCACTCTTTCATCTCTAGTTCTCTGGTAGAGTGTTTACATTTAGACATCTCCTTGGTAGTAGACCCCATCATTGTTTCAAACCCCCTTGGCGGATCGGCATACATGTCCATGGTTTGTAGGGGTTTAAATTTTCTTATCCTAGGCGTAGAATTCAACTGCGACGCCTATGTTTTGGGATTTTCGGGGTATGGGATGATTTTGGGAATGGATTGGCTAGACACATATAGAGCAATATTAGATTGCAAGAGGAGAGTCGTTAGACTAGAGACATGCAGCTATAGGACTCTCGAGGTTTCTTGCTACCCACATGGGTCAGTTATGTTAAGCTTTCTTTATTCCCTCGATTCATCATCATCAGAGTTAGATTCATTTCATGTCGTCGGATATTTTCCAAATGTCTTTGAGGAGGTTAGGGGGACTACCCCCTAAGAGAGAGATTGACTTTTGGATTTACTTGACGGATAATGCTAAGCCAGTAGCATTACCTGTAAGGAACATGGAACCTAGGGAGAGGAAGGAATTGAGCAAGAAAATCCGTGAGATTTTGGAGAAGGGTTTCATAAGAAGGAGCTTATCGGAGTGGGGAGCGCCAATTGTCTTTGCTACTAAGACAGATGGTTCTCTTCCACTTTGCATGTACCATAAGGAATTAAATAAGCTCTCAAAGAAGAACTGATATCCACTCCCTAGGATTGATGATCTTTTTGACCAGTTAGTTGGCTCTTCGGTATTCTCCCAGCTTGATTTAGCCACAGGATTCCATCAGCTTTGGGTCACCGATGACAACATAGATAAGACCGCGTTTAGGATTCCAGATGGATTTTATGAGTGGTTGGTTATGCCTTTTGGGCTAACCAATGCCCTAACCTACTTTGTGGACTTGATGAGCCATGTCTTTGGAGAGATGCTAAATAAGATTATGGTGGTATTCATAGATGACATCTTGGTATTTTCAAAGAGTATGGAAAAGCATGCTATTCATCTTGAGGAGGTTCTTCTTACGCTCCGCATTCATCGGTGGAAGGAAAAATTCTTGTAGTGACACTTTTGGAAAAAGGAAGCGTGTTTCTTGGGACATTAAGAAGGTCTACGTATGGAAAGAGTTTGAGAAACGATTTTGTACATTTAGGTTCAGATTGAGAAAATCCAAAAAGCGGTGGGCAAAGATTAAAGATGTACAGTAGATGCAGTTGTTAAGAAAAGGAGAAAGCACATGTGTAGATAATTACAGAAATTACAATTTTTTCAAATAAGTGGATTTAACAGTAGTACTAAAACACTTTACTAAGGAAATGAGATTACCAAAATTTAGGAAGGGTACTCCTAGGTTAGTAAGTAGGAAAATCTACTTTATGTAGAACCTAATAAAATGAAATTATTAGAATTGAAAAGAATAATTATCAATATTTTAAAGTAAATATTGGGTTGTTGGAAATATGATAAGAAATTTAAATTGGTTTTGATATAATATAAATTTTGTTAAAAGTAAGATTCTTTTTGAAGAATTATAGCTCGCTAGTTTCTTCGTAGATAAACGAAGATTTTAAATATAAAAACCTAGAGGTTATTAATTATCGAAAACGTAGGTTACAACATTTAGTGTTGTAATAGATGTTTTCATGAAAAGTAAAGGGAGCATAGACTATAACACTATTGTTATAGTAGGTGACTTCGAAAGGAAATGCTTTTACATAGTATATGAGGTTTGTTAGTATTTATTTTAATTGAATCCATGCACTAATATTTTTGGGTTGTAGTAACAGTGTTTTACGCAACATCAGTTTTGACCCACATAAAAATGTGTTTTGAATCTAAGTACACTAAATATTTAAATAAGTATGAGGAAATGTTTTCTAGTTATGGATATAATAAAAATAGTTTTGAAAATGAGTTTTTCTAAAAATAAAAGTGTAAGTTAAATATTAGGAAATTAGCAAATTTCATAAAAATTGTCTATGGTAAGAGAATACAAATTAAAAATACTATAATCTATTGGAATAAAATGAATAATAATAAAATTTTCTATGAAACCAAATTATAAATAAAGTTCTTAGTGCAAGTTATAAGGAATAAGTGAAAGAGATATACAAGGTATGGGAAGCACCATATTTTGTATAGCCTATTTCGAAAAATATAAAATAAGTTCTTTGTAATTTCACATAAACATAAAATCCTCTTTTAAAGGATTCATAGAATGTTTTTTCCATCAATAGTTTCTCATAAGAGAAAGTAGTTCCAATACATTAAGGTATAAAACTGTTAGGTTTAGAAGATGTTTAAAAAAAGACACATAAGGACATTTTAAAGGATAATGGTTTGGTGAAAAAGTAAATAAGTTTTTGGAAATGAAAAACTTAATAAAAGTAAAATTTGAAAATCCAAATTTTTATAGAAAGCTGTAAAAGTCTTTAAAAGAAAACGAGGAATAAGTTTTAGAACTAAATTTTTAGAAGTTTTCCCCTCTAGGTTTAGGGAATAATGTTAAGTAACCAAGTTTTTTTGAATTTAATAGGAACTTAAAGATAACACTTTCAAAGACAAAGATTTTGGTATTTGATGTCTTAGAAATTTAGAAACCTTATTTTTTTTAAATAAAGTGATAAATACCAAACCAAGCTCTTAAATGTGGAGTAGATAGGAATAATTTCCTGGGTGTAACGGAAAAAGTGCAAGGCTATACCAGTGATTACTTTTAAAAGTAATGATAGAAATTCCTGTGGAGTGTGTAGGATACTGGTAAGAGCCAAGGAATGTTGATTCATGTAGGCAAACTAAAGAAGAACGGTGAAATGGAGTTGGTAAAATTGCAAGACATGCATGGTTGAGGGTTGATATTCCTGATTCTGGAAGAGCTTGGAAAAAGCATCTTTCTTCAGTGGAATTCGCATATGATAGTAGTTTTCAAGCTAGCATTAGAATGGCACCTTCCGAAGCACTTTATGGAAGACCGCGCAAGTCGATTTCGTGTTGGATAGAGTCTACGGTGGTTGAAAAGACTTCGGAGAAAATTAAATTGATTAGGAGAAAATGCGTACTTCTTATCCACATATCTCTTTGGTAGTAAATTTCGAATTTCCTATTTCCATCCTTAGTTTTGAATAGGTTCTTTCCTTTATCATCCTTTGGCAGGGTAGAACTAAAAATTTAACCTATGGATGGTAGGATTTGATGTAAACGTGTTATTAGAAATGTTAGGAATGATGGATGCAAGTGGTTGCAAGTGTTTGTGTGACGCCCCACCTCTATACCCACGCTAGCCAAGAACACTATGGGGTAATGCCATCAACTAGCGCGGAGAATAAGGCTGTTGAGGAGCGACCATCCGTGTAATTGCTTTGTGCGAGCACCGATATGCCAGATAAAATATAACTTTTTATCTCGAAAGGAAATCCGACATACCGACACAAACTCAAAGCTACTACACAGTGGCTATATATAATCTTCGAAAACAAATATAGAAATAAACATAACATAAATCAGTCACAGATAATTCATATCACTAACGCGGAAACAGATATGAATATAACACATGAAAGTGATTATCAGAGTAGTGGTCAAACAAGATCCACAATATCACAAAAGAATAGTTACAAGTTCAAGACAAAAGAATATGTATACATCGATGAGTCTATATCTCAAATGTATACAACCAAAAACTACTAATCTAAGTAGTTACCCAAAAGTCAGGATAATAATAAGCCCAGACGAGGAGTCAAGCAGAAGCACCTGTAACATCTCGGTCCGACCCGAGTATTATTTAATACGAAAATAATAAACGGATCAGTCTAGCAATAAATATCAGATGAAATGATATAGAATAAGAGAGATGACAAAATCGTATAATAACGAAAATGTCATACTATGATAAGTATGTAATTGAAAATCAACAAGAGATTAATCAATATCACAAGAATCTTCTCAAAGATTAAAAAGAATGTCATATTCTTAATTTAATTCACCAAGCCACAAATAACGACATACATACTAATGCCAATTTGTAAAAGTTGGTGAAACATAAATTCCATAAATCAACCATTAGAAATCCAGAGATTAAATAATTCGGAGCAACGACGTCGTACAGCGTAATGTCCGATGATCCAGAAACACAATAAATAGGAACAACGATGTCGTACAGTGTAACGTCCGATGAACCCAAGCACAATAAAGCGGAACAACGACGTCGTACAGCGTAACGTCCGATGAACCAAAACACAATAAAACGGAACAACGACGTCGTACAACGTAACGTCCGATGAACCAAATCAAAATAATACGGAACAACGACGTCGTACAGCGTAACGTCCGATGAACCAAATCACAATAAAACGGAACAACACGTCATACATCGTAACGTCCGATGAACCAAATCACAATAAAACGAAACAACGACGTCGTACAGCGTAACGTCTGATGAACCAAATCAAAATAATACGGAACAACGACGTCGTACAGCGTAACGTCCGATGAACCGAATCAAAGAGACATCACACATTGCTTGTCTAAACCATAAAATGACCATCATCGATCATCAAGAAGTATCAATTATAGTAAGCTAGTAAATATATGAGCTTAGCTTCATGTCCCATAACCACTAGCTTAACTTAAATATTTACGAACAAATTGTAGATCTCCACTAGAAAGTTGTCACAAGAGATTCAATCGAACAAGTCCAAGAATTAACCGACGAAGTAAACACAAGCGTTTCATACCACTTGTTTTACTAAGCCGTTTAATTAGATTTCTCAAATGAATGAGGTAAAGGTTTGTATATACTAATAGATTGGAAAACGGTTTTATAAACGAGCTTTGTATTAAAATAGTGTTGAAATCATTTTGATGAAAGAGTTTTGATATTCACTACTAGTATTAAAAAACTTTATATTTTAAAGTGACAAATCATAGAAGTGATTGTAGAAACAATCAATCATAAAAATTCACATACGAAGACGTGAATAAAATCCAAAGAAATCGATACCGAATCCATCAAAGTGGAAATACCCAAAAATTCCAAAAATAGAAGTTATCAAAGTTGACAAAGGTGATAACAACTAATCAGAGAATAAGAATCAATTAACAATTGGAAAAACAAAGCAAAACAAGCATAAATAGGCAAACAGGGAAATAGGAGCAGGTCGGTTGACTGAACCACTGAGTCGGTCGACCGAAAATAGGCCAGAAAGTCTCGGCTACAGCCTCGGTCGACCGGCCCAGGGGGTTCGGTCGGCCGAACTGCAATTTCTGCAATTCCTATCCTATTTCATCGAAGTGCAAACTCTCACTCAATTTGCAACCGGTCGAACACGAACGCTAGGAGATTACGCCCATCGGCTACCTGGTCCTATTGGCTCCTCGATGCATCACCAAAGACATGTTCAAACATCAAAGTTAGAATCTTTAAAGATTTGAACCCAAAACACTAAAAATTGGAATATTCACAAAACCAATCCAAATCAAAATCAAATGCACATGAATAAGTGTTAGGAATTCATACCCAACAATCAAAGATAGTTATCGACAAAGATGTGAGATAAAAATCTCACATTTAAACCCAAAGAACAAGTAAGAAGAAGCTATAGAGCAAGGCAAGGACAAACACTCTTCAATTCCAACCCAAGAAGCTTCAAGCTAAGCTTACAAGTAAAATATTTCCTAAGTTAGGTTTAGGAAATTCTGAAATTGAAAGGAGAATGAGTTGGAGAAGAAGAAAGAGATGCTTACTAATGGCTTCTCTTAGAATTTGGAGCTAGAGCTTGGATTTTGCAAATGAACTAGGGTTTGGAATTCTAATTTCCAATATTTTCCCCCATTATTCTCTTGAACTTGAGAGAGTTAGGAAATGAGGAATGAATGAAGAGAAGTGGAGAGGGGTTGGGTTGATATAACCAAAATTGGGCAAATGGGCTGAACCCAAACCCAAAGCCCTATAGAAAAAGTAGCAAAGATCAACTTACTCCAAACATATCAAAGCTTATACTCAAAAAGGTTGCAAACGACATTTTGAACTCAATGGAAGGGGTCTCGAGTCCCAATTCGACTTGCAAAAAGTATCTTTCGGGACTAAAATTCGACGAACGATGAAATATTTGAATAAAATATTTAAATATAAAATTGATAAATATGCGGGTTGTTACAGACTCCCCTCCTTAAAGAAATTGCGTCCTCGCAATTCTTAAGAAGAAAATAAAGAGTAACAACCATAAAAGCATAACAACACAAAAGAAAATTTGAAATAGGAAGTTCACCATTAACAGCACGAAAGAGTAAGTCTGAGCGGGTTCGCACGATGAATTCTCTGGATTCCCAAGAGAAATCCTTAGGATTTGAGAACCATTGAACTCTCAGAAAAAGATCATCTTTATTTCGAAGGCGCTCAACCTTCGAAGAAATGATGCGAATATAATATAGCTCCTAAGTCAAATCTGGTGAAACTTCACTTCCTTAAATAATACCGGGCTCAAGCATAAGAATCGGAATCCCTAAGGCATTTCCGTAGTAAAAGACGTGAGAAAACGTCATGAATAACAGAAAATTGAGCCGGTGCAACGGCGTAGTGCAAAAACGGTACGCCCGAGAAATGAGAAACTCGAATAATTTGGAACAACGGTGAAGTACAATAACGGTATGCCAGATGAACCAAAGCTCGAATAATTTCGAAAAACCGACGTAGTACAAATACGGTACGTCCAATGAACCGAACACCATAAAAGAACATCGGACACTAGTCCATAAAAGGAATGAGATAAAGCTCAATAAAACGAAGTATCAAAACGTCCGATGAACTTGATAAAAAGATAATTCCATTCAGACATCATCAAAGAAACAACCACTTGTTGTTTACAACAAAGTGCATTGGCAACACGATTCCCCTTTTCGAATATACAAAGAATATCAAGATCATAAGATGCAAGGAACTCGATCCAATATTAAGTTCCTTATGAGAAAATAAATATTCCAAAGATTTATGATCAGGGTAGAGAACAAATTTCTCACCCAAAATGTATTGACCCGCCATCCGTCTCCACAGAATAACGCATCATTAATAAGAAAGAAAGGGATAGAAAGAGAAAGAAAGAGAAGAAGAAGAAACAACACATCAGAATCTAAACAGCGGAACGAATAAATTATATTAATAACATAAAATATTACATAATATGCAACAATTATCAAAGTACACAGACAACACAACACATACTAGACAGTTATAAACACCTGTCTAGTTATTACAACACGTTACAATTCAAAGACAACACAGAGATACCAAACACAGCGGAATACTATATATCTAACGCAGAAGCCTCCTGCTCCTGTAATAGCCTGCAAATCCGTACCCCTTGAGTCAACACTGTTCTACAACAATCAACTCAAGTTGCACAGAAATACGAACCATTTGGATTAAAGAAGAAGAGGTAGAAGAAGAGAATTGAAAACAACAACAGAATCTAGCCATCGCAGCGGAATAAAATGTAATAGATAATAAATGATCTTTACTCAAAATCAAATATATCTGTTTACATACATTACATCATCAGTCCCAGCTCACATCAATAACATACAATGGATACACAACAACTCAACAGCGGAATATATATATAAAACAAGTACGAATATACGTATCGCCATTATGCTCGTCTCCTGAGCTCCACAGCATCATATCCTGTATTCTATAATACTCGGTCTGGCCCGATCATTACAGTTAAATAATACCCGAGTCAGTCTGGAATACCAGTGTGAGAAAATCACACCCAATTGATTATTAAAGTTTCAAAAATCCTTTGAAAACAAAAGCATCTCGTAAGACCACGCCACAAATAAACATGTCGGGTTTTTACCTTACGATAGCTAAAACAATTTTTATAGAAATCCTCTGATATTATAATAGGGTCTATATACAAATACTTATAAAATAGCCGAAATTGTTACATCTATTAAATTCCAACAACTAGCCACAGAGTGGGTAATACAAACAAAACTCGTACAAGGCTCGTAGGGAGAATGGATTTCCAACTAATGACTAGGCACTGGGGTACCACCTGTCACAGTACGGGGCCTAGATCACCGTACCGAGGAGTACGCCCGCTCCCCTGAAACACAAGGCCGGGACTATCCCTTACTGGATAATCCCGAGTGAGATCACCCCGCGGTTGGGATCAGCAACCGCCCACTAAGCCGAAATAAAATAAGGGACATCTAGACTGGAATGACCTCACCCTGCTTGGGTGCTACCCACCTAGCCTTGTTGCATAACCCCTGATTTTCAGTCATTCTCATTTTATGAGGCTTGAGGCTAAGCGTTACCTTTTATAGAACATATATATTCCTTAGAATGCCCATTGTCCACCTGACGATGTTTCACAAGCATTCATCCATACAAGTCCGTCCCGGGTTCGAACGACACCGAAGGCACTATTCCTACTACATCCATTTTGGAAATATCCTCAGGATTAGTAGCGACTAGCCCTTGCACTCCAATGCTCCATCTTCGAATCCAAATCGTTTACACGAAACGTACAAACCGGATCGAAGTGGTTTTCGAGAAATAAATCTCGATCCCGGTCTCTTCGAAACGATCAACGCATTTGTCCAATATTGATAGTCGGTTATAACTATCAATTAATATTCACAAACAACCATCCAACAATAAAAAAAAATTCAATTATTTATTACCTTCAAAATATCTGCACAAGATATATTTCTATTTTCAACCCTTTGAAAACAGTTTCAAAACCACCTTTCTTTTCAGAATAAACTTTCTTAAATATTTTCTATCTTCTCTGAAATTACCAAGCACAAAACTAGATTTTAAAATAATTTAAAACACTTTACTTTGAAATATATTTCAAAACATTTATTTTAAACTACTTCCATCATTTGTTAAAATACATACTATGTGAATATTTGAAAATAATGTTACTAAATAAAATATAAACTAGATTTCACTTTTAAAAATAAAATACTAAGTCACTCTTTAAATAATTATTGCTATAATAGATTAAAATAATTATTACTATAATAGATTAAAAAGAAATACTTACTTTAGAATTTAAATATTTAGAAATATTAAATTTTTCAAAACATACTTCTTACAAACAACTTAAACTTTTAATTTATATTCAAAAATTTACGTTGAAAATGTACTTGGTTATTTAGAGAGAAATTTCCAATCTCAATCACTTAATCAATTTTTCAAATTGATTTCCAATTTATTCCATTTGAAATAAATTCCTTTACTTATCAGTTTATTTCGAAATTCATTAATTATGGACTTTATTATTATATTTTTTTCAATATGATTTTTAAATCCTTTAGCTGAAATATACAAATTTCAGGTTATTCCCAATTTCTTCTTTATTCTTCTTAAATAATTTAAATCCTAAATTTAAAATAAATCTTTGTTCTTTTAAACAATGATATTGTAGTTTAAGTTTCATTAACTTCCTGTTTATTTAAATTTTCCTTCTCATACTCAAGATTCATTTATTAAAATTTTAAAGTCACTTTATTTCCTTTCCAGTTCATTCATAAATTTATTCAACTCTTCTATAATTATTTACTTACAATTTCACTTCTTTTATTTCCATTCCCAAACTCAACTTATATATTTGGTAATTCATTATTGCCCGATTATAACAATCAAGCCATAGCATTTAATATTTCCACAAAATTCATTACAAAATATCAAATATTCATAACAGAGAATATTAAATAATTAAATAAAATTGAGTGGTCCAGTTGGATCCCTCCAACCTGTTTTTCCTGCATCCACGGACGTTAGCATCACATAATATGCCAATTTCAAAATTTCCATACTATAGCACATAAATCAAACTCAACCATTCAATCAATTATTTAAATTTAACCATTTAAATTCAAATTTAAATTAACCGAGTGAGATTAACTCACCTTTGCATTTGTTTGGCAATCCAATCCAAACACGCTTGTTTTTTTTTTCACCCTCCAGACCTTGTATAACATTATAAGGTTTGTTAATATTTGAATTGACTGAACAATTACTTACTATTTTTACTATTATTTTTATTTTTATTTTTTACTTTAAGTTAATAATTTGGTTTTAACCTAATAATTTATTAACTAAAAAGAATTCTAATCTTAACTAATAATTAAATTTTAAACCAGTTTTCCTTTAATAATTTCTATGAAGCTAAAATAATTAAATAAGCTAATTAAACAAGTTAATCACCTTAGCATATATTCTAAAGTTTAAACAGTAGGCTTAATGTGTATACTAAAATATTCTAAATGTTAATTAACAGTGATTTGTTCATAGAAACAGTGATTTGTTTAAAACAGTGATTTGTCAATGAAATGTTAATTTCTATGAAGCTAAAAACTTATCTATATACATTTCTATTCTGATAATATAAAAATCCTTTAAACTTCAATATATATACTAAATTTAACACACTGTTTCCTATATCTTCTAACTGTAAAACATTATTATCCTTTAAAAAAAACAGTGATGAACTTGAAAATAATAATTGTCCAAAATAATAACAGTGATTACCTTATCGCCTAGCTTAAAACCACCACAACTAGCTACCGCGGCCCTCACGCACGCTTCGCCTCGAAAACCCTAACTCAAACCTCACTGCGCTGCCTTGCCCTCACAACCCAGGCTTCGATACTCCTCTTACCATCGCGTCAATGCTCGAACGACCCAGCTGCCCCACGTGAGCCCCAAATCTCGCGAGCGCGAGCATTTTCCCACTCGCTTCGATTGATCGATCGAGCTTCAACTCACAAGAATCTCGCAAAATATGAGCCCAAACAGTCGAATCCCTAACCCCTAAGCTCTCCCTGTCTTTGCTGAAAGGAATTCGAGAGGAAAACGACTTTGATCAACAAGAATGCAAAAGTCGCGAGCCATCATACTCGAGAGGAGCTGGTCCGCCATTCTTTTTTTTTCGGTTACTGATTTGAAATTTAATGGCTTCGGCCATTGTTGATTTTCGATTCAGAAGAGAAGGAATTGCGGCATAACATTTATTTACTATTATTTTTATAGACGAAGAGGGACGGCATGATGGAAGAGATAAGGGGACAACGCTGTTTTCTTGTCTGCCAAAAATGTGAACACTCGGAAAGGAAGTGTACTAAATGAAGACAATGAGGCGTGTTGGGGAAGGAACAACTACAATGCTTTGAAATGAAATGGAAAAGATATTGAGAGAAAGTAGGCTGCTTGTTAAAATAGTTTGACCAGAATATGTATTTTGAATTAAATTTTCGATGTAACTTCGGCGTTTATATAACGTACACTCACACACTAACTCCGATCAATACGAAATTTGAAATCCGATAATAATTCAATATTACGGACCCAATGGAACTGGTTTCGTCGAATTCCGAGACTGTGCCTCGGAAGGCTATTTTTAAATTCAATTTTTAAACGATATAAATTTTAAAACTGAATAAACCACTGTTAATTTCAATTTTACAACTCCTATTATCTTCAGTATTATATTCAATGTTACCAATGTAAATTTTATAAGCCTTCAGATTATATTTTAACAGACTTAAACTCTCAGATTTCATATTTTATCCAATTCAAATTATTTAATTCAATAATTTAATTATCAATTAATTTGTGATATTCGTAATTCAAGTTAAAATTACCTATTGATATTTAAATTAATTATTCATTCTGATTTTAAATTGCTTAAAAATGCCGGGTCGTCACATTCCTTCCCCCTTAAAAGAATTTCGTCCCCGAAATTACTAACTAGGAAGAATGGTCCAAAACCCGTTTACTTTCCTAAAACCAAACAGTTTCTAACAATTCAACATCTTACCAACTATCTTCTTATAAAAGACCCATTATTATTCTTATTAACCTTCCAAACTTCTCCATAGTTTCAAACTATACTGTTGGTTTAACCATTCAAGTTTCAATTCAAAACCAAATCCTGAATTATTAAAAATTCCTCAAAATTTTCTAACTCCTTAAATTTCCGAAATTTTTTGCCAGCGTCTCCTTTGCGCGGCTGACTCGGTACAACTACAAAATGGCTCTACGGCCTCCCAAATCCAAAAAGAAAACAAAAAGCCAAGTGGCTCAATCCAAATCCAAATCCCAATCAAATTTCACACCAAATTTAAATACATACCGTTTTGTCGAGTATTTCAAATTTATCTTCTTGAAATCAAAAACCAATTCTCTTTTCCCTTTTATAATATCTACATATCCTTCTTAGATCCAAACTCAATATTCCCAAAACATTTTATCGACTTTGTTACCAAATGTCAATATCATCCAAATACCAACTTAGAATATACTTGCAATATTCAATTTTCCAATTAAGAATTGACCATTCCTTACTTAAGTTAACATAAGCATTTTATATGTTTCTTTATTTATTTCGGTCTTACCACTTCAGTTTATATCTATTTCTATTCAAATTAATTCTTTCATTTTCATATGAATTCAATTCATTTTTAACTCTGAATATATAAATTTTATTGGTCATTTATTACTAATTCATATCATTACTTTAATTAGTTTCATTCACTAACCTTTTCAATTTCCAGTTTAAAATTGTTTTGTCATTAGCAAAATTTTCCAAAATCTTTCAAAAAATTTCTAACTCCCAAAATTTCTAAAAATTTTTGGCAGAGTCTCCTTTGTACGGAGGAGCTTTTACAATTTGACAAAAGAGATAAATATATATACATCGACCCACACGGTCGGAAAAAAACAAAAACAGTTCATATTTCCTATTTTTATTGCGTAGGCGTACCTTATTTAGCATTTTAAGCAAGCGGCTAATTATTTTTAGCAAATAGGACGAGCAAATCCAGCCACACGGTTTCCAGGTACCTGTACTTACTCAATTTAAACATGTAAGTGCCAGATATATGAAGTTTAACAACATTTCACTTATTTACAATAGTTAAAACATATGAATTCTAAAATAAATTCACACCAAACATTTTTCCGTAAGCAATTTATATAGTTTCCATGATGATTCAACTACTTTCAATTAATTTATAAACCATTTTTATGCAATTTGAATGGTTTTCAATCCATTCGTACACAACTTCATCAATTCGAATGGTTTAAAACTCAATTGCTTACATATAATTTATTCTTAAGCAAACTGAACTCATATTTAATTCAATTGCTTTCAAAATCAATTTATTTTACTCCTATCAATCCATAGAATTTTTAATTACTTCCATTTACATCAGATGACAATTTATTCTATGCAATTTGACAAGATTTATGTGAATAAATAAGTGTTTATGTTTATAACCAATTTAAATTGACTCCAACTCAATTTATACTTAATTCTATTCCATTTGAAAATTTATTCACAATCCACATATTCTCAGTTTATTCTATATTTGTTTATGCCAAACTATTTTATTTAGCTCGAAAACAACCCAGGCTATTTCATTCAATAACCATTACATTAACTTGAAAACATTCTATTTTCCCGTTGTCTCCAAGCTATTTCAATTCTTTAACAATTTAAATGGTTTACAATTGTTAAATTAAGAATTTCATTCCATTAAATATTATCGGCATCTCATCGAATTTATTTCAATTAAAATTTATTTTTTTACTCAACTTAATTTCATCCCAATATCATTTAACTTAGTTTAAGTTGAATTAAATTCAACTTCCCCATCTATTTAGCTTAAGTCAATTTACTTTAATTTATTCAAATTTTTATACTTAAGCTCATTTTCATTTTTCAAGTGGATTTTTCTCTTTTCTATTCAACTTAACTCTATCACAATCAAATCTCATTTTCAATCTATAATTTCTTATGATTAGTTATTATAAAATTAAACTTTTAGATTCAACTCGTTCAATTTATTACAAGGCCATATCCAATTTATCTCCACTTATTGGATTTCATTTACACATTCAAACTATTTTAATCCATTTACATTTTCACCAATTTCATGGACTCACAATTCAATCACATTCTCAGTTCATTTAATTAATTGCAAGGCCACTATCAATTATATTTCTTCACTAATGATTCAGGTCGAATTTGATTTATAACTTGAGTTTTATTTCCAAACTTCAATATTAACTTGCCAATTCAGCTTATCCTTAGCTACATTAGTTATCATTATATATTTCGTTATCTAATTTATTATCTACTTAGTTTTTTTTTCCTTAATTTATAATTCAATACTTGAATTTTAATTTCAATATCACTCCATTCAATTTGCTTAAGTTAAATTTAGTTTATAATTCAAGTTTTGATTTTCATTTTATTCTTCAATTCATCAAACAATATTTAATTTGGATTTTCTATTCCACTTCCAAAATTTATAAGTCACCACTTATTATTTACACAATTCCATTCATCATAGGCTTGAATATATTCTTCTTTTATTTTAACTCAAGCCTTATGCTTATTTATAACCCAAGCATATCTTATTCTATGTATTATAATTTCTTTACATGTTATTCTAATTTATTTATTTTCATTCCAATCCTTATCTAATTTATTTTCCATTTGTCCAGGTAAGAATTTAATTCCATTCATTAATTCAATTGAATTCTTATCCCAATTCAATTTAATTTTAATTCAGTTATATTTAACTCAATTCGATTTCAACTTAATTTGAATACAGCTGGATATTATTTCAGCTTATTCAATTTATTTTAATCCAGTTAAATTTTATTCTCCAATCCAAGTTAATTTCATTTTAACCTTTCACTTTAGATTTATATTCCATTATCCAAAGCTTAAATTTCTTCCTGATTTATAAATCTTTTCCATTTATAAGCTTACAACTTATCTTATTCGGATTTTTAAACACCCAGCTTTGGTTTCAAATTGTTTTGAAATCTCCAACATCTCAAATCATATTTCTCAGTAATTAAATCAATCCTGGTTTTATTCCCAACAAATTTCTTTTGAGATTTTCAAAAATAAACAGGTTTTCCTGAACAAATCAATTTGGTAGCACTTCATCACTTAGAAACTCAAAAATAAACATCGATGATGCTGCAGTCATCACCGAAGTTATTTTCCAATGACTGAAGTGAATTCAATGCTAAATCTCTTCCCAAAATTTATTTAAAACAATTTTCCTTTCAGAAATACCCTAAAAACAACAATGCTACTATTTATTTTCAAAATACTTCCAAAATTTATAATCTACATCTATAATTCATATTTATAAATTCCATTTTATAATGAATTTATTTCCTTAACCTTTGATTATATTTTCAATTTCTAGTTAAATTTTTACCCATGATGATAATAATTTAATATTATTCTTCCTAACATCCAAGCAACCATATATTTGCTAAACTAGTTTACAAAAGCTTTCTTTATAACAAAATCTATTTTTGGGTAAAATTATTTCATCTACCCATATTTAAAACAATATCGTGTCGATTGTTCTATCCAAGTGTTTAGAAACCCCTTCGATACAGTTGTACAGACTGTGCCGACGAAGGTTCATATGCCACTCAATAAACCAATCAACACAATATTAAAACAATTTATATTCACTAACAAGTACGCGCTCATATTTATTTATACGCTCAAACTCATTATAGAGTACTACGGACTCTATTTTAAATGAGTAATTTCCCACCAGAGCCAATGTTATCTCCAACCTATGCTCTGATACCAAGTGTAACAGCCCGCAAATCCGTATCCCTTGAGTCAACACTATTCTACAACAATCAACTCAAGTTGCACAGAAATACGAACCATTTGGATTAAAGAAGAAGAGGTATAAGAAGAGAATTGAAAACAACAACAGAATCTGACCATCGCAGCGGAATAAAATATAATAGTTAATAAATGATCTTTACTCAAAATCAAATATATCTGTTTACATACATTACATCATCAGAGTACATCAGTCCCAGCTCACATCAATAACATACAATGGATACACAACAACTCAACAGCGGAATATATATATAAAACAAGTACGAATATACGTATCGCCATTCTGCTCGTCTCCTGAGCTCCACAGCATCATATCCTGTATTCTATAATACTCGGTCTAACCCGAGCATTACAGTCAAATAATACCCGAGTCAGTCTGGAATACCAGCGTGAGAAAATCACAACCAATTGATTATTAAAGTTTCAAAAATCCTTTGAAAACAAAAGCATCTCGTAAGACCACGCCACAAATAAACATGTCGGTTTTTTACCTTACGATGGCTAAAACAATTTTTATAGAAACCTCTCATATTATAATAGGGTCTATATACAAATACTTATAAAATAGCCGAAATTGTTACATCTATTAAAATCCAGCTACTAGCCACAGAGTGGGTAATACAAACAAAACTCGTACAAGGCTCGTAAGGAGAATGGATTTCCAACTAATGACTAGGCACTGGGGTACGACTGTCACAGTACGGGGCCTAGATCACCGTACCGAGGAGTACGCCTGCTCCCCTGCAACACAAGGCCGGGACTATCCCTTAATGGAGAATCCCGAGTGAGATCACGCCACGGTTGGGATCAGCAACCGCCCACTAAGCCGAAATAAAATAAGGGACATCTAGACTGGAATGACCTCACCCTTCTTGGGTGCTACCCACCTAGCCTTGCTGCATAACCCTTGATTTTCAGTCATTCCCGTTTTATGAGGCTTGAGGCTAAGCGTTACCTTTTATAGAACATATATATTCCTTAGAATGCCCATCGTCCACCTGACGATGTTTCGCAAGCATTCATCCATACAAGTCCGTCCCGGGTTCGAACGGAACCGAAGGCGCTATTCCTACTACATCCATTTTGGAAATATCCTCAGGATTAGTAGCGACTAGCCCTTGCACTCCAATGCTCCATCTTCGAATCCAAATCGTTTACACGAAACGTACAAATAGGATCGAAGTGGTTTTCGAGAAATAAATCTCGATCCCGGTCTCTTCGAAACGATCAACGCATTTGTCCAATATTGATAGTCGGTTATAACTATCAATTAATATTCACAAACAACCATCCAAAAATAAAAGAAAATTCAATTATTTATTACCTTCAAAATATCTGCACAAGATATATTTCTATTTTCAACCCTTTGAAAATAGCTTCAAAACCACCTTTCTTTTCAAAATAAACTTTCTCAAATATTTTCTATCTTCTCTGAAATTACCAAGCACAAAACTAGATTTTCAAATAATTTAAAACACTTTACTTTGAAATATATTTCAAAACATTTATTTTAAACTACTTCCATGATTTGTTAAAAATACATACTATGTGAATATTTGAAAATAATGTTACTAAATAAAATATAAACTAGATTTCACTTTTAAAAATAAAATACTAAGTCACTCTTTAAATAATTATTGCTATAATAGATTAAAATAATTATTACTATAATAGATTAAAAAGAAATACTTACTTTAGAATTTAAATATTTAGAAATATTAAATTTTTCAAAACATACTTCTTACAAACAAATTAAACTTTTAATTTATATTCAATAATTTACGTTGAAAACGTACTTGGTTATTCAGAGAGAAATTTCCAATCTCAATCACTTAATCAATTTTTCAAATTGATTTCCAATTTATTCCATTTGAAATAAATTCCTTTACTTATCAGTTTATTTCGAAATTCATTAATTATGGACTTTATTATTATATTTTTTTCAATATGACTTTTAAATCCTTTAGCTGAAATATACGAATTTCAGGTTATTCCCAATTTCTTCTTTATTCTTCTTAAATAATTTAAATCCTAAATTTAAAATAAATGCTTTGTTCTTTTAAACAATGACATTGTAGTTTAAGTTTCATTAACTTCCTGTTTATTTAAATTTTCCTTCTCATACTCAAGATTCATTTATTAAAATTTTAAAGTCACTTTATTTCCTTTCCAGTTCATTCATAAATTTATTCAACTCTTCTATAATTATTTACTTACAATTTCACTTCTTTTATTTCCATTCCCAAACTCAACTTATATATTTGGTAATTCATTATTGCCCGATTATAACAATCAAGCCATAGCATTTAATATTTCCACAAAATTCATTACAGAATATCAAATATTCAGAACAGAGAATATTAAATAATGAAAGAAAATTGAGGGGTCCAGTTGGATCCCTCCAACCTGTTTTTCCTGCATCCACAGACGTTAGCATCACATAATATGCCAATTTCAAAATTTCCATACTATAGCACATAAATCAAACTCAACCATTCAATCAATTATTTAAATTTAATCATTTAAATTCAAATTAACTGAGTGAGATTAACTCACCTTTGCATTTGTTTGGCAATCCAATCCAAACCCACTTGTTTTTTTTTTCACCTTCCAGACCTTGTATAACATTATAAGGTTTGTTAATATTTGAATTGACTGAACAATTACTTACTATTTTTACTATTATTTTTATTTTTATTTTTACTTTAAGTTAATAATTTGGTTTTTAACCTAATAATTTATTAACTAAAAAGAATTCTAATCTTAACTAATAATTAAATTTTAAACCAGTTTGCCTTTAATAATTTCTATGAAGCTAAAATAATTAAATAAGCTAATTAAACAAGTTAATCGCCTTAGCATATATTCTAAAGTTTAAACAGTAGGCTTAATGTGTATACTAAAATATTCTAAATGTTAATTAACAGTGATTTGTTCATAGAAACGTGTGATTTGTTTAGAACAGTGATTTGTCAATGAAATGTTAATTTCTATGAAGCTAAAAACTTATCTATATACATTTATATTCTGATAATATAAAAATCCTTTAAACTTAAATATATATACTAAATTTAACACACTGTTTCCTATATCTTCTAACTGTAAAACCTTATTATCCTTTCAAAAAAAACAGTGATGAACTTGAAAATAATAACTGTCCAAAATAATAACAGTGATTACCTTATCGCCTAGCTTAAAACCACCACAACTTGCTGCCGCGGCCCTCACGCACGCTTCGCCTCGAAAACCCTAACTCAAACCTCACTGCGCTGCCTTGCCCTCACAACCCAGGCTTCGATACTCCTCTTACCATCGCGTCAATGCTCGAACGACCCTGCTGCCCTACGTGAGCCCCAAATATCGCGAGCGCGAGCATTTTCCCACTCACTTCGATTGATCGATCGAGCTTCAACTCACAAGAATCTCGCAAAATACGAGCCCAAACAGTCGAATCCCTAACCCCTAAGCTCTCCCTGTCTTCGCTGAAAGGAATTCGAGAGGAAAACGACTTTGATCAACATGAATGCAAAAGTCACGAGCCATCATACTCGAGAGGAGCTCGTCCGCCATTCGTTTTTTTTTCGGTTACTGATTTGAAATTTAATGGCTTCGGCCATTGTTGATTTTCGATTCAGAAGAGAAGGAATCACGGCATAACATTTATTTACTATTATTTTTATAGACGAAGAGGGACGGCGTGATGGAAGAGATAAGGGGACAACGCTGTTTTCTTGTCTGCCAAAAATGTGAACACTCGAAAAGGAAGTGTACTAAATGGAGACAATGAGGCGTGTTGGGGAAGGAACAACTACAGTGTTCTGAAATGAAATGGAAAAGATATTGAGAGAAAGTAGGCTGCTTGTTAAAATAGTTTGACCAGAATATGTATTTTGAATTAAATTTTCGATGTAACTTCGACGCGTTTATATAACGTACACTCACACACTAACTCCGATCAATACGAAATTTGAAATCCGATAATAATTCAATATTACGGACCCAATGGAACTGGTTTCGTCGAATTCCGAGACTGTGCTTTGGAAGGCTATTTTTAAATTCAATTTTTAAACGATATAAATTTTAAAACTGAACAAACCACTGTTAATTTCAATTTTACAACTCCTATTATCTTCAGTATTATATTCAATGTTACCAATGTAAATTTTATAAGCCTTCAGATTATATTTTAACAGACTTAAACTCTTAGATTTCATATTTTATCCAATTCAAATTATTTAATTCAATAATTTAATTATCAATTAATTTGTGATATTCGTAATTCAAGTTAAAATTACCTATTGAATATTTAAAATTAATTATTTATTCTGATTTTAAATTGCTTGAAAATGCCGGGTTGTCACAGCTCCATTGCTCCTCCAATATTCGTCAAAGCTAACCTGAATCCCTTGGCTACTCGTAAAAATTTGAGTGCCCAAGAGTTTAAGAAAACAATGAATAAACTCCGGGTCAGACATGGGTCTGGTGTGAGTAACAGGTTAAAGTTGCTTAACTTTCAAAAACCTTTTGAAAGAAAAGGTATCATGTAAGACTTCCCACACATAAACATGGAAAAGTTTTTACCTTACGCTAACCAAAACATTTGATAGGAAATCTAGTGATATTATAATAGGTCTAGGGCTTTCAAGTAAATATGAAATAGTCGAAATTGTTGCATGATTAAATTCCTGCTACTAGCCATAAAAGTGGGTAATACAATCAAAACCGTTGGCACTTATTGGATTTTGGATTCCATACAATGGCTGGGCTACTAGGGTACCGTCCGTCATAGTACGTGGCCTAGATCAACGTACCGAGGAGTATGCCCGCTCCCCTGCAACACAAGGCCAGAACCATTCCTTACTAAACAGCTCCGAACAAGACAACCCCGCAGTTGGTGTGCATATCCAACCGCCCACTAAGCCGAATAAAAAGGGACCTCTAGATAGGGGAAAATCTCGTCCTACTTGGGAATGACCTACTTAGCCTTGCCGCACCTCCCCTGTTTTAGCCATTCCCGGTTGATGAGGCTTGAGGCTACGATTACCTTTAGAGAACACATCTCTTAGAATGCTCATCGTCCACCTGACGATGTTCTGAAAGCATTCAATCCATACAAGTTCGTTTCGGGTTCGAAGGAAACCGAAGGCATTATCTCGTTACACTCATTTTGGAATCACCCTCAGAGTTAACGACGATAACCCTTGCACTCTGAATCTCCATCTCGAACCTGTAAGTACTATTTCCGTCAAACTCATCATGGAATCACCCCCAGAGTTATGCTGACTAATAGTCCTTACACCTCGAGTCTTCACTCTTCACATAAGATACACGACTTATCGTTAATTTGGATCGATGTGGTTTTCGGATATCCAAATATGGAAACCCGATCCCGGTCTCATCGGAATCCAAAGCGTGTCTTTTAGGTCCAAGTTGTTTTAGAGTTTAAAACAATTCAATTACATAATCTATATGCACACAGATAGATAATTCACAGATTCACAACAGATAATTATCATTATCATCACAATAGATAATCCATATTATCACTATCAAAAGATATCCATATCATCATCACAATGCAACCAATGCATCCATGTCACTTCAACATTACTAATCTCATAGTTGAGATTTAAACATTCAAGGCAAACTATATCATCTATTCATAAGCAATGATCTATAATCATACCATCTATAATTAATTTAAAATGAATTAAATTAGTTACATCATCTCTAATTAATTTAAAATGACTTAAATTAATTACTTACACAATATAAATCTTGCTTACATCACTATTAATTAATTACAATTTAATTAATTAACTACCCTCTAATTTATCATCTTAATTAATCAACCTTGATTAATTATACTTTAATTAATTTCACAAAATTAATTACTCTAAACCAAATACAATAATTAACCTTTAGTCACTTCATTAATTAATTAATTAACTATAATTAATTACATTAAACCTTAATTACAATTAATTAGTTTCCCTTAATCATTTATTATTGATTAATTAATCCTAATTAATCAATCTTAATCACATCATTAATTAATGATTCTCAATTATATTTAATTAATTACTCAATTAAATTAATTACCTTCAGTAATTAATCTCACTTAAACCATAATTATTAATCACCTTTGATTAATCTCATTCTATAATTAACTGCCCTTAATCACTTCATCCAATTAATTTTCCTTAATTAATTTCTGAATTAATCCCTTGATTAATTATACAAAATAATTTAATCCAAATTACATTCACAATCCAAACATCATCCACTAATTACATGCAGTAATTATCTCTAATTACTTCACTGAGTAATTTTACTTCATTAATTACATCAAGTAATCATTCTCAAATCCAATGTTTAAAATTAGTTAAACTTAATTAATTAATTTAATCCAATCTCAATAAACTCCATTAATTACATTAAGTAATTAATGTCTTAATTACTTTCATTTAAGTAATTAACTTAAATAAATTTCACAATTGATTATCATTAATTAGTTAATCTAATTAATTATTAAAAATTAATCATATTAATTAATTACTAAATAATTCTTAGTTAATGACCTTCATTAACTATTTTTCATTCTTTAATTACTTTTCTTTAATTACTTCTTAATTATCTCTAATCTAAATTATTAATTTATACATTAAATAAATAAGTCATTCCTTAATTATCCTATTTATTTAATTATTTTAACACCTTAATAATTTCTAGGATAATCCATTTCTTATTAATAATTTTATTAATATTAAAGTGTACTTAGAACATTGCATTTTTAAAATTTAAATTCAAATTCCATTTTGAATCTAAAATTCAAAATGATATTTATTTAAGCATTAACTAATTTGAATTCCATTTATACTCCTTCCAAAATAAATGTAAATAACATTTATTACCTATAATTAAAACTTATATAAGATAAGTCTTCAACTAATTTGCTTAATTTCATTTGAAATCTAGTTTAAAGTACATTACCATTTAAATTGCAAATTCCAGTCAACAAATCACTTAACTTCCTTTTATAAACCTTTTGTAAATAACTTCATTCAAAAAGAAAATCAAGTTTAAATATTTGTTTGAAAACAAATTTACCTCTAATAAGCAATTTAAATTTAAACTTGTTTGAAAACATTCAAATTTTAAAACTTATTCAAATATCCAGTTTTTAAATTCAAGATACTAGAACCCATTCTTTATTTAAATCATTTCATTTAAACTTGAATTAAACTTTTGACTTAAACCTTGATTTTAAAACTCTTTATTTAAAATTCAAATTCCATTTTTAAAAAACTTAAGATTCAAAGGCCTTAAGAAAACTGAACTTAAAATTTAAATTCAAACTGCTGTTTTAAATCAGGTTTCACATTTTCAAAATGAAATTCAATTTCCAGAAAGAAAACTGTCAGGTTTTCTTTTTTTTTTAAAAACTGAAAACCCCTTTCAAAATTTTTAAAAACTTATAAGATTTCAAAATCATTAGAAACTATAATACATACTAGATTTAAACTTAACTCGGATTTAAACCTAGTATTTAAAACTTAACTTTCATTTAAATCCTGGGTTTAAATTTTATTTCAAATTTTGAAACCAGGTCATCAGGTTTCTGTAAATAAAACAGCTATTCCACTTTTACCCGAGCTACCCTATTCCCAGCATCGAGTCATCAGACCCATTCCTTCGAGCAAGGCACGGCAAACACTCGAGTAATACTCGAGTTCAATTCACTCCAATACACAGAGTTTATCAGAACACAAACATTGCACGGTGCACGTGCATCGTGCCTCCAGTCATCATCACCCACCTCTGGTGGCTCCCAAACATCAATGACCATCCCCTTAGTCCAATACGATCATCACCTCGCTCCTATTCAGCTCGAATTTGAATTCGAGTTCAAAACATAAAACCTGGAAACAGAAGCCAAAACCAATCCCAAACCTGTCATCTCTTCAACACCCATCCTCCGACCACCGGAGATCTTCCACCACCGGCCACAGATTCGCCTACGACCAAACTATCAACACCTAAAACCCGGTTCAACTCGATCTTACCTACGGGTAGTACTGACCAAAACAATTTACCTAGCTTAAAGTAGGGCTACATGAAGTAAATCATCACCGCCGCTTCCAAGTTGATTAGCATCACCATTACATATTTTTCCCGGCATCAATGGCTACTCCTCCACCTACCTGATGAACCCCGATACTTCAAATTGCCGAGATCACCCAAAACCCAAAATCCCCCCTTTACAGTTCAGCATAGAACTGCATGTTAAAACTAGTTTTAAAAACTGTGAATTTAGTTTTAAAAATCATAATTTTGAATAATGTTTTTGATTTTATTCCTAAAATAGTGAATCAATATGTTTGGTATTTCACTTATATACAAATTGGCCCTGTTATCCTGAGTTTTAGAGACAATTCAATTTTTTTTTTTATTAACTTGAACAAAATTTAAACTTTGATTCTTGATTCAACAAACACATTTATATGAGCCTTAAACACTAACAAAGATTATATGATGTGATGATGGGGTTTGAACAGATTCTTGAACCTGGGAATAAAATACAGAGGACATAGCATGATCAAGTTATACATTCATTTTTACAGAAAAACAACTGATATAAATATATATATATATATATATATATATCATTCACACTTAAACATGGAAATCAACAAGCAACATTTTAAAATACTTAAATTTCATTAAAAAGGATGTTACTCACCTTATAAAGTCAGAAGACAGGGCCATGAATTTTGAGAAGAACTTGTGCTTTAAAACTGGAAATATGCAGTTTTTTTTTTAACTTTAGCTACTCCTTACTTAAAACTGTATGCATGCCGCTTCCAGATTGAAACGATGCAGTGTTTAAAACAGTTTCCCTTGAAAGCTACAGGTTTGCTTCCCAGATTGTTGAAAGGAGGAAATGCAGATGTTTTTGTACTTGAAAAATATGCAGGTTTGCTTGCATGTTAGAAAATGTGTAGCCTTTGTTTTAGGTCTGTGAGGTGGATTTGCAGATTTGAAGACGTTTCAGATTTTTAATTTTTTTTGAGTAAATGTGTTTTCTTCTGCATTTAGATCTAGAAAAGAAATAAAATGAAAGAGAATATGCTTATAAAACTGAAATAAAAATAAAAAGAAAAAAATCAAAAATGCCACATGTCTCTAATTCTAACATTTGTCACGTTCTAGAGTTTATTGATTAACCCATGTCTCATTTTTAAAATTAATTAGTTATAATTAGGTTAATTTGTATTTTATTAAATGTTAATATAAGATAAATGCAAATCCATATTTAATATATTAGTGAATATGTATTTATTTACATGTAGATAAATTTTAAAATGAATAAATCCAATTTAATTTATAAAATGAATCTTATACAAGTATTTCAAAATCAAAACTAATTAAAAATATTTATACTTTAAACTTTAAAAGCTTTGAATTCAAGTTCAAATTAAATTTTGAAATCCAGTTTATTTACAAATATAACTGCACAATTAAATTTTTGAAAAACAATTATTTTTATATAAAAATCTATTTGTTAAAACAATGTATTGTTATATTTAAAAAATTAACAACATTTGATAACTATAAATAATTTATAAAAGAAATTGTCTTCTTATTCATAAATTATTTATTCTATTCAATTATATCCAAATAAACCTTATTGTTATTTATTTAAATTTAAACTTGAGTTAAACATGTTTCAAATCATTCCAATATTTTACCTTAGGTATTTAAAATCATATTGTTATTTATTATATACCTTTAAAAACTTAATATCAAATAAATTAATTTAAACAAATTAAATTTTTATCTTATCAATCTAAAACCATATTTATTTATTAAATAACCTTTTAAAAGTTTAACCTTTAAATAAAAATCAAAATTCCCAATTTTACGAAAGATATATATTTTTATAGAAAACAGGATTCATTTATTTATTAAATTAAAACAAGATCTATTTACAATATATACATATCCTATTTACATTATAAGTAGAAAACAATTTATTAGATTTAAAAAGATAAAATTTATTTATTAAATATTTATTTAATTGGATTATTAAATTAATTCAAATATTATTACAAAGATTATCAAATCAATTTAATTTTTAATTCAGATTATTAAATTGATATTGTTTAAAATTCCGGGTCGTCGCACAAAATAATGATGCCAAACTTTTAAAAGCGAAATCAATAGCCACGAGCACTAGATCATGAGTGGCATATCTAGTCTCAATAGGCATTAATGATTTAGAAGCACAAGAGATAGCACGTTCTCTTTGCATAAGAACGGCACCCAAACCAACGCGACTAGCATCGGTACAAACAATAAAATCTTGGTTTCCTTCGGGAATCACAAGAATAGGAGCATCGAAAAGAAAGAATTTCTTTTAAATAATCTTCTTTCCCGAAAAGCTAAAACTTTCAAAATCATAATTATCTTTATGTAATAATCTTTCTAGGAAAATTTACATTTTTACAAGTCAATATATCGTGTCTGATTGTCTCATCAAAGCATTTAGGAAATTCCTATCGATAACCTTGATCAAGCGCATCGACCAGAATTCTTAAAGCACTCAACGGGCAATACAATCAAAAAATCATCTTCTATATGATGAAAATATCTCTTATAAGTTTTGAGAATATTCTTTGCTCGTTTAAGAACAAAATCAAATTATACTTATAAATAAATCTTATGAAAAAGATTTGCAAAATTTTAAATTTTGTTTTCATCCAAAATCAATAAACACAAGAATGGAGTCATCGAGATATTCGTGGAATAATCGATACATAAAATGGATGAAATAAGTTGGATAAACTGAATGACATAATAAGTCATTCATAAGTATCATAACGAGTGTGGAATGCGGTAAGTGGAATGCTAATTCCCGCGACTTGTAGCAAATGAAAATCGGTGGCAAGATTGAACTAAAAAGACCTTAACACCACTCAAAAGATTGCTTAGGAGATAATCCTAAGACAAGCTCAAAAATACCGTAAAATTATCAAACTACATGAATGAGAGAAATAACGTTTTCCTCATCATGTGGTTTTGAAGAATAAAAATGATGCCATCAAGTTGGAATCGGAAGCACAAAGAAAAATACAAATCTGTTTAACAGATTGAGAATGTCGAGGATGAACAGTCCACTCGGAAAATAGGATGTGGGCTTCATAAAGATTAAGCCAATCCTTTCACACAAATCAATTCCGAAGTCTGAGTAACGCATAACATGCAAATCAGCTCGGAAAGAAAAAACATCATATAAAGTAATCTCGACATCAAAACAAAGCAATTTGAGCATTGCGGATCGACCAACCGGATTCGAAATTCTCAAAGAAGTCATCAAGCCCAAAATGTTTTAAAGAAAAAGAATCAACAAGTTCTTTTGATATAAAATAATAAGATGAACTCATATCAACAAGAACTCGAAAAAGATGATCACAAAACAAATGAAATCAAGGATTGATTAAGAAATACCTTGACTAGGAGAAGTATCACTAGGAGCTTGAACAACATTCAGCTCTCCCTCTCTCCAGCTTCGGAGTATGGGACATGTAGATATAAGATGACCCGAACTTTTGCAATAACGACAAAAGAGAGGTTTCGGGCACTCCCTTGCATAATGGTCCGTGGAACCACAATTGTAGCATTTTCCATGACTAGAGGTGGGAGTCTTTGCTACCGGAGTTTGCTGCTTCCCTTTCTTGTTGGGAGTGGGGCCTTTGAATTTGATAGGCCTCTTCATGTTTATGTTGAAGTTCTGTTTGGCACCGACAACTTCAACATCGCTTTCTTTATCGGCCTCTTCAAGTAGAAGAGCAATATCAATAAGCTGATCAAAAGAAACTTCTAGTTTTAGAAGTAAAGGATTTTTAAGGTTATTGTTCAACCCATAGACAAACCTTTGATTTTTCTTCAATGGGGTATTAATATACTCAACCCCATACTTAGAGAGAGATTCAAAAGATGCGACGTAATCCGTCACAGAAGATTCACCTTGAACAAGGTCAATAAAACGCCGGGCCAAAATTACTTTTTCAGCCTCCGGCACAAATTTCAATTCGAATCTTTCCCGAAATTGCTTCCAAGTAAGATCTGCTTCAACGATTTCGGAAACCAAAAGCTCATACCAATCTAATGCTCTTTCTTGGAGCATGTTAGAAGCCACTTGGACTCGATGTAGATCAATAAGGTTCATGCGAGAAAAGATGCGATCGCATGATTTGAGCCAAGCTTGAATTACAATAACACTCTCGGATCCCTTGAATGGCCTTCCACCCAAATCATTATAGTCTCTGCACAAGCGTGCAAAACCGGATCTAGGATGAGTAGGCTCCGGATTAGAACCGGCTGCTTGAGCATTCTTTACTAGATCAAGAAGCTGCTGCGTAGACATAAATACTCCATCTTGGGGAGTAGCACTAGATTGACCGGCGCTGGGACGACCTGGTCTAACCATTTCTCTTCCTTTTGAAAGAAAGAAAGAAGAAGAAAAAGGTTATTCACCCAATGGATATCAAGCAATCTTGATAGATAAAACAACGTATCATAAAGAAAATAGGATGAATCGGTACGAAGACTGGAATTAAATCCTAAAGCACGACTCCTAAGATGGACTTAGGACGATGATCCTTGTTAAATTATTCTACATTTTTCTGAAGTTTGGCTCCGATACCAAGCTGTGACGCCCCACCTCTATACCCACGCTACCAAAGGACACTACGGGGTAATGTCGTCAACTAGCGCGGAGATTAAGGCTGTTGAGGAGCGACCATCCGTGTAATTGCTTTGTGCGAGCACCGATATGCCAGATAAAATATAACTTTTTATCTCGAAAGGAAATCCAACATACCGATACAAACTCAAAGCTACTACACAGTGGCTATATATAATCTTCGGAAACAAATATAGAAATAAACATAACATAAATCAGTCACAGATAATTCACATCATTAAGGCGAAAACAGATATGAATATAACACATGAAAGTGATTATCAGAGTAGTGGTCAAACAAGATCCATAATATCACAAAAGAATAGTTACAAGTGCAAGACAAAAGAATATGTATAGATCAATGAGTCTATATCTCAAACGTATACAACCAAAAACTACTAATCTAAGTAGTTAGCCAAAAGTCAGGATAATAATAAGCCCAGACGAGGAGTCAAGCAGAAGCACCTGTAACATCTCGGTCCGACCCAAGTATTATTTAATAAGAACATAATAAACGGATCAGTCTAGCTATAAATATCAGATGAAATGATATAGAATAAGAGATATGACAAAATCGTATAATAACCAAAATGCCATACTATGATAAGTATGTAATTGAAAATCAACAAGAGATTAATCAATATCACAAGAATCTTCTCAAAGATTAAAAAGAATGTCATTCTTAATTTAATTCACCAAGCCACAAATAACGACATACAAACTAATGCCAATTTGTAAAAGTTGGTGAAACATAAATTCCAGAAATCAACCATTAGAAATCCAGAGATTAAATAATTCGGAGCAACGACGTCGTACAGCGTAACGTCCGATGATCCAGAAACACAATAAATAGGAACAACGACGTCGTACAGCGTAACGTCCGATGAACCCAAGCACAATAAAGTGGAACAACGGCGTCGTACAGCGTAACGTCCGATGAACCAAAACACAATAAAATGGAACAACGACGTCGTACAGCGTAACGTCCGATGAACCAAATCAAAATAATACGGAACAACGACGTCGTACAGCGTAACGTCCGATGAACCAATCACAATAAAACGGAACAACGACGTCGTACAGCGTAACGTCCGATGAACCAAATCATAATAAAATGAAACAACAACGTTGTACAGCGTAACGTCCGATGAACCAAATCAAAATATTACAGAACAACGACGTTCTATAGCGTAACGTCCAATGAACCGAATCAAAGAGACATCGCACATTGCTAGTCTAAACCATAAAATGACCATCATCGATCATCAAGAAGTGTCGATTACAGTAAGCTAGTAAATATATGAGCTTAACTTCATGTCCTATAACCACTAGCTTAACTTGAATATTTACGAACAAATTGTAGATCTCCACTAGAAAGTTGTCACAAGAGATTCAATCGAACAAGTCCAAGAATTAACCGACGAAGTAAACGCAAGCATTTCATACCACTTGTTTTACTAAGCCGTTTAATTAGATTTCTCATACGAATGAGGTAAATGTTTGTATATACTAATAGATTGG
Source organism: Allium cepa (assembly GCA_030765085.1). NCBI lineage: Eukaryota > Viridiplantae > Streptophyta > Magnoliopsida > Asparagales > Amaryllidaceae > Allium > Allium cepa. Next base: position 622,381,877 of record CM060938.1, on the reverse strand, counting down.
AAAACGGTTTAATAAACGAGCTTTGTATTAAAATAGTGTTGAAATCATTTTGATGAAAGAGTTTTGATATTCACTACTAGTATTAAAAAACTTTATATTTTAAAGTGACAAATCATAGAAGTGATTGTAGAAACAATCAATCATAAAAATTCACATATGAAGACGTGAATAAAATCCAAAGAAATCGATACCGAATCCATCAAAGTGGAAATACCCAAAAATTCCAAAAATAGAAGTTATCAAAGTTGACAAAAGTGATAACAACTAATCGGAGAAGAAGAATCAATTAACAATTGGAAAAACAAAGCAAAACGAGCATAAATAGGCAAACAGGGAAATAGAAGCAGGTCGGTTGACTGAACCACTGAGTCGGTTGACCGAAAATAGGCCAGAAAGTCTCGGCTATAGCCTCGGTCGACCGACCCAGGGGGTTCAGTCGGCCTAACTGCAATTTCTGCAATTCCTACCCTATTTCATCGAAGTGCAAACTCTCACTCAATTTGCAACCAGTCGAGCACGGACGCTAGGGGATTACGCCCATCGGTTACCCGGTCCTATTGACTCCTCGATGCATCACCAAAAACATGTTCAAACATCAAAATTAGAATCTTTAAAGATTTGAACCCAAAACACTAAAAATTGGAATATTCACAAAACCAATCCAAATCAAAATCAAATGCACATGAATAAGTGTTAGGAATTCATACCCAACAATCAAAGATAGTTATAGACAAAGATGTGAGATAAAAATCTAACCTTTAAACCCAAAGAACAAGTAAGAAGAAGCTATAGAGCAAGGCAAGGACAAACACTCTTCAATTCCAACCCAATAATCTTCAATCTAAGCTTACAAGTAAAATATTTCCCAAGTTAGGTTTAGGAAATTCTGAAATTGAAAGGAGAATGAGTTGGAGAAGAAGAAGGAGATGCTTACTAATGGCTTCTCTTAGAATTTGGAGCTAGAGCTTGGATTTTTCAAATGAACTAGGGCTTGGAATTCTAATTTCCAATCTTTTCCCCCATTATTCTCTTGAGCTTGAGAGAGTTAGGAAATGAGGAATGAATGAAGAGAAGTGGAGAGGGGTTGGGTTGATATAACCAAAAATGGGCAAATGGGCTGAACCCAAACCCAAGGCCCTATAGAAAAAGTAGCAAAAATCAACTTACTCCAAACATATCGAAGCTTATACTCAAAAAGGTTGCAAACGACATTTTGAACCCAATGGAAGGGGTCTCGAGTCCCAATTCGACTGTTTGCAAAAAGTAGCTTTCCGGACTAAAATCCGATGAATGATGAAATATTTAAATATAAAATTGATAAATATGCAGGTTGTTACAGTTTGCTAGTGCACGCTATGGACGCATATACTTACACTGGGAACTATTACCTCTTACGGATCGGCCAAAGTAGGACATTGGAGCATATGCATATGGATATGTGTGTATTTACATTTTTATTTATTTTCATGGTTGCTATAATTGGATGTTTATCACATGGTTGTTGAATTTGGATGATAATTGAAGCATGCATATAGAACTATCAGTTACCATTAGGAATTTTTGCATTCATTTTGATACATAGCACGGACATGATTGCGTAAAAGGAGGTCAACTAAATCAGTGAATCGTCTAATCTTTTACATTAGTTAGGGACATTAGCATTTCATTAATTTCATAAGTATCATAAATTGCATCAGAAAAACTTATGGACAATGGATGAATGTATGATGGTTGAGTAGTTGGTTGTAGAACTTGGATGAAAATATTAGTTCATTCTTTTATTCTTAAATATTTCGAGGACGAAATCCTTTAAGGAGGGGAGAATGTAACAACCCAAAATTTAACCCATAATAATTAATTCGTTAATAAATGAAATGATAAAATAAATTTGTGAAATTATTAGAATTTTGCCACGGGAGTTGCGCCATTGTGTCCATGGTAATTTTCTGGTCAATTTCCATATATAGAACATCAGAATTCGAGTCAATACGAAGAAGTTAAGCGCGAAACAAGAATCAACGAAAAGATTAAATTTATTACATAGGTCAGGTCGACTAGGAGGTCGACATAAGCACACCCTAGGTCAACTAGCCGGTCGACCTAGAGGGAGGAAAGGTCAACCTGGCGGTCGACCCGCCCTATGTGGTGAGCGAAGGAACTTTTTGTTCGTTGCAGCAAGTTTTGTACACAATTTTTTCGATCTTTGGCTCCATCTGGTCCTTCCGTGCTTCAATCTAATGGCTCTTATTCAGCATGTGACGTGGTTGCAACCTATTGAGTCTCCAAATCCAATGGTCTAAGATCCACTTCTACACTTATAAATAGAACCCTAGGCCTAACACTTTTTCTCATTCTAGATTTTCTCCGCTTGGGTTCACCTTTTCAGGAAGGATCCTAAGAGGAATAATTTTCCAAGGAGAGAATCTTTTTAATAAAAATATTTTAATACCCTTAAGATCCGGGAAGACCAAAAAGGAAGAGCTTAGGACCACAAGTGAGTGATTGTAATTATTTAAATTTTTAAGTAATTTAAAATAATATGGTTTTCAATGGTTGTAGTTTTACTACGATTTTTGGAATAACCTTTTTAGTAGTTTATTTATAGTTTTTAGAATTATTTTCGATTTATTTCTTTTAGCTATTCTTTTCAGTTGATTTTAGTTTATTTCTGTTAATTTAGCTTTTCCATTTAATTACAGTTTATTTACGTTGTTTTAATTTATTCACTGTTATTTATGCGTTATTTGCATCCTTTTCCCATGCTTTGGATTTTCTTCTATTTTTAGTTTTCTTTTATTTCCCCTTCTTCTTCGCGTATGGATTAGAAAAGATAAAACGCGAACATGGACTAAAATTATAAGAATATTGAAATAACGAAGGATAAGATGTAAATTGTAAAGACTGTAATAAAAATGGAATTAAGACTGTAATTGAGCCTAATTATGATATTAATATTAGAATTGGACTAAATTAAAGAAATTGGCCTAGTTATAATTTAGAGTTATAACTAAAAAGAGTAAAAGATAAATGAAGCTTATTTTCACACTTAGACCTTGGGTTAAGTAATAAGCATGATTATAACATACGTTATAATAAGAAAGCGGAACAAAATGAGGCTTATTTTAAGACTTAGGATAAATTAAAAAGCACAGATAGTAAGAACAATAATAAGTGCTTATTTGAATAATTTATCTAAGTTAATAAGCAAATAAGTAAAGTAGGACCTATAACAAATTGCATTCCCCTATTATTTATATAAACACGTTGTTTCACATAATCCTGAAGTGAGATGAGGGGTACGCTTATTCTAATAATGGTAGTAATTGGTCAATACGTTGAAATCCAAATCTTAGGGATTTGGGCAAGGGACGCAACTAGATACTGTTTGGATAACAGGCCAATACCAACAGCATTTCCCCTATTTTCTATGGACATAATGATCTGACATCAGACTGAAGTGGGATGAGGGGCACGCTTATGCTGGAGCTTAGGAAATAAGAAAACACAATAGATGGAAAAACAGGTAACATGAGCATGGTGGCGGTTAGGCGTGCGACTTTCATTCGGATGCTCAGTAATCATTATGAGTTCCAAGCGCTTAATAAGTGTGCCTTTTGTAGGCACCATTGCCTTCTGCGTAGGGAGTTATATAATGTCTAGTCCATAGTAGATACTTTGCATGTCATTCGTGGACACCATTTCTATGTTGGGAGTTATATATTTTCTAGACCGCAGAAAGCTCTGTGGAGTAGCAGGCCGATCAAAGGGTAGAATTAGGATTTCATCCTATTTATAGGATTTGGAATTCAGCCTAATCAAAGCATCTATCAAAGATAAGTGCAAACAATCAAAATAAATCAATTATGTTAATTTGTATTTATTTCCAGCTTATTGCTTATCCATGTTTCCTTTGTTTCCTTTTATATACTTGAATTGTTATAAGGTCTATTGCTTTTACTTTGCTTAAAGATTCTAGTAATTACTATCATTCACCAGACTTTTAGTCTGACCCACTACTTTATTTTCCTCTTTTTCCCTTCCATAGGCAATCTAAGGCAAAGAAGATAGACCGTAGCTTCTTAGAAACTTAGAGAGCTTGTCATGTATTCCTTCTTTTTATTTCCAGCCTTTTTGTTCTTTTATTCTACTAGCACTGTATGGAGGGAAAGTTTTTGTACTTTGGTTTTCCTAATGAGACTAAGATTTTGTTTTCGTAAGACAATTGTATTTAGTATTTGGAAATACGTGGTTTGTCTAAAGTATTTATGAAGTATTAATTTTAAAGTCACTTATTGTTTTTAATTACTTCCGCTGCATTATTATTTATCTATTTTGTCTTATGAATCTTAGTCTCTGCTAACTTTAGTTATACCTACAACACACTACATACTTTAGTGTGTCCTTCTGGGCATACTAAGGGGTGTGGGGTGTTCCAGTGTGTGTCTATATACGTATGTATATAATTATATTATGAAAAAATATTATAGATATATTTATACGTAAATCGTGTTAAATAACACATAAATATATATACAAGATATAAGTTCAAATTATATATATTAGTATATTTATGTTTGTATATATATTTATATATTAAATTAAAATAATTATATGCATAATATATATATATAATTTAAATGTAAATATGATTTAGAATGGTTTATATATATATAAATACTACAAAATAAAAAAAATCTCCTTTTTTGATGTTCAAGATCGAATACATATAGGTACATTTTTTAATTATAATTTTATTATATTAATACCACATATTATGAATTAATTAGTTAAACAACAACAAATAATGATAGAAAATACATAATACATATATTTTAAATTTTAAATTTTTAGAGAACGTGGAACCACATTGTATAGCTTAAGGAAATTTTTTGATTTTTCTAAATCAAAACACTATTTTTATGAATTAATTACTTTTGGCTTAATGAAAAATTGATTTTTTTAAAAATGGTTGAAAAATCTAATTTTTTGATTGAAAGCATCTATAATGATAAATTAATTTTGGAAAACTTAAGTTTCAAAAAATAATTTATTTTACATAAATTTTAAATTCGTAAAATTATTAGGTACTAAAAATATTAAATAATTACTAAAAAATTATTTATAATTAATAAAATTGTAATTGATATAAATATACATTTTAAAAATATTGGTTCAATTTTAGTACGATAAATTTATTTATAGATCAGTATTAGTCATAAAAGAATTAAATAATATATTATATATGTATAAATAAATTAATAAAATAATAATAAATGAAATAAAATAATTTCGGCTGTGTGCATCATATCTATTATAAAAAATGATTTTTTTATACACATAACCAATCAATATATGTAACAACCACAATACCATTATGAATCTCTCCCAACTAACAATTCAATAATAATAGTGTGTATACACACACACACAGACATACAATTTTAAGTTACATAAAGATTATGCATCATGTATAAAACTAAATATTACCTAAACCAATTCCCTTAAGTACACCTTGTAATAATGAGTTCTTTTCCTCTTGATATCTTCTCTATTCATCAGATTGCAAGTTTTGAATCGCAAGCCCTTTGCTATCGAATTGCTACTAATTTGAATTGGTTTTATTTGAGTTATGTTATAGCACTAGGAAGCATGATTTGGCCAGCAAAAATGAAGAGATGTGGCAACCAAAAGGTCTTCCTTAGGTTGTGGATAAAGATGCTTATATAAAAAAATAAGTTGGTGATCATTTTAGGATCAATATCCTATATCATCTCTTATGAATTCTCTTCCATCTTAACCCTCCATCTCCAAACCTTTTTTGCACCATCTTATGGTTCATATTGCCTTCATTTTGGTCGAAATTTCTAGCCCCTTTCATGGGCTTTAAAACCATATTAACCGCAAATAAATGTTGTTAATTAAATCTAGTTTAATTGCTTATCAATTTGGCATATCGATCGATATATTTATAACTATTATAAATATATACAATAATATTTATTCCTCGAATCACATTTAAAATTTTATAATCAATATTTCATAAATATTAATTAATTTATAACAATTATAAACTAATTAAATCGTTTAGTCTAAAAAGAATTCATTGTTTGTACCAAAATTGGACACAACACTCTTCCAATGTGTTTGAAGAGATAAAATAAAGAGAGTAAATGTAAAATGAGACAGATCTAACAAACACACCAATTAACAGATAAGAAAAAGTGCAAAAAGGCACAAATTTAGAGTGGTTCGGCGTATGGCCTACGTCCACTCTGGAATTATTAATGTTTATTAATTATAACTTGCTGGTTACAAGTGCATTACAACAGTACAATCAAAGTACAGACACAATTTTGGCAGAGTATCAACATAGAGAGGCCCAAAGTCCATTTTCTATAGGTCCAGGGTCTGTATTTATAGGTGTAGGCAGCAAATATCTCACCCCAAACTCAGAAGACTTCTTCTTTCACGTGGGTGAGCCCACGGGATCGATCCCTGGTGATTTCAACTTGATACAAGAGCGACACATACCGAGTTCATATCGATCAAAAAATGGTATTGTTTGGCTGGGATCGATCAGGTACGCTATTGAGGTTGTTGCAAGCTGTTGTGAATATTTGGTGGCATTTGAACTTGTCGATTTTGAGTTATGATCGATGCAAGTTTGAACTTGTTGCATGCTGCTAACTTTGTGTCGATACCTTCATATAGATCTTGTTCTTATCGCTTCTAGGCACGTGCTTGCTAGGTCACGTGGCACTATCTTCTAGGATCGATCCACTTCTCATGTCGAGTGAGTGAGTCCTCTTTCCTTGCAGGTCTTGTTCGTATCCATTGCTTTGATCGTATCGACCAGGAATATTTCCTTTCGTATTATTTCCTTGCTCTTCACTTCATATCAGTCCTTTATAAATCAATACGAACTTGTGTTCTTCGTATCGATAACTCAAAACCTACTTCACGTCGCTTATTGATTAGATTTGCATCGACATGAGGAGTTGTTTATTTCGTATTGATCACTGGTCTGATCGACACGAACTAGGCAAGTGGCGATCGATGCGTGCTAGGAGGATCATGAAGCGGTGTGAAGCATTTCCAAGTGATGGATACGGGGTGATGAGTCTTCCATGGATATGAATGAAGTGGATATGAATGAGATGATTGCCAACTTGATGGATACGAAATAAACATCCTTCTTGTGAAACATGAGCGGTCCATAACTCGAGCATACAAACCCCGACTGACCTGAAATTTGAAACATTGGCTTTTATAGCTTTGCTTGTTGTGCCATATCATTTCTAGCTCGATCGAAACTCGGACCAAATTTGCCAATATCCATAGTAGACCTGTGTAGAATCGATTTTCGAGATGGACTGTCCTTGGATTCTAGTCAAATTCTTGGTGTCACGGCATTGCCAAAAGGCGGGATAACATTTGCCCCCAAAGTATGTCTTTTGTGAAGATGATGTGCTTTGAAAAGTTGCAACCTTCTATCTGAAAAATTCTATCTGATTTTTCGAATGGTTGTCGTCGTTTCATCAAAAGATGTAACCTTTAATCGTTTCTCTGTAATATAAATACTGAATTGTTGACTGCCAATGATTGTACCGTGTATTGTTGTGACAGAAGGTTGAATCCTAGAGATATGTTGTTCACTGTTGTGATTGTTTCTAGTAAGCATTCAATTCCTATAAAAAGTTTAAAAATTGAATGTTAATTCATCTCATATAAATGCATGTTTTCCCGACTCCCATTACGTTCATACGTTCACGAGTCGTCGGTTTTCTTGTATCGGATCCCACATCGATCCTCTCCTGAATCGATGTGAAATTCGAGTTGTAACAACGCTCGATGGTTGTTTTGAAGCGTCTCTTCATATCGATCCTCTCTTGGATCGATGTGAAATGTTGAACAATTGCTTTTATATCGATGGCGATCGACACGAATTTGGTTGGAGTCTCAATGCAATTAATATTGATGGATACAAATCTCAAGGTCTTTGAATAAAGGGATACAAAACTGGCACTTTGTATCGATGGAGCTGAGTAGGAAAAAAAGGACTTGGTAGTGGCGTTCGTATCGATAGGATCCAATGAATACAAACGGGTGTTGCATTGGATGGATACGAATAGAGCATTTCGCATCGATGTGTACTAATTGGATACAAACAGCTCAAATAAGTTTCTACATTTCGTATCAATAAACCGATGGATACGAGAGATCCGATTTGTATTTGCTTTTTCTCAGTCCTATGATGGATACAAATGGGGAGTTACCTAGGTAATGCACGGTTGCGAAGAGGCCTGTTCAACTCGGTTGAGCCATTGGACACGAAGTAACCAACTAGTATCGATCTCCTTAGTGACTGCTTGACCGATAGGAGTAACTGGGAGACGAATGGTCGTTTCTTTAGTATAAATAGGCTTGTTACTTAGCTACTTTTTCACTTTCTTTCTTTCTTTTCTGGCTTTGTATCACTTTCATTTCCATATATTTAATAGGTTTACTTGTAAATAAAAACCCATATATTTAATATTTAAACTTAACTTTCATTTCCAAAGAAATATATAGAATCAATATATCAACTGTCGATGTCATAATACATTTTGTTTTCAAAAAATAAAAAAAGTTATTTTATTTCATAGTCTTGTTTGAGTACATATATTTGTGTACGTTTCCAGAGCCGTTCACGATTCTTATTGTCTAAAAGCAGTTTTATTGATAAAACGATTTTCGACTGTTTTGTTAATATTTTACCTCGGTAATTCGTCCGCAAATATTTTTATCAAACAAAATAAATATTTTTATTTACCACTTAAAAAATGATTATTTCTTACTTTTAAACCCATATCTAAATATTTTTAAAATAAATATAATTTATCCAAGTGATAAATTTGCGGTCGTTACAGGTTATATGTTTAATTCAGAAAAGAGAAGGGGTTTATAGTAACAATGTTCTAGTAAAATTTGTTTTAAACCTCTTTGATTATATTTTAAGTAAGGAAAACTTTGTTAAGTGATTTCTGAATACACTTATGTAAATTATAAGTATACGAATACTTTTTAAATACTGAAAAGAGCATAAGTGAATAGTTATATATGAATACAAGTATATATCATTTATAAAGAGAAATTAAATATGTATACATGTATATAAAGGAAATTTTAATTAATAAAGGATATTAATTAGTAAAGGAAGCTTTGATTAACGTAAAAAAATATTATGTAAGAAAGAGTTTTACTAATACAAAGGGTTTTTAATTAATAAAAGATAAATTAATCGAGAAAGGGATTAAAAGTCATTTATGTGACTTGATCGTGCTTTGGATGAATCGATAGTGCTTGTATGTTTACTTGCTTATGGAGAGTGTATGGGAATTGGTTCCCTTATGCAGTTATTTACATTATAGTTGAATAAGGCCAAATTCATCGATTCGGTCTTGAAGAGACCGGGATCAGTAAATGTTCTACTTATCGAAAGCTGCTTCAAGATTGAGACACGGGTTCTATGTTTTGGAAGTGAATGATGGAGTCCATGTGTGGTTCCAAAATCTATTGAGATAATGGGATCGATGTGGGATTTATTATTTTTTCAAGTATTGAAGACTCGTATGAAAATGCCGAACGTAGCCTCAACATCGGAAAAATGACTAAAGGCAGAGTAGGATGCACAATCTAGGGGTTTTGCAAACCCAGAGGGGTGTCTCAACTCCATTATCCAGAGTATTCTTATCGATATGTTGGTCGACAGGAGTTTATGATGCTAGGGTTCCATGTGGTTCATGTTTGCTTGTTCGAGGCGTGGGTCAGTTGTGTTTACCTTATGGTATATTTTATCTAGAGATATACGATGCTCGAAAGGCATTTTCTGATCCTTGTCATGGATGATCGGTCTCAGTTTACTGAGGAGTTCTCCATGGAAAATCCATTTATATGAACATGCCTTAGCGTTTTTTTGTATACTTAAATATGCTATTAAATGTAATTAATGAAACCATTTCAGCTATGTTATATATTTATATTGAACACCATAAACAATATTATAATATCACCTAAGTTTCTAAAAGAAATGGTTTGGTTACCGTAAGTTCAAAATCCATCCATGTTTATTTGCATTGTGGTCTTACGAGATACCTTAATTTAAAATGGTTTTTATAACATTAAATAATTAAAATGATACAAGTTTCTCACATTGGTTTACCATATTGATCTGAATGTTATTTTCTTATAATGCTCGGGTCAGCTTTGAGTATATTTTTAGATTTCGTTGATGTTTATTGGAGCTCTTGGAGAGGAGTTGGATGACTACCTACTGTAGTTTTTATTTCCACTGCATTACTTTGTTTATATATATATCTGCAATTGTAAGGAAAGGCGGTTATAACTGTCCAGGATAATGGTAGGTTAGTTCGCTCTAATTACTATATCCACATAGTTTTCTTTGTAAAGAATCATTTTGATATTATATGTGATCATTCCATTTTGAGATTCAGGTGATTTTTTCTCCTCTTTCTTGCTTTTCTTATTTTCCTTTACCCTAACGTCCTGCCTTTCCAGCACTTTGGTGCTCGGCACGTGAATATCGTGGGCATTAATGTTGACAATTGGGGGGTCGAGGACGGTGATCGTTAAAGTTAGTCCCGGGCACACTCAATAGAATCTATCAGTGATATACATCCACTACAGAACTTCCCATGATTTCTACTATGCAAATCTACATCGCCCCTAGTCGATCACTCGACTCTCAATCAGGTATTTAGCATTTTAGCTAATACCGAAATAACCTAGTGTCCTCTGATAGGGAATTAACTTAACTACTATTTCTAGCATATACAATTAGCCTCAAAATAAGCTCAAACAAATAATTATCATTTATATAATTATTATTTAAAATTACTATAATCTTTATTCTTAACCCGGGCCTTATGCCGAGGTTCAATTTCTGCCTTAACATCTTGAACAGTCGACTATTGGAACTAATAGATCGACCACTACCCGATCGACCGTAAGGGTTCCAAGGTCGACTGGCCATAAGGCTAGAATTGGGGGTTTTCGGTGTTTTTAGTATCGATTTCAATTTTTGGTTTAATTCGCGTCGATTGTTGATTTCTATTTAATGCATGTCGGCGACTATTTTTCATTGAATCATGGTTACTAATTGACCGATCTATACTCAAATTTCAATGTCAAATTATCCAAGTTGGCGTTTACCAATTTAGGGTTTTGTAACATAATCATAAGAGAGGTGGACTAGCACTAAATCAGGCTAACTATTTATAGTGGTTCAATTCTAATCTCGTTTACAGATTTCAGCTTAGGGTTTTACATATTTCAAATTAGGTTTCCAGCAGCATAAATTAGTTAAAATAGTTTGAACCTAACTGTAATAATTATTTTCTAAAATTGTTCTCACTCACCTCAAGCCTATGCTTTTCCTATTTACTTTGCCTTAGAATTGCCTCTCCGAATGCAAGCTCCACTTGCTCCACTACCTCCAATTGCTTGTATTCTTCTAGGTTTGATTTTATTTTGATTTTAACAAATTTCAGGATTTAGAAGAGAGGTAAAATTTTGACAGAGTTTCGTAAACTATCATGTTAGAATTAAGGTTAGGTTAGGCTAGAATTTATAGGATTTGAAAATAGTTTAGGCCGTTAGATCTAGGTTAGTGAACATTTTTAGTAATCGCATTTGCTCATTATGAACTTAGCAGCAAATAAATTGACCTGGCCATTCGAACACGTCACAGGGCGTTAAAAACGCTCAATTTTTCCCCGGGCACGATCGATCACCATATTCCCATGGTCGATCGCTATTGGCCGACCTTCAACACCCATGGGTCGACCGGTTCCCATGTTAAATTGTTTAACTTTCATTCTAAGTTTTGATTCTATTTTACACTTGTTTGCGCCAAAATTGTCACAAACATCCAATTGTCGATGAAAACATCTGTTTACAATCACAGATAATAGATAATAAGTATGTAGAGAATTAAAAATGAAGAACACTAAGAAAATTAAGAAGAAAGCAGTAAAAAAACACAGAGTTTATAGTGGTTCAGCAATCCGGCCTACGTCCGCTATGAATTTGATGATTTTATTAATGTATCCTTGCTGATTACAACGAGTTACAACTGATTACAATAGCAAAATTCGAGTACAATGATGATTCCGGCAGAGTTTGGACGTAGAACAGCCAAAAGTCCCTTTTCTGTAGGCTCCGGGATGCTATTTATAAGTGTAGGCTGCAAATATCTCGCTCAGATCTCGGGAGACCTCTTCTGGCACATGCACGGGCCCATGCGATCGAGTCCATGCGATTTTGAATCGATTCGTGATTGATACGAATGAATTCATATCGATCAAGATCTTGCCCGATCGAGTCGAGATTAGTTATGAACATTCTTTAGGTCATACGCAAGCTCCTGTTAAAATTTGGTGGCATTTGGACTTGTAGATTTTGAGATATGATCGACGCAAGTTCGTGATTTTCAAAGGATATTTCCTTCACATCGATCACCTCTGCCTTGTTTGTATCGATCGCTTCTGTCTTGTTCGCATCGATCACCATTGCACCGTTCGTATCGATTGCGTCTGTCTTGTTCGTACGATCACCATTGCACCGTTCGTATCGATCGCTTCTGTCTTGTTCGTATCGACCACCATTGCACTGTTCGTATCCATCGTGATGGATACAAAATGACGACCACTTGATGGATATGAACTAATATATCTGGTGGATACGAACAGTAGAGGATTGATGGATATGAACGGTTGAGGCTTGATGGATATGAATAGTAGAGGATTGATGGATAAGAACAGATGAGGTCGGATGGATTCGAACAAGACCTTTCAGTTTATTGCTTGAATTGCATCGATCATATCCTTAGCATACGAACTCCGATTGACCTGAAATTTGAAAAGTAGCCTCTCCTAGCCTTGTGCATCATTCCCAATCGATCCTGTCTTGATTGAAGCCTGGTTAAATTTTGGCGACATCGATCGTAGCCTTGTTTTCAATCGATCTCTAATATCGGTTTCCATCCTTTTTAGCCTATTTGTTGATATCCCGGCCTTGACCAAAAGGCAGGATAACATTTGCCCCCCAAAATACGCCTTATGGTAAGAAGGCATGTTTGATAGCTTCGAATCCAATATCCAAAATCCATGTTCTCTCCATTGGCAAGCCATCCTATCTAAGTGCCATGGCCAATTCTACGACTGCTCCGAGTCGGTATCCAATTCGAAATCTTTTCTGGGTTGTTATCCAAATTCGGGACCACACCGAGCCCTCTGCCGAATCCAGGACCTCACCAGGTTAACTTCAAATCCATAGACCTCGCCGAGTCACATTATCCTATTGACCTCGATTCTCCAATCAAGGGTTTTTATGTTCTCCAGCCTCAGCTATCCGGCCAGGGACTTTTTTTAAAATTCTCCGGCCTTGGCTCTTCGACCAAGGAATTTTAGATATTCTCCGGCCTCGGCTCTCCGGCCAAGGACTTTTTATATATTCTCCGGCCTCCGCTCTATGGCCAAGGAGTTTTATATTCTCTGGCCTCGTCTCTCCAACCAAGGACTTTGATATTCACCGGCCTCGACTCCCCGGCCAAGGACTTTGATATTCTCCGTCCTCGAACTCCGGTCAAGGAATTTGATAGTGTTTGAGTCCATTCCATCGCTCTTCAACAAAGGGACTCGTAATTTGCGATTATTGCCCTGTCTCTCCGGTTGGGATCGTAATCGCGAGACATAACATATTACATTGATCCAAATCCATTCACTCCAAGATAAGAGTTTTTATAGCCAGGGAAAATCAAATAAATGTATGTACATCCAAAGAAGAAACCAAAGTTTTCGAAAAAAAGAAAAAACATGATTTCATAGGCTCAAGCAACACAGTTTATCATTGCCTCAAGCATGCCTAGGGACCGTCCTCGATCTCGTACATGTGTAAGTGACTTAGCAATATTACTTCAAGCTCTATTACTTATTCAAAGCCATAAATTTAATTAGTTAATAACAAGCCGTCGCTGCCTAGATCCACTGCCATCTACGTTCGAGGTGGGCGCTGGCCGCTCCTATTCCACTACCACAGCTCAGCTCCTTACATATTGTTGTAGATGACCATTCCTTACATGCTCCTCAATGATGTCCTTCAAATGCTTGCAATCGTTTATATTGTGCCCATCCAGCTCATGGAATAGGCAATGTTTTCCCAAATCCCATTCGTAATCAGAAGTTTCCCTTCTTGCTAGCCTTCGATACTGGAGGTGCCCTCTAGTATCCAAATAATTCATTTCCAGAGTCTCGGTTAAATCTGTGTAAGAAGAAAACTTTGAATCCCTCCGTGGCCTCTTTGAAGTGAAACCATTGTCATTCATTTTCCTTTTTCCTTTATCGTCTTTGCTTGGGTCTTCTCTGCATGGACCTCCATCCCTTACCGCATAAGCTTCAACTTCACTCCCTTCTCTTTGTGCCTGCGAATCTTCCTGCCTTAAAAATCTTTCTGCCTCATGATAGAACTCCCCAAGATCCCTCGGTGGGTACCATTCCAACGATATCTTGAAATCTGAATTGTCTGCAATTCCTAAAACCGCTGCCATCAAAACCATCAACGGATCAGGTCGATCCACCGAAGCCACTATTGCATTGAATCTGGTCAAGAAATCTTTAAGTGATTCTCCTTTCCATTGTTTGATTGATGTTAAAGTCATCACATTTTTGGGTCTAGCTATGTGGACTCGAAACTGTCTCATAAACCTTTCAATCAACTCCGTCCATGTACCAATAGAGCCATTTTCCAGCTATCTGAACCATAACGCTGCTATATCTGTCAAATACAAAGGGAAGCATCAGGCCATGGCCTCCTCCGATGCACCCAGTACTTCCATTTGCCACATGTACCTCATCAAATGAACAGCAGGATTTGTCCTTCCATCGTACATCTCTAATGTTGGTAGCTTGAATTCTGGTTGATTCCTAGCATGCCTGATCATAGGAGCAAAGGGAATCCTATTAACATCTTCCATATCTCTATTCACTAGTCCGCCTCTCATGGTTCGTCTGACCATTTCCGCCAATCTGTCAATGTCGTCAAGCTTTGCCCTTGTCTGTTGCCTCTAATCTGTTCCCCTAGTTCACGAGGGAATCTTGGAGTCTGCTCTCTTGGACGAGCGTCCATTCCTCTACTAATTCCATGTTGAGCAGCTCTGCCTGGTATTATGCCCGAGGTTGGATCACACCTTCCAAGTGAAGGTCCCCAAGTTCCGATGATGCTCCTGATGGTCCTGCTCTATTCTGAACTTTGGTTGTTCCATGCTCATGATCTCTATCACCATCATCCCTTGTAGTAGCGTTAACTTGATTCTGCACTTCAGCTCGTCCAGCCTGTTGGAGTAGGTATTGCATCATCTCTTCTTGTCTTTTCATCATTCCCTCCTGCATAGCTTCCATCATCATCTCCATCTTGTCCCGGGTAATGAAGACCGAGGTCTGATTTGCTCCAGAAGACGCCTTCTGACTCCCTTCATGTCGACTCCTTTCAGCTCTTTGTCTTCTTGTTGATTGCCTTGCCATAGCTTTCCAGATCCAAGTCTTTAAACTTTCAGATCTAAAGTACAATTTGTAGAATTCCTGAGTGCTAGCCTTCTGAGTGAAAGCACCAAAACGTTTGCGCCAAAATTGGTCATAACACCCAATTGTCGATGAAAGCACCCGTTTACAATCACAAATCACAGATAATAAGTATGTAGAAAATTAAAAATGAAGAACACTCAGAAAATTAAGAAGAAAGCAGTAAAGAACACAAAGTTAATAGTGGTTCGGCAATCCGACCTACGTCCACTTTGAATTTGATGATTTTATTGATGTATCCTTGCTGATTACAACGAGTTACAACTGATTACAATAGCAAAATTCGAGTACAATGATGATTCCGACGGAGTCTGGACGTAGAAAAGTCCCTTTTCTAGAGGCTCTAGGATACTATTTATAGGCATAGGCTGCAAATATCTCGCTCAGATCTCGAAAGACCTCTTCAGGCACGTGCGCGGGCCCACGCGATCGATCCCATGCGATTTTGACTCGATCCGTGATCGATACGAATGAATTTATATCGATCAAGATCTTGCCTGATCGAGTTGAGATCGATCATGAACAGTCTTTAGGTCGTATGCATGCTCCTGTGAAAATTTGGTGGCATTTGGACTTGTAGATTGTGAGATATGATCGATGCAAGTTCGCGTTTTTCAAAGGCTACCTCCTTCGCATCGATCACCACTGCCTTGTTTGTATCGATGGCTTATGTCTTGTTCGCATCGATCACCATTGCACTGTTCGTATCGATCGCTTCTGTCTTGTTTGTATCGATCGTGATGGATACGAAATGTCGACCACTTGATGGATATGAACCGATATAGCCGATGGATGCAAACAGTAGAGGATTGATGGATACAAACAGTTGAGGCCTGATGGATACAAACAGTAGAGGATTTATGGATACGAACAGTTGAGGCCTGATGGATACAAACAGTAGAGGATTTATGGATACGAACAGTTGAGGCCTGATGGATACAAACAAGACCTTTCAGTTGATTGCTTGAATTGCATTGATCATATCTTGAGTATACGAACTCCGATCGGCCTGAAATTTGAAACGTAGCCTCTTCTTAACTTGTGCATCATTCCCAATCAATCCTGTCTTGATTGAAGCCCATTAAAATTTTGACGACGTCGATCATAGCCTTGTTTTTAATCGATCTCTAATACCGGTTTCCATCCTTTTTAGCCTATTTTTTGATATCCCGGCCTTGACCAAAAGGCGGGATAACACCATTTATTCTAATGCCCATAGCTTCTCTGTACTAACTCCGGTTTCGAAGTGTTATGTACAAAAATCACTACAAATGTAATGGTGCAAGTTTCGTAGCAAAATTCGAATATCTATGAAAATTTTATTTTAAGTTCTTGTTTTATTTTAGTTCTCTTTTTCAATTTCTATTAAATTTCCAGGATGATACAGATGGTCGTCTGCCCACTGTAGGATCTAAGGGTCACCATACCAGATATACTCCTATAGTCTTCACTTACCTCGATGGACAACATGACATATATAAAAAAATGTTTCATCTAGATGTAGCTCCAACACGACTCTGTTTTGCCGCTAAGGTGGATTCTTTCCATTTGGTTCACTCCAACACTAATATAGGAGTACATCATGGAGTGGCACACAATATCAATAAATATATGGGCACCTACCCTGCTCACTCCTTTGAGCATTACCTCACATAAGTACAATCTCATAATATTTTCCCATTACATGAGTGTCATCTATTTACAATGAATAAATTAATAAATATCATATCATCATCTCATACCACTTTGCGATACTCTATCGTTACTCAATGCTCATAAATTACATTCAAAATCCATAATACTTTATGTAACGAGTCCAAAGAATAACAAGAGAAATATTGCTGAATGTTCAATCCAAACGGTATTATAACTCGGTTTATTTAAATTCCTCATTATACAAAATAAAATATCACAAAATCAAAGGGAAGGATGTCATCATCGTATAAAATCACATCAAAAGAAATCAATTAAACCAATATCTAGCAGTGAATCATTCATATAAACAAAAGTCAATGTGGAAGAAATAAAAAAAATCATCAAAATGTAGTAAAATTTCATTTAAAGAAATATATAGAGTAAACATCTTGTAATATTACTTATACTTATTGATTATAAAATAACTTTTAAAATGCGAAGAAATTATTTCTTATTTTATAAATTTTATAAACTTTTAAATAACTATTTAAAACCCATTATAACTTTATTTTTAATAAATTAATAACTTTAAATTAAACTTTTCTTTAATCAATTTTATATTCTAGAACTTATAAAACTAGTAAAACATTTATATATAGAATGATTTCACGCTATTTGTTTAATACCAAAAATAAGGTTTTTAAAACTATAATTTACTTTCAAATCCTTATTATATACATATTAAACAATTCAAAATCACCTTACCTATAAAAATGTAACTTATAGAGATTACCAAAATGAAATTATATTTTTGAAATAAATTTATAAACTTCTAAATAAATTATGATTATTTCAAAACATGGAATATAATTCAAAATCTTCACTTTATAAGAATCTAACTAGAATTTAAACATTTTCCTTTATGTTATACCATATTTAAAATTCTCATATTATAAAAAGAGATTTTTATTTGTTCAAAACATATCCAAAACCTTATAATTATCTCATAAAAAGAATTTTATATTTTTCCAAGGTTTGAAAACACTTTTAATAATATTTAAATATCCTTTATAATAAAAATCACTTAAAATAATATTTTTATTTTCATAATATATTTTATGAAATTGCAATATATTATATTTTTCCTTTAAAAAGATTCCAAACTTATAGTATATTATAATATTGATTTTAAAAAGAGTTTTAAAACAAAAAAATTTATATTTATATTTATAATCAAATTACATTTGTAAGTAAAAAATGGATAATTGAATAAAATTTAGTAAATTATTTATAACATATGTCTAATAAAATTTCAAAACTCTTAAATGAAATTTTCAAAATGTTTCAAAACATCTTTTTAAAATAAGAAAATAAATAAATATCAAAATATATGAATTATGGAATAAAATTACTCCACGAACATATCAACCAAACATCATTATATATTATGCAATGAGATAGGATATAGTATGAGTATGGAAACTCACCTCAATGATGCTTACCTAAGTCACCAAAAATCCCAAATCAATGGCTACCCAAGATCCTTGCTCTGCAACGGAATTTGTGCAAGACCCACAAAAAGCGCACCTCCACCTTACGCTCAACAACGTAAGCATCGCCAGCTGTGCTCTTGTCCTTGATGCTAAAGTCAAGCATTCCTTCATGCATTGTTCTTGCTCAAGCAGCAAGCCTCCTTCTTCTCCATTCTCATATGTGCATGCTTCTTAGGTCGCGACTACACCCAATTAGATCATGACTTCCATTTTTCCTCGCCTGCATCACCATCGTCGCCTGTCATATCACGGCCTCCCTATCTTGCGTCACCTTCAAGAGTTTTTTCGTTTCCACTCGTAATTCAAAGCATGTTTTATTAATTTAAATGTTGCGATTTCAATTTGGGAAGTTAGGGATCGCTTTAATATATAGGAGGGTTCGGGCTTTTCTTAGAAACTAAAAGGAGGGCTCTAGATAAAGAAAGAAAGGAGTGTAATTAAATAGGGTTGGGCTTGTTTAATTTTTTCTTTTTCTACAAGATGCTTCTTTATATATTTAAATAAATTTCAGTACATATAAATATGAGAAAGCGTCATATATTAGTTCAATAATTAAGTTATCCAATAAATCAATATATTTAAATTTTGAATTTACTTTATAAATAAAAACCAAAATTTTATATTCAAAATCAATCTATAATTCAAATTCAATATTAAAACCATTTAAATATTCCAAATCAAATGATGAAAAAATCCGGGTTGTTACAGTTGTTAAAGTGGTTTTCGGTATTAGCAGGGAGTATGACAATATCCGATCCAGGTCTTTTTAACAACCAAATCCTTATTTCACAACGCGGTCATTTCATTTCAAAAGTTCATACTTCATATCAAATATCATAGTCATTTCAAAACCATATCAATTCGATATAATTATTTACATTAAATAATATTCATTTCCAAAATCGTAACACTTTCAAAATTATAACCCTTTCAAAATCATAACACTTTGGAAATCATAACACTTTCGAAATCATACGCTTTGGAAATCGTAACACTTCCACTTAAACAGTTTAGATATTGAAAATAGTATATATATTAAAATAGTTATAAATTAAAATAGTTTATATATTAAAATATTTTAATATTAAAATAGTTTATATAAATTAAAAATACTTTATATAAGAAAAATAGTTTCCTCCAATTTCACATACCGATTTAAATCAGCTTAAATTCCAAAATTCAATTTTAATCAATCCCTGTTTAACACTTTCAATTTAAAAGGTTAAAGATTCAATTCAAATTTTTAATAAACCATTTCAATCTTTATCAATTTCAAATCCCTATTTGAACTATCTCTTCAATTCTAATAAGATTCAAAGTTTGAATATTTAAACATTTTCAATATAAGTTTCAGTTATATTTCAACATTTAACTTTACTATTATTTAGTTTTGAAAATTCACTTAATCAATCCAATAGTCAATTAAATAAAATCTTAAATTTAAATAAAACTAAATATCCCATTTAAATTTATTTAAATTTGAAAATATTCATTTAATCACCTTAAATCAAAAATCAAGTTATAAAATCATATCTTTAAAGTCTCAAATTCAATAAGTTTCACGTCAATTTTATTTAAGTATAATTCTTAAAAAAATACAATTTCAAATCAATTTCAATTTATCTTTCCAACCTTAATTTATTATATTTATTACAAAAATATATTTTTAAAATATAATTTTAATTAAATACCTAAACATATTATACACTAATTAAATTAAATTTTATTAAATTAAATCTTATTATTAAATTTATTTTATATTAAATCTATTTTTATATATTTTTAAAATAATAAAATTATAAGTAAAATCTTAAAGATTATATTTTCAAAACTAATTTAAAATTTAAAATTTCCAAAACATATAATTTTAACAATAATTTTTTTAGACATATATAAAATAACAATTATATATTATATTCTAAAAATCAATATTTATCAAAACTCATATATTTCCTTTCAAAACTTTGGAAATCATTTTCAAAATATAGACCAATGGTGTCCGTATATAATTTTCTATCCTACGATCAAGTGATATGGATATTTATCATTTCAATCCGCAATTTAAATAATTACGGGTGTATATCATTTCAACCCGCAATCCTAAAATTTCAAAATTCAATGAAAATCGCTTGCGTTTATCATTTCAACTCATAACGATTTTCCCATATTCTACAAGATCGTTCGGGTATGAATCATTTCAACCCATAGGGAATTCTAAATTAACAGGGAACTTGTAGAGTGAGAACAACTATGATAAAAATATAACATAACAACAACAGACATATACCATCAGCAACAAATAAAATAAAATATACACAATAGGATATAGTGTCATATATCACAGGTGAACAATTACAAATAATGGCTTATCATGTTAAAATTTAAATAACTAGAAATTCAAATTTAATAGCATATTTCAATCGTCGTTTTAAGTGAAATCAAATTACTAACTATAAGAATATTAATCGTGAATGATTGTTCACCTTTCGAGGCTAGAGGAAAAACAGGAATGAGAAGCAACAGAAACGGATACGCACACGGATACAGATACAACATGAAAACAACGATAAAGCTAGAAATTGCTGCTGCGACCAATTCTTGACAGCGTCGAGACATAAATAAAGCACGATAAACTGGATTCGATAAAAATCAATTATAAAAGTGAACTAATATATGAAAGCTATATATATATATATATATATATATATATATTAAACAATATTTACTGAAACCCATATATTACTTTTAAAAATTTCCAAATGAATACTCGAACACAATATATATGTTAAAGTTATTACGCAAAAATCTATTTAATTAACCAAATTTAAGTGAATATTCAAAAATATTATATGCATATCTTTAAACAAGTTATATACTATTCAAAACATATTATACATACGACCCACTAATATAAATACTTATACTACATATATTTATACCTTGTTTACAAAGTTTTATAAATATAATATACAGAACAAAAGACAATAGCAGGTATACAAGGCGAACTTTAATATTCCTTGTTTACAAATAATATAAATATAACATGGTTTTTTTTCTCGTTCAAAGCTCAAGGAAAAAGTGGACTAACTCTAATGTATGAAAGCTTCAGGAATAGCTTTATCAAATTTACATATTAGACCAAAACCATAAGTAAAGCAAGCAAGGTGTTGTACATATCACGTATACACCATCAAGGTTTACAAAAGTTTACAAATTTTATAAAAGACAGATCTTACTATATATATATATATATATATATATATATATATATCAAAAAATTTATTTAAAGCGCTTCATTAAAATTCAAAATACCTATATATGTATATATATATACACTATATAAAAAATGATACTTAAAACAACGTTTACATATAGATCAAAGAGAAGGCTGTGAGAAAAAAGTGAAACGGAGAATCTTAACGTGTGTGTGTATATATAAATATATGTATTTATATGAAAGCTTAATCTCAAACTCGATGCATGATAATATATAACTTATATAAAAATGTACAACATATATAGAATATATAACTTGTATATATTTAATTCATATGTAACACAAAATATGTAAGTTATAAATAAACACGTATAACTAATATATAACTTACCTAAATTTATATATATATATATATATATATATATATATATATATATAGACACACACACGAACAGACTATTATCTTAAAAACTATATATATATATATATATATATATATATATATATATATATATATATTCATACATATACACTTACGCATCAAGTATGGGGCTAGGCTGCTACGGAAGGTGTTGATCTGGATGACGTGGAAAGGGATGAGCTAATTGGAGATGCGGAGATGAGAAAGTGAGACGGGTCATGGTTAAAAGGAGAGGGCGGATCCGGTGTGGTGCTTGGTGATGGGAAGATGTGGCAAGTGATGGTGAAATGGAGTGGGTGGCCAAGGCAAAGAGAGGAGGGTTGCATTCGGTGGTGGTCCACGTGTGCTATAGGCTTGCGCAAGGAGGAAGTGGAGGCTGTCACGATGGGAAAGAGGAGGCGGTGGCAGGTGTTTGGTTGGTGATGGGAAGGCCGGTGACGTGGCCAAAGGAGGAAAGGCGAAAGGTGGCGGCGAGTTGATGGAGAGGGAGGTTCGGGTGGTCGAAGAGGAGGTATAGGCTATAGGCATAGTATAAAGAAGCTTGATTTAATAAACTTTATTATATATAAAATTTCCTCTGAAGGAAGGAGCAGGAATGAAAATAAGAAATGGAAATAGAGAGAAGAGAGTGAACAGTTAGAATACACAAGCTATATATTGGAAACCAGTAGAATATTGAAATTCATGCACATGAAATCAGGAAGTATTAAAGGAAAATGACTGTTTGATTTTCAACCGTTGGCCAGTTTGAATGGACACAGGAAATCAAAAGGCTCCAAATGCGTACCGTTACGACTAACTGTTTCTTAGATTTCGCCGAGTTTCGGACGTCGAATTGCTCAAATGAATATACTATGGAGATCAACTAGACGAGACGAACATAATGGTACAATGATATCG
The DNA here is from genome assembly GCA_030765085.1 of Allium cepa. NCBI lineage: Eukaryota > Viridiplantae > Streptophyta > Magnoliopsida > Asparagales > Amaryllidaceae > Allium > Allium cepa. Next base: position 622,358,516 of record CM060938.1, on the reverse strand, counting down.
ATGATATGGTCATCGTATCAAAGTCGATATCCGCTGCCAAAAATGCTGCTAATTTTTCGAAAATAAGATAAACGGGGCTAGAGAAGTCAAAATTTGATGAAATGAAAGATGACGTCTCACTCCATTTTTCTTATATAATAATATTCAAATTTTGAAAGTATTTATTTTCATCAAATTAACTGAAATTAAATTGAAATTTACACAACAGAATTTACTTTCTTATATTCCAACAAAATTTTACCCGTTGCTATGTTAAAATAGATGTATTCCAAATATCAAATTTTAATTTTAAAAATCTACTATTTTATTTCACGCAAAATTATAGTTAATTACGTTATAAAACCTGTTAAATTTACCAGGCCGTTACAGTTTCCCCTACTCAAAACTTTTCATCCCCGAAAAGGAACGAGATAAGAGAATAGAAGCAACCAGAAAGGAAAATAGATTGAAATGCAAAATACAACAATAAATTCAAAACCATATAAATTTCAATTCGAATTAACTAATATTCAACAATTTGGTTTAATCCATTTTATTCAATCAATTAATAATTATTCAATTCAAAATTTTGAATTTGCTTTCAATTTATCAACATTTCTTTCAAATCAATTCATTTTCTAATTAACTCGTTTATTATATCCATTTATTTTATTCTATTTATTTAATAATAATTAATTGTTCATTCAAAAACCATATAAATTTCATTAGTTATTAAATTGATTAATATTCAACTAATTTGGGTTCAATCCATATTATTCAATTAATAACTATTCATGCCATTCACATTTTGTTGATTATAATTCAGGATATTTCATTCAGTTGATTTAATTTCAATTTTATTAAGGTTAGCTACAAAATTTCCTTTCAAAACATAATTTATTTTAATTAACTCATTTATTTAGTCCATTTGATTTTTCTTAAGTTAATTCTATTTATAATCAATTTCAACTATTCTTAAGTTCACATTTATTTATTTAAATAGCATTTTCTTTATATATTTTTCAATTTATTTCAATTAACACATCATTCAGCAAAGATAAGTATATAAACATTTATTATAATCACGTAAATTTTATTTGTAAATTCCCTTGACATAATTCATTTTTGGACATCTTATTACTTACTTTTGCATTGTTATTATTTAATTACATATTCTCATAAGCATTTTAACTTTTTGAAAAATCGGGTAAGTTATATTAATGTTTTTAAGTGCAATTTAGCACTATACAAATCCATCTTTTATTTATAACATTTTCACTAAGCAAAATTTTAGTTTCAATTACTTAAGTTCTCTTGTATAACCTTCAATTACATATTTTACATTAACATTTTAACTTTTTGAATATTTTAGGTAAGTTTTATATATTAGAATGCAATTGATTATCATACAAATAAATTTTTTCCTAGTTCAACTGTTTCAAATTGTTACAATTTCATTTCTATTTTAAATACTTCAGTTATTCAACACTTTCACTTTATTTCAATAATTGAAATCATTTCTTAATATCAAACTTAAGATTCAAATTTCCAGTTTCATTTCAAACTATTTTAAAATAAATATATACATATATCTATCTTATGAATCAAATTATACACAAGAAATTTAAATCGAATCCATTTTTTCCCAAAACAAAAGTATAACAAAGCTAATAAGTGGTCTCTCCACTTTGAGACTCAAAAATGAATGTCGATAATGCTGCAGTCATCACCGAAATTATTTTCCAGCGACAATAAGAGAAGAATACTAACTTACTTCATTTAAAATCCTTTGGAAACAATTTCCATTCGAAAATAATTACAATTGATTTACTCTTTCAAACTATGAAAACCAAATTTTGAAAAGCACCGAAAATTAAATTCTTAATTTAAGTTTATTTCATTTCCAAATCAAATAAACCATGTTTGTAAAATTTCAACACCTTATAACATAGTTGACAAAGTAATAAATGAAAATCTAGTATTATCATTCCTAACAACTAATTTAATTAACTATCCAATTTCAAAAAATTATACTTTTAAATATAAAATATAACCATACATAAAATTATTTCATTTACAAATTTCGAAATCAAATTTTTTGGATTGCTCTGTTCAAGCTTTTTTGCATTTCTATCGATAGCGTTAGCCAGACGAATCGGTCGAAACCCAAAATCAAACACAATAATTCAAACAACACAATATAAAATATTTTAATATAAATTACAAAATACACTCCCGTCTGGATGATTCTAGAATGGATTTCAAAATAAGGATATAAAATCATATTTAGGAGAATCCAAATCAAGTGAATTCCAACAAAGGAGATAGGCTCGAAAGGACGATAAGATGATTGATTGACAAAAGAGGAAGGTGGATAAGTGACTTCACCTAATATCAGGATAATCTCTGATCATGGGAGTGGAGTCAAAATTACAAGGGAATTACCCTGATCGTCTACTAGAGAAGGTTTGGGCTTTCTAAGAGACAATAGCATCTAAACCGAGGACGTAGAAATCTCTGGTGGATCGACGCTTGTTGTAAAGGAGTTTCACCCCTTTACAAATCATAAAGAGGTTTGCAGGACAAGAATGGAGCCATGGGATGCTCCAGTATGCAGGAGAATAAGAATAGGAAGGACACAGAACAAAGGGGAGAGTTCCAAAAAGTAAAAGGAAACCAGAGTCAAAGAAGAAGAAACTCAAGCTCGAACGAAGGAAATTCTGTAATTAAAATTACTCTATATGCTAAGTTTGCCTAAATCAGAGCGTTGATAACAACTTGTAGTGACCTAGTATTTCGAACCATTTGCATACGCACAGTCGGACTTGAATTGATCAAAATGTTATATTGTTATTTATATTTGGCAAAACTCAGCATATGCAGTAAATAAATCAATCACAGACATAGAGTATTGCAACAATAAGCAACGGAATATATAAATAGTAATTCATGAAGCTACTATATAAACATCAGAGTTTGAAATAAAATACAATAGAATATCTCAAATAAAATGAAGTCCCGAATACAAAAAGATGAAATTTTTGAACAAATCAAGTGGAAAAGCGAAATAGATAAGACAGATCTTCAAGAAAAGCTCAAATCTCTAAAGGTGAGTCTCAGATGTCGTGACACTCAGTCTGACCCAAGCATAAAGAAAAACACAAAACACTCGAGTCAGGATTAACATTCTTATATCAGTAAATTCAACTCAAGTGAAATGTCAATTGAAATAAAAGTAACTTAAAGATTGTTAGGGATTTCCATCCTCTAAGGATCCGTGCAACTATCTACTATATAATAATATACGCTATTATAATATGTCTATAGTAAAGTAAACTATTAAAATAGCATTGATGCGTTATTCGTATCCCCCTTAACGCATTTCATATATTCCCATAGTCTATACAGTACCGTAACTCCTCCGTAAACTGGAGGCTATCAGAGGGCACTCCATAGGTATGGTACAAACCAAACTCGTAGAAGGCGTGATAGGGCATGTGACAAGGCATGCGAGGCAATGCTAGGGTAGAAATACCATTTGCAGATACGTACTTGTGGTAACTCATAGCAGCTACCACTGCCTACCTCATGACACACTCCCAAATCAAACGTGCACCCAATCAAATCACAAAGTAATAGAATGGTATCGAAGAAATGCGTCTGATATGAGGAATGACCTCACTTGGCCCGGGATGGCTCCTGCTTTAGCCACATCAAGCTGACTCACGGGAGTCAGGGCTACGCTAAAACCTCATATAGAATCGTCACCAAACCGTCCTACTTTATTCTGAAATCTCCACCACGTACACAGTTGTTAAAGTGGTTTTCGGTATAAGCAAAGTGTATGACAATATCTGATCCCGGTATCTTTAACAACCAAACGCTTATTTCATACCGTGGTCATTTCATTTCAAAAGTTCCTACTTCATATCAAAATATCATATTCATTTTAAATTCATAACAATTCGATATCATTATTCACTTTAAATAATATTCATTTCCAGAATCGTAACACTTTTAAAGTTATAACCCTTTCGAAATCGTAACACTTTTGAAATCATAACACTTTGAAAATCATAACAGTTTTGAAATCATAACACTTTCCAAATCATAACACTTTCGAAATCACAACACTTTCGAAATCATAACACTTTGTAAATCATAACACTTTCGACTTAAACAGTTTAGATATTAAAAATAGTATATACATTTAAATAGTTATAAATTAAGATAGTTTATATATTAAAATAATTTATATATTAAAATAGTTTATACATATCAAAATTACTTTATATAAAAAATAGTTTCCTCCTATTTTACAAATCGATTTAAATCAGCTTAAATTTCAAAATTCAATTCAAATCAATCCCTATTCAATACTTTCAATTTAAAAGGCTAAAGATTCAAGTCAAATTCTTAATAAACCATTTCAATCTTTATCAATTTCAAATCTAGGTTTGAACTATCTCTTCAATTCAAATAAGATTAAAAGTTTAAATATTCAAACATTTACAACATAAGTTTCATTTATATTTCAACATTTAACTTTACTATTATTTAGTTTTGGAATATTCACTTAATCAATCCAATAATCATTTAAATAAAGCCTCAAATTACAAATTTAAATAAAACTAAATATCCCATTTCAATTTATTTAAATTTGAAAATATTCATTTAATCACCTTAAATCAAAAACCAAGTTACAAAATCATATTTTTAAAATCTCAGATTCAATAAGTTTCACGTCAATTTTATTTAATTATAATTCTTAAACAAATACAATTTCAATTTATCTTCCGAACCTTAATTTATTATAGTTATTACAAAAGTATATTTTTCAAATATAATTTTAACTAAATACCTAAACATATTATATACTAATTAAATTAATTTTATTAAATTAAATCTTATTATTAAATTTATTTTATATTAAATTTATTTTTGCATATTTTTAAAATAATAAAATTATAAGTAAAATCTTAAAAATTATACCTTCAAAACTAACTTATAAATTTAAAATTTTCAAAACATATAATTTCAAAAATCAAAAATTTAGACATATATAAAAATAACATTTATATATTTGTTTTAAAAATCAATATTTATCAACACTCGTATATTTCCTTTCAAAACTTTGGAAATCATTTTCAAAATATAGATCAACGGTGTCCGTATATAATTTTCTACCCTATGGTCAAGTGATATGGATATTTATCATTTCAATCCGCAATTTAAATATTTACCGGTATATTTGATTTCAACCCGCAATCCCAAAATTTCAAAAATCAATGAAAATCACTTGGGTTTATCATATCAACCCGTAACGATTTTCCCCTATTATACAAGATCGTTCGGGTATGTATCGTTTCAAGCTATAGGGAATTCTAAACTAACAGGGAACTTGCAGAGTGAGAGCAATTATGATAAAAATATAACATATCAACAACATGCATATATCATCAGTAACAAATTAAATAAAATATACACAACAGGATATGGTGTCATATATCAAAGGTGAACAATTGCAGATAATGACATATCATATTAAAATTTAAATAACTAGCAATTCAAATTTAGTAGCATATTTCAATCGTCGTTTCAAGTGCAACCAAATTTACTAACTATAAGAATGTTAATCGTGGGTGATTGCTCACATTTCGAGGCTAGAGGAAAAATAGGAATGAGAAGCAGCGGACACGGATATGTACACGGACACAGATACGGCACAGAAACAACGATAAAGGTATAAACTGCTGTTGCGACCAATTCTGGACAACGTCGACACATAAGTAAGGCACGATGAATTGGATTCGATGAAAATCAATTATATAAGTGAACTAATATATGAAAGCTATATATATATATATATACACTAAATGATATTTACTGAAACCCATAAATTACTTATAAAAATTTCCAAATAAATACTCGAACATAATATATATATATATATATATATATATATTAAAGCTATTATGCAAAAATCTATTTAAAGACATTAATAAAATTGAAGTGAATATTTCAAAAATATTATATACATATCTTTAAACAAGTTATATATTATTCAAAACATATTATACGTACAACCCACTAATATAAATACTTATGCTATATATATTTATACCTTGTTTACAAAGTTTAATACAAATAATATACAAAACAGAAGACGATAGCAGGTATAAAAGGGAAGCTTTAATATTCCATGTTTACAAATAATATAAATATAACATGATTTTTTCTCATTCAAAGCTCAAGGAAAAAGTTGACAAACTCTTATATATGAAAGCTTCAAGAATAGCTTTATAAAATTTACATATTAGACCAAAACCACAAGTAAAGCAAGCAAGGTGCTGCACATATCACGTACACACCATCAAGGTTTACAAAAGTTTACAAAGTTTATAAAAGACAGAACTTACTATATATATCTAAAAATCATATTTTTTATTTGAAACACAACATTAAAATTCAAAATACCTATACATACACTATATAAGAAAACGATACTTAAAACAACGTTTACATATAAATCAAAGAGAAGGCTGCAAGAAAAAAAGTAAAGTAGAGAATCTTAACATGTATATATATGTGTGTGTGTGAAAGCTCGAATCTCAACATACAACATATATAGAATATATAACTTGTATATATTTAATTCATATGTAACACAAAATATATAAGTTATAAATAAACACGTATAACTAATATATAACTTACCTATATATATACACACACACGAAAAGACTATTATCTTATAAAACTATAGATATTCATACACATACACTTATGCGTCAAGTAAGGGGATAGGCTGCTAGGGAAGGTGTGGATCTGGATGACCCGGTAAGGGATGACCCGATTGGAGATGCGGAGATGAGAAAGTGAGGCGGGTCATGGTTGAAAGGAGCAGGTGGATCAGGTGTGGTGCTTGGTGATGGGAAGATGTGGCAAGTGGTGGTAGAAGGGAGTGGGTGGCCGAGGCAGAGAGAGGAGGGTTGCATTCGGTGGTGGTCCAGGCGTTTTAGAGGCTTGCGCAAGGAGGAAGTGGAGGCTGTCACGGTGAGAAAGAGGAGGTGGCGACAGGTGTCTTGTTGGTGATGGGAAGGCCTGTGACGTGGCCAGAAGAGGAGAGGCGAAAGGTGGTGGCCAGTATATGGTGGGGAAGGTTCGGATGGTCGTAGAGGAGGTAAGGCTGCAGGCATAGTATAAAGAAGATTGATTTAATAAACTTTATTATATATAAAATTTCCTCCGAAGGAAGGAGCAGGAACGAAAATAAGAAATGGAAACATAGAGAAGAGAATGAACAGTTAGAATATACAAGCTATATATCGGAAACCAGCAGAATATTGAAAGTCACGCACGCGAATTCAGGAAGTATTAAAGGCAAATGACTGTTTGATTTTCAACCGTTGGCTAATTTAAATGGACACGGGAAATCAAAAGGCTCCAAATGCGTAATGTTACAGCTAACCATTTCTCAGATTTCACCATAACCCGGATGCCGAATTGCACAAATGAATATACAGCAGAGATCAGCATGACGAGATGAACAGAATGGTTACACAGATATCGACGATATGGTCATCGTATCTAAGCCAATATCCACTGCCAAAAATGCTGCTAATTTGTCGAAAAAAAAGATAAACAGAGCAAGAGTTGTCCAAATTTGATGAAATGAAAGATGATGTCTCACTCAGAAAATATCAAACATTTTTCTTATATAAAAATATTCAGATTTTGAAAATATTTTATTTTCATCAAACTGAATTTAAATTGAAAATTATGAACATAATTTACCTTCATATTTTTCAGCAATATTTTACCCGTTGCAATGTTAAAATAGATGTATTCCAAATATCAAATTTTCATTTTAAAAATCTACTATTTATTTCAAGAAAAATTTCAGTTAATTACATTATAAAAACCGTTAAGTTTACCGGGTCATTACAGAAGTGGTGGTTAGAAGTTGGTAAGAAAGGCAGCGTGATGGGTGGCAGAGATTAGCAGTCAGAGATGGCGGAGGAAGTTGTTTGTAGAGGAAGTTGTTTGTAGGAGATGGTATTAAAATTGACAATGAGGAGGGAATTTGTGTAGAATGTAAATAGAAAATTAAGGAATGTAAATTGAAAACTAAGAGATAGAATTAAAAATGAAATGAAATGAATTTGTGTAAAATGTCTATTTTTTATATAAAAATGCAAATGAACAAACAACTAGAAAACAAGCACACAAACAAATGCACACAAAAATCAAATAACAAACACACAACTTTTTTTTAAGAAATTAACACACAAAAAAAACACAAAAGAAAATCAAGTAAAAATAATTCGAAGAATAGAAATTAGAAATCAAAGCAATTCCCCTGCAATGACGCTAAAAACTTATTTGTTCGACGGATTTCTAAACCGATAGAATTTCCGTCGACGAATACCAAAATAGGTGTCGTCCTAGTCGAATCAACTGGAATGAAATGGGCATTCTTGGTCAGCCTATCCATGATTACCCTATATACTTTCATTTCCTCTTCTAGATCTTGGCAAACCATCAATGAAGTCCATAGAAATAGAATCCCATTTCCAAATTGAAACACCTAACGGCTGAAGCAATCCACTAGGCTTCTGATGTTCAGTGTTTGCCTGTTGGCAATTCAAGCATTGCTTTAGCCATAAGCCAATATCTCGTTTCATACCTTCCCAGAAGAAACTCCTCTTCATGTCTTGATACATCTTTTTTTCCTCCTGTATGAATAGTGAACTTCGAACGATGGCATTCCACCAAGACTTCCTTCCTTATGTCTCCTACATTCAGAATGCATAACTTTCTTTCCTTTCTCAACCACTCGTTCTGGCAAAGATTGAAATCCATTAAGTCATCTGTAATAACTCAGGATTTTCGATGTCTTGAGTTTTGAATATTTATTTTAATATTCAATAATACGTTATTTTAATCAAATAAGAACCCCATTAAATAACAATTGGCAATAATATACAATTTTCAAACCAAAATAATATTTGAATTTTTAGACTTTTATTTATAAAATAGGAAATTGATTTAATTGGAATTTCTTATTATATATATATATATATATATATAATTTGAAAATAGATTTCATAGCAAATAAAAATGAATAAAAAGAATATTATAAAGGGAATGATTTTGGGCTTACGAACAATATAGTGTAGCATAATTGGAAAGAATTCAAAATTGAATTTTCTTATAGATACATGTACGCATGTTAGTTAAGAACAATGCATGTATATATATATATATATATATAAGTTCAAAAAGTAAATACATAGTACTTATAAAATGAATAAATATTATATGTTATAAACTAAATAAACATAGTATGTTGAAAACAATATATGCAATGATAGGTAATATATATATGAACCAAATAAATATAATTTATTAAAAATAATATATATCTATATATATGGAATAACAAAAGAAGTAAATATATAAGAAGAGATTTATATATATATACAGGAAAAATAAATGATAAGAGAAATGAGAAAATTAAATAAAATCATTTAAATTATGGGAAAAGGAAATCTTCCACAAATCATGTTTTAACATAAATGTTATTTTATTTAAAATGAAATGAAAAGACCTTTAATGCCTCAAATTATATATCTTAATAGAAAGATATATAAGATATGAAGATTAAAATTTGTTATTTCAAAACCTCTATACTAGTCGTTCTCATAATTTAAGTGGGAAGCATGTTTTAAAATTTAGAAGAAGTATAAGGTAAAACAACAATTTCTAGTTAAGTAAATAAAAAGTGACAAATAACAAAATTGTGGGTAAAACAAATAAGCAAAAGTAGGTAACAAAAGTAAAACATAGTTGCAGTAAACCTTTGCTTGGTAAAAGTTAATAAACATAAATGGGTAAAGTACGTATATAAGCATAAATACTTGTTAGGCCTAGAATAGGAAAAACTAGAAACATACTGTTAACCCGCCTTTAGGTAAGGCAACATACAGGCGGATTTAATCCAATTGACTGCACAATGATCAACGCTGGATTTTCACAGATAATAAACATGATCATCAAGCCAAAATATAGCATAGTCGAAAAACAAATAGCACAAGATGTTTCAAATACTGTCTCAACAAAAATTGAGTCGCTTCAAGTTGCCTGGTTTCTGCTTCGAGTCGTCCTCATGTTTACTTCGGGTTTCTAGACATGTTACTTCGAGCCAGAGGGACACTGTCTTCTGGTCTTTGGGAAATTGGCATGGCTACGAGGACTCCAGGAGCTACTTTGAGTCATTATAGGGTCTACTTCGAGTCTAGGAGGTGGCTACTCCGAGTCAGAGCCATGAATCGATCAGCAGCCAAGGTCCCTATCAATTTCGTATCCATGTTATTCATATCCATCAAGTTTGCACTCTTTCCTTTCGTATCCATTAGACAAATGCATCTCTCAGGTCGGTAAAGGTTGTCCACTTTGTATCGATATATGTTTCGCATCAATCCATTTAATATATGTTTTGTATCAATCAACCATATGATCGATACGAAATCCAACCCTTTCCACCGATACGCAGCAGCCTACAGATTTCTACTCCATATCGATCATGTTGATGCATATTTTGTATCGATCGACCGGATGATCGATACAAAACTATCACTTTCTATCGATACGAAGACAACACCAGGTGATCGATACGAAGAGTATGTGCCAGCGTTGATGCAAAAGGAATGACACATGGTGGATACGAAGGGCATGGCCAAACAAAAGAAGTGGTCAACGAACGTGAAAAGTGGATCTCCCTTGATTTCTCGAGCCATGTCATCAATGCACGACCAACCGATGCGGAGAAGTGATCGATACGAAGAAGGTATCCATACGAATCAGAGCGACCACCATGGATACAAACAGTTCAGCCTACCACTAATCCAAACTTTCATCGATCATATCTCATATCTAGAAGTTATGCCACCAAATTTTCATAAGAGCTTGCATACAACCTCAAGAGTGTCCATGATGGATCCCAACCCGAAAGAGCAATTTTGTATTAATACGAATTTGGTACATATCAATCATGGATCAAGTCGAAATGTCAGGGGGTCGATCACGTAGGCCCACCCACGTGAGAGGAGTCTTCTGAGATCTGGGTGAGATATTTGCAGCCTACACCTATAAATAGCAGTCCTTGAGCTTCATAAAAAGGATCTTTTGGGGCTCTTCTATGCCGATACTCTAATAGAATCATTGTTGTAACTCAGTTATACTGTTGTAAACCTTTATAACCAGCGAGTTATAATCAATAAAACAACAACTCTTCAAAGTGGACGTAGGCTACAACGCCGAACCACTATAAATCTTGTCTTCTATTGCTTTTCTTTTAATTTTTTTGAGTCTTCTTCATATTTGATTCTATTACATACAATCTATCGGTGATTTGCGACTGTGATTTGGTGCTTTCATATGCAATTGGGTGTTTGCCGCCATGTTTGGCGCCAGCATTTTGGTGTTTTCACTGAGAACGCTAGCACTCAGGAACTTTACATCTTGGAATTTGGATCTGAAAGCCTAAGGACATGGATTTGTAAAGCTATGGTGAAGCAATCAGCAAGGAGACCAAGAACAGAAAGGAGTCGGCATGATGGAAGTCAAGAGGCTTCCTCAGGAGCGAATCAGGTCTCAGTCTTCATCACCTGAGACGAGATGGAGATGATGATGGAAGCTATGTGGGAAGGAATGCTGAAAAGGTAAGAAGAGACCATGCAGATGCTACTCCAGCAAATTGGACAAGCTAGAGTGCAGAATCAAGAGAATGCCACCGCAAAGGGTGCTGGAGATAGGGATCAGAAGCATGAAACAAACAGGATTTAGAATATAACAAGACCATCAGGAACAACCCCTGGGCTAGGGGCACTCCCCAGGAGCATGTTGATCCAATCCTAGGCAGGATACTAAGCGGAACTTTTCAACATGGCATTGATAGAGGAATGGAAGCTCGTATAGAAGAGCAGATTCCAGGATTCTGTTGTGAACTCGGGGGGTAGATCATAGGCAACAAACAAGGACTATAGCTTGACGATAGTGACAGATTGGCGGAGATGGTCAGATGAGCCATGCAAGGCGGATTAGTGAGTAGAGATCTAGAGGATGTGAACAGGATCCCCTTCGCTCCCACAATTAGGCAGGCCAGGAACACACCTGAATTCAAGCTACCATCACTGGAGACATATGATGGGAGGATGGATCCTGCAGCTCATCTGACAAGGTATATGAGGCACATGGAAGTACTGGAGGCATCAGAGGAAGTAATGGCCCAGTGTTTCCCACTGTATTTGATGAATATAGCAGTGTTATGGTTCAGATAATTGGAAAGCGGCTCCATTGGAACATGGACCGAGTTGATTAAGAAGTTTATGAGGTAGTTCAGAGTTCACATTTCGAGACCCAAGAACGTAATGAGTTTGGCAGCACTGAAGCAGAGAACTGGAGAGTCTTTAAGGAACTTTTTAACGAGGTTTAATGCGGCAGCAGCATCGGTGGATCGCCTAGATCCATCCATGGTCTTGATGGAAACTGCATCAAGCATAGCTGATGGAACGGAATTCAAGAATTCATTTACAAGGGACCCACCTATGGATTTAGGAGAAGTTTATCATGAGTTAAAAAGGATTCTGCGGCAAGAGGATGCAAATGCTGAGAGAGAGGAAGGAGAGGGAGTAGAAGTTTATGCAGTCAAAAGCGGAGATCCGCCCGGAAAGGATTCAGACAAGGATAACGGAAAACAGAAAGCTGTGATGAGCCAAAATGGCCGCAGAAGGAACTAAGATTCACCTCTTATACGGAGTTGAATGAGACTCTGGAACGAATCTACCAAGACGCTAAGGGGAAGGTTCCTTATCGAAGGCCAATGAGGAGGGATCCAACTAACAATTAAAAGAAATTAGATAAGTATTTCTTATTCTACAAGCTAAGCAGACACAATACAAATGATTGCAGACACTTAAGGGATGAGATAGAAGGGAATATATAGAACGACATGCTATTACAATACGTAAGGAGGCGAGCAGCAACGGTGGTGCAGGAGCGACCACCAACTACACCAAATGAGGACGGCTGTAGATCTAGGCACCGTCAGCTTATCATCAACTGATTGGAATAATGACAAATAAGTCGCAAACTCCACATTAGTGCGGTTAAGCCGCTTACACATGTACAGGATCAAGAACGGTCCTTAGGCGCGCTCTATGACGACTATCAACTCCATCAGTGTAGGTGTCTGCACTTTGACGTCTATGTTTTGCTTTTGTTTTCTGTTTTTTGCATCTGGACTTGATTTGGTTGGACCTTTTTGTTGTAAGACTCATTTTGAATGTAAATCTAGTATTTGTAATTCCATAATGGCTAAGTCACTTATTCATATACGGAATCATGAACAGTCCTCAGGCATGCTCTGAGACGACGATAAACCGCCATAACAAACAATTCAGAAACTCACTCGACCGTGAAATCTGACATTAATGATACTAAGCCCCCCACCTCGGGCACAAATAACTCACATCGAACGGCACCCGACCGCGAACGGTCATAATTCGCCTTGAATGGCACCCGCCGCGAACGGTCATAATTCACCTCGAACGGCACCCGACCGTGAACGGTTACCATTCGCCTCGAACGGCACCCGACCATGAACAGTCACCATTCGCCTTGAATGGAACCTGACCTCGAACGATCACCATTCACCTCAAACGGTACCCAACCTTGAACGGTCACTATTTGCCTCGAACGACATCCATCCTTGAACGTTCACATACCGCCTCGAACGGCATCCGATCACGAACGATCACTATCCACAATCATGTAAGATTATCAATCTTTTTACAGGTCATTAACAGGATACGAACATCTAGCTTATGGCACAACAAAACACACCTTCCTATCGCAAGACATGTTTTGGGGGGCAGAGTGTTAACCCGCCTTTAGGTAAGGCAACATATAGGCAGATTTAACCCAATTGACTGCACAATGATCAATGCTGGATTTTCACCGATAATAAACATAATCATCAAGCCAGAATATAGCATAGTCGACAAACAAATAGCACAGGATGTTACAAATACGGTCTCAACGAAAATTGAGTCGCTTTAAGTTGCCTTGGGTCTGCTCTGAGTCGCCTTCATGTTTACTTCGGGTTTCCAGACATGTTACTTCGAGCCAGAGGGACACTGGCTTCGGGTCTTTCGGAAATTGGCATGGCTACGAGGACTCCAGGAGCTACTTCAAGTCACTAGAGGGTCTACTTCGGGTCAAGGAGGTGGCTACTTCGAGTCAGAGCCATGAATCGATTAGCAACCAAGGTCCCTATCAATTTCGTATCCATGCTATTCGTATCCATCAAGTTTGCACTCGTTCCTTTTGTATCCATCGAACAAATGCATCTCTCAGGCTGGTCAAGGTTGTTCATTTCGTATCGATATATGTTTCGTATCGATCCATGTTAATATATGTTTCGTATCGATTAACTAGATGATCGATACGAAACCCAACCCTTTCCATCGATACAAAGTAGCTTACAGATTTCTACTTCGTATTGATCATGTTGATGTACATTACGTATTGATCAACCAGATGATCGATATGAAACTATGACTTTCAATCGATACGAAGAGTAGGTGCCAGTGTCGATGCGAAAGGAATGACACATGCTGAATACGAAGGGTATGGACAAAAAAAGAAGCGGTCAACGAACGTGAAAAGTGGATCTCCCCAGATTTCTCTACCCATGTCATCAATGCATGACCAACCGATGCGGAGAAGTGATTGATACAAAGAAGGTATCGATACGAATCAAAGCGACCACCATGGATGTGACGACACACAAATCTGTACCCTTTGGATCGACAATAAACCATACATGTCCGACCCAAAAAGCACAGATTGACAGAAAATGAAGAGAAAGAAAAGAAGAGAGAAGAAGAGAAGAGAAGAAAGAGAGTAGATAGAACCAAACTGAACAATACAGAATCTCACATCGCAGCGGAAAATATATAATATCATATCAATGATCTTTACAAAATAGAAACTGTATACATATACACATCAATCAGAGTTCAACAATCAATCAATAGTTACCAGCCTAAAAAGTTATAATAACCTGTCCTACAAATGTCGATAATATAAAACAACTAAGCAATGTAGCGGATAATCAAACAAAACAGGTACGTGTATACGAAAATGAAGATCGTCAGCTCTCTTGCTGAAGCTCCAAAAGCACCAATCTGAAACTTTAAATATACTTGGTCTAATCCAAGCATTGAAAGGGAAGAACGCCTGGATCAGTCTGGTAAACCAACGTGAGAAACACACTCAAGTGAATTTATTAAATTACCAAATTTTTCCTTCATCAAAACAAAAGTATCTCGTAAGACACGCCCACAGATAAACATAGACATGTTTTTAACTTACGATAACTAAACCATTTCATATCAAATTCATCTTATATTATACTAGTGTCCAGTATACACAAATAATACTAATCATAGCTGAAATTGTTACATAGATTAAATTCTAGCATATAGCCTAATTGGGTAATATAATCAAAATGGAAAACACATAATGGGGTTTGGATTTCCATATAAATGACCAAGTGAAGGGACTACCTTACGGCAGTACATCTCTAGAAGAATGTGCCGAGAAACCATCACAAAGTTTCTCTACCAACACAAGGCCGGCCCACCTCTATAACAAGATGGTACCAAATATGTCATCCTCCAGTCATTACCGACCTTTACCAAGGGCCCTCTAGCATACAAACCACAATAATTAGATACACGACGTCATAGCATGCAAAGATATATCTAGAAGAGGATGATCATACTGTAACAACCTACTATTTTGGACCATTCAAATCAACAATAATCCACACATGTCAGACTTAAATAATTCAAAATAATAGGTTGTAATAAAATTTGGAGCAAATAAAATCATTCACGAAATCACACACAGAAATATCAGAATGCTCGCAGCGGAAATAAAATACCATAGTAGTTCATGAAGCTACTATGTACATACTCTCAAAACATATAAAAAATCTCATAGTAAAATAGATACAATAGAAATTAGGATACATAAACAACAATACAGAGACCGATACCAAATAGAAACTAACTGGAAGAAGTAGACGAATAGATAGACAGATGAGCTTCAGCAAAACTCTAGCTCCAGAAGGTGAATCCAAAGCTGTGATTCTCAGGCTGACCCGAGCGTAAAGTAAAACACAAACACTCGAGTCAGGACATATATACTTATACAATGTAAACCAACTCAAGTGAACTGTAATAGCAATGCACAATAACTTAAAGGATGCTTGGGATCGCTCATCCTTTAAAGATCAGTCAAACCATCAATTTAGTAGTAATAAACACTATCCTAGAAATATATGTATTAAAGTAAACAATGCAAATAACAGTGTTATTGTGACTAGGGTAGCATAGAGCTGCAGTAACCGCTCACCTCTAGCTACACTCTTAAAATCAAAGATGTGCATCAAACAATAACAAGGAAATCACATGACACACAAAGCAGTGTACCCGTGGTTATAAATTTCAAAATGATTTATAATTCCGAATTAAAATCATTCATTTAAACCATTAAAAAGTGAAGTCATCATTCCTTCAAATCAAATATTCAATTCCAAAAAATTTAGCCTTTTCTGAGTTCGTTTATTCAGTTAAACACTTCAAATATTGAAATTTCAGATTTACAGTAGAATTTCAGCCACAAATAAACTTCAATTTAAACCATTTTTAACTTATAAAATTTCATATTTCCACTATAAAAATGGTCATTTAAATACCCTTGAACTTATGATTTTTCTAAATATATTTCACAAATAAATGTCAGTAATTTCACTTATTAAATTCAAGTGTACAAATTTCCCATTCTTTACCTTTTAACAATTATTTATAACTTAAATTCAAATTACCATTTCATACATTAAAATAAATTTCCCTTTTTTTTAATTTACTTAAACTTACATTTTAAAACCAAATCTCACAATTCTAAGTTAAGTTAAATTGCAAATTTTCATTTAACTATCCATTTATTTAACATTTTAAACTAATTACATAAATTCAAAATACACTGTAAGTTGCTTAACTTTATTTTACAAATAACATGATCTTTTCTTTTACTTTATATTTATCCAATTCATACATCAATTATATTAATTACCAAGTTGACCTTATAATTCCATTTTTACTTAAATTCCCATTATTAAGTTAAATCAAACATTCACACCACAACTCAAACCATCTATTAACTTATACCATTTAACCTTTTAGAAAATCATTGCTTAACTATTTTAAATCCAATATAAGTCAAATTTCATATATATTTTCTTTCTTTTTTTTCTTCATTCATTTACAGTACATGAAATTTATAAGAAATCATATTTTTGAAATCAACCATGGGTCCGGAAAATATTTCACACCTAAATCAAGTGATACGGAAATTATCATTTAAATCCGTAATCAGTAAAATTTTCGGGTTTTGATTATTTCAAACCTGCAATCCCAAGAGAAATACAAATAAATAAAAATCACCCAGGCCTATCATTTCAGCCCATAATGATTTTTTCCTATTCTAAAGTCCGTTCGGGTATGTATCATTTCAACCCATAGTGATTCTATTCTACAGGGAACTTGCAGTGTGAGAAACAGAAATAAATACTCAGTATAAAAGAATAAAACATAACAGATGATGAGACAAGTTTATAATAGGGTTTGACATCATATAGTTAACATCACAGGCAGGTATAACATGATATAACAATTCTACACATTCACTTGTTGTCACTTCAATAATTATATAAGTATAAATGTCATGAGTGAAAACTCACCTTTTAAAGATGGAGTTCGCAAAACAAACAGCACGAATGAATTCCAGAAGGCACGATAACACGACTATAGACTCAAGTGGGAAGAGAGCCAAGCTATTGATCTTGTAGCAAACAATAGAGCAAGACAAATATAAACATAAATTCAATACAACATATATTGAAACAATCTTTGAAATAAGAAGCAAAATGAACACAATTGCTTTGGCCATGCTTCCAACAATCAATTGCTCGACCTAGGGAATTAATATGGTTCGGCCATGACACGGTATGGCTTGGGTATGGGTCTGGTGTGGACTCAAATGCATGGCTACAAGAGAATAGGAAGAGGTAGTGGAGTTACAACAACAAAATTCAAACTTCTTCATAGCTAGTGATATTGTTTGGTGTTGAGAGAAACATGTTTTAATTTTAGAATTTTATGGATTTGAAAATATTTATAGTGATACTATTGTAAAGAGGATGGTGAGAGGATGAAGGAAGAAAAATATATGTTTTTAATTGTTTTCGATTCCTTCCCTTTTATTTCCAATAGTTAGGGTCAAAATAGGATAACTTCCGCCAATTCTAATTAATGTAAAATTAATTGATACCCAAGCAATTAATTTCCTAAAATGTATATATAGTAAATAAATATATATTCAAAGTTCAAATTTTCAATAAAATTCCATAATTAGGATATAAAAAATATAAACATATATGTATGTATTTACACTAAATATGTATATATATATTAGGCCCACGAGTAAAAACTCTAAATATAGAATTTGATGCCTATAACCGTATTTGTTAGTTTTCCATAACACATGAAATCAAGGCACATTCATATTATAGACATAATTCAAAAATTAAGATATATGTCAATTAATGCTCAACTAATTGTCAGTCCATTCAATTAATTTACCATAGTATATGAAATCAGTATATAACCACTCATATACAAATTCCAAAATCAAGATATATTTCAATTAATACACAATCCAATTATAATATATTATTTTCATTTTAATTAATTAAATATCAATTATATACTAAAATTAAGTGTTTCCCAAAATCTAGGGTTATACAGACTCCCCACTTAAGAAAATTGCATCCCCATAATTTCCTCTTAGGAGAAATCAAAAATGTTTACATAAACACATATAATTTTCAAAATATGTATATACATACCTTCAAATCCATATCTTAAAAAAATTAAGGTATTTTTTAAACATTACATTCCAAAATAAATATATTGCAGTGGGTTTTCTTTTAAAAATTACTTCACAAAAGATTTTCAAAATCAAGGTTTATAATTGTGGAGTTCTTTTCAAAGCATCATGAAATATATATTATTTTTTTGGGTGGAGTTTTGTAACGACCCATCTTTTTGGACAGTTTAAACCGACGATCAAATACACATGTCGATTCCAAACCATTCAAAAGGGCAGATGGTTATTGGGGTAAACAAGAAAAGAAAAGAAAGAGAAATAAAGGAAATGAAACAACAAAGAATCTCGCAGCGGAATGATAAAATATAATAGTCAAATAAACAGTTCATGAAGCTGTTTACTATACTTTGACAATTATTTATACAACATTTATCAGAGTTATACATATACAACAGAACAATTAAAATAATGCAGCAGACAACATGATGCAAAGATAATAATAGTAATAGTATACCAAATCTTCGTCTTCGTCCTCCAGAATAGATCTTCAATAAGCTGAAAAACTCAGGTCTGACCCGAGCGTAATGAAAAAACAAAACACTCGAGTCAGGACTAAAATATCCTCATGTAAGTTAAATCAATCGTAAATAAATATGAGTGTAACGGCGTCAGAGATGTTTACGGGGTTTGACATCTCATATTCAGTGTCAACGTGCGTGCAATAACTTAAGAGATGTTACGGGATTTTCCATCTCTTAAGGATCCGTTAAACTATATACTATGTAGTAATGTACGCTAAGTAGATAATGCCTATCAGTAATATAAAGTATCAAAATAGCATTAAGGCGTTACCATAATCCCCCTTAACACGTTTTTATAATGCCATAGTCTATACAGCACCGTAAGCCCCACCGTAAACTAGTGGTTATCAGAGGGTACCCCATAGGTATAACACAAAACAAAACGTAGTGGTCGCGAATAGGATAATCAGTATGACAAGGTACATGAGGCGATACCAACTAGGATACTAGTAGTTGCGTGATCCGGACTGATGTTGAGCATAGCCAGCAGCTACCCCAACACCGCGAAACAACACTCCCAAATCAAGGGGTGCACCCAAATCGCATCACAAATGTAATAGATATGGTATCGAAGAAGTGTGTTCGCTAGAGATGGCGAACCTCAATGGCCCGGCGCGGCTCCTGTTTTAGTCATGTCAAGGGTCATCCAATATCGTTCTCTTTCTTCAGTCAACGCGTTCACCAAACCATCCACTTCATTCTGGATCAACACTCCGCGTATGATAGTTATTAAAGTGGTTTTCGGTATCGACAGAGAGTATGTCTATATCCAATCCCGGTCTCTTTAATAACTACGTATTATTACACCGTTGGCTCTTTTACATTTCAAATCGATTCATAATTGATATCAAAATATCATATTCGCTTCAAAAATCAAATCCATTTCAAATATCATCGTATCTATTCAAAATGTAAGATTCCGTTTCAAAAATCATTTTTCGCCTCAATATCTCATTTCGATTTCAAAATCCTTTCGAATTTCAATTTAGGTTGCAACTTCATTTAAACCAATTCGTATTTACATTCAAGATTTAAACATAAACATTTCACCTTATTTAACTATTTGAAATTTTAGAAAATAGTTTTAAGTAGTTTAAAAATAGTTTAAATAATTAAAATAGTTAAAAATACTTAAAATCTTTAAAATGGATTTAAAATAGATAAATTAGTTTAAAATAATTTAAATTGGGTTAAGTAGATTAAAATAGATTAAAATAGTTTAAGTATTCAAAAGTGATTTATATAACTGAGTAATTTGGAAAACAAAATAAACAGCTTCAAACCCAAACAATTTCAATTATAACTTCCCAATTCAAATCAATTTAAATTTCCATTCTACCGATTCAATTTCGATTTCAATTCAAATCAATGTCAATTTTTACTTCAAATTAATTCAATTTTACATTCACCTTTAATTTATTCAATTTCAATTTATATCGATTTTTAGCTTGATTTTTTTACAAAATATCAATTTTTAACACTTAACAAAATTATCCTTCAATGTTCAAATTTAAATCCCAATTACAAATATGATCCAATTTCCAACTCAATTTCAAAATATCATTTTATATCGCTTTTACTTAGTAATATTCAAAGATCGAATTAAGGTTAAATCTTTAAACAAATCAATTTTCGAAATTCAGTCATATCCCGATTTTTAAATTCCAAAGTCTCCACTTTAATTATTTAACAATTTCTTTTAACCAAAATTTATTTCAACTTTCCAAACTCAATTTTTGATAAATTCGATTTCTATAAATTGATTTCTATTTATAACTTTTAAATCAAAACATTTAAACAAATTTCAAATCGACGATTTTAAAAATTATAAATTTAGCCAATTCGGTGTCCGTATATAATTTTCTATCCTGTGGCCAAGTAATTATTTATTTCAATTAAATGTCAGGGATGAATATATATCACTTAAATCAAATCACAGTTTCATATGTATGCATAACAGGACATATATAAGCAAATAAACATCCAAACATTTAAATATCAACCAATAACATCCATCCAAATACATCATCCAATAGACAATACAATTCATGGCAATTTCATGGTTATCAATGTCAGGTAATTTAATCGCAATTCAATTTTAATTTCAATTTAACTGTCAATTTAATTTTTCAACGGTTAATTCAAATGACAAGCTATATGACAATTAAATTTTTATCGAACAACGACAAATAAAATCATAACACTTCATAATGTCAAATTTAACTAGCATAAAGATATTTAGTACGTTGTGAGTGTTATAAAACACTCACCTTGGTTTCAATGTTGTTCCAGCGTTTTATTTCGAATAAAATTAAACGGGCATTTAATTTTACCTGAAATTTTCACTAGCTCCAAACGACTCCAATCATCCATTGCATAGTGCTCGACAAAATGAACCCGTCGCAATTCGTTTCGTCACAATCCAACCTCGTATCAACAAGTTATAGTGTTTTAAACATTCACGAATTAATATATAAAAATCAATATTTTATTTTAATTTTTAAACCTTTCATCCAATCTCAGCCGTTCGTTAATGTTGATGATATCAAGGCCGATCAAGCCTTCTTCCCCTCCCTAGTATTTCGAATGCGACATGAACCCACCAAGGCCGTCGTTTAGCCCTAATAGCCGCAACCCCTACAAGCCCTTCCACCACGATCAAGACACACGGTTTCGAAGCTCGCTTCTTGCTCGACTCTCGGCTGGAACAGGGAGGAGCTCGGTCGTGTCTCCCTGCACGAAAATGAGTGCGAACGTGAGGCCTTTGAATGCAAATTGCCAGCGATTGGTAGCTCCAAATACGATCATACCCGTTGGATACCTAGAACTCACTGGCCTCTACAATCTTCTAGTTCGAAGTTTCTCGATTCGATTAGCGGATTAGAAGAAATTTGAGGAGGAAGGCACGAGATTTTCGGCCATTGATTTTTATAAGTGGCGGCCGGCAATTTTTTTGATATGAAACCCTATTTTTTTGTGAATAAAAGGGGGGTC
The DNA here is from genome assembly GCA_030765085.1 of Allium cepa. NCBI lineage: Eukaryota > Viridiplantae > Streptophyta > Magnoliopsida > Asparagales > Amaryllidaceae > Allium > Allium cepa. Next base: position 622,335,939 of record CM060938.1, on the reverse strand, counting down.
TATTTATATAAATTTATCGAAACACTAATCATCCCGGGTTTTCCGAACTCGGATTTACGCGCGATGACCGACGTTTCTAGGTTTTATCCCGCATTCCAGACACAATGGAATAGGTTTTGGAAGCTAATTTGATCATCTGTGCGAGTTACAGAAATAAACGATCGATTTTTAATAAAATCGATTAAACGAATTTCTAGGCGTTTTGGCTCGCCCCGGTCAACCGTTAAATCCGATTGACACGAAATTTGAAATCTTACAATAATATCACATAACGGATCCGTTGAAACTGGTTTCGTCGAAATCCGAGACTGTTTGAAAAATGAGTATTTTAACTCGTCAATTAAATACTAAAACAATTTCGATGCGTTTCGAGCTGCCACGGTCAAACGAAAACTCCGATTGCTACGAAAATTGAAATCCGATAATAACAAACTATTACGGATAAAATGGAACTAGTTTCGCCCAATTCTGAGACTGTTCGAAAATTGGCTATTTTTCAGTCGATAATTAAATATTAAAATATTCAATTTTCACAAATTTACTTTTAGTTCAAATTTTTAAAGTTCTACAACATCATTCTTACTTTAATATGATAAAATAAAATTTTACAAATCATTTTTAATCATATTAAACCCGTTATTCAATTATCCAATAATTTCCAATTTTAAAACCTTATTAACTCTATTATAATCCCAATATAACTTATATTCACTTTGGAAACCAATCTGAATCATATTAAATCAAATTTCAATTATTTCACTCTATTTTCATATATTAAATTTCAATATCAAATTGATCATATCAAATTCGGAATTTAATTATTCAAACATCTGTAATATTAAATTTAAACAATTTGATTATTCTTAAATCACTATCTTTTGAGATATTCAAAACGAACTTCAAAATTTAACAAATTCAAATTATAGAACAACCATTTCCATTATACGGTTATCCAATTCCCATTATTAAATTATTCAATAAATTCCAAATATTAAATTTAAACAATTTCGATTATCCAATTATTCATTATCTTTTGAAATATTGAAATTGAACTTATAAGAATCAACTTTTAAAACCAATTCACAATTTATAACACTATTTTCATTTTACAGTTATTCAATTATTCAATAAGTTTTAAATATTTAATTTAAAAAAATTACCTGTTCAATATTCAATATTCGATTTTAAATAGATTTTACTTATCAATCAATTACTCTATTATACCCAATGAGTTTCGACATTTATTATCCTATTCAACTATTGATTTCAAAGGCATTCACTAAGTAGCATTCATTTTTCATTACTTGGATAATTATTGTTGCAATTCATTCCAGTTCTTATTATTCCACACGAATTACAAAAAAATTTCTAACATTAAATCACGAAATCTTGTTAAATTAGCTATTTCAATTATCGGAAATTTACGGGTCGTTACAAGTTTGCAACATGGGATGGTCACGGCTTGGGAAAGACAAGTGGAGAGGAGGGTGATGTGATGAATGGTGAAGAGGAGGAGGTGGTGGTGGCTATGGCTGAGCATGGAAAGAGAAGAGCATGGCCAAAACATTGAAAAATCGATAAAAAAAGTGAAGAGAAAAGTAGAAAAAGAAGAAGACATTACTACTTTTTTTCCTCTCAGATCTGAACTTGCGTTGCAAAAATGAAGAAGGGAAGGGATTTTTCACGTGAATATAGTGATATACGTGGATAGGGATTAAGGAATAAAAGGCAACAAATATGTAGGAGTTACGGTATGAAATTAATGGATGGAAAGATAAAGAGGTAATAAATCAAAACGTAACGCATGCCTTAAATTAAAAATAGGTAACGTATCTAAATTTTGATTTGTTTCCCATCTATTTAATAAAATATATGCCAAAGAAATAATTCAATAAATACATACCGTTTATATAAACACTATAGAAATAAATAAGAAAACGGTTATAGAAACGTATAAATTAATTGCTATTTACATCTTTGTATGTTACTTAATTTACAAAGTATATGTCCAAATTAAATGAAACAAAAATGGACAAATGTTGTAAATATATACATAATATGTAATGTTACATATATATACACAATTATAACATGATATATCAACCAAAAATATAATTTATATTAATTAAAATATACAATCTTTGTTAAATAAAACAATTTACACACAATAGTATAAAAAGCATAGCTTTCACAATATTAATCTGATTTCAACGAAACGAAAAGCAGTATTCTCGAAATTAAATCTTTTTTCAAAATAAAAAATAAAATTTTAAAAATTAAAATATTTAAATTTTAAATTTAAAAGTCAAAGTTTGACCATTTTGACCAAAAATCCACATTTTTGGAAATATTCCATTTATTCAGGTTTGGAATTATAATTCACACAAAAATCAAAATCTATATTTAAAATCACAAAATTTATCCATTTAATAAATAAAATAAAGTTTTTAAATTAGAAATATCGGTTAAAATAATTAAAATATAAAATTAAAATAATCACTAAATACAGAGTTGTTACACTCTCCCCCACTCAAATCTTTTGTCCTCAGAAAGGAACGAGGTACGAAAAATACAGAAAAAAAATAGAATGGAATAGGATTAAGACAAGATGACTAGAAGATTAAAATTTATACCTGATAACTGTTGTTACAGGTAAGTTTAACAAGGTGGAAAGTAGGAATGGCTAGAAGGGAAAATAGGTTGAAAGACAAGGATGAACCATTATTCTAAAGCTATATAAATTTCAGTTATTTGGAAGGGCAAAATAAATGATCAAAATATCCTTTATATAATACTTTATCAAAATACTTTTATAACTCGATGTCTTAACAAGTTTATCCTCGTTCCGTAGACTCTGGCAATGCGTTGATCAGGCGCAAAGCTAGAATTCTCCAGGTACTTAGTAGACTTGTTTCAATACCTAGTGAAAATACTTGAAAAACTTTTAATAACAGATATGGAAAGTACAATCCCAACAAAACAACCAAACCAAAACATGTCGATCATGGATCGCGGATACACAATGGTTACGTCTGGATCCCCCAAAAAACATCCGTACCCGTAGGCTGACTACTGCAGCCCTGCGATTACGCCATGAAGACTGGTAGTATCGCAGATACACAATGGTTATGCCTGGATCCCCCAGGAAACATCTATACCCGTAGGCTCTCGCAGCTGATGTTGATTACGCCAACAAGCGACTCAATAGATCGCAGATACACAATGGTTACGCCTGGATCCCCTAGGAAACATCTGTACCCTTAGGCTCTCGCAGCCCCTACGAATTACGCTATGCGGTCGTGCTCAAAAGAAAAACCATGGAGATCGCCATGGTGGGACACTCGAGTATCACATCTGAAAAAAAATCAGAGAGAATAATATTGATAGAATGAATCCACAATGTGGCCACACAGCGGATGTCAAGCAGAAGGCACTTTCCATATCTTTACTTCAAAAATATGTGCCATATAGTACCTTTTTCAAATCACTTTCAAATATCATACTTATATTAGGTCCATTATCTATAGGATTCCATTTTCAAATCAAATACTTTCCAAAATCAATAGTATATCAAATCATATTTATATAGACTTCGATTATATAAGATTACTCTTTCCAAATTGAGTATCTTTCAAATCAATAGTTTTTAAATCAACTTCATACTTATACAAATCAATTTTATATAAGTTTGATAACTCCCAAATCAAGTACTTAATAATACAAGGTTCTCAATTTCAAATCATTTCAATACCAATTCAGTTTCAAAATCATATATGATTTTGCCAAATCATTTCTTTCAAATTACATATATTCAGTTTCAAAGTTTCCAAAAGTAATAGGTTTAGAAAATAACCCAAGTTTCCATATTAACATAATTTAAGTCAAACAAATTCATTTCCAAAATCATCATATAAATATTGGGTTTTACATTCCAATCTATTTTCAAAACCATATATTTCTCAAAATCAAATGGTTTCCAAATTTATAACTATCCCTTTAAAAACTTTAAACTGTTTATTTCAATTCAAAAGATCCAATTTACCTTTTGCACATTATTTACTTAACAAAAGTTTCAAATTCATTTAAGTCATACTCTTCATACTTTAAACATACAAAACTAAACTTATATACTTTATCAAATATTTTATATTCTTCGAAATTTCTTAGCTTTGAAAATTAAACCTCGATTTGGAAGTGTTCGAACCTTCAAAATAGTCGATGAAATCAAATTTCAAATCCAAGAGTTGGAAATAAGCAAAAAATCAGTAAATCAATTTTTATAAATAGGGTTATACTAAATCAAATCCGAAACTCGAGGACTGAACACCAGGCTCACTTCAAATCGTTTCATATATATATACATATATCTTTCGAATATCAAATCATATTTTGGAATTTGAAACCAAAATTTGTTTCACAACATCACTCGCATAGCAAAGCTACTAGAGTGGCCTCTCGCCCACTCTGAAACTTGAAAATCAATGTCGATGATGTGTGCACACATCACCGAAATTATTTTCCAGCGACATAAGTGAGTTCTGGACTTCTATTTTCTTGAAAACTTCTTTTGAAAATTTCTTCGAAATCATTTGAACAAATTGAAATCATTTGAAACCTTTCTTATTCGAAAAAATACTTTCAAATCGAATTATATATTTTCAAAACCTTAAACCAATTTAAAAAATGTCGGAGTTCAATCACTCAAATTCACATTAAAAACCTTCAGTTATAAGTCATTTTATATGAAACCATTTCTTATAAAATTTCAAAATTTCAAATCCTTTCGAAACTTCAAATTCTCAATTTAAATGGTATATAATCCTTATCGAACACATTTCACTTTTATATATAAAATATGGTCATCCTTATCAAAATAATAACTTCGATGTATACACAATTTCAAAACTACAATAAATCACAAATTTTCCAAGGGATGATTTAAGAATGGATTTCAAACAAAACAGAGATTCAAATTTAGAGGAACCCTAATCAAATAGAATTCTGATTCGAAGATAAGCTCGAACGAAGATGAGATAATTAAATTATCAAATAGAAGATGGATAAGCCTATATAAATCGCGGGCGACCTTAACCGGACAACCATGACTTCAACAATATAATTGATGCGGAAATCTAAGGCAAATCGACATTCGATCGCCAGAGATAGAATCCAGGTAGAGCAGGAGATAGATAGCATCGTAAACCGAGGATATAGAAATCTCCGGTGAATCAATGCCAATTGTAAACAAGTTTCAACCCTTTACAAATCATTCAAAGAGTTGCGGAATCACCGATCTTTTTAGAGGTCATTCAAAGTGGAGTCATGGAATGCCCCAAAATAAAAAGGAAAAAAAATAGGGAAGACAAGACTCGATTTCAGAACAAGTGGGAGCGTTCTAAAGTTCATGGAATCCTAATCGATAAGAATCCTAACCAAGGTGATTACTAACAAGGTGGATACCGAAGGGATGAAGTTTAGAAAATCTTGATTTCAAAATAAGGAAATTTATACCAAAATAATCTTTAAAATCATTTCAAAATCATTTTATACTTCGAAAATACGTTCTCTCACAAAGAAATGATTCTGAGATTGATTTCACTCATTTTAGGGTATTTCTACCCTATCTCTAATGAGTTTTTGCTCCTCAGGCTAAGGTTTGCCTAAAACCAAAACTCTGATACCAAATGTAATGACCCACTATTTTGGACCATTCAAATCGACAGTAATCCACACATGTCAGACTTAAATAATTCAAAATAACAGATTGTAATAAAATTTGAAGCAAATAAAATCATTCACAGAATCACACACAGAAATATCAGAATACTCGCAGCGGAAATAAAATACCATAGTAGTTCATGAAGCTACTATGTACATACTCTCAAAACATATACAAAATCTCATAGTAAAATAGATACAATAGAAGTCAGGATACATAAACAACAATACAGAGATAGATACCGAATAGGAACTTACTGGAAGAAGTAGACGAATAGATAGACAGATGAGCTCTAGCAAAACTCTAGCTCGAGAAGGTGAATCCAAAGCTGTGATTCTCAGGCTGACCTGAGCGTAAAGTAAAACACAAACTCTCGAGTTAGGACATACATACTTATACAATGTAAACCAACTCAAGTGAACTGTAATAGCAATGCACAATAACTAAAAGGATGCTTGGGATCGCCCATCCTTTAAGGATCAGTCAGACCATCAATTAAGTAGTGATAAACACTATCCTAGAAGTATCCATATTAAAGTAAACAATGCAAATAACAGTGTTATTGTGACTAGGGTAGCGTAGAGCTGCAGTAACCGCTCACCTCTAGCCATACTTTTAAAATCAATAATGTGCATCAAACAATCACAAGGAAATCACATGACACACAAAGCAGTGTATCCATGGTTATAAATTTCAAAATGATTTATAATTTCGAATTAAAATCATTAATTTAAACCATTAAAAAGTGAAGTCATTATTCCTTCAAATCAAATATTCAATTCCTAAAAATTTAGCCTTTTCTGAGTTCATTTATTCAGTCAAACACTTCAAATATTGAAATTTCAGATTTACAGTCGAATTTCAGCCACAAATAAACTTCAATTTAAACCACTTTTAACTTATAAAATTTCATATTTCCACTATAAAAATGGTCATTTAAATACCCTTGAACTTATGATTTTTGTAAATACATTTCACAAATAAATGTCAGTAATTTCACTTATTAAATTCAAGTGTACAAATTTCCCATTCTTTACCTTTTAACAATTATTTATCACTTAAATTTCAAATTACCATTTCATACATCAAAATAAATTTCCCTTTTATAGTTTACTTAAACTTCCATTTTAAAACCAAATCTCACAATTCCAAGTCAAGTTAAATTCCAAATTTTCATTTAACTATCCATTTAAATTTCCATTTAACTATCCATTTATTTAACATTTTAAACTAATTACATAAATTCAAAATACACTGTAAGTTGCTTAACTTTATTTTACATATAACTTGATCTTTTCTTTTACTTTATATTTATCTAATTCATACATCAATTATATTATTTACCAAGTTAAGCTTATAATTCCATTTTTACTTAAATACCCATTATTAAGTTAAATATAACTTTCACACCACAACTCAAACCATATATTAACTTATACCATTTAACTTTTAAGAAAATCAATGCTTAATCATTTTAAATCCAATATAAGTCAAATTTCATTTTTTTTCTTCTTTCGTTTTCAATACATGAAATTTATAAGAAATCATATTTGAAATCAACCACGGGTCAAGGAGGTGGCTACTTCGAGTCAGAGCCATGAATCGATTAACAACCAAGGCCCCTATCAATTTCGTATCCATGCTATTCGTATCCATCAAGTTTGCACTCGTTCCTTTTGTATCCATCGGACAAATGCATCTCTCGGGCTGGTCAAGGTTGTTCATTTCTTATCGATATATGTTTCGTATCGATCCATGTTAATATATGTTTCATATCGATCAACTAGATGATCGATACAAACCCAACCCTTTCCATCGATACAAATTAGCTCACAGATTTCTACTTTGTATCGATCATGTTGATGTATATTACGTATTGATCAACCGGATGTTCGATAAGAAACTATCACTTTCAATCGATACGAAGCCAACACCGAGCGATCGATACGAAGAGTAGGTGCCAGCGTCGATGCGAAAGGAATGACACATGGTGAATACACAGGGCATGGAGAAAAAAAGAAGCGGTCAACGAACGTGAAAAGTGGATCTCCCCTGATTTCTCTACCCACGTCATCAACGCACGACCAACCGATGCGGAGAAGTGATTGATACGAAGAAGATATCGATATGAATCAGAGAGACCACCATGGATGTGACGACCCACAAATCCATACCCTTTGAATCGATAATAAACCACACATGTCCGACCCAAAAAGCACAGACTGATGGAAAGTGAAGAGAAAGAAAAGAAGAGAGAAGAAGAGAAGAAAGAGAGAAGATAGAAACAAACTAAACAATACAGAATCTCACATCGCAGCGGAAAATATATAATATCATATCAATGATCTTTACAAAGCAGAAACTGTATATACACACACACCAATCAGAGTTCAACAATCAATCAATAGTTACCAGCCTGAACAGTTATAATAACCTGTCTTACAAATGCCGATAATATAAAACAGCTAAGCAATGTAGCGGAAAATCAAACAAAACAGATACGTGTATACGAAAATGAAGATCCTCAGCTCTCTTGCTGAAGCTCCAAAAGCACCAATCTGAAACTTTAAATATACTCGGTCTAATCCGACCATTGAAAGGGAATAACGCCCGGATCAGTCTGGTAAACCAGCGTGAGAAACACACTAAAGTGAATTTATTAAATTACCAAAATTTTCCTTTATCAAAACAAAAGTACCTCGTAAGACACGCCCACACATAAACATAGACATGTTTTTACCTTACGATAACTAAACCGTTTCATATCAAATTCATCATATATTATAATAGTGTCTAGTATACACAAATAATAGTAATCATAGCTGATATTGTAACATTGATTAAGTTCTAGCATATAGCCCAATTGGGTAGTACAATCAAAATGGCAAACACATAATGGGGTTTGGATTTCCATACAAATGACCCAGTGAAGGGACTACCTTCCGGCAGTACATCTCTAGAAGAATGTACCGAGAAACCATCACAAAGTTTCTCTACCAACACAAGATCGGCCCACCTCTATAACTAGATGGTACCGAATATGTCATCCTCCGGTCATTACCGACCTTTACCAAGGGCCATCTTCCATACAAATCACAATAATTAGATACATGACGTCATAGCGTGCAAAGATATATCTAGAAGAGGACGACCATACTGTAACGACCCACTATTTTGGACCATTCAAATCGACAATAATCCACACATGTCAGACTTGAATAATTCAAAATAACAGATTGTAATAAAATTTGAAGCAAATAAAATCATTCACGGAATCACACACAGAAATATCAGAATACTCGCAGCGGAAATAAAATACCATAGTAGTTCATGAAGCTACTATGTACATACTCCCAAAACATATACAAAATCTCATAGTAAAATAGATAAAATAGAAGTCAGGATACATAAACATCAATACAGAGACAGATACCGAATAGAAACTAACTGGAAGAAGTGGACGAATAGATAGACAGATGAGCTCCAGCAAAACTCTAGCTCCAGAAGGTGAATCCAAAGCTGTGATTCTCAGGCTGACCCGAGCGTAAAGTAAAACACAAACACTCGAGTCAGGACATACATACTTATACAATGTAAACCAAATCAAGTGAACTGCAATAGCAATGCACAATAACCTAAAGGATGCTTGGGATCGCCCATCCTTTAAGGATCAGTCAAACAATCAATTAAGTAGTAATAAACACTATCCTAGAAATATACATATTAAAGTAAACAATGCAAATAACAGTGTTATTGTGACTAGGGAAGCGTAGAGCTGCAGTAACCGCTCACCTCTAGCCACATTCTTAAAATCAAAGATGTGCATCAAACAATCACAAGGAAATCACATGACACACAAAGCAGTGTACCCGTGGTTATAAATTTCAAAATGATTTATAATTCCGAATTAAAATCATTCATTTAAACCATTAAAAAGTGAAGTCATTATTCCTTCAAATCAAATATTCAATTCCCAAAAATTTAGCCTTTTCTGAGTTCATTTATTCAGTTAAACACTTCAAATATTGAAATTTCAGATTTACAGTAGAATTTGAGCCACAAATAAATTTTAATTTAAAACATTTTTAACTTATGAAATTTCATATTTCCACTATAAAAATGGTCTTTTAAATACCCTTGAACTTATGATTTTTATAAATATATTTCACAAATAAATGTCAGTGATTTCACTTATTAAAGTCAAGTGTACAAATTTCCCATTCTTTACCTTTTAACAATAATTTATCACTTAAATTTCAAATTACCCTTTCAAACATTAAAATAAATTTCCCTTTTTTTTAATTTACATAAACTTCAATTTTAAAACCAAATCTCACAATTCCAAGTCAAGTTAAATTACAAATTTCCATTTAACTATCCATTTATTTAACATTTTAAACTAATTACATAAATTCAAAATACATTGTAAGTTGCTTAACTTTATTTTACAAATAACTTGATCATTTATTTTACTTTATATTTATCTAATTCATACATCAATTATATTAATTACCAAGTTAAGCTTATAATTCCCTTTTTACTTAAATTCCCATTATTAAGTTAAATCAAACTTTCACACCACAACTCAAGCCATCTATTCACTTATACCATTTAACTTTTTAGAAAATCACTGCTTAATCATTTTAAATCCAATATAAGTCAAATTTCATTTGTTTTTTCTTTCTTTTTTTTCTTTCATTTACAATACATGAAATTGATAAGAAATCGTATTTGAAATCAACCACGGGTCCGGAAAATATTTCACACCTAAATCAAGTGATACGGAAATTATCATTTAAATCCGCAAATAGTAAAATTTCCGGGTTTTGATTATCTCAAACCCGCAATCCCCAGACAAATACAAATGAATAAAAATCATCTAGGCCTATCATTTTGGCCCGTAATGATTTTTCCCTATTCTAAAGTCCGTTCGGATATGTATCATTTCAACCCATAGTGATTCTTTTCTACAGGGAACTTGCAGTGTGAGAAACAGAAATAATAACACACAGAATAAAACATAACAGATGATGAGACAAGTTTATAATAGGGTTTAATATCATATAATTAACATCACAGGTAGGTATAACATGATATAACAATTCTACACATTCACTTATTGTCACTTCACTAATTATATAAGTATAAATGTCATGAGTGAAAACTCACCTTTTAAAGCTGGAGTTCGCAAAACAAACAACACGAATGAATTCCAGAAGGCATGATAACATGACTATTGACTCAAGTGGGAAGAGAGCTAAGCTATTGATCTTGTAGCAATCAATAGAAGAAGACAAATATAAATATAAATTCAATGCAACATATATTGAAAGAATCTTTGAAATAAGAAGCAAAATGAACACAATTGCTTTGGCTATGCTTTCAGCAATCAATTGCTCGACCTAGGGAATTAATATGGTTCGGCCATGACATGGTATGGCTCGGGTATGGGTCTGGTTTGGACTCAAATGCATGGCTACAAGCGAATAGGAAGAGGTAGCGGAGTTACAACAACAAAATTCAAACTTCTTCATAGCTGGTGATATTGTTTGGTGTTGAGAGCAACATGTTTTAATTTTAGAATTTTAGGGATTTGAAAATATTTATAGTGATACTATTGTAAAGAGGATGGTGAGAGAATGAAGGAAGAAAAAATATATGTTTTTAATTTATTTTCAATTCCTTCCCTTTTATTTATAATAATTAGGGTCCAAATAGGATAACTTCCGCCAATTCTAGTTAATGTAAAATTAATTGACACGCAAGCAATTAATTTCCCAAAATGTTTATATAGTAAATAAATATATATTCAAATTTCAATTTTTGAATAAAATTCCATAATTAAGATATAGAAAATGTAAACATATATGTATACATTTACACTAAATATGTATATACATTTAGGCCCATTAGTAAAAACTCTAAATACAGAATTTGATGCCTATAACCGTATTTGTTAGTTTTCCATAACACATGAAATCAAGTCACATTCACATTATAGACATAATTCAAAAATTAGGATATATGTCAATTAATGCTCAACTAATTGTCAGTCCATTCAATTAATTTACCATAGTATATGAAGTCAATATATAACCAATCATATACATATTCCAAAATCAAGATATATGTCAATTAATACACAATCCAATTATAATATATTATTTTCATTTTAAGTAATGAAGTCTCAATTATATACTAAAATTAAGTATTTCCCAAAATCTAGGGTTATACAGACTCCCCACTTAAGAAAATTGCGCCCCCATAATTTCCTCTTAGGAGAAATCTAAAATGTTTACATAAACAAATATAATTTTCAAAATACGTATATACATACCTTCAAAGCCATATCTTAAAAAAAATAAGGTATTTTTCAAACATTAAATTCCAAATAAAAATATTGCAGTGGATTTCCTTTTCAAAATTACTTCACAAAAGATTTTCAAAATCAAGGTTTACAATTGTGGAGTTCTTTTCAAAGCATCATGAATATATATATATATATATATATATATATATATATATATATATATATATATATTGGGTGGGGTTTGCATTATGGGATGGTCACGGCTTGGGCAAGACAAGTGGAGAGGAGGGTGTTGTGATGAATGGTGAAGAGGAGGAGGTGGTGGTGGCTATGGCCGAGCATGGCAAGCGAAGTGCATGGCCAAAACATTGAAAAATCAATAAGAAAAGTGAAGAGAAAAGTAGAAAAAGAAGAAGACATTACCAATTTTTCTTCTCTTAGATCTGAACTTGCGTTGCAAAAATGAAGATGGGAAGAGATTTTTCACGTGAATATAGTGATATACGCGACCAGGGATTAAGGAATAAACGGCAACAAATATGTAGGAGTTATGGTATGAAATTAATGGATGGAAAGATTAAGAGGTAATAAATCAAAACGTAGCGCATGCCTTAAATTAAAAATAGGTAACGTATCTAAATTTTGATTTGTTTCCCATCTATTTAATAAAAATATATGTCAAATAAATAATTCAATAAATACATACCATTTATATAAACACTATAGAAATAAATAAAAAAACAGTTATAGAAACGTATAAATTAATTGCTATTTACATCTTTGTATGTTACTTAATTGACAAAGTATATATCCAAATTAAATGAAACAAAAACGGATAAATGTTGTAAATATATACATAATATGTAATGTAACATATTAATACACAATTATAACATGATATATCAACCAAAAATATTATTTATATTAATTAAAATATACAATTTTTGTTAAATAAAACAATTTACACACAATAGTATAAAAAGCATACCTTTCACAATATTAATCTGATTTCAACGAAACGAAAAGCAGTGTTCTTGAAATTAAATCTATTATCATAATAGAAGATAAAATTTCAAAAATTCAAATATTTAAATTTTAAATTTAAAAGTCAAAGTTTGACCATTTTGACCAAAAATCCACCTTTTTGGAAATATTCCATTTATTTAGGTTTGGAATTATAATTCACACAAAAATCAAAATTTATATTTAAAATAATAAAATTTATCCATTTTAATTAATAAAGTAAAGTTTTTAAATCAGGAATTTCAGTTAAAATAATTAAAATATAAAATTAAAATAATCACAAAATACAGGGTTGTTACACATACCCTAGTAGGAGCGACCCACTTAGCCTTGCAACATCCAACCTTGTTTTGGTCATTTCTGGCTGATGAGTCCTAAGGTAACGATTACCTTTCACAAATTACAATCACATCACTTTGAATGCCACATTGCCATTTCCGTTGACTACTAATTGCCTTCCACAAAAATACAACCCTTAAGCTCATACGTCTCAAGGAGGGTGTTAAACTAAAAGAAGTTGCCTTCTCCGCCACCACTGATGTACGTTTGTAAAAACCAACGTACATAATCTGTAGAAATGCAATGTCAGACAAACATCCATACAAGTTGTCCAGGAACAGGACAAACTGAAGGTATTTTCCTACCACATCCTATCGAGAAATCCATAGGATTAGTAGCAAATAGTCCTTGCATTGGATATTTCATAATGAGGAGACCACTGCTACTGGATGTATATTGGGATTTTAACCTCAAACGATCAAAAAGCGGTCTTTCACTATGAAAATCCAAAATATCATATCATCACAAGCAACCTGCACAATCATCGCATATACGTTGGTCCGAAGTGGTTTTCAGATAAATCTGATCCCGGTCTCTTGCACCAACAATGCAAAAGCGTTTCTCAACCTCACATAGAAACTAAGTCTCCTAGACTTATCATGTCTCTAACTTTCAACTTGCTATCCTTCAAGACAAGAAGGAAGCTCGATAGGTTGGAGTAATACTCCGCACTATACGAAATAACATCCCCAACACAAATGAAAATCAAGCCTATACAGAAGGCTACGTACTAAGTGTACGACTAAATAGTTCCCACATCAAGTCGAGGAACTAAAATTTGGCCAAGTTTGATAGTCGGTTATTTAACTATCAAAACAAACAAACAAATATTCAACACCATAACAATCACTAGGCCCTTTTAATTAATCTTTTATTAATTAAATTACTTGCCAAATATTCATATCAATATTATCTTTCAAACGATATATTCTCAAAATCATTTCAAATTTTCAATATTGGAAAACATTTCCATATACTTATTTAGTAATAAGTAATTCACGATTCAATTTATTTTCAACATTTAGAAAATATTACATGTACTTAAATCAGGATTAAGTATATTTTATTCTTTAAGGAAAACATTATTTTTAACATATTTATTTAGGTCAAAATGAATGTTGCGTAAAACATTGTTACGACAATCCAAAATCACTAGTATAGGGATTCAAAAATAAGATAGATGTATAAATCCCAATACTATACAAAAACATTTCCTTTCGAAAATCTTTTGCCTATAACGACAGTGTTATAGTCCATCATTTCCTTACTTCTTGAAAACGTCTATTTCAACAATGAATGTTGAAATCTATGGTTGCGATGCTTAACACATTTTAAAACATCTTTAAACCATTTAACTCCTTTTAAAATATCGCTTTTTAAAACATTTATTTAATATATTATTCACTATTCAAAATCGTGAATATACTTTGTTTACCAAATCCAACATTTCTACATATTTAGTAAAGGTAATCCACTGTCCAAAATCATGGATATAATTTATTTACCAAATTCATTGCTTCTATATATTCATTAAAGGATTATCCAAATCAAAACTTCTACACATTTATTAAAGAATTATCCACTGTCCAAAATCGTGGATATAGTTCTTTTACCAAATCATTGCTTCTATATATTCAATGAAGGATTATCCACTGTCCAAAATTGTGGATATATCTCCTTTAATAAGCTATAATAACTGACTTATCAAAATAAGTCAATTTCGGATTTATAAAAAAATGTTTATAAATTACATTTATATTTTATAAAAACTTCAATACCCGAAATTCCTTATTAACCAATTCCATTTATAACTCAATTTTGTACCAAAAATCCAAATTATAAGTTAATTACTTATAATTAATCTATTTACAAATCCATTCATTTATGACTTTACAAATTCACAAATCTATAAATCTTATTCACTTATAAAATCCATTTATAACTTTATTTCAACATTAACAAAACTTTTTTATAATTCCATTATTTCGATTTATAAAAATTCAATTTTATAAATCTTATACATAAACCATTTATAATAATTTCAAAAATCTCGATTTAAATAAACTTATTCTTTTAATAATTTACAAATCGTTATTAAAACTTATATAACTCAAAAAAATCATACTGTCACGACCCGAAATTCAACGTTCGAAAATTGACATCAAATACCTCACTTGTACTCGACTGTCAATGATTCAAACATCGAACTCCTATCGGATGGAGCTTATAACAACATTAGATGAATATAAAACAGCGGAAATAAAATGAATATCATGCATTACATCACAGATACAACATCATAATAATATCGGTTACAACATCAGAGTATCATAATACATGAATCACAACTCCAAATAGAATGACATAAAAGAACAACTAGATATCATATGCCAAAAGTCTTCAAAAAGTAGAGTGATAGTGAACTCCAAACTAAGCACCTCAAAATCAAAAAGCTTCCAAAATGTCTCTAAGGTATGAGCCTCCAAAAACCGATAATCTCCAAACCAGAATACTCTAAAATATAGCTAGAGCCAAAATACAGAAAACCTGCTAGTAGGTTGCCCGTGTAGAAATAGTGGGAACCCAGAGTTTAGAAAGGAAACAATAAACTCCGGGTCAGTCATGGGACTGGTAAGAGTAAACAAAGATAGCTTCTTTTAAATAGAATAGAATTATATAAGAAAAATGGTATGCTTTTGGAAAATGAAACTACCATAAGACCTCCCGCCACGCACATAATGCAATCGCAGAATGGGAGGAGATTTCTTCTTATGATAGTCAAATATGCTTGATACGGGAAATTCTTTGATATTATTACTAGTGCATAGTGTAGAAAACCATTTTGAAAGTATAATGTCAATCCTAGCCAGCATATACATTTCGAATTATGCCTACTATAGCTACCATCTAAACAGTGGTGACCACCATAAGTAAATGGCAGGTAATACAACTAAAACTGTACTGGGTTCGTATTGGGAATTGGATTTCCAACAAATGGTCAGGCTAGGGAACTTCCTATGCCACATAGGTACGCCTCTGGCGGGACGTCCTGAGAACCTACCCGGCTCTCTGCCAACACAAGGTCGGGTTACCTCTGTAACTAGGTAACTACTACTCGAGTATGCCATTCCCCGGTCCTTTGGGACCTTTAACCGAGCGGCCCCCATCACAAAGCAACAACCATACAGAGAATGAGATTGAAGCAACCACATAGGTAAGTATCTGGGCTCCATACCATGACACCACCTTTTTCCAGAAGGAAATGACATAACCTAAAGGGCGCGACCCTCATAACCTTGCCGCATCTTTCCTGTTTCGACCATTTCCGGGGTGTGAGGTCCGACGAGGTCTCGTCCACAAAGCTATGCTTTACACGAAAGCCATGCTTTGATCACAAATGATCATCATCACATAGCAGCACTTAGCATGCCGCACTACCAAATTGGGAGTATATCGCTGATAACCTTCAACTACATAACCTCTGAGTCCGTATGTCTCAGAGAAGGATGTTAAGCTAAGAGAATAAATTCTCCACCACCAACAGATATGTATTTGAAAGAAATCGGCTTTATATCACAAAGTGTAGTGTCAGACACACGACCATACAAGTCTGTTCCGGGTTCAAATAGAACCGAAGGCACTTCGTCCAATAAAGGAAGAAGCCCTTGCAAATCCGGGTATCCACAATCCCGATCGGACTTTCCATCACTTAGGGAATCCCTATACCGAAGCAACTCGGTGCAGAGACAATCGATAGGCTATCCTAACATTTTCGAAGACACCTGGTCTTCACCACCGTCTTCAATTGCTATCCATTCGTCGAATCACTATTCGGAATGGATTATATGATACAAAGGTCCTCTCCCGGCTAATCTGAATAGTGCACGCTCAATTTAAAACATGTGGGTGTATCAATCACAAGGATTCATATTCAAGGTTCGATGTGTGTTTCGGATATCAAACTGAAATCCGACTCCCTGTCGCATTGAAATTTAAATGTCGTTTTACGGGAAAAAGGGGTTTCACATACATATAGGAACAAATCACAAATCACAGTTCATCACAAAGCAATCATAGTATCACAACAGAAATATCAATCCAGTACAGAATATTTAATGATGGTCATTCATCTTTGATTAAGGTAATTGTGATTAAAGTGAATTATCCGTATAATTATCTTTATTAATTATTTTAAATCAATGTTTAATTTGACTTAATTAAGAATTAATTAAATCTTAATTGGCTTAATTAATTAATTAATTTATTATTTTAATTTATTAATTCTTAGTGGTTAACAAATTAGTTTTAATCACATTTATTGATTGACTATTCTTTCATTAATTAATTATTAATTATAAGATCATTACCAAAACATTAATTGTTAATACTATTTCACCATTTTAAATAAATTTGGGTTTTAAATTAACATTTAAACATTTGATTTACTTTTAGACATTTTATTAAGTTAGTTTTAAAACAACTTTTTATTTAAGGAAAATATACAATTTGAAATAATCTTAAACTTCGTAAATTTTAAATAATTGATTCAATATTATTTACTTCATATCCCATTAACAACTCTCATTTATTTCTAAAACGTGGATTTGCAAAAAAATCATTTAAATTTGAGTTTCAAAATTTTAGTTAAAACTGGATTGGCTGTTTTTGTTGACCCACCCGGGGATTGCTTCGAGTTGTCCCTGAGAATAACACCACCCAACTTCGAGTTCTTCCCCAAATCGACCCGTGTGATAAATTTTCACAAGAAAAATTTGTATAAGTTTTTAAATCAACACGATACAACACTAAAACACTCGAGTCAGACTTTGAATCTGTTAACTCCGCCTCAGCTTTGACTCAGTGACTTGAAACGATACCGACCTAAGACTCAAAGAGATGCCGACCTAAGGCTTAACAGGGGTGCCGACCTAAGGCCTAAGGGCTATGCCGGCCTAACACTTCAACAAGTATGTCGACCTAATACTTTAAAAAGGCTATTGACTCAACATAGATACCGACCTAACAGTTTAGGGAGATTGCCGACTTAACTGGTTGCCGACCTAACTGCCTTAACAGGGAGACCGACCTAAGGCTTCAAAGGGAGACTGACCTAAGACCTAAGAGAAGTGCCGATCTAACACTTTAACAGGGTCGCCGACTTAACCACCTTAATAAGGTTACCGACCTAAAATGCAGCCGACCTATGACCAATGTTAGGCCGGACATGAATTGAGCAAAGGAAGTCAATGCCGCTGCAGGGCACAGTGATCTCTTAGCTCGTACACGACCTTGGACTCATCAGTTGGGTCGCGACTTACGACTTACCAGACTAACTCGGCCGCGACCTAAAAGCCACTGAATGAAGAACCCGATGCCGTGTTACTAGGAAGGGGAGGAGTTAGCTCGGAGGCGACTTGGGACTTGAACGAAAATGCCTCTATGAAGCCCGGGCTCGCTTTAAACCGGTTGCGACTAGTTAAGTCGTCCACGACCCAACTTAAGTCGGCGGCGACTCAGGACTTGGGAAAAATTCTTAAACAGATTTGCCTATAAATAGAAAGCCATCTCCAACATTCAGGGGGCTTTTGGCCAATCACTTCAAGCGCCAATACTCTGCTGAATTCTCAACTCGCCCGACACTTCAAGTTCGAAAGGCATCTCAACTAACTTCAAGGGAAAATCTAACACAATCTACATGGATTCGAAAAATTCTTCTCTACCAAAGTTCTAGTTGTTTGTCTCGTCATAATTGTAATTGAAGATTGTTGTAAAGTTGTAATCGATTTAGCAATAAAGAGAATTAAAGTGGACGCAGGCTTGCCTTGAGCCGAACCACTATAAAATCGTTGTTATTCACTGTTTTTTCTGTGATCTTCTGTTTATACTCTGTTCCCGAATCATCGGGTGGTGCTTTCACATCTACACTTTATACACCGGGGTGTTAGCGTTCAAATTTTAGCATTAACATTTTTGGTGCTTTCACTGAGAATTGAACTCAGGCAAATCGTCATCATTGCTCCACGGAAGTTTGTTAAAGTAATCTCTCTGAAGACTAGAAGTTTATCTGAAATCATGGCTCCGGGGAGAAAGAGTAGATCTGTTAGATCTGGAAATGTTCAAGAGGGAACCTCCGCTTCCCCAGTACCTAATCAAGCCACTCCACCTGTTGGAGTTACAAAAGCGGAGTTGGATGCTGTAATCTTAGGGCTGAACCAGCAGATAAATGCCCAAAGTGCACAATTGGAAGCTCAGAACGCCCAAAATGCCCTAGTTTTGAATAAGTTGAATGACTTGCTTGGGGTAAACCGCCAACCAACGGGTAATGAAAGGAACTTTGCTGGCAACATTCATGAAGATGAAGAAAGAAACATTCCTGAGAGGGCTGCTAGCCCCTTTGAGCGGACATTTCCTGAAGTTGGTGGATCTAAAGCTCGAAATGATGAGGGGTATCTTTCTGAAATGGTTCGACAAATCATGAAAGAAAGCATGCAAAGGAATGAAGATGAGAAGGAATGGGGTTTCGCTCCAAGTAAAACCCTCGTTTACCGAAAGAATCTTAAAGGCTGAGTTCCCAAGGAAGTTCGTCCCTCCAACTATCCCAGCTTACAAAGGAACAAGTGATCCGAACGAATTCTTGTATAAGTATGATTGGCACATGACAGGTGCCAGAGCTTCTGATGAAATAAAGTGCCGATATTTTACTGTATATCTGGAAGGTGTAGCTCTGCTTTGGTTCACCAAGTTGCCAATCCGGTCTATAGATCAGTTTTCTGACTTAACCCGAAAATTCAAGGAGCAGTTCAGACTATACGCTTCAAAAGCCAAAGATATTATGTCGTTGTCAAGTTTAGAGCAGAATCCAGGTGAGACTATCAGATCTTTCTTGAATCGCTTTAATATAGCGCTGGCCGAGGTAGACAATGCAGAACCACGGATGATCTTGACCTATCTGATGAGGGCCATCGACAAGTCGAGCGAATTTGGAAAATGGCTTAACATGAAGGAACCAAATTCCCTTGAAAAATTCTAAAAGAAAGCAGATGAGTTCATACGTCTGGAAAGCCGTCCTGTACCGGTAAAGGCAGCATTGGAAAAAGATGAAGATAATGTTGTTGCCCCACGCAAGAATGAATCTGTAGGACAGAAAAGGGAAAATAATGATGGGAAGAGACAGAAAAATCTGAAGAAGCCTCGTTCCTTCAAGCCATCGGAATATACCCCTTTATCAGATATGCCGGAGCGTATTTACCTTACCACTAAAGATTCTGTTGATTATCCTAAACCTCCCGTCCTGAGAACCGGGAAAAAAGCTGTACAAAGCGGAAAGTTTTGCCGCTTCCATAATCAACCCGGTCATGATACCGATGAATGCCTCCAATTGAAAATTTTGATTGAAGAATTGATAAGGGAAAACAAGCTGCAGCAATTTGTGGAAAAGAATAGCAACAATCCCGCTTCGACTAGTCTGGGGCAACGAGCTCCTGCTCATCAACCCAGGACAAGTGAGAAGACGGCAGGGCATGAATCCGGAAGGCCTGTCATCAATGTCATTACGGGAGGACCTCACCCAGCAGGCAGGAGCTGGGGTGAGATGGAAAGGTATACCCGAGCTTTGAAGTATGTACCGACCGAGGAAGATGTATTTGTTTTGGAAGGTGCTATGCCCCTGAAACAAAAAAAAAACTTTCAATGATGATATTGTGTTCAGAGCCAGGGATTCCACAGGTATTGAAGCTCCTACCTTGGATCCCTTAGTCATCTCAGCTGGTATCGGGCCAGCTATTGTCAGAAGAGTTCTCATTGATTGTGGCGCATCCTGCAATATCCTCTTCAAGAAAACATTCGACCAAATGAAGATCCCTATGGCTGATGTGCAAGCATCTTCGCAAAAAATCGCTAGCTTCACTGGGGAGCCAAAACAGCCGATAGGAACCGTTGATTTGCTTGTAGAACTTGGAGAGGGAGAAAGGAAAGTGGTCCGCAAGTAAACTTTTGTGATTGTTGACGAGTTTTATGCTTATAATGCTTTCCTTGGCCGTCCAACTCTCGCAGCATTCAAAGCTGTTCTGGCCCCATGGTGCCTCACCATTAAATTTCCCACAGATAATGGAGTGGGAGTTATAAAAGGGGATCAAAATGCTGGGCGGGAGTGTTATCTGACAGAGCTACGAGAAACAAGGAAAAGAGAGATGGGAAAGGATGCGGCAACCCCAGTCCGCATCAAAGAACCAGCCTTGTAGCAATTACAGGGCGGACCCTGCACTGGCGAGCACAGCGGAGCACGGAAAGAGATGGATCCTAGGAAAGCCGGTGCAGGGGAGAATAGAGTGGTACCAGTGGAAACGACAATACCAGTACCTGTTGACCCAAAGGACCCAAACAAGGTGTTGAATGTGGGTTCACAACTTAATGTGTCAATTCAGAATATCCTAATATCTTTTTTAAAGGCAAATTTGGATATTTTTACTTGGACTCATGCCGATATGTGCGGAATATCCCCAGAAGTTGCAGTACACGCTCTAAATATTGATCCAAAATTTACACCTGTGAAGCAGAAAAGGAGAACTCAAGGTCCAGAAAGGTCAGCAACGTTAAAAGAAGAAGTTGATCGGCTCATGGAGAATAATTTTATCAGAGAATCTACCTATCCGAATTGGGTTTCAAATCCAGTGCTGGTAAAGAAAGCCAACGGAAAATAGAGAGTGTGCATCGATTTTTCATATCTAAACAAGGCCTGCCCCAAAGACTGCTTCCCATTACCCAGGATCGATCAACTGGTAGACGGAACAGCGGGACACGAATTGTTATCTTTTATGGATGCCTACTCTGGATATAACCAGATCATGATGCATGAGCCAGATCAGGAGGACACGAGCTTTATCACCAACGTTGGTCTTTACTGCTACAGAGTTATGCCCTTCGGGCTGAAGAATGCAGGGGCAACATACCAAAGACTTGTTAATGCTATGTTCAAACCGTAATTGGGCAAGACTATGGAAGTCTACGTCGATGACATGTTAGTAAAGTCTAAGAAAGCAGTGGATCACATAGAACACTTAGCAGACATGTTCGCAGTCCTCCGAAAATACGGAATGAAGCTCAACCCTTTAAAATGTTCATTTGGAGTGGAATCCGGAAAGTTTTTGGGTTTCATCGTGAGCGCTAGGGGCATTGAGGCTAGTCCAGCTCAAATTACCGCCTTAAAGGAAAAGCTCCTAGAACGAAGAAGGAATTGCAAAGTCTCAATGGAAAAGTCGCCGCCTTGAGTCGGTTCATTTCCAAAGCCACAGATAAATGCATCCCATTCTTTGACGCCCTAAAGAAAGGAAAGAAAAACTTCGATTGGACTCCCGAATGCCAAAAAGCCTTTGATGAATTGATTCGCCATATGGAAACGCCTCCAATACTTTCTAGGCCTGGCGATGGCGAGGATCTTCTTATATACTTGGCAGTATCATCTCATGCTTTAAGTGCAGCGCTGATACGAGAAGACAAGAGGATTCAACATCCAGTTTACTATATCAGCAAAAGACTCACTGGGGCAGAGATGAATTACTCTAAGTTGGAAAAACTCGCCTATTGCCTACTGATTGCATCCAGGAAGTTGAGGCAATATTTCCAAGCTCATCCTATCAGAGTCCTCACTGATCAACCTTTAAAGCAAGTCTTGTTTCGCCCTGAGACTTCGGGTCGTCTTCTAAAGTGGAATATTGAACTCAGTCAATATGACATCACTTATCATCCCCGAAAAGGAATCAATGGACAAGCTTTAGCGGATTTCATCGCAGAATTCACAGATAAGGGTAACAGTAAGGAGGAAGCGGTCGACGATTCCCCAATCCAATGGAAGTTATATGTCGATGGCGCGAGAAACGACTACTGTTCTGGAGCCGGAGTTGTACTTGAGACCCCTGAAGGTCGATCATTATGCTATGCACTGAGATTGGAATTTCCTTCAACAAACAATGAAGCAGAATACGAAGCCCTTATCGCTGGCCTAAGGATTGCTAAAGAACTAAACATCCGAGCATTACAGATCTTCAGTGATTCTCAGCTTATTGTATGCCAAGTCAAGAAGGAATTCCAAGCGAAAGGGGGAAATCTGCCCGCCTACTTGTCAAAGGCTTGGGAACTCCTGGGTGATTTCGATCATTACATGATAAGTCATATTCCTCGAGAAGAAAACACGAAAGCAGATTCTCTCGCAAAGTACTCTAGCACAGGCGAAGCTCAATTTCTAGGGTTGACTCCAGTGGAGGTCCTGTCGGCTCCGAGCATTGATGAGATGGATATTGATTGGATCATGAGCGTGTCTCAAGAGCAAGAATCATGGATGACTCCAATAACAGAATATCTGCTCAATGGCTCTTTACCGGAAAATTCAAAAGAACAAAAAAAGCTACTGAGGAAAGCCTCTCGCTATATAGTCCAGGATGGCCAGTTATACAGACGGGGATTCTCAATGCCGTAACTTCGATGTGTATCCAGGGAAGAGTCCAAAACAATCCTAGCTGAGGTGCATGGGGGAGAATGTGGTGATCATTTAGGTGGTCAAACTTTAGCGAAAAAGATTCTCCGATACGGATATTTCTGGCCAGAAATTAATCGAGATGCAGCAGACTATTCCCGAAAATGTGACAGATGCCAAAGATTCGCCAAAATTCCTAGAGCTCCTTCCACTGAACTCACACAGATGGTCAGTCCATGGCCGTTTGCGATATGGGGGATAGACCTTGTAGGACCATTACCAACTTCCAAATCTGGAATTAAATATGCCATTGTTGCTGTAGATTATTTTACTAAATGGGCAGAAGCTGAACCACTGGCTACTATCACCTCAAAAAAGATGATAAGTTTTGTGACTAAAAGTATCATTTGCAGATATGGTGTGCCTCAAAAAATAATTACAGACAATGGTACTCAGTTCGAAAGTGAAGAATTCCAAGATTTTTGCAAACGATTCAAAATCCAAAAATGCTTCTCAGCAGTAGCTCATCCGCAGGCAAACGGGCAGGTGGAAGCAGTAAATAAAATTATCAAGTCAACCATCAAGAAGCAGCTTGAAAGAGCGAAAGGTGGTTGGGTCGATAAGCTACCACTAGCACTATGGGCATACAGAACTACCCACAAAACTGCAACTGGGCATACTCCATTTTCATTGGCATACGGATCAGAGGCAATGATTCCGGTAGAAACAGAGGTCCCTTCACATAGAAGAATCCATTTCAATCAAGCGGAGAATGAAAAACTACAGCTTGAGGCACTAGATCTCCTTGATGAAAAAAGAGAAGAGGCTGAGCTCAGAGTCGCATCTCATCAGCAAAGGATAGCCAAACATTTCAATTCCAAAGTTCGCCAACGCAGCTTTGAAATTGAAGATCTAGTCCTAAAGAGAATTATGACAGCGACAGGTGTGTTTGGGCCAAATTGGGAAGGACCATATGTCATAGGTCAGAAGCTTCTTGACGGCACATTCAAACTCACTACTGTCGAAGGAGATCAAATTCCAAGAGCTTGGAACAGCAATCACTTGCGTCCATCTTTACTTGATAGCTTTGTCGAAATATTGTAAAAAGAATTATGAATGTATGATTCCTGTAATTGAAAGCGATTGTAAAACCGATGCAAGTGAATAATGAAAGACTATAAAGTGGATGTAGGCCCAAATTCTTGGCCGAACCACTATAAATCTTGTGTTCCTTAATATTATTACATGTTTGCTTTATTTTCGATATGAAAAGTACATTAAATGTATTACTGAAATGTCGATTTAAATTTTTGCAGGCAACGAAAACAAAATTTGCACATTACAAGATCAAGTGATTCTTGTTATCATTCAACAAACAAATTCCAAGTCACAAAATTCCCGAACTTAAATCCTAGATAAGAAGAGCTTCAATTGAACGGTCAATGATTTCGCCGAAAACGGGCTTTAGCTAATAAATTGAGAAGTTTGAACAAACAAACATCCGACTAAGAAGCTTATGTCCGTTCTCGTGAACTGGCCTAGCAATGAAGTACACTTCTTTGGATTAAACAGATTATTTGTAAGAGAAGGGAGTGCAAGCTTAAAAAAAATATAGAGGATCACTGAAAAGGCATAAGCAAGTGGACAAGGAACAACTAAAGCCCACTTCGGAGGCACAAGTCCTCTTCGGAGGCACAACTCTTCGGAGGATAAAGACCTCTAACGAAGCATATGCCGCAAAAAAGAAAGTTCTCTACTCAACCAAAAAAGATTGGAGGAGTCATGACCCTCCAACCATGAGAGAGTAACTTCCAAGCAATCTTCGGAGGCCCATTTCGCCAGGAGTTGAAGTGTTACAACCGCTCTTCGGAATTTCACTTCACCAGAGTTGAAATGTAAAACAAAATAAAAGCCCTTTCGGAGGCCCATTTCACCAGGAGTTGAAGTTTACAACCACTATTCGGAATTTCACTTCACCAAAGTTGAAATGTAAAACAAAATAAAAGCCCTCTTCGAAGGCCCATTTCGCTAGGAGTTGAAGTGTTACAACCGCTCTTCGGAATTTCACTTCACCATAGTTGAAATGTAAAACAAAATAAAAGCCCTCTTCGGAGGCCCATTTCGCCAGGAGTTGAAGTGTTACAACCGCTCTTCGGAATTTCACTTCACCAGAGTTGAAATGTAAAACAAAATAAAAGCCCTCTTCGGAGGCCCATTTCGCCAGGAGCTGAAGTGTAACAACCGCTCTTCGGAGTTTCACTTCACCGGAGATGAAATGCTAAAAGAAAAAAAAAAGAGCCTCTCCAAGGGGCAGAAACAGAAAGACCTCTTCCCAGAGGCACAATAAGACAGAAAGACCTCTTCCCAGAGGCAGAAATGAAAAGACCTCCTCCCGGAGGCACAATCAAGCAGAAAAGACCTCTTCGGAGGCACACGTTTCACCAAGATTGAAGTAAAACTTCCAAGTGTTGAAACGTGAAAAAGTTTTCCTCAGAGGTGCAACTTTTCAAAGAAACAAAAATCAAGAAGCCCTTTACTGTGGCAAGTAAAAAAAAAATCCTCATTAAGAGCACACTTTAACTTTCAAAAGAAGAGTGAATTACTTGTTCTAGAAAATTCACTTCCTCAAAAAGAAGTTGAAGTACTTTACAAATACCCGCTTTACCACATAGAAGATTTCATTCAATAAAATGTATATATGCACAAAATAAAGAGTGATATCTTCGAAAGTTGAAGCGAAGAAACTTATTTGTGCTCTATTTTTTAATGAAATCATATTCCTCCAAATGTGGAATAATTATTCTCTAAAAAATAAAAGCACAAGTTCCTCATAAAATAAAATATTGCAATGGGCTTATGGTAAAGGGGCAGCATGGCGTAACTACATCGGTAAAATTGCGCTCGAACAATATATACCACAAGCTCACTGCAATATCGTACAAAGAAACTTGTACAAAAATAAATAGTAAATGCAATCTCAGATATAGACAGAAGTTTATACAAAGAAAAAGAATCATTTTATTCAACACTATTTTATATACAGGTACAGGTTTCAACAAAAGAAAAGCGGGGGGCCGGTACCCGCACAATTTCCGGTCATTGCATGCAAAAAAAAGGGGCAAAAAAGCGATATGAAAGCCACAGAACCAGAGCCGTCATTTCTTCTTCCGCCCACCTTTTGAGCCCGCACCTGGCCGAATGACCAACTTTTTAGGTCGGCTTGTAAGGGTAGGGGATGAAGGAGAAAGGGGCTCGATCGGACTTTCTTCCGTCTCTTCTCCTCCAGTTAAAGATTCTTCTTATTCTTCTTCTTGGAAACTCCCTGCTTCCCTCTCTTCTTGGAGGAAGGCCCACTCCCTGGAGAAAGAAGTTTGGATAACGGTTCAGCGTCGGAGCCAGTAGGTTCTGGCGTCCTCTCGCTTCCTTCAGTTTCTTCTCCTTTCGGATCTTGAGAAGCAACGGGATCATCTAAGCCGTGAAGGGCTTCTATTTGCTCTTCCTGTGACCCGGGTTGCGAGGCAGAAGGAGGAGTGACCTTAGGAGGCGGAGAAGGAATAATTGGAGGAGGAGAAGCCTGAACAATGCCCGACGTTTTCTCTGCAGAAGGAAAAAAGTTTAAGTCAGCAAAAAGCGGAGATAAAGGTTCGCTGAGATTCAAGAAGTAGTCAAAAAGCCCATCAAGTTCATAAGAAACAGATGAGCAGTCTACTTGGGCAAGATTGTCAGTAGGGTTACCTGCAGAAGTCGGTTCCCTGATGTCAACTTCGTAAGCCTGTGCCTCGGCACTCTCGCCGCCCTCATCTCCACCTTGTATGCTTGTAATATCAGTGGTGACTTTAGTAGGAGATGGGGAATGAGAACTAGAACCGATAATGTCAATTTCGGCTGAAGGAGAAGGTTGAATAGGAGTAGTTGAGGTGATTTTTCCTGAATATTCTCCTGCCGCTGTTTCGGCCCTTAATCTTACAAGCTGTTCTCTCCCCTTGGCAAGAGCGGCGCGAGTATCATCATCAAGATAATGCTCTTCAAGAGCTGACTCAGCGTAGCCAGCGCCTTTACCACCGAGCATATCGAGTGCTGCCTCCCAAACTTCAGCTAGTGTAATTTCATACTTAGGGCCTAGAAAGGCAAGGCTACCGCGCCCCAAGATGCTATGCAGATAGAAATCAAATAATGTTGAGCTGATGTTGGCCCTCGTTGCCTCGTGAGATTCTTCAGCTGCAATTTTGCCGGCAACAGCCTCATCACGCTCCATCTCAACTTTAGAAAGTTGAAGCTTAAGCATTTGGATCTCTGCCTCTTGGGAGTTATTCCTCTTCCGAAGCTCTTCAATGTCAGCGACATAGCCCTCGCTAATTCTTTTCTGCACTTCGAGCCTGTCTTCGGCATCCCTTTGGCCAGTATGGGCATCTCTCACTTGTTTGAGGAGCACTTCTTCTTTTTGAGAATAAGAAGTAGAGGAAGCAGCAAGCTCTTGTTTCAGTTCTTCAACTTTTGCTTCAAGCTCCTCATTGTAAGAAGCAATGCTTCTCATCTCGGTGTCATGTTGCTCGAGCACTTTTTGCCATTCGGCTTTATCATTTTCCATGGTAAGCATGGCCTCTATGTTAGCACGATTAACCCTCTGAAGCTCGTCAACAAGTTTCTGCCAGTTCGACATCCTCTCAATATCAAGCTTAACGGCGTCAAGGTTTCGTAACATGGCAGACTTGTCAATGGGGACCAAGTCAAGGTCAAACCTTACTCCCTTCAGACACCACTGAGGAAATCGACTTTGCAAAGTGGCAGGACCCGGTCCAACTTGGAATTTGGGTCTGCTAATTATAGTTTGGATGTCTGACTTCCCGAGAGCGGGAGAGCCGGAAGGAATATCAAGCGAGGCAGGGGCGGTAACCTTTTCAGGAGATGTAGTGGTGTGCTTCTCACCATGTCGGGCTCGCTTGCTCGAATCTTCAACCACATGACCTTTTCCTCTATCATCATGGGTTTTTCTTTTATGGGAATCGTCACCTCTCTGTGAAGAATCGTGACGCTCTTCCCTCTCTCTTCTTTCGTAGCGCTCCTCTTGAGCCCTTTTCTCTTGAGCCTTTCGGGCGGCTCTTTCTTCATCAGATTCTCTGTAAGAGGGGAGGTAACGCCTATAATCATATTGGCTACGCCTCCCGTAGCTAGTATGAGCTGCTGCGCCCCATCGAAGAATCTGAAATAAAAAAAAGATAAGTTTTAGAGGTCTTCAAAGTACAAAAAGTGAGAAACATAAAAGTGCCGAAAAGAAATTCTAAGTGTGTGTGGCGTGCAAACTACGCGCATCAAACTACGAACCACTCTTTAATTGAGGAGTGGTTGTGGGTGTAATAGTCAGTGTCAACTCCTGAGTTGACGGAGTCTGCTGCAGGACAGAAGTTGCTTCAACTACTGAAGAAGAAACCCCAGTAGTGATAGGATCATCTTTAAAGATTTCTTGCGAGGTGGCAAAAAGGTCGCTCAGCCCTTCGAAAGTATCATCCCTGCTCTGCTTGGCAAGGCTAGTTTTCTCGGCTTCTTCGCCGGATTTCTGTGAACGTTGGGGAGATCCTTGAGGCTCCTCTTCCTCAATAACCGGGGCAAGTTCGTCAGATGGCCCCGCAACATCAACAGAAGTGGAACATTTCACTAGCAAAGCCTCGGGAGCAGGTCCTTTTGGTTTGGATGTATCTGTAGAAGCTGGGGCATCCAATGCTCTAGCCGGGGAGTCTGGGATTTCATGAGGATGTGTAGAACGAGAAGTATGCAAAAGCCCGTATTGGTGCAATAATTCATCCCCCAACAAAAACTTGATGCTTCTCTCTGCTACAGCCACGGCACTCAATCTATCGAAAGTCTGCTTATGGACCGGATCTCTAGAGGGAAGAGGAAGTGCTGAAAAGAGCAAAGAATGAAATTAGCAATTGGTAATTCGGATCTCGAGAAAGTTTAAAAATGGAGACAAGTAATCTTACTTCCTACTCTCCAATCGGCATAAAACCCTGGGGGGCAGCGAGCAAAGAAAAATTGGTTCAGAAATCCATGAACGCTTTCGGTAAGGTCGGAAATAAGTTTGCGGTTTCTAGCACTCCTCACAATTATAAGGGAAGGATGATCTCTACTCTTTGCAAACGAGCATAAATAACGGATTTCTTCAAAACTCGGTAAGCGATCAAAAGTTCTTCTGAACAAAACGCACAACCCCATCAAGATGGCATAACCATTAGGATGAAGTTGGGACGGAGAGATTGACAACCGAAGGAGAAGAATTCGGAGAAAGTCATTAAAAGGAGGGATCGCTCCGCTTAAACACATTTGACGATTGATTGCAATAAAGCCACGGGGAGGATTGTCGGTAGTATCACTTGGCCCAGGGAGCAGGACATCACTCTCAGTAAAACCAAATTGAGTGCGCAGCTGAGTAAATGCTCTCGGGGTTAGAATGGTTGGAGTTCTCTCTGGAGGGTTCTCTATAGGTAGAGCTACCGGAAAGGTCTCTTCAGCTTGAGCTACCTCTTCTTCTTCTTGGTGGGAAGTCATTCTACACAAACAACTGGATATTCAAACATGAAGGTGCACGTTTCCTAAAGTGTGTGGAGTGTTGTGTAAAATCAATCAAGCAGTAAACAAATGTAACTGGAATAAAAACTAGCAAGCATTTGTCAGTTATAAAGTCCAAGGTTCATTGTTTTAATATGCAAGTGTAATGTTGATGCAAGCAAATCAGTTCAAGTTAGCGATGCTTTGCATTAATACTTCACTTTAGTTGATTGGTTCACAGCATTTCATACAGTGTATTTAAGTTGATTACTTTATGTCGACTAATCTGTCATTTGATGTGGGCAGTCAATGGCAATATATTCGCCTTGGTTTTTGTGATTGTTGTTTTCAGCAGGTTGTTAGCCTATGAGACAATGTGGTCTATGAAATAAAGCAACAAAGTTAAAACGATCCAGAATTTAAGCAGTTTAGTACAATAGATCAAGTTAAGAATTCAAATTGGAACTATGCTTTTAAGTGAGAATTCGAGTTGGGCATCCAAGTGTTAACTCGGCTGCGACCTAAGGAATTTCTCGCGAGTTAAGGTTAGGTTTCTGGTTCCTTAAAGCGGCAGTTCTTTAGGTCGTGGAGGATAGTAAGGAGGAAGGCTCTGGTTCAAAAAGTGGTGTGAAATTCTCTAAGGGATAACTCGGCCACGGTTTAAGTGTTAACTTGGCCACGATTTAGGGGTTAACTCGGCCACGGTTCAAGGTTAAATCAGTAGAAGATTAGATCGGCAGATTTCCCCAAGGGTTAATTCAGCTACGATCTAAGGGTAAAGTCGGCCAAAGGTTAGGTCACCCAAAATTACTGGGTCGCGTCCAGGTCAGTATCCCATTCCCCTCAACCTGTTAACCCGCTAACCGCTCCATCCACAAAAAAAAACCTCAATCCATTCACGCTGTCTCATTCGTGATATCGGATCATCCACTAGGACAGTTCAAAATCACCCAAATTCAATGCTTAGCCATCCTAACGCAAATCAAAATCAACTAGCCAGAAGTAGTACACCATCTCCATCATCTCGTCGATCATTTAGAGCCAAAACCAAGCAAACTCGAGCTCACAAACTGCTGGCGCAATGAGGTTCGTAGTAAAGCAGCGCGCAAGAAGTGGGTTTGGTTTGAATAGAATTCGTGAATCGAAAAGGGATCAAGGGAAGAACAGGTTTTACTTACGTGATAAGCAACAAAGATTTTCGGTGATTGTTTGGAATGGAATCGCCTTTTGGAGCTTGAGAAAGTCTTTAATGGCAGAAGCAAGAGAGCAAGTAATGAGAAGAAAGGAGAGAATATGCGACTTATAGTAGAGAGACCTAAAGCGGCGCGTGTGACCAAACTGTTAGGTCGTACACGACCTACCAACCTAAAGAGTGGACGAGTTAGAGGGTATCGAAGCACACGACCTAACCAGTAGGCGTATACTTCGAGGGGTAATTGTTAACTCCGCCTCAGCTTTGACTCAGCGACTTGAAACGATAACGACCTAAGACTCAAAGAGATGCCGACCTAAGGCTTAACAGGGGTGCCTACCTAAGGCCTAAGGGGTATGCCGACCTAACACTTCAACAAGTATGTCGACCTAATACTTTAAAAAGGCTACCGACTCAACATAGATACCGACCTAACAGTTTAGGGAGATTGCCGACTTAACTGGTTGCCGACCTAACTGCCTTAACAGGAAGACCGACCTAAGGCTTCAAAGGGAGACCGACCTAAGACCTAAGAGAAGTGCCGATCTAACACTTTAACAGGGTTGCCGACTTAACCACCTTAATAAGGTTACCGACCTAAAATGCAACCGACCTATGACCAATGTTAGGCCAAACATGAATTGAGCAAAGGAAGTCAATGCCGCTGCAGGGCACAGTGATCTCTTAGCTCGTACACGACCTTGGACTCATCAGTTGGGTCGCGACTTACGACTTACCAGACTAACTCGGTCGCGACCTAAAAGCCACTGAATGAAGAACCTTATGCCGTGTTACTAGGAAGGGGAGGAGTTAGCTCGGAGGCGACTTGGGACTTGAACGAAAATGCCTCTATGAAGCCCGGGCTCGCTTTAAACCGGTTGCAACTAGTTAAGTCGTCCACGACCCAACTTAAGTCGGTGGCGACTCAGGACTTGGGAAAAATTCTTAAACAGATTTGCCTATAAATAGAAAGCCATCTCCAACATTCAGGGGACTTTTGGCCAATCACTTCACGCGCCAATACTCTGCTGAATTCTCAACTCACCCGACACTTCAAGTTCGAAAGGCATCTCAACTAACTTCAAGGAAAAATCTAACGCAATCTACATGGATTCGAAAAATTCTTCTCTACCAAAGTTCTAGTTGTTTGTCTCGTCATAATTGTAATTGAAGATTGTTGTAAAGTTGTAATCGATTTAGCAATAAAGAAAATTAAAGTGGACGTAGGCTTGCCTTGAGCCGAAACACTATAAAATCGTTGTTATTCACTGTTTTTTCTGTGATCTTCTGTTTATACTCTGTTCCCGAATCATCGGGTGGTGCTTTCACATCTACACTTTATACACCGGGGTGTTAGCGTTCAAATTTTAGCGTTAACAGAATCTTTCCTCAATTCCTCCACGTACCGTTTCGAGCTGCCACCCATCTTCCCCAAACCATCACAACTGACACCATAATTCAACGTGCACGTGCACAGTCAACTGCTCCGCTGTTGGTCGGAGCTGCGGCCACAAACGAGTCGCCGTCCATCCACCAAAACATCACCAGTACCCAGAATTTGAAAAAAAAATCGAAAACAAAAATCGAAGCATCTCGACCCAACTACACATCAGGAACGTCATCCAATAACTGCCTCGCGCCACCACCTCTGGCCGTTCTCGGCCACCCAATTTGGTCCAAAGCTTCATCATTGTGCGATGCGTCGATTCGCATCTCGCTACACAGTCCGATTGCGTATGGATGGTGCAGCACCGTCGTTTCTATCGTGAACCAGAATGGGTTCCTAAACCCTAATTTACTCTCGAATCAAAAATGCAATGATTCATAAATTAATCTAGTATTTTTCTGGTGATCTCGAATGTTAGATCTTGCTGCCACAACGAACTCGAGGCCCATAGTTTCATAGATCGCCAGAATTGCTCAAAAATTCACTTTCAGTTCAACTTCCATTTCCCATAGGAATGTTCAATGAAAAAATTAAATCTTTGTTTCTAAAATCATCACTTTTGAAGTATATTCAAATGATATTCCTGAAGTTGAAATCTATAGAGTTCGAATTTTAGCAAAAATCAAGTGGTAAATGTATTTAATAAATTTCCAAAGAAAACTTTATATCCTTTGCTTAAATTTTATTACTGGCACATATTAGAGTTTTTAAAACAAACTTCAGCTTGTGTTGCAATCTCTTTCAGAAGAAATGAGGGAGAGAGGGAGATTTGAATTGGATTATGGTATGGTTTACTCTTGTAAACAGAAAGCTATTAGTAACTGTGTTTCATAGTTTCCAGGGAGAAAGAACAACTTTGCTTTGATTAATTACTAAAAAAACATAGTGAAAGTTTAAATAAAGCTCCATCTTGTTTACTGAAACAAATTGTATGTTCAGCCATACTTTAACATACAGATCAAATAGAGACAAAGGGAAAAGAGGGGTTTGACAGGTTTTGTTTTTCTAAAACTAAACAGGGATTAGCTTTTTGTAAAATCAACATGCACAGCCAAACATTCATTCATATATTCAAGATGCAAACCAAAGTTTAACTTCCCTACATCATTCAAACATCCACACAGCAATAAAAAGATTGGAAGAAACAAAAGCTTACTCACATGTTTTCCAGAACTCCTAACAGTTTTTATCAAACAGAGATGAAGCCAAAACTTTTCTTCTTTTCTTACTTTAAAACTAGGGGTTTTAGATCTACAAATTTATAGTTACAGATCTGTGATTATTCTTGTTATATCCATTCACTTATTTATTAATAACAGTGGGTTACAGTTACTTACAGTTATAATTTCTTATGAAGAAAGAAACTTCTTTGTTATTCAATCTATAAGTAATCTGGAAAAAAATTGTTATTTTTAATGATTAAATAAATGAATACAACAAGGAATTTAATACAACAATATTTAATCTGTTGCAGGAAGAATCAAGATCAAAGTTTTATTCTATTTCTGGTTTTCAAGTTTCATCAAATAAAAAGTGGCTTCTCTGTAAGCTTCATATTTGGCTAGCCAAACCATTACGAGCAAGACTTCAAACTCGTAGAAATCAAGAACAAAGAGACCAATAGGGAATTGATGGCAAGAATATGAGATAGGAACATCACTACATCAATGACAAAGATTCACTGTAATGACCCGCTATCCATCTCCACAGAATGACGCATCATTAAAAAGAAATAAAGGGATAGAAAAGAGAAAAGAAAGAAGAGAAGAAGAAACAACATCAGAATCTAAACAGCGGAACGAATAAATTATATTGATAACATAAATATTACATAGTTTACAACCACCATCAGAGTTACACAGATAATACAACACATACTAGATAGTTATAAACACCTGTCTAGTTATACAACTCAATACAGTACAAGAGAACTACTCAGAGAAATCAACACAGCGGAAAACTATAAATCTACATGCAGAAGCCTCCTGCTCCATTGCTCCTCCACAATTCGTCAAAGCAAACCTGAATCCCTTGGCTATTCGTAAAAATTTGAGTACCCAAGAGTTTAAGAAAATAGTAGATAAACTCTGGGTCAGACATGGGTCTGGTGTGAGTAACAGGTTAAGGTTGCTTAATTTTCAAAACCTTTAGAAAAGAAAGGTATCACTTAAGACTTCCCACACATAAAAATGGAAAAGTTTTTACCTTACGCTAACCAAAACAATTGATAGGAAATCCGATGATATTATAATAGGTCTAGGGTTTTCAAATAAATATGAAATAGCCGAAATTGTTACATCTATTAAATTCCAGCTACTAGCCACAAAAGTGGGTAATACAATCAAAACCGTTGGCACTTATTGGATTTTGGATTCCATACAATGGCAGGGCTACTGGGGTACCTCCCGTCACAGCACGTGGCCTAGATCAACGTACCGAGGAGTACGCCCGCTCCCCTGCAACACAAGGCCGGAACCATTCCTTACTGAACAGTTTCGAACAAGACAACCCCGACGGTTGGAGCTCCCAACCGTCCACATAGCCGAAATAAAAGGGACCTCTAGACAGGGGGAAATCTCGTCCTACTTGGGCATGACCCACTTAGCCTTGCTGCATCTCCCCTGTTTTAGCCATTCCCGGTTGATGAGGCTTGAGGCTACGATTACCTTTAGTGAACACATCACTTAGAATGCTCATCGTCCACCTGACGATGTTCTGAAAGCATTCAATCCATACAAGTTCGTTCCGGGTTCGAATGAAACCGAAGGCATTATCTCGTTACACTCATTTTGGAATCACCCTCAGAGTTAACGACGATAACCCTTGCACTCTGAATCTTCATCTTCACTTGAGGTTCACGACCTACCGGTAATTTGGATCTATGTGGTTTTCGGATATCCAAATATGGAAACCTGATCCCGGTCTCATCGAAATCCAAAACGTGTCTTTTAGGTCCAAGTTGTTTTAAAGTTTAAAACAATTCAATTATCTATGTACACACAGATAGATAACTCACAAATCACAATTGATAATGAACATTATCAAATAAACACGTAATCTACATCATCATCACATTAGACAATCTATATTATCATCACAATGTAACCAAGCATTCATACCACACAACATTACTTATCTCATTTCTGATATCACAAAGCATCCAAGACAATCAATGTCATCCATTCATATATAAGCAATGATTTACTCATACAACATCTATAATTAATTTAAATGAATTAAATTAACTATCTCCATCTCTAATTAATTTAAAATGAATTGAATTAATTACTTCATCTTTAATTAATTTAAAATAAATTAGGTTAATTACTTCACCAATATAAATCTTGCTTACTCAATCATTTAATTGATTACAATCAATTAATTGATTCACTCAAATTCAGTCACCTTAATTAACCACCCTTGATTGATTATCCTTAATTACATTCAAGCAATTATCCTTAATTAATTTCAAATTAATTATCCTCAACCAAAAACAGTAATTAACCTTTAATTACTTCAATCAATTAATTAACTATAATTAATTACCTTAATCCTTAATTAATTACGTTAATTAACTACCTTTAATTACTTATCACTGATTAATTAATCTTAATTAATCAACTTTAGTTACATCATTAATTATAATAATTAATGATCCTTAATTATATTTAATAAATTATCTTCCTAAATTAATTACCATAAGTAATTAACTCATAATTATTAATCCCTTCTGATTAACCATATTCAGTAATTAACTAACTTAATTACTTTATTTAAAACAAATTAATTATTCCTTAATTAATTTCTTAATTAATCCCTTGATTAATTACTAAGTAATTTAATCCAAATTACTTCATTCTTAAACATCCTCAAATAATTACAACCTGTAATTATCAATCAATTACTTTACCAAGAAATTTTCAATCCATTAATTACATAAAGTAATTATCTTTAAACCTCAATTGTTTAAAATTAATTAAACTTAATTAATTAAATTAAACAATCATGTTAAACTAAATTAATTACATAAAGTAATTAATTTCTTAATTACTTCATAAAGTAATTACACTTATACCATTACAATAGATTATTATTAAACTAATTAATCTAATTAATTATTAAAATTAACCACATTAATTAATTATTAAATAATCCTGGTTAATGACCTTCATTAACCATTCTTTAATTATTTTCATTAAGTAATTGACTTAGACTAATCAATAATTAAATTATCTATAATTATCCATTAATTAAACTCTAATTATTTAATTCTAATTATTTAATTAATTAACCTTGATTAAAACTTAATTACTTAGTTAATAATTCTTTAGTCATTAGTTAAAAATCAAATTAATGATCTTAATTATAAATTGATTAACCATTAATCAATATTTATTAATTCCAAATCATTAATTAATTAAATTAAATAACAATTCCTTAATTACTCCATTAATTAAATTAAACTTCAAAATATTAATCTTAATTAATTTTAAGATAAAAAATTTCTAAATTATGTTTAAAAACAAATTTTATTTTAAACAAAGTACTTTTGAACTTGCTTTCAAATTTCATTTTAAATACAAGTTTTAAAATGAAAATAATTTAAACTTATCAAAGTTTAAAACATTTATAACTTTTAACATTTTAATTACTTTAATTTATATCAAATTTAAATCTTCTTCTAATTTAAAAACTGGAGTTCATATTTGATTTATGATTTCCAGATTTAACTTTAATTTCAAATCTTGCTCATATCTTAAAAACTTCATTTTGAAAAGGTTTAAACTACTTTTCCAAATAAAGTAGTTAAAAAAAACTTAAACTTTAATTTTATTTAAAATTAAGATTTCAAATTAAACTTGGATTCCAAAAATTCAATCTTGAATTTAAAACTTTGTTAAACTTTTCTTAACATCTAAATGCCTCAGATTTACAAAATTTTAAAACCCAGATGTTACAGGTTTTATCAAACCAGTAAAATAGTGAAAATACCCGAGACTCCCCAAAACATTCTTCGAGTAAATCCCTCATGTGCTTCGAGTCAAAACTCGAATAACTCGAGTCATTCCCGAGTTCAAAAAAACTGCACACCACTAACACATTCACCTGAACTTCAACTACACGATGCACGTGCACCGTGGCTCCGGCGGCCATTCACCAACGCTTCTACCCATCAGTGATCATCTCCATACTCGAACATGAAAACCAGAATTCACCACTGTAGCTCAAATAAAAAACGAGCTAACTACCCAAACCTAGAAACAGCAAAATCGGGTTTTCTTCAAAACCTGTCAATTGCAAGTCTTCGCCGCTCTGACCACCAGATGATCAACCCCTCCGGCCTCAACTTCAACCACACACCAACTACCAAATCCCAAAACATCAAGCACTCGGTCACTTATTCAGATCGAAAAGTTCGATTCTTTAAACCACCTTAAAACTAGGGTTTAAAATGATATCTCAAAACTGCAACTACTCTGATGGTTTTCAACACCGACAAATAATTTTTTTGGCATCTCCTCACACTCCTCCCTCACCTGGAAGAACCCCGTGCCTTCCAGTTACATAGATCGCCAGAAAACCAAATATTCCCTTTTCCAGTTCATCACAAAACTGAGCCTTCAACTCTTTTCTAAAAATTATGATTCTTGATTTAAAAATCATGTTTCAGTTGATGTTTTCGTTTTATAATGCTGAATTTACAAATTTAAAGGTTTGAGTATTGGTTTTATCTAACATGCACTGAGGTTTCTATATTTTACAAAGACTACAGGCTAAATTTTTGACTTAAATAAATATTTAAATAGTAATCTAAGGTAAATCAAACAAATTTTGATTTATAAATTATATACAATCTGAAATCAATTAAATGAATAGAAATTTAAATAGAAATCTTAAGCCTAGTACAAAATAGAGCATACTATACATATACTACTGCACACAATCAATATCCACATCAAATTTTACCTATATTCACAATCAATTACTTATTTATATTTAACCCTTTAAGCATGCAACTTAATTTATATTTTAAGGTTTTAAAGTTACTCACTGTTTAGAAGAAAGCAGAGCCTGATAGTTGAAAAGCTTTGAATTGAGTTGCTGAAGACATCTGCAAGTGAACTTGATTCCCAGATTCAACTTGTATTTGAATTTTAAAACTTGGGTTTGCAGACTTCCCTTTTGATACTCAAGTTGAATGAATGAATGTAGATGCCCCTTTTTGTCCAGAATGCAAAAAAAATAGAATGCAGACTTTTCTTTTGCAGTTGCTAAATTTCCAGGTGCATGCAGAAATCCTATTTCTTCAGATTGCAGAAAAATGCAGTTTTGCTTTTTATTTTGAAATAGAAGGCTACAGATTTGATATGAGGAGTTACAGGGATTTGCATTTGAACAGGTTTTAGATTTGATATGAATTATAGGAGAATGAACTGCATTTTTAAACTGAGAACTTGTTTGCAGGAATTTGGTCTTTGATATGAGGAGTTTTGATCTGAAACTGTAAACTGATTTTGGTTTGAACATTTAATTTTTGAATCTGAAAATGGGTTTCAGGTTTGAGGAATAAACAAGTTGAAGATTCTTTTGATTTAGGAAATGAGAAAAAAGAACAAGAGTGAAAAATGTTCATTTATATAAGTAAATTTTCAGATTTTATTAAATAAAAGAAAAATAAATTTAAAAGAGGCACTTGTAAAAAAAATCAACATTTGTCAATTTGATATGTTAATCTTTTAACATTTGGTTATAAGAGGCTTAATATTAATACACTTGTCTTTTTAAAGTAGTTTGTATTTAATTTACATGTACATGAAATGGTTATGCCTAATTAATTAGTTAATTAGGATTTAATATGTAAAGAAAATTTATAAAAGAATTTAAAACAAATTATGCTTATAAATAAAGCTTATCCATATGAAAATTAAAACAATTAAAATTTATACTTTGGAATTTAAATTCAAATTAAATTCAAAATCTAATATTTTAAAATCAAATTATATACATATAAATTTAATTTGAAATAACAATTGCAAATTTTATCCAAAATCTATTTATAAAGACAATACATTATTGATATTGTTTTTAGAAAAATCTTATTATTAAATTAAAATCATTTTGAAAGAAATTATATTTTTATTAATAAATTATCTATTTTATTAAGCCATAAAACTCTTTAGTTAATTCATTTTGAATTCAAAACTTAAGCCAAAATTATTTTAAACATTTAAACATTTGTCTTAACAATTTAAAAATCATATATTTATTTATTAAATAGTTTTGAAAACTTAATATTAAATTAAATCAAAATTTCCAAATTATTAGTGTATATATTAGAATTTTAAATCATGATTCATTTATTAAATTTTAAACCAAGATCATTTATTTAATAACTTTGAAAAGCTAATATTAAATATAGACTAATTTTCCAATTTACTAAAATATTGGAATATGAAAATATGCTTTATTTATTAAATTTAAAGCAATTGCTAATCTATTTACAATATAACTATATATTTATATTTTAAATAGAAACCAATTTATTATTTTTAAAAGATAAAATAACCAATTAAATCATTATTGAAGAATATTATTAAATAAAATTGAATTATTATTAACAAAATTATGAATATCAATTTAATTTTAATACATATTATTAAATTGATATTGTTAAAAATTCCGGGATGTTACATTCACGGGACCTCCAACTGGATTCTTTACGCATATAGGCTTATCAACAAAATCAGGTTCAACATTCAATTCATTAATAGCTTGTTAAGAGATAAAACTGGATTGCAATAATCGATTGATTCCAATCAAAACCAAATTTGGGGATTTCATCGAAATTTCTTGTGAGGACCCTAGTCCTAAAAGGGAAGGGTTGATGTATAATTTGGGTTATCCTGAACCCAGCCTAGAGTCCATTGCTATTGTTAGAGATTTTTCAGATGTATTTGAAGAAGTGAAATCTCTACCTCCTTACTGAGAAATAGTATTCATAATCGACCTTGTACCCAATGCTTGTCCTGTCGTTCATGCAAGTCGCAGGATGGCACCCAGGGAAAGGGTTGAATTAGTCGAGCAGGAGACTCTTACCCCCACATGTCCTCTTTAAGGGGTTGGTTAGCCATAAGGCGTGACAGTCCAAAGGCTGGCTGTAAAAGTAAGTTTGGGGTACCATTGTATGCCAGGCGGGGTTGGGATGGTTGAAAAGCCTACCAGTCGAGATTGGCCGCTATCGATGGTTGAAAAGCCTAGACCGTTACACATATTTAAGTATATTTCACAAAAATCATAATTTTTATAACATAAAAATTATTTATTTAAAATAAATCCATTTCTTTATCAAATTCGAAAATCAATAAAACATATATTTTCAAAATCACTTGAAAATCCTTTTCAATTTAAAATCATCACTCTAATATTTTTAAATTATCAAAAATAGGCACAATGCTGCAACAGTACTAAATACATCAATCATAGCATCCAAAACATCATATATCATATGATAACAGCATATATCATAATATGTGTAAATAAACCAATACTGGTGAGGAATCCAGTCGGATCCCTCCAACCTGTCACATGCAACAAATATGAATATTAGAAATATATGTACAATGTCCGCTTCAAGGCACACATGCGTACAAAGAGTCATCCGCTCATACACGGGAACGTATAGGGCCATCTACTCCAATAGGCAGGAATATATCCAAATACCAATCAATATATTATATATCATCCAAACAATCATCAATCATCATAAATAATATTTATTCTCGCTTATATAAAAATATCGGTGAGTCAAAAGAGTGAGTTGTACTCACTTTGATTGTAGTCGTCGCGATAGCGATTTATTTTGATTAAAATTAAACAAGTGTTTAATTTCAACCAAAATTTTCACTAGCTCAAATAAATCCCAATCCTGCTCCAAAATGTAGTTCTTGTCAATACGAATGCAATGCAATTCGTTTCGTGCGAAACGGACCTCGTATGAAAAGTTATGCAGTTTTAAAGTTTAAACGGTTTAAATATATATATATATATATATATATATATATATATATATATGTACATATATATTTTTATATATAGATAAATCAATTTCTTTTTTTATTTTTAAACCCCACTTTACATCTGGCCGTTGATTTTGCTATGCAGAAATATGGCCGTGCTTTGTTTTCCTCTACCCCTTCGTTCAACTTACGTGCAAAATGAACCCATAGCCGCCGTTTTTGCTCGAATTATCGTGGCCACCACGATCCACTTGAACCCGATCGGTAACCTCCACGACGTAGCTCACCACCTGCACTACCAATGCCCAAAAACCGGCCTCCCCACAACATGCTACAGCCACCAAATCACGCTCAAACATCCCCCAAAATGAAGCCCCCTAGCGTCCTCCTCGTTGCGCCATATTCGATCATCATCATTGGATGTGAAGATCACGATGTGCTCTACAATATTGTAGTTGAACATTTTTACTAATTGTTTATGGATTGAGATATAATGGAGGAAGAAAATCCGAAATATCTAGCCATTGAAAAGGGAAGTGGGGCTAGCCCTAACCTCTCTAGGG
This sequence comes from Allium cepa, assembly GCA_030765085.1. Classification (NCBI taxonomy): domain Eukaryota; kingdom Viridiplantae; phylum Streptophyta; class Magnoliopsida; order Asparagales; family Amaryllidaceae; genus Allium; species Allium cepa. Next base: position 622,293,318 of record CM060938.1, on the reverse strand, counting down.
TTTTGAGAAAACTGGGTGAAAATGAGGGCTTTTATAGAAAATTCGCGACACTATTCATTGTCAAATTTTCCGAACTCGAAACGAAGCGTGCCACCCGGCGTTTACAATGTTTTACCCCTATTTCAAATGCAATGGAATATATATCGGGAGCCAATTCGATCATATTTGAAAGATAGGTTTTCGAATCGAATTATTTAAATTTAAAATTCACTTAAACGAATTTCTACGCGTTTTAGCTTGCCTCGAACAAACCGTAAATCCGATTGACATGAAATTTGAAATCTTACAATAATTAAATATTGCACATCCAATGAAACAGGTTTCGTTGAAATCCGAGACTGTATGAAAATGACCATTTTCACTCGTCAATAAATATTATAATATTCAATTTCTAGAATTTAACTTTTCATTCAATTTTAAAAGTTCTGTAACATTATTCTAATTCAAATATAATTTAGTTCAACTTTATACAACATTTTTATTCACATTAAATCCAAATATCAATTATTTTCACAATTTCAAATATTAAATTAACAATTTAATTATCCAATTAAATCCAGATATGCGAAATATAACTTATTCAGCCTATAAAATTAACTTATGAATATTTAAAATCAAAACATACGAATTACAAATGACTGAAATTCTGAATCGTTACATTCTCCACTACTTAAAAGAATTTCGTCCTCGAAATTACCAAGTAAGAAAAAGCTACAAAATCCATTAACTATTCAAAATAATTTGTTCAAATTAGAAATCAAATCTATTTAAACCTTTTAAAATTTTAAAAATCCATTCGTTAAACTTTTACAAAAACTTTTCTAAGTTTTCAAATCCATATGTAGTTATCTTTTCAAAAACAACTAATATCGTTTAACTTTCAACTCAAAAATCAAAATTTTGGTAATCAAAATTTTTCCAAAATTCCCAAAATTTTCTAACGCCTTAAATTTCAAAAAAAAAAATCGCTAGCGTCTCCTTTGCGCGGTTCGATCGTAGTAGGATCACAACATATATATCACAAATATACATCTCGTCTTAGTGATGAGGCATCCTGTAGGGAAAAAAGTGTAAAAGTACGATATGTAATCCGAGATATGTACCTTATATATTAATAGCGAGCATATACGGCTAATATAGCGCGAAAGCGAGCTCTAAATGCGAAGCAAGCATCATTCGCACCTACTATATACCGAACAAACAATGAGAAACATGTATATATGAAAATAATATCAATATACAACATATACCAATACAACAACTATATATATGCCAATATAGCAAATGCAACCAAAAACAACAAATCCAACCATCAAACAACTATCATCCAACTAGCATCCAACAAACTATCCAATCAATCCATACCAAATCAATATGAATTCACTTCTCAGTAATATTTATTGAATTGATTTTCAATTTAAATCACATTTGATTTATTAACATTGGATTTTACTAACATTCATTCATTCATATTCAATTAGTTTACATTCACTAATGTACATTCAAGTTAGTTCACTTCCAATTCAATTTCAATTTCAATTCTACTTATTCTTACTTCACTTTCAATTTGAATTCGATTATTTTACTTTCAATTTCATTAATTCAATTTCATATCTACACAATCAACTAACAATCATCTAACGACCAATGCATAACCAACATAACCAAATTTATTCACTTCGCTTACAGTCAATTTGGGTTAACACATTTAATTTCAATTGGTTTAATATTCAATTTAGATTGAATTCTAGTATTCACTATGTAACGACCCACTATTTTGTACCATTCAAATTCGACAATAAATTAAAAACATGTCAAACTTGAATAGTTCAAAACAATAGATTCTAAATAAAATTGGAGCAAATCAAATCAAATCACAGAATCACAGACACAGAAATCAGAATACTCGCAGTGGAATTAAAATAACATAGTGGTTCATGAAGCCACTATCAATAGTCTCAAAATAAGAATTTTTTTACATAGTCTTTAAAACCAAATATAGTTTAAATCAACCACTGAAAAATCCACATTTATAAGTCTCCATTACATAATCTAAGATAAAGAACTGAATGGGAAATTTGACAGCAGTTTGAAAGATGAACAACAGAGGTCCTAGCTCCAGGGATGAAGTCCGAACTAAAACTCAGGTTAACCCGAGCGTAAATAAAACATAAACACTCGAGTCAGGACATACATACTTATACAGTGTAATCTAATTCAAGTGAACTGTAATAGAGCGCAATTAACTTAAAGGATGCTTGGGACCGTCCATCCTCTAAGGTTCCGTTAAACTATTTACTATGTAGTAATACTTCGCTATTAGTAAAATAAAATTACTTTTAAATAGCGTTAAGGGGTTACCCATATAGCCCTTAACACATAAATAGTGCATGTAGTCTATACAGTACCTGCATATCTCCTGATCGGGAGACTACGAGAAGATACTCCATAGGAACGGCACAAATCAAACTCGTATAAGGCTTGCTAGGGTAGGTGACACGGCACAACTAAGCAATGCCAAGGTAGATATACCAATTACGATCCTGACCGGTGGTAGCGCGTAGCGCGCACCTACCGCCCACCTCGAATAACACTCCCAAATCAAAGGTGCGCACCAAACAATCACAAAGTAATAGAATGGCATACGAAGAAGTGCGTCCGATCAAAGGTGCTACCTCATTAATCCAAGAATCGCTCCTGTTTTAGCCACCTTATGCCAACCCACGGGAGTCGGGTCCACGTATTTACCTCAAAGGAAACGTCACCACCATCCAACTTCATTCTGGAATCTCCACCGCGTACACGGTTGTCAAAGTGGTTTTCGGTATCGACAGAGAGTATGTCCATATCTGATCCCGGTCTCTTTAACAACCAACGTTATTATTACCCGTGGTTATAAAGAATTCAAAATAGTTTTATGTTTCAATCAAAATATACATTTAAAACTATTTAAAGGTGAAGTTATAATTCTTACAAAATCCATTATAAATCCCAAAGGTTTAGCCTTAGTTCATTTGTATCAACTACAGCACTTGCGCAGTGCGGTAATATCCTTTCAACAGATTTGAGTAAATTAAGTTTTAGACATCAATATAATTTCAACAATAATTAAACCTAAAATTAAACCAATTTAGCTTATATAATCATAATTTCCACCTTTGAATAGCCATTTAAATTACTCAATAATTTATGATTATTTTAAAATAAAATTTTCAAATATATATCTAACTTCTCTATACTTTACTTACTAAAATCAAGTGAAAAATTCTCTATAAATTTTACTTAATAATTAAGCTCAATTACCACTTCAAAAATAAACTAAATTTCTAATCAATTTCTTAATTTACCTTTATTCCTAAATCACTTTACATTCTAAATTTGGTTATATTTCAACTTCCATTTTTAAGTATTCACATTTAACTATTTAATTCATAGACAACTTTACCCTTTATTTATTTACTTATTCAAATATATGCCAAAACATCATAATTTATTTCTTAACTTGTATTCCATTTTATTTTACAAATCAAAATTTACAAGAATAAATTTATACTTTAAATTCTGAACATTTATTTATTTACATTTTTAATTTGTACAATATCACTATTCTTATAAGAATCATTTTTAAATCAAAATTTAAAAAAAAAATATTATATCATTCTAAGTTAAAAATATTTAATATTTCCAGAAAATATGTATATATAACCACGGGTCTGTATAATATTCTCTAACCTAGGTCAAGTGATACGGATAATACATCATTTCAATCCGTAATTTACAATTAAATTCTAGGTTCTATCATTTCAAACCCGCAATCCCAAGTTAAATAATAAATAAATAATAACAAATATCGTTCAGGCCTATCATTTCAGCCCGTAACGATTCTATTCTACAGGGGACTTGCAGTGATAAACATTAAATAAATAAATGGTATTACAGCATAATATAACAGTATAAAATATAACTGATGATGGGTAAATTTAATAACGTGGTTTTTTAAACATCATAAATTTATCACATGCAATTAAAATATAAAATAAAATCATTCTACAATTTCACTTGTTAATAATTTACAGATCTATAAGTACGTTTGTCGGGTGAGAAATACTCACCTCTATGCTGCTGAAGATGAGACTCAAAACTAGGATAACCACACCGGAAACAGTGTATAGAAAGCACGATCAAATATTGGAAGATGAGACAAACCGATTTCGATCATGAAACAAGATAAATAAATAAACTGAGTACGGGAATTCAATTACGGACAAAGCAAATTTTAAATAAAACAAAACTGGAACGGGATTAAATAAAGGATAATTGGACCAAATTTGCTCGACTACTTCACCACACAACTCCCCCAACTCCCCACGTACCCCTCCCTGTCCACGCTCATGTTATAAAACGCATGCATGCACGGTAGGGGAAATCTTTCCTTTTTTCTTTCTTTTTAAGTCAAGAGGCTGTAATGAATACAGAGGTGATGCAAGCGTTTTATATCCTCAAATGTTTGTTCATAGTTGCTACATGGCTCGGCTGCTGAATGTCAGGGGAGAGGTGGTGCAGCTGCGGTGGGGTGGAGGGCTGTTGGTGGTCGAGCATTCGTGTGAACCAGTGGAACAAGCATGAAGCAAAAAGGAGAGCGAAAGATAATAATAGTAAGAAAAACATGCGCCATTACCTGGTAGACCAAAAGCTCATGCAAATAGAAGGAAGATGAAGGCTGAAGCAAAATGAGATGCAAGAAATATTTGTGACGTGCTTGAGTATTTATAAGGAGAAGTTTTCGTTGCTTATAAATATGGGAGAGGGTGCACAAATCAAGGCAAACTTTAGGCCAAAAATTTTGTACGTGTGAAAACAAATTAAAAAAATGGCAAGCAAATCTTTGATTGATACATGATATTTTCTTTACGTTATTAGGAGGAAAAATGCACTGATTTAGGTGAGTGAATATAGGCAAGAAAGATTTGAGCGAATATTTACAGTGGTATTGATTGCGTGAATTTAGCAAAAGGAAACTTTAAGAAATCTTTGGCAAACATTTTGTACACGTTTAAAATTTATTAGAAAGTAAATTCGTTGATTAAAACGCAAGAAATATTTATAAAATGGGAAGGTGGTGAAAATTATTTGCGTACAAGGTTGAGTATTTAAATGAAAACTAGTATTAATTGCTTGGAAAAACGTCAGGAAATAATTCACTTTGAAACTGTCAGGAGGAATTTGCGCATGATGTTTGATTTAGGAGATAATTGCGTTTCTTAAAAATGCAAGAAATAAATATGTTTGAATGGTAAGTAACATGCACGCGAGTAGCTTATTTATCAGTGGTTGCATTAATCAAGGGGAAGAAAAACGGTAAGCAATAAATTTTAAACGTTAGGGAAAATCAACGATTTCATACTTATTAAACAAATTGAAGTGAAGGAAAGTGGGATATCTTTAAATGTAAATGGCAAGTCACGCTTATTTTTCAAATAGCAAAGTTAAGGAAAGAATGAGCACGTACTTATTTCAATTTTAGTCGTTACTTATTCATTAAGTAAATATGCAAAAGAAAATAATGTACATTTATAGCGTCAAATAAATCAGGCAAACGGATATGAACGTACACTTTAAACGTACAAATTAAAGGTGTAATTAAATAGATTATTTATATGCTACAGCTTTTAAAATTATAATAAAATATGTTTTGCTTACATCCTTTTTATTCATTTACCATTTACTAAGAAATTTATTACTTAAATGGATGTATATAAGTAAAATATTAATTATTTAATTTAAAAGGTATATAATCCTTTTTTTTAAAGAACAAAATAGAAATAAAACGTTATTACGAATATATTCAGTTATTATAAAAGATTAGGAAGTTAGAATTAAAAATTTAAAACTTCAATTAATGTTAGACTTTAACCAAAATAGGAATTATAGACATTTGCTTATATTTATAAAATTTGGGTGATTAAATATTCAACGTTTTGTTTTAAAATAGAATCCAAAGTTAAAAATAAAAGAATAAAATATTTGTAAAAAAATTTTGGGTAGTTACACTCTCCCCCACTCAGAACTTTTCGTCCTCGAAAAGGAACGAAAGAAGGAAACAAAGGAAGATAAGATAATAGAGCAAAGTACCTGAAACAAATAATTTCGGATTCGAGGCACGAATGCTCTCCTCCGCCTCCCAGGTGCAATCCCGTTCATCAGTGCTCCACTTCACTTGGACCAGGCGGACAGATTTTCGTCTTTGCTATTTCGTACCTCGATCGACGATACGAAGTGGCTTCCTTTCAATAGTTAAGTCGGGCTCGATGCCCAAACTATCAAGAGCGGTAGGCTGTATAATAAGAGATGGATCATGAAAACAGCGATGAAGTTGGGATACATGGAATACATTGTGTATTCCAGCGAATTTCTTAGGCAAATCCAATCGATGAGCAAGAGACCCAATCCTTTCCAAGATGTGGAATGGACCGATGAATCTAGGAGCAACCTTAAGAAAAACTAAATGACCAACCGCAAACTCCAAACTTCTTCTTCGACGATCCGCATACTTCTTCTGCCTATCCTGAACAATCCTTAACCTTCTCTTAATCTCCTCAACCTTCTCCGAAGCTTCTAAAATCATATCAGGACCAAGGACCAAATGATTACCGGATTCAATCCAGCAGGATGGAGATCTACAGGGTCTCCCATACAGAGCAGCAAACAGAGACATCTTAAGACTAGCCTGAACAAAAGATACAATGAGATGGACAGGGGCTTAAGATAAGATAAGAATAGAGGATTGGAATTTATACCTGATAACTATTGTTATAGGTAAATTCCATAAGATGGAGATGATCTTCCCAAGCCCCTCCATAATCCAAAATGCAAGCACGGAGAAGATCCTCCAGAATCTGATTCACCCTTTCCGTTTGACCGTCAGTCTGTGGGTGATAAGCAGTGCTCAGATTCAGGCGAGTACCCAATGATTCTTGGAAAGCTTTCTAAAATTGGCTAGTAAAAATAGGGTCTCGATCATAAACAATGCTAAGGGGAACGCCATGGAGGCGAACGATCTCCCTCATATAAATCTCAGATAAGCTCGAAGCCGTAGGGTAAACTTGACCGGAATAAAATGAGCGGACTTGGTCAGTGTAACAACCCCCAATTTCGTACCATTCAAATCGACAATAATACACACATGTCAGACTTGAATGATGCGAAATAACAGATTGTAAATAAATTTGGAGCAAATGAAATCAAATATACAGAATCACAGACATAGAATAACTCGCAGCGGAATATAAAATAACATAGTAGTTCATGAAGCTACTATAACAGAGTCTCAAACCAAATACATAATATAGTCTGAAAAACAACAGAATAGAAATCCCGAATACATAGAAGTTCACTAATACATGAGATAAACTAATACAGCTGAAACAGAAGTAGATAAATATGTAGATAAGTAGAAACTCCAGTGAAAGACCAGCTCCAGGAAGAGAATCCAAAGCTGTGAATACTCAGGCTGACCCGAGCGTAAAGCAAAACACAAAACACTCGAGTCAGGACAATATATACTTATATATTGTAAACCAACTCAAGTGAACTGTAATAAAGATACAAGTAACTTAAAGGATGCCTGGGACCGCCCATCCTCTAAGGATCCATTAAACTATTTACTATATAGTAATATTTTGCTATTATACTAATGTCTACAGTAAAATAAACATACTTTTAAATAGCGTTCCGGGCTACCCATATCACCCTTCACACATAATAGTCCCAGTAGTCCATCCAATATCATGCCATCTCCACTCTGGGTGACTGTCAGAGGATACCACACGGGCAACGGGAGAAAGACAAACTCGTAGTAAAGGCTCGGTATGGTAGGTGACACGGCACACAAGGCAATGCCAGGGTAGATATACCAATTACGCACACGGGCTAGTGGTAATGCAGCAGCCACATACGCCCACCCCGAACAACACTCCAAAAATCAAGGGGTGCACCCAATCGATCACAACAGTAATAGAATGGTTTTGAAGAAGTGTGTTCAGCCAGAAGTGCTACCTCCTTTGGCCCGAGATCGCTCCTGTTTTAGCCACCTTATGCTAACTCACGGGAGTTAGGTTCACGAAATGTACCTTAGGAACGTCGTCACCATCCTACTTCATTCTGGAATCTCCACCACGCACACAGTTGTTAAAGTGGTTTTCGGTATCGACAGAGAGTATGTCCATATCCGATCCCAGTCTCTTTAACAACCAATCGTTATTATAACCCGTAGTTATAATTTCAAAAATGGTATTTATTTCTCAAAATCCAATATCATTTCAAATCCATTTCAAAATATCAACTTATCATTTCATTTGAAAAACATATTCATTTTTTTATTCAATTTAAAAATACCATTCACATTTCAAAATAGTTCAATTCCAGCAAATTACTTCGTTTAAATCCTTTAAAAGTGAAGTTATTACATTTAATAATTAAATTATTAAACTTCCAAAATTTTCAACTTTCAAAGTTCATTCATTCACTTAATTTTATCAAAACAGTGAAAATTCAACTTTGGCAGCATTTGGAAATTGCTACAGAAAGTTATATTCAAAACAGTTAAATTTAACAAAGACAGTGTTTAAAATGTTGTAATAGTGTTACATTAGTTTCAAAGAAAAGAAAAAAAAAACTTAGTTTAATCCAACAATTATATTTTCTATAATTCACTTTTAACTTATAAAATCACATAATTTTACTTTTATAACTATCATTTAATTTTCTTTAATTTCATGATTTCATAAAGTTAAATTTCCATTTAAAAATTCATATTTAACACTAATTCACTTATTAAATTGCAGTTTCCAATTATAAATTCATTACATTTAAATTTCAACCTAACGCTTGAGTTAAAATTCTCAAATATAACTTAGTTTATATTTTTATTTACTTAATTAAAAATTCACCTTTAAGTCAATTCCAAAAGTTCCAATTTTAGTTACAATTTAAAATTTCAACTTAAATATTCATTCATTTCACATTTCAACTTTATTAAAATCATTAATATGATATAAAATCACTTTAAATTCCTTTATATTCAAATTATCATAAATTTATCATGCTTTCATATTCTATTTAATTTCAAATTATAATTAAATCAAATTTCCCAAAATAGCTTACATTCAAAATTTTCTAACCTTTTCGTTAATTTATTTCACTTGTAATTATTCAGAAAATCAATAATATTTTACCAAAAATCATTTTTAATTAGGTTTAAATCAAAATATTTTAATATTTAAATTTCTAAAATAATTTTAAAAATTTTAGAAAAATATATTAACTACGGGTCTGTATATAATTCTCTACACTAGAAAAAGTGATACGGGTAATATATCATTTCAACCCATAATTTACAAAGAAAAATCCGGGTTTTATCATTTCAAACCCGCAGTCCCAAGTAAATGAAATAAATTTGAAAATCATTCAGGCCTATCATTTCAGCCCATAATGATTTTCCCTTATTCTAAAGTCCGTTCGGGTATGTATCATTTCAACCCATAGTGATTCTAATCTAAAGGGAACTTGCAGTGTGATAAACGAATAAAATAACAGAACAGCATAATATAACAGTAATAAATGTCATAATAGGTGTTTAAGCATGGGTGAACATCATATAATAGTGACATAGCAAATAATAATATAGTGATGCAGTTTACATATTCACATGTGATCAATTTACTATTCATATAAGTATAAAACTGTCTGGTGAGAATAACTCACTGTTTTGAGCTGATGACACAACGACGAATTGAACAAACGGGATCTACACAAGCACAAAAGCACGACACAGATACGAATGGAGGAGCCAAGGATTAATTCCCTTGAATACCAATCAAACAAACAATATAACAATTATAAGGTTTCAGACCAAAAATACGATAAACTATGCTAGAAATAACTTCATAAAACAAAGCTGAAATGCTTTGCACTTGCTTCCGACATCCCATAGGCTCGGCCAGAGGTGGAGTACAGGTCTAAGGCAATGGTTTTGGGTCAGGTCTGGGTTGCTAAGGTCGGCCTAACATGAGTTTGTTGATGGCAAAAGTTATGGAGATGGAACAACAACACAACAAGGCGTAACTACTAACAACATCACAAGTTTCAAGCAAACAAAGCTCGGCCAAGGCTGCTGTGGTCACGACCAGAGGAGTGGGGTCCACTGTGATGACGTGGCAGAGGGTGATGGAGGTGCTGGAGGTGGTGGTGGTCACGTAAGTGGCGGCCATGGGTGGTGGAAGTGGTGGAAGTGAAGGCTTGTGCTTGGCTAGGTCAAGATGTTGGAGTTTGGTGAACTTGGTGAAGGAACTACCACCAAGGGTGGTACGGATGGGGATGGTCAGTGAGGAGGAGGTGCTGGTGGCATGCTCAGGTGGTGGTGGTGGTGGCAGGGGCTGGAGAGGGGCATGGCCGATCCTATGATAAAGAAGATCAAGCGCAAATCAAACGAAAAATCAGCATAAGTGAACAAAAGGAGATAAAAGAAAAATAGAATTTTACCAACTTCTCAACAAGTGATGGCCGAAATTTTTTTTAATGGGATGAGAAATGATGTACGTGAATGAATAATGGAGGTAGGCAGCTGAATTATGTGAGTTATTATGGCTAATTGATGGCAAAAGTAAGTTAAAAATGTGAAAAGGCAGGAAAATCAAAAGCCATTAGAAATAAAAGGTCACAAACCCTTTCAATTTACCTATATTTATAAAAGTTTATATATTCTGAAATAACAATATTATCAGATAAAATTTTGAAACTTTAAAAAAATATAAAAATATATATACCATTTATCAATTATATAGATTAAAATTAAGGAAAAATAGTTAAAACAGTGAACTAGACTAGAAAATTTGAAATTAAATGAAATAATTTGTAGAAAATTAATATGAGCTTGTAAAGTATTTTTAAACATAAATAATAACATAAAACAAAATTTCATTCACAAAATAAATATTTAAATTTAATTTAAATATAATTTTTAATGTAGAAAATAGCAAAAAATGGGAAAACATCCCTTAAAAATAGGAAATCAATACAGTAAATTTTGGAAAAATTCTATTATTATTTTTAAAATATTTAGAGATGAAATTTCACAATTAAAACAAATTTAAAATAAAATAAAGAAAATTTAAAATGAAGAAAATGGCAGAAAATTAGAAAACAGCCTTTAAAAATAGGAAATAAATACAGTAAATTTTGGAAAAATTACATTTTCATTTTAAGAATGTTTAGAAATGATATCACACAAATAAACAAATTTAAATTAATTTCAAAATGAAATAAAGTCAAATTTAAATATATAGTCAAAATCTAGGGTTGTTACACTCTCCCCCACTCAAATCTTTTCGTCCTCGAAAAGAACGGAAAGGAAAAATAAAGAGAAACAAGATAGAGAAACAAAATAGTACCTGAAACGAATAGTTCTGGATTCGAAGCACGAATGCTCTCCTCCGTTTCCCAAGTACAATCTCGATCATCAGTACTCCACTGTACTTTGACAAGATTAACAGATTTTCTTCTGAGCTGCTTCGTATCTCTATCGACAATACGAAGTGGCTTCCTCTCAACAGTCAGGTTAGGCTCAATATCCAAACTATCAAGAGCAGAAGGCTGGACAATAAGAGATGGATCGTGCAGATGACGGCGAAGATGTAAGACATGGAATACATCATGCACTCCAGAAAGCTTCTCGGGCAAATCCAGACGATAAGCCAAAGAACCAACTCTTTCCATGATGCGGAAAGGACCAATGAACCTGGGAGAAAGCTTCCCTCTACGACCAAAGCGAATGACATTCCTCAAGGGAGAAACTTTAAGGAGCACCTGATCACCAACAGCAAATTCCAAATTTCGCCTACGCCTATCAGCATATTTCTTCTGTCTATCCTAAGCGACTCTCAGCCTCTTCTTAATCTCCTCAACTTTCTCAGAAGCTTCCAAAATCACTTCAGGACCAAGAACCAAACGATTACCAGATTCAATCCAGCAAGAAGGAGATCTACAAGGTCGCCCGTATAAAGCAGCAAACGGAGACATTTTGAGACTGGCCTGAATGCAAAAATGGAATGAGATAGATAAAAAGATCAAGAATAGACTGAAAACAGAAGATAAGATAATACCTGATAGCTATTATTGTAGGTAAATTCGGCCAGATGGAGATAATCTTCCCAAGATCCCCCATAATCAAGCACACAAGCACGAAGAAGATCCTCGAGAATCTGATTTACTCTTTCCGTCTGACCGTCGGTCTGAGGATGATAAACAGTGCTCAGATTCAAACGAGTACCCAAAGATTCCTGAAAAGCCTTCCAGAACTGACTAGTAAAGATAGGGTCACGATCACAAACAATACTGAGAGGAACACCATGGAGACGAACGATCTCTCTCATGTAAATCTCAGATAAACTAGAAGCAGAACGAGTAGACTTGACCGGAATAAAATGAGCGGACTTGGTCAGTCTATCAACAACAACCCAGATACTCTCATTGCCTTTCCGAGTCCTCGGTAAACCATCGATGAAATCCATGGAAACCTGTTCCCACTTCCAATTAGGAATCTCGAGGGGCTGCAACAAACCAGGGGTCTTCTGGTGATCGGCTTTGACTTGCTGACAAGTCGCACACCAACTAACAAAGATAGAGATATCCCTCTTCATCCCCTTCCACCAATAAAGCCTCTTCATATCTTGATACATCTTCGACACACTAGGATGAATAGAAAGTCTGGATCTATGATTTTCCTGAAGCAACTCCTGTCTCAAACTATCAACCTTCGGAACACAAATCCTGCCGTTAATCCGCAAAATCCCTTTGTCATCAATCTGTGCTCCACTACTACCTCTACTACCACCAACTCTTCTACGAACACTCTCCTTCATCAATCTAAGCATCTCATCCTCATCCTGCTTAGCCATAATCTGATCCAGAAGAGGAGAAGAAGAAACAACAAGATGACACAACAAAGCCTTCTTCCGACTCAGAGCATCAGCCACAACATTAGCTTTACCGGGAGTATAGTTAATGTTGAGGTCGTAAGAAGCCAGAAACTCAAGCCAACGAACTTGCCTCTGATTCAGATCCTTCTGGGTGAAGATATGTCTCAGAGACTGATGATCTGTGAAAAGCTCAAACTTGGTTCCAAGAAGATGATGCCTCCAAAGTTTCAAAGCAAAGACAACAGCAAGTAACTCTAAATCATAAGCAGCATAATTTGCTTCGTGGGTCTTCAACTGACGGCTGGCATAGGCATAACCCTACCATCCTGCATGAGAACAGCACCCAAACCCTCACGACTAGCATCAGTATAAACTGTAAATCCCTCACTCCCATTCGGAACAGTAAGAACTGGTGCGGAAGTTAGCTTGCTCTTCAACTCACTGAATGCAGCCTTACACTTATCACTCCAGACAAATCTGGCATTCTTCCGAGTTAAAGCTGTGAGAGGTGCAGCAATCCGAGCAAAATTCTCAATGAATCTCCGGTAGTAACCGGCAAGGCCCAGAAAACTACGAATATCAGATGGAGTCTTTGGAGTTTCCCAATCCTGGAAAAATCGGGGAAAAATAAAGCAATAGGAAAAAAAATAGAATTATTAAAATGATAGAGAAAGAGAAAAAAGAAAGACTTACATTGATCGCAGCAATCTTAACTAGATCAACAGAGACTCCATTACTAGAAACAATATGCCCGAGATAACGGACTTCATCCTTCCAGAAATGGCATTTAGAAAATTTAGCCTTTAACTGATGATTTCTGAGAGTCTCAAGAACATATTTCAAATGTGATTTTTGCTCATCCTTAGTCTTAGAGAAGACAAGGATATCATCAACAAAGACTAGCACAAATTTATTAAGCACATCACGAAAAACACGATTCATCAAATCAACAAAGAAAGCAGGAGCATTAGTCAAACCAAAAGGCATGACTAACCATTCATAAAATCCATTCTCAGTGCGGAAAGCAGTCTTGGGAATGCTATCCTCAGCAACCCTGAGATGATGAAAACCTCTGGCAAGGTCAAGCTGAGAGAAAATAGTGGCACCATGAAGCTGATCAAACATATCATTGATACGAGGCATAGGATATCTGTTTTTCATAGTGAGCTTGTTCAGCTCCCTATAATCAACACACATCCGAAGTGAACCATCAGATTTGGTGACAAAAACTACCGCAGCTCCCCATGCAGAAAAACTGGGCCTAATCAGACCTTTGGAAGATAAGTCTTCAATTTGCTTTCCCATCTCAACCTTCTCGCGGGGTGCCATTCTTCTAGGAGGAAGAACAATAGGTCGAGCACCAGGAATAAGATCAATCCGAAAATCAATTTCCCGCTTCGGAGGCAAAGAAATGACTTCTCCAAATACATCGGGATATAATCTAACCACAGGGGTTGAATCAAGGTCACTGGAAGAAGAATCCAAAGAATAAATAAAGTTGCCAGCAAAATCCTGAGGCATGCGGCACTGAATAATCAAGGAATTCCCTTGATCATCAACAAGCTGAACAGACCGGGCTTTACAAGAGATATGAGCATTATGATTCACTAACCAATCCTGACCAAGCAATAAATCAAAAGCATCGAAGCCCAGAATATAAAAATCACCACTAAAGCGATGATCAGAATGGAGAAGTTTCACCTCTCGACAAATCCGATTATGGTTAGCAGGACCCCCAATAGGATTTGAAACACATAATGGAACAGAAGTATACTCAGGAGAAAGGAGATGTTCAAACTTATCACACAAATCAACAGAAATAAAACTGTGTGAAGCACCAGTATCAAACAACACACGAACAGGATGATGAAATAAAGTAAATGAACCCTGGAGTGTACCTTGGTCATCACTAGGAGCAGGGGCAGGTGGAGGAACTGGAGATGAGGCAGAAGTGACAGCAAATATACCAGAAGGAGTACCCCTCTGCTGGGTAGGGCAATCCTTCTTAAAATGACCTGGCTGGAGACAGATATGGCAGAGATCACGTCTAACCGACTGAACAGGTGGAGGAACTGCAGCATCAGATAATGTGGGACAGCTATTGGCATAGTGCCCTCTCTGATCACACCTAAAGCAAGTGATGGAGGAGAGATCAACTGGTTGCCTTTGAGCAGGGGCCGATGATGAAGATCCCAAACCAGGACGCTTCTGCCAATTCTTCTTCTGCTGTTGAAAATTAGGCTTACGCTTCTTGGAAACTGTAGAGGAAGACTGAGCACCAGAAACAACAGGACCTTTGGATGTGGGATTCTCATAGCGAATAGCCATATCCATAAGCTGGGTGAAAGAACCATGAACATGAGAAATAAGGCGACTATAATACTCTGGCCGAGCACCAGCAATAAATTTCTCATTCTTCTTAAGAGGAGTATCAATAAGGCCAGGAACGAACTTGGAAAGTTCATTGAATTTCCTCTCATACTCATAAAAAGACATGGTACCCTGCTTCAGATCTATAAACTCACGATAAAGCTGAGATTTCTCGGCTTCTGGCATCCATTTTGCCACAAAAGCCTCCCTGGAAAAGAGATACAGAAAACAAGCTTAAGATAGATTCAAAGAAAGGAAAAATAGGAACAAAATTAAGATAACCCAAAGGATACCTAAACTGCTCCCAAGTGAGATCAGCCTCGACGGTGTTAGCCGTAACGGACTCCCACCAATCTAAAGCAGAATCATGCAACTGCCAGGCTGCAAGCTGACGCTTCTGAGCATCAGTAATGTCAAGACCAGTAAATATCCTCTCAAGACTCCGCAACCACTGCTGAGCCTCAATGATAGTCTCTGAACCGGTGAATGGGGTTCCACCAAGTTGAGAGAATTCCTTACAAAGAACAGTGAACCTGACTGGAGCAACAGGTTGAGGAGCTGGGGCAATACCACGACCCCTAACTCTGGCATTTCCCCGATTCATCCTGAAAAATATAAAGAATGAATTTAGGATAAGAATAAAGACAAGCCGAAGACAAATTAAGATAAGGCAAGATAATACACATGGATGAATATCTTAAAGAAAGAAAAGATCCTAACAAGATAGATACGAAAGAAAGGAAAGTTAGAAAACATTTGAAAATACTTTAAAAGCAAGAAAAATATATATATCAAAATAATCTTTGAAAATCCTTTGAAAACATTTTGAAAAATCATTTTATACTTTGAAAATACGTCTCTCACAAAGATATGATTCTGAGATTGATTTCACTCATTCTAGGGTGGAAATACCCTATCTCTAATGAGTTTTTGCTCCGCAGAGGCAATGGTTGCCAAAACCAAAGCTCTGATACCAACTGTAACAACCCCCAATTTCGTACCATTCAAATCGACAATAATCCACACATGTCAGACTTGAATGATGCGAAATAACAGATTGTAAATAAATTTGGAGCAAATGAAATCAAATATACAGAATCACAGACACAGAATAACTCGCAGCGGAATATAAAATAACATAGTAGTTCATGAAGCTACTATAACAGAGTCTCAAACCAAATACATAATATAGTCTGAAAAACAACAGAATAGAAATCCCAAATACATAGAAGTTCACTAATACATGAGATAAACTAATACAGCTGAAACAGAAGTAGATAAATATGTAGATAAGTAGAAACTCCGGTGAAAGACCAGCTCCAGGAAGAGAATCCAAAGCTGTGAATACTCAGGCTGACCCGAGCGTAAAGAAAACACAAAACACTCGAGTCAGGACAATATATACTTATATAATGTAAAGCAACTCAAGTGAACTGTAATAAAGATACAAGTAACTTAAAGGATGCCTGGGGCCGCCCATCCTCTAAGGATCCGTTAAACTATTTACTATATAGTAATATTTCGCTATTATACTAATGTCTACAGTAAAATAAACATACTTTTAAATAGAGTTCCGGGCTACCCATATCACCCTTCACACATAATAGTCCCAGTAGTCCATCCAATATCATGCCATCTCCACTGTGGGTGACTGTCAGAGGATACCACACGGGCTACGGGAGAAAGACAAACTCGTAGTAAAGGCTCGGTATGGTAGGTGACACGGCACACAAGGCAATGCCAGGGTAGATATACCAATTACGCACACGGGCTAGTGGTAACGCAGCAGCCACATACGCCCACCCCGAACAACACTCCAAAAATCAAGGGGTGCACCCAATCGATCACAACAGTAATAGAATGGTATCGAAGAAGTGTGTTCAGCCAGAGGTGCTACCTCCTTTGGCCCGAGATCGCTCCTGTTTTAGCCACCTTATGCTAACTCACGGGAGTTAGGTTCTAGAAATGTACCTTAGGAACGTCGTCACCATCCTACTTCATTCTGGAATCTCCACCGCGCACACAGTTGTTAAAGTGGTTTTCGGTATCGACGGAGAGTATGTCCATATCCGATCCCAGTCTCTTTAACAACCAATCGTTATTATAACCCGTAGTTATAATTTCAAAAATGGTATTTATTTCTCAAAATCCAATATCATTTCAAATCCATTTCAAAATATCAACTTATCATTTCATTTGAAGAACATATTCATTTTTTTTATTAAATTTAAAAATACCATTCACATTTCAAAATAGTTCAATTCCAGCAAATTACTTCGTTTAAATCCTTTAAAAGTGAAGTTATTACATTTAATAATTAAATTATTAAACTTCCAAAATTTTCAACTTTCAAAGTTCATTCATTCACTTAATTTTACCAAAACAGTGAAAATTCAACTTTCGCAGCATTTGGAAATTGCTACAGAAAGTTATATTCAAAACAGTTAAATTTAACAAAGACAGCGTTTAAAATGCTGTAATGGTACATTAGTTTCAAAGAAAAGAAAAAAAACTTAGTTTAATCCAACAATTATATTTTCTATAATTCACTTTTAACTTATAAAATCACATAATTTTACTTTTATAACCATCATTTAATTTTCTTTAATTTCATGATTTCATAAAGTTAAATTTCCATTTAAAAATTCATATTTAACACTAATTCACTTATTAAATTGCAGTGTCCAATTATAAATTCATTACATTTAAATTTCAACCTAACACTTAAGTTAAAATTCTCAAATATAACTTAGTTTATATTTTTATTTACTTAATTAAAAATTCACCTTTAAGTCAATTCCAAAAGTTCCAATTTTAGTTACAATTTAAAATTTCAACTTAAATATTCATTCATTTCACATTTCAACTTTATTAAAATCATTAATATGGTATAAAATCACTTTAAATTCCCTTATATTCAAATTATCATAAATTTATCATGCTTTCATATTCTATTTAATTTCAAATTATAATTAAATCAAATTTCCCAAAATAGCTTACATTCAAAATTTTCTAACCTTTTCGTTAATTTATTTCACTTGTAATTATTCAGAAAATCAATAATATTTTACCAAAAATCATTTTTAATTAGGTTTAAATAAAAATATTTTAATATTTTAATTTCTAAAATAATTTTAAAAATTGTAGAAAAATATATTAACTACGGGTCTGTATATAATTCTCTACACTAGAAAAAGTGATACGGGTAATATATCATTTCAACCCATAATTTACAAAGAAAAATCTGGGTTTTATCATTTCAAACCCGCAGTCCCAAGTAAATGAAATAAATTTGAAAATCATTCAGGCCTATCATTTCAGCCCATAATGATTTTCCCTTATTCTAAAGTCCGTTCGGGTATGTATCATTTCAACCCATAGTGATTCTAATCTAAAGGGAACTTGCAGTGTGATAAACGAATAAAATAACAGAACAGCATAATATAACAGTAATAAATGTCATAATAGGTGTTTAAGCATGGGTGAACATCATATAATAGTGACATAGCAAATAATAATATAGTGATGCAGTTTACATATTCACATGTGATCAATTTACTATTCATATAAGTATAAAACTGTCTGGTGAGAATAACTCACTGTTTTGAGCTGATGACACAACGACGAATTGAACAAACGGGATCTACACAAGCACAAAAGTACGACACAGATACGAATGGAGGAGCCAAGGATTAATTCCCTTGAATACCAATCAAACAAACAATATAACAATTATAAGGTTTCAGACCAAAAATACGATAAACTATGCTAGAAATAACTTCATAAAACAAAGCTGAAATGCTTTGCACTTGCTTCCGACATCCCATAGGCTCGGCCAGAGGTGGAGTACAGGTCTAAGGCAATGGTTTTGGGTCAGGTCTGGGTTGCTAAGGTCGGCCTAACATGAGTTTGTTGATGGCAAAAGTTATGGAGATGGAACAACAACACAACAAGGCGTAACTACTAACAACATCACATGTTTCAAGCAAACAAAGCTCGGCCAAGGCTGCTGTGGTCACGGCCAGAGGAATGGGGTCCACTGTGGTGACATGGCAGAGGGTGATGGAGGTGCTGGAGGTGGTGGTGGTCATGTAGGTGGCGGCCATGGGTGGTGGAAGTGGTGGAAGTGAAGGCTTGTGCTTGGCTAGGTCAAGATGTTGGAGTTTGGTGAACTTGGTGAAGGAACTACCACCAAGGGTGGTACGGATGGGGATGGTCAGTGAGGAGGTGGTGCTGGTGGCGTGCTCAGGTGGTGGTGGTGGTGGCAGGGGCTGGAGAGGGGCATGGCCGATCCTATGATAAAGAAGATCAAGTGCAAATCAAACGAAAAATCAGCATAAGTGAACAAAAGGAGATAAAAGAAAAATAGAATTTTACCAACTTCTCAACAAGTGATGGCCGAAATTTTTTTTAATGAGATGAGAAATGATGTACGTGAATGAATAATGGAGGTAGGTAGCTGAATTATGTGAGTTATTATGGCTAATTGATGGCAAAAGTAAGTTAAAAATGTGAAAAGGCAGGAAAATCAAAAGCCATTAGAAATAAAAGGTCACAAACCCTTTCAATTTACCTATAATTATTTATAAAAGTTTATATATTATGAAATAACAATATTATCAGATAAAATTTCGAAACTTTAAAAAAATATAAAAATATATATACCATTTGTCAATTATATAGATTAAAATTAAGGAAAAATAGTTAAAACAGTGAACTAGACTAGAAAATTTGAAATTAAATGAAATAATTTGTAGAAAATTAATATGAGCTTGTAAAGTATTTTTAAACATAAATAATAACATAAAACAAAATTTTATTCACAAAATAAATATTTAAAATTTAATTTAAATATAATTTTTAATGCAGAAAATAGCAAAAAATGGGAAAACAGCCCTTAAAAATAGGAAATCAATACAGTAAATTTTGGAAAAATTCTATTATTATTTTTAAAATATTTAGAGATGAAATTTCACAAATAAAACAAATTTAAAATAAAATAAAGAAAATTTAAAATGAAGAAAATGGCAGAAAATTAGAAAACAGCCTTTAAAAATAGGAAATAAATACAGTAAATTTTGGAAAAAATTACATTTTCATTTTAAGAATGTTTAGAAATGATATCACACAAATAAACAAATTTAAATTAATTTCAAAATGAAATAAAGTCAAATTTAAATATATAGTCAAAATCTATGGTTGTTACAGTCAGTCTATCCACGATAACCCATATGCTCTCATTTCCCCTCCTAGATCTCGGTAAACCATCGATGAAATCCATAGAAACTTGCTCCCACTTCCAATTTTGAATCTCCAGAGTCTGCAACAAACCCGGTGTCTTCTGATGATCCACCTTGCCTTGCTGACAAGTCGCTCACCTACTAACAAAGATAGAGACGTCACGCTTCATACCCTTCCACTAATAGAGCTTCTTCAAATCCTGATACATCTTTGCTACACCAGGGTGGATAGAAAGTCTGGATTGATGATGTTCCCGAAGTAACTCCTTCCACAAACCATCAACGTTCGGGACACAAATTCTATTATTAATCCTCAAAATCCCTTTATCATCAATTTGAGCTCCATTACCATCAGAACTACTACTTCCTCTGCTCCGACATTCTCCTTCATACGCCTAAGCATCTCATCTTCGTCTTGCCTAGCCTTGATACGATCCACAAGCGGAGAAGAAACAACAAGCTGGCACAATAAGGACTTCTTCCTACTTAATGCATCCGCCACAACATTTGCTTTCCCAAGAGTATAGTTGATGTCGAGATCGTAAGAAGCAAGAAACTCGAGCCACCGAACTTGTCTCTGATTTAAATCCTTCTGGGTGGAGATATATTTCAAAGACTGATGATCAGTGAAGAGGTCAAACTTAGCCCCAAGAGATGATGTCTCCAAAGCTTCAAAGCAAAGACAACAGCCATCAATTCTAAATCATGGGTAGCATAATTAGCCTCTTGGTTCTTCAATTGACGACTAGCATAGGCAATCACCTTCCCATCTTGCATCAATATCGCTCCCAAACCCTCGCGACAAGCATCGGTGTATACCGTCAATCTCTCATTTCCATTCGGAACGGTAAGTACTGGTGCGGAAGTAAGCTTATCCTTTAACTCTTGGAATGCTGCCTTACACTTATCACTCCAAATAAACTTAGCATTCTTCCGAGTTAGAGCAGTGAGGGGTGCAGAGATCGGAGCAAAGTTCTCAATGAACCTCCGATAGTAACCAGCAAGGCCCAGAAAACTGCGAATATCAGTTGGAGTCTTAGGTTCTTCCCAATCATTGATCGCAGCGATCTTGACTGGATCAATAGAAACTTCATCACTAGAAACAATGTGTCCGAGAAATCGGACTTCCTCTTTCCATAAGTGACATTTCGAGAATTTTGCCTTTAATTGATGGTTTCGAAGAGTCTCTAAAACATACTTCAAATGTGACTCGTGCTCTTTCTTCGTCTTGGAGAAAACAAGGATATCATCAATGAAGGCAAGAACAAATTTATTGAGCACATCCCGAAAGACCTGATTCATCAAGTCGACAAAGAAAGCGGGAGAGTTAGTCAAACCAAAAGGCATGACTAGCCATTCAAAGAAACCATTCTCAGTGTGGAAAGCAGTTTTGGGAATGCTCTCCTCAGCGACTCTGAGTTGGTGAAAACCTATGGCCAGATCTAGTTGAGAGAAAACAGTGGCTCCATAGAGCTGATCAAACATATCATTTATGCGAGGCATCGGATATCTATTCTTCACGGTGAGCTTGTTCAACTCCCTATAATCAACACACATTCGAAGGGAACCATCAGTCTTCCTGACGAAAACTACGGCTGCTCCCCATTCTGAAAAGCTAGGTCTGATCAGACCTTTAGAGGATAAGTCCTGAATCTGTTTCCTTAATTTGATCTTCTCCCAGGGTGCCATTATTCTGGTTGGAAGAACTACAGGTCATGCTCCAGGAATGAGATCGATACGGAAATCAATTTCTCGCTTTGGAGGCAGAGAAATGACCTCACCAAAAACATCAGGAAATAGTTTGACTACTCGAGTCGAATGGATATCATCAGGGAAAATATCGAGAGAATAAATGAAGCTACCAGTGAACTCCTGGGGCAAACTACACTGGATCTCAAATGGATTTCCAAAATCATCTTTAAGGGCAACAGTTCGATAACTACAAGAGATCTGGGCATCATGCCTATCTAACCAATCACCCCCAAGCAATAGATCGAAAGCGTCAAACCCCAAAACATAGAAGTCACCAGTGAAACGGTGATCGAGGTATATAAGCTTCACTTGCTTACAAATCCTACTAAGATTTGCAGGCCGTCCGATAGGATTTGAAACACATAAAGGCATAAAAGTAAATTCAGGAAAAAGGTGATGCTCTAATTTATTACAAAGATCCAAAGAAATAAAGCTGTGTGAAGCTCCGGTACCAATAAAACATGAACATGTGATTTAAACAAAGTAAAAGAACACTGAAGTGTACCATGAGAATCGTTAGGAGTGGGAGCTGGTGAAGGTGCAGGCTGCGGAGCTGGGGAGGATGCAGAAGTAACAGCGAAAATCCCTGATGCCTTGCCCTTCTTCTGTGTAGGGCAGTCTCTCTTGAAGTGTCCTGGCTGAAGGCAGATATGGAATAGGTCTCGTTTAGCCAACTGAGAAGGAGGTGGAATGGCAACACCCAAAGTTGGATATCTATTTGCGTAGTGTCCCTTCTGGTGGCATCTATGGCAAGTGATGGTAGAAAGGTCTGTCGGCTGCCTCTCGGATGCAGAAGACGATGATTATAGCCCTGGAGTTCTATTCCTCTTATGACGGTAGAAGTTGGACTTCCTTTTCTTATAATTTCCAAAAGACTGAGATGGTGCAGATTGGGCAGCTGGAGGAGCCCTAGAGGTAGGGTTCTCATACCGGATAGCCATGTCCATCAGAGCGGTGAACATCCCATGCATGTGGGTAATAAGGCGATCGTAGTACTCGGGGCGTGCACCAGCAATAAAATTCTCGTTTTTCTTCAGCGGGGTGTCTATCAGATTAAGGCCATATTGCGATAGCTCATTAAACTTTCTCTCATACTCGATAAAGGACATATTGCTGTAACGACCCAACTTCCAGACACCAGGAAGTCGCATCGTTAATAAGAAAGAAAGGGATAGAGAATAGAAAGAAAGAGAAGAAGAAAGAAACAACACATCAGAATCTAAACAGTGGAACGAATAAATTATATTAATATATAAAATATTACATAGTTTACAACTACTATCAGAGTACACAGATATACAACACATACTAGACAGTTATAAACACCTGTCTAGTATTTACAACATAATTCAATCCAGAGACAACACAGAACACACAGCGGAATACTATATATCTAACGCAGAAGCCTCCTGCTCCATTGCTCCTCCAATATTCATCAAAGCTAACCTGAATCCCTTGGCTACTCGTAAAAATTTGAGTACCCAAGAGTTTATACAAAACAAAAATAAACACCGGGTCAGACATGGGTCTGGTGTGAGTAACAGGTTAAAGTTGCTTAACTTTGAAAAACCTTTGAAAGAAAAGGTATCACGTAAGACTTCCCACACATAAACATGGAAAAGTTTTTACCTTACGCTAACCAAAACATTTGATAGGATATCCAGTGATATTATAATAGGTCTAGGGTTTTCAAGTAAATATGAAATAGCCGAAATTGTTATATTATTAAATTCCAGCTACTAGCCACAAAAGTGGGTAATACAATCAAAACCGTAGGGTCTCGTAGGGAAAATGGGTTTCCATCAATGGCAGGGCTACTGGGGTACCGCCCGTCACAGTACGTGGCCTAGATCACCGTACCGAGGATTACTCCCTTCATCCCCTGCAACACAAGGCCGGGACCATTCCTTACTGAACAGTCCCGAACAAGACAACCCCGCAGTTGGCGTACGTTCCAACCGCCCGCACAGCCGAATAAAAAGGGACTTCTAGACAGGGGAAAATCTTGCTCTCCAGTGGGAGCTACCCACGAAGCCTTGCTGCACCTCCCCTGTTTTAGCCATTCCCGGTTGATGAGGCTTGAGGCTACGATTACCTTTATAGGACACATCACTTAGAATGCTCATCGTCCACCTGACGATGTTCTGAAAGCATTCAATCCATACAAGTTCGTTCCGGGTTCGAACGAAACCGAAGAAATTATCTCGTTACACTCGTATTGGAATCACCCTCAGAGTTAACGACGATAACCCTTGCACTCTGAATCTCCATCTCGAATCTATAAGTATTATTCCGTCAAACTCATTACGGAATCACCCACAGAGTTATACTGACGTATAGCCCTTACACCTCGAGTCTTCACTTGCTCCACTTAGATTCACGACCTAACGTTAATTTGGATCGATGTGGTTTTCGGATATCCATATATGGAAACCCGATCCCGGTCTCATCAAAATCCAAAGCGTGTCTTTTAAGGCCAAGTTGTTTTAAAGTTTTAAAACAATTCAATTTCATTATCTATTTACACACAGATATATAAATCATAGATTCACAATAGGTAATCAACATTATCTTCACAACAGATAATCTATATTATCATTATCAAAAGATAATCCAAATCATCATCACAATGCAACCAATGCATCCATATCACTCAACATTAATTATCTCATTTCAGAGATTCAAACCAATCAAGGCAAACAATATCATCTATCCATATAAGCAATGATTTACCATGCTAAATATAATTAATTTAAAATGAATTAAATTAATTACATCATTCTCTAATTAATTTAAAGTGAATTAAATTAATTACTTCATCAATATAAATCTTGCTTACATAACTTCTAATTAATTACAAATTAATTAATTAATCGTCTTCCAATTAATCAGTTTAATTAACCACCTTTGATAATTACTCCTTAATTACATTTATGTAATTATCCTTTAATTAATTTCACAAATTAATTATACTTAATCCAAATACAGTAATTAACCTTAATTACTTCAAAAAATAATTAACTATAATTAATTACATTAATCCTTAATTAATTATATTAATTACTTTTAATCACTTATTATTGATTAATTAATCTTAATTAATCAATCTTAATTACATCATTAATTATATTAATTAATATTTTCTAATTACAATTAAATTAAGTACCTTATTTAAATTAATTACGTTAAGTAATTAATCTTAATTTAAACCATAATTGTTAATCCCTCTTGATTAACCCTATTCAGTAATTAATTACCCTTAATTACTTTACCAAACAAATTAACTACTCCATAATTAATTTTCTCAAATTAATCCCTTGATTAATTCACCAAATAATTATACTTAAATTACTTTAATTATCAAATCACCTTCACTTAATTACATCCAGCAATTACCATTAATTACTACCCTAAGTAACTTCTCTTTATTTAATTACATTAAGTAATTATACTTCACAAATCATAAAATGATTATTTTAAATTAATTAAACTGAATTAATTAACTTAATCTAATCAAGTTTAAACTCAATTAATTACAATTAGTAATTAATTTACTTAATTACTTCCATAAGTAATTATACTTAACAATTTACACAAATGATTATCCTTAAATTAATTAATTTAATTAATAATTAAAATTAATCACATTAATTAATTAATTAATTAATCCTTAGTTAATGACCTTCATTAACTATTAACAATTCATTAATTATTTTCTAAAATAATTAACTTATTTTAATTATTACTAATTACAAATTAATTAATCGTTAACTGACCCATTAATTAATCCCTAATTAATTAAATAATTAAGTGTTCATTAAAACTTAATTAATCCATTATTACTTGATTAATTAATTATTAATCATTAATTAAAATCAACCCTATTTAATTAATTATTCTTAATCACAAGTTAATTATTCAAAGAATAATTAACCTTAAACCTTTAAGATTAAAACTTTAATTACTCTTTTCTTAATTTATTAAATAAATTAATAATTCATTTAATTACCCTAATAATTAAATGAAATACAAATTATTAAATTATAATTTGACTTTAACAAGTTTTAAAATCAATCTAAAACCTTTAAATGATAAATAATGCTTTTATTATAAAATAAATTTTTCAAAAGTTAAAACAAATTTCCTTTTAAATTAAAAACCATTTAAACTTTATATTTTATTACTCAAATTTGTTTCAAACACTTATATTTATAAAACTTAAATTTAATTTGAAACAAAGATTCAAATTCCAAATTTAAATCAAATTTAAAACTTGTTTAACACATTCTTTTATATTTCAATTTCAAATTTAAATTCAAATTTCTTTAAAACATTTTAAACAATAAACCCCTTTAAAGTCTATTTAAAAAAATTTGAATTTAAAACTTAATCATTTCCAACTATGATTCAAATCAAAACTTGAATCCATAATACAAAATCAGATTTAAACATATTTTAAATCTTTGCTTAACGATTTAACTTTTTAGTTTTAAAAATTTGAAACACGACAAATTTATAAACTGCAAACTAACTCGAACTCAAATAATTCACTCGAGTACGCATTAAATAAACTCGAGCAAAACTCGAGTAGCTTTCATTTGCATTTATTCAAACATATGGGTTCTGACAGGTTAACAAAAGACTGCATCAACAAATACCCGAGCCCTCATCACAAAAACTTCGAGTCCACTACTTCTCTGCTTCGAGCAAAACATGTTGCAACCCGACACCAACTCCAGAAATCCTTCTCCCCCAAAACAATCAACTGATATACCAAAACCCACGTGCACCTGCACCGTTTCGCCGTCCACTCCGACTTTTTCGCGACCATCCACGCAAGTCATCGGTCAACTCTCCATACTATTCCGATCATCAATTCGATTACAGAAGCTAAAAATCAAATTCGAGCATACGAGCTCAACACACGAAGAAATGTCGAACCTGGAAATCACCAAATCTCTCGCCTCTGATCATCAGGGCAGCTTCACCTCCGGCCACGAACTCTCCTACATCCCATCCATCATCCATTCGAATTTTGAACGACTCGGTCGCTCATAGGAATTGCGGTGATAAATTTCTTCCAGAGGAACAAAACTATGGTTATAAATTTCAATCCTAAATCACCATCACCACAGAGCTTTGATTCAGTTCTCACCATTTTTCCATGATTCTACCATCGCCATTCTATCACCAGAAACAATACTGGCCACCCCAACCATCTAGGTTATCAATTCCAACCCAAAATATGATTTCTGGTTAAACCAGAAATACACAATCAAATTCAAACTAAAAAATTTAATTTTAGTTTTAAAATTCATATCTTTGATCATGTAACTCATTTATATTCTTAAATTAAAGAATCTAAATGATTTAATTCTACTTATATAATATAAGAATTTGTTCAGTTGTATTCTATATTTTCCAGAGACAGTACAGTTTTCATTTTGTCTTTCATATTTAATAGAATTAAAACTTTAACCTATGTTGCATACATACTTGTTTCAAAACTTAAAATTATAACATAGTTTGAGTATGAGATCATGAAATTGGGTCAGATTTAAACCTGAATCCTAGAACAGACCCAAAAACCACATTTCACAGCAAGCATGCACAATTTCATACATTCATGAATATACTAGTAATAACTTGCAAATAGACAACCACATTTATTTCCAGAGTATAATAAACAACTAAATGTATTCTTAAATTAGTTTTAAAAAAAATTGTTACTCACCTTGAAAATTCATGAGCAGAGCACTTTGTTTTAGAAAAGCCTGAACTTGAATTGCTTTTTAAAAACTGCAGCTTGTTTTTAATTTCCAAAACTTTCAGTTGCATCTTTGCTTTGCCCCTTTAAAACTTTAGTTTGCCTTGAAAATCATTCATCTTATTTCTACTGAAATATTCTGCTCCTTGATATATTGCGTGCTGTAAAACTTCAAGTTGCTTCTTTACATTTTTTTTGTAAACTTAGACTTTGATTTACTGAAATGCTTCTACTTTGAATCACATGCATTTCAGGTTGATAAAAAATGCAGACATTCACTTAGTTTTGAATTTGCAAATGAAATTTCAGGTATTTGAATTGAGGGGCTACAGGTAAATTTGAAAAATGGTTTCAGCTGGTTTTGAGTTTTGAGGGGAACAGGGGTTTCAGATTCCCTTTTTCTTCTTCAGGGAAAATAGATTCTGGAAAGGGTTTTGTTTTTGCATGTAGATGATTTCAGATTCTAGATCTGAATAATTTCTCAAGTTGTTGAAGAAAAGAAGAATGGGGAAAGAAATGAGATGAGCAAAAATGTTTACATAAACAAGTTTTTATTTAATTAAAAGAAAATGAAAAAGATTTAATTAGGACACATGTTTTAAATTTAAACATTTGTCACTTTAGTTCATGCTATGCTTACACATGTCAATTATGTATAAATAAATTAACATATGTATTAAGAGTATTTTTACTTTAATTTAAATTGTTTTATAAGGAGTTAAATTCTAAATTTGTTATTTCTTATGTATATATAAATGAACTTATCTCTTTTTAAATTAAATAAAAAAAACATGAAAACAATCAAATATAAATACAAGCTTATACAAATATTTTTTTTTATATACTTATCCTTTTTAAATTTCAAAACATCAATGTCAAATTCAAATTAAATTATAAACTTCAAAACAAAAATCAAGTTATATACGTGTGCATATATATATATATATAACTCTTATTAAATTTTAAAATAACAAATCCTATTTCTAACAAAATTTAATTAAGTTTATAAAAACAAAGTATTCTCAATATCATTTGAAAATAAGAAATTAAACAATATTTAAAATGATTTATAAAAGATATCATAAATTACTTCTATTACTTAATAAATTAAGATCATATGAAATTTGTATTTTAACTCTTATTTAAAATTTTAAGTAATATTAAAAATAAAATAATACAAAGCTTAAATGTTAATCAAATTTTAAATTCATCTTTAAACTAATTAAAATATAAGTTTAAAAAAATAAGATTTTCTTTTAATATAAACCATATAATTATTTATTAAATTGCTTTGAAAAGTTAGATGTTAAATTTAAATCAAATTTCAAATTTATAAATTATAAATTAAAATTAGAAAATTGATTCATTTATTAAGTTCTAAATCAAAGTTTATCAATTTACAATATATACAATTATATATATTATAAACAGAAAATAGTTTATTAGCTTTAAAAGAGAAAATCTAATAATTTAAATATTTATTAGAAGAAGATTATTAAATCAATTCAAATTCTATTATCAAAATTTATCAAATCAAATTAAATTTATAACACAGATTGTTAAATTTATATTGCCCAATTTCCGGGATATCACATTCCTCCCCCCTTAAAAGAATTTCGTCCCCGAAATTTAAAAGCAAAGGTAATTTAATAGTCTATCCTAAGATTTAATTTTAAAACACAAGCATATATCAAACATATGTTATCAACCATAGCAACCAATTTACCTAATCAAAACAGATCTAATTATCCAGAAAAATTCTGGATAAAATTTTCACGAGTTTCCCCGGTAAATATCGGGATACTCGCTCTATAGAATCTAAACAATCAATACTATTAAGCTATAGAGCTCCTATACAACTATATCTATAACACTAAACAAGATATCAGACTACAAACGAGTTTGACTCAACAACCAAAACTCCAGAACTGCTGGTTCATAACCAGAGATAGATCATACACGTACTCCCTCAGAGATACGTGAAACTCATCGAATCCCAGTTATCCAAACTTGCAATTCAACCTTGAAAAAATCAAACACCAATCCTCACAGGAATACAGAAAAGATCCAAAATACTTCGGAGCTGACTTACCCAGACTTATCCAATCTTATAGCTCCTTAGATCAGAGAAAACTTATCCAAAATCAAATCTTTGACTCCGGAATCCAAATTACTTCGTCTCTTACCCACAGAACTCTTCTGATGATCCTGGGCTGCCTTCAACTCTATTGATCAGCTCAATCCTTGTTGATTTCTCTAGAAACAAACAGAACCAAAACTTCTCAATAGAATGATCTCCTCAAGATCAATTCCAAACCAAGAACACCAACTCTGCTCCACAATCATCCGAAGACCAACTTACTTCTCCTATCCTGAAAAGATAAAAAAAAAGCATTTCCATCTGCTTCCGCTGCACAACTCTGATCTGAAGTAGAAGAAAACTCGAGCACAAACAGGTCAACATATCTCAGAAATATGGTCCAATAGATCCATAAAAGAAAACTCAGATATCTCATCTGATCCTTCTACTATACCGAACCACCAGTAGCACTCCTGGAATCCAGTCGATAAGAAAACTCAGCCTCCAGGTGCGGACAAACTTCTCATTGCTCAAGAGAACACTCAAACTATCGCAAGTCACTTTTGCGATCAACCAGTCCAATATCCAAAGAAAACTGTTCTCTCTTTACCAAATCAAAACAGTCTATGCTTAACTAGCCAACCCATCAAAGAAATGAATCCACTCTGCTGCTTCTGAACTCCTTCAGAAAAAATGCTAACCAGAAGACTTCTTTCTAGCTCAGAACACTCCGAGCTGCACTGTTGACAACGACGCCAAAGACTTCCTACTCCAAAGCTCTTCGAGAAATTCGGGCCTCAAACCAGACAGAAACATCCTGCTGAACCCAGCCACAACATCGAAGCAAGCATACTTCTAAAACTTGTTCCAAAGAAAAAATCTTCGGAAATATCTATAGTCACTGTGTCTCATCACACAGCTACTAATCCCTAAGGTATCGAGATACCATCATTTCCTTCTGCCCAACTGACAGATCCAAATTCTACTCATCCAACTCAGAGATGATCTCCGAACCTTACCAGGTCACCTTCAGAGATAAATGAAATCCTTCATCACTACAAAGCTTACTCGAGACGGTATTAGGTCTACAGTCTCGACATATACACTACCAATCTCAAACTCCAAACTTCAACCAAGGGTAGTAGTCGTGTTACACACCCTACTACCTTATCAACCTTTATAACCTATATTGGAAAACCCGAACAGGTAACCCAACAGATAGGTAGAAATTAATGTATCTATATATATAAAAATTACAATTACTCTCTCTCAAGATAGACACCACTACAGAGCCTAGGTATTCACTCAACCTAATGCTCTGATACCACTGTAACGACCCAACTTCCAGACACCAGGAAGTTGCATCGTTAATAAGAAAGAAAGGGATAGAGAATAGAAAGAAAGAGAAGAAGAAAGAAACAACACATCAGAAACTAAACAGCGGAACGAATAAGTTATATTAATATATAAAATATTACATAGTTTACAACTACTATCAGAGTACACAGATATACAACACATACTAGACAGTTATAAACACCTGTCTAGTATTTACAACATAATTCAATCCAGAGACAACACAGAACACACAGCGGAATACTATATATCTAACGCAGAAGCCTCCTGCTCCATTGCTCCTCCAATATTCGTCAAAGCTAACCTGAATCCCTTGGCTACTCGTAAAAATTTGAGTACCCAAGAGTTTATACAAAACAAAAATAAACTCCGGGTCAGACATGGGTCTGGTGTGAGTAACAGGTTAAAGTTGCTTAACTTTGAAAAACCTTTGAAAGAAAAGGTATCACGTAAGACTTCCCACACATAAACATGGAAAAGTTTTTACCTTACGCTAACCAAAACATTTGATAGGATATCCAGTGATATTATAATAGGTCTAGGGTTTTCAAGTAAATATGAAATAGCCGAAATTGTTACATCATTAAATTCTAGCTACTAGCCACAAAAGTGGGTAATACAATCAAAACCGTAGGGTCTCGTAGGGAAAATGGGTTTCCATCAATGGCAGGGCTACTGGGGTACCGCCCGTCACAGTACGTGGCCTAGATCACCGTATCGAGGATTACTCCCTTCATCCCCTGCAACACAAGGCCGGGACCATTCCTTACTGAACAGTCCCGAACAAGACAACCCCGCAGTTGGCGTACGTTCCAACCGCCCGCACAGCCGAATAAAAAGGGACTTCTAGACAGGGGAAAATCTTGCTCTCCAGTGGGAGCTACCCACGAAGCCTTGCTGCACCTCCCCTGTTTTAGCCATTCCCGGTTGATGAGGCTTGAGGCTACGATTACCTTTATAGGACACATCACTTAGAATGCTCATCGTCCACCTGACGATGTTCTGAAAGCATTCAATCCATACAAGTTCGTTCCGGGTTCGAACGAAACCGAAGGCATTATCTCGTTACACTCGTATTGGAATCACCCTCAGAGTTAACGACGATAACCCTTGCACTCTGAATCTCCATCTCGAATCTATAAGTACTATTCCGTCAAACTCATTACGGAATCACCCACAGAGTTATACTGACGTATAGCCCTTACACCTCGAGTCTTCACTTGCTCCACTTAGATTCACGACCTAACGTTAATTTGGATCGATGTGGTTTTCGGATATCCATATATAGAAACCCGATCCCGGTCTCATCGAAATCCAAAGCGTGTCTTTTAAGGCCAAGTTGTTTTAAAGTTTTAAAACAATTCAATTTCATTATCTATTTACACACAGATATATAAATCATAGATTCACAATAGGTAATCAACATTATCTTCACAACAGATAATCTATATTATCATTATCAAAAGATAATCCAAATCATCATCACGATGCAACCAATGCATCCATATCACTCAACATTAATTATCTCATTTCAGAGATTCAAACCAATCAAGGCAAACAATATCATCTATCCATATAAGCAATGATTTACCATGCTAAATATAATTAATTCAAAATGAATTAAATTAATTACATCATTCTCTAATTAATTTAAAGTGAATTAAATTAATTACTTCATCAATATAAATCTTGCTTACATAACTTCTAATTAATTACAAATTAATTAATTAATCGTCTTCCAATTAATCAGTTTAATTAACCACTTTTGATTAATTACTCCTTAATTACATTTATGTAATTATCCTTTAATTAATTTCATAAATTAATTATACTTAATCCAAATACAGTAATTAACCTTAATTACTTCATAAATTAATTAACTATAATTAATTACATTAATCCTTAATTAATTATATTAATTACTTTTAATCACTTATTATTGATTAATTGATCTTAATTAATAAATCTTAATTACATCATTAATTATATTAATTAATGATTTCTAATTACAATTAAATTAAGTACCTTATTTAAATTAATTACATTAAGTAATTAATCTTAATTTAAACCATAATTGTTAATCCCTCTTGATTAACCCTATTCAGTAATTAATTACCCTTAATTACTTTACCAAACAAATTAACTACTCCATAATTAATTTTCTCAAATTAATCTCTTGATTAATTCACCAAGTAATTATACTTAAATTACTTTAATTATCAAATCACCTTCACTTAATTACATCCAGCAATTACCATTAATTACTACCCTAAGTAACTTCTCTTTATTTAATTACATTAAGTAATTATACTTCACAAATCATAAAATGATTATTTTAAATTAATTAAACTGAATTAATTAACTTAATCTAATCAAGTTTAAACTCAATTAATTACAATTAGTAATTAATTTACTTAATTACTTCCATAAGTAATTATACTTAACAATTTACACAAATGATTATCCTTAAATTAATTAATCTAATTAATTATTAAAATTAATCACATTAATTAATTAATTAATCCTTAGTTAATGACCTTCATTAACTATTAACAATTCATTAATTATTTTCTAAAATAATTAACTTATTTTAATTATTACTAATTACAAATTAATTAATCGTTAATTAACCCATTAATTAATCCCTAATTAATTAAATAATTAAGTGTTAATCAAAACTTAATTAATCCATTATTACTTGATTAATTAATTATTAATTATTAATTAAAATCAACCCTATTTAATTAATTATTCTTAATCACAAGTTAATTATTCAAAGAATAATTAACCTTAAACCTTTAAGATTAAACCTTTAATTACTCTATTCTTAATTTATTAAATAAATTAATAATTCATTTAATTACCCTAATAATTAAATGAAATACAAATTATTAAATTATAATTTAACTTTACAAGTTTTAAAATCAATCTAAAACCTTTAAATGATAAATAATGCTTTTATTATAAAATAAATATTTCAAAAGTTAAAACAAATTTCCTTTTAAATTGAAAACCATTTAAACTTTATATTTTATTACTCAAATTTGTTTCAAACACTTATATTTATAAAACTTAAATTTAATTTGAAACAAAGATTCAAATTCCAAATTTAAATCAAATTTAAAACTTGTTTAACACATTCTTTTATATTTCAACTTCAAATTTAAATTCAATTTTCTTTAAAAAAATTTAAACAATAAACCCCTTTAAAGTCTATTTAAACAAATTTGAATTTAAAACTTAATCATTTCCAACTATGATTCAAATCAAAACTTGAATCCATAATACAAAATCAGATTTAAACATATTTTAAATCTTTGCTTAACGATTTAACTTTTCAGTTTTAAAAATTTGAAACACAACAAATTTATAAACTGCAAACTAACTCGAACTCAAATAATTCACTCGAGTACGCGCTAAATAAACTCGAGTAAAACTCGAGTAGCTTTCATTTGCATTTATTCAAACATATGGGTTCTGAAAGGTTAACAAAAGACTGCATCAACAAATACCCGAGCCCTCATCACAAAAACTTCGAGTCCACTACTTCTCTGCTTCGAGCAAAACATGTTGAAACCCGACACCAACTCCAGAAATCCTTCTCCCCCAAAACAATCAACTGATATACCAAAACCCACGTGCACCTGCACCGTTTCGCCGTCCACTCCGACTCTTTCGCGACCATCCACGCAAGTCATCGGTCAACTCTCCATACTATTCCGATCATCAATTCGATTACAGAAGCTAAAAATCAACTTCGAGCATACGAGCTCAACACACGAAGAAATGTCGAACCTGGAAATCACCAAATCTCTCGCCTCTGATCATCAGGGCAGCTTCACCTCCGGCCACGAACTCTCCTACATCCCATCCATCATCCATTCAAATTTTGAACGACTCGGTCACTCATAGGAATTGCGGTGATAAATTTCTTCCAGAAGAACAAAACTATGGTTATAAATTTCAATCCTAAATCACCATCACCACAGAGCTTTGATTCAGTTCTCACCATTTTTCCATGATTCTACCATCACCATTCTATCACCAGAAACAATACTGGCCACCCCAACCATCTAGGTTATCAATTCCAACCCAAAATATGATTTCTGGTTAAACCAGAAATACACAATCAAATTCAAACTAAAAATTTTAATTTTAGTTTTAAAATTCATATCTTTGATCATGTAACTCATTTATATTCTTAAATTAAAGAATCTAAATGATTTAATTCTACTTATATAATATAAGAATTTGTTCAGTTGTATTCTATATTTTCCAGAGACAGTACAGTTTCCATTTTGTCTTTCATATTTAATAGAATTAAAACTTTAACCTATGTTGCATACATACTTGTTTCAAAACTTAAAATTATAACATAGTTTGAGTATGAGATCATGAAATTGGGTCAGATTTAAACCTGAATCCTAGAACAGACCCAAAAACCACATTTCACGGCAAGCATGCACAATTTCATACATTCATGAATATACTAGTAATAACTTGCAAATAGCTCACAACCACATTTATTTCCAGAGTATAATAAGCAACTAAATGTATTCTTAAATTAGTTTTAAAAAAAAATTGTTACTCACCTTGAAAATTCATGAGCAGAGCACTTTGTTTTAGAAAAGCCTGAACTTGAATTGCTTTTTAAAAACTGCAGCTTGTTTTTAATTTCCAAAACTTTCAGTTGCATCTTTGCTTTGCCCCTTTAAAACTTTAGTTTGCCTTGAAAATCATTCATCTTATTTCTACTGAAATATTCTGCCCCTTGATATATTGCGTGCTGTAAAACTTCAAGTTGCTTCTTTACTTTTTTTTTTGTAAACTTAGACTTTGATTTACTGAAATGCTTCTACTTTGAATCACATGCATTTCAGGTTGATAAAAAATGCAGACATTCACTTAGTTTTGAATTTGCAAATGAAATTTCAGGTATTTGAATTGAGGGGCTACCGGTAAATTTGAAAAATGGTTTCAGCTGGTTTTGAGTTTTGAGGGGAACAGGGGTTTCAGATTCCCTTTTTCTTCTTGAGGGAAAACAGATTCTAGAAAGGGTTTTGTTTTTGCATGTAGATGATTTCAGTTCTAGATCTGAATAATTTCTCAAGTTGTTGAAGAAAAGTAGAATGGGGAAAGAAATGAGATGAGCAAAAATGTTTACATAAACA
Source organism: Allium cepa (assembly GCA_030765085.1). Lineage (NCBI taxonomy): Eukaryota > Viridiplantae > Streptophyta > Magnoliopsida > Asparagales > Amaryllidaceae > Allium > Allium cepa. The sequence continues at coordinate 622,256,608 of CM060938.1, read as the reverse complement.
AGTTTTTATTTAATTAAAAGAAAATGAAAAAGATTTAATTAGGACACATGTTTTAAATTTAAACATTTGTCACTTTAGTTCATGCTATGCTTACACATGTCAATTATGTATAAATAAATTAACATATGTATTAAGAGTATTTTTACTTTAATTTAAATTGTTTTATAAGGAGTTAAATTCTAAATTTGTTATTTCTTATGTATATATAAATCAACTTATCTCTTTTTAAATTAAATTAAAAAAAACATGAAAACAATCAAATATAAATACAAGCCTATACAAATTTTTTTTTTATATACTTATCCTTTTTAAATTTCAAAATATCAATGTCAAATTCAAATTAAATTATAAACTTCAAAATAAAAATCAAGTTATATATGTGTGCATATATATATAACTCTTATTAAATTTTAAAATAATAAATCCTATTTCTAACAAAATTTAATTAAGTTTATAAAAACAAAGTATTCTCAATATCATTTGAAAATAACAAATTAAACAATATTTAAAATGATTTATAAAATATATCATAAATTACTTCTATTACTTAATAAATTAAGATCATATGAAATTTATATTTTAACTCTTATTTAAAATTTTAAGTAATATTAAAAATAAAATAATACAAAGCTTAAATGTTAATCAAATTTTAAATTCATCTTTAAACTAATTAAAATATAAGTTTAAACAAATAAGATTTTCTTTTAATATAAACCATATAATTATTTATTAAATTGCTTTGAAAAGTTAGATGTTAAATTTAAATCAAATTTCAAATTTATCAATTATAAATTAAAATTAGAAAATTGATTCATTTATTAAGTTCTAAATCAAAGTTTATCAATTTACAATATATACAATTATATATATTATAAACAGAAAATAGTTTATTAGCTTTAAAAGATAAAATCTACTAATTTAAATATTTATTAGAAGAAGATTATTAAATCAATTCAAATTAAATTTATAACACAGATTATTAAATTTATATTGCCCAATTTCCGGGATATCACAATTACCCTGCTTCAAATCCATAAAGTCTCGATATAGCTGAGACTTACCCGCTTCGGGCATCCATTTCGTGAGGAAAGCATCCCTAAAGCACGATAAGAGGTATAAGATAGATTTCTAAAGGGAGGAAACTGAACCATACTTGGTCAACCGAAAAAGATACCTAAATTGTTCCCAAGTGATGTCCGTCTCAGTAGTGTGAGCTGTAATGGACAGCCGCCAATCCAAAGCTACTCCCTTTAATTGACAAGCTGCCAATTGTCGCTAATGGGCATTAGTGATTTCGAGACTGGAGAAGATTCTCCCCTAGTCTCTCAACCACTTTTGAGCTTCAATGATACTTTCAGACCCTGCGAACTTGGTGCCACCAAGCTCTGTATATTCTTTGCAAAGCTTAGAGAACCTAACTAGGGCAGCGGGTGCAGGAGCTGGGTCAGCACCTCGTCCCCTACCTCTGGTATTTCCTCGATTCATCCTGAGAAATCAAGAATGAATTTAAGGACAGAGGAAAAAGAGGCAAATATATATTAGATAAGATAAAGTTTAACTAGAGCAAGCATTTAACAAAGGACCTAATTATAAAAGGTGGAGAAAGGGAAAGAAGTAGTTGGAAAAAAAAATTATCTCAAAACAAGAAAGTTTTATATCAAAATACTTCTTGAAAACCCTTTGAAAATCATTTTATACTTTAAAATACGTTCTATCACAAGGAAAGGATTCTAAGATTTGACTTCACTCATTCTAGGGTATTTCTACCCTATCTCTAATGAGTTTTTGCTCCTCAGACTATGGTTTGCCTAAAACCTCGCTTTGATACCAATTGTAACGACCCACTATTTTATGCCATTCAAATTCGACAATAAATTAAAAACATGTCAAACTTAAATAGTTCAAAACAATAGATTGTAAATAAAATTGGAGCAAATGAAATCAAATCACAGAATCACAGACACAGAAATCAGAATACTCGCAGCAGAATTAAAATAACTTAGTGGTTCATGAAGCCACTATCAATAGTCTCAAAATAAGAATTTTTTTACATAGTCTTTAAAACCAAATATAGTTTAAATCAACCACAGAAAAATCCACATTTATTTATCTCCATTACGTAATCTAAGATAAAGAACTGAATGGGAAATTTGACAGCGGCTTGAAAGATGAACAGCAGAAGTCCTAGCTCCGGGGATGAAGTCCGAACTGAAACTCAGGCTGACCCGAGCGTAAATAAAACATAAACACTCGAGTCAGGACATACATACTTATACGGTGTAAGCTAATTCAAATGAACTGTAATAGAGCGCAATTAACTTAAAGGATGCTTGGGACCGCCCATCCTCTAAGGATCCGTTAAACTATTTACTACGTAGTAATACTTCGCTATTATAATAGTGCCTATTAGTAAAATAAACTTACTTTTAAATAGCGTTAAGGGGTTACCCATATAGCCCTTAACACATAAATAGTGCCAGTAGTCTATACAGTACCTGCATATCTACTGATCGGGAGACTACGAGAAGATACTCCATAGGTATGACACAAATCAAACTCGTACAAGGCTCGCTAGGGTAGGTGACACGGCACAACTAGGCAATGCGAGGGTAGATATACCAATTAAGCATCCGGACCGGTGATAACGCATAGCGCGTAGCTACCGCCCATCTCGAACAACACTACCAAATCAAAGGTATGCACCAAACAGTCACAAAGTAATAGAATGGCATACATAGAAGTGCGTCCGATCAAAGGTGCTACCTCATTAATCCGAGAATCGCTCATGTTTTAGCCATCTTATTCCAACTCACGGGAGTCGGGTCCACGTATTTACCACAAAGGAAACGTCACCACCATCCTACTTCATTCTAGAATCTCCACCGCGTACAGCTGTCAAAGTGGTTTTCGGTATCGACAGAGAGTATGCCCATATCCGATCCCGGTCTTTTTAACAACCAACGTAATTATTACCCGTGGTTATAAAGAATTCAAAATAGTTTTATGTTTCAATCAAAATACTACATTTAAAACTATTTAAAAGTGAAGTTATAATTCTTACAAAATCCAATATAAATCCCAAAGGTTTAGCCTTAGTTCATATGTATCAACTACAGCACTTGCGCAATGCGGTAATATCCTTTACAACAGATTTGAGTAAATTAAATTTTAGACTTCAATATAATTTCAACAATAATTAAACCTTAAATTAAACCAATTTAGCTTATATAATCATAATTTCCACCTTTGAATAGTCATTTAAATTACTCAATAATTTATGATTATTTTAAAGTAAAATTTTCAAATATATATCTAACTTCTCTATGCTTTACTTATTAAAATCAAGTGAAAAATTCTCCATAAATTTTACTTAATAATTAAGCTCAATTACCACTTAAAAAATAAACTAAATTTCTAATCAATTTCTTAACTTACCTTTATTCCTAAACCACTTTACATTCTAAATTTGGTTATATTTCAACTTCCATTTTTAAGTATTCACTTTATTTAACTATTTAATTCATAGACAACTTTACCCTTTATTTATTTACTTATTCAAATTTATGCGAAAATATCATAATTTATTTCTTAACTTGAATTCCATTTTATTTTACAAATCAAAATTTACAAGAATAAATTTATACTTTAAATTCTGAACATTTATTTATTTACATTTTTTATTTGTACAATATCACTATACTTATAAGAATCATTTTTAAATCAAAATTTTAAACAGAATATTATAACATTCTAATTTAAAAATATTTAATATTTCCAAGTATATATATATAACCATGGGTCTGTATAATATTCTCTAACCTAGGTCAAGTGATACGGATAATATATCATTTTAATCCGTAATTTATAAATAAAATCCGGGTTCTATTATTTCAAACCCGCAATCCCAAGTTAAATAATAAATAAATAATAACAAATATCGTTCGGGCCTATCATTTCAGCCCATAACGATTCTATTCTACAGGGGACTTGAAGTGATAAACAGTAAATAAATAAATGGTATAACAGCATAATATAACAGTATAAAATATAACTGATAGTGGGTAAATTTAATAACGGGGTTTTTTAAACATCATAAATTTATCACAGGCAATTAAAATATAAAATAAAATCATTCTACAATTTCACTTGTTAATAATTTACAGATCTATAAGTACGTTTGTCGGGTGAGAAATACTCACCTCTATGCTGCTGAAGATTAGACTCAAAACTAGGATAACCGCATCGAAAACAACGTATAGAAAGCACGATCAAGTATTGGAAGATGAGACAAACCGATTTCGATCTTGAAACGAGATAAATAAATAAACTGAGTACGCAAATTCAATTACGGACAAAGCAAATTTTAAATAAAACAAAATTGGAACAGGATTAAATAAAGGATAATTGGACCAAATTTGCTCGACTACTTCACCACACAACTCCCCCAACTCCCCACGTACCTTTCCCTGTCCACGCTCATGTTATAAAATGCATGCATGCACGGTAGGAGAAATCTTCCCTTTTTTTCTTTCTTTTTAAGTCAATAGGCTGTAATGAATACAAAGATAATGCAAGCGTTTTATATCCTCAAATGTTTGTTCATAGTTGCTACATGGCTCGGCCACTGCATGTTAGAGAAGAGGTGGTGCAGCTGCGGTGGGGTGGAGGGCTGTAGGTGGTCGAGCATTCGTGTGAGCCAGTGGAACAAGCGTGAAGCAAAAAGGAGAGCAAAAGATAATAATAGTAAGAAAAACATGTGCCATTACCTGATAGCCCAAAAGCTCATGAAAATAGAAGGAAGATGAAGGCTGAAGCAAAATGAGATGCAAGAAATATTTGTGACGTGCTTGAGTATTTATAAGAAAAGTTTTCGTTGCTTATAAATATGAGAGAGGGTGCACAAATCAAGGCAAACTTTTGGCCAAAAATTTTGTACGTGTGAAAACAAATTAAAAAAAATGGCAAGCAACTCTTTGATTGATACGTGATGTTTTCTTTACGTTATTAGGGGGGAAATGCGCTGATTTAGGTGAGAGAATATAGGCAAGAAAGATTTGAGCGAATATTTGCAGTGGTATTGATTGCGTGAATTTAGCAAAAGGAAACTGCAAGAAATCTTTGGCAAACATTTTGTACACGTTTAAAATTTATTAGGAAGTAAATGCGTTGATTAAAACGCAAGAAATATTTATAAAATGGAAAGGTGGTGAAAATTATTTGCGTACAAGGTTGAGTATTTAAATGAAAACTAGTATTGATTGCTTGGAGAAATGGCAGAAAATAATTCACTTTGAAATTGTCAGGAGGAATTTGCACGTGATGTTTGATTTAGGAGATAATTGCGTTTGTTAAAAATGCAAGAAATAAATATGTTTGAACGGCAAGGAACATGCACGCGAGTAGCTTATTTATCAGTGGTTGCGTTGATCAAGGGGAAGAAAAACGGTAAGCAATAAATTTTGAGTGTTAGGGAAAATCAAAGATTTCATACTTATTAAACAAATTGAAGTGAAGGAAAGTGGGATATCTATAAATGTAAATGGCAAGTCACGGTTATTTTTCAAATAGCAAAGTTAAGGAAAGAATGAGCGCGTACTTATTTCAATTTTAGTCGTTACTTATTCATTAAATAAATATGCAAAAGAAAATAACGTACTTTTATAGCGTCAAATAAATCAGCCAAACGGATATGAACGTACACTTTAAACGTACAAATTAAAGGTGTAATTAAATAGATTATTTATACACTATAACTTTTAAAATTATAATAAAATATGATTTGCTTACATCCTTTTTTATTCATTTACCATTTACTAAGAAATGTATTACTTAAATGGATGTGTCTAAGCAAAATATTAATTACTTAATTTTAAAAGGTATATAATCCATTTTTTTAAAAGAACAAAAATGAAATAAAACGTTGTTACGAATATATTCAGTTATTATAAAAGATTAGGAAGTCAGAATTAAAAATTTAAAACTTCAATAAATGTTAGACTTTAACCAAAATAGGAATTATAGACATTTGCTTATATTTATAAATTTTGGGTGATTAAAAATTCAACTTTTTGTTTTAAAATAAAATCCAAAGTTTAAAATAAAAGAATAAAAAATTTGTAAAAACATTTGGGATGTTACACACTATAATCACATTTTTATACAACACTTTAAATATTATTATTAATTCACAACTTCTTAATAACAACATTTTTAATGCTAATATATTTTATATTTCAAATTGAATTTCATTATATAACTGAAGTCCATATTCTTCACTTTATTAATTTACTTCGATACCAAAATCAACTTCATTCAACATCACTTAAGTTATATTTCATTTCACTCTCACTTGCATTTATTTTCACTATGTAACTTATGTTCACTACTAATTTTAATTCAAATTCTACTTTATTTAACTTTTACTTAAGTCAAATTCCTATCATTATTCAAATACAGATTTTGTTTTGCTTAAAAAAGTTGTTTAACCATTTTAGCAATTGGTTTTACTTACCTTTTCTCACTTTATAAGTTATACAACTCATTTAAACTTCCAAATTCATATTATATAATCACTTATCTTTTAAGTTAATTTCCATTCCAATAACTTATATAATCCAATTCAATTTATTTAACCTACCTTTAGTTAAATTTCAAATCATATATTTATTATGCTACTCAAATTCTTTTAACTTAACCAAAGCTAAAAATATTTATTTCATACTATAAATCCAAATTCATTTTACTTATATTTATCAATTCCAACATGGATTTTAAATTCAAATTTTTTTATCACAATAAAACTTCAATTTTCAATCTACTATTGGTAGCAAATCAATCACATAGAAACTCGAAAATGATACTTTTGATGCTGGAGTCATCATCCTTATTATTTCTCAGCAACAGTAGTGAATTCAGTGCTTTATATTCTTTCCAATTTTCTTTCATTATTTATAAATCACATTTACAAATCTTTACTTGTAAAATTTCACTATTTTACTTTACTTATATAGATCCATTCTAAATTAATTTATCTTACTTAGATTTATAACAATATAATCTCTTTAAATTTGAAAAGAAACTTTTAAAATAAACAGGATTCAAATTTTCAAATTCTTAGTTAAATCCATTTTTATTTACAACTCATATTTATAAATATTTGTTTCATTTCTTATAAATAAGAGTATTTCACAATTGTAAATCATTTTAATTATAATTTCATATTATATAATTTATTTGCTTATATAATTTATCCTTTTACAATTGTTGTTTCTATTTAGACTATTCAAATAGCTTTTAGTAACTTATATATATTTACATTTATAACAATCAAACAATCAATTTGTATACACTTTAATAATTCCTGACAAATTATTTCTTTTATATATAAAATATAATAGAGGTAAAATTATTTCATTTACCCAATTTAAAATAATACTATGTTTACTTGCCTCGTTTAAGTGTTTAGAAATCCCTATCGATAATATTGTGTCCCACATACCGACCAGAATTCACAAACAGTTCAACAGATAAGCAAACACAATATAAAACATTTCATATTCACTAACAAATACGCGCTCATATATATAATACGCTCAAAAAAATCTAGGATGATACTGTCCCTATCTATACAGAGTACACATCTAAGCTTAGGAATATACAAAATCTAAGCTTTGATACTATGTGACGACCCACAAATCCGTACCCTTTGAATCGACAATAAACCACACATGGCCGACCCAAAAAGCACAGACTGACGGAAAGTCAAGAGAAAGAAAAGAAGAGAGAAGAAGAGAAGAGAAGAAAGAGAGAAGATAGAACCAAACAGAATAATACAGAATCTCACATCGCAGCGGAAAATATATAATATCATATCAATGATCTTTACAAAACAGAAAATGTATATATATACACATCAATCAAAGTTCAACAATCAATCAATAGTTGTCAGCCTGAACAGTTATAATAACCTGTCCTTACAAATGCCGATAATATAAAACAACTAAGCAATGCAGTAGATAATCAAACAAAACAGGTACGTGCATACGAAAATAAAGATCCTCATCTCTCCTGCTGAAGCTGCAAAAGCACCAATCTGAACCTATAAATATACTCGGTCTTACCCAAGCATTGAAAGGGAAGAACGCCTGGATCAGTCTGGTAAACCAGTGTGAGAAATACACTCAACTGAATTTATTAAATTACCAAACTTTTCCTTTATCAAAACAAAAGTATCTCGTAAGACACGCCCATACATAAACACGGACATGTTTTACCTTACGATAACTAAACCATTTCATATCAAATTCATATTATATTATACTAGTGTCTAGTATATACAAATAATATTAATCATAGCCGAAATTGTTACATTGATTAAATTTAAGCATAAAGCCCAATTGGGTACTACAATTAAAATGGAAAACACTTAGTGGGGTTTGGATTTCCATACAAATGACCAGGTGAAGGGACTATCTTCCGGCAGTACATCTCTAGAAGAATGTACCGGGAAACCATCATAAAGTTCTCTACCAACACAAGACCGGTCCACCTCTATAACTAGATGGTACCGAATAAGTCATCCTCCGGTCGTTGCCGACCTTTACCAAGGGCTCTCTAACATACAAACCATAATAATCAGATACATAACGTCATAGCGTGCAAAGATATATCTAGAAGAGGATGATCATACCCTAATGGGAGCGACCCACTTAGCCTTGCCGCATCCAACCCTGTTTTGGTCTGATGAGGCCTGAGGTAACGATTACCTTTCACAAATTACAATCACATCACTTTGAATGCCATATGGCCATTTCCATTGACTATTAATTGCCTTCCACAAAAATACAACCCTTATGCTCATGCGTCTCAAGAAAGGTGTTACGCTAAGAGAAGTTGCCTTCTCCGCCACCACTGATGTACGTTTATAAAAACCAATGTACGTAATCTGTGGGAATGCAATGTCAGACAAACATCCATACAAGTTGTCCAGAAACAGGACAAGCTGAAGGTACTTTCCTACCACATCCTATCAGGAAATCCCTAGAATTAGTAGAGAATAGTCATTGCATTGGATATTTCATAATGAAGAAACCACTATTACTGGATGTATATTGAAATTTTAACCCCAAACGATCAACAAGCAGTCTCCTAATATGAAAATCTGGAATATCAATATCATCACAAGCAACCTGCACAATCGTCGCATATACGTTGATCTAAAGTGGTTTTCAGATAAATCTGATCTCGATCTCTTCGCACCAACAATGCAAAAGCATTTCTCAACCTCATATAGAAACTAAGTCTCGTAGACTTATCTCATCTCCAACTTTCAACTTGCTATCCTTCGGGCCAAGAAGGAAGCTCGATAAATTGGATTATTACTCCACACTATTCGAAACAACATCCTCAACACAAATGAAAACCAAACCTACACAGAAGGCTACGTACTAAGTGTATGAATAAATAGTTCCCACATAAAGTCAAGGAACTAAAATTTGGCCAAGTTTGATAGTCGGTTATTTGACTATCAAAACAAACAAATAAATATTCAACACCATAACAATCACTAGGCCCTTTTAATTAATCTTTTATTAATTAAATTACTTGCCAAATATTGACTTCAATATTATCTTTCAAAAGATATGTTCTCAAAATCATTTCAACTTTTCAATTGGAAAACATTTCCATATGTTTATTTAATAATAAGTAATTCACAATTCAATTTATTTTCAATACATCAAAAATATTACATATACTTAAATCGGGATTAAGTATACTTTATTCTTTAAGGAAAACATTCTTTTTAACATATTTATTAGGGTCAAAACGAAAGTTGCGTAAAATATTGTAACGACAACAAAAAATCACTAGTATAGGGATTCGAAAATAAGATAGATGTATAAATCCCAATACTATACAGAAACATTTCCTTTCGAAAATCATTTACTACAACAACAGTGTTATAGTCCATCATTTTCTTACTTCTCGAAAACGTCTATTTCAACACTGAATGTTGAAATCTATGGTTTCGATGCTTAACACATTTTAAAACATCTTTAAACCATTTAACTCCTTTTAAAATACCACTTTTTAAAACATTTATTTAAAATATTATTCACTGTCCAAAATCGAGAATATACTTCGTTTACTAAATCCAACATTTCTACACATTTATTAAACGTAATCCACTATCCAAAATCATAGATATAATTCATTTACCAAATTCGTTGCTTCTATATGTTCATTAAAGGATTATCCAAATCAAAACTTCTACACATTTATCAAAGAATTATCCACTGTCCAAAATCGTGGATATAGTTCTTTTACCAAATCATTGCTTCTATATATTCATTAAAGGAATATCCACTGTCCAAAATCGTGGATATATCTCCTTTAGTAAGCTATAATAATTAACTTATCAAAATAAGTCGATTTCGGATTTATAAAACAATGTTTATAAATTCCATTTATATTTTATAAAAACTTCAATACACAAAATTCGTTTATTAACCAGTTCCATTTATAACCCAATTATATACCAAAAATCCAAATTATAAGTTAATTACTTATAATCCATCTATTTACAAATTCATTCATTTATAACTTTACAAATTCACAAATCTATAAATATTATTCACTTATAAAATCCATTTATAACATCATTTCAACATTAACAAAACTCCTTTATAATTCCATTATTTCGATTAATAAAAATTCAATTTTATAAATCTTATACAGAACCATTTATAATAATTCAAAAATCTCGATTTAAATAAACTTATTCTTTTAATAATTTACAAATCGTTATTAAAACTTATATAACTCAAGAAAATCATACTTAAGTATATTTCACAAAAATCATAGCTCCACTGAATGATTTGTAAAGGGGTGAAACTCCTTTACAACAGGCCATGATTCACCGGAGATTTCAACATCGTCGGTTTAGATGTTGTTATCCCTTGCTATGCCCGAAAGTTTCTATAGTAAACGACCAGGGTAAATTTCTTGTGATCAATCTTATTCTACATCGATCTTATTCTTCAAGTCATGGTTAACCCGGTTAATATCGCCCGTGATATAAGTCTATCCATCTTTCTCTTTTGTCATTTGATTATCTTATCTCCCTTTCAAGCCTATCTTCTAGTTAGAAATCTTCTTGATCAGGCTTCCTTTAATTTGAATCTCTATTCTTGTTCTAAAATTTATTCTGGAATAATCGAGTGAGGGAGTGTATTTGTAATTAATATAAAAATATTTTATATATTATGTTGTTTGAGATGTTAAGTTTGAATTTTGGATTTCGATCGATTTGTCTAGCTAACGCTATCGATAGGAATGCCAAAACACTTGAACAGAGCAAGCTGACACAATATTGTTTTCAAAATTTGTAAATGAAATAATTTCATGTATAGTTATATTATATATATATATATATATATATAAGTGTAATTTTCTGAAATTGGATAGTTAATAAAATTTGGCTATTGGAATTGATAATACTAGATTATCATTTATTGTTTGTCAACCATTAACTATTGTTGTATGTTATAAGAAGTTGAAATTATAAAACATGGCTTAAAATTTTAATTTGGAATTGAAATGAATTTAAACTTAGAATTTGAGAATTTAAATTTCAGAATTTTCAAGAAATTGGTTTTTAAAGTTTTGGAATATATTATTTGAAAGTATTTTCGAATAGAAATTGTTCCAAAAGAATACTTTTAAAGTTTAAAACTTGTACTCTCGTCCATTGTCATTGGAAAATAATTTCAGTGATCACTGCAGCATGATCGACATTCATTTTCGAGTCTCAAAGTGGAGAGGCCCCTTAGTAGCTTTGCTACACTTTTGTTTTGGAAAAATGGATTTGATTTAAATTTCTTGTGTATGATTTGATTTATATAAAATATATGTATATAATTTTTTCAAAACAGTTCGAAGGGAAACCATAATTTTGAATCTTAAGTTTTATATTAAAAAATGGTTTCAATTACTGAAATAAAGTGAAATGTTTGAATAATTGGAATATCTGAAATGATAAATGGAATTAAACCAACACGAAATAATGAATTTGAAGAAACTTATTTATATAACACTAAATTACATTCTAATATATATAACTTGCCTAAAATATTTAAAAACTTAAAATGTTAGGATATAATAAAGGGCTGTACAAGAAGAAAACTTAAGTAATAAATTGTTCAAACTAAAATCTGGCCTAATATAAATGTTCTAGATAGAAGAAAAATTTGTATATTATTTAATTTCACTCGTAAACATTTATATAACTTACCTAGAAAGTTTAAATGTAATTAGAATGTAATTGAATAGTATATACTATGATATAAACAATAGGATATCAAACGATGGTGTTTTGTTAAAACAATTCACAGAATGTAATGGGATAATAAATTGGATAATAAAAAGAAAATCAATTCTAAATTTAATGACTATTTATCTGTTGAATAAAATGGATTAAACCAAATCGTTGAATATTAATTTATTTAAAATTGAAATCTATATGATTTTAAAGAGTAAATTTAAATGTTGATGTGGAATTAACTATGGTTGATCAAATAGATTTAATAGATGAGTAAAATAAAACAAATTTTGTCGTGAAATTTGTGCAATAAATGTTAATAAATTTGAAACGAATCGATTGAATAAAAATATATGGAATTAAAATCAGTGTGAACATAATAAATTTGATTGATAAAATAAAATGAATTGGAATCAATTAATTGGATATAAACCAATTTTAAAATAAACGAAGTCTATATGGTATTAAAATTTATTATTTTATTTTGTATTTAAATCTATTTTTCTTTTAGTAGTTTCTATTCTCCTGTCTCCTTCCTTTACGGGAACGAAAAGTTTTGAGTGGGGGAGAGTATAACGACCTATAAATTTTAATAGTTTTATAATGTAATTAACTGAAATTTTATGGAATTTTAGTTAACTAAATTTGGAAATAAAAAAATTTGATATTTGAAATACGTCTATTTTAACACAACAAATGGTAAATTTTCATCAAATAATATAGAAGTTTATTTTCTTGTGAAATTTTATTTCAATTTAAATCAGTTAATATTTGATGATGATAAAATATTTTCCAAACCTGAATATTTTTATATAATAAATTTGTAAGTCATTTTCTGAATGAGACGTCATATTTCGTTTCGTCAAATTTGAACTTCTTTAGCTTCATTTACTTTATTTTCTGCAATTTTGCAACATTTCCGGTAGCGAAAATTCGGATTTTTATAATCCAGTCGTATCACTGAAATCTATGTACTGTTTTGTTCATCTTATCATGCTGATCTTAGTGGTATATTTATTTCTACACTTTGAGGTCCGGTACACGACGAAAATGATAAAACGGTGTGTTGTATCGTGCCATAAATTGTGACTTTATACTTTTTTCGGTTTCAAATTTAAACGTGCGGCCAAAATAAATATTTATTGCTTTAATAATTCCACCTAAGTCAAAGGCTTGACCATTGAAAGTACCTCTATTTTTAAATAATCGTTCAGCCTTTACGTTTCCTCACTGCTCTTCTTCTTTCATTTACTTAAGGACCCTTGCAATTGCTTGCTCGCTCTTCCCACCTTCTCAAGCCTTCACCGTTTCTTCGCTAACCGGCCTACTCCCCTCCGACCTCCCACCTCTCTACATCGACACGCAACCGCCACCAGATCCCGTGCCCGCAACAACACCCAGATCTCTTTCCTCCTCCTTCCTCATTTTCCTCGGCCTCCACCTAGCTTTCCAGTTTGCCAACACCGTGCAGCTTTTCCCTTGCCGCTGCAGCCGATCCACATAACCAACGCCCTACCCAGAAACTCTAACCTTCCCAAACCATCCGACTTTGCCTCGGCCGATCATCCTTTCTTGTGAGCTGCATATATATATTTATATGTAAGTTTTATATAAGTTTTCCAAAAATTTGTTGATATATAATACTTTTATAAATTTTATTATCTGTGAAAATTTATGTGATATGATGTGTACAAGCCCATGTAAGTTATATATTTAGACTATACTGCTAAGTTATACAGATTCTTATATAAATGTTTATATATATAATGAGTATACACTATATATTAGTTTAATATATATGTCTATAGTCTATAGTTTATACATCAGTTAAGTATATATGTATATAAGTTTATAATAGTATTGATCGGTTATATATACTTTTATTATGTAAGTTTGGTATACGTTTATATACTTGTTTTGAAATGGTATAAGTTTAGTTATATATTTGTATAGTATTTGACATACATAGTCTTGAAATTAGTCTATTTCCATATATATATTCGTATATGTACATATGTCAATAGTGATGTACGTACATAAGTTATATAAATTATATAATATATACATATTGTTATAGTATGATATTTATGTGACGATCCGGAAATTTTTAACATTTGAAATTGAAAATTTTATTTGATTTTAAATATTTGAAAGTTAGTTTAACTTGAATTTCAAATATCACTATCTGTTTGGCAATTAAATTATTGAATTTAATTATTGAAATTTGGGTAAAATATTGAATCTTCGGTTTTATGCTGATTAGAAATAATTTGAAGGCTTGGAAAATTTATATTGATAATACTAAAGACAATGGAAGTGTTAAAAATTGAAATTTGAAGTGTTTGTTCAGTTTTGAAAATTTATCGTTTAAATCGATATTTAATAATATCCTTTCGAAGCACACTCTCGGATTTCGACGAAACAAGTTCCATTGGATCCGTAATAGTGTATTATTATCGGATTTCAATTTTCGTAACATTCGGTGTTGTTGTGTGATCATACGGTTGATAAACGCGCTGAAATTTGTATTGAAATTTAATTTAATAGTTGGGTCCAAAAAGCTATCTCCTCCATACGATCAAATTTGGAAGCTAAACATTTTCCATAGCGTTCGGAATAGGGGTATAACCTTATGAACGCCTGGCGACACGCCTTGATTGGAGATTGAGATTTCGAGTTGCGAAATCGAAATGATTTAAATTTAAGTTCAAAATATACTACATATACTTTTCCCTTAATTTGCTGTGGATACGTCCAGCACGTGTCTTCCTAGTGGACACGTTTCTTGCATCTTCACACGCGTCCCTTTTTCTGCTATTCAAAGCAGATCGAACGAACATATCCAGAAAAAAAATATAATAAAATGACGAGAAATAAAAACTTCTTTCGTTCAAACAAAAAGTAAAAAAATGGCCTCAGAATTAATTCGATCAACCGAAAAAAATTATGGCAACCAAATTAATTCACTCGTTCATCAAACATAGGCGTGCGATGCGATGGGAGAATCGATGTCGATTCATTCGAGCTCCTAGATGGTCGAACATCGTGAAGAGCGGCTAGGGTTTCACGTGCGAGGCAGTCTTCCAATATCAAGCTGTACAATCGCACGAGGCCTGGATTGGAGATGTATCAGGATGGGTCATGGGTGATGCATCGATTCTTAGGGGTAGGCGATCGATCGATTTGAGGCACCGCGCGAGGCAAGGTGAGGTGGAACGGCATGGCTCGTTCGTGTCGCAATCTGCGGCGGTGTGTTCTTCGAGGCGAACTCGTGCTCTTCTGGTAAGGCTTGAAGCTCAAGCGACAAGGTCCGTGACATGGTGATGATGTGGTTACTGGCGGTTTGCTCAAGTAATTGAGACAATGAGGTATTATTTGTTTAATATGTTTATTTGCTCAGAAAAGAAAAAAATTATTAATTAAAATTAACAGTAATATTTAAACCATTCCAGTTTAAATTCTAAATATATATGTGTGTGTATGTTACAGTAAAATGTAAACATCTCTGCTTTAAATTTAATACCTAAATATATAATATTTTGGGGAAAAATATAGGAAATAGATTTTTAATTTATATTAGAATATGTAACAAATAAAATAAATATACAAAAAGCATATTACAATTTGCTAATTTATTTAGTGATTAATTGGTTTAGTTAACTTATGTAATTATTGTGGTAACTCGAAAATATTTTATTAAAAGGAATTAGTTTAAAATTAATTTTTAGATAAATTAAATAAATGATAATTAATCTTTCAATTATCCCAAGTGCTAATAAAATTATATAATGTTTATACAAAGTCAAAAATCGAGAAAACAAGTCGGGATTGGATGGATTACAAAACTAAAGCAAAGATGAGATCATCTTACTCAATTGAATTGGTTTGTTTAATTTAAATAGTTAAATTTAAATTGTTGGATGTGCTTGGATGATAATTTATCAGTTGGGTGATATTACATATGGTAGTGTGTGTATGTGTGTATTGGAGTGATTGATTTCCCGCATTATATAGCGGATGTGACCCTATGCACCGCATAATAGCGGATGAGATGATATAACCCCATATACTGTGATATTCCATCTCGAAGTGGATTTGGTATTTAATTGTTGTGCAAACATCTGTGGATGCAGGGAAACAGGTAGGAGGGATCCAACTGGATTCCTCAAATTGTTTGAATTTATTTCGTATATTGTGATATGATTTATTAATAATCTGTGGTTGATTATATTGGTGATTGAAATTTATTAAAGGCTATGGTTTGGCCGAATATATTCCAGTATTTTAAAATCCCAGAAATATATAATTGGATTTTTGGAAATTAAAGTAGAAAATTTTAAGTAAATTAATTTTAGAAAGTTGGGTAAATTAAAAGAAGGAATTTAGAAAAAGGTAAAAATTGATTTTTGAAATTCTATTGAATAAATTCCAAGTATGGGGAAAAGTTTTTAGTAATTTTTGGAAATCAATTTGGAATTTGATTTAGTGATTTGAAAGTAAATTTTGGAAATCAATTTGGAATTCTATTTGGTGATTTGAAAGTAAATTTTGGAAATCAATTGGGAATTTGATTTGGTGTTTTGAAAGTAAATTTTGGGAAATCGATTTGAAGATTGTATATCAAGGGATATTTGGAAAATATAAATTTACAAGGGGAATTTATAAAGGAAGGGTAATTTTTTAAAAATAAATGTTGGTTTTTTTTAAAGTGTGGAAAGAAAATTTATGAATTTAGGATGTAAATTTAAGATAAATCAAGAAGGATTTATTAATTGATTTAATTGAACTATTTTGGAATGAAAAGTGTATTTTCCCTAGAAAGCCGAGTATCTTTTCAAAGTAGTTTTTAGGTAGAAATTAAAGTTCTAAAGTTGGTTTAAAAAAGAAAGTTTTTGAAGAAATAATTTTCTTGAATTGTTTTTAAGTTTTTAAAGTAGTATTTATTTAGTTAATTATAGAAGTGATTATTTTAATGATTTAATTAGTATTTGATTTAAAAGATGGTTATTTAAATAACTACACCCTATTTAACAATTTTATTTATAAAATTTGTTTTGGGCTTAGGTTTTATATGAGATATTAGTATAAAATAAATCTCATAACCAATATTTTAAATAAAGTGTTTGAAAATAGTTTTCATTTTAAGTGTTTCTAAGTATATTTTTGGATAAGTGATTTAAACTATTTTAAAGTATTCAGACTTGGCATATTTTCAGTGGACATAAATAATATTTGAAAATTTATTCCGCATGAGGAAAGTGATTTGAAATTTGTTTTCAAAGGGTTGTAGTGTGAAAATATATCTTGTGAAGATATTTTGAAATAAAATAATTTGGGGAAATCATTCAAATTTGATGGTTGTTGTGAATGTTATTTGATAGTTAAATAACCGGCTATCAATATTGGCCTTTAAACGACATTTGAATTTCGAAGCGACCGGGGGTCGGATTCCAAATGTTATCCGAAAACCACATTGAATCTTAGTTATGGATCTTTTTTTAAAAGATCAAAGTGGAAATTTGTTGTGACTTACTTGAAATATGAATATAACCACTTATTTTTCAAATAAGCGCTTATTATTTGGATTAGCCGGGAGAGGACATTGAGTCATAAAACCCATTCCGAATTAATGATACGACGAAATGGGATTGCATATGAAGATGGTGTTGAAGACCGGGTATTTTCGAAAACGAAAGGACTACCTGTCGAATGTCTCTTCACCAATTTGCTCCGGTATAGAGATTTATATCACCCTATGTGATGGGGAGTCCGGACGTGATTAGGGAATATCCGAATTTACAAGGGCTTCTTTCCTTAATTGGAGGAAGTGCCTTCGGTTCCATTCAGATCCAGGATGGACTTGTATGGATGTATGTATGACGTTACACTTTGAGATGTAAAGCTGGTTTCTATCAAATACATTTCTGTTGGTGGCGGAGAATTTATTCTCTTAGGTTAACACCCTTCTCTGAGAAGTACGAGCTCAGAGGTTATGTAGTCGATGGTTACTGGTGATATATTCCCAATTTGGTGATGTGGCATGCTAAGTGTTGATCATTTGTTGATCGAAGCATGACTTTTGTGAAAAGCGTAGCTTTATGGACGAGACTTCGTCGAACCTCACACCCCGAAAATGGTTGAAACAGGAAAAGATGCAGCAAGGTTATGGGAGTCGTGCCCCTCAGGGTATGTGCATTTCCTTCGGGATAAAAAGTGGTAACTGGTATGGAGCCCGGATATTTAACTTGTGTGGATAAAAAGTGGTATTCTTGTATGGATCCCAGATTATTTACTTGTGTGGTCGATGGTTGTGAGGCGCCTCGGTAAAGGTCGGACTAGACCGAGGGATGGCATACTCGTGACAGTCTGTTACCTAGTTACAGAGGTAACCCGGCCTTGTGTTGGCAGAGATCCGGTTTGGTTCTTGGGGCGTCCCTCCAGAGACGTTCCCATTCGGTGAAGGAAGTTCCTTAGTCTTGACCATTTGTTGGAAATCCAAAAAAACAATACGAGCCCTTTACGATTGCAGTTGTATAACCTGCCACCTCAGGTGGTAGCTATAGTAGGCATAATATAATGGTACCTATGCTGGCTAAGATTAATATTATACTTTCGAAATGTTTTCCACGCTATGCACTAATAATAATATCAAAAATATTTTGCGTATAAAGCATGTTTGACTATCATAAGGAGAAATCTCCTCTAAGTGTGCGATTGCATTGTGTGTGTGGCGGGAGGCCTTATGGTAGTTTCATTTTCCAAAAGCATCAACGGATTTCTTTTCTTTTTCTTTTTTGCAAATAACTGTTTTAAGATTTCACACCAGTCCCATGACTGACCTGAAGTTTATTGTTCCCTTTCTAAACTCTAGGTGCCCATAATTTTCCACACGGGCAGCCTAGAATCAAGTTATCAGTTGTTCTGGAGCGAAGTCAGGAAAGTATGTTGTGGGGATCAGGATAAAAGCTGGATGGTGAGACGCATCACTTATATTATGTAGTATCTGCAGTGTATGGGTTGCTGCAAAATTAAATTTCCATGTAGACAAGTTATCAAAAATGCCTAGTGTCGTGTTTTGTTGTTGTAATACTCTGATGATGTAATGTATGAACAGATATAGTTCTTTTGTTTAAAGATTATTCATTTATCTATTATATATTATTCCGTTGCAAATGTGAGATTCTGATATTGTTTCTATTTTCTTCTTCTATCTTCTTCTTCTTTAACCCTAATGGTTTGTTTCCCCGGCATTCGATTGTTCGGCATTTGATACAGTAGACGTATTGATGTCGATTTTCGAAATTCGAAAAAGTCGTTACAATTTATGTCAGTTATATATTATAAGTTATGATCTGTTATGGAATATATATATATATATACATATATATATATATAAACTATAGTACAGTTTCTTTGTAAGGGTAGAGAAGATTGTGTGTGTGTATATATATATTTGTAGTTATATAACAGTTATATAAATATGCAAGTTACATGTTAGTTTTATATGTTAGGATATATAAAGTGTATACATAAGTTTCCTGTGACTTGTTGGATTATTTATATACTGTAATTTTAGTGGTTTGCCTATGAATATATATTGAATTTTATGAGTGATGGTTTTGTAATATATTGTACACACAGATTTTATGTTGTGGAAGTTTTGATTTTTCTTAGTGTGTTTAGGAAAGGAAAGGGTTTGGAATACATATAAATGTTAGTTGTTGGTTTGTATATTGTTTGAGTATTATAGTGCATTTTACAATCAAACTTATATTTTTAAATTTGTTGGTTATGTTAGTTATTTAACCTGTTAAGTGTAAATATAAAGTTTATATAAAAGGTATTTGATATGTTGTAATGAGCGTACACTATATATGTAAGTATTTTGTATTTTTAATATATATATATATATATATGTATGTATGAATGTATGTATGTATTTCAAAATATATAATGTACATACGTCGATTTTATATGTGTGTTTTAATTCAAAACTATGAATTTTGAAACCCATATATATATATATATATATATAAAATTTAATATGTGTTTGAAATTAGAATATGATTTTGTTTGTGTATATATATATATATATATATAATTTTGTATGTTATATCTATATCAGTTTACTTAGACAAATTATCATCATCGATCCAATTCTGATTCATTTATCAATTCCTCTTTAACAGCTTTGTTCATCAAATTCGTGCCAATCTTACTTGTTTGGAATTCATGCTTGGATTCGTAGCTCATTTCTTTTTCAATTTCTCTCTAGCCTCAGAAGGTGAGCAATCTCTCACGATTAACGTTCTTATATTTATTAAATTTGATTTCAATTGAAACGATAATTGAAATATGTTGTTGTTAGTTATATAAATTGCTATATATATGCTATTATCTGTATCTGTTCACCTGTGACAATAGGCACCATTACCTGTTAATTAGATTGATGATATATGTCTATTATATTATTATCATATATGTTATCACTCTGCAAGTTC
Organism: Allium cepa; assembly: GCA_030765085.1. Classification (NCBI taxonomy): domain Eukaryota; kingdom Viridiplantae; phylum Streptophyta; class Magnoliopsida; order Asparagales; family Amaryllidaceae; genus Allium; species Allium cepa. The sequence goes on along the minus strand of CM060938.1, from coordinate 622,235,788 downwards.
CCAGTTAGTATGGAATTCCCTATGGGTTGAAATGATACATACCCGAACGATCTGTCGAATAGGGGAAAATCATTATGGGTTGAAATGATAAACCCAAGCGATTTTCATTGGATTGAATTTGGGATTGCGAGTTGAAATGATATATACCCGTATATATTTTATATTGCAGATTGAAATGATAAATATTCGTATCACTTGACCATAGGATAGAAAATTATATACAAACATCGTTGGTGTGTGTGTGTGTGTATATAAATGATTTCCAAGGTTTGAAATGAATACTTTGATTTTAATAAATATTGATTTTAAGATATTATATATATATATATGTTATTTTATAAGGGTTTAAAATTTATATGTTTGAAAAATTTTCAGGTTGTAAGTTAGTTTTGAAATTATATTTAAGATAGAAATATAATGATTTTTATAAGTAAGGTTGGGAAAAAAAATTTGAATTTATTTGAAACTGTATTTAATTAAGAATTTTATTTAATTAAATCGATTTGACACTTAATGAAATTGAGATTTTAAAGTATATGATTTTATAACTTGATTTTTGGTTTAAGGAAATTAAATGAATATTTCAAGTTTAGATAAATTGAAGGAAATATTTAGTTTATTTGTAATTTGGGGTTTTATTTAAAATGGTATTGGATTTATTAAGTAAACATTTCGAAACTAAATAATAATGAAGTTAAATTTTGATATATATATATATATATATATATGAAATTAACAAATCTAGTTTCGAAAATGTTTGAATAATAAAGCTTTGAAATATATTGAAATTTAAATGGTTTATTTTGTGGTTCAAACCTGTATTTGAAATCGACATAATTTGAAGTGATTTATTGAGAAACTGAATTGAATCGAAGTTGAAGAATTGAGATTGAATTAAATTGGAATTTTGAAATTCGAGTTGATTTGAACCGATTGGTGAAATTTGAGAAAACTATTTTATTATCTGAAGTATTTTTAAATTATATTTTACTTTATAAATTATTTGAATATAAACTATTTTAATGTAAACCATTTTTAATATAAACTATTTTATAAAACTATTTTATTATATTATTATTAATATCTAAACTATTTAAATGGTGGAAGTTATGATTTCAAAGTTATGGTTTCCAAAGTATTATGATTTCAAAGGGTTATGATATCCAAAGTGTTATAATTTCTTGTGTTTTGGTTTCAGAAGTGTTATAACTTTGAAAGTGATATGATTTTTGAAAATGGATATATTTGAAATGGAAATGATATCGTATTGATATGGTTTTGAAATGAAAATGATATTTTGGTTTTGAAATATAACCTATTTTGAAATGACCGTGGTGTTATAATAACGATTTGTTGTTAAAGAGATCGGGATCGTATATTGTCATACTCTTTGCCAATACCGAAAACCACTTTAACAACTGTATACATAGTGGAGATTCCAGAATGAAGTAGGATTGTTTGGTGACGATTCTATATGGTATTTACGTGTCCCTGACTCCCGTGAGTCAGCTTGATGTGGCTAAAACAGTAGCAACGCCGGGCCAAGTGAGGTCATTCCTCCGATCGGGCACATTCCTTTGATGCCATTTGCTTTTGCGATTTATTGGGTGCACCCTTTGATTTGGAAGTGTGTCAAGAGGTGGGCGGTAGTAGCTGCTATGCGTTACTACCAGTCCGGATCCGCAAACGGTATATCTACCATGGCATTGCCTCGAGTGCCTTAACGCATGCCCTATCTCGCCTTCTACGAGTTTGGTTTGCGCCATACCTATGGAGTGCCCTCAGATAGCCCTCCAGCTTACATAGGAATTACAATACTGTATAGACTATGAGAATATATAAAATGTGTTAAGTGGGATATGGGTAACGCCTTAACGTTATTTTAATATTTACTTTACTTTAGACATTATTATAATAGTGTATATTACTACATAGTAGATAGTTTAAGGGATCCTTAGAGGATGGTTATCAACATCCTTTGAGTTACTTGTATTTCAGTTGATATTTCACTTGAGTTGGATTTATTGATATAAGAATATTAATCTTGACTTGAGTGTTTTGTGTTTTGCTTTACGCTTGGGTCAGACTGAGTGTCATAGCATTTGAGACTCACCTTTGGAGATTGGTGCCTTGCTTGAAGATCTATCTTATCAATTCAGCTTTTCCAATTGACTTGTTCAGAGGTGTCATCTATTTGTATTCGAGACTTCATTGTATTTGAGATATTCTGCTGTATTTTATTCCTAGCTCTGATGTTTATTTAGTAGCTTCATGTACTACTATTTACCTATTCCGCTGCTTATTGTTATATTACTCTGTGTCTTTGATTCTGTGATTTATCTATTTACTGTATATGTTGAGTTTTGCCAAATATAAATTAACAATCTGATATTTTGAGAAATTCAAGTCCAACATGTGCGGATGCGAATGGCACGAAATAGCGGGTCATTACAAAGGGTTTCAAATACTTTGAAAAGAATGTTTTACGGATATACTTATCTGGTGAGATAAGCATATGCTTTTTTGATTAAGTAGTTTAAGTTTATCGAAATTAAAATTAATAAGGCTTAAGATTTTCAATGGGGAATGAAACCATTGTTTGAATGATTGTATGTTTGATAGTTAAATAACCACCTATCAAATCTGGACCCAAAAACATAACTTTGGGAATATCTAGAAGAAACACGGAAATTATATGGTACAGTTAGCGTTCAAGGTGCTATACTGTACGTATAAACTCGTTTCGTTCTTCTAGGATATTATAAGGAAATCCATCCACTAACGGTTAAGAGAAGATCTCCGATCTTATTTCCGTCGGTTTATTTCCTAAAGAACCGGGGTTGAGTTTACCGGAAATATCGAAAGTTGTTTCGAAGAGACCGGGATCAGACAAATTATCTGAAAACCACTTCGATCCAACGAGTAAATTTTCAATGTGAAAACAAGAGCATGGAGTCGAAGATGGAGCAGTGAAGTGCAAGGGCTAATCGCTACTAATCCTGAGGGTGATTCCAAAATGGATGTAGTAGGAGCTGTGCCTTCGGTTATGTTCGAACCCGGAATGGACTTCTATGGATGAATGCTATCAGTACATTGTCATTGGAGGACAATGAGCATTCGAGGTGAAATTCCTTAAAAAGGTAAATCGTAGCCTCTTGCCTCATCAACCAGGAATGACTAAAAATTAGGGGAGATGCAGCAAGGCTAAGTGGGTCGCACCCAATTAGGGTATGTTTATCACCTTTCTAGGTACCGGTGGATATTATTTTATTACTAGATGTATGGAAGGAGCTCGAAAGAGGGTGGGAACACCCGGGGTGATAGCATATTCGGTCTATCCAGGTTAGGAATAGTCCGGTCTTGTGTTGCAGGGGATCCCGGCGTGGTCTTCGGTATGCTGTTTCTAGACGTGTATTGTGACAGGTGGTACCTCAGTGCCTAGTCATTCGTACAGAATCCATTTTCCAATACGTGCCTTTACGGTTTTGGTTATAGAGCCTAGTATGCTGGAATTTAATCGACGTAACAATTTTAGCTATTTGAATAAGTATTTGTACTTAGACACTATTATAATATCATTGGATTTTCTATAAAAGTATTTTAGTTACCGTAAGGGAAAAACCCCGTTGTGTTTATGTGTGGCGCAGTCTTACGGGATACATTTGATTTTAAAAGGATTTTGATAGTTATAACGAATAGAATTCCTTGTGATCAAAATTCTCACGTTGGTTTTACCAGATTGACCCGGGCGTGGTTTTTTCCTATATGCTCGGGTCAGACCGAGCATATTTCCAGGTTTAGCGGGAAGGATGGGATCTTCAGGAGAGGAGCTAGAGGGCCAAAGTCGTATTCTCGTAGATGATTATATTCCGTTGTATTTTGTTGTGTATATCAGCAATTGTAAGGACAGATTGTTATAACTGTCTGTGCAGAATAGGTGTATACTTTGATTAATATTTGTATATGTTTAAGTTATAGTTTTTTTGTTTCATGTAAAGACTTGTTCTATATTATAGATTATTCATTTCCACTGTGAGATTCTGTGTTGTTCATTTTTTTCTTCTATCTTCTATCTACTTTCTTTCTTTACTATCCGTTTTTCTATTCAATTTGGATTGGACAAGTGTGGTAAAGTGTCCATTCGAACTATACAAAAGGAAGTGGGTCGTGACATCTTACTACCCATAAATTCCTGATCCGTTCTACCAAAACTGGATCCCCCTCCTGCTTAGAAGTTATCTTCTCAATCATTACTAGTCGAACTTCTAAACAAGACAACATAGCACTTTCTCCACTAGACCCAGCATCGAATCTATGTTGCACTCTACAAGCTGACAATGCCTCTATATCCTTTCACTCTACAATCATCATCAATACTGCATTCTAATGCTTTCTGCTAAGTGCATCCGCTACCTTATTCCTTTTTCCCAATGTGTATTCGGTTCCAAAATCATAAACATCAATAAAGTCCAACCATCTTTGCCGTCTCATGTTCAGCTCCTTCTGGAGAACAAATTATTCAACGACTTATGATCCATATATAGCTCAAACCCCTCTCCCAAAAAGTAATACCTCCACACCTTCAAGGAAAATATTACTGCAGCTAACTATAAGTCATGCGTCGGATATCTAACCTCGTGCGGTCTAAGCTGTCAAGAAGCATAAGCAATCACTTTACCCTTCTACATCAACACATCTTCTAATCATGTTCCACATGCATTAGTATAAACAACTAAATCATAACTCCTCTTCGAAACAACTAATACAGGTGCATAGGTCAATAAGTGTTTCAAGCTCTAGAATGCTTCCTCACACTTAACGGTCCACACAAACTTCACATCTTTTCGCGTTAGCTTGGTCAACAGTGCATCTGTCCATGAAAAATCCTTTATAAACCTTTGTTAATACCCAGCCAGTCCAAGAAACCTCCTTTTCTCGGTTACTGTCTCGGTTCCTTTCTAATTATTTACCGCTTCAATTTTATTCGGATCTACAGATAACCTTGTTTCTGAGACTACATGACCAAGAAACTTCATTTCCTTCTTCCAGAAATGGCACTTTGAATTTTTTTTCCTTTAGCTGATGCTCCCTCAACATCTCAAGCACAAATCTAACATGGACTTCATACTCCATCTCATCCTTAGAGTATATCAGAATGTCATCTATGAAAACTAACATGAATCTATCCAAGTGCTCTCAAAAAATTTGGTTCATCAAATCCACAAAGAATGTCGGTGCATTACTTAGTCCAAACGGCATAACTAACCGTTCATATGAACCATTTCTTATCCTAAACGCCGTTAAAGGAATACGATCTTTTGCTACTCTGAGCTGATGGAATCACGTCGCTAAATCTAACTGAGAGAATACCTTGGGTCCACTTAGTTGATCAAACTAATCGCCGATTCTCGACAACGGATATCGATTCTTTATCGTCTTCTCATTCAAATTACGATAATCTATACATAGCCCTAACGGTCTGTCCGGCTTCTTAACAAATATTGTTGCCTCTTCCTAAGGCGAGCTACTCGGTCTAATGAAACTCTTGCCTTTCAAGTCCACCAACTGCACCTTCAACGCCTTCATCTCCGTCGGTGTCATCTTACTTGACGGCCTACTCACCGATTTTGCTCCAGGCACCAAATCCATTCGAAACTCGATGGCTCATTTCAATGGTAATCCAATTACCGGCTCAAGGACATCCATGAATTCTCTCACTATGAAAAAACGATGTGATTCATCTTCCAACTCCACAACACCCAATAAAGCATTCACTTCACAACTATGGTTTCCTACGGTACAAACTATCCTATCATTATAGTCAAGGTGCCTAAGGGATATTTTTCTATCAAGGCAAAATATCCTAGTGTCATACTTACTTAACCAATCCATATTCAATATAATTCTGAAACCTACAAAGTAGGAAACAAAAGTATGACCTAATAAGTCAACCTCTAAATGATCACATTCATCCCAAGTGCCGCAGACCCTCCTATCGGATTTACACCATTAAGGAAGTTGTAACGACCGATATTTTTCGATAATTAAAATAGTAAGTTAAATAAGATTTTGGAAATTTAACACTGTAAGAAATTTAAAATTTTGATTTATTAATGTAACGACCCAAGATTTTGAACCGTTCAAATCCACAATCATCCACTCATGTTAGACTTGAATTGCTCAAAACAACAGATTGTTAATTTATATTTGGAAAAACTCAGCATATACAATAAATAAATCAATCACAAAATCACAGACACGGAGTATTACAACAATAAGCAACAGAATAGATAAATAGTAGTTCATGAAGCTACTATAAAACATCAGAGTCTGAAACAAAATACAACATAATCTCAAATATAAATGAATCTCTAATACATAAGCAACTGACGAGTCTAAACATAAATGACTGGAATAAACCAAAATAACAGAAAGTTGGATAAATAGGTCTTCAAACAAAGCTCCAATCTCCAAAGGTGAGTCTCAAATGTTGTGACATTCGGTCTGACCCGAGCATAAAGCAAAACAAAAAACGCTCAAGTCAGGGTTAACATTCTTATAACGTTAAATTTAACTCAAGTGAAATGTCAACTGAAATACAAATAACTTAAAGAATGTTTGGGATTCCCATCCTCTAAGGATCCGTAGAACTATCTATTGTGTAGTAATATACGCTATTATAGTATGTCTATCAATAAAGTAAAGTAATAAAATAGCATTAAGGCGTTACCCATATCCCCCTTAACAAATTTTTATATATTCACATAGTCTATACAGTGTTGTAATTCCTCTGTAAAGTGGAGGGCTATCAAAGGGTACTCCATAGGTATGGTACAAACCAAACTCGTAGAAGGCGCGATAAGCCATGTGACAAGGCACGCGAGGCAATTCCCGGGGTAGGATTCTATCGTTTTGCAGATCCGGACTGGTGGTAACGCATAGCAGCTACTATCGCCTACCTCGAGACACACCCCCAAATCAAAGGTGCACCCAATCAAATTATAAAGTAATAGAATGCTATCGAAGAAATGTGCCCGACCGGAGGAATGACCTCACTTGGCCCGTCATGGCTTCTGTTTTAGCCACGTCAAGCTGACTCACGTGAGTCAGGGATATGCTAAAACCTCATATAGAATCGTCGTTAAACCATTCTACTTCATTCTAGAATCTCCACTACGTACATAGTTGTTAAAGTGGTTTTCTGTATTGGCAGAGAGTATGACAATATCTGATCCCGGTCTCTTTAACAACCAAGTGCTTATTTCACACCGTGATTATTTCATTTTAAATAGTTCATATCTCATATCAAAATATCATATTCATTTCAAAACCATATCAATTCAATATCATTATCGACTTTAAATAATATTCATTTCCAGAATCACAACACTTTCGAATTTAAAACATTTTGAAATCATAACACTTTTGAATCATAACACTTCCGTAATCATAACAATTCTAGCTTAAACAGTTTAGATATTGAAAATAGTATATATATTAAAATAGTTATAAATTAAAATAGTATATATATTAAAATAATTTATATATTAAAATAGTTGTAAATTAAAAATAGTTTATATTTATTTAAAGAGATTATACTGAAATAGTTTCCAAATTGTTTCATCCAATTCCACAAATAGATTCAAATCAACTTAACTTCCAAAATTCAAATTAAATCAATCCCAGTACAACAGTTTCAATTTATAAGGTTAAAGATTCAATTCAAATTCTCAATTAACCATTTCAATTTTATGGATTTCAAATTAGGGTTTGAGCTATCATTTCAAGTCCAATAAGATTCAAAGTTAAATATTCAAACATTTTCAATATAAGTTTCATTTATATTTCAACATTTAACTTTAATTTTATTCAAATTGGAAAATATTCACTAATCATTTTAATAACAATTAAAAAAATCTCAGTTGATTAAGTTGAATCGATATTAAATATTCGGTCTAAATTTTATTTAAAGTTAAGAATAATCATCTAATCATTTTTATCAAATCAAGTTATAAATCATTCCTTCAAAATCTCAAAATCAATATTTTCAAATAAATTCCTATTTAAATTCAATTATTAACCAATTTAAATTCTAAGTCAACATTAATTTATCTTTGTGGCCTCTATTACTTAAGTTATGTTTTTTAAATGTTAATAATAATTTAAATAAATGCTTAAACATATTATGTACTAATTAAATTAAAATTTGTTAAATTAAATCTTATTATTAAATTTATTTTATATTAAATCCTACTTATATGTATATAATAATAAAATTATAAGAAAAATCTTAAAATTTATATTTTCCTAAACTTACTTATAAATTAAAATTTGGAAGACATAATATTTTAAAAATCTAAATTTTATACATATATAAAAATATCATTTATATATTATATTTTTAAAAGTCAATATTCATTAAAACCCACATTTTTCCTTTCAAACTTTGGAAATCATTTTTCAAATATAGACCAGCGGCGTCCGTATATAATTTTCTATCCTATGGTCAAGTGATACAGATATTTACCATTTCAATCCGCAAATTAAATATTTATGGATATATATCATTTCAATCCGCAAATTAAATATTTACGGAAATATATCATTTCAACCCACAATCCCAAAATTTCAAAATCAATGAAAATCACATGGGTTAATCATTTCAACCCATAATGATTTTCCCCTAATCTATAATATCGTTCGGGCATGTACCATTTCAACTCATAAGCATTTCTAATTAACAGGGAACTTCCAGAATAAGAAAAAATATGATAATAATATAACATATCAACAACAGGCATATATCATCAGTAACAAATTTAATTAGAATATAGACAACAGGTTATGGTGCTATATGTCACAGGCAAACAATGGCAGATAATGGCATATTATATTTAACAATTAATTAGCTTAACAATACAAATTTTATAGCATATTTCAATTGTCATTTCATGTGAATTAAATTTACTAAATATAAGAATGTTAATCATGAGTGATTACACACCTTTCGAGGCTAGAGAAATGAATGAAAATGAAGCGGTGGACACGGACAAGCACACGGATCGAACAAGCGGGACAATGGCAAAGTGAGGACGGCTGTTGTAAATCTGGACAGCGGCGAAACAAAGAAAATTGAACTTAGATTCGATGGAACAAAATATATTCATATGATATATATCACATATTTTTTTCAAAATTCTTTAAATAAATATTTATATTTTATATATATTTCAAAATCTATTAAAAATATTAACATAGATTTAACTAAACCATAACATATTTTCAAAGTCAAATAAAATCTTTATACAATATGTATATATATACTTCCAAATCACTATTCAATTCAAACACTTATTAAAATAACATCCTTATATGTACATATTCTCAAACCGATATTTAAATCAAAATACATTTACCCAAAGTACCTATAATATATATTAAAACTAATATCTTTTGTATACATGTACTTTATACAAGACTAGTAAAGCTACTTTATAATATAATATATATATAATACTTCTTTTATAATAAAATATATTGTAACTTACCTATACTGTAACACATATAATATATTGTGACATATGTATATGTATGTAAACATATACATATGTATGTATATGTGTATATATATGTATGTATGTATGTGTGTGTGTGTGTGTATATATATATAAACTGACCTATTGCATGACTTACATAAATTAACATATATATAACCAGCAAATTATTTGTAACTTCTACAAACTTATATATATACAACCAGATCGGATAAACTAGTATAAACATAAATAATATAAACAACTTTATATATGTATATTTATATATACACAGTTTAAAAGCCAAAATTTAATAGACAAATATACTACCAAAGTTTTCATGCATATATATATACGGACAAAAATGGAACGAAATGGGAATGAAGGCGACACGGGGCGAAGCTGAGACGGAGCAGGTCGGGTTGCTTTTGGCATTTGGTGTTGGTCGGCCATGGTGTTAGAGGTAGGGTGTTGCTGTCGGCTAGGCGTTGATAGTGGATGTAACGATCCTGGATTTTTACTGAGTTTAAATTGATAATTAATTTAATTTTTGAATAAAAATTGAGAAATTAATTCGTAAATTGATTGAGTTTCTCCAAATTCGAATAAAAATATGTGTGTTTATTTTATCAAAGTATAATTAAGTTTTAAAAATGATTTCTGTAAAAGTTAAATATCTATATATGTATATGAACGCAAAATGTAAAATAAGACAATAAGTATGTAAGTTAAAATGAATATTTAAGTTAGAAATAAAATTAGACAAATTCAAACAACATGTAAATAAATTATACAGTTTCATAAGATATAAAGTCAATACATTAGGATAAATTCCAACAACATACTGACTATAGAATTTCATTTATATTACAAAGCAAAAGAAAAGAAAGAAGGAATATAAATATCTATGTACAAGCAGATATAGATAATTATGTAAACTTAGACAATAAGTCAAAGAAAATTAATACAAATATCCTTAGCCGCCAAAGCAAGATTTCAGCCACCAAAGTAAATAAAGGAATCTGTGGTCAAACAAACAAGCAAAGAAATATATGCTCAAATATGAAATAGGTAAACATATATATGAAAGTATTACAAAACCAAAATCTAAGTATCTATGTATAAGCAAATAAAAGAATAAGTATGTAAGCTTGTAAAACAAGACAACAACAATTAATGCAAAAATATCTTAGCACACCATATTTATCTTATCAGCCGAAATCTTGCTTAGCCAAATGAAAAAAAAAATATCTCCGATCTTATATTGTACAAAACCATATATTTGTCACCCTGTTGTACAAACAAGAATTATATCACCCTGTAAACTCATTTCCTTTATATCAACTTCTTCATTTCAGTTCGTTCATCAAAAGATAAGCAAATCTGAAGTAATACCATCTAAAAACTCAAACAAAAATTCAATTTAAAACTATAACCTAGCTCAATAAATCAAGACAAACCAGAGATCAAAAGGAAAGTTTCAACAAGCAAAGTTCAAGCCAGTTTCAACATAAAAGAAGCTTTGTTCATTTCTTAAACACTGTGAGTAACATTTTTTTAAGAACTGGATTGGTTGCTTATATATCTTGAAAATATTTATATTGTGTATATAGAAATTTGTTCATGTGTTTATATGTAAATGTATGATGTATGCATGCCTGATGTCTCTGTGATATCTCTGTTCTTAGTTTTCAAGCTCAGATTTTAATCAAAATCCATTACCCCTTGAATCAATCTCTGTTAGGACTTAGGATGCAAACAAAACTTGCTTGTTTCATCATAGCTTAAAGTTACATTTTGTTTAAGTGGAAATAAATTTGTATATTGCTCTGGAAATCAAAAGAACTGAGCAAAACCTTAAATTAGTCAAAATACAAATTTCTTAATTCACGAATTCAGGTTTGTAAGTTGAATTCGTATACTAAGACATGATTTTTAAAGCAAGAATCATAATTTTTAGATGGAGATTGAAAGAGCAGTTTGGGTTTGTATAAATTTCATTGTTTTAGTGATCTATGGAGATTCATTGATTGAGAGGGATCGGGATTTTGTTTGGTGATGGAATAGTGAACGACGATTCAAGGAAAAATATTGGGATGGTGATCTGATGGTCGTGGTGGAGGCGGCGAGCATTTGAAGTTCGTAGCCCTAGTTTTGTTGAGGCCGAGAGATTTGATTCGTTCGTCGTCTACGTTGGATAGAGCGCGACGTGGTTCTGGAGGATGGTAGAGGGGATGTTGGCGAGTAGATGGCCGGAGTTCTGGCTTTTCTGGTGGTCAGAGCTTCGTGGTCGAGGCGATGACAGGTTTGGTGTGATGGGTCTTGTTGTTTCCAAGTTTCAGTTTTGACTCGTTTTCGAATTCGAGAATATGGCGACGTTCTGATGTCGGGAATGGTGAGTGGATGATCGTTGAGTTGCTCGAGGTAGTGGTGACGACTGGAGAGATCGTCGGCGTCGTGCACATGCACCGTGCAATATTCTGGAATCTGGAAGTTTCCCTTTGTATTGGATGGAAGCAAGAGTGAACACAAGATTGTCTCGAGTAGTTACTTGAAGCATTTCAGTGTGGACTTGAAGGAAACATGGTAGTGGCTTGGGTGGAAGTTTGCCCAGATTTTCAAAACAAAACCTGTTCTGTTCTTTTGAAATTTTAAAATTCAGTTTTAAATTTTAGAGCAAGGTCTAAAACGAGTTTTAAAATCAAAGTTTAATTATAAAATCCAGTTTAGTTTGAAACTTAAGTTAGGGATAAATAAAGTTTTTAAAATTTAAACTTGTTTATATAACTTTAAAGTATTTAAAGGATTAAAAAGAATTTGAATTTAAAAATGGAATTTGAAATGTAAAGGAAGAATAGAAACAAAGACTTAATCAGAATTTTAAAACCTAAACTTAAGTTTAAATTTGAAATCAAGATTTTGAAATAAAATAAGTTTTATAAATTTAAAGGTAAAAAATTTAAATATTTAAGTATACTTTAATATGTGAACTTAAGGGGAATTTGATTTTAACTCTTTTAAATTTCTTTATAACAAAAGTAAGACTTTAACATGTGAAGTTGAAGTTTAAAAACAATGGTTTTAAACTTTATTAAAGATAAATTGGTATTCATTCTAAAGGTTTAAGTTAATTAATTATGGAATAATTCATTTGTAATTAAGAATCCTAGATTTAGAGTGCATAATTAATGATTAGAAATTAATTAAATTGTAACTAAGAACTAACTATGTTACAGTTAACACTTAATTAATTAACTAATTAGGATTAATTAATGAGTTATTAATGGTTAATCAATTTTAATTAATGATGATTAATGTAAGTAATTTCTTTAACAAAGTAATTAAAGAACTGTTATTAGTTAATGAAGGTCATTAACTAAGATTATTTAAATAGTTAATTAATGTGATTAATTTTAACAATTAATTTAGATTAATATATTAATGGTAATCATTTATGAAATGGTGTAAGAGTAATTATTTTATGAAAGTAATTGAGAAATTAATTGCTCATTGTAAGTAATTGAGTTTAATTTGATTAATTTAAGTTAGTTGTCAAATACTGTGCACTGGATTGATATTTCTGTTGTGATTGTGATACTGTGTGATGTAAATTGCTTTGTGATGAACTGTGATTTGTGATTTGTTTCTGTATTCATGTGAAAACCCTTTTGCGCATAAAACGGCATTTAAATTTCGATGCGACAGGGAGTCAGATTCCAGTTGGTTATCCAAACCCACATCGAATCGTAATGGTAAATCTTTGTGACTGTTAAATTTACTTTATCTGTGAATCTGTGAATGAAGATAAGCGTTATGGATTATACCGCTTATCGAGATTGATATGATTGAATCTGTGATGATTGATGATGTTGCACTATTATACGAAACCCCTGGACCACACCGTACACACACAAATGTGGATTGCACGTGGAAATTGGTTAAGTCGCAGATTTTTGAAATAGTTTTAAAAGTTGAATTTTGAATCCAAATAGTTTTGGAAATGGATTGGGATTAAAGTTAAAAGCTTTTGAAATGAAATTTCAAAGATAAAATTTATTTTTGAATAACTTGATTACGCCTTAAGGTTTAAATAATTTTATTAAACTTAAATTACAAATTTGAAACTGAATTCTATGATTTGAAACTAGGGATTAAAGATGTTATACAGGTTATATACGGGTTAAACCATTTTAAATGTATTGATTGGGAATTTAAATTTAAATTCAAAGGCTTTAACTCGTGCAAATATAATTGGATTTTTCTAAAATGAAAACTGTTTGTTTTCAAATAATAAAAGCTTTCATATAAGAAATGAATTTCTAATTTGTGTTAAAGGAATTTCAAGTTGAAATGAAAATGGTTTTCCAAGTTATGAATAAATCTTTGAGAACGGGTTTGAAGGCTATAAGTTAAATCCTTGTTATAAAGATTGGATGAGTTAATCCAATTGAAATGGGAATTGTTTTGAAATCCGTAAATGGATCTTTGTGAAACTGGATGAACTTTGTGAAATAAATATTCTTGTTTAAAGATTTAAAATGTAATTTGTTTAAACCATTTGAAGAAAGGTTTTGGGTAATAAGTTGTGACTTAACTGAAATCCCATATCCATATATTTTTAAATATTGCGCTCATTATTCGGTTTAGTCGGGAGAGGACCTTGTGTCATATAACCCATTACGTATAATGATACGACGTTATGGATTGCATTTGAAGACCGGTGTTGAAGACCGGGTGTCTTTGAGAACGATAGGATAACATGTCGATTGACTCTGCACTGAGTCGCTCCGGTATAGAGTTCTCCATAAGTGATGGAAAGTCCAATCGGGATTGTGAATACCCGGATTGCAAGGGCTTCTTCCTTTATTGGACGAAGTGCATTCCGTTCTGTTCGAACCCGGAACAGACTTGTATGGTTGTATGTCTGACACTACACTTTGAGATATAAAGCCAATTTCTTTCAAATATATATCTGTTGGTGGCGGAGAATTTATTCTTTTAGCTTAACACCCTTCTCTGAGACGTACGAGCTCAGAGACTATGTGCTTGAAGGTTATCGGTGATATACTACCAATTTGGTAGTGTGGCATGCTGAGTGCTGCTGTGTGTTGATGATCATTTGTTGATCATTTGTGATCAAATCATGGCTTTCGTGTAAAGCATAGCTTTGTGGACGAGACTGCATCAGGACCTCACACCCCGGAAATGGTCGAAACAAGAAAGATGCGGCAAGGTTGTGAGGGTCGCGCCCTTTAGGGTGTGTCATTTCCTTTTGGAAAAGGGTGGTATCATGGTATGGAGCCCAGATATTTACCTATGTGGTTGCTTCAATCTAATTTACAGTGTGGTTGTTGCTTTGTGGTTTAGAGGCGCCTCGGATAAAGGTCCCAAAGGACCGGGGAATGGCATGCTCGAGTAGTAGTTATCTAGTTACAGAGATAACCCGGCCTTGTGTTGGCAGAGAGCTGGTTAAGTTCTCGAGACGTCCCACCAGAGGCGTACCCATGTGGCAGTAGGAAGTTCGTCAGCCTGACCATTTGTTGGAAATCCAAACAAAACAATACGCTCCATGTACGGTTTTAGTTGTAGAACCTGCCATTTAAAATGGTAGCTATAGCTGGCATAATATAATGGTACCTATGCTGGCTAAGATTAATATTATATTTTTGAAAGGTTTTCCACTATGCACTAGTAATAATATCAAAAAGGATTTTTTTTTTTGCGTATTAAGCATATTTGACTATCATAAGGGGAAATCTCCCCCATGTGTGCGGTTGCATTGTGTGTGTGTCAGGAAGCCTTATGGTAGTTTCATTTTCTAAAAAGCATTGCAGATTTATTTTAAATTCTTTTGTTGTTTGTTTTAAAAGCAATTGTCTTTGTTACTCACACCACTCTTGCTTGTCTAGCTGAAACGTGATGGGTGGTTCTCGCTTTTTGTTAGGTGGCGAGCAGGAGACTCTTACCTCCACACATCCTCTTTACGAGGTTGGTCAGGCGTAAGCCGTGACAGTCGAAAGGCTGGCCGTAAAAGCAAGTTTCGGGTACCATTATGAGCTACGGCGGGGTTGGGATGGTTGAAAATCCTACCAGTCGAGATTGGCCGCTGTTGCTGGTTGAAAAGCCTAGACCGTTACATTTGGTATCAGAGCTGAGGGTTGAAACTTCAGCTCAGGAGTATAAAAATTTAAGTAACTCATTAGAGATAGGGTGAAGTATATCCTAGAATGATTATATCCCTAAGATATCTGTTTGAACACCTCAGTAAATTCTCTTACTATCCACTGGTAGTAAGTATGAGTGCAAGAAGAGGACGAGATAGGGGACAGGGGGAGTAGCACTATAAATGGTCAATACCCTGCAATAGCGGAAATAACTTTCTCTATCGATTTTCTTTGATTCGTTTCCAAATTCTTTGATTTGCTTTGTGACAGCTCCAGAAAGAAGTTTCGGTGTGATGGTGGCTCTACGAATCGTTGTAGAAAATCCTTACTTCGTATCTTCATCGGTTTCTTATCAGTTCTTCGATTTAAACTTTAATGATTGGAAATTTGAAATTGAAACTTTTGAATGAATTGAAATTTTTAAATTGAGTTAAATTGATTAATAGAATATAGGGCTAAATTTGAATTGAATCGATAAAACGATTTCGTTTAAAACCAAATTTGAAATTCTATTGTAATTTCTTGGGTGAATCGAAGTCCGAAGAGGGACAAGTTAGTATATACTTTGAGATATTCCGACTTGAATTTGGAATCCATACCTAGCATTTGAGAATTATGGAAAATTAAATCCATTTATCTATTGTTTGGGTCTCGATGTATTCTACGAATGGTTAGTTGTCCTTCGAACTAACTAGTGCTCCTGCATATTCTTAGATCCAGATAACCCGAGTATCTTATGGAAAAAAATTTGAACGAGTTTGTTCTCATATTGGTGATATTCTGATTTGGTAAGCCAAATGCAGAATAAATATTCAGTTTGATATGAAAAGATATTTCTCTATCTTTCATCTATCTTTGTTATCTCCCTGGTGAATTTCGGGGACGAAATTTCTTAAGGCGGGGAATCTGTAACGATCCCGGATTTTTACTGAGTTTAAATTGATAATTAATTTAATTTTTAATAAAAATTGTGAAATTAATTCGTAAATTGATTGAGTTTCTCCAAATTCAAATAAAAATATGTGTGTTTATTTTATCAAAGTATAATTAAGTTTTAAAAACAATTTCTTTAAAAGTTAAATAGCCATATATGTATATGAATGCAAAATGTAAAATAAGACAATAAGTATGTAAGTTAAAATAAATATTTAAGTTAGAAATAAATTAGACAAATTCAAACAACATGTAAAAAAATTATACAGTTTCATAAGATATAAAGTCAATACATTAGGATAAATTCCAACAACATACTTACTATAGAATTTCATTTATATTACAAAGCAAAAGAAAAGAGAGAAGGAATATAAATATCTATGTACAAGAAAATATAGAAAATTATGTAAACTTGGACAATAAGACAAAGAAAATTAATACAAATATCCTTAGCCACCAAAGCAATTTTAGCCACCAAAGTAAAGTAAAGGAATCTGCTAGTCAAACAAACAAGCAAAGAAATATATGCTCAAATATGAAACAGGTAGACATATATATATGAAAGTATTACAAAACAAAAATCTAAGTATTTATGTACAAGCAAATAAAAGAATAAATATGAAAGCTTGTGAAACAAGACAACAACAATTAATGCAAAAATATCTTAGCACACCATATTTATCTTATCAGCCGAAATCTTGCTTAGCCAAATGAAAAAAAAAATATCTCTGACCTTATATTGTACAAAACCATATATTTGTCACCCTGTTGTACAAACAAGAATTATATCACCCTGTAAACTCATTTCCTTTATATCAACTTCTTCATTTCAGTTCGTTCATCAAAAGCTAAGAAAATATGAAGTAATACCATCTAAAAAGTCAAACAAAAATTCAATTTAAACAATAATCTATCTCAATAAATCAAGACAAACCAGAGATCAAAAGGAAAGTTTCAGCAAGCAATGTTCAAGCCTGTTTAAACATAAAAGTAGCTCTGTTCATTTCTTAAACATTGTGAGTAACATTTTTTTAAGAACTGGATTGGTTGCTTATCTATCTGGAAAATGTTTATGTTGTGTATATAGAAATTTGTTCATGTGTTTATATGTAAATGTATGATGTATGCATGCCTGATGTCTCTGTGATATCTCTGTTCTTAGTTTTCAAGCTCAGATTTTAATCAAAATCCATTAACCTTTGAATCAATCACTGTTAGGACTTAGGATGTAAACAAAACTTGCTTGTTTCATCATAGCTTAAAGTTTAAATTTTATTTGAGTGGAAATAAATTTGTATATTGCTCTGCAAATCAAAAGAACTGAGCAAAACCTTAAATTAGTCAAAATACAAATTTCTTAATTCACGAATTCAGATATGTAAGTTGAATTCGTATACTAAAACATGATTTTTAAAGAAAGAATCATAATTTATAGATGGAGATTGAAAGAGCAGTTTGGGTTTGTATAAATTTCATTCTTTTAGTGATCTATGGAGATTCACTGATTGAGAGGGATCGGGATTTTGTTTGGTGATGGAATAGTGAACGACGATTCAAGGAAAAATATTGGGTGGTTGTTTAATGGTCGTGGTGGAGGCGGCGAGCATTTGAAGTTCGTAGCCCTAGTTTTGTTGAGGCCGAGAGATTTGATTCGTTCGTCGTCTACCTTGGATCGAGCGCGACGTGGTTCTGGAGGATGGTAGAAGGGATGTTGGCGAGTAGATGGCCGGAGTTCTGGCTTTTCTGGTGGTCGGAGCTTCGTGGTTGAGGCGATGACAGGTTTGGCATGATGGGTCTTGTTGTTTCCAGGTTTCATTTTTGATTCGTTTTCGAATTCGAGAATATGGCGACGTTCTGATGGTCGGGGAATGGTGCGTGGATGATCGTTGAGTTGCTCGAGGTTGTGGTGACGACTGGAGAAGATCGTCGGCGTCGTGCACGTGCATCGTGCATTATTCTGGAATATGGAAGTTTTCGTTTGTATTGGGTGGAAGCAGGAGTGAACATGAGATTGTCTCGAGTAGTTACTCGAAGCATTTCAGTATGGACTCAAAGGAAACATGGTAGTGGCTCTGGTGGAAGTTTGCCCAAAATTTTAAAACAGAACATGTTCTGTTCTTTTGAAATTTTAAATTTTAGTGCAAGGTCTAAAACGAGTTTTAAAATCAAAGTTTAATTATAAACTCCAGTTTAGTTTGAAACTTAAGTTGGGGATAAATAAAGTTTTTAAAATTTAAATTTGTTTATATAACTTTAAAGTATTTAAAGGATTAAAAAGAATTTGAATTTAAAAATGGAATTTGAAATGTAAAGGAAGAATTGAAACAAAGACTTAATCAGAATTTTGAAACCTGAACTTAAGTTTAAATTTGAAATCAAGATTATGAAATAAAATAAGTTTTATACATTTAAAGGTAAATAAGTTTAAATATCTAAGTATACTTTAATATGTGAACTTAATGGGAATTCAATTTTAACTCTTTTAAATTTCTTTATAACAAAAGTGAGACTTCAACATGTGAAGTTGAAGTTTAAAAGCAATGGTTTTAAACTTTATTAAAGATAAATTGGTATTCATTTAAAGGTTTAAGTTAATTAATTATGGAATAATTAATTTGTAATTAAGAATCCTAGATTTAGAGTGGATAATTAATGATTAGAAATTAATTAAATTGTAATTAAGAACTAATTATGTTACAGTTAACATTTAATTAATTAACTAATTAGGATTAATTAATGAGTTATTAATGGTTAATCAATTTTAATTAATGATGATTAATGTAAGTAATTTCTTTAACAAAGTAATTAAAGGATTGTTATTAGTTAATGAAGGTCATTAACTAAGATTATTTAAATAGTTAATTAATGTGATTAATTTTAACAATTAATTTAGATTAATTAATTAATGATAATCATTTATGAAATGGTGTAAGAGTAATTATTTTATGAAAGTAATTAAGAAATTAATTGCTCATTGTAATTAATTGAGTTTAATTTGATTAATTTAAGTTAGTTGTCAAATACTGTGCACTGGATTGATATTTCTGTTGTGATTGTGATACTATGTGATGTGAATTGCTTTGTGTTGAACTGTGATTTGTGATTTGTTTCTGTATTTATATGAAAACCCTTTTGCCCGTAAAACGGCATTTAAATTTCGATGCGACAGGGAGTCGGATTCCAGTTGGTTATCCGAAACCCACATCGAATCATAATGGTAAATCTTTGTGACTGCTACATTTACTTTATCTGTGAATCTGTGAATGAAGATAAGAGTTATGGATTATACCGCTTATCGAGATTGATATGATTGAATCTGTGATGATTGATGATGTTGCACTATTGTGTGAAACCCCTGGACCACACCATACACACACAAATGTGGATTCCACGTGGAAATTGGTTAAGTCGTATATTTTGAAATAGTTTTAAAAGTTGAATTTTGAATCCAAATAGTTTCGGAAATGGATTGGGATTAAAGTTAAAAGCTTTTGAAATGAAATTTCAAAGATAAAATTTATTTTTGAATAACTTGATTACGCCTTGAAGTTTAAATAATTTGATTTAAACTTAAATTCAAAATTTGAAACTAAATTCTATGATTTGAAACTAGGGATTAAAGATGTTATACAGGTTATATACGGGTTAAACCGTTTTAAATGTATTGATTTGGGAATTTAAATTTAAATTCAAAGGCTTTAACTCATGCAAATATAATTGGATTTTTCTGAAACGAAAACTGTTTGTTTTCAAATAATAAAAGCTTTCATATAAGAAATGAATTTATAATTTGTGTTAAAGGAATTTCAAGTTGAAATGAAAATGGTTTTCTAAGTTATGAATAAATCTTTGAAAACGAGTTTGAAAGCTATAAGTTAAATCCTTGTTATAAATATTGGATGAGTTAATCCAATTAAAATGGGAATTGTTTTGAAATCCGTAAATGGATCTTTGTGAAACTGGGTGAACTTTGTGAAATAAATCTTTTTGTTTAAAGATTTAAAATGGTAATTTGTTTAAACCATTTAAAGAAAGATTTTGGGTAATAAGTTGTGACTTAACTGTAATCTCATATCCATATATTTTTAAATATTGCGCTCATTATTCGGTTTAGCCGGGAGAGGACCTTGTGTCATATAACCCATTCCGAATAATGATACGACGTTGTGGATTGCATTTGAAGGCCGGTGTTGAAGACCGAGTGTCTTCGAGAACGATAGGACAACCTGTCGATTGATTCTGCACTGAGTTGCTCCGGTATAGAGTTCTCTATAAGTGATGGGAAGTCTGATCGGGATTGTGAATACCCGGATTGCATGGGATTCTTCCTTTATTGGACGAAGTGCCTTTATAGAGATGGTTGTATGTCTGACACTACACTTTGAGATATAAAGCCAATTTCTTTCAAATACATATCTGTTGGTGGCGGAGAATTTATTCTTTTAGCTTAACACCCTTCTCTGAGACGTATGAGCTAAGAGGTTATGTAGTTGAAGGTTATCAGTGATATACTCCCAATTTGATAGTGTGGCATGCTGAGTGATGCTGTGTGTTGATGATCATTGGTTGATCATTTGTGATCAAAGCATGGCTTTCGTGTAAAGCGTAGCTTTGTGGACGAGACTGCATCAGGACCTCACACCCCGGAAATGGTCGAAACAAGAAAGATGCGGCAAGGTTGTGAGGGTCGCGCCCTTTAGGGTGTGTCATTTCCTTTTAGAAAAGGGTGGTATCATGGTATGGAGCCCAAATATTTACCTATGTGGTTGCTTCAATCTAATTTACTGTGTGGTTGTTGCTTTGTGGTTTAGAGGCGCCTCGGATAAAGGTCCCAAAGGACCGGGGAATGGCATGCTCGAGTAGTAGTTACCTAGTTACAGAGGTAACCCGGCCTTGTGTTGGCAGAGAGCTGGTTAAGTTCTGGGGACGTCCCACCAGAGGCGTACTCATGTGGCAGTAGGAAGTTCCTTAGCCTGACCATTTGTTGGAAATCCAAACAAAACAATACGCGCCCTATACGGTTTTAGTTGTAGAACCTGCCATTTAAAATGGTAGCCATAGCTGGCATAATATAATGGTACCTATGCTGGCTAAGATTAATATTATATTTTTGAACGGTTTTCCATTATGCACTAGTAATAATATGAAAAAGGAATATATTTTTTTTGCGTATTAAGCATATTTGACTATAATAATGGGAAATCTCCCCCAAGTGTGCGATTGCATTGTGTGTATGCCGAGAGGCCTTATGGTTGTTTCATTTTCTAAAAAGCATTGCAGATTTATTTTAAATTCTTTTGTTGTTTGTTTTAAAAGCAACTGTCTTTGTTACTCACACCACTCTTGCTTATCTAGGTGAAACGTGATGGGGGGTTCTCGCTTTTTGTTAGGTGGCGAGCAAGAGACTCTTACCCCCACACGTCCTCTTTACGGGGTTGGTTAGTGGTAAGCCATGACAGCCCAAAGGCTGGCCGTAAAAGCAAGTTTCGGGCACCATTGTGAGCCAGGGCGGGGCTGGGATGGTTGAAAAGCCTACCAGTCGAGATTGGCCGCTGTCGATGGTTGAAAAGCCTAGACCGTTACATTTGGTATCAAAGATGAGGGTTGAAACTTTAGCTCAGGAGTATAAAAATTTAAGTAACTCATTAGAGATAGGGTGAAGTATACCCTAGAATGAGTATATCCCTAAGATATCTGTTTGAACACCTCAGTAAATTCTCTTACTATCCACTAATAGTAAGTATGAGTGCAAGAAGAGGACGAGATAGGGGACAGCGGAGTAGCACTATAAATGGTCAATACCCTGCAATAGCGGAAATAACTTTCTCTATCAATTTTCTTTGATTCGTTTCCAAATTCTTTGATTTGCTTTGTGACAGCTCCAGAAAGAAGTTTCGGTGTGATGGTGGCTCTACGAATCGTTGTAGAAAATCCTTACTTCATATCTTCATCGGTTTCTTATCAGTTTTTCGATCTAAACTTTAATGAATTGGAAATTTGAAATTGAAAATTTTGAATAAATTGAAAATTATGTATTGAGTTAAATTGATTAATAGAATATAGGGATAAATTTGAATTGAATCGGTAAAACGATTTCGTTTAAAACCAAATTTGAAATTCTATTGTAATTTTTTGGGTGAATTGAAGTCCGAAGAGGGACAAGTTGGTATATACTTTGAGATATTCCGACTTGAATTTGGAATCCATACCTAGATTTTGAGAATTATGGAAAATTAAATCCATTTATCTATTGTTTGGGTCTCGATGTATTCTAAGAATGGTTAGTTGTCCTTCGAACTAACCAGTGCTCCTGCATATTCATAGATCCGGATAACCCGAGTATCTTGTGAAAAAAATTTGAACGAGTTTGTTTTCATATTGGTGATATTTTGATTTGGTAAGTCAAATGCAGAATAATTATTCAGTTTGATCTGAAAAGATATTTCTCTATCTTTCATCTATCTTTGTTATCTCCTTAGTAAATTTCAGGGATGAAATTTCTTAAGGCGGGGAATCTGTAACGATCCCGGATTTTTACTGAGTTTAAATTGATAATTAATTTAATTTTTGAATAAAAATTATAAAATTAATTCGTAAATTGATTGAGTTTCTCCAAATTCGAATAAAAATATGTGTGTTTATTGTATTAAAGTATAATTAAGTTTTAAAAACGATTTCTTTAAAAGTTAAATATCTATATATGTATATGAATGCAAAATGTAAAATAAGACAATAAGTATGTAAGTTAAAATAAATATTTATGTTAGAAATAAATTAGACAAATTCAAACATGTAACTAAGTTATACAGTTTCATAAGATATAAAGTCAATACATTAGGATAAATTCCAACAACATACTTACTATAGAATTTCATTTATATTACAAAGCAAAAGAAAAGAAAGAAGGAATATAAATATCTATGTACAAGCAAATATAGATAATTATGTGAACTTGGACAATAAGACAAAGAAAATTAATACAAATATCCTTAGCCACCAAAGCAAGATTTCAGCCACCAAAGTAAAGTAAAGGAATCTGCTAGTCAAACAAACAAGAAAAGAAATATATGCTCAAATATGAAACAGTTAAACATATATATGAAAGTATTACAAAACAAAAATCTAAGTATCTATGTACAAGAAAATAAAAGAATAAGTATGTAAGCTTGTAAAACAAGACAACAACAATTAATGCAAAAATATCTTAGCACACCATATTTATCTTATCAGCCGAAATCTTGCTTAGCCAAATGAGAAAAAAAAATATCTCCGATCTTATATTATACAAAACCGTATATTTGTCATCTTGTTGTACAAACAAGAATTATATCACCCTGTAAACTCATTTCCTTTATATCAACTTCTTCTTTTCAGTTCGTTCATCAAAAGCTAAGCAAATCCGAAGTAATTCCATCTAAAAAGTCAAACAAAAATTCAATTTAAAACAATAACCTAGCTCAATAAATCAAGACAAACTAGAGATCAAAAGGAAAGTTTCAGCAAGCAAAGTTCAAGCATGTTTCAACATAAAAGAAGCTCTATTCATTTCTTAAACACTTTGAGTAACATTTTTTTTATGAATTTGATTGGTTGCTTATATATCTGGAAAATGTTTATTCTATGTATATAGAAATTTGTTCATGTGTTTATATGTAAATGTATGATGTATGCATGCCTGATGTCTCTGTGATATCTCTGTTCTTAGTTTTCAAGCTCAGATTTTAATCAAAATCCATTACCCCTTGAATCAATCTCTGTTAGGACTTAGGATGCAAATAAAACTTGCTTGTTTCGTCATAGCTTAAAGTTTAAATTTTATTTCAGTGAAAATAAATTTGTATATTGCTATGGAAATCAAAAGAACTGAGCAAAACCTTAAATTAGTCAAAATACAAATTTCTTAATTCATGAATTCAGGTATGCTAGTTGAATTCGTATACTAAAACATGATTTCTAAAGCAAGAATCATAATTTTTAGATGGAGATTGAAAGAGCAGTTTGGGTTTGTATAAATTTCATTGTTTTAGTGATCTATGGAAATTCACTGATTGGGAGGGGTCGGGATTTTGTTTGGTGATGGAATGGTGAACGATGATTCAAGGAAAAATATTGGGATGGTGGTCTGATGGTCGTGGTGGAGGCGGCGAGCATTTGAAGTTCGTAGTCCTAGTTTTGTTGAGGCCGAGAGATTTGATCCGTTCGTCGTTTACGTTGGAACGAGCACGACGTGGTTCTGGAGGATGGTAGAGGGGATGTTGGCGAGTGGATGGCTAGAGTTCCGGCTTTTCTAGTGGTCGGAGCTTCGTGGTCGAGGCGATGACGGGTTTGGTGTGATGGGTCTTGTTGTTTCCAGGTTTCGTTTTTGACTGGTTTTCGAATTCGAGAATATGGCGACGTTCTGATGGTCGGGGAATGGTGCGTGGATGATCGTTGAGTTGCTCGAGGTAGTGGTGACGACTGGAGAAGATCGTCGGCGTCGTGCACATGCACTGTGCATTGTTCTGGAATCTGGATTTTTCCCTTTGTATTGGTTGGAAGCAGGAGTGAACACGAGATTGTCTCGAGTGGTTACTCGAAGCATTTCAGTGTGGACTCGAAGGAAACATGGTAGTGGCTCGGGTGGAAGTTTGTAACAACCCACATATTTATCGATTATATATATATATATATATTGTTTAAATATGTTATAGTTATTCGGATATTGGTCTGAAAAGCTACTTTTTGCAAACAGTCGAATTAGGACTCGACACCACTTCCATTGAGTTCGAAATGCCGTTTACAATTTTTTTAAGTATAAACATTGATAGGTTTGGAGTTAGTGAAATTTCGCTAACTTTTACCGCTTTGGACTTTGGGTTAGTCTAGCCATTATAACTCAAGCCCACTTCTCTCCTTCTCCTCACTCTTCAGAAATTCCTACCAAACTCTAGCTTAAGCATTAATGGTGAGTGGAAAGGGAAACTAAAACTCCAAACCTAGGCTTCTACTTCAAATCCATCTTTCAACTCCAAATTCAAAGAGAAGATATTGGATTCAAGCTTCTTGTATTGAGATTAAAGTGGATTGATTCTTGCTTTGCTTCAAAGCTTCATTTTCATTCATTTTTGGCCCGAAGGTGATATTTTTATATCACAATTCTAGTCTATAACTATATTGGACTGTTGGGAATGATTCCCCATCACTTTAGCATGTACATTTGCATTTGGTTTGAATTGGATTGGCGAAAAACTCCAACTTTTAGTGATTTTGGTGAAAACCTGCATTTAGGTCGCACTGCCTCGGAATTAGGTCGTTCTGGTGGAAAATTCGCCTCAGAGTTAGGTCGCAAGGTCGTAAGTCGTAGGTCGCTCGCCTTTAGGTCGTTCCCCTTTAGGTCGCTCGACCTTGCCTACCTCGTTAGTTCGCGTGACCTTAGGTCGTTCCCCTTTAGGTCGTATGACCTTAAGTTGTTCACATGGGTTAGGCCTTTAAACCATTAGGTCGCTCGAATGAGTTAGGTCGTTGGACCTTAGGTCGTTTACCCTTTAGGTCGCGTGTTCCACTAGGTCGCGTGACCTTAGGTCGTATGACCTTAAGTTGTTCACATGGGTTAGGCCTTTAAACCATTAGGTCGCTCGAATGAGTTAGGTCGTTGGACCTTAGGTCGTTTACCCTTTAGGCCGCGTGTTCCACTAGGTCGCGTGAACCCTTAGGTCGTTGGACCTTATTCCCTCTTAGGTCGGCAACCACTAGGTCGTTTGCCTTAGTTAACTCATGAACACCGTTAGGTCGCAAGCCTTTAGTTCGCATGACCCCTATCTTCCTTAGGTCGTTGGACCTTATTTCCTTGGGTCGTTAGACCGTTAACCCGTTAGGTCGTAGAACTCCCTAACTCGCTCGGCCTTGCCTTCGTTAAGTCGCGAGACACGTTAGGTCACGCATCACCCTAACTCGCTCGGCCTTGCTTTCGTTAAGTCACGAGACATGTTAGGTCGCGTATCACCTTAACTTGCTCGACCTTGTTTAGGTCGTTAGGTCGCGAACACCTCTAGGTTGCTCGACCCCTTATACTCGTAGGTCGCTCGATCCTATCCTCCCTTAGGTCTTCACTAGGTCGTACCATTTTGGACGGGGGGCTACCCCGCACCCCACCGGGTGTGCTGCCCCCTGGACACCCGTGACCTGACTGGGTAGGTCGAACCCCGTAGTGGGGGCCGTTTCCCCCGCACCCCCACCTTGGGGGGTTGTCTCCCCTCGGACCCCCCCCTCCGTAGAGGATCTTATCTGAAAAACATTCAACAGAACTTGCTTTGTTGAGATGCTGAGTTGACCATTCTTCGAGACAAACTATCTTTGGCTTCTCGGTCGATTTTATGGTATCTCGGCCTTGCTAAAAAGGCGGGATAACAACTTTAGAAATATGAAGGTTTCAATACTAGTAGTAAATATCAAAACTCTTTCAACAAAATGATTTCAACCCTATTTTCAATAACAAAGCTCTTTTCTTAGACCGTTTTCCAATCTACTAGTATATACAAACCTTTACCTCACTCAGATGAGAAATCTAATTGAACGGCTTAGTAAAACAAGTGTTATGAAACGCTTGCGTTCACTTCGTCGGTTAATTCTTGGACTTGTTCGATTGAACCTCTTGTGACAATTTTCTAGTGAAGATTTACAATTTGTTCGTGAATATTTAAGTTAAGCAAGTGGTTATGGGACACGAAGCTAGACTTTTATATTTACTAGCTTAGTGTAATTGACACTTCTCGTTGATCATGACGATCATCTTATGATTTAGACTAGCAATTGTGCGATGTCTCTTTATTTGCAAGGTTAGACTAGACCTCATTGGTGTGATTCCGACTCACACATATCTCTTTGCCCGCAAGGTTAGTCTAGACACCATTTGTGTGATTCCACTCACACATACCTTTTTGTTGCGAGGTTAGGCTAGACACCATTTGTGTGATTCCACTCACACATACCTTTTTGCTTTTTGGTTAGCCTAGACCTCATCTGGGTGATTCCGACTCACCCATATGGGGTAGCTCCCTATGGTCTTCGAACCGTCGTGTGATAGGCCTCTTTCCCTTTTTCTGTGATTTCTGGATTTCTTGTGTTGATTTCTGGAATTTATGTCATTGACTTGTTATGAGTACAAGTTTAGGGTATGATGCCCTCTTTGGATCTTTGAGAAGATTCTTGTGATATTGATTTATCTCATATTGATTGATCTTCTGTTGATCATCATTTGCATACTTATAGTAGTATGTCAGTATGGATATTTTATGTTTATGCCACATCTGATATTTATAGCTAGACTGATCTGTTTATTATTTTCTTAAATAATACTCGGGTTAGACCAAGATGTTACAGGTGCTTCTGCTAGACTTCTTACTGGGTTTTGCTACTCTGACTTTTGGCTAACTATTTAGATTAGCAGTTTTTGTTGTATACACTTGATATATAGACTCATAGTTGTATTCTTTTGTATAGCACGTGTTGCTATTCTTTTGTATTATTGTGGATCTTTTTGACCACTACTCTGATGTACACTTTCATGTGTTAGTTATATATTCATATCTTCTTCCGCCTTTGTGATATGGATGTCTGTGACTGATTTGTGTTATGCTTATTTCTATGTTTGTTTTCGAAGATTATTTATAGCCACCGTGTGATAAGCAATCACATGGATGGTCGCTCCTCAACAGCCTTATTCTCCGTGCTAGTTGACAGCACTACACCGTAGTGTTCTTGGCTAGCGTGGGTATAGAGGTGGGGCGTCATAGCTTGGTATCAGAGCCAAACTTCGGAACAATGTAGAATAACTTAACAAGGATCATCGTCCTAAGTCCACCTTAGGAGTTATGTCTTAGGATTAATTCGAGTCGTCGTACCGATTCATCCTATATCCGTTATGATTCCTTGTTTTATCTAGCAAGATTGCTTGATAATCATTAGTGAATAATCTTCTTCTTTCTCTTCATTCTTTCTTAAGGAAGAGAAATGGTTAGGCCTGGTCGTCCCAGAGCTGGACCATCTAGTGCTCCACCCCAAGATGGAGTTTTTATGACTACCCAGCAACTTCTTGACCTTGTCACGAATGCTCAAGCAGCTGGTTCTAATCCGGAACCTTCTCACCCTAAATATGGGTTTGCACGTTGTGCAATGATTACACCAACCTGGGTGGGAAGCCATTTAAAGGTTCTGAAACTATAATCGAGGTCCAGGCTTGGTTGAGGACCTGCGATCGAATATTCATTCGCATGAATCTCGTTGATCTTCACCGTGTTCGGGTGGCTTCCAGTATGCTCCAAGAGAGAGCATTGGACTGGTATGGACTTCTTATTTCTAAAGTCAACGAAGCAGACCTTACCTGGGAGCAATTTCGGACACGCTTCGAGTTAAAAATTTTACCAAAAGCAAAGAAGGTAACTCTGGCTCGACTCTTTATAGACCTTGTTCAAGGTAAGTCCTCTGTGAATGATTACGTCGTAGCCTTTGAGTCGCTTTCCAAATATGGGGTTGAATACATCAACACCCCATTGAAGAAGAACCAGAGGTTCGTTTATGGCTTAAACAAAAGCCTCAAGAAGCCATTACTTCTAAAGTTAGAAGTTCCTTTCGACCAACTTATAGATATCGCTCTTCGTTTGGAAGAGGCTGATAAAGAAAGTGATGTTGATATAGTAGCTTCCAAACCCAACTTCAACAACAAAAAGAGACCCAGTAAACTCAAAGGCCCTTATCCCAACAAAAAGGGTAAGCAAGCAACCCCTGCGGCAAAGTCTCCTTCTCCTAGTTGTGCGAGATGCTTCAACTGTGGATCTGGGGATCATTTTGCGAATAAGTGCTCTAAGCCCAAATCTTGTCGCTTTTGTAAGAGCCCAGATCATTACATACATCAATGCCTCAAACGTGAAGGCAAGAAGGAAGGAAAGTTGAATGTGGCTTAAGCCCCTGGCAACACATTTCGTGGCCAAGGTATTTCTCACTCTATTCTTGATGGTATTATTTTATTTTATGATCAACATATTAGTGTTCTCTTTGATACGGGTGCATCCCATTCTTTTATATCAAAGGAACTGGTAGACACTATTTCCTTAAGTGTTACTGCATTAATGCCTTCTTTAAAAATTGCGAATCCTGTTGGTGGATCCGCAACTCTTAGTTAGCTTTGTAAAGATGTGGAGATTATTTTATGCGATTTTTCCTTCCTAGCCGATTTGCATGTTATGCGTTACTTAGGCTTTGGAATGATATTGGGTATGGACTGGCTTAACCGTTATGAAGCTCATATCCTATATCCTGAGCGGACTATTTATCTCCGACATCCACAATCTGTAAATCAGATTTCTATTATTCTTAAAGATTCGGATTCTTCTTTGACTGCATCTTTATATTCTTTAAATCCTCGAGACGATGATGATGATGATAAGGAAGATGTCATTTCTCGAATTCACGTTGTCCGTGAATTTTTCGACATATTCGAGCCCGTTTTAGTTTTACCACCTAAACGAGCAATTGAGTTCAGAATTAATCTTACCCCTGAAGCTCAACCTATTACTCGTCCTCCTTATCGCATGTCTAATAAGGAAAATGAGGAGATGCACAAACAATTATCTGAATTGGAGACGAAGCAATTTATTCGCTCTAGCTCCTCGCCTTGGGGAGCTTTAGCTATTTTCGTAAAGAAACCCGATGGTACTCTTAGGCTCTGCGTTGATTATCGCAAGCTTAACGATCTTACTATTAAAAATAAATATCCTTTACCTCGGATTGATGATCTATTCGATCAGCTTAGTGGTGCTAAGGTCTTTTCACAATTGGACTTGGCTACCGGTTTCCATTAGCTTCGTATCACAGAGGATAGCATTCCTTTGACATCATTCCGTACTCGATATGGATCTTATGAATGGCTTGTTATGCCATTTGGGTTAAAGAATGCTCCAGCTTATTTCGTTGACCTCATGAATCGAGTTTTCAAAGATTTCCTCGATCGGTTTGTTCTCATATTCATTGATGATATTCTTGTGTATTCAAAAACCGAGGAGGAACATGAGAAACATCTTCGGATTGTATTGGAAACTCTTAGGAGTAATCAATTAAAGGCGAAATTTTCTAAATGTCACTTTTGGCGATCTCGTGTGAAGTTTCTCGGTCATATTATTTTCGAATCCGGAATTTCCGTGGATCCTTCAAAGATTGAAGCGATTCAAGATTGGAAAAGACCTGAGAGTGTGACTGAAATCCGTAGCTTTCTCGGATTGGCGGGCTATTACCTTCTTTTTATTAAAGACTTTTCTAAGATTGTCGTGCCTCTCACTGGCTTGACTAAGAAGGGAGTTAAATACATTTGGTCGGACAAATGTGAAGCCTTTTTCAGAAATTGAAAGAACTCCTTTCCAATGCTCCTATTCTCGTTATTCCCGAAGCGAATCAAGATTTTATTGTTTATACCGATGCTAGTCGAGTTGGTTTGGGTGCCGTTCTTATGCAAAAAGAACGTGTTATTGCTTATGCTTCTAGGCAATTGAAGCCGGCCGAGACTAGATATGCCACACATGATTTAGAACTCGCGGCTATTGTTTTCACCCTTCGAATTTGGCGTCATTATCTATTGGGAGAGAAATTTATTCTTTACACGGACCATAAGTCTTTGAAATATTTATTTTCTCAAAGGGAACTTAATTTACGTCAACAACGTTGGCTCGAGTTCCTTGCTCCTTATGATCTTGATATTCTTTATACCCCCGGTAAGGGTAATCGTGTCACCGATGCTCTTAGCCGTAAGCAACAAGCAGTTGTTTCTATGATGATATCCGAATGGAACGATCTCGAGATCTTATCCACTTGTGAGATTCGAGAGCGCGTATCCGATTTATGCTCATCATTTGTTTTATGTAGCCTTTAGGCTCATCCTTCTCTCTTAGACCGCATTCTTGAAGCTCAAAGGCTAGATCCTGAACTGGTTCTTCTTGGCCAAAATATTAAGGATAGAATTTATATTGAAGGTTTGAAAGACTTTGATATTGATTCTTGTGGCGGCATTCGGAAATTTGGTAGACTTATAGTACCAAATATTGGAAATCTTCATAAAGATATTTTAGAAGATTCTCATCGTTCTAAATTTACCATTTATCCCGGTAGCAGTAAAATGTACGCTGATATGAAGCGACTTTATTGTTGGGAGGGAATGAAATCCGACATCGCTAACTTTATTAAGTGTTGCATGACATGCCAACTTGTTAAGGCCGAACATTAAAGGCCTGGTGGGTTATTGCAACCTTTAGAAATTCCAATGTGGAAGTGGGACCAAATTTCCATGGATTTTATAGATGGCCTTCCCCGTTCTCGTTCGGGTCATGATAGCTTATGGGTGATTGTTGATAGACTTACTAAATCTGCCCATTTTATTCCCGTTCGGTCTAACCGAACCGTTACTCTTTTGGCCAAACACTTTATCAAAGAAATTGTTAAATTGCATGGAGTTCCTACTTCTAATGTTAGCGATCGTGATGCATTGTTTACTAGTGGATTTTAGAAGAGTCTTCAAAAATCTTTGGGAACGAAGCTTAATTTTAGCACCGCTTATCACCCCCAGTCCGATGGACAAACCGAGCGTGTGAATCAAACTCTTGAAGATCTTCTTCGAGCTTGTGTGCTTGATTTTGGTGGAAGTTGGGAAGATCATATTTCACTTGTCGAATTTTCCTATAATAATAGCTTCCAATCTAGTATTGGTATGGCACCTTTCGAGGCACTCTACGGAAGGCCATGCCGATCTCCTTCTTGTTGGCTTGAGGCCGGTGAGTGGCTGGTTTTAGGTCTAGACTTTATTCGTGATTCCACAGAAAAGATTGAACTTATTCGACATAGGATGAAAGAAGCCCAGAGTAGACAAAAATCCTATGCCGATAATCGAAGAAGGAAATTAGAATTTTCTGTTGGAGATCTTGTTTTTATTCGTGTTTCACCTATGAAAGGTGTTGTACGTTTCAGTCGGTCGGGAAAGTTAGCGCCTCGATATATTGGGCCATTTCCTATCACTGAACGTATTGGTTCCATGGCTTATCGCCTTTCATTACCGGCTCAGTTTTCTGCCATGCATGACGTGTTTCACGTTTCTCAATTACGGAAATGCCTTCGAAATTTCGATTCTATTCTTGAGCCTGGTATTGTGGAAGAAATTGAAGTTTTGCCATATTTAACTCATGAGCAGCAACCTATTCGAATTATTGCTTCGGAGGTCAAACGACTTCGAAATAAAGATGTTCCGCTTGTGAAGGTTCAATGGTCCTCAAACCCTAAAGATTGCTCTTGGGAATCTAGAGAATTCATCGAGCGAACACATCCGGACTTACTTTCTAGTACTCAATAAGGTGAACTTCTTATTTCAAATTTCTTTTGTGATAATATGCTTTTATGGGTGTTACTTTTTATTTCCATCTTATATATTGCGAGGACGCAATTTCTTTAAGAAGGGGAGTCTGTAACAACCCGCATATTTATCGATTATATATTCAAATATTTTGTTTAAATATGTTATCGTTATTCGGAAATTGGTCCGAAAAGCTACTTTTTGCAAACGGTCGAATTAGGACTCGAGACCACTTCCATTGAGTTCGAAATGTCGTTTACAATTTTTTTAAGTATAAACATTGATAGGTTTGGAGTTAGTGAAATTTCACTAACTTTTCCCGCTTTGGACTTTGGGTTAGTTTAGCCATTATAACTCAAGCCCACTTCTCTCCTTCTCCTCACTCTTCATAAATTCCTACCAAACTCTAGCTCAAGCATTAATGGTGAGTGGAAAGGGAAACTAAAACTCCAAACCTAGGCTTCTACTTCAAATCCATCTTTCAACTCCAAATTCAAAGAGAAGATATTGGATTCAAGCTTCTTGTGTTGAGATTAAAGTGGATTGATTCTTGCTTTGCTTCAAATCTTCATTTTCATTCATTTTTGGCCCAAAGGTGATATTTTTATCTCACAATTCTAGTCTATAACTATATTGAACTGTTGGGAATGATTCCCCATCACTTTAGCATGTACATTTGCATTTGGTTTGGATTGGATTGGCGAAAAACTCCAACTTTTAGTGATTTTGGTGAAAACCTGCATTTAGGTCGCACTGCCTCGGAATTAGGTCATTATGGTGGAAAATTCGCCTCGGAGTTAGGTCGTAAGTCGTAGGTCGCTCGCCTTTAGGTTGTGCCCCTTTAGGTCGCTCGGCCTTGCCTACCTCGTTAGGTCACGTGACCTTAGGTCGTTCCCCTTTAGGTCGTATGACCTTAAGTTGTTCACATGGGTTAGGCCTTTAAACCATTAGGTCACTCGAATGAATTAGGTCGTTGGACCTTAGGTCGTTTACCCTTTAGGTCGCGTGTTCCACTAGGTCGCGTAACCTTAGGTCGTTCCCCTTTAGGTCGTATGACCTTAAGTTGTTCACATGGGTTAGGCCTTTAAACCATTAGGTCGCTCGAATGAGTTAGGTCGTTGGACCTTAGGTCGTTTACCCTTTAGGTCGCGTGTTCCACTAGGTCACGTGAACCCTTAGGCCGTTGGACCTTACTCCCTCTTAGGTCGGCAACCACTAGGTCGTTTGCCTTGCTTAACTCGCGAACACCATTAGGTCGCAAGCCTTTAGGTCGCATGACCCCTATCTTCCTTAGGTCGTTGGACCTTGTTTCCTTGGGTCGTTAGACCGTTAACCCGTTAGGTCGTAGAACTCCCTAACTCGCTCGGCCTTGCCTTCGTTAAGTCGCGAGACACGTTAGGTCGCGCAACACCCTAACTCGCTTGGCCTTGCCTTCGTTAAGTCGCGAGACACGTTAGGTCGCGCATCACCTTAACTCGCTCGACCTTGTTTAGGTCGTTAGGTCGCGAACACCTCTAGGTCACTCGACCACTTATACTCGTAGGTCGCCTGATTCTATCCTCCCTTAGGTCTTCACTAGGTCGTACCATTTTGGACGGGGCGCTGCCCCCTGGAACCCCACGACCTGATCGGGCAGGTCAAACCCCGTAGTGGGGGGCGTTGCCCCCGCACCCCACCTTGGGGGGTTGTCACCCCCCTGGACCCCCCCTCCGTATGGGATCTTATCTGAAAAACATTCAACGGAACTTGCTTTGTTGAGATGCTGAGTTGACCATTCTTCAAGACAAACTATCTTTGGCTTCTCGGTCAATTTTATGGTATCACGGCCTTGCTAAAAATGCGGGATAACAACTTTAGAAATATGAAGATTTCAATACTAGTAGTAAATATCAAAACTCTTTCAACAAAATGATTTCAACCCTATTTTCAATAACAAAGCTCTTTTCTTAGACCGTTTTCCAATCTACTAGTATATACAAACCTTTACCTCACTCAGATGAGAAATCTAATTGAACGGCTTAGTAAAACAAGTGGTATGAAACGCTTGCGTTCACTTCGTCGGTTAATTCTTGGACTTGTTCGATTGAACCTCTTGTGACAATTTTCTAGTGAAGATTTACAATTTGTTCGTGAATATTTAAGTTAAGCAAGTGGTTATGGGACATGAAGCTAGACTTTTATATTTACTAGCTTAGTGTAATTGACACTTCTCGTTGATCATGACAATCATCTTATAATTTAGACTAGCAATTGTGCGATGTCTCTTTGTTTGCAAGGTTAGACTAGACCTCATTGGTGTGATTCCGACTCACACATATCTCTTTGTCCGCAAGGTTAGTCTAGACACCATTTGTGTGATTCCACTCACACGTACCTTTTTGTTGCGAGATTAGGCTAGACACCATTTGTGTGATTCCACTCACACATACCTTTTTGCTTTTTGGTTAGCCTAGACCTCATCTGGGTGATTCCGGCTCACCCATATGGGGTAGCTCCCCATGGTCTTCGGACCGTCATGTGATATGCCTCTTTCCCTTTTTCTGTGATTTCTGGATTTCTTGTGTTGATTTCTAGAATTTATGTCATTGACTTGTTATGAGTACAAGTTTAGGGTATGATGCCCTCTTTGGATCTTTGAGAAGATTCTTGTGATATTGATTTATCTCTTATTGGTTGATCTTCTGTTGATCATCATTTGCATGCTTATAGTAGTATGTCAGTATGGATATTTTATGTTTATGCCATATCTTTTATTTTAAACCATGTCATCTAATATTTATAGCTAGACTGATCCATTTATTATTTTCTTAAATAATACTCGGGTCAGACCAAGATGTTACAGGTGCTTCTGCTTGACTTCTTCCCGGGATTTGCTACTCTGACTTTTGGCTAACTATTTAGATTAGCAGTTTTTGTTGTATACACTTGAGATATAGACTCATAGTTGTATTCTTTTGTATAGCACATGTTGCTATTCTTTTGTATTATTGTGGATCTTTTTGACCACTACTCTTATGTACACTTTCATGTGTTAGTTATATGTTCATATCTTCTTCCGCCTTTGTGATATGGATGTCTGTGACTTATTTGTGTTATGCTCATTTCTATGTTTGTTTCCGAAGATTATTTATAGTCACCGTGTGATAAGTAATCACATGGATGGTCTCTCCTCAACAGCCTTATTCTCCGTGCTAGTTGACAGCACTACACTGTAGTGTTCTTGGCTAGCGTGGGTATAGAGGTGCGGCGTCACAAAGTTTGCCTAGATTTTTAAATCAGAACCTGTTCTGTTCTTTTGAAATTTTAAAATTCAATTTTAAATATTAGAGCAAGGCTAAAACGAGTTTTAAAATCAAAGTTTAATTATAAACTCCAGTTTAGTTTGAAACTTAAGTTTTTAAAATTTAAACTTGTTTATATAACTTTAAAGTATTTAAAGGATTAAAAAGAATTTGAATTTAAAAATGGAATTTGAAATGTAAAGGAAGAATAGAAATAAAGACTTAATCTGAATTTTGATACCGAACTTAAGTTTAAATTTGAAATCAAGATTTTGAAATAAAATAAGTTTTATAAATTTAAAGGTAAATAAGTTTAAATATTTAGGTATACTTTAATATGTGAACTTAAGGGGAATTTGATTTTAACTCTTTTAAATTTCTTTATAACAAAAGTGAGACTTTAACATGTGAAGTTGAAGTTTAAAAACAATGGTTTTAAACTTTATTAAAGATAAATTGGTATTCATTTTAAAGGTTTAAGTTAATTAATTACGGAATAATTCATTTGTAATTAAGAATCCTAGATTTAGAGTGGATAATTAATGATTAGAAATTAATTAAATTGTAATTAAGAACTAATTATGTTACAGTTAACACTTAATTAATTAACTAATTAGGATTAATTAATGAGTTATTAATGGTTAATCAATTTT
Organism: Allium cepa; assembly: GCA_030765085.1. Classification (NCBI taxonomy): domain Eukaryota; kingdom Viridiplantae; phylum Streptophyta; class Magnoliopsida; order Asparagales; family Amaryllidaceae; genus Allium; species Allium cepa. The sequence goes on along the minus strand of CM060938.1, from coordinate 622,198,861 downwards.
AACTAATGATGATTAATGTAAGTAATTTCTTTAACAAAGTAATAAAAGAATTGTTATTAGTTAATGAAGGTCGTTAACTAAGATTATTTAAATAATTAATTAATGTGATTAATTTTAACAATTAATTTAGATTAATTAATTAATGATAATCATTTATTAAATGGTGTAAGAGTAATTATTTTATGAAAGTAATTAAGAAATTAATTGCTCATTGTAATTAATTGAGTTTAATTTGATTAATTTAAGTTAGTTGTCAAATACTGTGCATTGGATTAATATTTCTGTTGTGATTGTGATAATGTGTAATGTGAATTGCTTTGTGTTGAACTGTGATTTGTGGTTTGTTTCTATATTTATGTGAAAACCCTTTTGCCCGTAAAACGGCATTTAAATTTCGATGCGACAGGGAGTCGGATTCCAGTTGGTTATCCGAAACCCATATCGAATCGTAATGGTAAATCTTTGTGACTAATAAATTTACTTTATCTGTGAATCTGTGAATGAAGTTAAGCGTTATGGATTATACCTCTTATCGAGATTGATATGATTGAATCTGTGGTGATTGATGATGTTGCACTATTGTGTGGAATCCAGGGACCACACCAAACACACACAAATGTGGATTGCACGTGGAAATTGGTTAAGTCGTAGATTTTTAAAATAGTTTTAAAAATTGAATTCTGAATCCAAATAGTTTTGGAAATGGATTAGGATTAAAGTTAAAAGCTTTTGAAATGAAATTTCAAAGATAAAGTTTATTTTTGAATAACTTGATTACGCCTTGAAGTTTAAATAATTTGATTTAAACTTAAATTCACAATTTGAAACTGAATTCTATGATTTGAAACTAGGGATTAAAGATGTTATACAGGTTATATATGGGTTAAACCATTTTAAATGTATTGATTTGGGAATTTAAATTTAAATTCAAGGGCTTTAACCCGTGAAAATATAATTGGATTTTTCTGAAACGAAAACTGTTTGTTTTCAAATAATAAAAGCTTTCATATAAGAAATGAATTTCTAATTTGTGTTATAGGAATTTCAAGTTGAAATGAAAATGGTTTTCCAAGTTATGAATAAATCTTTGAAAACGGGTTTGAAAGCTATAACTTAAATCCTTGTTATAAAGATTGAATGAGTTAATCCAATTGAAATGGGAATTGTTTTGAAATCCGTAAATGGATCTTTGTGAAACTGGGTGAACTTTGTGAAATAAATCTTTTTGTTTAAAGATTTAAAATGGTAATTTGTTTAAACCATTTGAAGAAAGGTTTTGGGTAATAAGTTGTGACTTAACTAAAATCCCATATCCATATATTTTTAAATATTGCGCTCATTATTCGGTTTAGCCGAGAGAGGACCTTGTGTCATATAACCCATTCCGAATAATGGTACGACGTTATGGATTGCCTTTAAAGACCGGTGTTGAAGACCGGGTGTCTTCGAGAACGTTAGGATAACCTGTCGATTGACTCTGCACTGAGTTGCTCCAGTATAGAGTTCTCCACAAGTGAAGGGAAGTCTGATCGGGGTTGTGAATACCCGGATTGCAAGGGCTTCTTCCTTTATTGGACGAAGTGCCTTCGGTTCTGTTCGAACCCGAAATAGACTTGTATGGTTGTATGTCTGACACTACACTTTGAGCTATAAATCCGATTTGTTTCAAATACATATCTGTTGGTGGCGGAGAATTTATTCCCTTAGCTTAACACCCTTCTCTGAGACGTACGAGCTCAGAAGTTACGTAGTTGAAGGTTATCAGTGATATACTACCAATTTGGTAGTGTGGCATGCTGAGTGTTGTTGTGTGTTGATGATCATTTGTTGATCTTTTGTGATCAAAGCATGGCTTTCGTGTAAAGCGTAGCTTTGTGGACGAGCCTGCATCAGGACCTCACACCCCGAAAATGGTCGAAACAGGAAAGATGCGACAAGGTTATGAGGCTCACGCCCTTTAGGATGTGTCATTTCCTTTTGGAAAAGGGTGGTATCTATGGAGCCCAGATATTTACCTATGTGGTTGCTTCAATCTCATTTACTGTGTGGTTGTTGCTTTATGGTTTAGAGGCGCCTCGGATAAAGGTCCCAAAGGACTGGGGAATGGCATGCTCAAGTAATAGTTACCTAGTTACAGAGGTAACTCGGCCTTGTGTTGGCAGAGAGCTGCTTAAGTTCTCGGGATGTCCCGCCAGAGTCATACCCATGTGGCGGTAGGAAGTTCCTTAGCCTGACCATTTGAAAATCCAAACAAAACAATACGTGCCCTGTATGGTTTTAGTTGTTGAACCTGCCATTTAAAATCGTAGCTATAGCTGGCATAATATAATGGTGCCTATGCTGGCTAAGATTAATATTTTATTTTCAAAAGGCTTTCCACTATGCACTAGTAATAATATCAAAAAGGATTTTTTTGCATATTAAGCATATTTGACTATCATAAGGGGAAATCTCCCCCAAGTGTGCGATTGCATTGTGTGTGTGCCGGGAGGCCTTATGGTAGTTTCATTTTCTAAAAAGCATTACGGATTTATTTTAAATTCTTTTGTTGTTTGTTTTAAAAGAAAGTGTCTTTGTTACTCACACCAGTCTCATGACTGACATGGAGTTTATTGTTCCTTTCCTAAACTCTGGGTGCCCACAATTTTTCGACATGGGCAGTTTAGAGTTGGGTTTTTCAGATAGTCAGGTTTAGTAGATTATCTGGTGCTAGTTCAGTCTTTGGATGACTGACCTTGCTTGGCTTAGTGCATCATTATTGGGAGTTCGAGCTATTTCTGGATTGGTGCCTTGGAGATGGAGATTGTCGATAATAGAGTTCTCTTTTGAAGACTACTTTCTCTATTGGAGATATTATTCCGCTGCTGGTGTTATCTATTTTCTTTCTGCTGCTATTTTCTTGTATCATATCTCTTATGTATATTGATAATTCATTGTATCATCATTGTATCTGGTTATTGTATCAAATTTTGTATATCAAATGTATTATTCTTTTCTTCCTTGTGTTGTACTTGATGTGTTATAAGCTCCGGCGAACCAGATTCGACGTTTCGATATGCAGCATTTGAATATGAGTGTCGTATTCGGTGCCGATTTTTGAAGGTCGAGTCAGGGATGCTACAGTGGACGAACATATCTGGAGTGTGAGGTGACTGGGTCGAGTGGCCAAAGCAAGGCAAATTGTAGGTGGGTGACAAGCGGTGGTGGATACTATGGGATGGTGGGCGGTTGCAGCTGGAGATGGCAGTCATTGTTTGTGGAGGTGTTGTGTTGTGGCCGATGCTTGTAATGGTGGAGTTTGTTGTTATGATGGGCGGAGGCATAGCGGGTTGGTCGGAGAAGTGTGGAGATGGTGGACTCGGGTTTGCCTTCGGGTGTGAAGGAGGAGGACTCAGGACAGAGGAAATGGAGAGGGGCACGGCTTAAGATCGGGTCAGAGAAAAGGGAAGGAGCTGGTGATTTTGGGTTTTGCTTCGGGGAAAAGGAAGGATGAACACGAGCCACGACTCGGGCAAAAGTGGAAGAGGAACGAGAACTAAAAGAAGAAAGAGAACGCAACAATGAAACTCACCATTTTTGTCCAGAATGAACAGACAAGAGAAGTGAATAGTCACAAGCAAATATATAAACCAATGGGAAGGGAAAGGTTATACGTCGATTCGGGTACAATAATTAAAGCAAGTGTTGCTTGGATTACACGGCTGAAATATGAAAAGGCAAAGGAAACAGAAAGGCACAAATACGGCACGGCTACGACAAATTGCTACACCGATTTTGTTGTGTATCGGACGTCCAATTGCAGTAATAAATTTACTGCGGAGATCAGCACGACGAGACGAACAGAATGGTACACAGATATCAGTGATACGATCATCCTATCAAAATTCGATATTTGCTACCAAAAATGCTATTAAAATGCTAAAAATAAGATAAACGGAGCTATAGCAGTCCAAATTCGGCGAAACGAAATATGACGTCTCACTCAGAAATTGATATACATTTTTATTATATAAAAATGTTCAGATTTCCCTTATATTTTATTTACATCAATTTTAGCTGATTTAAACTGAAATTGAAATTACACAACAAAACTAACTTCCATATTTATCAACGAAAATGTGTTATTTGCTATGTTTGAATAGACGCATACCAAATACCAAATTTTCATTACAAAAATTTAATTATTTAACTACAAGAAAAATTTCAGTTAATTACATTATAAAACCGTTAAAATATATAGTCGTTACATTTTCCCCCACTCAAAACTTTTCGTCCCCGAAAAGGAACAAGATAGGAGAATAGAAACAACAGAGAAAAATATAGATTCAAAAGACACAGTATTAGACACAACAATTAATTTAAACTGTATAATTTTAAATTTATTAATATTCAACAAATTTGATTTTAATCCATTTATTCAATCAATATATATTTATTTATTTACCCTTTTGATTGATTTCAATTCAGTATATTTCCTTTCAATTGTTTTTCTTTCAATATATCAACATTTATTATAAAATTTTCTTTAAAACAAAATTTATTTTATTTAGTTCATTTATTATTCGTTTTACTTTACTTAAGTTGATTCCACAAAAATGCAATTTCGACAATCCTTAAGTTCATATTAATTCACTTAAATAGTATTTCTCTTTCATTATTTAATTTATTTAACATAAATTAAGTGTATAAAAATTTATCATAACCATTAAAAAAATTATTATAATTTCTCCTTAACAAAATTTCATACTTGAACATCTTATTACTTGCATTAATATTGTATACTATTCAATTGCTTATTCTCATGAACATTTTAACTTTTGAATACTTTAGGCAAGTTATATATATTCTAGAATGTAGAAGAGTATTATACAAATAATTTTATCCTAGTTCAACTGTCCAAGTTGTTTCAATTTCATTTCTCATTTTAGACACTCCAATTATTCAAAAAAATTGATTATTTCAAAATATTGAAATCATCACTTAACACAAAATTTTAGAGTTAAATTTCCGTTTTCACTTCAAACTATTTGAAATAAAAACATACACATGTATATACGTTTTATAAATCGGATAAAATTAAAGAAATTTATATCAAATTCATTTTCCCAAAACAAAAATGTAGCGAAGCTACTAAGTGTTCTCTCCACTCTGCGACTCAAAAGTGAATGTCGATGATGCAGTAGTCATCATCGAAATTATTTCCTAGCGACAAAAAGGAGAGTACCGACTTACTTCTTTAATAATATTTTCAAAACCTTAAAAACCAGAATTTGAAAAGCGCCAGAAATTTTATTCCTAAATCCTTAATTTAAATCATTTCATTTGGAAATAAGGTTTTAAAGTATGTTTTAAAATTTCATTTCTTTATAACATACAACAAAAGTTAACAGTTAAAGAATGTTAACAAAATAATAAATGATAATATTGTATTATCATTTCTAACAATCAATTCACTTAATTATCTAACTTTCAAAAAATTATACTCTTATATATAAAATATAATTATACATAAAATTATTTACTTGCCAATTTCAAGACAATACTGTGTCAATTTGTTCTGTTCAAGTGTTTTGGAATTCCTATCGATAGTGTTGGCCAGACGAATCGATCGAAACCCCAAATCAACGTAACAACTCAAACAACATAATATTAAACATTTATATTAATTACAAGTACACTCCTTTACAGGATAATTCAAGAATGAATTTAAAACAAGGATAGAGATTCAAACTTAGAGGGACCTTAATCGAAGAGAACTATAATTAAAAAAGCCAGAAAGGAATATAAGATAATTAAATTACAAGGAGAAAAGGTGGGTAGGCTTATAATAATCACGGAGACCTCAACCGGGTTAATCGATATTCCAGGAATAAGATTTGATGCGGAAATACAATTTCCCGCTTGAGAAAGATGAAGTGACTTCACCAAACATCAGGATAATCCCTGACTATCGGGAATGTCAAGATCACTAGGTTGAGAAGATAAAACTGCTTGAAAAATCGCGAGGCAATCGACATTCGATTACAAGTGAATTTCCCTGGTCGTCTACTAAAGGAATGATCAGGCATTGCAAGAAATAATGGCATCAAAACCGAGGATGCTGAAATCTTCGATGAATTGATGTCTGTTATAAAGGAGTTTCACCCCTTCACAAATCATACAAAGGTTGGCGGGACCGCCGATGTGATTAGTCACACCTATGGATGAAGTTGACAGTTGAGGCTGAAGCTATGGAATGCTCTAGTACCAAAAGAACATGAACAGGACATGACAAGAAGGAATTTCAGAACAAAGGTATAGTTCCAAAATTCCAAAGAAATCCACATCTCAGAGAATCCTAACCAAGAATTCGAAGCTCGAACGAATATGATTCTATAATTGATTCTACTCATTCTAGGGTATCACTACCCTATCTCTACTTAGTTTTTACACCATATGCTAAGTTTTTCCTAAACCTGGCTCTGATACCACTTGTAACGACCCGAGATTTTGAACCGTTCAAATCGACAATCATCTATTCATGTCAGACTTGAATTGTTCAAAACAACAGATTGTTAATTTATATTTGGCAAAACTCAGCATATACAGTAAATAAATCAATCATAGAATCACACACACACAGAGTATTACAACAATAAGCAGCGGAATAGATAAATAGTAGTTCATGAAGCTACTATAAAACATCAGAATCTGAAACAAAATAAAACAGAATCTCAAATACAAATGAATCTCTAATACATAAGCAACTAACGAGTTTGAACATAAATGACTGGAATAAACTGAAATAACAGAAAGCTGGATAGATAGGTCTTCAAACAAAGCTCCAATCTCCAAAGGTGAGTCTCAAATGTTGTAACACTCAGTCTGACCCGAGCATAAAGCAAAACACAAAACACTCGAGTCAGGATTAACATTCTTATAACAGTAAATTTTAACTCAAGTGAAACGTCAACTAAAATACAAATAACTTAAAGGTTGTTTGGGATTCCCATCCTCTAAGAATCCGTGGAACTATCTTCAATGTAATAATGTACGCTATTATAATATGTCAATCAGGAAAGTAAAGTATAAAAATAGTGTTAAGGCGTTACCCATATCTCCCTTAAAACATTTTTATATATCCACATAGTCTATACAGTATCGTAATTCCTCCATAAACTGGAGGGCTATCAGAGGGCACTCAATAGGTATGGTACAAACCAAACTCATAGAAGGCACGATAAGGCATGTGACAAGGCACACGAGGCAATGCCCAGGGTAGGATTCTACCGTTTTGCGGATCTGGATTGGTGGTAACGCATAGCAGCAACTACTGCCCACCTTGAGGCACACTCCTAAATCAAAGGTGCACCCAATCAAATCACAAAGTAATAGAATGGTATCGAAGAAATGTGCCCAATCGGAGGAATGACCTCCTTTGGCCCAGCATGGCTCTTGTTTTAGCTACATCAAGCTGACTCATGGGAGTCAGTGCTGCGCTAAAACCTCATATAGAATCATCGTCAAACCATCCTACTTCATTCTGGAATCTCCACTACGTACACAGTTGTTAAAGTGGTTTTCGGTATTGGCAGAGAGTATGATAATATCTGATCCTGGTCTCTTTAACAACCAAACGTTTATTTCACACCGTGGTCATTTCATTTCAAATAGTTCATATCTCATATCAAAATATCATATTCATTTCAAAACCATATCAATTTGATATCATTATTCACTTTAAATAATATTCATTTCCAGAATCGTAACACTTTCAAAATTAAAACATTTTTGAAATCATAACACTTTGCTTAAACAGTTTAGATAACGAAAATAGTATATATATTAGAATAGTTATAAATTAAAATAGTTTATATATTAAACTAATTTATATATTAAAATGGTTGTAAATTAAAAATAGTTTATATTTATTCAAAGAGATTATACTGAAATAATTTCCAAATTGTTTCATCAAATTCCACAAATCGATTCAAATCCAAATTTTAATTTAAATCAATCCTAGTTCAACACTTTCAATTTAAAAGGTTAAAGATTCAATTCAAATTCTCAATAAACCATTTCAATTTTATCGATTTCAAATTCGGGTTTGAACTATCATTTCATGTCCAATAAGATTCAAAGTTAAATATTCAAACATTTTCAATATAAGTTTTGTTTATATTTCAACATTTAACTTTAATTTTATTCAAATTGGAAAATATTCACTTAATCATTTTAATAACAATTAAATAAAATCTCAACTGATAAAGTTGAATCCATATTAAATATTCAGTCTCAATTTTATTTAAAGTTGAGAATATTCATCTAATCATTTTTATCAAACCAAGTTATAAATTATACCTTTCAAAATCTCAAAATCAATAATTTCAAATCGGTTCCTATATAAATTCAATTATTAACCAATTTAAATTCCAAGTCAACATTAATTTATCTTCGTGACCTCTATTATTTGAGTTTTAATTTTTTTTAAATGTTAATATAAATTTAAATAAATGCTTAAACATATTATGTACTAATTAAATTAAATTTTATTAAATTAAATCCTATTATTAAATTTATTTTATATTAAATCCTATTTATATATTTTTAAAATAATAAACTTATAAGTAAAATCTTAAAATTTATATTTTCCAAAACTAACTTATAAATTAAAATTTCCAAGACATATTATTTTAAAAATCTAAATTTTACACATATATAAAAATAGCATTTATAAATTATATTTTTAAAAGTCAATATTCAGTAAAACCCATATATTTCTTTTCAAGCTTTGGAAATCATTTTTCAAATATAGACCAACGGTATCAGATATAATTTTCTATCATATGGTCAAGTGATATGGATATTTATCATTTCAATCCACAAATTAAATATTTACGTATATATAACATTTCAACCCGCAATCCCAAAATTTCAAAATCAATGAAAATCACTTGGATTTATCATTTCAACCCATAACAATTTTCCCCTAATCTATAATATTATTTAGGTATGTATCATTTTAACCCATAAGGATTTCTATTTAACAGGGAACTTACAAAGTGAGAACAAATATAATAATAATAATATAACATATCGACAACAGGAATATATAATCAGTAACAAATTTAAATATAATATATACAATAGGTTATGGTGTCATATATCACAGTAAACAGTGGCCGATAATAACATATCATACTTAACAATTAAATAACTTAACAGTTCAAATTTTACAGCATATTTCAATTGTCATTTCAGGTGAATTAAATTTAATAAATATAAGAATGTTAATTGTGAGTGATTGCTCACCTTTCAAGGCTAGAGAAATGAGTGAAAATGAAGTGAATGGACGTGGACAAGCACATGGATCGAACAAGCGGAATAATGACAAAGTTAGAACTGCTATTGTAAATCTGACAGCGGTGAAACAAAGCAAATTAAACTTAGATTCGATGGAACAAAGTATATACATATGATAAATATCACATATATTTTTTTCAAAATTCTTCAAATTAATATTTAAACTATTAATATATATTTAAAAATCTATTTAAAATATTAACATAGATTTAACTAAACCTTAACATATTTTCAAAGTCAAATAAAACCTTTATACTATATGTATATATATTCTTCTAAATCACTATTCAATTCAAACATTTATTAAAATAAAATCCTTATATGTACATATTCTCAAGCCAATATTTAAATGAAAATAAATATACCCAAAATATCTATATATATATATATCAAAACTAATATCTTTTGTATACATGTACTTTATACAAGACTAGTACAACTAATTTATAATATATATATATAATACTTCTTTTATAATAAAATATACTATAATGGCCTTGCCAAAAATAAAATATACTATAACATACCTATACTGTAGCACATATAATACTTCTTTCAAAATCTAATATATTGTGATATATATATATATATATATATATATATATATATATAAACCGACCTATTACATGACTTACATAAATTAACATATATAACCAACAAATTATTTGTAACTTCTACAAACTTATTTATATATACAACCTGGTCGGATAAACTAGTATAAACATAAATAATATAAACAACTTTATATATGTATATTTATATATATACACAGTATAAAAGCTAAAATTTAATAGAAAAATATATTACCAAAGTTTTCATGTAGATATATATACATACAAGGCCAAAAATGGAACGAAGTGGGAATGAAGGTGACACGAGGCGAAGCTGAGACGGAGCAGGTCGAGCTGCTATCGGCATTTGGTGTTGGTCGGCCATGGTGTTAGAGGTAGTGGTGTTGCTGTCGGCTAGGGGTTGATGGTGGACGAACATATCTGGAGTGTGAGGTGATTGGGTCGAGTGACCAAAGCAAGGCGAATTGTTGGTGGGTGACAAGCGGTGGTGGATACTATGGGATGGTGGGTGGTTGCAGTTGGAGACGGCGGCCATTGTTTGCATGGTGGTGCTATGTTGTGGCTGATGCTTGTAATGGTGGAGTTTGCTGTTAAGGTGGGCAGAGGCATAGCGGGTTGGTCAGAGAAGTGTGGAGATGGTGGACTCAGGTTTGCCTTCGGGTCTAAAGCAGGAGGACTCGGGTCAGAGGAAATGGAGAGGGGGCACGGCTTAAGATCGGGTCAAAGAAAAGGGAAGGAGCTGGAGATTTTGGGTTTTTCTTTGGGGAAAAGGAAGGATGAACACGAGCCACGACTCAGGCAAAAGTGGAAGACGAACGAGAACTCTGAGAAGAAGGAGAACGCAACAATGAAACTCACCTTTTTTTCTTTAGAATGAACAAAGAAGAGAAGTGAATAGTCACAAGCAAATATATAAACCAATGAGAATGGAAAGGTCATACGTTAATTCAGGTACAATAATTAAAGCAAGTGTTACTTGGATTACACGGTTGAGATATGAAAAGGAAAATGAAACAGAAAGGCACAAATACAGCACTGCTACGGCAAACCGTTATGCCGATTTTGTTGCGTATCGGACGTCGAAGTGCAGTAATAAATATGCTGCGGAGATCACCACGACAAGACGAACAAAATAATACACAAATATCAGCATACGATCGTCCTAGCAAAAGTCGATATTTGCTGCCAAATATGCTATTATAATGCTGAAAATAAGATAAACGGAACTATAGCAGTCCAATTCGACGAAACGAAATATGATGTCTCACTCAGAAAATGATTTACATTTTTATTATATAAAAATATTCAGATTTCCATAATATTTTATTTACATCAATTTTAACTGATTTAAACTGAAATTTAAATTACACAACAAAACTAACTTCCATATTTATCAATGAAAATCTGTTATTTGCTATGTTTGAATAGACACGTACCAAATACCAAATTTTCATTGCTAAATTTAATTATTTAACTTCAAACAAAATTTCAGTTAATTACATTATAAAACAGTTAAAATTTACGATCGTTACAATTAACGGGAAAATGCTTAAAACATGATTTAATAATGTTGTTTGAATGTTAACAACAACTATTTTAATGTAATCTCAATCAATTGGAATAATTGTAAAGTTAATTTGGTTAGAAACTGTAAATAAGAGATAAATCGAACGTTGGATTTAGTTGTTGTAATTTTATGTTATTAAATGGAATATGAAAATAAATTAACTAGTATGTAAATTTAGTAGCTTTCGTTTATAAACAATAAACTTGGAAATGTGGTTAAATCATTAATACATAATAATTGCTTCAATTATCATTTTGTTATCTAATCCAGTAAATTAATTTGAAAATTAATATAAAAAATTAATATAATTGAAATATTGCAATTAATATGGTAAAAGATGATAATTGTAGACTATCGATGTAAAGAAACGTAAACCAATGTTAATTATGTCCATAAGATGATAGTCGATTGAATAATAAGATGTAAATTAAAATAAATGAATTTATCAGAATTTAAATTAAAATAAATGAATTTGTTGGAATTTAAATTATAATTAATGAATTTATTGCAACTGAAACTGAACACTATAATTAGTATTTGTGTAGTTAATGCCCCGGTATTACCCCGCAATATCTCATAGCGAATTTCTACCACTACGATTTTTTCATACAGCCCCAAAATATAGCCTTTCCGCTTTAATCCCCGCTATTTCCGCTATATCCCGTTATTCCCGCTATATTTTGCTATTTCCACTATATCTTCTTTAATAAAATGAATTACAAAATTGAATTTATACATTATAAAAATTAAGAAACTAATTTATTTGATTTAATTTTTAATACATTTTCAGAAATGAAAATACTCTAATATTCTACTAAATTCAATTATGTTATATAACAGTTTTACGTTCATTTAAAGTATATTCGCACATGTTTTTTTAAAATCATTTATGTATTAATTATAATTCAATTGAATGATAATTTTTCATTTAATTACCATTTATATATTTGTAAAAACATTAAGTATGAGTTTTATATGCTATTTTAGAGCTATCTGCTATATCCTGCTATATCCTCGTTGTATCCCCGCTATGCCTTTTTGCACCTCCACCGCTTTGAATCTGCCGAGCGCTTTAACCGCACAGATTAGTATAATATTTGAATATTAAATTCGACATGGAAATTTGTTTTAAAAGGTTATTACTTATGTGTAATCAAAAATTATAAAACTTGTTAGTTATTAAATTTGAATTTGAAAAGTGATTTAATCAATTTAATAATAATTTATTTAATTACCGTGAAAATAGCCATTTTTGTCATTGTCTCGATTTCGACGATATTAGTTTCATTGGATCCATAATAATGAATTATTATAGGATTTCAAGTTTCATAACGATCTGACTTGTTGTTTGATCATGCAGACTCGAACCCTGTAGAAATCAATTTAATTAGTTAAATTTAAATAAGATGATTTTAAAAGATAACTTCTATATAAAATGGAATTTGGATTTGAAACCTATTCCATTGAGTTTAAAAATATCAAAAACATCTATTTTAACATACGGGATGACCTACTTTCATTTCGGAAACGGAACAGGCTTTCCGGGTCGTTATTGTCATTTCAAACAAAATCCATATGTTATTCATTCTGATTCAGATCTGTCCATATAAATAGATTTTGTTTCTAACCCTAGCGGCCTCTATTTTCTTATTTATGTACGTATATACCTATTCAATCTATTTGCATCTTCTTCCTTCCTAATGGCTGCAAATACAAAACCCTAATTTACAAATCAAATCAAATTAATGTCAAACTCTCAAAACCCTAACATATTTTATACCATTTCAAAGCTCTCGAAGAGCGGAATCTGCTGCTTCGATTTTCTTTTTGAGTCGATTTACTATTTGGCCGAAAATTTGCATTTAATTCTAGAGTGTCCATTTTAAGGTTCGGCAAATCTCGACGTTAGACCTCGTCGTTGATAGGGTGGGTAGGTGCTGGCGAGGGGTGTTCATCCATGCAGGTGGCACGGTGAATCATTGGTCATATTTGTAGCAAAATTCGGATTATGGTATCGAATTTAGGCGAAGGATGGCTGTTTTGGGGCAACGATGGCGATCGGACCGGGTAAATGGAGGAGGGAGGCGAGGCGAGGCCAGGGATGGTCACCCCATAACCTACGGTGGTGGGATGGTGGAGAGAAGGGCGGTCAACATGCGGCCTGTTGGGTTTGCCTGCTGTGTTCGAGCATGTGTATGTGAGGAGAGAGGCTGCGCATATAATATTATTTTGTTTATTTTAAATTTTGTTAATTAGGTCTTAAATTTGATTTGTTCGCTAATTATCGTATATCTTTTGCATACGTACTCGGATTCACGCGCGGTTTTCTCCTTTGCGATGTATTGAAATTCCGGACATTTCGAAACTAGTTTGGCTGCATTTTGAGACAGTTCAATTTGGTCCTTTATTTGGATTTTAAATCGATTAAAAATCAAAGGTGAGTATTTTTAACCCACTCACAACTACTATGTTATTTTATATTAGTTAAGTTAAATTTATTATGTGATTAGAAGTTGATTGATTATTGTTTGGTATATTTAATTTGTCATTCCAGTTAAACCTGAATCTTATCGAATTTAATTTCCATTTAATTTAATATTGGATTTAAATTGCCAGTTAATTACCTGTTAATGATAATCGGTTAATTGTTGTTATGCATTGGTTGATTTGAATGGTGATTGTGATGGATGTTTAATTGTTGATTTTTGAATGACTGGATATTATGTTTATTTTATATATATATTTTTATCACACTGCAAATTCCCATAATTACCATTAGGAAATATTTATGGTTTGAAATGATACATACCCGAAAGATTTAAAGATTAGAGAAAAATCGTTATAGGTAGAAATGATAGACTCGAGCATGGATTTTCAATTAAATTCGGGATTGCAGGTTAAAATGGTATATACCCGTGAATTTAAATTATTACATGTTGAAATGATATATACCTGTATTACTTGACCATAGGGTAGAAAATTATATACGGACACCGTATTGGTTAAATTAAATGATTTTAAAATCCTTAATCTTTGATCTAGTTAAATGATATTTTGAAATAAAACTTGATTTATATAAACTGGATTATTTCCAAAAATCCAAGCTTTAAATGTCGAAATTGGAATTTGTTTAAATGAATTGTTTAGAGGATTTAAATTGAAATTTTAAAGTTGAATTTGAAGTATAAATGAATTTATCAAAATTGAATGATTGTAAACATTTGAATATTTAAACTTTGAAATCTACTAAATTTGAAGTAGTTTAAATTTATAGTTCAAATATGGATTTGAAATCGATGTAGATTTAAATGGTTTTATTGAGAATCTGAATGGAAAGTTTAAAATCGAGTTTTGTTGATATGAAAGCTGGATATGGTCTAGATTTGTTGAAATAAAAGAAATAGCTTAATTCAATATTAATTTCAAATTAATTATTTTAATACAAAATGTTTAAAGATATATTATTTTAAGTTCAGATTTATTTTGATTTTCAAACTATTTACTACATGAACCATTTCAATAATCAAACCATTTTATATTAAACTATTAAAACTATATTAAATCTGTATTTAAACTATTTTAAACAATTTAACTATTTTAATCTATTCTAAACTAATTTAATCTATTTTAACTATTTTAATCAATTTTAAGCTATTTTAATATAATTTGATCTATTTAAACCATTCAAACTATTTTAAAGTATTTTAAAATATTTTAAATAATTTTAAACTATTTTAATCTATGTTAACTAATAAAATCATTTAAAATATATTAAAACTCTTTAAACTATTCATGACTATCTAAACTATTTTCTAAATTTCAACTGTGCAGGGTTGAATTGGTTATATTTAAATCCTTGATATAAAAGCGAATATGGTTAAATAATGTTACCGCCTACGCTGGAATTTGAAATGATATTTTCTAGTGAAATGACATATTTGAGCAAATATGATGATTTTGAAATGAGGGTTTAACCTATTTTTTGGATATGATTTCGAAAGTGAATATGATTTCGAAAGTAATATAACTCTTAAGTGAATATGATATTTTGATATCAATTATGAATCGGTTTTGAAAATGTAAAAGAACCATCTGGTGTGAAATAAGCATTTGGTTGTTAAAGAGACCATGATCGAATATTGTTATATCTCTACCAATACCGAAAACCACTTTAATAACTATGCACATGGTGGAGATTCCAGAATGAAGTAGGATGGTTTGGCAAACGATTCTGTTGAGGTATTAACGTAGCCGTGACTCTCTCGAGTCAGCTTGATGTAGCTACAACAGGAGCTATATCGGGCCAAGTGAGGTTGCACCTCCTATCGAGCACAATTCTTCGATGCCATATTTATTAATTTGTGATTGATTTGGTGGCCACCCCTAGATTTGATTATGGGAGTGTGTTTCGAGGTGGGCGGCAGTAGCTGCTATGCATTACCACCAGTATGGGAGTGCAAATGGTAGAATCCTACCCTGGCATTGCCTTGTGTGCCTTATCACGCCCATTACAAGTTTGGTTTGTGTCGTACCTATGGAGTGCTCCCTGACAGCCCACCAGTTTACGGTGGAGTTTATAGTACTGTGTATAATATGGCATTTATATCAAATGTCTTAAGGGGGATATGGGTAACGCCTTAACACTATTTAATACTGTACATTACTGTAGACATATTATAATATCATATTGTACTATGTATGTAGATAGTTTAATGGATCCTTAGGAGATGCAATCCTAAACATCTCTTAAGTTATTGCATGCACGTTAGACACTTGATAGGAGATGTAAAATCTCGTAAACATCTTTTAAGCCGTTTCACTCATATTTATATACTGTCGATTTAACTTACATAAGATCTTTTAGTTTTGACTCGAGTGTTTCATCTTTTCATTATGCTTGGGTCATTCTGAGCTTTTCGGCATATTGAAGACCATTTTGTTTGGAGGATGAAGATGGAGATTAGTCTATTATTCATTTTTTACTTGTTCCACTGCATCATGTTGTTCCGCTACATTATTTATTTATTCCTTCTGTATGTATTACTCTGATCTGTATTGTAAATGTGTGATCAAATGTTATTTTTAAAATAGCTTCATGAACTGTTTATTTGATTATTATATTTTGTCATTCCGCTATGAGATTCTATACTGTGTTTTTCATTCTTTTCTCTTCTTTTTCTTATTTAATCCATAACAATCTTCCCTTTTGAATGGTTTGAGTCTGACATGTGTGGTTTATTGTCGATTTAAACCGTCCAAAAAGGTGGGTCATTACATTTGATATCAGAGCTTTGGTTTAGCGATAACCTTAGCTTTGTGGGGTCTGACTCATTAGAGATAGGGTAGTAATATCCTAGAATGAGTCTGTCTGAGCATATATATATGAGAGAGCGCACTTGTTAGTGTTATAAAAATGTTTTTATATTGTGTTAATTTGTTCTGGTTAGTATTTATAAATTTTGTTACATAGGACGCTATGGTATCGATAGGAATTTCTAAACACTTAATAGGACAGACCAAAACAATATTGTTTTGAAATGTAGGGAAATGAAATAATTTTACCCAGTATTATATTTTGCACATAAAAGAATATTTTTTTATAAATGGATATGGTTGTATGAAATATGTTTGTTAGAAAGTGATATTTCCTAAATATTGGTTGCAAAATAGGATTTACAAATGAAATGAAATGAATTTGAAATTTGAGAACTGAAGTTCCAGGCTTTTGAAATTGGTTTTTCAAAAGATTTTGGAATAAAATATTAGTATTATTTGGCAGTATTTTTGGGATATAAATCTTTTCAAAGTGATTTGAAAGAAATGTTTAAAAAGGAATTTTAAAAGGAAATAAGTTCTGTACTCCCCTCTCTTGTCGCTGGAAAATAATTTCGATGATGAGTGCACGCATCATCGATATTCATTTTTAAGTTTCAAAGTGAGAAGACTGCTATAATAGTTTTACTACACATTTGTTTTGATAAACAAATCTTAATTTTATATTTCTAAATATGATTTGACATATATAAAAAGATATGAGTATATTTATTATTTCAAAGTGATTTAAATAAATCCGAAATTTAAATTCTTAAGTTCCTGTTAAATTGATGATTTTCAGTTTAGAAATAAAGTGAAATTTTAATAGTCGGAAACTTCTAAAATGAAGAATAAGAAATTAAGAGTTAAGTGATTAATGAAATGTAAAGAAATTAAAGTTCGTAACTTGTAAATTTAAGAGTAATGAAATTAGAAGATGTAAATTATTTAACACTTTTGTTAACAAAAAGGAATATAATAAACTGGTGTAACATTTAATTACATTCTTAAAACATATATATAACTTATCAGAAATGTTTAAAAAGTTGTTATGTTAAATAGGAATGTGTAATAGGATATTATACAAGTAAAACTTAAGCAATGAAAGTGTTCAATGGAATTTTGTTTATAAATGAAGAATTAAGATGTATAAGAATATTATAAACTTAAGTTAATGCTTGAAGTTATTTATAATTAAAATGTGTAGTAAAAGTGAATACTATATTAAGTAAATGATTATAACTTTAGAAAATGTTAAAATGATTTAGAAATAAATTAATATTCAATAATGCTACCTATGAAGGAAATAAATATGAAGAAAAAAAATTGAAATTATACGTATGAGTGGATTCATTGATGAATATTAATCTTAACTGGCAATCAAGTTTTATAAGTAACTAATAACTGTTGATTAAATTTGCAAAGAATTTGTATGATATTTTAAGAATTGATTTAGTGATGATCTAATTAATTGAATGGAAATAACTTATGTAAGTAAATGAGTGCAAATGGATGGAAAAGAAAATATTACATGAATAAATGAAAATTAAAAAAAAAGTAAATAAGGATGTGAAAGGAAATTAATAAGAATAAACTTAAATGATATTTGAAATTCTTGGTTATTTTGGTTTATGGGATGTTTGGAAAGTGATACTTTAAATTGTTAGGGTTATACGTATAATCTATTAAGTAATTGTTTAAGGCTGCAGAGGGTAGGATACACTTGATAGTTTATTCATCACCCTTGTACGATGAAAAGTGTTTGAACCAGAACAAACCGTTAATTTGGTTGCTATGGATGTATGTTTGATTTCTTTTGTTGCATATGATGGTTGTACTATTTTGTTTGCATATGTATTGTGTTGGTTTGCTTTTGTTACTAATTGAAAACAAATAAATATTTCTCTTGTACATAATTCTCACTATTTTGGATTATATAAGTGAAAAACAAGTTTATAGAAGCAATATCTACTGCTTTTGGTTTCATAAATACAGTTGTTTACCCGACAAATAGGTACGTTTTCGGATTACGGTTTTGCAATGATATTTTCTGTTTTTTCTAGTGGTTTGGAATATTTTATTATTAAGATATGATGTATATCTTGTTATTATTGATATTATTATTTTCTTGGACCTAGCCGCACAAAATAGACTCTACCGAAATTTTCCGTGAATTTTAGACTTAGAAAATTTTGTGAAAGTGGAAATAATTTCAAACTTTTATTAACTTGAATATGAAGGATTTAATTGTTTATGAATTGGTATATTTTATTTAAAATACTTAATTATGTAAATTAATTGTTATAAATTGAATACTTTGAATAAAATATTTCAATCCCTTATATTCCTTCTTTGCCCTTTTCAAGGACGAAAAGTTTTGAGTGGGGGAGAGTGTAACAACCCGTATTTTGCAATAATTAAAATATTAAATTAAATAAAATTTTGGAAATTTAATCCTGTAAGAAATTTGAAATTTTTGATTTATTAACGAGAAAATATTTAAAACATGATTTAATAATGTTGTTTGAATGTTTATAACAACTATTTTAATGTAATCTCAATCAATTGGAATAATTGTAAAGTTAATTTGGTTAGAAACTATAAGAGATAAATTGAATGATGGAATTAAATGTTGTAATTATATGTTATTAATTGGAATATGAAAATAGATCAACTAGTATGTAAATTTAGTAACTTTCGTTTGTAAACAATAAACTTGGAAATGTGTTTGAATTATTAATGTATAATAATTGCTTCAATTATCATTTTGTTATCTAATCCAGTAAATTAATTTAGAAATCGATAAAAAAATTAATATTATTGAAATATTGCAATTAATATGGTAAAGATGATAACTGTAGACTATTGATGTAATAAAACGTAAACCAATGTTAATTATATCCATGAGATGATAATTTATTGAATAATAAGATGTAAACCAAAATAAATGAAATTATTGAAATTTAAATTATAATTAACAAATTTATTGCACTTGATACTGAACATTTTAATAAGTACAACATTTAAATATTGAATTTGACATGAAAATTTGTTTTAAAAGGTTATTACTTATGTGTAACCAAATATGATAAAAATGGTTAGTTATCAAATTTGAATTTGAAAAGTGATTTAATCAATTTAATAATAATTTTTTTAATTAATGTGAAAATAGCCATTTTGGTCACTGTCTTCGATTTTAACTAACCAGTTTCATCTGATCCGTAAAAATGAATTATTGTAGGATTTCGAGTTTCGTAACGATCGGACTTGTCGTTTGATCGTGCGAGCTCAAATCGCGTAAAAGTCAATTTAATTAATTTAAATAAGCTAATTTTGAAGGCTAACATCTGCATACAATGGAATTTGGGTTTTAAACCCGTTTCATTGAGTTAAAAAATATCGAAAACATCTATTTTGATATATGGGATGACCTGCTTTCGTTTCGGAAACGGAATAGGCTTTTGGGTCGTTATTGTCATTTCGAACCAATTCGATATGTTATTTATTCTTATCCATATCCATCCATATAAATAAATTTTGTTTCTAACCCTACCAGCCTCTATTTTCTTATTTATGTACGTATATGCCTATTCAATCTATCTGCTTCTTCATCCTTCCTAATGGCTACAAATCCAAAACCCTAATTTACAAATCAAATCAATTTCAAATTTCAAACTCTCAGAACCCTAACATATTTTATACCGTTTCAAAGCTCTCGAAGTGCGAAATCTGCTGATTCGATTCGTTTTTCAAGTCGATTCACTATTTGGCTAGAAATTGGTATTTAATTCTGGAGCGACTATTTTAAGGTTTCGCAAATCTCGACATTAGACTCGTCGTTGATAGGATGGGTAGGCACTAGCGAGGGGAGTTCATCCATGCAGGTGGCACAGTGAATCAATGGTACGATTTGTGGCGAAAATTCGATTAGGGTATTGAATTTAGGCGGCGGCTAGCTGTTTTGGGGCATCAATGGCAATCGGACCGGGGGAAGTGGAGGAGGGAGGCGAGGCGAGGCCAGGGATGGTCACGCCATGACCTACGGCAGCAGGATGGTGGAGAGAAGGGCGATCGACATTGTGGCTTATTGGGTCTGCGTGCTGTGTTCGAGCGTGTGTACATGAGGAGAGAGGATGCGCAGGTAATATTATTTTATTTATTTTAAATTTTGTTAATTAGTCTTCAAATTTATTTGTTCGCTAATTATCGTGTATCTTTTTGCATACGAGCTCGGATTCACGAGTGATTTTCTCCACGGCGATCAAACCGAAATTTCGGATATTTTGAAACTGGTTTGGCTGCATTCTGAGACTGTTCAACGATATTTTGAAATCCTTAATCTTTGAATCCAGTTAAATGATATTTTGAAATAAAACTTGATTTATATAAACTGGATTATTTTCGAAATCCAAGCTTTAAATGTTGAAATTGGAATTAATTTAAATGAATTGTTCAAAGGATTTAAATTGAAATTTTAAAGTTGAATTTGAAGTATAAATGAAATTTATCGAAATTGAGTGATTGTAAACGTTTGTTAATTTAAACTTTGAAATCTATTGAATTTGAAGTATTTTAAATTTATAGTTCAAATATTGATTTGAAATCGATATAAATTTAAATCTTTGACGCCCCACCCCTATACCCACGCTAGCCAAGAACACTACGGTGTAATGCTGTCAACTAGCGCGAAGAATAAGGCTGTTGAGCAGCGGCCATCAATAGTTAGGCCTTACACTAGTATTGGTTATCTCGATAGGAGTGGTGTGTGTGTGTGTGTATATATATATATATATATATATATTCTTTCATTTTTCATCTCTGATTTATTTTCTCCCATCGACATACCCAAATTCCAATATAAAACGAACTACGATGGTTCGTAATAGTTTAGAACAGTAAATATAAAATATTACACAGATAATATAATGCGGAACACAAATAAAAGAGAAAGTCTCATATATACAATAACTGATGTCAGTTACAATACATTTGATACAATACATATGACACAGTACATATGATACAACTACCACGGTCGACTCAGGAAGTTACATATACAAGTACATTAACGTATATAATATACATGAATACATATCTTCCTATACAATTATACAAACTACTACAAATGACGACGATTACTCCAAAAGATATGAAAGAACTTCATAGCTCTAGCAGCAACCCAAAGCAGAATATCTACAACCTGAAATACTCGGTCTGACCCGAGTATTAAATTCAAAAGAAAATAATACTCGGGTCAGTCTAATTCAAACTCAGTTATTAGTGCACAAAAGCAATAATAATTAAATAATGAATAGACGATAGTCACAATAAATTTCGTCTATCCGATCCTTAAATAAAGAAATCGGATAACGATAAATATAACACGTAGCAGTGTTAAACAACAATCGGCAAATTCAACCAAATCAGAACGAAATTAAGAATATTGAATTGAATAAACGAAATAGTTCAAACCATTGAAATATCAATCAAAATATTAATTCCAGTAGGGCTGCAGTACACGCACACGTGCACTGCCTCGCCACTACGGAATATGGAATATGCAAAAAGATCCATAAGTCAAAACAAATAGAATATCATACACGCCATACCGTGTGGCTGCAGTTCACGCTTGCGTGCACTGCCCTGCCACATCAGTCACGATGTACACAACCGGGCACAAGGTCAAACCCAAAATAAAAAGACGGGTTCAACTCAGGTGAAATATATTTAAAATCACGACACGAGCACAAGGTCAAACCCGAGTTACCGGATCCAAGTGGAGATGAAACATATATACAAAATGCAGAGAGATGGGTCAACAGTCCCAAGTCAAGATGGAGCTACAGGAATGTACAAAGCGACCAGGTTACAAACAGACAAGTATATGAATGCAAACTATACAAAGTGCATGCAACAAAAGGATCCAGACTACCAACGCAAGCCGGCATCAAAGACACAGCCGAAATCAAGTGCTACAGGTTACTGCATATCAAGTGCAAACCCAAAGTTGTAGTAAAGCAACAAAAATACTCAAGTGTAACTCCAAAACTGGTTTTAAGCAAGTGCAACATCAAGGGAAGCACAAATGAAACAGTAAGAAAATCGAGCCAGGTCGATAGTCAAACAAATTTAACATCGCAAAATCAAGTGCGCAACACTTATCAAATGAAGACTCAATTTTCAATGTCACTGTCTCAACATCAGTGTATCATCGACAAAGTGAAACAACAAATATACAGCAATCTCAATTCAAGGCCGAAGCCATAAGAATTCATCGACTGCCAAAATCATACAATGGTATGGTACAGTTCCAGAATCAAATGAAAATACTACTGCAATGAACTCGATCAGTTCAAAATGAAACAGTAAGAATAATTTCCAGAAAAGAAACAAAGCACATAGAGGCACTAGACCACCATAAAATGCAACTGAGATGAACAGAAGTGCCACAGTGGTTAGAGAATATGAGATGCAGACAACACCAAGTTCGAGCCAGCAAGGACTCAGCAATGTCAAAGAAAACAAGAACTACAAATTAAGTTCAAGTGATCAAAGACATGAAATCACAATGCAACTGTCAACTTCAGTTTGAAAATGAAACAGGTTAAGGAATGAAGTATAACAGTGCAACAGGCTATACTGCAGAGTGAAAACTGCAATACCAAAAGGTAAGTGTACAACAAAAGGGAACAAGTATCAGACTATCAAATGTACAAGAATATCTGGAGTGAATACAAACAAGCACAGAGCTACCAAATGCAGCGTGGAACTACAGAAATGCGACCAAACCAGACCAACTCAAATACAATGCAGACAACTCAACTCTCAAGTACAACAACTACAAGAGATGCCAACATATACAACATTAGTAAATACCAATTCAAAGTGCAACAGCCCCAAACCAGGAATGCAACTCAAAGATATAGTGCAGACTGGAAAACAATAATTGAATGCAACAGATCAAACAAAGGACTACAAGACAGTTTGCAAGCAATTCCAACTGGAATGCCGGTGAAATGATTCACCGAGAAATTGAATTCAATCACCAAATACCAATTAACAGTGCAAAATCAAGCATATGCGATTATGAACTAGTCAGAGGAAATCATCAACCTCTAAATAAAACAGTGCCGATGTAGTCAAGAGAACAGGAAATCGAATCAGTAAAAAAAACAAGTCAGAAATCATCAGCGACGAAATCAATTCAGATGTAAAGCAAAGTACCTAGTTGAACTAGATGTGAGTGAAATAGAAATCACTCACCTTTGTTTTTGAAGAGCACGAATTCGATGCCCACGAATTTGCGAAAACCCTAGCTGGGGAAGACGAGCAAACAACAGATGAAGCCGCCATTTTATTTTATTTATTTTTTCTTTTCGTCTGGGGTTTCGAATAAAAATGAAAAATGAGAAAGGGGGTCGGGTCGAACGAAAATGAAGATGGAGGAAAGGGGGTTTATTGGGCCAGTGTGAATAATTATCACGGCACCAAAGAAAAGTAGGTCAAATAATTTTTAAAGCCCTTTAATTTTACTAAAAATTTGTAAAAGAATTTTAAATTCAAATTTAAAAACTTCAAATGGCAATTTGCAACAATATTAATCGTCTAGATATCGATTATTAATTGATGCGAAAAAAACCGGGTTGTTACAGACTCCCCTCCTTAAAGAAATTGCGTCCTCACAATCTTGAGGAATAAGTGGACAAAAGGTAACAACCATAAAAGCATATCATCAAAAAAATGACGAAATTTGAAAATAGGAAGTTCACCGTATAGAGCATGATAGAGTAAGCCTGAACGTGTTTGCTCGATGAATTCTCTGGAATCCTAAGTGCAATCCTTAGGATTTGAGAATCATTGAACTTTCGCAAGAAAATTATCTTTATTTTGAAGGTGCTAAACCCCCGAAGCAATGATGTGAATAGAAGGTTGCTCAAGAATAAGGATCGAAAACCCCTAAGGCATTTCCGTAATTGGAAGACGTAGGAAACGTCATGAATAGCAGGAAATTGAGCGGGTACAACGGCGTAGTACCATAAAAATACCAAAGAAATCTCTTAATTTCATAAAAGAAATTCACAAATTCTCAACAACTTTAGTTATCAAATAGATAATCAGAATACAGAAATCATGAAACAGCAATATCTAATTATCGATACGATAATTAGGAGACAGCAAAATCTAATTATCAAAAACGATAATCAGGAATTACCACAACGGTATCAAATTTCAAATCAGCAAATATTCAATTATCAAAACGATAATCAAATCTTAAATCACAAATATTTAATTATCACAAACGATAATTAAATCTCAAATATCTAATTATCACAAGCGATAATCAGAAGAAAAAAATACCTGATTATCAAAAACGATAAATCAGAAATCACCAACATCCAATTATCAAAACGATAATCAGAAATCATAAAAAAAAATCGATTAACGAGTCCAGAATTAACCGAAATAGCAAACGCACATGACCCATAACCACGAGTTTTACTAAATCGTTTAATTCACTTCATCGTTTTCTTGAAAGTGCATAATTGTGTATTTTAAAAATAACATTTCACATTCGCAAACGGACAAGTCCGGAATTAAGCGAATCAGCAAAAGAAAGGGGTCATAGTCCTCGATTTTTATGAAACGTTTAAATCGCTTCCTCATTCTTTTGAAAGCGTAAACTGTAAAAATTTTGAAAACAATTTTAATTTTAATTTTGAAACGATTTTGAAGAATAACAAAAAATATATATTTTTTTTTAAAAAACACGTGATTAAAATAGCAACGTTAGTCGCAACTTCGACAAGGAAATTTCATTTCTCAAAATACCGTAAAAACGGATAACAAAATCAGCATTGCGGGACAACCGCTTGAAAATTCATTTTAAAATTGATGGTTATCGAAGTTAATACGTCAAAATTTCATCGAAATAATTGGCATCAAAATATAATACCAATGAATTTTCATTCATCAAAAATGTCACAAGAATCTTCTCAAAGGTAGGAAGCGGTATCATACCCTAAACTTGTATTCATAACAAGTCAATAACACACGAATTCACCAATGCACCAAAAATTGATAAAACTTATCAATAGAAATCATGAAAATTGGTGAAGCACAAATTCTAGAAATCATCACAAGAAATCCAGAAAACACAAATTCTAGAAATCTACACAAGAAATCCAGATATCACAAAATGAGAGTATGAAAACTCAAATGGGAGTACGGAAACTCAGATGGGAGTATGAAAACTCACCTACACATGAGCATGAAAAATCACCAACACGTGCAACACGAAGTGAGAACGGGAGCATGGAAACTCACCTACACGTGAGCATGAAAAATTACCAACACGTGCAACGCAAATCGAGATGCTATCTCCTGTTGGCTAACCAAAAAGCAAAAAGGTATGTGTGAATGGAATCACACAAGTGGTGTCTAGCCTAACCAAAAAGCAAAACGATATGTGTGAATGGAATCACACAAATGATGTCTAGACTAACCAAAAAGCATAAAGGTATGTGTGAATGGAATCACACAAGTCGTGTCTAGCCTAACCATAAAGCAAAAAGATATGTGTGAATGGAATCACACAAATGGTGTCTAGGCTAACCAAAAAGCATAAAGGTATGTGTGAATGGAATCACACAAGTGGTGTCTAGCCTAACCAGAAAGCAAAGAAAGAGACATCACACAATTGCTAGTCTAAATCACAAAAATGATCGTCATAATCATCCAGAGATCAACCAATATCACAGAAAAAGGGAAAGAGGCCTATCACATGACGGTCCGAAGACCATGGGGAGCTACCCCGCATGAGTGAGTCTGAATCACCCAGATGAGGTCAAGGCTAACCAAAAAGCATAAAGGTATGTGTGAATGGAATCACACAAGTGGTGTCTAGCCTAACCTCACAAACAAAAAGATATGTGTGAATGGAATCACACAAATGGTGTCTAGGCTAACCAAAAAGCAAAAAGGTATGTGTGAATGGAATCACACAAGTGATGTCTAGCCTAACCTTGCAATGAAAAAGACATCGCGCAATTGCTAGTCTAATTCATAAAATGATCGTCAAGATCAACGAGAAGTGTCAATTACACTAAGCTAGTAAATATTAAAGTTTAGCTTCATGTCCGATAACCACTAGCTTAACTTAAATATTTACGAACAAACTGTAGATCTTCACTAGAAAAATGTCACAAGTGGTTCAATCGAACAAGTCCAAAAATTAACCGACGAAGTAAACGCAAGCGTTTCATACCACCTGTTTTGCTAAGCCATTTAATTAGTTTCTCATACGAGTGAAATAAAGGTTTGTATATACTAATAGATTGGAAAACGGTTTAGGAAAAGAGTTTGATATTGAAAATAGAGTTGAAAACATTTTGATAAAAGAGTTTTGATATTTACTACTAGTATTGAAACATTTATATTTTTAAAGTGACAAATCACAAAAATGATTGTATGAACAATCAATCACAAGAATTCACATACAAAGATGCGAATAGAATCCAAAGAAATCGATACTGTATCCATCCAAAAGTATGTTAACGAAAATCCCGAAGAAAATGTTATCAAAGTTGCTAATAAATGATAGCAACAAATCGGGGAATTAACAAGAATCAATTAAATTTGGAAACCAAATCAATTCACTAAAATTCACATTCGAAGACGTGAATAAAATCCAAAGAATTCGATTCTAAATCCATCGAAGTAGGAATATCCAAAAATTCCAGAAATAGAAGTTATCAAAGTCAACAAGGAGATAACAACTAATCGGAAAAGAAGAATCGATTAACAAATGGGATAACGAAGCAAAACGAGCATAAATGCGTAAATGACTTCAACAAAAATAAAAATCAAGTCAATGTCGAAGTCAACAATTAATGGCCATAATAGAGTACAAAACGATTCAACATCATCATCAAAGGACTCAACGGCTAAGTCAGAGTCTTGGAAATCAAGAATTTAGCTATTTCTCAAAAACAAAGTGACCGAAGTCGAATCGAAATCAAGCCGAGGAAAACATAAAATATCAAGTTCAGAATCGCTGAGATTCGAACAAAATCAATCATCGGCTAAATCTAATCAAAGCCGAAAACACAAGAATCAAAATCAAATGCTTATGAATAAGCGTTAGGAATTAATACCTAACAATCAAAGACAATCATATGCAAATATGAGAGATAAAACATCGACAAATAGTTGTAAACATGTACTATCTAAGTTATGTTTTATATTTGTTCTAAACCCCAGGCTCCGATACCAAGCTGTAACGCCCCACCTCTATACCCACGCTAGCCAAGAACACTACGGTGTAATGCTGTCAACTAGCGCGGAGAATAAGGCTGTTGAGCAGCGTCCATCAATAGTTAGGCCTTACACTAGTATTGGTTATCTCGATAGGAGTGGTATATATATATATATATATTCTTTCATTTTTCATCTCTGATTTATTTTCTCCCATCGACATACCCAAATTCCAATATAAAACGAACTACGATGGTTCGTAATAGTTTAGAACAGTAAATATAAAATATTACACAGATAATATAATGCGGAACACAAATAAAAGAGAAAGTCTCATATATACAATAACCGATGTCAGTTACAATACATTTGATACAATACATATGACACAGTACATATGATACAACTACCACGGTCGACTCAGGAAGTTACATATACAAGTACATTAACGTATATAATATACATGAATACATATCTTCCTATACAATTATAAAGACTACTACAAATGGCGACGACTACTCCAAAAGATATGAAAGAACTTCATAGCTCTAGCAGCAACCCAAAGCAGAATATCTACAACCTGAAATACTCGGTCTGACCCGAGTATTAAATTCAAAAGAAAATAATACTCGGGTCAGTCTAATTCAAACTCAGTTATTAGTGCACAAAAGCAATAATAATTAAATAATGAATAGACGATAGTCACAATAAATTTTGTCTATCCGATCCTTAAATAAAGAAATCGGATAACGATAAATGTAACATGTAGCATTGTTAAACAACAATCAGCAAATTCAACCAAATCAGAATGAAATTCAGAATATTGAATTGAATAAACGAAATAGTTCAAACCATTGAAATATCAATCAAAATATTAATTCCAGTGGGGCTGCAGTACACGCACGCGTGCACTGCCTCGCCACTACGGAATATGGAATACGCAAAAAGATCCATAAGTCAAAACAAATAGAATATCATACACGCCATACCGTGTGGCTGCAGTTCACGCTTGCGTGCACTGCCCTGCCACATCAGTCACGATGTACACAACCGGGCACAAGGGCAAACCCAAAATAAAAAGACGGGTTCAACTCAGGTGAAATATATTTAAAATCATGACACGAGCACAAGGTCAAACCCGAGTTACCGGATCCAAGTGGAGATGAAACATATATACAAAATGCAGAGAGATGGCTCAACAGTCCCAAGTCAAGATGGAGCTACAGGAATGTACAAAGCGACCAGGTTACAAACAGACAAGTATATGAATGCAAACTATACAAAGTGCATGCAACAAAAGGATCCAGACTGCCAACGTAAGCCGACATCAAAGACACGGCCGAAATCAAGTGCTACAGGTTACTGCATATCAAGTGCAAACCCAAAGTTGCAGTAAAGCAACAAAAATACTCAAGTGTAACTACAAAACTGGTTTTAAGCAAGTGCAACATCAAGGGAAGCACAAATGAAACAGTAAGAAAATCGAGCCAGGTCGATAGTCAAACAAATTTAACATCGCAAAATCAAGTGTGCAACACTTATCAAATGAAGACTCAATTTTCAATGTCACTGTCTCAACATCAGTGTATCATCGACAAAGTGAAACAACAAATATACAGCAATCTCAATCCAAGGCCGAAGCCATAAGAATTCATCGACCGTCAAAATCATACAATGGTATGGTACAGTTCCAGAATCAAATGAAAATACTACTGCAATGAACTCGATCAGTTCAAAATGAAACAGTAAGAATAATTTCCAGAAAAGAAACAAAGCACATAGAGGCACCAGACCACCATAAAATGCAACTGAGATGAACAGAAGTGCCACAGTGGTTAGAGAATATGAGATGCAGACAACACCAAGTTCGAGCCAGCAAGGACTCAGCAATGTCAAAGAAAACAAGAACTACAAATTAAGTTCAAGTGATCAAAGACATGAAATCACAATGCAACTGTCAACTTCAGTTTGAAAATGAAAGAGGTTAAGGAATGAAGTATAACAAGTGCAACAGGCTATACTGCAGAGTGAAAACTGCAATACCAAAAGGTAAGTGTACGACAAAAGGGAACAAGTATCAGACTATCAAATGTACAAGAATATCTGGAGTGAATACAAACAAGCACAGAGCTACCAAATGCAGCGTGGAACTACAGAAATGCGACCAAACCAGACCAACTCAAATACAATGCAGACAACTCAACTCAAGTACAACAACTACAAGAGATGCCAACATATACAACATTAGTAAATACCAATTCACAGTGCAACAGCCCCAAACCAGGAATGCAACTCAAAGATATAGTGCAGACTGGAAAACAACAATTGAATGCAACAGATCAAACAAAGGACTACAAGACAGTTTGCAAGCAATTCCAAGTGGAATGCCGGTGAAATGATTCACCGAGAAATTGAATTCAATCACCAAATACCAACTAACAGTGCAAAATCAAGCATATGCGATTATGAACTAGTCAGAGGAAATCATCAACCTCTAAATAAAACAGTGCCGATGTAGTCAAGAGAACAGGAAATCGAATCAGTAAAAAAACATGTCAGAAATCATCAGCGACGAAATCAATTCAGATGCAAAGCAAAGTACCTAGTTGAACTAGATGTGAGTGAAATAGAAATCACTCACCTTTGTTTTTGAAGAGCACGAATTCGATGCCCACGAATTTTCGAAAACCCTAGCTGGGGAAGACGAGCAAACAACAGATGAAGCCGCCATTTTATTTTATATTTTTTTCTTTTCGTCTGGGGTTTCAAATAAAAATGAAAAATGAGAAAGGGGGTCGGTTCGAACGAAAATGAAGATGGAGGAAAGGGGGTTTATTGGGCGGTGTGAATAATTATCACGGCACCAAAGAAAAGTGGGTCAAATAATTTTTGAAGCCCTTTAATTTTACTAAAAATTTGTAAAAGAATTTTAAATTCAAATTTAAAAACTTCAAATGGCAATTTGCAACAATATTAATCGTCTAGATATCGATTATTAATTGATGCGAAAAAAACCGGGTTGTTACAATTTAAATGATTTTATTGAGAATCTGAATGGAAAGTTTAAAATTGAGTTTTATTGATTTGAAAGCTGGATATAGTCCAAATGTGTAGAAATGAAAGAAATAGTTTAATTCGATATTAATTTCAAATTAATTATTTTAATACACTGTTTAAAGATATATTATTTTAATCAAAAAATATTTAGATTTTCAAACTATTTACTACATAAACCATTTCAAATATCAAACCATTTTATGCTAAACTATTAAAACTATATCAAATCTATTTTTAAACTATTTTAAACCATTTAACTATTTTAATCTATTTTAAAATATTTTAATCTATTTTAACTATTTTAATCTATTTTGAACTATTTTAATCCAATTTAATATATTTTAAACCATTTAAACTATTTTAATCTATTTTAAACAATTTTAAGTATTTTAAACTATTTTAAATTATTCTAAAACTCTTTAAACTATTCATGACTATCTAAACTATATTCTAAATTTCAACAGTGTGGGGTTGAATTGTTTATATTTAAATCTTGATATAAAAGCTAATATGGTTAAATGATGTTATAACCTACATTGGAATTCGAAATGACATATTTGAGTAAATATGATGATTTTGAAATGAGGTTTAACCTATTTTGTGGATATGAATTCGAAAGTGAATATGATTTCGAAAGTAATATGACTCTTAAGTGAATATGATATTTTGATGTCAATTATGAATCGGTTTTGGGAATGTAAAAGAACCATCCGGTGTGAAATAAGCGTTTGGTTGCTAAAGAATCCAAGATCGGATATTGTCATACTCTCTGCCAATACCAAAAACCAGTTTAACAACTGTGCGCGTGGTGGAGATTCAAAAATGAAGTAGAATGTTTGGCAAATGATTATGTATGAGGTATCAACGTAGCTCTGACTCGCTCGGGTCAGCTTGATGTGGCTAAAACAGGAGCTATACCGGGCCTAGTGAGTTTGCTCCTCCTATCGGGCACATTTCTTCGATACCATATTTACTACTTTGTGATTGATTTGGTGGCCAACCCTCGATTTGGTTGTGAGAGTGTGTTCCGAGGTGGGTGGTAGTAGCTGCTATGCGTTACCACCAGTCCGGGAGTGCAAAATGTAGAATCCTACCATGGCATTGCCTCGCATGCCTTATCGCATGCCTTATCATGCCCATTACGAGTTTGGTTTGCGTCGTACCTATGGAGCGCTCCCTGATAGCCCACCAGTTAATGGTGGAGTTTATAGTACCATATCGACTACGGCATTTATATAAAATGTTTTAAGGGGGATATGGGTAACGCCTTAACGCTACTTTACTTTACTATAGACATATTATAATAGCGTATTTTACTATGCATGTGGATAGTTTAACGGATCCTTAGGAGATGGAATCCTGAACATCTCTCAAGTTATTGCATGCACGTTAGACACTGGATAGGAGATGTAAAATACTATAAACATCTCTGAAGCCGTTACACTCATATTTATTTACTGTTGATTTAACTTGTATAAGATCTTTTAGTTCTGGCTCGAGTGTTTTGTCTTTTCATTACACTCGGGTCAGTCTGAGCTTTTCGATACATTAAAGACCATTTTATTTGGAGGATAAAGACGGAGATTAGTCTACTATTCATTTTTTATTTATTCCACTACATCATGTTGTCCCACTACATTATTTATTTGTTCCTGCGGTATGTATAACTCTCATCTGTATTGCAAATGTGTAATTAAATGTCATGTATAAAATAGCTTCATGAACTGTTTATTCGATTATTATATTTTGTTATTCCTTTGTGAGATTCTGTATTGTGTTTTTCATTCTTTTTTTTCTTTTTCGTATTTACCCCCTAGCAATCCTCCCTTTTGAATGGTTTGAGTTTTACATGTGTGGTTTATTGTCGATTTAAACCATCCAAAAATGTGGGTCGTTACAGAAGTAACTAAATATGAGGATTCTAGGTCAAGCTAATCTAGCAAACATCGAGATATAAAAGAATGCGATGCACCAGTATCAAACTGAACGCTAACAGACATGTCGTGAATCTGTAACGTGCCTCCCAAAACTGCTTTCCCTTCTCCTTCACTACGGGCATCGAGGTAGAAGGCTCCTATACATACACTTGGCCCTTTCCATCCTTTACGAGCTCCTTGTATTGAATCTTATAGTGACCTATCTAATCACAATTAAAGCATCTGATGTTCTTTTTTCCAATCGCCTCCTTTCCTTTTCCTTTTGCAATACGACACTCGTGAGCATAATGTCCTTTCTTGTCGCACTTTTAGCAAACCGCCTCAGACTTCCCCTTTTTCGCGGCTTCTCCTTTCATAGAAAAACCTTCTCTTTTGGCCCTATGCACCCTGGGCCTTCTTCTCTTTTTTCTTCTCCATACAAGCTAACATCTCTTCATGTCTCAACGCTATTTCCATAACCACGTCACATAGATCGTTGATTTGTGGTAAGGTAGCTCTCATTAACCCTGGCTTCAAACCTCTAAGAAACTTTTCATTCATTTTCATCGCAGTGTCAACAGTGGCATACCCATATTGGGCTAGCTCTTTGAACCTACCAGTGTACTCTAGAAAATACATATCCCATTGTTCTAGTTCAGCAAACTTTCAAACCAATACAGACTATGCCATTACTGACATGAACCTTTCTTGAAACCTCCTATCAAACTTTGCCCATGTTATAGTCTTCTCATCCACACCAGCAGTTATGGTATTACACCAAAACAAAGCAGCTCTCTAAAGCAGTCTTGAAGCAAGTCTCGTCTTATGCTCGTCATTGAGCCCTAAGACGGCAAAAATCCTTTCATAGTGTAGCAGCCAGGTTTCCACCTCGATTGCATCCTCGGTTCCCATAAACATCTTTCCTTCAAGCCTAGTATGATCTCTGCTCAATTTTGCATAATGGTTGACTATCGGAGCTTCTTGAACTCCTCCTCCTGCAGCATTCCCTCCAACAACTGCAGCTGCAATTCCAACTTGCATCATGTTTACGAAAAACTGATATAGGGCTCCCATGCCACTTGTAGAACCACTGCACCAACATTTTCAGCCTGAGTCTGACCTTGACTTCTTCTAACATTCGGTTGGGCATGTCCATTTGTGGTGGTGTTGTCTCCTCCTAGATTAACTCTGCCTCTGCTTCAGTCCATATATGTATTCAAGCCTCGTGAAATATAGAAGAATAGCCTAAGATAGATAGGATAATAGAGATATAGCTTATATATAGCAAATATAAGTACGTTATTATAGCATTATCCCTTACCCCGATCTTAACTCTAAT
This sequence comes from Allium cepa, assembly GCA_030765085.1. Classification (NCBI taxonomy): domain Eukaryota; kingdom Viridiplantae; phylum Streptophyta; class Magnoliopsida; order Asparagales; family Amaryllidaceae; genus Allium; species Allium cepa. The sequence goes on along the minus strand of CM060938.1, from coordinate 622,164,502 downwards.
TCCAAAGGATTATTTTCCAAAAAATTAGGGCTGTTATGGTAATGGTAAATTTACCGTTACCATACCGTTACCGATAAATTGGTTACCGATTACAATCTAAAATGGTATACCAATGAATTCGGTACGGTAACGGTAATTTTACCGTTACAAGCGGTAAATTATTGGTAAAAAAAATTAAACCGTCGGTATCGGTAATTTACCGACAAATTGATTTGTTTCAAACTTTCTTATATTTTAGTCCGTTGGATCATGGACTTTCAACATCTAACGCTGCTAAGTGCTAGGATTTACTTTTATCTACCTAACAAAGAAAATAATAAATATAACACAGCCGCAAGCCGCTCCTCTTTTAATCCCTTTTATCTTCTTCGTTCTTACTTCTTTTTATTTCTCATTTTCTCGTCTGCCGATTAGGCGAACCGGTGATCATCGACTTATCGTGGCTACTGCTAGGCCGTGACTCGGTCCTCTCCTTTCTCCTTGTTTCAATTGCCGACTAGAGGTTTTTGAGTTGAACCAGATCAATCGAATTGGTACGTTTTTAAATTTTAAGTTTCTTAGTTGTTTTTTTGCTATGTTTGGCAACTGGTACAAGATATGAAGACTGCTAGTATTATAGATATTGTGCATGGATTTATCATGATTTTTATAGATTTAAATTGTTCGTGACTTATTTGTTGATTACATAAGAACTTTAATACCAATTTTGCTCAAAAATAGCAAGACAGTGAAGTTACGTATGCTTTTATCTGTTTTTAAAATCCTTTTGTATGAATGTTGTAGATCTTTGAATTTGTACTTCTGATCATATGAGAGATAAAACATAAAAGTGAAGTATATAGATGGTTTCCTCTTTAAATTTTCAGCAACCTCATATAGTTATTCCTAATCTCATCCAAAAATTTGATAATTATACCTGTAAGTTTCATTGAAGACTAAAGAATAATTCTCTATTTCAATTATCTCCAAACAGTTGCATTGAAGCTGCTGCTTTCTTAGTTTGCCACAAATTGAAAATGCAACAGTTCATTTGACATTTTGAGTTTTTGACAACTTTCTTGATAATGAACTCTGTGTGCACGCGCGTGTTTGTTTGGGGGGTAGGGAATTTCAAGCGAGAATTTGTTATTTTTTTATAACCCAATTTAATTACCTTATATATTTTTCTTTTGCATTACTTACTTCAACTTATATTTTAAATTGGGATTTCGTTTTAAGGTTCTTTGTGATGGGCACAAAACAAATTCACAGAACATCTTTGAGTTTTCTACAACAACCTTTTATAAGCAACTAAACTGTGTCACTTGATTTTATCTTAAATGAGTTCTTGTCGTAACCATTTGTGGTTCATTTATGTTTAAGTTTCATGCTACTTCTCTTACAGCTAGATTGCACAGTTTTAGAATTGAATTTAATTTAGAAATCATTCATATTCTATTTTTGTATTAAAACTTGGTTAGAATCATTTCTTCTGTTCAATATATATCAATGAACAAAATGAAAATATTTATATTACTGGTCATACTACAAGCTAATTTTTTTCTTTCTTCCATTTAAGTCTATTTTTTTCCAATTTGTTCAGAGAGGCAGATTATGTACAAATTTTAGTTGATTCATGGACATGTTTTTATGGTTTAAAAATAGTTTATGGTGTTTTCGTATGCCCGCTCTCGTGTTTTTCCATCGAGGACTATTAATTTTAGTCCAATAGAGGCATTCGTGCTTCATAAAATAGTTACCATGGTTCCATTTTACGATAATTAAAGTAAGTAATATTTATTTTCATAGTCTATACCATATGCAACTTTCTATTAAAATTAATACAAACAACATTAGCGTGCTCATTATTTACAGTTGATAGTGTATGTTATGTTGGTGCAAACTATGTTTTCAGGAACATACATGATTTGTTATAAAAGATTTTGCATTGTATAATATATTATGATACATTTTTTGTATTGTTCTTTAGATATACAGAATGGGTGACCAATTTTTTTATACTTAGCCACTTAGCAGTAAAGAAATGACATCAACACAGTCAATTCTAGGTGATAATGTTGAGGGCGTGGAACATACATCAGATTCTATACCTACAAATCAAACTAAATAATCTCGCTCCCTCATTTGTGCAACAGGTAATATATGTTTATCAAAATAATAAATCTTGTAATATTGCTTCATGAACAATATTAAAAACATCATTTCGGCACCTATGTCAGTTTTAGGCACCTATGTGATATGTCAGTAATAACTAATTTTGTGAAAATTGTATATACACACGCAAACTTACTTAGCTTACTTTTTTTTACAAACTTGAACACATATAACCATAAATAATTAAAACATTACTTTAAAATAGATTATGAAATGTTCATTTTCTCACTTACAAAGTTTTCATTATTTTTTTAATATAGGTAAGAAAAAACTTCATGGGTATGGAAATATGCTGACAAAGAAATAAGAAAAGATGCAAATGGTAAAGAATACCATGTCGGCGTTTGTAGAACATGCAAGGAAGAAGTGAAAGCGGATAGCAAGGCATATGGAACTACCGGATTTGCTAATCATTTACCAAAACAATGCCCAAAATGTCCTGCTTTTGGACGTAATGCCAATGCAATAGGTCAGCCTACTCTTTCATTAGATAGCGGCGCGGTGGGGACTTTAGTCCCATATACTTTTAATCAAAAAGGATGTGAAGAGAAGTTCATTAGGTATATTATCATGGATGAAATTCTTTTTAGGGTGGTCGAGGATAAGGGGTTTAGAGAATTATTAAAGGAGTTATGTCCTCGTTTTTTCATACCTTCAAGGCAAACAATTGCGATTTTAGTATGGGAAATGTATACTTCGGAGAAGGGTATGATAATGAGTGTGATAGGGGAAAGAAGAGTGAGCATCACTACTGATACTTGGATATCCGTTCAAAACATAAATTATATGGTTGTTACTACTCATTTCATGGATAGTGAATGGAAGTTGCATAAAACAATAATTAATTTTACAAAAATAACGAGTCATAAAGGCGATGATATAGGAAGATGTTTGGAGCTGTGCTTGAGAAGTTGGGGAATTGAAAATATCTTTAGTATTACGGTTGATAATGCATCCGCAAATGATGGGTCTATTGGATACATGCAAAAAAGATTGGGTGATATGAATACTTATTATTCAATGGTGAATACTTACATATGAGGTGTGCATGTCACATAATTAACTTTATTGTTAAGGATGGTTTGAAAGATCAATATAGCTCAATTGAATGTAAGGAATTGTGTTAAATTTATTCATTCATCCCCCGCATGATTGGACAAGTTCAGGGTATATGCTATTATGGTCAAAATGGATCAAATGTCAAACATACCCATGGATGTTCCAACTAGATGGAATTTAACTTATAAAATGCTTGAATGTTCTGTAAAATATAAGAAGGTGTTTGACAGAATGGCTGACGAAAGTGCTCCTTTTGTAAGTTATTTCAATGAAAAAGATAAAGACGGGTTAAAAAGAGTTAGACCACCAAACGATAATGATTGGGAGAAGTCTAAGGCCATTGTTTTCTTTTAAAAAAAATTATGATGCCACTTTATCATTAAGTGCAACTAAATCTTGCACATCTCCTTTAATGTTTGTGGTTGTGTCCGACCTACTTATTGACATTGAAATGAAAATTAATGATGATGGTAATCCGATTTTGCAAAATGTTGGGAAATATATGAAAGTTAAGTGGGATAAATATTGGGGAAATTTTGAGAGTGTGAACAAGATGATTTATGTAGCTCATGTTCTCAATCCAAGATATAAACTTGAATTGCTACAAATTTCCTTTGAAGATATGGGAAAAGATAGTCATGCAATCAAAATCATTGTCCATGAAATAAAAGAATGTGTTCTAAAGTTATTTAATGAATATAAAGGGGTTAATGAACAAGCATGAATATCTATTAGGAAGGAAACTACCTCTAAGGACCATGTAAATATTAGTTCTCAATCAAGTGGACTTTATCATGTTGAGATGTGACTCAAGAGAAAGAGAGAACAAATGGAAATTAGAGAAATTAACAATGAAGTAGACAAATACTTTTCGGATCCTTGTGAGAAACTCGATGGGGAATCTTTTGATCTTTTGAATTGGTGGAAGGTGAATCAAGCATGGTATCCAATTCTTTCATTAGTTGCCAAAGATTTATTTTCAATTCCAAGTTCAACCGTGGCTAGTGAAAATGCTTTTAATTTGGGAAGGAGAATTGTTAATCCTTTTAGAGCTTCATTAACTCCAAAGATGGTTAAGCCATTCGTTTGTACAAATGATTGGCTTAGGGGAGATGAATTCAATTTCTATAAGGAGCCAAGCGAAGATGGTGTCTCTTTCTACAAGGAACTTGAAGAATTTGAAACAAGTAGGCGTTTGTTAAATTTTATCAAAAAAATATGGTACAACATCTATTATCTAATAACAACCAAGGTAGTTAAAACTGAAAAGATATCTTAAAACTATACATTTAGTTCATATTTAGTTCATATTGCAAACTGTACATTTTCTTAAGGCAGCAAATTTGCTTATTGCTTTGGGAAACTCAAAGGTCAGAACTGGGAACTGGCACTGTTGGTTATATAATAATACGGTCTTGGGTTTGTATGTATAACTATACAATTTTACTAAACATGAAGAAATCCTGATGTGAATTTTGCTAATAATGATTAACTGGTTAAAATTTGACATTTATAAGAATACTTACCTCAAGTGAATATTTTGTTAAACAACATCCTTTCGCATATAAAACAAAAGGCTTGTTATGCATTGGCCACTGAATAAAATAAAACTGGCTTATGTTCTTTAAGCAAATCTTTTGATCTAAAAAATGGATGGAAATAAATTGGCTTTAAACACTTTTACAACTTCATGTGCAAGAACATTAGTTTAGCCTTAAAGCTCAACTTACATTTGGAAAAAAAATCCAGTACATTCAAGATGATAGATACAGATAGTTTAGATATGAAAGGCGGTCCAAACATTAGGACGATATGATATATCATGCCCTATATCTACAGTCCATATAATCTGCAGTCTTTATATATCATGCCCTATATGCAGGGATATTCCACATAATGCAGTCCTTACAATCTACAATTCAGATATGAAAGGCAGTCCCAGACATTGGGACGATATGATATATCATGCCCTATATGCGGGGATCATCCACATAATGCAGTCCTTATAATCCTCGTAATGCATTATACGTCAATTAGCTATTATTGTTCCTTGATATGCCTGCATTATTACTTATTTAATGACAAACTAACAATAAGAAATATATACATATGTTGTGCTGGACTTCAAATTCTTTTCTTCTTCTATACATTATTTACATGATAAAATGTTTTTCATATTTTTTCCTTCACAGGATTGAATGATAAAGCTCCACCTTCAGATCGACCATCTTCCTCCAATTCACCTAGTTGACTACACTGTTGGGAGACACATCATATGATCATACAACAGATGAAAAAACCGTGACATCCATGTTGGCTTATTGGCTTCAATAACTCTATTTAAAACTGTTTTTCTACTTTTTTTGCGCTACTGAAATGATGTGTAATCCTAAATTTATATACCATATATTTGCTTGTTATTTCACTTGAATTGTTGACAACTTGACATACATGATGTTTTCAACCTGTGGAGATTTATTTCCATTTTACATGTTTTTTTATTTCACTTAAACTGTTCATTATTGTTCAAATTGTATGTTTCATTTTGTTGCTTTCTGCTAGTGGGATTTAAAACTGATATGAAATAGCATGTATGTGATGTATTTACTATTTAACATGTTTATTGATTTATTCTGCATGATTTGGTACATGTTCGGACCTTTGATACATGATCTGATACAGCTACAGAAGTATAATATTTACTATTTTCAGGGAGCGGTAATTTACTATTACCGACCAAACGGTTACCGACGTATCGGTATACCGACAAAACGGTTACCGATGTATCGGTAACGGTAATGGTAAGCATTTTTTATTTATCGAAGAAAATGGTATGGTAACGGTATTTATGTAACGGTAACGGTAACCGTTATCATAACAGCCCTATAAAAAATCATTCTTTTTAGTTGAAGTATTTCGTAAACATATGCTCTGATACCAAGTTGTAACATCTCCTATTTAGAGGCTCAAAGCTAAGCGCTACAAATACTGCAGTCGTCAATAGTATTAACTTCCTGTGACTAAATACAGCTATGTTAATGGTATCTTTAATATCAGAAGCACTATAATATAAAACAAAACATAGATTTCAAAACAAATTTTCCATTACATTTCAAAATATATGTTCCATACTCATATTATAGTCCTAAAACGTTTTCCAAGCAATGATCAAGTATATTTATTACAAAATACGCCGAGAGTGACATATGAGGATTCCCCTTTGGTTGATCAGAGTCATAACTAACTTAATACACAGTGGAAATAACAACGAAACAAAGAACTACAACTCGTAAATAGCTATCCGTTAGCCTCCCCCTCGCCTCTGATAGCTTTATTCGTCATCCTACTAAAAAACTGAAGAACCTTAACCCTCAACCTACTCGAATCAATGTTGAGAACCCGAGAGTTTAAGGGAAAAAACATAAACTTCGAGTCATATATAAAGCCTGGTGTGAATAATACTATATGTTAACACTAAAAATGTACGCTAACACCCCGGTGTAAGTTGTGAGATAGCGAAAGCACCACCCGTTGGTACGGGAACTAAAAGTAAGCAAGGAATAGCAGAAAATAGAAAAGAAACAACAATTTTTATAGTGGTTCGGCTCAAAATCAAGCCTACATCCACTTTATATCTTTTATTATGATCTTTGAGTACACTTTGTTACATAAACTTCAAGTACAACAAACTTCAAAGACTTGAGCTTCCAAAGTAGAATCGAATCGGTGAAGAAGTTTGATCCATTCTGGAATTGATCTCTGAAGTTGTTATGATGTTGTCGGACTTGGAGAACGAGTTGCTTGAATTTCAAAGTGGCTGAGTGTCGGTTTTCGAGGAAAAATCCCCCTTCAAGTGTGGAGCAGGTGAGGTATTTATAGGAGAGGTTGGGCTTAGGACGGCCATATTATAGGTCGCGAGCGACCTAGGGAGCTGCGACATAAGAGTGGTCTTGAGGTAGCTTAAGTCGTTAACGGCCTAGTGGAGCCATCCTGGATGAGATGCAGACCGTGAGCGACTTAATATGCATAGCATAAGAGTTATCTTGGCTAGCTTAGGTCGCAAGCGACCTAATGGAAGAATCAATGTGCATGCGGCTTTACCCTAGAGCTCACTAGGTTGTTAGGCCGCTAACTCGTTAGGTTTCCAACTCGTTAGGTCGTTAACTCGTTAGGTCGCTAGGTCGCTAACTCGTTAGGTCGCTAACTCGTTAGGTCGCTAGGTCACTAACTAGTTAGGTCGTTAACCCGGTTGAGCCACTCTTTGCTTTAAGTCATTAGGCCGTGGCCTGCTGTAGGTCGTTGAGTCCCTTGTGCCTTTAGGACGCTGGGTCCTTTAACCCGTTAGGTCGCTGGACCTTCTAACCCGTTAGGTCGCTGAGTCCCTTTGGTCATTAGGTCGCTGAGTCGTAAAAATGAGGAGTTAACACTTGCCCCTCGAAGTATACGCCTAGGGACTAGGTCCTGTGCTTCGATATTTCTTAACTCGTGCCTTGCTGAGTCGTTAGGTCATGAGCGACTTAATGAGGGAGTTAGGTCGTTCGCACCGATTCAGATTCCACTACCCCTGTATATATGTCGCATAACAATCCTTCTTCTCTTTACTTGCTCTGACTCTCAAAACTGCCATTAAAGAACCTATGAGCTTTCAAAGGCGAATTCGAACTAATTGGTCGCCGATCATCTTTATCACCACATCACGTATGTGGATCCGTTCATTATCCAATCCACGATCACCATCGAATCATGAATTCCCCATTTTCCGTCCCTACTCTAATTTCATATGCCGCATTTTACCACGAATCATGTTACAATCGATCCCTGATTGCCTTTAGATGCGATGTTGTTGTAATTCTCGAAAACACAGCAGCATATTGGATCCATGATGGATCTGAGGTGATTTGAATTAGTTCTGGGTGATTTGGCGGTGTGGTGAGACGATGGATTTCACGGTAGAGTTGATAATGGGTTATCGGGTTAACAGGTTTGTGAGTTAGGCGATTTGCTGAGTGGAGAGGAGCTAACGGGTTAAAGAGAGTTAGGAAATGATCGGCTTAGGAGCTTCGGACGATCTTAGGCTTATCGAATTGAATGTGAATCGCACGACATATCTTACTTGCGACTTAACTTGCTCGCGACCTACCTTGCTTGCGACTTAACTTGCTCGCGACCTATCTTGCTTGCGACTTAAGGAAGCCCGACCTATATTAGGTCGTTTGGGCATGATCTGGACGACCTAAAGAACCTCGAGTTAACTTAAGTCGTTCCTGTGACCTAAGAAGTGAACAGGACTTGAACACTTGTAAAATTTGACAGAACTTGATTGAATTTCCAACTTGAACAGCCAGAATGAACTGCTTGAACTTGTTGCACTTTTTCATAGATTATATTAACTTTTAAGCTAACAACCTATTAAATACAACATTTGTAGAAAACTAGGGCGAATATACTGCCACTGACTGCCCACATCGAATGACATATTAGGCGATAAAGAATAATCAACTTAAAGGAATTTGTGTGAACGAAATGCTATGAATTAACAAGTTCAAGTGAAATATTAAAGCAAAGCTAAATTAATCAACTAAAGTTGATCTGTTTGCATCAACACTGTACTTGGACTTAAAATAACAAGCCCTGAAACTTTATAATCGAAAAATTATGACTAGTTTAATTCTAGTTATATTTGCTTGTCATTTTATTAGTTTTGCACGACACTTCACACATTTAGGAAACGTGAACCTTCATATTTGAATATCCAGTTCCTTGTGTAGAATGACTTCTCAACAAATATAAGAAGAGATACCGGAGCGATCCGATGAGGTCTTCCCAATAGCTGACCCTCTAGAAAATCCTCCAGAAAGAGTTTCAACTTCATTGAGTCAACGGGCTTTCAGCCAACTATGCATTCAATTCGGCATCACTGAAGCGGATGCTCTGCTTCCAGGGGTAAACAACACTGCCGATAGGTCACCTCCTGGCTTGTTGCCGTCAACCGTCAAATGTGCTTGAATGGAGCTATCCCCTCATTCAATGATTTTCTTAGAGTACTCCTCCTTCGATTGACTATCTCTCCATTCCAGCTGCACCCCAACGGTTACGCCATTTTGATGGGGTTGTGCGTACTGTTTAGGAGGACGCTTAATCGCCTCCCAAGCTTCGAGGAGATATGTTACTTGTGTTCGTTCGGGAGGAATAAAGATCACCCCTCCATCACTCTTGTAAGGAGTGTGAGAAACCGTAAACTGATTACAGATCTTCCCGAGAGTGCTCACGGGTTTTTAAATCAATTCTTCTTTGTTCGCTGCCCCCCGGGATTCTACGGCATCTTGAGAGTAGGAAGTAAGACTACTTATCTCCGTTTACTTGATTTCTGAGCCTTTCAAAACTCGAGTCACCAAGTGTTAACTTCGTTCTTTACTTTTGCAGCAATTCCTCCTCCCTCAAGAGATTCTTCCCATAAACCGACTTATAAAAGACTGAATGTCGTAGCTGTTGATGAGAGAAGCATTAAGTTCCTACTGAAGGATAAGTTTTTGCACCAATTCGGACTTTTGCACTCTTCTCGATCCATTCAACCTCGTGATGTCCCCAGTTCTCAGGTAGAAGCGTCAGATGCCCCAGCCCCCATAAAGGAATCCACATCGAAGGAACCTATTGTAGAGGCTTCATTAGTAAAATGCTCCAGTTCCGTTGACGGTGCAGGATTATCTGGCAAATCTGAACTTCTTCCAGTTATTGAAGAAGATGAACTTCCTCAACATTCTAGGAAAGCTACCGAAGAATCTGGAACTGAGAAAGAAAGTCTCATTATAAAGAGTGCAAAGTGTGTCGAAGAGGGCATGACCCATTCCGTTGGGCACGATGGTGACGATTTCTTTGGGGGACTGAGTGACCTTATGGTGACTTCCCAAGAGCTTTTTAAGGATGACACCATCACCTCTAAGCTCACTTCTCCATCAATCGAAGCAACATCCGTTTTGCAATCAACTCCATCAATCCAAGAGTTGACTCCTGTTGCAAAAGCCGACATCACTCTGAAGCCGAAGAGTGGTTTGTAGCTTGATGTGTGTAGTTCGCATGCCCCACACACTTAGGATTTTTGGCAATTATGTGCACTTAGCTTCTTTATTTCGAAGATTTCTAAACTTATCTCTTCTTTATTGTCAGGTTCTTCTATGGGACGCAGCGGTTCGTATTACGATGACTTTCAACGCTATGGGAGGCGCGATTCTTATGACCCCAGGCGTTATATTCCTGCCCCCAGAGAAACCGATGAGGAAAGAGCTGCTAGGAAAGCTCGCGAGAGGAAGACTTATGAGGAGCGGTATGGAAGAAGGGATGACCGCCATGACTCTCACCAAAGGGATGATGACTCCCATAAAATAAAGACTCACGACGACAAGGGGAGGAGTTATGAAGCTGAAGAGTCCAGCAAGCGGGCCAAGCCTAGCGAAAAAACTTCAGCTGAAATCTCTAAAGTGCCCGCTACTTCTATTTCTTTTGACATCCCTTCTAGCTCCCCTGCCCTCAAAAGAGCCAAGATTCAAAGAATCATTAATAGGCCTGCGTATCAAGTTGAGAATGCTCCGCCTGCACTCCAAAGCTGGTTTCTAAACTGGTGTTTAAAAGGAGTACGCTTTGATTTGGACTTGGTTCCCATTGACAAACGGGTTATGCTGAGAAATCTTGATGCTGTTAAGCTTGACTTTGAAAGAATGTCCGGGTGGCAAAAGCTATTCGATGAGCTTCAAAGAGTGAACCGTTTAAATCTCGAAGCTATGCTAACCATGGAAAGTGATAAATCTGAATGGCAAAAGGTTCTTGATCGCCACGACACGGAGGTGAAGAACATCACCGCATATAATGAGAAACTCGAGGCTGAAGTCAAGCAACTTAAAGATGACCTTGCTACCTCTTCCACTTCTTATACTCAAAAGGAAGAGGTGCTTCAAAAGCTAGTAAGAGATGCCCATGCTAGTCAACGAGATGCTGAGGCTAGACTTGAGGCACGGCAGATAATTGTGGAAAGCTACCGCAGTGATGTTGCTCAGCTGCGGGAAAAGACTAGCTCCCAAGACATAGAGATTGAAATGTTAAAGGCTTGGCTTTCTAAAGTTGAAAAAGAGCGCGACGAGGCCATTGCTGGAAAAGCAGCAGCTGAACAATCTCATGACGAGATGAAGGCCAACGTCAGTTCCAGTCGAGTTTTACATTCACAGCGTCTTAGGGCATGGCAGTCTCCCATTTTTGGGCCCAAAGTATGAAATTACCTTGGTTGAAGTGTGGGAGGCAGCGGTTGAAATTCTTAAAGGTGTCGGCTACGCTGAGGAGGGTCTTGAGGCTCATTTTTTGGACGATGAAGGTCAAGCTGCCCTTGCCAGAGGGAAAGAACAACTCGCCAAAGAACGAGCCGAAACGGCGGAAGGAGAGCGTTTAGGGAAGGCACCTTTGACCGACCCGACTCGTCCTTTGGCTTCGATTGACGTCGACATTATTGGCTCTAGTTCTCATTCTCCACCTCCTGCCAAAGCCGAGACCGGAATTACAACTGCCCACACCGAGTCCCAGGAAGACATTGAACCCACGATTTTGAAATCGACGTGATAAAGCCAACTCCTCCAGGTAACTTCAACACTGATCTAGCTCAAGTGGACTACTTGTTTTCTTCACATGAGCTCGATGAACTTCTTGATTATTACCTAAACCTCGACGTGCCACTATCTCCTCTTTTTGCGAGAAATACTGATGTTTAATTCTTCTTCTTCTATAGTGAAAATAACAAGCGTTGAACAATCTTTGCCTCTTCCAGCTGTTGCTCCTTCATCTCTTCAAGTTACTCCTGCTTCTCAACCGGGGTCACAAGAAGAACAGATAGAAGCTCTTCAAGGCTTGGATGACCCGGCCGCTTCACAAGAGCAAAATGCTAAAGAGCTTGAGGAGGGTGAGAGGACCCCGGAGGAATTCACTACCGATGACACAAAGTTGATTGATCTTATTGCTCTGGGCAGCGAATCTTCTTCAAATAAGAGGGGCAAGCGTGGAGTTTTGAAGAAAAGGAAGGAGACTTCTAATGGTGATGAGAAAGAAGAAGAGGACCCAACTACGCCTCTTTCTCCTCTTTCCCCGACCCGTTCAAGCCGACTTAAGAAGTTAACCATTAGGCCGGACGAAGGCTCCAAAGGCGGAGGGAAGAAGAAGTGATGGGTTCGGCTTTATCCTTCTTGTTTTTCTTTTCTGCTTTTTACTTGTATTGACCGGAGATTGTGCGGGTACCGGCCCCCGCTTTTTGAAAAACTTCAACTTTCGGAGGTGGTCACTTTTTATTTTTGAGAAGTGGATTCTCCTACTCGGTGAAGCGGGCTTCCAAAGAAGGCTTTGATTTGTTTGTGCCTCTGGCGAGGGCTTTTTGTTTGTGCCTCTGGCGAAGGATTTTTGTTTGTGCCTATGGCGAGGGCTTTTTTGTTTATGCCTCTGGCGAGGGCTTTTTGTTTGTGCCTCTGGCGAGGGCTTTTTTGTTTATGCCTCTGGAGAGGGCTTTTTGATTTTTCCCTGTACGCGTGGAAGCGTGCCTCCGAAGAGGGCTTTATTTTTTTCCTTTACGCGCGGAAGCGTGCCTCCGAAGATGGCTTTATTTTTTCCCTTTACGCGGGGAAGCGTGCCTCCGAAGAGGGCTTTATTCTTTCCCTTTACGTAGGGAAGCGCGCCTCCGAAGAGGGCTTTTTCACTTTAGCTTGGTGAAGTGTGCCTCCGAAGAGGGCTTTTGCACTTCAGCTTGGTGAAGTGTGCCTCCGAAGAGGGCTTCTAGCACTCCCCCTTGTGAGGAGAAATGGGCCTCCGAAGAGGGCTTTAGGCACTCCCTCTTGTGAGGAGAAGTGGGTCTCCGAAGAGGGCTTTTGGCACTCCCCCCTTGTGAGGAGAAGTGGGCCTCCGAAGAGGGCTTTGTTGTTCGCCTGAAGATTTGAATCTCACAGTTAAGTGGATCCACGGAACAGACGCAAGCTACCTAATTGGATTTTTGTTTGCACAAACGATCGCAATTAACTAGCAAGGGCCTGGAACCTTCACTTTGGGAAGGTGCCCCTTTGGTGGTTCCACCAACCTTTTTGGTTGAGGCACAAGATTCCATTTTGGCTGTTCTTTGTATGCTTGTGCATGCCTTTCCACCATCTGCCTTTCAGTGATTCCTCGTTATCATTCCCAAGTACATGTTCCTTTCTTTTTCAAGTTGTTTGCTTTTTTCCAGAGAAGTACATTTCATTATTAAGTGAATGCACGGGGCAGACGCAAGCTACTTAACCGGATGTCTGTTTACACAAATGATCGCAATCAGTTAGCAAGGGCCTGAAACCTTCACGTTGGCAAATATTCGTGAGAAGCACTTTTGATGTAGGAATTGAATGTGGAATTTTTGTGACTTGACATTTGCTTGTTGAGTGATTTGTAGGAATCGCTTGGCCTTGTGATGTGTTGAATAGATAAGCTTTGCTTTGATAGCCTGCATAATTAAATCGACATTTTAGCAATATATTTAAGATACATGCACATCGAAATGAGACAGGCATTTTATAGTAATAAAGAACACAAGACTCATTGTAATAAAGAACATAAGATTTGTAGTGGTTTGGCCAAAAATTAGGCCTGCATCCACTTTATAGTTATTATTATTGATTAGCAGGAAGTTGTTGCCCCTGAGTAGATGAGGTTGGGTCACTTATGTTTTCCTTCACATATTGTTGCAATTTATTCTGTCTCAACAGCTCTTCAATCAAATTCTTTAAATGGCGACATTCATTAGTGTCATGGCCAGGTTGATTGTGGAACCGACAGAATCTCCCATTATGCACAACATTTTTCCCAGGCTTCATCTTAGATGGTTTGGGGTATTCAACAACATCCTTGGTTGCAAAAAAGATATTTTCTGGAGTGTCAGTTAAGGGAGTAAAATCTGAAGGTCTAAAGTGGCGAGTTTTATTTGCATTTCTCTGCTTTTTTCCACCGTCATTTCCCCTCTTCTGGTAACTAGATTCCTTTTGTCAAAAGCAACGTTGTTATTCTCAACTTCATTCACGACTACTTTTGCCGGGACAGGAAGGCTTTCTAAGCGCATAAATTCATCGGCCTTCTTGTAGAACTTCTCAAGTGAGTTTGGCTCTTTCATCTTTAGCCATTTCCCAAATTCACTTGATTTGCCAATAGCTCGCATTAAGTAAGTCAAAATCATCCGAGCCTCTGCATTACCAACTTCGGCCAAGGCTATATTAAAGCGGTTCAAGAAAGACTTGAGAGGCTCTCAGGGTTTTGTTCGAGGCTGGACAGTGACATTATATCCTTGGCCTTTGAAGCATAAAACCTGAACTGATCTTTGAATTTCCGAGTGAGGTCGGAGAACTGGTCCACAGATCGAACTGGCAGCTTCGTGAACCAAAGCAGGGCCACTCCTTCCAAATACACCGAAAAGTATCTGCAAGAGATCTCATCCGATGCTATGGCACCATTCATATGCCAGTCTTACTTGTACAAGAACTGGTTAGGGTCGCTTGTTCCCCGATAAGCTGGAATAGTAGGAGGAGAAAACTTCTTCGGAAATTCAGCTTTCAGGATTCTTTCAGTAAAAGGAGTCTTGATTGGAGCAAACCCCCAGTAATTCTCATCTTCTTCCCTTTGCATGCTTTCTTTCATAATTTATCGAATCATTCCCGAGAGGTATTCCTCATCATTTAGAGGCCCCGCGGGACAGACGTCGGCTACTTTTTCGGAAGTTTGCCTAGACAAACACTCGCGAAGAGTTGGCTGCGGCCTTGAACCTCCGGCTTGGGGAGGTGCCCCTTCGGCGGTGCCAGCTGCCCTTTGAGGAATACTCTTTCCTTGAGAATCATGAACATCTTCGGCAAAGGTTTCTTCATTGTTTTCTGGTTGACGGTTAACTCCAAGCAAAGCATTTAACCTGTCCATCATCAAGGTGTTCTGGGCTTCCATTTGTTGATACAGCCCAGACACTACAGCATCCAACTCCACCCTTGTGACTCCAACACTAGAAGCCGCTTCATTCGACACGGGAGAAGTGGCGGTGTTATCACAAGTATCTCCAGATCTAGCAGATCTACATTTTCTTCCAGGAGCCATAATTTCATATAGACTTCTGGTTCGTAGAGGGAGTCTTTCAACAAATCTTTGTGAAGCAATGGTTAGAGCACTCCTGAGTTCAATTCTCAGTAAAAGCACCAAAAATGTTAACGCTAAAAATGTACGCTAACACCCCGGTGTAAGTTGTGAGACAGCGAAAGCACCACCCGTTGGTACGGAAACTAAAAATAAGCAGGGAATAGCAGAAAATAGAAAAGTGACAACAATTTTTATAGTGGTTCGGCTCAAAGTCAAGCCTACGTCCACTTTATATCTTTTATTATGATCTTTGAGTACACTTTGTTACAACTAAACTTCAAGTACAACAAACTTCAAAGACTTGAGCTTACAAATAGAATCGAATCGGTGAAGAAGTTTGATCCATTCTGGAATTGATCTCTGAAGTTGTTATGATGTTGTCGGACTTGGAGAACGAGTTGCTTGAATTTCAAAGTGGCTAAGTGTCGGCTTTTCAGGAAAAATCCCCCTTCAAGTGTGGAGCAGGTGAGGTATTTATAGGAGAGGTTGGGCTTACGTAGGCCATAGTATAGGTCGCGAGCGACCTAGGGAGCTGCGACATAAGAGTGGTCTTGAGGTAGTTTAAGTCGTTAACGACCTAGTGGAGCCATCCTGGATGAGATGCAGACCGTGGGCGACTTAATATGCATAGCATAAGAATTATCTCGTCTAGCTTAGGTCGCAAGCGACCTAATGGAAGAATCGATGTGCATGCGGCTTTACCCTAGAGCTCACTAGGTCGTTAGGCCGCTAACTCGTTAGGTCGCCAACTCGTTAGGTCGCTAACTCGTTAGGTTGCTAACTCGTTAGGTCGTTAGGTCACTAACTCGTTAGGTCGTTAACCAGGTTGAGCCGCTCTTTGCTTTAAGTCATTAGGCCGTGGTCTGCTCTAGGTCGTTGAGTCCCCTGTGCCTTTAGGTCGTTGGGTCCTTTAACCCGTTAGGTCGGTGGACCTTCTAACCCGTTAGGTCGCTGAATCCCTTAGGTCGTTAGGTCGCTGAGTCGTAAAAAAGAGGAGTTAACACTATACATCCCGGTTATTAATGTTAAATGAGACCACGTCGCTTAGTAGAACAGGTTTCCCCTCACTAATATTCTTTTAAGAACATATCTTTTACAAACCTTTTCCTATAACTAATGTTGGTTAAATAGTGTAAAGCATCATTATGTAAACATAAATATCAGGTAATAAAATAACTATATATTCATACACCTTAGTTTTGTTTGGCTGACTATTAACATTTGGCTGACTCGGTCCTACCAGACAATATAAATAAAGTTTATCTAAAATATGTCAGACACTCATCTTCTGGACAGTCTGTCCCTAACTTAATCATCTCTTAGAGTCACCTGAGCCTAATGGTTTTGCGAGCTTATCAATAACCTATCTGTATACAAATATATATTCCCTTCTGTGTGTAATCATAATTTTAGTCTTACCTGTGACAAAGCCCCAAACCCTGGAATTTTGGACAAAAATTAGCTGGGCCCAACAGCTAATGTATAGGGGGCAACCATATACCAGTCTCATCTGGTATTCTAATATCTAAGTCATTTTACTTAAGGATCCCTTCCCATAATTTTCCTTGAAAACCTTTTTCAAAATGATTTAAAACCTTTAAATCAACTCACACAAGGAAAATACATATACTTTACGCTTTACTCAAAATCATCTTTCCATGTTATATTTATTTTACCTAAATCTTAGTTGATGAAAACATTTAAACACTTGAAAGTACCCCTTTCGAATCAATTGAAAGTACCCCTTCCCAAACCAATGAAAGCATCTCTTTCGAGACCAAGTAAAACCCTTTATTTATCTAAGCCGAAAGGCCAAAGCCTTCCTTTCGAAACCATATTTAAAACCCTTTCAATACCTTTGTGAACCTTCCTATTGAAAGCTTTAAAACCTTAAACATCATCTCATATAATACTTTAAAACATTATCTTTAGAAAATCTTGAAAAAACCTTCCATTTCAATCCTTTTGAAACCATCATAAAATATTACCTTTCGACTCCTTCGAAACACTTTGGGGAACCACCCATCGAAACCATTTTTATATACCTTTCGAATGCATTAAACCTTTAGAAACTCAAACATTTTGAAAGCACTTGGGTTTAATATAAAACATGTGGAAAAACACCTTTTGAAACTATTTAGTCGAAACCATTGGGTTATACTTCAACAGAACAAAAGGGCCTATAAAATCATTTAAGTCGAAAGCCTACCTTTCGAAAACTATCCCTAAGTAAAGAAGTGATGTGTCGAAACCACCATTCCAAAAGCATCGGAGAAGTGGCGAATTTTAAAAGTTAAGTATACCTTCTGAAACCATTGACTTCGAAAGGTAGAAAGGAGGCAACTAAGGGTTTCGACCCCTTCGGAAGCATTTCTTAAAATAAAAGAGTAAAAACCCATTCGAAACCTTCCTTTTAAAATATCCAACCCAGTCGAAAGCAAACTGAGTCGAATGCTAACCTTTTGAAAGCAAAGCAGGCGCCACCTTAAATTTTAAAACAAGGCATACTCCAACCCCTTTGGAACTTGGAGTTTCGACTACATACCTTCCGCCTCTATCTAATATGCTACGTACCAAGTAACTTGTTACCATGCACATTGGTTTTGAAAGAATGGTGGTGAAACATCCTAGTCGAAACCCCATGATGCCGGAAGTAGCGGAACATGCTAAAAACATGCCATTTTTGTCTTTAACTTAAAAGAGAAAACTTTTCAACTAACCTGCTATCGTTTGTCAAATTTTTATCAGTTGCCATATATCCTTTTCAAAACTGCTACCAAAATTTTCAAAAATAAACAACAATTTTATTTTGCAAAATACCCCTTCTCCTTAATTAAATATATAAAACATTTAAGTCCCATAACTTAAATAATTTTATATATTCATCAAAAAAATTAGGAAAATTCTATAAAAAGTCCAAAAAATCCTTTTTAATATGTTCTCCAACATATATAAATTTCAGGCCCAAATAATTTATTATGTAGCCGTAATTAATTTGAAACACAATTGATCATTTTCTTCACTAGAAAATTAATGTAAAATCCATATTAATTCAAAAAATTATGAAAATTGAAACCCATCTCTAAAATATCATTTTTGTCTATATTTAAATTTGCAAGGCATTTGGATATCATTTAATAGGGTTTTCATATCAGACATATCATAAAAATCAATAATAACATGGATAAATCATCAACGAGCATATGTAAACTTTTAATCATTCAAAACATTGCATTAGCACACAAAAACATTTTGGAAATCCTTAAAACCGAAAACTATAAGAAATATGAGATGTAGTAATATTCACCTTAGCTTTGTGATTTGGGATATGAGATTTGATCTTGATTAGGTGATTTGATTCTTTCTTTTTAAAAACCTAACTTTATCTTTTCTTGAGATTACTAATGGTGGCTGGCCTTAGGAATATTTTTGCTTAAGAAAATATTAAATGAACATGTGTTTGGTTTCCTCAGAGTTTAGGGTATAAGTTTATTATATTTCTCATTAGCCCTCCTTTATTTACTAACACTTATTTCCATCTTAGTTTTTTTGTTCGTTATACATATAGGCATCACAAATCTCAATCCACTAATCACCTTTCATTATTTTATGTTATTTAACTAATTAAATATCTACATAATGTCACTAAAATATGGAGTGTTATAGACTCCCCTCTTTAAAGAATTTTGTCTTTCAAATTATGATAAGGTACATAAAAAATCAATCAATAAGGTAAAACATACCATCAAACAAATCAGGATAAGCATCTCTAATCCTGCTCTCTGTCACCCAAGTACACTCTCTCTCATCTTCACTCTATTGGACTTTCACTAATTTGACTATCATGTTCCTTAACCTCTTCTCATCTCTCGCAACTATCTGAATTGGCTTTCTAACTATGGTCAAATCTAGTTCTACTACTAAATCCTCTAACACTGTCGGTGTTGTAGTAGTCTCTGCATCTCAAACACACTTTCTAAGATTAGAAATATGGAAAACATCATGGACTCGTGCCAAACTGCTTGGTAACTCTACTCTGTATGCAAGTTTCTTGATTCTCTCAATAACGAAAGGGTCCAACGAATCTCGGTGTTAACTTCCCTGATTTCCCGAATCTAATCACACCTTTCATCAATGAAACCTTAATAAACGAATAATCTCCAATAGAAAACTCTAAGTCCTTCCTTCTTCCATCTCAATAACTTTTTTTCCTAGACTGAGCCTCCTTCATTCTAGCTCGAGTCAACTCAATTTTCTCTACGGCTTCCTTAATAAATCCAGACCAAGGACCAATCTATCCCTAGTCTCCAATCAACATACGGGAGATTCGATTGGTCCTTCATACAAAGCTTCAAACGGTGCCATCCCAATACTGGTCTGGTAACTTTGTTATATGAAAACTCGACTAAATGTAGATGGTCTTCGCATAATCCCACAAAATCCAATAGCAAGCACTTAACAAATCCGCTATGACTTTGTTAACTTTTTCTATTTTCCCATCGGCCTGTGGATGGTAAGCAGTACTCATCTAGAGCTTGGTTCCTAAAGCTTCCTGTAGACCCTTCCAGAATTCACTAGTGAACAAAGAATCTCTATCACTAACAATATTACTAGGAATTCCATGCAGTCTAACCACATTCTTCATGAATAACCTCGCCAAAATAGGTGTCGTCCTACTTGAATTAACTGGAATGAAATGGGCACTCTTCATCAGTCTATCCGCTATGATCCATATACTTTCATTTTCTCTTATAGATCTTGGCAACCCCTCAATGAAGTCCATAGAAATAGAATCCCATTTCCAAAACGGAACATCTAATAGTTGAAGCAATCCACTTGGCTTCTTATGTTTAGCCTTTGCTTGTTGGCAATTAAAGCATTGCTTTACCCATAAGCCAATATCTCGTTTCATACCTTTCCAGAAGAAACTTCTCTTCACGTCCTGATACATCTTTTTTCCTCCTGGATGAATGGTGAACTTTGAACGATGGCATTCCTCCAAGAATTCCTTCCTTATGTCCCCTATATTCAAAACACATAACTTTCCTTTCTTTCTTATCCAGCTGTTCTAGTCAAGGCTGAAAACCTTTAAGTCATCGCTCTTTGTTCCATCCTTTAAATTCCTGATCTGTTCTACAAAAACTGGATCCTCCTCTATTTATAAGTCATCTTCTCAATCATTACTGGTTGGACTTCTAAACAAGACAGCATAGCACTTTCTCCACTAGACCTAGCCTCGGATTTATGCTACACTCTACAAGCTGACAATGCCTCTAAATCCTTCCACTTAGCAATCATCACAAATACTATATTCTGATGCTTTCTATTAAGTGCATCCGCTACCTTATTCCCTTTTCCTAGTGTGTACTCAATTAAAAATTCATAAGCAGCAATAAAATCCAACCATCTTTGTTGTCTCACGTTCAGATCCTTCTGAGAGAACAAATACTTCAACAATTTATGATCCGTATATAGTTCAAACCTCTCTCCCAAAAGGTAATGCCTCCACACCTTCAAGTCAAATATCACTGTAGCTAACTCCAAGTCATGTGTCGGATATCTAACCGCATGTGGTCTAAGCTTTCTAGAAGCATAAGCAATCACTTTACCCTTCTGCATCAACACGGCTCCAAATCATGTTCCACGTACATCAGTATAAACAAGAAAATCCCGATTCCCCTCCGGAACAACTAATACAGGTGCATGGTCAATAAGTGTTTCAAGCTCTAAAATGCTTCCTCACACTTATCGGTCCACACTAACTTCACATCTTTTCATGTTAGCTTGGTCATTAGTGCAGCCATCCGCAAAAAATCCTTTATAAACCTTCGGTAATATCCAGCCAGTCTAAGAAAGCTCTTTATCTCGGTTACTGTCTTGGGTCTCTTTCAATTATTTACCGCTTCAATCTTGGTTGGATCTAAAGATATCCCTATTTATGAGACTACATGACCAAGGAACTTCACTTCTTCCAAAAATGGCACTTTGAAAATTTTGCCTTCATCTGATGCTCCATCAACGTCTCAAGCACAACTATGAGATGGACTTCATGCTCCTTCTCATCCTTAGAGTATATCAGAATATCATCTATGAAAACTAACACGAGTCTATCCAAGTGCTTTCGAAAAATCTGGTTCATCAAACCCACAAAGAATGTCAGTGCATTATTTAGTCCAAGTGGCATAACTAACCATTCGTACGATCCATATCTTGTCCTAAATGCCGTCAAAGGTATACTATCTTCTACTACTCTGAGCTGATGGAATCTCGTCGCCGAATCTAACTAAGAGAGTACCTTGGCCCCCACTTAATTGACCGAACAAATAGTCAATTCTCGACAATGGATATCGATTCTTTATCATCTTCTCATTCAACTTACGATAATCGATACATTGCCTTAACGATCCGTTCGGCTTCTTAGTAAATACTTCTGCTGCTCCCCAAGGTGAGCTACTTGGTCTAATGAAACTCTTGCCTTCTAAATCCACCAACTGCATCTTCAACTCCTTCATCTCCACTGGTGTCATCCTACTTGGCTGCCTACTCGCTAGTTTTGCTCTCGGCACCAAATCTATCCGAAACTCAATGGCTCATTTCGGTGGTAATCCAACTACTGGCCTAAAGACATCCATGAATTATCTCACTATGAAAACTCAATGTGACACATCTTTCAACTCCACAACACCCAATAAAGCATTCAGTTCACAACTAGGGTTTTCTATAGTATAAACTATCTGATCACTATAGTTAGGGTGCCTAAGGGATATTTTCCTATCATGGCAAAATATCCTAGCATCATATTTACTTAACTAATCTACACCCAATGTAATTTCTAACCCTACAGAGTCAAATATATGCAAAAAGCAAACCAAAATATGACCTAACAAGTCAAACTCTAAATGGTCACACTTCATCCCAAGTGTCGCATACCCTCCTATCGGATTTTCAAGCCTTAAGGAATTGAGCTTATCTACCAAATATCAAGATATAAAAGAATGCGCTGCACCAGTATCAAACAGAATGCTAACAGACAATCCGTGAATCTGTTGCGTGCCTCCCAGTACTACCTTTCCTTTCTCCTGCACTACTAGCCTCAAAGCAGCGGGCTCTAATGCATACAATTGACCCTTTCCAGCCTTTGCGGGCTCCTTGCACTGATTCTTATAGTGGCCGATTTGATCGCAATTAAAGCACCTGATGTTCTTCTTTCCAATCACCTCCTTTTCCTTTTCTAGTATGACACTCGTTAGCATAATGTCCTTTCTTGTCGCACTTATAGCAAACCACCTCAGACTTTCCCTTCTTCGTTGCTCTTCCATTTTGAGCATTTTTCTTGTGGAAAAACTTTACCTTTTGACCCTATCCACCCTGGGCCTCCTTCTCTTTCTTCTTCTCCAAACAAGCTAACATCTCTTCATGTCTCAACGCCATTTCCACAACCACATCACACAGATCTCTGATGTGTGGTAAGTTAGCTCTCACCAACTTTGGCTTCAAACCTTTAATAAACTTTTCACTCATTTTCGTCACTGTGTCAATAGTGGTATACCCATATCGGGCTAGCTCTTCGAACCTACCAACGTACTCTAGAACAGACATCTCCCCTTGTTCTGGTTCAGCAAACTTTCTAACCAACACAGACAGCACCATTACTGACACGAACCTTTCTTGAAACCTCATCCTAAACTCTGTCCACGTCGTGGTCTCCTCATCTGCACCAGAAGTTACATTATTCCACCAAAACAAAGCAGCTCCCTGAAGCTATCTTGAAGCAAGTATCCTTTTCTGCTCAACATTAAGCCCTAAGTCAGCAAAAATTCTTTCACAGTGTAGCAACCAGTTTTCCATCTCGATAGCTTCCTCGGTTCCAATAAACGGCTTTCCTCCAAGCCTAGTATGATCTCTACTAAAGTTAGCATAATGGTTGACTACCAGAGCATCTTGAGCTCCTCCTCTAGCAGCATTCCTTTCAACAACTCCAGCTGCAATTCCATCTTGCATCATGTTTACAAAAAAACTGATACATGGCTCCCATGTCCACTTATGGAACCCCATCACCAACATTTCAACCTGACCTTGACTTCTTCTAACGTTCGGTTGGGCATTTCCATTTATGGTGGTGTAGTCTCCTCCTAGATTAACTCTGCCTCATCTTCCGTCCATGTTTGTATTCAAACCTCATGAGATACAAAAGAATAGCCTAAGATAGATAGGAGAATAGAGATATAGCGTATACTTATATATAGAAAATAAAAGTACGCTACTATAGCATTATCCCATACCCCGATCTTAGCTCTAATTCCTAAGGATTATGTTTTCAAAAATCATTTTTTTTAGTTAAATTATTTCATAAATCTATACTATAATACCAAGTTGTGACATACGATGCACATAAATATGAAAAAAAAACACAGATTTCAAAATAGAATTTTACATTACATTTCAAAACATTCCATATTCATATTACACAATCCTAAAATGTTTCCCAAGCAATGATCAAATATACTTATTACAAAATACGCCATGAACGACATATGAAGGTGCCTCCTTGGTTGATCGAAGTCATAACTTAACTAACTCAATACACAATGGAGATAACAATGAAACAAAGTGCCGCAACTCCTAAATATCTATCCGTTTGTATCTTGCCCACCTCTGGTAGCTTTATTCGTCATCCTACTGAAAACCTGAAAGAACCTTAACCCTCAGCCTACTCAAATCAATTTTGAGCCCCCGAGAGTTTAATGGGAGAAACATAAACTTCAAGTCAAACATAAAGCCTACTGTGAATAATATTATACATCCGGTTAGTAACGTTAAGTGAGACCATGCCACTTAGCGGAACGGGTTTCCCCTCACTAACATCCTTTTAAAAACATATCTTTTGCAAACCTTTTAGCTACAGCCAAAACTGGCTAAATACTATAAAGCATCATTATGTAAACATATATATCAGGTAATAAAAGAATTATCTATTCATATACTTTAGTTTTGTTTGGCCGACTATTAACCTTTGGTTGACTCAGGCCTACAAGACAAAATAAATAAATTTTATCTAACATCTATTAGACACACATTTTTGGATGGTCTATCCCTAACTTAATCATCTCCCAAGGTCACTGATCCTAATGGTTTTGCGGACTCACCAATAACCTATCTGTATACAAATGTATATTCCCTTCTGTGCATAATCATAATTTTAGTCTTGCCTATGACAAAGCCCTACATACTTGAATTTTGGACGAAAATTAGATGGGACCAATAGTTAATGTATAGGGCCGGCCTTATACTAGTCCCATATGGTATTCTAATATCTGGGTCATTTTGCTTAGGGATCCCTTCCATAATTTTCCTTGGAAATATTTTTCAAAATGATTTAAAACCTTTAAATCAACTCACACAAGGAAAATACATACACTCTACGCTTTACTCAAAATCGCCTTGCCATGTTATATATATTTTACCCAAATCTTAGTTGATGAAAACATTTATACACTTGAAAGTACCCCTTTTGAATCCATTGGAAGTACCCCTTCCTAAACCATTCAAAGCATCTCTTTCAAAACCAAGTGAAACCCTTTATTTATCTAGGCCAAAAGGCCAAACCCTTCCTTCGAAACCATTCTTGTAACGACCTAGAATTTTAATCATTTGATATTGGGATATTTAATTGATTTTAAATATTCACAAGTTAATTTTGTAAGTTAAATAACTTATATTTCAAATATAGTGATTTAATTGGATAATTAAATTATTAATTTAATATTTGAAATTGTAGAAATAATTGGAATTTGAATTTAATGCGAAAGAAAATGATTTATAAAGTTGAATTAAATTCTATTTGGATTAGAATGATATTAGAGAATTTTTAAAATTGACTTAAAAGTAAATTTGTAGAAATTGAATATTTTAATATTTAATTAACGTGTAAAAATAGCCATTTTTCAAACAGTCTTCGATTTCGACGAAATAAGTTTCATTGGATCCATAATGTTATATTATTGTAGGATTTCAAATTTCATGTCAATCGGATTTATGGTTTAGTCGTGGCAAGCTAAAACGCGTAGAAATTTGTTTAAGTAAATTTTAAATTTAAATAGTCGATTCGTAAACCTATCCTCCAGATATGATCGAATTGGCTCTCGATATATATTCCATTGTGTTTGAAATAAGGGTAAAACATTATAAATGCTAGGCGGCACGTTTCGATTGGAGTTCAAAAAAATTTTGGGTGAATAGTGCCGCGGAATTTTCTGTAAAAGGCCACAACATTTCATTTTTTTCACTCAAAACCCTAGCTAGGGCTAGCCGCCGCTTGAAATTGAACAGCCATGGAAGCTCGAAATTTCTTCCTCCGTTATCTCTAAATCCATAAATAATTAGCAAAAATGTTCAACTACAATATTGTAGAGGGCGACGAGATCTTCAATTTCAACGGTTGTGATCGATTTTGGAGGCATGGATCGATGATAATATGCTCACGTTCGTTCGACTTTCGCATATGATTTTCGAGGCAAGATGGTGACCGAGTTCAACCGTATTCGAGGTGTTGCTGGAGATCACTTCGGCGCATCGATAGGTGGTGCTGGATCATCGTCAAAGTGAGGGTGGTGGTCGCTTTAATTCAAATGATAGTGGCGGCATTTGGGTTTTGTCGACTGGAAAATCACGATGATGGGGAAGAAACAAAATGCAACCCAGATTTGTTTGATCGAAATCAATGGCTCTGATGAAAAGAAGGTTTAAAAATAAAATGAAAAATGAAAATAAATTATATATAAATTCATATAAACTTTAAAATGCTATAACTTCTTCATACGAGGTCCATTTTTTAAGAAACAAGTTGCGTTGGGTCCGTGTTGACGAGCACTACATTTTATAGCTGGTTTGGAGTTGATAGGAGCTAGTGTAAATTTTGGCTAAAATTAAACGGCTGTTTAATTTTATTCGGATTAAAACACTTCAACTGCTGTTGGAACCAATGCGAGTACAGCTCACTCTTTCTAACTCACTGATATTTTTATATAAGTGAGAATAATTTTATTTATGATGATTGATGATTGTTTAGATGAGATATGATATATTATCTATATATTGATTGATATCTTGATATATCCCTGCCTATTGGAGCAGATGAGACCGTATACATTCTCGTGTATCAACGGATGACCCTTTTTGTACACGCGTCTGCCTCGAAGCGGAAATTGTACGCATATTCTAATATGTATATTTGTTGCAGGTGACAGGTTAGCGGGATCCAACTGGATTCCTCACCGGTATTGGTTTATTACAAATATTGATATATATGCTGTTATTATGTGATATATGATGTTTTCGATGCCGTGATTGATGTATTTAGTGCTATTGCAGCATCGGGCTTATTTTTGGAATTTAAAAAATGTTAAAGTGGTAATTTTGAATTTAAAAGGATTTTTAAATTGATTTTGAAAATAGATGTTTTATTTATTTTTGAATTGTTAAAGTAAATGAATTTATTTTAAATAAATAAATGTTATAATTTTTATGTTATAAAAATTATGATTTTTGTGAAGTATAATTGAAATGCGATTTTTGAAATATGAAGTTAACTATTTTTCGAAACAGTATAAATGGAGATTTTTGAATTTATGATAAACGGTTTATATATAAGATTTATAAAATTGATATTTTATAAATCAAAATGATGGAATTGTAAAGGAGTTTTGTAAATGTTAAAATGAAGTATAAATAAAGTTTATATGTGAATAAGATTTATGAATTGATGAAGTTATAAAAGGTTAATTGAAAGGGCCTAGTGATTGCATATGGTGCTAAATATTTGTTTGTTTCTTTGATAGTTAAATAACCGACTATCAATTTTGGCCATTTTTAGTTCCTTGACTTGATGTGG
The DNA here is from genome assembly GCA_030765085.1 of Allium cepa. NCBI lineage: Eukaryota > Viridiplantae > Streptophyta > Magnoliopsida > Asparagales > Amaryllidaceae > Allium > Allium cepa. Next base: position 622,137,240 of record CM060938.1, on the reverse strand, counting down.
GAACTATTTCATCGTACACTTAGTATGTTGCCTTTTGTGTAGGCTTGATTATCGTTTATGTTGAGGATGTTGATTCGTACAGTGCGAAATATCAATCCATCTATCGAGCTTCTTTCTTGGCCGAAGGATAGAAAGTTGAAAGTTGGAGATTGTTTGGCACTTGTATGGATGTTTGTCTGACATTGCATTTCTATAGACTACGTACATTGGTTTTTACAAAGGTACATCAGTGGTGGAGGAGAAGGCAAATTCTCTTAGCTTAACACCCTTCTTGAGACATACGAGCTTAAGGGTTGTATTTTTGTGGAAGGAAATTAGTAGTCGACGGAAATGGCTGTGTGGCATTCAAAGTGATGTGGTTTGTGATATGTGAAAGGTAATCATTACCTCAGGACTCATCAACTGAAAATGAGCGAAACAGGGTTAGATACAACAGAGCTAAGTGGGTCGCTCCCAAGTAGGATATGATCATCATCTTCTAGATATATCTTTACACGCTATGACGTTGTGTATCAGATTATTGTGGTTTGTATGCTAGAAGGCTCTCGGAAAAGGTCGGTAACGACCGGAGGATGACATATTCGGTACTACCTAGTTATAAAGGTAGGCCGGTCCTGTGTTGGTAGAGGGACAGATAATCTATGCCTCGGGACATCCATCTAGAGGTGTATCCATCGGAAGGTAGTCCCTTCACCTGGTCATTTGTATGGAAATCCAAAATCCTCCACATGCCTGCTATTTTATTTGTAGAGCCTAGTATGCTGGAACTTAATAATGGTAACAATTTCGGCTATTTGAAAATTATTTGTGCAATAGACACTAATATAATATAAGAGGATTGAATATGAAATGTTTTAGTTATCGTAAGGTAAAAACATGTCTGTGTTTATGGGTGGACATGTCTTACGAGATACTTTTGTTTTGATAAAGAAAAAGTTTGGTAATTTAATAAATGCAGTTGAGTGTGTTTCTCACGCTGGTTTACCAGACTGATCCGAGCGTTCTTCCCTTTCAATGCTTGGGTTAGACCAAGTATATTTACAGGTTCAGATTTGGTGCTTTTGGAGCTTCAGCAGGAGAGCTAGAGATCTTCATTTTCGTACACACGTATCTGTTTTGATTATCCGCTGCTTAGTTGTTTTATATTGTCAGCATTTGTGAGGACATGTTATTATAACTATCTAGGCTGATGATTAGTGATTGATTGTTGAACTATGATTGATGTATGTATATACAGTTTCTGTTTTGTAAAGAACGTTTATGATATTTTATGTTTTCCGCTGCGATGTGAGATTCTGTATTATTCTGTTTGGTTCTCTCTTCTCTCTTTCTTCTACTCTCTTCTTCTCTCTTTTTTTCTTTCTCACGATTTTCAGTCAATCCGTGCTTTTTGGGTCGGACATGTGTGGTTTATTGTCGATTCAAGGGGTACGGATTTGCTGTTCGTCACACGTGATATCAGAGCTTTGATTTTGTATATTCCTAAGTTTTGATGTGTACTCCGTATAGATAGGGACAGTAGCACCCTAGATTGAGTTTGAGTGCACAATATATATGAGCACGTACTTGTTAGTGATTATAAAATGTTTTATATTGTGTATGCTTATCTGTTGAGTTGTTTGTGAATTCTAGTCGGTATGTGGGACGCCATGTTATCAGTAGGGATTTCTAAACACTTAAACAAGGCAAGTCGACATAGTATTATTTTTAATTTGGGTAAATGGAATAATTTTACCTCGAATATATTTTATATATAAAGGAAATAATTTTCCAAGAATTATTAAAGTGTATATAAATTGAATGTTGGTTGTTTGAAAATGCAAATATATAAATTAATAAATGTTGTTTGAATAATCTAAATAAAAGCAACAATTGTAAAAGAATAAATAATATAAGCAAGTGAATTATAAAGTATGGAGTTATAATTAATATGATTTACAGTTGTGAAATAATCTGATATATAAGAAGTCAAACAACATGAATATATTTATAAGTATGAGTTATAAATAAAAATGGATTTAAACTAAGAATTTGGAATGAATCTTATTTAAGTAAAAAAGTGAAATTATATAAGTAAAAAGATTTATAAATGTGATTTGTAAATGATAAAAGGAATTTTAAAAGAATATAAAGCACTGTATTCACTACTGTTGCTAGAAAATAATAAGGGTGATGACTATAGCATCATCAGTTTCATTTTCGAGTTTCTGTGTGATGGATTTGCTGCCAATGGTAAATTGAAAATTGAAGTTTTGTTGTGATAGACAAATTTGATTTAAAATCCAAGTTGTAATTAATAAACATTAGTAAAATGAGTTTTGGATTTATAATACGAAACAAAATTTAATCTTAGTGAAGTTAAATAAATTTGAGTTAGCATAATAAAATATATGATTTGAAATTTAACTTAAGGGAAGTTAAATGAATGGAATTGAATTTAAACCGAATTAGATTAGTCATTGAAATGGAAATTAAACTTAAGATAGTAAAGTGATTATATAATATGAATTTGAAAGTTTAAATAAATAAGTTGTATAACTTATAAAATAGGGAAATGTAAGCAAAACCAATTGTTAAAATGGTTAAACAATTTTGTTAAGCATAAAAAAAATCTAAATTTGAATAGTGATAGGAAATTTGACTTAAGTAAAAGTTAAATAAAATAGAATATGAATTAAATTAGGAATGAACTTAAGCTGTATAGTGGAAGTAAATGCAAGTGAGTGGAGATGAAACATAAATTGAGTAATGTTGAATCAAGTAGATTTTGATAAATAAAATGAATATGCAAAGTAAAGCTGGATAATAAGAAATTAATGAAATGAAGTAATTAAAGAATATGAACTTGAGTTATATCAATGAAATTCAACTTTAGTCACAAAATGAATTAGCAGTTGGACTAGTGAAATAAATTAGTAAATGAAATATGTATTGAATGTTAATCAATCGAATGTAAATGAAGTGTTAATGAAATTAAATGTGTTGAATCAAATTGAATGTAAACGAAGTAAAGTAAATAGATTTGGTTATGTTGGTTATGCATTGGTTGTTAGATGGATGTTAGTTGATTGAATAGAAATTCATATGAAATTGAAAGCTAAATAATTGAATTCAAATTGGAAGTGAAGTGAATTTAAGTAGAATAAAATTTGATTTTATTTGGAAGTGAAAAAACTTGAATGTAAATTAGTGAATGTAAACTAATTGAATCCGAATAAGTGAATGTTATTAAAATCCAATGTAAACGAATCAAATGTGATTAAACTGAAAACCAATTCATTGAAAATTAATGAGAATTGAATTTATATTGATTCGGTTATGGATTGATTGGATAGATATTAGTTGTTGGATGATAGTTGTTTGATGGTTGGATTTGTTGCTTTTAATTGCATTTGCTATATTGGCATGTATAATTGTTGTATTGGTATATGTTGTATATTGATATTACTCTCCATATATGTTTCTCATTTATTGTTGAGTATTTAGCAGGTGCGGATGGCGTGTGCTTCGCATTTGGAGCTCGCCTTCGCGCAATATTCGCCGTATATGCTCACTAATAATATATAAGGTACATATCTCAGATCACATATCGTACTTTTATATTTTTTCCCTACGGGGTGCCTCATCCTCGAAGATGAGATGTATACTTGTGATATATTCATATGTTGTGATCCTACTACGATCGAACCGCACAAATGAGGCTATGGCAAAAAAATTTGAAAATTTAAGGCGTTAGAAAAATTTTGGAAATTTTTTGAAAACTAAAATTTTGATTTTGAGTTAAAAGTTAAATGATATTGGCTGCATTTGAAAAGATATCTAAGTATGATTTGAAAACTTAGAAAAGTTTTTATAAGAAGTTTAACTAATGGATTTTTGGAAAAGTTAAAAGGGTTTAAACTGTTGGATATCTAGTTTGAATGATTTGTTTTTGGAAAGTTAATTGATTTTGTGACTTTTTCTTACTTAGTAATTTCGAGGATGAAATTCTTTTAAGTAGGGGAGAATGTAACGACCCAGAATTTTAGTCATTTGAAATTGGGATATTTAATTGATTTTAAATATTCATAAGTTAATTTTGTAAGTTAAATAACTTATATTTCAGATATAGTGATTTAATTCGATAATTAAAGTATTAATTTAATATTTGAATTTGTAGAAATAATTGGAATTTGAATTTAATGTGAATGAAAATGATTTATAAAGTTGAATTAAATTCTATTTGAATTAGAATGATGTTAGAGAACTTTTAAAATTTATTTAAAAGTAAATTTGTAGAAATTGAATATTTTAATATTTAATTAACATGTAAAAATAGCCATTTTTCAAACAGTCTCGGATTTCGATGAAACAAGTTTTCATTGGATCCGTAATATTATTTATTATAGAATTTCCAATTTCATGTCAATCGGATTTACGATTTAGTCGCGGCAAGCTAAAACTCAAGAAATATGTTTAAGTAAATTTTAAATTTAAATAGCTGATTCGAAAACCTATCTTCCAAATATGATCGAATTGGCTCTTGATATATATTCCATTGTATTCGAAATAGAGGTAAAACATTATAAATGCCAGGCGGCATGATTCGATTGGAGTTCGAAAAAAAATTGGGTGAATAGTGTCACGGAATTTTCTATAAAAGGCCACAACATTGCATTTTTTCACTCAAAACCCTAGCTTGGGCTAACCGCCGCTTGAAATTGAACAGCCATGGAAGCTCGAAATTTCTTCCTCCATTATCTCTAAATCCAAAAATAATTAGCAAAAATGTTCAACTACCATATTGTAGAGGGTGGCGAGATCTTCAATTTCAACGGTTGTGATCGATTTTGGAGACGTGGATCGACGATAATATGCTCATGTTCGTTCGGCCTTGCACATGATTTTCAGGGCGAGATGGCGACCAAGTTCAACCGTGTTAGAGGTGTTGGTGGGGATCGCTTCGGCGCGTCGACAGGTGGTGTTGGATCATCGTCAAAGTGAGGGTGGTGGTCGCGTTAATTCAAATGATAGTGGCGGCATTTGGGTTTTGTCGATTGGAAAATCACGATGATGAGGAAGCACCAAAACGTGGGCCAAATCTATTTGAATGAAATCAACGGCTCTGATGAAAAGAAGGTTTAAAAATAAAATGAAAATTGAAAATAAATTATATATAAATTTGGATAAACTTTAAAATGTTATAACTTCCTCATACGAGGTCCGTTTTTGATGAAACAAGTTGTGTTGGGTCCGTATTGACGTGCACTGCATTTTAAAGCTTGTTTGGAGTTGATTGGAGCTAGTGTAAATTTTTGGTAAAATTAAATGGATGTTTAGTTTTATTCGGATTAAAACACTACAACTGCTGTTGGAACTAATGTGAGTACAACTCACTCTTTCTGACTCGCTGATATTTTTATATAAGTGAGAATAATTTTTATTTATGATGATTAATGATTGTTTGGATGAGATATGATATATTATCTTTATACTGATTGATATTTGGATATATTCATGCCTATTGGAGCAGATGAGCCCTATACGTTCTTGTGTATGAGCGGATGACCCTTTTTGTACGCGCGTCTTCTTCGAAGCGAACATTGTGCTCATATTCTAATTTGTATATTTGTTGCAGGTGACAGGTTGGAGGGATCCAACTGGATTCCTCACTAGTATTGGTTTATTTACAAATATTGATATATGTGCTATTATCATGTGATATATGATGTTTTGGATGCCGTGATTGATGTATTTAGTGCTGTTGCAGCATTGGGCCTATTTTTGGAATTTAAAAAAATATTAAAGTGGTGATTTTAAATTTAAAAGGATTTTTAAAGGGATTTTGAAAATAGATGTTTTATTTATTTTGAATCGTTAAAGAAAATGAATTTATTTTAATTAATTAAATGTTATAATTTATATGTTATAAAAATTATGATTTTTGTGAAGTATAATTGAAATGTGATTTTTGAAATATGAAGTTAAATATTTTGTGAATAGTATAAACGGATATTTTCGAATTTATGATAAACGGTTTATATATAAGATTTATAAAATTGATATTTTATAAATCAAAATGATGGAATTGTAAAGTAGTTTTGTAAATGTCAAAATGAAGTATAAATGAAGTTTATAAGTGAATAAGATTTATGAATTGATGAAGTTATAAAAGATTAATTGAAAGGGCCTAGTGATTGCATGTAGTGCTAAATATTTGGTTTAATGCTTTGATAGTTAAATAACCGACTATTAGTTTTGGCCATTTTTGGTTCTTTGACTTGATGTGGGAACTATTTAGTCATACACTTAGTAGTAGCCTTTTGTGTAGGCTTGATTATCATTTGTGTTAAGAATGTTGATTCATATAGTGCAAAGTATTACTCCAATCTATCGAGCTTCCTTCTTGGCCGAAGGATAGAAAGTTGAAGGTTGGAGACGTGATAGGTATATGAGACCTAGTTTCTGTGTGAGGTTGAGAAATGCTTTTGCGTTGTTGGTGCGAAGAGACCGGGATCAGATTTATCTGATAACCACTTTGGGCTAATGTATATGCATTCGATTTGTGCAGGTTATTGATGATATTGATATTCAGGACTTTCATGGTGGAGGACTGCCTATTGATCGTTTGGGGTTAAAATCCCAATATACATCCAGTAGCATTAGTCTCTTCATTATGAAATATCCAATGCAAGGACTATTCGTTACTAATCCGACAGGATGTCGTAGGAAAGTACCTTCGGTTTTTCCTTTTCTTGGACAACTTGTATAGTTGTTTGTCTGACATTGCATTTCTACAGATTACGTACATTAGTTTTTACAAACGTACATCGATGTTTGCAGAGAAGGCAACTTCTCTTAGCTTAACACCCTCCTTGAGACATATGAGCTTAAGGGTTGTATTTTTGTGGATGGCAATTAGTAGTCAACGGAAATGGCCGTGTGGTATTCAAAGTAACGTGATTTGTGATATGTGAAAGGTAATCATTACCTCAGGCCTCATCAACCGGAAATGACCGAAATAGGATTAGATGCAGTAGGGCTAAGTGGGTCACTCCCAAGTAGGATATGATTATCCCATTCTAGATATATCTTTACACGCTATGACGTCGTGTATCTGATTATTGTGGTTTGTATGCTAGAGGGCCCTCGGAAAAGGTCGGTAACGACCGTAGGATGACATATTCGGTACTACTAGTTATAGAGGTAGGCCGGTCTTGTGTTGGTAGAGGGCAGGTGTTCTGTGCCTTGGGACATCCATCTAGAGGTGTACCCATCGGAAGGTAGTCCCTTCACCTAGTTATTTGTATGGAAATACAAACTCCACTACACACCTGCCATTTTATTTGTAGATCCTAGTATGCTGGAATTTAATAATGGTAAAAATTTCGGCTATTTGAATATTATTTGTGCAATAGACACTATTATAATATAAGAGGATTGAATATGAAATGTTTTAGTTATCGTAAGGTAAAAATATGTCCGTGTTTATCGGTGGGAGTGTCTTACGAGATACTTTTGTTTTGATAAAGGAAAAGTTTGGTAATTTAATAAATTCATTTGAGTGTGTTTCTCATGCTGGTTTACCAGACTGATCTCGACGTTCTTCCCTTTCAATGCTCGAGTCAGACCGAGTATATTTACAGGTTCAGATTTGGTGCTTTTGGAGCTTCAGCAGGAGAGCTAGAGATTTTCATTTTTGTATACACGTATCTGTTTTGATTATCTACTGGTTAGTTGTTTTATATTATCAGCATTTGTGAGGACAGGTTATTATAACTGTTCAGGTAGATGATTAGTGATTAATTGTTGAACCCTGATTGATGTATGTATATATAGTTTCTGTTTTGTAAAGATCGTTTATGATATTATATGTTTTGACGCTGCGATGTGAGATTATGTATTGTTATGTTTGGTTCTCTCTTCTCTCTTTCTTCTCTTCTCTTCTTCTCTTTCTTCTTTTCTTTCTCATGATTTTCCGTTGGTCTGTGCTTTTAGGGTGGGACATGCATGGTTTATTGTCGAATCAAAGGGTACGGATTTGTGGTTCATCACAATTCTTAAAACCCATTCAAAACCACTGTAAACCTTCCTTTTAAAAGCATAAAAACCTTAGACATCATCTCATAAAAGGCTTCAAAACATTTCCTTTAGAAAACCTTGGAAAGCCCTTCCATTTCAACCCTTTGAAAACCATCAGGAAATATTATCTTTCGACTCCTTCGAAATCCTTATGGAACCACCGCTTCGAAAAAAAATTAGATACCTTTTGAAAGCATTAATCCTTTAGAAAGTCAAACCTTTTGAAAGCACTTGGGTTCAATTTAAAACATGTAGGAAACCACCTTTCGAAACCATTTAAGTCGAAACCATTCTCTTTCGAAACCATTGGGTTATACTTCAACAGAACAAAAGAGCCTATAAAACCATTTAAGTCGAAAGCCTACCTTTCGAAAGTTATCCCTAAGTAAAGAAGTGATGGTATCGAAACCACTCTTCTGAAAGCATCGTATAAGTGGCTAATTTTAAAAATTAAGTATACCTACTGAAACCAATGACTTTGAAAGGTGGAAAGGCGGTAGCTAGTGGTTTCGACCCTTTCGAAAGCATTTCTAAAAATAAAAGAGTGCAACCCATTTGATACCTTCCTTTTAAAATATCTGGCCCAGCCAAAAGCCAACTGAGTCGAAAGCTAACCTTTTGAAAGCAAAGCAGGCACTACCTTTAATTTTAAAACAAGGCATAGTCCAATCCCATTGGGGACCCAGCGTTTTGACTACGTACCTTCCGCCTATATCCAATATGCTACATACCAAGTAATTTGATACCGTATGCATTGGTTTTGAAAGCATGGTGGCGAAAGGTCCTAGTCGAAACCCCCTGATGTAGAAAGCAGCGGAACAAGTCAAAACATGCCATTTTGCTTTTAACTTACAAGAGAACTTTTCGGCTAACCTGCTATTGTTTGTCAAATTTTCATTGGTTGTTAAATATCTTTTTCAAAAGTGCTGCCAAAATTTTCAAAAATAAACAGTAATTTTATTTTGCAAAATACCCCTTCTCCTTAATTAAATATATAAAACATTTAATTGTCATACCTTAAATAATTTTATATATTCATCAAAACACTTAGGAAAATTCTATAAAAAGTCCAAAAAATCCTTTTCAATATGTTTTCTAACATATACAAATTTAAGACCCAAATAATTTATTATTTAGCCGTAATTAATTTAAAACCCAATTAACCATTTTCTTCACTAGAAAATTAATATAAAATCCACATTAATTCAGAAAATTATGAAAATTGAACTCCGTCTCTAAAATATCAATTCTGATCTACATTTAAATTTGCAAGGCATTTGAATGTCATTTAATAGGGTTTTCATATCAAACATTTTGTAAAAATCAATAATAACAGGGATAAATCATCAACAAGCATATGTAAACTTTTAATCATTCAAAACATGGCATTATCATGTAAAAACATTTCGACATATCCTTAAAATCGAAAACTATAAGAAATAGGAGATATAGTAATTATTCACATTAGCATTGTGAATTAGGATACAAGGTTTGATCTTGATTAGGTGATTTGATTCTTCCTCTTGGAAAACCTAGCTTTATCTTTTCTTGAGATTGCTAATGGTGGTCAGCCTTAGGAATATTTCTGCTTGAGAAATTATGAAACGAACGTGTATTTGGTTTCTTAAGGGTTAAGGGTACAAGTTTATTATATTTCCCATTTTTCCCTTCTAATTTCCTAACACTTACCTCCATCTTAGTTCTTTAGTTCATTTTACATATTGGCACAGCTGCAACTTATTAATCACAAGTCTTTATCCAATCTTAGTTCTTTAGTTCATTTTACAAATAGGCACAGCCGCACCTTATTTATCACAAATCTTAATCTACTAATCAAATTTCATTATTTTATTTTATTTAACTAATTAAATATCTTAAATAACGTCACTAAAATATGGGTGTTACAGTATTGCCCAACAAGAGTCTTCAGCTCCCAATCGTTTACAACTGAAGATGTTATATCCTTTATTAACTCAAGATAATGACCAATTAATCTTTAGGATTTAGAAGCCCTATTATATTTACTTTATTTCTAAGTCACGAAGCATACATTTAGATAAGTCATGAGCTAATGATATAAAATGTTGTTTACTTTGATTTTTGCAAGAAAATAAGGTTATTAAGAACGAAGTGGCTGTTAAATTTTTGTCCTAAGGAGAAAAGGATTCTTTCATACAAGGGGAAAAAATGTTAACCATAATATCCACTTAAAAACAAAGGTATAAAAGAAGGCTTATAAAATTCCAGGCTCTACTAAAATTGAAGACATGGGTTTCGATAAAGTTCAAAGAAGAATGTTTGAAGGCATTGAGATGGCTTTTGAAGGAGTCGCAAGCCCCAGGTGCCATTACAAACAATAAACAAAACAAAAGCTTTCGAAAAGATGGAAAAAGAAGGCAGGTTTACCCTTCCGCTTCACTAAGACCTTTCGACGTAGATGGATTCACCTATATAAGAACGGCGGGAACAGATTTGAAACACCTTTCGAAGGTATTGAATGAAAGGCTCGTACATATGAACCAATTCCCTCAAAATAAAAGGTTTTGTCATTGTTGATTTACCACTTGAAGAAGTGATTCCAATATACACCTTTCAAAAGCAAGAGCAAGCCATTCGAAATGGTTGGAATCCTTCAGAGGCATGATAAAAACTCCACGTAAAGGCTAAGTATCCTTTTGCTAAGGTCCATTCATCATTCACCATTCCTTTCAAAGCAATGAGAGGACCCAACTCATCTCCCACCAGTGACGGCATAGCAAACAGAGCGAAAGGCACTCCTATACTTCTTTCAATGAAGTTGAAAGCAACCCAATGAAGACTAAAGCAAAAGGGGTGCTCAAACTTAACAACGTCAAAAAATTATCAAAGCAGTCTATTTGACTTGGTAGAAAGGTTCGGTACGAAAGGGTAAATCGAAAAATGAATGAGGAAGGTTAAAAGAAGAACCCTTTCGACCATGTAGGAAGGGCGTGCATAAAATTTTGAAGGAAGTTCTTTCAACTCCTTCGAAGGGATGAGCGTGGAAGGATGGATAAAGGCCTTTTGACCGAATCGAAAGAATGGGCACGAAAGGGGGGCGACTTGCATCTATAAATATGACCCCAGGGATTTAACCAGATTTTGGGAATCAAAAACTCATTCTACAATTTCTTATTTCTTAGCAAGATCAAATCGTTGTAACCCTAAATCAATTGGGAGAAGAGCAATCATACTTGTAACTCATTTTGGATTAATGTTAAAAGTGGAAGCGCATGGATTCAATAAAGATTTGGATCATGCGGGAGATCATTTCGATCATTTAACTTATCTAATGATCAATTTCACATGATTCTAGCTATCTTCTTAATTCCCTTTGTCTTATGCGATGTCATGGAATCATTTTGGATAATATTCATATGAAACACATTATCATCGTGTTTAATGATAGTTAATGATAATAAAGATGATAATTATGTTTTGATTCTAATAGGTTAATAGAATTATGTTACCCAAGTTGTAACTCCATTACGTGTACAACATAGAGTTTGCATATTTTACATTAGATCTACTTCGAAAGAATAAAAATCCCTATCGACTTGGCCAAAAGGGACGTTTCGAAAAGGATTTAATGTATAAATGATATGAAATCCAATATGGATGAAGTCCTCTGAAAGATATCCAATTTCTACAATACGTATACCCTTTTCGAAAGTGTTCATCCCAGAAGAATACAAATAATGATGTCGAAAGTAAATACTTCTCTTTAAAGACAAAACGGCCCTTTAGGCACACTCGAAAGGAATGAATGTCTGATGTAAATTACATCTTTCGATTCACTCAGAATGAGGTTTTGAAAGAGGTGCTTTCCATTCAACCTTCATTTCAATAAGGTTGATAGGAACTATCAATTACCATCAATGTTATCATAAGTCCACCTCAAAAAGAAATTTATCCAAGTCAATCCAATTGAAAGGGGTTTCGAAAGGAATGATCACTTCTAAAAATTTCCTTTTTTAAGCCCAATCAATATTTCTTATTAACCTCATAGCTTTATGGATGTTGACAAGTTTTCTTGTTAACACTGCTCATTTTCATTATGTAGGAAATCCTTTGTAAAACAAATTCTTCTACCATATTTTCAAAAAAAATAGTTTGTTTTACCAAAAATTTTGTTTTCTTCTTTTAAATTGAAAATTTCTTGCTCACAATCTTTTAACTTAGCAAATGCAATTCTATTTACTTTATTCAAAGTTTTGTAATCTTTTAATATTTCATCACATGATAACAAAAGATATTTATATAAAGAGTCTAAGCATTTGCTTATTTTCTCCTTTGACTCTTCTTTATTGATCTTCATCTTTCTATTGCCTTGACTATATCTCTTTATAGTCATTTATTCTAAGATGTTGTTACGGTCTCTAAAATCCCAGGCTCTGATACCAAATGAAAGTATATGAAAATCTAGTAATATGATTGTATCTGGTAAGTAAAACAAACTTATACATGTAGTATAAAATTGTAATTGATAAAGTGCACCAAAGATTTTTATACTGGTTCGGCCTTTCCGTTCTACGTCCAATCCCGAACTCCTTTTAGATTTAACTAACAAGCATCCTCACTTAACCTAGAGGAATAGGTATTACAAACACCTTAAGCTTCAAACAAGACCTCGTGCCTGAAGATCTCCAACAGGACTTCGACTATTACAAATACTTGAGTTTGCGACTTTATGTGCTCTTTGAATAACTCGAATGAACCAATAAGTATAACCTTCCTATAACCTTTTTTTGATGGTATAATGAGTGTTCCTGATGAAATATAAGTGTTTTGATCACAAGAAATATATACTTGAAAGCGCAAGTGATGAAACAAAAGGAACGTAAATAGTTTAATGCTTTGAAAATTCAAATCAAAGATATAGTAAAGAAAGAATAGAATTGATATTTGAATTCAATAATGAGATTGCTTTATATAGAAAATGAACGGTTGCTACTATTTTGTGAAGAGTGATAACCATTGGAAGAGTTGCAGCCATTAACGAAGGGAAGTGACTTTTCACGAAGAAGAGGATCCCTTCGGTATTTCAAGTTAAAAAATGACATTTGCAGCCTTCAAAGTCGAATAAAGTAAGTGATTCAGTCGACTAAATGATAGTAAAAAAATTTCCAAAAAAAATAGTACAAAAAACAACAGTTTCAATTGACTGAAATTCTTGATTCAGTCGATTGAATACATGGTCAGTTGACTAAATCGAATGATTCAGTTGACGGACCAGTGTCAGTGAACATAATTCAAAGAACAACGACTCAGTCGACTAAATATATCAAGTCAGTCGACTGAACTCTGTTTAGAATCAAAAGTTGTCTTAGCTTAATTGGTTAGAGCACTTGGTTTTAAAACTAATGACCTGGGTTTGACTCTCGCTCCATGCATTTTTGAAAACTTGATTTTCATTTATAATATGAAGTGTGTGTGTGTGTGTGTGCATACTACTTTAAAGAGATTTTAACATATGCATACTCTAGACAGGACATGTTATGACTAATAGTACCTTTTTCATCACCTTCATTTTATCTTCGTCGTGTATATCTCTTCTTGTATCTCCACGTATATACTTTTCTCCTCTTTTGTACCGTGGATCTTCACGTTGAACTTATTTATTTGTCTCTTTTTGATACTTATGTACCTGCGAGTTAGCTTAGAGGTTCTTTGGCAAAATTATATAGTTGTTGTCATTAAAATTCAACAAGAAAGGTTCTAACATACACTTTTGTAATCAAAAAGCATGCATCTTGAATCATCAATGGAGATGATAGGAAGTCTTGTACAACAAGTCAAAATCCATGTCGATTGAACACAAGATTATCAAAGTCAGAAAATTATTATTGTCTATTACTTCAGGCTAAGTGAGGGTGCTTTGGTTAAGCAGAAAATCGAAAGGAGAGCTTCAGGGCTAGATGTAGGATGGGAGGCTGAACCGGTATAAAAAGTCTGGTAAGATTGCTTCTTACTTTATTTAAGCATTTACACTGGTATATAGCTTGATTTTACATATACACATATATACACAAGTCAGCCATATTTTCATAAATCCTTGTTCCCTTTCATATATATGTATGTATGTATATCAATTAGGCCCTAACATTTTTTAGATGCAAAATTCTAACAATGATATTTATATAGATTCAAATATATATTTATATATGCATATTCTAACGGTTATAGGTGACAAAATGTGCACATAAGAAATTATTGTAAAATATGAAGTATATAATCTACACTAAAAATGTAAAGTAGAACTAAATTTGAGATTAGATAATTACCGTAAGAAGTAGCCTAAGGAACACACCTCGAATGAAGAAATCTCCTCAGATCTCCAAGATCCACATCTGCTCTTGCAAGAGATGAATAAGCCAACTTAAGTTTCATTATTATTTTTGGTGCTTGCATTTAATGTGGAGTTGAAATTTTTTATTTACTTTCTGTCAAGGAAGGTTAGGAGGAGTGGAAAGAAAAATATGAATGAGAAAGAATTAGTGAATTTGTTTTAATTGAAAGAATGGAACATTTTCCATTCTTTAATCAAAACTTTCCTAATTAATTCCCTGATTATCTCTCTCCACTACTCTCACTTCACATGATATGATTGAAATTTTATGATATAAAATGACATAAAATTTTCATAAATCACTTCAGGCAATTATATTTAATTAAAATTTGTTTAAATTACATCGATATCATATATCAGTGTGCGCATAACTTCTATAAATGCATTTAAATAATTATAAATAACTCCCAAACATCAATTAAATAAAATAATAATTAATATTTCTTGAATATTAATTAATTAATTTAATTTATAACTGCTATGGACATTTTTGCCTACGACATGGTGAATACGGAAAGACGTTTAGGAGTATAAAAACGACCGAAAGGTGCATAATAAAGGCGACATTATGTAACATGAGTGTAAGGCGAACCACTATGGGTAAATTTGGCATAGTTGGAAAATATAGTCAAAGCACTTGTAAATTGTTCCTCAGGTAAGGACACGCATCTAGGTTGAAACTGCATGTTGATTCGAGCTACGGATCGAAAGATATAATCATCTTAAAATTCATCCACTACCTAAGTGACTCAGGCCCTACCTCAAAGAGCTATTACCTACTTCGGGCAAATAGAAAATTCAAAGGCACTAGAATACTGTACTCAATGATACAAAGCTATTGGTTCAAATTTCATTGAATTCTGACCTGAAATGAAGGAGTTATGGCAAAAAAAAACATATGTAACTAAAGTGGTTGAGCATCAAGCTTCCAACGGAGAGGTCAGGAGTGCGATTCTTGGCAAGTACATTATTTTTAGGGAATATGAGGAAGGGGTTGGCCAAAGCACACCCGTTTGACTGGTAACTTACACACTAAACGGAGGTTCTATTCGGTGGTCTTAACACTGAAAACTGTGCTCTTAGCGCCAAACAGAAAATCATGTTTAGTGGTCTTGACATCGAACAGTATTTCCTATTTAATGGTGAATGGAACTAAACCAACGAACCCTTCTAACCGAATTGTAATAACCCGTATCTAGAGGCCAAAAGCTAAGCGCTACAGATACTATAGTCATTTATAGTATTAACTTCTGGCAACAAAATACGGTAATACTAATGGTATCCATAATATCAGAAGCACTTGAATATGAATAAAATCACAGATTTCAAAACACAACATTTTGCTGATTACATTTCAAAACAATTTTCATATCCATGTTACAAAATCCAAAAATGTTTCCAAGGCAATAATCAAGGACAATTTACAATAATACGCCAAGAGCGACATATGACGATGTCGCCTTGGATGATCAAAGCAGTATAGTCACATCTGACTTAATGCACAGTGGAATCAAAACAAAA
Organism: Allium cepa; assembly: GCA_030765085.1. Taxonomy (NCBI): domain Eukaryota; kingdom Viridiplantae; phylum Streptophyta; class Magnoliopsida; order Asparagales; family Amaryllidaceae; genus Allium; species Allium cepa. The sequence continues at coordinate 622,121,291 of CM060938.1, read as the reverse complement.
TAATCTATAGTTCCTAATTTAGCTATCCGTCAGCCACCTGCTCGCCTCCAGAAGCTTTATCTGCCAAAACTACGAAAACCTGAATACCTCACCCCACAACCTACTCAAATCAATTTTGAACACCCGAGAGTTTAAGGGAAAACGAAAACTTCGAGTAAGACATAAAGCCCAGTGTGAATAATACTGTTCATCTTTGTTATTTTGTGTTAAGTGAGACCACGTTGCTTAGTGGAATGGGTTTCCCATCACTGACATTCCTTTAAAACATATATTTTGCAAAAAAAATTCCTTTAACCAAAACTGGTTAAAGTGTCAGTGAATATAGTTCAAAGAATAATGACTCAGTCGATTGAATATATCAAGTCAGTCGACTGAACTCTGTTTAGAATCAAAAGTTGTCTTAGCTTAATTGGTTAGAGCACTTGGTTTTAAAACTAATGACCTGGGTTTGAGTCTCGCTCCATACATTTTGAAAACTTGATTTTCATTTATAATATGAAGTGTATGTGAGTGCATACTACTTTGAAGAGATTTTAAAATATGCATACTCTAGACAGGACATGCTATGACTAATAGTACTTTTTTCATCACCTTCATTTTATCTTCGTCATGTATATCTCTTCTTGTATCTCCACGTATATACTTTTCTCCTCTTTTGTACCGTGGATCTTCACGTTGAACTTATTTATTTGTCTCTTTTTGATACTTCTGTACCTACGAGTTAGCTTAGAGGTTCTTTGGCAAAATTATATAGTTGTTGTTATTAAAATTCAACAAGAAAGGTTCTAACATACACTTTTGTAATCAAAAGGCATGTATCTTGAATCATCAAAGGAGATGATAGGAAGTCATGTACAATAAGTCAAAATCCATGTTTATTGAACACAAGATTATCAAAGTCAGCAAATTATTATCGCCTATTACTTCAGGCTAAGTGAGGGTGCTTTCGTTAAGTGAAAAATCAGAAGGAGAGCTTCAGGGCTAGACGTAGGATGGGGGGCTGAACCAGTATAAAAAGTCTGCTGTGATTGCTTCTTACTTTATTTAAGCATTTACACTGGTATACAGCTTGATTTTACATATACACATATATACACAAGTCAGCCATATTTTCATAAATCCTTGTGCCCTTTCATATACATACATATATATATATATATATATATATATATATATATATTAGGCTCTAACATTTTTTAGATGCAAAACTCTAACAGTGATATTTAACAGATTCAAATATATATTTACATATGCATATTCTAACGGTTATAGGTGACAAAATGTGCACATAAAAAATTATTGTAAAATATGAAGGATATAATCTACACTAAAAATGTGAAGTAGAACTAAATTTGAGATTAGATAATTACCGTAAGAAGTATTCTAAGCAACACACCTCGAACGAAAAAATCTCCTCAGATCTCCAAGATCCACATCTGCTCTTGCAAGAGATGAATGAGCCAACTTAAGTTTCATTATTATTTTTGATGTTTGCATTTAATGTGGAGTTGAAATTTTTTATTTTGCTTTCTGTCATGGAAGGTTAGGAGGAGAGGAAAGAAAAATATAAATGAGAAAGAATTAGTGAATTTGTTTTAATTCAAAGAATGAAAAATTTTCCATTCTTTAATTATAAAACTTCCTAATTAATTCCCCTTATTATCTCTCTCCACTACTCTCACTTCACATGATATGATTGAAATTTTATGATATCAAATGACATAAAATTTTCATAAATCACTTCAGGTAATTATATTTAATTTAAATTTGTTTAGATTACATCGATATTGTATATCAATGTGCGCATAACTTCTATAAATGCATTTAAATAATTATAAACAACTCCCAAACATCAACTAAATAAAATAATAATTAATATTTCTTAAATATTAATTAATTTATTTAATTTATAACTGCTATGGAAATTTTTTCCCACAACATTGTGAATACCAAAAGACGTTTAGGAGTATAGAAACGACCAAAAGGTGCATAATAAAGGGGACATCATGTAACATTAGTGTAAGGCGAAGCACTATGGGTAAATTTGACATAGTTGGAAAATATAGTCAAAGCACTTGTAAAATGTTCCTAAGGTAAGGACTCACATCAAGGTCGAAAATGCATGTTGATATGAGCTACGGATCGAAAGATATAATCATCTTAAAATTCATCCACTACCTAAGTGACTTAGGCCCTACCTCAAAGAGCTACTACCTACTTCAGGCAAATAGAAAATTCAAAGTCATAAGAATACTCTACACAATGATACAAAGCTATTGGTTCAAGTTTCATTCAATTCTAACTTGAATTGAAGGAGTCATGGCAAAAATACATATGTAACTCAAGTGGTTGAGCATCAAGCTTTCGACGGAGAGATCAGGAGTTCGATTCTTGGCAAGCACATTATTTTTAGGCAATATGAGGAAGGGATTGGGCAAATCACACCCCTTTGACTGGTAACTTACACACTAAATGGAGGTTCCTTTTCGGTGGTCTTAACACTGAAAACTGTGCTCTTAACGCCAAAAAAAAAATCATGTTTGGTGGTCTTGACATCGAACAGTTTTTCGTGTTTAATGGTGAATGGAACTAAACCAACGAACCCTTCTAACCGAATTGTAACAACTTGTATCTAGAGGCCAAAAGCGAAGCGCTACATATACAACAGTCATTTATAGAATTAACTTCTAGCGACAGAAAAGGTAATACTAATGGTATCCATAATATCAGAAGCATTTGAATATAAACAAAATCACAGATTTCAAAAAATAATATTTTGCTGATTACATTTCAAAACAATATTCATATCCATGTTACAAAATCCAAAAATGTTTCCAAGACAATAATCAATTATAATTTACAATAATACGCCAAGAGCAACATATGACGATGCCTCCTTGGATGATCAAAGCAGTATAGTCACATCTGACTTAATACACAGTGGAATCAAAACAAAATAATCTGCAGTTCCTAATTTAGCTATCCGTCAGCCACCTGCTCATCTCCAGAAGCTTTATTCGCCAAAACTACGAAAACCTGAATACCTCACCCCTCAACCTACTCAAATCAATTTTGAGCACCCAAGAGTTTAAGGGGAAACAAAAACTTCGAGTCGGACATAAAGCCCGGTGTGAATAATATTGTTCATCTTTGTTATTTTATGTTAAGTGAGACCACGTCGCTTAGCGGAATGAGTTTACCCTCACTGACATTCCTTTAAAACATATCTTTTGCAAATCTTTTCTTGTAACCAAAACTGGATATAATCTGTAAAGCACTATTATGTAAACATGTATATTAGGAAATAAAATTAACTATCTGTTCATGCACTTTAGTTTTGTTTGGCTAACTATTAACTATTGGCTGACTCGGCCTGCCATACAACATAGAAAAATTTATATAACATCTATTAGACACTCCTCTTCTTCTGGACGTTCTGTCCTCAACTATCTGTTAAATTCTTCTCTTCTGGACGGTCTATTCTTAACTTATCATCTTCCAGATTCACCTGATCCTAGTGGTTTTGTAGGCTCACCAATAACCAATTTGTATATAAACATATATTCCTTTCTGTGTATATCCATAATTTTAGTCTTACCTGTGACAAAGCTCTACAAACTGGAATTTTGGACAAAATTAGCTGGGCTAATATCTAATGTATAGAGCGTGGCGCTATACCTATCCCATATGGTATTCTAATATCTGAGTCATTTTACTTAGGGATCCCCTCCCAACATTTTCCTTGAAAACCTTTTCAAAATGATTTAAATTTTTTAAATTAAACTCAAATAAGGAAAATATATATGATCTCTATGCTTTACTCAAAATCACCATGCCATGTTATATATATAGACACAAACACACACACTTTACTCAAATCTTAGTTGATGAAAACATTTCACCTTTGAAAGTCCCACTTTCGAATCTACTGAAAGTAACCTTTTTGAAACCATTGAAAGTACCTCTTTCTAAACCAAGTAAACCTTTCCTTTATCTAGGCCGAAAGGCCAAAACCTTCCTTTCGAAACAATTCTCAAAAACCCTTTCGAAACCATTGGAAATCCTTCCTTTCAAAAGCTTTAAAACCCATATACATCTTTCTTTTAAAACCTTTAAATGTTGACTTTCGAAACCTTTGGAAAACCTTTCCTTTCGAAACCATCAGAAAAACATATATCTTTCGACTCCTTCGATACCCTTAGGGACCACCCCTTCAAAACCTTTCTGTAAAACCATTTGAAAGCATCAAATCTAAACCTTTCAAAAGCACTTGGGTTTAATTTAAAACATGTGGGAACCTTTTGAAACCATTCTAAGTTTACTCCTTCGAAACCCTTTGAAAAACATTTTGGTCGAAACCATTTGGATTATGCCTTCAAGTAGAGCAAAAGGACCATAAACCCATTAAAGTCAAAAGCGGTTCTTTTCAAAATCATTTAAATCATCTTTTGAAACCATTTAGGTTATACTTCAATGGAGAAAAAGGGTCAATAAAATCATTTAAGTCGAAAGCCATCTTTCGAAAGCATTCCTAAGTAAAAAAAGTGATGATGTCGAAACCATCCCTTCGAAAGCATTGGTGTGACGACCCGGAAATTTTAACGAATTAAATTGGAATAATTAATTGATTTTAAAATATTTAAAAGTTAATTTTAACTTGAATTCAAGATATTAATATTTACTTGATAATTAAATCATCGAATTATATAGTTTAAATGTTGAATTTAATAATTGAAAATTGGGTAAATTGTTGAATCTGGAATTTCTAAGCCTGTTTAAAATAATTTGAAGGCTTATAAAATTTATAATGATAATACTAGAGATAATAGAATGGTTTGAATCTAATTTAAAGATAATTTGTTCGGTTTTAATAATATATCGTTTAAATTGAATTTAAAAATAGCATCCTAAAGCACAGTCTCGGGTTTCGACAAAATCAGTTACATTGGGTCCATAATATTGCATTATTATTGGATTTTAAGTTTCTTAGTGTTTGGGGTTGTTGTGGGAGCGTACGGCATGTGAACGCGCTAAAATTTATAACGAAATATTTTGAACACTTATTTATTTATATACGTATTGGCCAAGTCAAATATGGTTGCTTCTCGTATACGCCTGTTGCTTCCTTTAATTTCGCAATCTATCTTTTACCCCTAAAAATCAAAATCTCCCCTTTCTTCTTCAGTAAAACAAATCATTCGAACGGAACAAAAAAAAATGGCCGAGGCGGGGGAGAGTCGCGCGTGCTTCTACAGCGAGTGGTTGGTGGGTTTCGTGAGGCCAGATGAAGGAGGGGCGGCGAACGAGGGCGAAGGTGCGTTCATCTCGGCAAGGACGCGAGTCGAGTTTCGAACGATTGGCATTTGTGGATGGTGAGACGCGTTGTTGACTGGAAGGGATCGCGGTGGGGTTCACGAGTTGGGATCAGGAGCTTACGAGCTTGAATCGAACTCGTGTGAGAAGTAGGGGGGCACGGTGGATCTCGAGTAGCTTTCGTTGCTGGAGAAACTCAAGTTAAGGACGATGTAGCGATGACTGATGCTTGACTGAGGTGAGTATCGTGGGTAGGGGGATTTTCGATCTGGATTCACGTTGTTCGATGAGGTATTCATTTTGTTTTCCTGTTTAGGTTTGGAATACTAATATGTGCAGAAACAATAAAGAAATACAAGTATACCAACCTGCATGTTTAATGTAAGGGTTGAACAAGAATTCTAAAATTTACAGTAAAGTAGATCTTAGTAGTTAATGAAACTAATTATCGGTTACGAACTAAATTAATAAATATATTGGATTAGTTTTCATTAGAAGGGTTGTATATTTAATTATTTAGTGGTAATTAAATTATTAGATTTTTCCTAACTTGTGTAAATGGAAAAATGGTTGTTACAAGGTCTGAAGCCATGGAAATTAATCAAGATTGGAATGGATTGCCAAACAATTGAAAGGTGAGTAAATCTCACCCCGATTGATTTTTATTTAGACTTAAATGGTCAAGTTTAAATAATTAATTGAGTTGATTGAATGTGTGTTGATGATCTGAGACTTTGGTTTTGTTTGACTCTCGATTTTAATTTTTGTTTTGACTCGGATCATTTGAGTTTTAAACGGGTTAAACTTGAATCATAAATGAGAGAATGGTTCATCTTAAAGTTAATAAGGACTTAATGATTGGTAATTCATTACATAGATAGAATAATTTGAATGGATAATGAATTGATTCAATTAATTAATGATTGTACTAATTAATTTAGTAATTAAGGGTTTGAATTAATTAATTAAGGATTAAGTTAAATTAATTTAGAACAGTAAATTAATGGTTGATAGGTAATTACTTAATGTAATTAATAATTACAGGTTGAGATTGATCGAGAATGATTAATATGTTGGTTGAATTAAAGTAATTGATTAGATTAGAACAATAAAATATAAGGGGAAATCGTTAATTTATATAATAATTAATGTAATTAAAAATTGATTAATTAGATTAAATCAATTCAATAAATAATGACTTATGAGGAATTAATTACTACAAGTAAATAAGAAGTGAGGTAATTAATATAGACAATCAAATTATGAAGTAATTGATTAATTTATAAAGTAATTATGATTATGTATTTAATTTGGTTCGGAATAATTAATATCGAAAAATTAATTAAAGATAATTACTTGAATGGAGTTGAAAAAAATAAATTAATTAATTAATCCATGGTGATTAATCTAGTTGAAATTGAAGGTCGTCTAATTAATTGTTTTGGAATTAATTAATGTTAAATGAAGGAATCTTAATGGTTAAGGTTAGAAATTCCATTAGAATAGATTGAGAATTTGGAAGTGATCAATTTTGATATGAATGATTGAATGGTATTGGACGCTTTGAATGAGTTGATATCTCTGATATGTAATGTTGAGTTTACCATTTCGGATAACTTGGGATAGGTTGGCATGAGACTCGAAGAGGCCGGGATCGGGTATTGGGAGATACCCGAAACCACTTCGAATTTTTATGAATTGATTTGAGAAATCAATAGGCGGGAGTGAAATGATTTTAGTGAATTGGATTATTTTATCCAAGTTTGGTACTTGGAAATTTATATGTAAAATAAGTGTTGTCTCTAGCAAATTGTGAATTTGTTATATTGGTATAAGTTACCCCAGGTTTTTATAAATGGTTTGCTTTGGTATTCCATGTTGTTTGGGTTTACTCACGCTGGTTTCCAGCCTGACCCGGGTATTACTTTGATGTAATGCTCGGGTCAGACCGAGTATTACAGATTTTCAGGTAGGGGCGTTCTGGAGCTCAGGTGGCGAGCTGGATGTCATTATCGTATAGAATATTTCTGCTGTAATTATATTATTGTAATTATGTGATAAATTGATTGTATATGACCAGTATTTGAATATATGTGAAACTCTGATGTATTGAAGTGTAATCAACAGATATAGTATTCTTTTGTAAGCTATTATTATTTATTATTATATTTTATCCACTGCGATTGTGAGATGTTTGGTGTTTCTGTTCTTCTTCTTCTATCTCTTTCTTCTTTTTCATAACTATCTGGAATTTTCGGGTTCGAAAATTTCGGGGCGTTACATTTGGTATCAGAGCAGAAAGGTTAAGCGAGAACCTTGGCTCTGGTGGGGATTGCTCATTAAATAGAGTCTAAAGTACTCTAAAATGAGTTTTATATATATATATGAGAGCGTACTTGTTATTTTCTTATATAAAGATTTTAAATGATTTTATATAAAATATATTTTTTGATGTATATAGGCAATATTTCCTTCTAATAAATATTAAGGTGATTGGTTGTTAAATTATTAGAATTAAATTAAAAGGTAATATAATACAACCAAACTAAAATTAAATAAAGATAAGTTTGAAATGGATTCAAACTGAAATTGAAGTCTTGAATTGGAATCAAACTAAGTAGAAATAAAAATACAACCAAATTAAAATGTAATGGATTGAAAATGGAATTCTAAATATGGTCCCAGAATTCGGAAATTTTGTTTCAAAAATAATGAAAAATAATAAGTATTGTTTAAATAACTGAGACTTGTTGCAAACAATGGGTTGTTGGAAATTTGATTTGAATTTAAAACCAAGGGTGGTTTAAAATTTTAAAACATGGCTGGGAAAAACAAGAAATAAATATGTATATATGTATGGATATACATGATATCAAAGATAATTTGAAATAAACTCTAAGAGGTTGAGTTTTGATTTTTCCCTGAAATGTGATATAAAACCTCAAAGTGATATAAGCTTTGAACTTATAAGAGGGAAAGAATTTTGAAGTTTGAAGCGGGAATTCAAATTGAGCAAGGTTGATTGGATTAAGTAAATTGGAATTTAACTTTGGGAAAGTTAAATAAATGTAGAAAAAGCAACCTGAATTGGAAATTTCAAGATGAAATTGGAATTTAACTTGGAAAGTTAAATGGTTGATTTGAATTGGGAATTTGTGTGATCTCAAAACGGGTTTGAGATTTAAAAATTGAAAATGGATGGACATTTTAAATAAATTAGATGATATCATCCTATTGTTAATAAAAATCTTTAATTTGAGAACGGTATTTTATAAATAAAATAAATTTGAATAATTATGTTTGTAAATTAAAATTGTTTAAGAATTGGTTTCAAATTGGAAGATAAATTTTAATAATAAATTAATTTTTTTAAAATAAAATTGTATTGAATTCTTATTTGAACCTTGAAATACATATTTTAAGATAATTTAAAATGGAATTTTGAGAATTGAACTCGGAAATTAAATTGATTAAAAACTTTGAATAAAAGTTAATTTGGTTTAAAAGGTTAAACCAACCTTTGAGAATTTAACTCGAATTTATATAATTCGAGATAGTTTGAATTCAAGATTGAAATTGAATTAGTTCAAAATTAAATTTGGTTTGAATTAATTGATGGTTGATCGAAGATGTATAAGTTTAAAAATTTTTAAAAAAGAAACTGAATTGGATTATATTCAAATGATTTGAAGTTGAAATGAGTTCAATTGATAATAATTCAAATTGATTGGAATAATTTGAAATTATAATATAAGTTGAACATGATTAGAATTAAATGGAATTTGGTTTAAATTTGGAAGAGAATCAAGATTGATCCGACTTGAATTGGGTTTAAATAAATTTCAACAGAAATTGAAGTTATTCAAGTTAGAATTGAGTCAATTAAATGGAAATTAGTTGGGGAAGTGAACAGTTTGACTCTTGACTATTTTTAATATAAATTGTTTTCATATAAACTTATTTTCTAAGCTATTAAATATATACAACCTTTCTTTTAAAAGCTAACTTATTTTATAATTGTTTACCATTATTTTGGAGCTATTTAACCATTTTTCAACTGTTTTCTAAACTAATTAATATTTAAAACTATATTACAAAGTAATTACTACTTTACAACAATTTTGCAATTATCTAAAAGTTCTAAAATCATTTAACTATTTTGCAACTATTTTATAATTACTTAACTATTTTATAGCTATTTTGCAAACTAATAATTATTTTTCAACTACTTATCTATTTTTGAAATTTTCAAGCTATTTTCCAAATATAAACTGGTCGGAGTTCAAACTATTATGGATTTAATACCCAACTGAGATAAGAATTGAAATGATAATCCAAATGAGGATTAAGGCAATTGTAAATAAGTGAATGGGACCCAAGGAAATGTGAATAGAAAGGAGATTGATTGGCTAATGATCAATAAAGTTAAATACGTAGGATGTCAGTATATTATTCTATTCGCATAGTGATTTGATCCAGATTCGAGCACAGAATTTCGGGATAGTATATCGATCCGAGTTGGGATTTTTCACTCGATTTTCGACGGCGAACCTGGATATGGATTGGTTATTGGTTCTGGATATTCTCTATCATAGTTATAGCTATGCAAGGAGAATGACGGTTTCTAATCAAGAAATCAGATCTGTGTCCACACTAGGAAATCGGGTGGATAATACTAGTTCGGAAGTGAAATTGTGTGATCGAGTGAGCGATCATATTGGTATAGCGTACGGATGTTATGTGTACATCGTATGGATTTGAATGAATTGATATTGGAAAGAGTAATCAAATTTGAATATTTTATTTTGAATAAACAAAGTTATATATCTTTATTATATAAGATAAATCTTTCCTTGTTAAATCTATTGCCGGAAGGAAAGGATTTTTGAAGGTGTTTGAAGTATAAAAGGAGTTTTATACAAGTTTGAAAAGATCCAAAGTTTTAAAAATTATATATATCTGAATATATATATATATATAGGATCTTGTGAGGATTTTGGAAAGGTTTTGGGAACCTTTGGATTTGGAAGGGCTTTTGATTTTTGGGGTAAAATCAATATGAGAATTTGGAAAGCCTAGTTTCAGAATTATCGATTTTGGAATAATCGATTTTGTGTAAATGAGCTTTGTATGAGATCATACTAGGTGTATGATTTGAGTATACTATATGTGTATAGTATAAAATGTTTGATGATGGCTCTGTGGAAAAAGGCGCTCCCTTGAAATAAACTTCTTAGGAGTGCCACCGGGTGGTGCTGCCTTGAGCCCCAAGGGGGGTTCTAAAGTTGATCCTGTGAGGAGTCCGGACAAAACTAGTTCCTGAGGATTATTGGGTAGCGTAAGTCGATGGCGTTGATGCCTACAGAGGCATTTGGGTTATGCTGCGACACAGTGTAACTCGATGTCGCTGCGATCTATTGTGGGGACCATAGCGAAAATCATGTAGAGGATGAGTGTCAACGGTCTACACTTGATTTTGCCGGGAAGGCAACTCAACATCAGTAGACTGCGATCTATGGTCAAGTGGAGTGGAGAAGTTTCATTTCTGGCAGCGAAATTCGATGGCGCTGATGCCTACAGTTATATGGGTTTTTGCTGTGACAGCTACGCCAACCCAGCTGTAGCTGCGATCTGTCGTGGGTTCCATGGTGTAATCATAGGGCGCGGAGGCCTACAGTTATCTGTGGATTTTGTCGGGACGGCAACGTAACCATCGGGTAAACTGCGACCATGGATGGGGGTGATGATTTCCAGAGCATTCTCACCAAAGTTATTTCCTATATTTTCAAAAATTGTATTCAATATTTTTAATAAAATTATTTTCCAAGTATTTTCACTGGGTGTTGAAAACGGGTTTACCAAGTACTTGGAGATTTTCAGTCCTACGCCTGATCAACGTATGACTAAATTTCTATGAGAACGAGGATGGACTGGTTGAGACATCGAGTTATAAGAAGTATTTTTGTAAAGAGCTATTTTATTAAGTATGATTGAATTTAAAAGCATTTCTAAAATTTTTGTAAATAAAGATGTTGGAATTTTGGGGAAATCAAGAAAATCCAAACTGTAATTTTAATGAAGTGGATTTGTAATTAAAATCGAATATTGAACTAAAAGATGGAAGTAAGTTAATAAATAATTATTTGATAGAGTATGTTAATGAAAATTTAAATTGGCTAAACAAATGGATTGTAAATTAATAATAGAGTTTGGAAGTGAATTAGAATTGTCAATAGAATTTAACTTGGATTTGATAATGAATTGAATGAGGAAGGATGCTGTAAAATAAAAATAAAATAGAGTTGGATTGAAAAATGTGATGGTTTGAATTACAAATAAAATTCAAGTATGTTATAAACAATATTAAACGTAAATTGCGAGTAAATTAGATATAATGGAAGTATTGTCAAATGAGATGAAATTGAATTACAATTAAAAAAATGGTTTGAGTTGCAAATAAAATCCAGATGAGTAGAAATAGTTCGAGAATGGCTTTGTATTAATGGAATAAATTCGAAAATGAACTAAGTAAGTAAATTTAAAATTTAAAATGGATTAATCGAATTAAAAATAAATAGATGAAGTCTGATTAAATAAAAACTAAATCAAAGTTGTAATTGAAATTGGATTATCAGACTAAACTTAAATTTGGTGGCATATATGCTTGAGTATTATTTTAATAAATGGAGAAGGTGAAGTAAAATTAAAATTAAATGGATGGGCTAACTGAATTTAATGGAAATTGATTAAATGAGAATCAAATAGAAGTAAACTTAAGTTTGAGGTTGGAATCAATTAAAGTAAATTAACTTAAGTTTAAAATTCATGGAAGCTTGGCTTTGAATAAGAGTGCAAGCCCATTAAATAAAAACTTGGATTAAATTAGTTTGGGAAATAGTTATTAATTTATAAGAATGGAATGTGCCAAGCTTAATAAATTGTTTTGCATGAATCTAATGCGGAAATAAAATGAAATGCAATGAATGGTTTGTGAATAAATTAGAAATGAAGTAGAATTAATTACTGGATGAGTTGAAAAGTAATTTGAGGTAGTTATAAACTAAATAAATACTCTATTAAGTGAATATTGACGAATTGGTATAGAATGAATCGTCGCATGACGTAAATAAAAGAAATTAAAATTCTATGGGCTGATAGAGATTAAATAAATTGAGTTTGGAATCAATTAAATTAAATATGAGCTTGTTTAGGTTAAAAATCAGTGGAATGTAAGAAATTGAGTTCCAAACCATTGAAATTGAATGAAATGGTATATAAGTTAGTTGAAAGCAATTGTGTTAGCTTTAAAAATTATATAAATCGCTTATGGAAAGCATTTGGTGCTTGTTGTTTATGTAATGCATATGTTTAGCTATTGAAAGTAAGTGAAATGCTAATAAATTTTCTATATATGGCACTTACATATTTAAGTTGAGTAAGTACAGGTACCTGAAGGCCGTTTGGCTGGATTTGGATTGCACTAATTGCTTAAATAAAGAAGCTGCTTGCTTAAAATGCTAAATAAGGTACGCCTACGCAATAAAAATAGGAAATATGAACTGTTTTGCTTTTTCCGACCGTGTGGGTCGATGTATATATATTTATATCTCTTGTCAAATTGCAAAAGCTCCTCCGTACAAAGGAGACTCTGCCAAAAAAATTCGAAAATTTTGGGAGTTAGAAAATTTTTGGAAAATTTTGAGAAAAATTGGTTAACGACAAATCGATTTCAAATTGGAAAACTAATGTAAATTAGTAGATGAAACTAATGTGAATCAGTTGTAAATGAAAAATAAAATTTATTATTCATAATTGAGGACGAATTGAATTGGCGTAAAACGAGGAAACTAATTTGCGTAGAAGTATATGTGAAAACTTCTATAAGAAAAAGTGTAAATGATTTGGAAGGTTACAATTATATATTGTTGCTAAACAAGATATGCAAATATTAAAAAGGGAAAAGAAAATTGGATTTGATTCCAAAAGATAAATGTGAATTGCCCGACAAAAGGTATGTATTTCACTTTTGTATAAGATTGGATTGAGTTTTCGATGTAGTCACTTGGCTTTCTGTTTTCTTTTGGAATTTAGGAGCCCGTAGAAGCCTTTTGTAGTAGTTCCGAGCTAGCCGCGCAAAGGAGACGTGGCAAAAATTTTCGAAAATTTAGAGAGTTAGAAAAAAAATTTGAGAAATTTTTGATAATTCAAAATTTGACTTTAAATTGAAATTTAAATGATTGAGCAAAGGGGTATTATTTGAAACTATAGAAGGTTTTGGAAGTTGCTCAAGGTGATAGTGGGCCTTTAATAAATGATAATTAGTAGGATGTTTAGCTGTAAGTTTTTGGAAAAATAAACGGGTATTGGGCCATTCTTCCTAATTAGTAATTTCAGGGACGAAATTCTTTTAAGGGGGGAGGTATGTGACGACCCAGAAATTTTAACGAATTAAATTGGAATAATTAATTGATTTTAAAATATTTAAAAGTTAATTTTAACTTGAATTCAAGATATTAATATTTGATAATTAAATCATCGAATTATATAGTTTAAATGTTGAATTTAATAATTGAAAATTGGGTAAATTGTTGAATCTGGAATTTCTAAGCCTGTTTAAAATAATTTGAAGGCTTATAAAATTTATAATGATAATACTGGAGATAATAGAATGGTTTGAATCCAATTTAAAGATAATTTGCTCGGTTTTAATAATATATCGTTTAAATTGAATTTAAAAATAGCATCCCGAGGCACAGTCTCGAGTTTCGACAAAATCAGTTACATTGGGTCCGTAATAATGCATTATTATCGGATTTTAAGTTTCTTAGTGTTTGGGGTTGTTGTGGGAGCGTACGGCATGTGAACGCGCTAAAATTTATGACGAAATATTTTGAACACTTATTTATTTATATACGTATTGACCAAGTCAAATATGGTTGCTTCTCGTATACGCCTGTTGTTTCCTTTAATTTCGCAATCTATCTTTTACCCCTAAAAATCAAAATCTCCCCTTTCTTCTTCAGTAAAACAAATCATTCGAACGGAACAAAAAAAAATGGCTGAGGCGGGGGAGAGTCGCGCGCGCTTGTACAGCGAGTGGTTGGTGGGTTTCGTGAGGCCAGATGAAGGAGGGGCGGCGAACGAGGGCGAAGGTGCGTTCATCTCGGCAAGGACGCGAGTCGAGTTTCGAACGATTGGCATTTGTGGATGGTGAGACGCGTTGTTGACTGGAAGGGATCGCGGTGGGGTTCACGAGTTGGGATCAGGAGCTTACGAGCTCGAATCGAACTCGTGTGATAAGTAGGGAGGCACGGTGGATCTCGAGTAGCTTTCGTTGCTGGAGAAACTCAAGTTAAGGACGATGTAGCGATGACTGATGCTTGACTGAGGTGAGTATCGTGGGTAGGGGGATTTTCGATCTGGATTCACGTTGTTCGATGAGGTATTCATTTTGTTTTCCTGTTTAGGTTTGGAATACTAATATGTGCAGAAACAATAAAGAAATACAAGTATACCAACCTGCATGTTTAATGTAAGGGTTGAACAAGAATTCTAAAATTTACAGTAAAGTAGATCTTAGTAGTTAACGAAACTAATTATCGGTTACGAACTAAATTAATAAATATATTGGATTAGTTTTCATTAGAAGGGTTGTATATTTAATTATTTAGTGGTAATTAAATTATTAGATTTTTCCTAACTTGTGTAAATGGAAAAATGGTTGTTACAAGGTATGAAGCCATGGAAATTAATCAAGATTGGAATGGATTGCCAAACAATTGAAAGGTGAGTAAATCTCATCCCGATTGATTTTTATTTAGACTTAAATGGTCAAGTTTAAATAATTGATTGAGTTGATTGAATGTGTGTTGATGATCTGAGACTTTGGTTTTGTTTGACTCTCGATTTTAATTTTTTTTTTGACTCGGATCATTTGAGTTTTAAACGGGTTAAACTTGAATCATAAATGAGAGAATGGTTCATCTTAAAGTTAATAAGGACTTAATGATTGGTAATTCATTACATAGATAGAATAATTTGAATGGATAATGAATTAATTCAATTAATTAATGATTGTACTAATTAATTTAGTAATTAAGGGTTTGAATTAATTGATTAAGGATTAAGTTAAATTAATTTAGAACAGTAAATTAATGGTTGATAGGTAATTACTTAATGTAATTAATAATTACAGGTTGAGATTGATCGAGAATGATTAATATGTTGGTTAAATTAAAGTAATTGATTAGATTAGAACAATAAAATATAATGGGAAATCGTTAATTTATATAATAATTAATGTAATTAAAAATTGATTAATTAGATTAAATCAATTCAATAAATAATGACTTATGAGGAATTAATTACTACAAGTAAATAAGAAGTGAGGTAATTAATATAGACAATCAAATTATGAAGTAATTGATTAATTTATAAAGTAATTATGATTATGTATTTAATTTGGTTCGGAATAATTAATATCGAAAAATTAATTAAAGATAATTACTTGAATGAAGTTGAAAAAAATAAATTAATTAATTAATCCATGGTGATTAATCTAGTTGAAATTGAAGGTTGTCTAATTAATTGTTTTGGAATTAATTAATGTTAAATGAAGGAATCTTAATGGTTAAGGTTAGAAATTCCATTAGAATAGATTGAGAATTTGGAAGTGATCAATTTTGATATGAATGATTGAATGGTATTGGACGCTTTGAATGAGTTGATATCTCTGATATGTAATGTTGAGTTTACCATTTCGGATAACTTGGGATAGGTTGGCATGAGACTCGAAGAGGCCAGGATCGGGTATTGGGAGATACCCGAAACCACTTCGAATTTTTATGAATTGATTTGAGAAATCAATAGGCGGGAGTGAAATGATTTTAGTGAATTGGATTATTTTATCCAAGTTTGGTACTTGGAAATTTATATGTAAAATAAGTGTTGTCTCTAGCAAATTGTGAATTTGTTATATTGGTATAAGTTACCCCAGGTTTTTATAAATGGTTTGCTTTGGTATTCCATGTTGTTTGGGTTTACTCACGCTGGTTTCCAGCCTGACCCGGGTATTACTTTGATGTAATGCTCGGGTCAGACCGAGTATTACAGATTTTCAGGTAGGGGCGTTCTGGAGCTCAGGTGGCGAGCTGGATGTCATTATCGTATAGAATATTTCTGCTGTAATTATATTATTGTAATTATGTGATAAATTGATTGTATATGACCAGTATTTGAATATATGTGAAACTCTGATGTATTGAAGTGTAATCAACAGATATAGTATTCTTTTGTAAGCTATTATTATTTATTATTATATTTTATCCACTGCGATTGTGAGATGTTTGGTGTTTCTGTTCTTCTTCTTCTATCTCTTTCTTCTTTTTCATAACTATCTGGAATTTTCGGGTTCGAAAATTTCGGGGCGTTACATTTGGTATCAGAGCAGAAAGGTTAAGCGAGAACCTTGGCTCTGGTGGGGATTGCTCATTAAATAGAGTCTGAAGTACTCTAAAATGAGTTTTATATATATATGAGAGCGTACTTGTTATTTTCTTATATAAAGATTTTAAATGATTTTATATAAAATATATTTTTTGATGTATATAGGCAATATTTCCTTCTAATAAATATTAAGGTGATTGGTTGTTAAATTATTAGAATTAAATTAAAAGGTAATATAATACAACCAAACTAAAATTAAATAAAGATAAGTTTGAAATGGATTCAAACTGAAATTGAAGTCTTGAATTGGAATCAAACTAAGTAGAAATAAAAATACAACCAAATTAAAATGTAATGGATTGAAAATGGAATTCTAAATATGGTCCCAGAATTCGGAAATTTTGTTTCAAAAATAATGAAAAATAATAAGTATTGTTTAAATAACTGAGACTTGTTGCAAACAATGGGTTGTTGGAAATTTGATTTGAATTTAAAACCAAGGGTGGTTTAAAATTTTAAAACATGGCTAGGAAAAACAAGAAATAAATATGTATATATGTATGGATATACATGATATCAAAGATAATTTGAAATAAACTCTAAGAGGTTGAGTTTTGATTTTTCCCTGAAATGTGATATAAAACCTCAAAGTGATATAAGCTTTGAACTTATAAGAGGGAAAGAATTTTGAAGTTTGAAGCGGGAATTCAAATTGAGCAAGGTTGATTGGATTAAGTAAATTGGAATTTAACTTTGGGAAAGTTAAATAAATGTAGAAAAAGCAACCTGAATTGGAAATTTCAAGATGAAATTGGAATTTAACTTGGAAAGTTAAATGGTTGATTTGAATTGGGAATTTGTGTGATCTCAAAACGGATTTGAGATTTAAAAATTGAAAATGGATGGACATTTTAAATAAATTAGATGATATCATCCTATTGTTAATAAAAATCTTTAATTTGAGAACGGTATTTTATAAATAAAATAAATTTGAATAATTATGTTTGTAAATTAAAATTGTTTAAGAATTGGTTTCAAATTGGAAGATAAATTTTAATAATAAATTAATTTTTTTTAAAATAAAATTGTATTGAATTCTTATTTGAACCTTGAAATACATATTTTAAGATAATTTAAAATGGAATTAAAAATATAATAATTAATGTAATTAAAAATTGATTAATTAGATTAAATCAATTCAATAAATAATGACTTATGAGGAATTAATTACTACAAGTAAATAAGAAATGAGGTAATTAATATAGACAATGAAATTATGAAGTAATTGATTAATTTATAAAGTAATTATGATTATGTATTTAATTTGGTTCAGAATAATTAATATCGAAAAATTAATTAAAGATAATTACTTGAATGGAGTTGAAAAAATAAATAAATGAATTAATTAATCCATGGTGATTAATCTAGTTGAAATTGAAGGTCGTCTAATTAATTGTTTTGGAATTAATTAATGTTAAATGAAGGAATCTTAATGGTTAAGGTTATAAATTCCATCAGAATAAATTGAGTTAATTTGGAAGTGATCAATTTTGATATGAATGATTGAATGGTATTGGACGCTTTGAATGAGTTGATATCTCTGATATGTAATGTTGTGTTTACCATTTCGGATAACTTGGTATAGGTTGGTATGAGACTCAAAGAGGTCGGGATCGGGTATTGGGAGATACCCGAAACCACTTCGAATTTTTATGAATTGGTTTGAGAAATCAATAGGCAGGAGTGAAATGACTTTAGTGAATTGGATTATTTTATCCAAGTTTGGTACTTGGAAATTTATATGTAAAATAAGTGTTGTCTCTAGCAAATTGTGAATTTTTTATATTGGTATAAGTTACCCTGGGTTTTTATAAATGGTTTGCTTTGGTATTCCATGTTGTTTGGGTTTACTCATGCTGGTTTCCAGCCTGACCCGGGTGTTACTTTGATGTAATGCTCGGGTCAGACCGAGTATTACAGATTTTCAGGTAGGGGCGTTCTGGAGCTCAGGTGGCGAGCTGGATGTCATTATCGTATAGAATATTTCTGCTGTAATTATATTATTGTAATTATGTGATAAATTGATTGTATATGACCAGTATTTGAATATATGTGAAACTATGATGTATTGAAGTGTAATCAACAGATATAGTATTCTTTTGTAAGCTATTATTATTTATTATTATATTTTATCCGCTGCAATTGTGAGATGTTTGGTGTTTCTGTTCTTCTTCTTCTATCTCTTTCTTCTTTTTCATAACTATCTGGAATTTTCGGGTTCAAAAATTTCGTGTCGTTACAATTGGAGATACGGGAAATTTTAGAAAACAAGTAACCACTTTGAAACTCTCTGGCTCGAAAGGTAAGAAGGAGGCAGCTAAACGACATAGTCGAAAGAAATCATTCAAAACAAAGGCGCAACCTAATCGAAACCATTTCCTTTTAAACCATTTGACCTAGTTGAAAACTAACCTAGTCGAAAGCATCTTAATCGAAAGCAAGTAGGCGCATTTTCTACTTAAAGCGAAGTAAAGACTCAACCCCTTCGGAACCCCTAGTTTCGACCCTATAACTTTCGCCCACATCAATTCACTACGTACAAGTTTTCGATACCATGTGCATTTATTTCGACTGTGTCGAAGGCGAAGGTAGATAGGTGAAACCTAGTGCCGAAAGCATCGAAACAGTGAAAAACCTATTTATTTGTACTTTTTAAACTGTTTCTTCTATATCTAACCTGCCTTGTTTGTCTAAATCTGATTGGTTGCCATTTTACTTTTTAAAAGTGCTTCCATTTCCAGAAATAACAAATTTGAATTATTTGCATAGAGCCCATTCTCCTTTTAAAATATATAAAACATTTAAGTCCCGTACCTTAAATAATTTTATATACTCATCAAAACACTTAGAAAAAATCTAGAAAAATTTCAGAAAATCTCTTTTAATATGTTTTCTAACATATAAAAATTTCAGACCCAAACCTTTTATTTTTTAACTGTAAATAATTAATAACCCAAAATAACATTTTATTTACTATAAAATTAATATTAAATTCACATAAGTGCCGAAAATTCTGAAAGTTGAAATCCATCTCCAAAATATTATTTATGGTCTACATAAAAATTCGCAAGGCAGTTAGAGGTCATTTAATAGGATTTTCATCTTAAAAATATATCATAAAATCAATGTGAACATCATCAATAAATATATATAATCATTTCATCATTCAAAAACATTGTAAAACATTGCAAATCATTCTGGATTTATCCTTAAAACGGAAAACAAGTCAAATTAGAGATGTAAACATTATTCACCTTAGCTTTAGTGATTAAAGATACGAGATTTGAATGAATTGATGTTGATTAAGCTTCCCCTTTTGTCTTTCTTTCTCCTTCTCTTATTAACGGTGGTCGGCCTTGTCTTTTAAAAATTTCAAAATGAAATAAACGCGTAGTATAATACATGACCAAGGGATAAAGATATAGGAATGGCCTTTTTCCATTTTACCCACCTTATATTTCATTTAAATTCTTCTCTTAATTCAATGTTAAATAGCATGGCTACACCTTAATAAAAATCAAATCTCAATTCCTTAATCGCACATTATTTTATTTTATTTAGCTAATTAAATATCCTAAATAATGTTATTAAAAATATGGGGTGTTACAGACTCCCCTTCTTAAAGAATTTTATCCTTGAAATTACAATAAGGTACACAACAATCAAACAAGAAGGTAAAACCTACCATCAAACAAATCAGGATAAACATCTTTAATCCTGCTCTCAATCTCCCAAGTATAGTCCCTGTCATCATCACTCTACTGGACCTTGACTAATCTGACAGTCTTGGTTCTAAGCCTCTTCTCATCTCTTGCAACTATACCAACTGGTTTTCTAACGAAGGTCAAGTCCGGTTCTACTACTAAGTAATCTAGCACAGTTGGTGCAATAGCAGTCTTCGAGTCTCTGACACACTTTCTAAGATGAGAAACATGAAAAAATTCATGGACTTCTGCCAAACTGCTCAGTAACTCAACCATATATGCTAATTCCTTGATCCTCTCAACAATATGAAAAGGTCCAATGAATCTTGGTGTGAACTTCCCTGATCTTCCAAATCTGATCACGCCCTTCATTGGTGACACCTTAATAAATATCTGATCCCCAACTGAGAACTCTTAGTCCTTCCGTCTTTTATCTGCATAACTCTTTTGCCTAGACTGAGCCTCCTTCATTCTAGCCCGAATGACCTCAATCTTCTCTGCAACTTCTCTAACCAAATCTGGACCAAGAACCAGCCTATCCTCGGTCTCCGACCAAAAAACGGGGGATTTGCATGGTCTTCTATACAAAGATTCAAACGGTACCATCCTAATACTAGTTTGATAACTGTTGTTATATGAAAACTCAACTAGATGCAGATGGTCTTCCCATGATCCCCCAAAATCTAGAACACGAGCTCTTAATAAATCTTCCAAGATTTTATTAACTCTTTCCGTTTGCCCATCAGTCTGTGGATGGTAAGCGATACTCATCTTGAGCTTGGTTCCTAAAACTTCCTGTAGACTCTTTCAGAACTCACTAGTGAACAAGGAATCTCTATCGCTAACTATGCTACTAGGAATTCAATGTCTCCTAACCACATTCTTCATAAACAACTTTTCCAAAACAAGTGCCGTCTTGGTTGACTTAATAGGAATGAAATAGGCACTCTTGGTCAATCTATCCACTATAATCATATACTTTCATTTCCTCTGTTCGACCTTGGTAACCCATCAATAAAATCCATAGAAATAGAATCCCACTTTCATATTGGAATATCTAATGGCTGAAGAAACCCACTTGCCTTTTGGTGTTCGGCCTTTTACTACTGGCAATTCAAGCACAGCTTTACACATAAGTCAATATCCTACTTCATACCTTCCTAAAAGAAACTTCTCTTCATATATTGATACCTCTTAGTTCCTCCTTGATGAATAGAGAACATCGAACAATGGCATTCTGCCAAAACTTCCTTCCTTATGTTTCCTACACTCAGAACACATGATCTTCCTTCCTTTCTCAACCACCCATTCTGGTCAAGACTGAAGTCCTTCAAGCCATTACTCAGTTCCTTTCTTTAACTTCCTGATCCGTTCAGCTAACACTGGATCCTCTTCCTGTTTAAAAGCAATCCTTTCAATCATCATTGGTCGAACTTCCAAACAAGACAATACTATGGTTTCTTCGCTAGACCCTACCTCAGATCTCTATTGCACTCTGCAATATGCTAGTGCTTCCAAATCCTTCCACTCAGCAATCATCGCTAACAGGGAATTCTGATGTTTCCTGCTAAGCGCATCTACAACCATGTTGCCCCGGTGTGTATTCAGTCCCAAAATCATAAGCGGCAATAAAATCTAACCACCTCTGCTGTCTCATGTTTAGCTCCTTTTGAGAGAACAAATACTTCGGCGAATTATGATCTATATATAACTCAAATCTCTCTCCCAAAAGGTAATGTCTCCATACCTTCAATGCAAAATCACTACAGCCAATTCCAAATCATGTGTTAGATATCTAACCTCATTCGGTTTAAGCAGTCTAGAAGCATAGGCAATCACTTTACCTCTCTGCATCAACACAACTCCTAATCTTGTTCCACATGCATCGGTATAGACAACCAAATCCTGATTTCCTTTTGGAACAACCAACACAGGCGCATGAGTCAATAAGTGTTTCAAACTCTGGAATGCTTCCTCACACTTATCATTCCATACAAACTTCACATCCTTTCTCGTTAGCCTAGTCATCGGTGCTGCTATCCATGAGAAATCCTTAATAAATCTCCAATGATAACCAGCTAATCCAAGGAAACTCTTTATCTCGGTTATTGTCTCGGGTCTCTTCCAACTATTCACTACTTCAATCTTAGTTGGATCTACTAACAACCCTTCCTCTGAGACTACATGACCAAGAAACTTCACTTCCTTCTTCCAGAAATGACACTTCGAGAATTTCGCTTTTAGCTAATGCCTCAGCGTCTCAAGCACCACCCTAGGATGAACTTCATGCTCTCTTTCATCCTTAGAGTAAATCAAGATATCATTTATGAAAACTAATGCGAACCTATCCAAGTGCTCTACGAAAACCAGGCTCATCAAATCCACAAAGAAAGCTGGCACATTAGTCAGTCCCAATGGCATAACTAATCATTTGTACGATCCATATCTGGTCCTAAATGCCATCAAAAGTATATTACCCTCTACTACTCTGAGCTGATGGAAATCTGTTGCCAGATCTAACTAAGAAAATACATTGGCTACACTTAACTAGTTGAACAAATCGTCAATTTTGGGCAATGGGTATCTCCTCTCATTCAACTTACGATAATCGATACATAGCCTCAACAACCTATCTGGCTTCTTAGCAAGAACTCTTGCTACACCCTAAGGCAAACTACTCGATCTGATAAAATTCTTGTCTTCTAAATCCACCAACTACACCTTCAACTCCCTCATCTCTGTAGGAGTCATCCTGCTCGGTGGCCTACTCACTTGTTCTACTCACAAAATCAAATCTATCCGAAACACAATGGCTCGTTTCGGTAGCAATCCGACTATAGGCTCAAAAACATCTACGAATTCTCTAACCATGAAAATTCTGTTAGTCCTTGAGATGATGGTTTTGATGACAACAACCTTAGAATAAGATTATAAAATATAAATGCTAACATTATAGTTTAGATATATATGTATATGCAGGATCTAACCATGCAGGTACCAAGAATGAAGACTGTATAGTATAGAGATTCAAGATATCAAGATTAAAGACTCATGAGTTTCAAGATTATAACGAGTTCAAGATTTCAATAATAAGTAATTTAATTAGGAATTTTGTTAAAACTCCTAGAAAAGCACTGGCATCTTAAAATCCAATTTATTCATGGAATGGAATCCATTTCGAGCTTGTTAAAGGGATGAAACCCTAAGTAGGATGGAACCTACGAAAAATCTAGTGGAACATTGTTTTGTATCCACTAACTTTTATTCAAATGTTTTTACAAATTTATATCTTGTTTTCAAAACCTTCCTTTTAAAAGAATCAAAAACATCTATCCTAGTTTTAAATACTTTTAGCCTCAAAATAATCTTTATCTTCAAATTCAAATTTGGTTTTAAACTATCTTTTAATAATCATATATTTAACTTTTAATATTTATACTTAAATTTAAATACAAAATTTATATATATCAAAATATTATTCTCTATATTTATTTATGTATTTTAACTATAGTTAAGTATATTTATAAAGTTTAAAAAATAGTTTTAATACAAGATAGAAGTTATTTTCAAAGTAAAACTAATCACCAAAAATGCCATAGGCTTGTCGACAACCCCTAGGACCCCTTGTCGACAAGGTGGCAGTTGATTTCAAAATTTTGAATTTCAAAAGAAGTGTCTATTCGTGATATCCTTTCACGAATGGACATGACTGTTGTTCTACTATAATTAGGGGCAGTTTTAAAAAAATTTATATTCATATTTTCTTTGATTCTTCTTCTTCCACATTTCTTTATATATATTTTTACCATTACTCTGCCGAAATCACCACTGAATCTAACTAGATCATCTCTGGTTTGATTCTCTATCACTATCCCAACAAGATCTCAGTGCTATTCAAAGTTATAGGCTTCTTTGTAATAAACTAAATGAGAAAAGGTGTGATTATGGCCTGTGAAATCAATCAAGCGAGAAAAGGTGTGATTGTAGCCTTGGAAATCAATTGGATGAACTTGTTGCCCGTAAAATCAAGTATCACTACCGAGAGGATTGTGAATCTGGAGTGGTGTACGTCGTGCCTTAAAATCGAGGGTGTAGTTATAATAATTACTTTTGAAAGGAAATCCGTACTTGTGTGCGAGACTGGATGTAGGGTAACTCCGAACCAGTATAAAATCCAATGTGTTCTTTCCTTTATTGCTTTTACTTTATTTCTGCATCTGTGTTTGATTCTGCGATCATATCTGTGTCTGAATATTGCATACACTTGTGTTCAAATTAACATAAACTCAAAAAGATTTAGTAATTCCTTAAAACACTATTCACTCCCCCCCTCCCTCCAATGTTAATTCTAGCCTTAAGATCCATAATCTTCATTTCTCACATTTGGTATCAAAGCAAGGTTTTCAAAGTTTCATAACATGATTTTTGAAAAAGCTTTTAAAATGGCTATGTTTAAAAAACTTATTAATACTAGTTTAGGAATATTCAGATCATCGTTGTCTCTTGAGTCTGCATATAATCAATATTCAAATTCAAGTTGTCTACCATAATTGTATGATGTGCAGGAAACATGCTTTATGGGTGTTGAGAAATCAATCCACAATGGACAAATTGTGTAGATCAAAAAGAATAAATGGATACTCGATAGTGGATGCTCTAGACATATGACTGGCAATCCAGATATGTTGAATGATATAATATCCAAAGATGGAGGACTGGTTAACTTTGGAGACAATTCAAAAGGATATGTGATTGGCATCGGCAAAGTCGGTAACTCTGAAACTCCTATTATTACTAATGTTTTGCTAGTTAAGAATCTAAAACATAATCTGCTAAGTGTTGTCAACTTTGCGATAAAGGATATAAAATTAAATTTGAAAAAGTTAAGTGTCATATTGAAGATAATAATTCAACCATAATATTTGAGGGAATTAGGAAAAAGAACATTTATATTCTTTGTATGAAAATTTCAAATGATAACTTGTGTCTTTTGGAAAATACAAGTGACCCTTGGATTTGGCATAAGAGATTAGGGCATTTGAATTTCAAACTCTTATCTAGACTGTCAAAACATGATCTACTAAGAGGTCTCCCTAAAATGAATTTTAAAGTAGATAGTCTATGTGATGCATGTCAATTAGGAAAACTTAGAAAAAGTTCCTTTAAATTAAAAGATATGATTTCAACCTCAAAACCTCTTGAATTACTTCATCTTGATCTATTTGGTCCATCTTAAATTCTATCAATAAATCATAGTAAATATGTTTTTGTAATTGTAGATGATTATTCTAGATTTACATGGACAATATTTTTGAAACATAAAAGTGATACTTTTGAATGTTTTAAGAACTTTACAAAAAGGATTCAAAATCAACTTTCTCTAAAAATTATAACCATCTATAGTGATCACGGTGGTGAATTTGAAATAAAAAGTTTAAGGAATTCTGCAATAAAAAGGGAATAACTCACAATTTTTCATTTCCAAGAACTCCACAACAAAACGGAGTAGTAGAACGTAAAAATAGGACGATTCAAGAGTGTGCGAGAACTATGCTTTCAGATAGTAAATTACCAAAATATTTTTGGGCAGAAGTAGTTGCTACCGCCTGTTATATTTTAAATAGAATTTTAACTAGACCTTTAACTGATAAGACATCTTATGAACTTCTTCGTAGAAAGAAACCTAAGGTACTTATTTTAGAATTTTTGGAAGTAAATGTTTTATATTAAATACAAAAGATAATCTAGATAAATTTGACCCTAAATCCGACAAAGGTATCTTTATCGGATATTCTAATAGAAGTAAAGCGTACATAGTGTTTAATTTAAGAACTAACACCATCGAAGAAACAATGCATGTTTCATTCGATGAAAATCTCAAAAATTTTGAAGATACAGATATTGAAGAGGACTTAATCACTCAAAATCAAGAGTCAACTGAAACTAATAATGAAATTAATCATCCTAATAAAAAGATTAAACTTTTAAAAGATCATCCTATAGAAAATATACTAGGAGATATGCAATCTGCTGTTACAACTAGAAATCAATTAAGTAAAATGAGCAATGTAGCTTTTATATCAATTATTGAACCCAAAAATCCAAAAGAAGCATCAACTGATGATTCATGGGTTTTGGCTATGCAAGAAGAACTAAATCAATTCACTAGAAATGATGTTTGGGAACTTGTTCCTAGACTTGAAAATAAAACCATAATTGGAACTAAATGGGTTTATAAAAATAAAATGAATGAACAAGGAGAGGTTGTTAGAAATAAAGCCCGGTTAGTCGCTCAAGGTTGTTGTCAAGAAGAAGGATTAGATTTTGATGAAACCTTTGCTCCTATAGCAAGATTAGAAGCCATTAGGATTCTACTTACTTTCGCAAATCATAATAATTTCAAATTATATCAAATGGATATTATGGTCGAACTAAACATATTGTGATACTAGTGCAATAAATTTATCCAAAAATACTACTCATCATGCTCGAACTAAACATATTGATATCAGACATCATTTTCTCAGAGATAATATAAGAAGGAAGTAAATACTCTCGTTTATATCAATTCCGACAAACAAATTGCTGATATCTTAACAAAACCCTTAAATGAATCTATATTTACTAAATTAAGAAGAGAATTAGGTATTTTTTCAATAACTGAAATATAAAATATAAATAATAAAGCATAATTAAAATTTAAATCAAAATAAATCAAATAGAAAAAATATCAAGCACCATATCGACAACCCCCTCCTGCCCCTGTCGACATATAACGACTTTTTATTTTTGAAATTTTCCCACCAAAATTCAAATAAGTGGTTATATATTCTTCTTATTTCGAAATTTTGATCACACTCTCTAGTCTTTCTCTGTTCTAACTTTTGAAAACATTTAAACAATGGTCTCCTCTTCCAAATCAAACAAAAATTCAACTTTTTCGTTCCCTTCTCCTTCCACTGGACCATTTCAACGAACTATGCACGAGTGATGAAAATGGAATATTCCTTGAAGGATGCACTGCAACTAATGACTGAAATTCAAGTAGTGCAACTTAGAATGGCCAAAGAACAAGAACGGCAAGGCAAAATCCTTAGAAATTTGCAAAATTTTCTAATGGACAATCACGCTAATCCGATCTTGATTGATGAAGAGTCTTCAGGAGATCAAGCGCAAGAGGATAACGAGGAAGAAGAAGAAGCCTTCATGGAAGAAGAGCACGTTGAAGATGACGACAAAGTCGTTTGCGTTGGCGAAGTGTGCTTTGACAAAGATGGAAATCTAGTCGAACAACATGAAAATTTTCTGTTTCCACTACCTAAATTGTTCGATTCATAGATCTCCGATTTTCAAAGACACACATTAGTTTCTTTTCTCTCTTTCCTATTGTTACATGTTTTTACTTACGTTCTCTATGCACATGTAAATATAACAATATATAATAATTTGTGTTCTTATATTTGAATTCTCACAATTATCACTATTATAAGCATTATCATATATAGATTCTTAGTTAGGATAGTTAGTAATTTAGAACTAAGTTTTAGTTTTGGAATTAAGTGATGATTATTTATGATAACACTATCATTATAATCACATGTCATATAGTATTAGATGAAGGGGGAGTTATATAGTTTGGAGTTAGTTTTTGTTGATGAAAAGGGGGAGAAGTATAACATAGGATAGTTAGGCATAGATTAAGGGAGAGTTATTAGTTTTAAAGGGATTTATTAGGATAGAAGTAATATTTTATAAACAAAGGTTGTCATCATCAAAAAGGGGGATATTGTTAGTCCTTGAGATGATGGTTTTGATGACAACAACCTTAGAAAGATTATAAAATATAAATACTAACATTATAGTTTAGATATATATGTATATGCAGAATCTAACCATGTAGGTACCAAGAATGAAGACTGTACAGTATAAAGATTCAAGATATCAAGATTGAAGACTCATGAGTATCAAGATTATCAAGAGTTCAAGATTTCAATAATAAGTAATTTAATTAGAATTTTGTTAAAACTCCTACAAAAGCACCGGCATCTTAAAATCCAATTTATTCGTGGAATGGAATCCACTTCGAGCCTGTTAAAGGGATGGAACCTTAAGTAGGATGGAACCTACGAAAAATTTAGTGGAACATTGTTTTGTATCCGCTAACTTTTATTCAAATGTTTTTACAAATTTATATCTTTTCTTCAAAATGATTTCAAAACCTTCCTTTTAAAAGAATCAAACACATTTATCCTAGTTTTAAATACCTTTAGCCTCAAAATAATCTTTATCTTCAAATTCAAATTTGGTTTTAAACTATCTTTTAATAATAATATATTTAACTTTTAATATTTATACTTAGAATTAAATATAAAATTTATATATATCAAAATATTATTCTTTATTTTTATTTATGTATTTTAACTATAGTTAAGTATATTTATAAAGTTTAAAAAATAGTTTTAATACAAGATAGAAGTTATTTTCAAAGTAAAACAAATCATCAAAAATACCGTAGGCTTGTCGACAATCCCTAGGACCGCTTGTCGACAAGGTGGCAGTTGATTTCAAAAATTTGAATTTCAAGAGAAGTGTTTATTCGTCATATCCTTTCACGAATGGACATGGCTATTGTTCTACTATAAATAGGGGCAGTTTTAAACGAATTTATATTCATATTTTCTCTGATTTCACTCCTCTTCTTCTTCCACGTTTCTTTATATATATTTTTACCATTACTCTGCCGAAATCACCATTGAATCTAACTAGATCATATCTGGTTTGATTCTCTATCACTATCTCAACAAGATCTCAGTGATATTCAAAGTTATAGGCTTCTTTGTAATAAACTAAATGAGAAAAGGTGTGATTGTAGCCTGTGAAATCAATCGAGCGAGAAAAGGTGTGATTGTAGCCTTGGAAATCAATTGGGTGAATTTATTGCCCGTAAAATCAAGTATCTCTACCCAAAGGATTGTGAATCTGAAGTGGTGTACCTCGTGGCCTTAAAATCGAGGGTGTAATTGTAACAATTGCTTTTGAAAGGAAATCCGTACTTGTGTGCGGGACTGGATGTAGGGTAACTTTGAACCAGTATAAAGTCTGGTGCGTTCTTTCCTTTATTGCTTTTACTTTATTTCTACATTTGTGTTTGAGTCTGTGATCATATCTGTGTCTGAATATTGCATACATTTGTGTTCAAATTAACATAAACTCAAAAAGATTTAGTAATTCCTTAAAACACTATTCACCCCCTCCCTCTAGCGTTAATTCTAGCCTTAAGATCCGTAATCCGCAATTCTCACAAATTCGACTTAGCTCATCATCTGATTCCATAACACTCAACAAAGCATACATCTCACTACTAGAACCTTCTATGGTATAAACAATCTTGTCGCTACAATCGAGGTGTATAAGAGTTATCTTCCTATCCTGGTGAAATACCCGAGCATCTTACTCACTTAACCAATCCATCTTAAGAATAATTTCAAACCCAACAAAATCAAACACATGCAAACTGCAAACAAAAGTATGACCTAACATGACAAACTCTAACTGGTCGCACCTCAACCCTAGAGCATCATGCCCTCATATTGGATTCGCAACCCATAAGGAAGTATCTAAATATGTGGGTTCTAGGTTAAGCTTATCTATCAAACATCTAGATATAAAAGAATGCGATGCACTAGTATCAAATAGAATGCTAGCAGACATACCATGATTTGAAGTGTACCTCCTAAAACTGCCTTTACTTTCTCCTGAGCTGTCGACTTCGAAGCAGCAAGCTCCGATGCATAAACCTTTCCATTTCCATCCTTAGTGGGCTCCTTGCACTGGTTCTTATAATGGCCTATCTGATCGTAGTTGAAGCACCTGACATTCTTCTTCCCGATCACTTCCTTAGTCTTCCCAGTATGACACTCATTAGCTAAATGCCCTTTCTTGTCGCACTTAAAACAGACTACTTCAGACTTTCTTCTCTTGGCTGCTTCACCCTTCTGAGCACCCTTCTTGTGAAAGAACTTCCACTTCTAGCCTTGCCCAACCTGGACTTCTTTCATTTTATTCTTCTCTTGACAAGCAAGCATCTCCTCTTGTCTCAAAGCCCATCTCCAAAACAACATCACAAGGATCTCTAATATGCGGTAATGTAGCCCAAGCCAACACAGGCTTCAATCCCTTGATGAACTTCTCGTTCCTCTTCATCACTATATCAACAGTGGCATAACCATATCTGGCTAGCTCTTCAAATCCACTGGCATATTCCAAAACAACCATCTCTCCCTATTCTAGCTCAGCAAACTTCCTAATCAAAACAGACTACGTTATCACCGACATGAACCGCTCTAGGAATCTCCTCTTAAATTCTCCCCATGTCAGGGTCTCCTCATCCTCTGCCACAGTCAAACTATTCCACCAAAATAAAGCGGCTCCCTAAAGTTGTCTGGATGCTAACCTCCTCTTCTGCTCATCATTGAGCCTCAAATCGACAACGATCCTCTCACAATGCAACAACTAATTCTCCACCTCAGTCGCATCCTCAGTACCGATACATGGCTTCCCTCCGAGCTTTGTGTAGTCTCCACTCAACTTAGCATAATCATTGACAATTGGAGCTCCCAGAACTCCTCCTACCACCACTCTAGTAGCAACACCCGCTTACACCAAGTTCACAAAGAACTAATACATATATTACATTCCAACCTGCGGGACTCCAATGCCCACATTCTCTGCTTATGCCTAACCTTAGTTTCTCCTAGTATTAGATCCGGCATTCCCATCGGTGCTTTCCCTCCGTAGGTTAACTCTTCCTCTTCTACCTTCTAAAACTGTATTCAAATCTCATGAGATACGAAAGAATAACCGAACAAAGATGGGAGACTAGGGATACAGTGTATACTTATATATAGCAAATACAAGTATGTTACTATAACATTATCCCATGCCCCAATCTTACTCTAGTTCCTTAGGATTTTGTTTTCAAAACCATTTTTAGTTAAATTTTTTCATAAACCTATGCTCTGATACCAAGTTGTAATATCCTGTATCTAGAGGCCAAAAGCTAAGCTCTATAAATTCTACGGTCATCTATAGTATTAACTTTTAGTGATAAAATATGGTAATGCTAATGGTATCCATAATATCAAAAACACTTGGATATGAATAAAATCGTAAATTTTAAAAAACAACATTTTGCCTATTACATTTCAAAACAATAATCATGTCCAAGTTACAAAATCCCTATTAGCCATTAAGTCTGCCTAAGAGCAGAAGTATGAAAGAAGGTTAATAAGAGTGAGGTCTCGATGAAGAAAGGTGCATAGGTTTCGCAAAGGTCGTAAGAAGATGTTTCGAAGGCTTTAAAAGGGTTTTGCATGAGTCGAAAGCACCAGCTACTCATACAGTGTGAAAGCTTTCAACTTAGATGGAAATAGGCGTATCCTTCTGCCACTTTAAACCTTTTGACAAAGATGAATAAGCAAGGATAGCTTTGGAACCCCTTTGGACGACAATAGATGGTAATCTCTCACTTATGCGCCAAGCCTTTCGAAACTAGAGGTTTCACCCCAAACATAACCCTTTCGAAAGCATATACAAGCTTTTTGAACCAATTAAGGCCAATAATATTAAGGAGAGGTTACGCTTCAGTTCTTAGGTATGCATTCAAAGGCTATCAACATCATCGAAACCAATGGTACCTAAATCTCTTTGAAACCAATATAGAAAATCTATCAACAGATTCAGAAGCATCAATCTTAATAATAAGACACCATGAAGGAAAATGCACATTTGGAAACCTTTCGATAGCGTCGAAATGTGTTCTGAAGAAAGCAGTGCACAAGGGTCAATAAAGGCGAAAGGTTGACAAAGGGCCCTTTTGACTCGGTCAAAAGGTCTGAAGAAAGATAAAGGAAGCACGAGAGAAAATAAGAAAGAACAAGAAGAAGCCTTTCGACAGCCTCAAAAGGTGACATGGCCTTTCGACCTAGTTAAAAGGCTTGAGGCGGCATGTAAAGAGGGGTCCTTTTGACCAAGTCGAAAGCATAGGCATGGAAGGGGTCCAACCTTCATCCATAAATAAGACCCAAGAGGTCCAATTTTAGGGACCGTATTTTTGAAATCCCAAATTCACTTTCTCTACTCTACTCTCTTAAATACAATTAAGTTTGATAAAATCCCTAAGTCAAACTAGGGGAAAAAGCTCTAATTCTTGTAACTCATCTTGGTTTATTAATAATAGAGCATGGCTTATTCAACAAATAGTATGATGATGAGGAAGATCATTTAGATCATTATCTAGCCTAATGATCAATTGCACATGATTCAAACCTTTTCTCTTAATCTCCTTTTGCCCATGTAGTGTATAGGATCGACTTGGGAATCATAGGTCGAAACACATCGGAACCTATTAATTGACACCAGAAATAAGGATAGTGATGGAGTTTCGACCATGATGAAGTATAAAACTGGGAACACCCAAATCGATCTTATACAAGGAAATTGGAGTGAATTGTATAAAATTATAAGTTATACTCGTTTCGAAAGAGTGAAACCCCTTTCAACACAGTCGAAAGGGGTGCTCCGAAGGGGATTTCGGCTTATGATTGACTAGTAGCTATCGTGAGAGGAACTTAATCAAAAGGTCTATCCATAAACATATCACCAACCCTTTTGAAGGGGTTCCAGATCATAAGTAGCGAAACTAAGAAGTCGAAAGCAACTGTGACTTATTAATTAAATATGCATCTCTTTTGATATGATCGTAAGGACCAGAAGGTTACCTTTCGACGTAGTCAAAAGGAATAGACAGTTAGAGGAATCAATTTCTTTTGACCCACTTAAACGAAAGGATTCAAACAGATGATGTCTCTCTGGACTAGTTCCATAAAACCTTTCGACTAAGTCAACCTAGTCGAAAGGTGAAGATATCTCTTTAGAATTTTTCGATCAAACCAACTAGGTCGAAAGGATGAATGGTCTTCTTGAATTCTTTTGACTATGACAATTTGGTCGAAATGTATGCTTCAAAAGAAGAGATCCTCCCATTAACATGGATTCGTTTGAGTTTAACTACCTTTCACATGGCATTGGGAATGTTGACAAGTTTTCTTGTTAGCATTTTTGGCGCTAGAAGGAGGGTCGAACTTCCGACCTTGTCACTATATTACAATCTAATTATGGCTCATTTGTCTTGCATAGGAAAAATGAGATCAAAAGGCCTAAGTGGAATTAAATAGAAATTTGTTCAGACCACTACTTTGGAGGAGAATATAGTTCCATCTTTTAATCTTGATGGGGTTGCTCCTAGGCAAACTTCATCACTAGCACCATAGACGAGAATACAGCTAAAATCAAGCGCTTGGAACAATAGCTGCAGGAGATGCTAAAAATGGCTTTATCTTAGAAATTTTTGAAAAATAAAAAGCCAATGCAAGAGGAAGAGGTTATCTCCCTAAGGAGTAATCTAAAAGCTAATTCCAATTAGAATAAAGCCAAAGTGGATCTAACGTCCTTGAAGAAGAAAGAACTCCCTCGATCGAAAGTCAACCATAAGGGAAGGATTTTTGACAGATCACTTGAAAAATCTAGGATTTAACATCAAAAGAATACTACCTAAGTTAGAAAGATTATTGCAATGTTGAAGCTTACCTAAAAGACGCCACCGAGAATGCGATAAAAGATGCAATGAATTCAAAAGGGAAGAGAACCATCGACAAGAGTGTTAATAACAACGAAAGAGTACCTCCCTTCACCGAGATAATGGCCACTGTTATGCCACCATATGTCAAGATCCCATCGATGAAATATCATAGGGTTACAGACCCGGATGATCACCTGATGGCTTTTGACAGCCAAATGGACTTGTATAATGCGTCTAGAGCTATCAGATGTCGACTGTTCCCAGTCACTCTTTAGGGAGCAGCAGCAATCGAGAAGAAACTATATACTCATGGAAGCAGTTTTCTTATGAGTTTTCTGCCTAATTTTGCATCTGCAAAGATCCCACGATCGATTGTACAATTTTGGCAAATATAAAACAGAGACAAGGAGAGTCCTTGAGAGATTACTTGAGGAGGTTTAATGTTGAAGCTTTAAAGGCCAAGGACATGAACGATTGAGATAAGCTTATAGCCATTCATTTTGGCTTAATTGAAAACACCACCTTTTGGAAGCAACTCTTTGTTAATGGCGCAAAGACTTGCAAGATTTCCATTTCCAAGCTTATAAGTTCATCCGGATGGATGAGACTTACTATGCTAAGAAGAAAACCATCCTAAAGAAAGAGGGGGGTAGGTTTGGCCAGGACCATAGCCCTAAAAGAACGAGATGGGAAGAACTGAATGCTAACGCACTTGCTTTAAACAAGTCATAGTCTTATGTGTATGCAGTAGCTAAGGAAAGAGTCAACTTTTCGATCTCCTTTAAGGCTAAGACTAATCCTGAACAGAAAACGAAGGAGACTATTGCGCTTATCACAAAGCCAATGGTCACAAAACTGATGAATGCAGGGTTTTGGCTGGAATTATTCAAAAGCTGATCCGGGAAGGTCATTTGAAGAATTTTGTTCGAGATCAGCAGAAAAACCCAATGAACAAAAAATGGTCCACAAAAACGTCTAAGCAATGTCGTGAATGTGTTGGAAGATGAGGACCCCCTAAGCTTGAGCCTACCAATCAATAGAATTGATGTAATCCATGGTAGGCCTCATCCAGCAGGAAACAGCAAGGGAGCCAAAAGCAAGTACATTAAAGAAGCTAGAGAAGGGATCCACTCTGTCCAGGAGGAGCCCACAATGAATAACCCATGCCTTAACATTCAGATGCCAAATCTAGTTGTCACTCCACAAGAACTAAGAAAGGGGGTTCGTCATCCTCATAATGATCCTCTGATGATTACTGCACAAATCGGGTTATCTACTTTCTCTAAAATTCTGGTCAACACGGGCAGCGCAGTCAATGTAATCTTCAAACATGCCTTCAATCAGATGAACATTCCAGAACACAAGCTAGACCCAAGTACATAGCTCATATTTGAATTTAAAAACAAAGGATCAACTCCAATGGGACAGATAAAGCTACTCGTACAAATGGGAGTGTCGCTAACCTGCAAAACATTCCAAACTATTTTTGTGATGATCGATCAACCCTCCTACTACAACGCCCTCTTTGGCAGACCCAGCTCTTGATGAGATCGATGCTTTTATCTCCTTGAAATATCTTATAGTGAAATTCCCAACAAAGCGAGGCTGGGAACTTTTCGAGGAGAGCGGTTTAGCTCTCGGGAAATGTATTTTGCCACTCTTGATCAATTTAAAAGGGGTTATTATATGTACTTTGATTCTTCTACTATTTTGCAACCTTCAGATGATGGATTTTCACATCCAACATTCAAAGCAAAGATTAAAGTTAATAAATCTAACAAACGTATGTATTAAAGGTACATTCCCTTTAGAACCAAGAAGAAGAGAATTGATGCAAACTCAGCGGAAGAAGGCCCAATAGTCATATAATTTGATTGCCGAGGAGAAACGGAGAGGATAAAACCCATAGAGGATATTGAGGAAACGTACGTTGACTCAGATGATGCTACCAAAGTGGTTAAGGTGGGAGAGGATCTTAATGATGACTTATAAAAGGATTTGATACAATTTCTCAAAGTCAACAAAGATGTTTTTGCTTGGTCACATTCTGATATGGTGGGAAATGATCCGATGGTTATGTTTCATGCCCTTAATGTTAATCTAGGAGCAACTCCCATAAGGCAGAGAAAGAGACAAATAGAAAAAGTTCGGTCAGAAGCTTTAAAAGAAGAGGTTAAAAGACTCCTCGAAAATGGATTTATTCGGGAAGTGTACTACCTAAAATGGTTAGCCAATCCAGTACTTGTAAAGAAATAAAATGTGAAATGGAGGACTTGCATCGATTGCACGGATTTGAACAAAGCATGCCAAAAGATTGTTTCCCATTGTAACGAAAAGATCAATTAGTGGATACCACAAGCGGACATAAGTTTTTGTCACTCATGGATGCCTATTCAGGGTATAACCAAATACCAATGTTCAAACAATATGAGAATCACACAAGCTTCGTAATAGAGTGGGGGATTTATTATTACAAAGTAATGCCCTTTGGATTGAAAAATGCAGGTGCAACATATCAAAGGTTGGTCAACCAAATGTTTAAGGAGAAAATCGGCTAGAACATTCATGGAAGTTATGTTGACGATATGCTGCTAAAATCTGGTGAGCCTGAAAATCATCTTAAAAATTTGGAAGAGATGTTCAAGGTATTGCGGAAACATCACATGAAACTAAACCCACAAAAGTGTTCATTTGGAGTTCATTCTGGAAAGTTTCTAGGATACCTTATAAGTGCCCAAGGAATCGAAGCCAGTCCAGATCAAATTCAAGCCATTAAGGACATGGTTGAACCAAAAACTAGCAAGGAAGTCATGAGCTTGAATGGAAGGGCGGCTGCCTTGCGAAGATTTATCTCTAAGGCTACTGATAAGTGTATACCCTTCTTTGATGTAATTAAGAAGAAAAAGAACTTCGAATGGGAGGAAGATTATACAAAAAGCCTTTGAGTGACTAAAAAACCACTTGAAAAAGCCTCCAACACTTTCAAGTCCCGAAAATGGGGAAACCTTATACCTATATATGGCAGTTTCAGAGCACGCAGTTAGTTCCGTGTTGATTAGAGAAGGGAATGGAACACAACTTCTCGTATATTGTAAGTAGGCGATTAAAGGATGCAGAGATTCGATGCCCAGTTATAGAAAAGTTTGCCTATTGCTTAATTCTCATAGCTCAAAAGCTTAGAGCATACTTTCAGCTGCATCCGATAAGGGTATTGACCAATTTTCCTTTAAAGCAAGTCTTTAGTAAACCATAGACTTCAGGTAGATTGGTAAAATGGGCGATCGAGCTCAGTCAATATGACATAAATTTCAACCTTGAGCCGCAATCAAGGGACAAGCATTAGCGGATTTTGTTAATGGGTGCATAAGCTTCATTAATGAGCAATCGGAGAAGTAGAAAGATCAAAAGCCTATGTGGCAATTATTTTTTGATGGTGCATCAAATGAACAAGGGGCTGGTGTAGGATATGCAATCATAACACCAGATGGATACCGTTTGCATTATGCCATGAAATTGGGATTCCCCATAACAAATAATGTGCCAGAATATGAATCTATGGTAGCAGGATTAACCTTGGCATTGGAACTTAAAATTCCACGAATTCAGATCTTTAGTGATTCTCAACTAATGGTGAACCAAGTGAAATAGGAATATCAAACAAAAGGGTCGAGCAATCTAATCCAAATAATGTATATGATGACATATGGATATCACCTATTGTGGAATACCTTGTTGAAGGAACACTCCCATCAGACAAAGGTGAGGCAAGAAAAATTAAGAGACAAGCTCCAAACTTCATGATAATGGATGTAATACTTTATAAAAAAGGATATGCTCTTCCCTACCTAAGATGTGTGAGCATGAATGATGGATTAAAATTAATGGCTAAAGCACGCGAGGGGTTTTGTGGAGATTATTCAAATGGGATAAAGTTGGCAAAGGAAATAATAAGGCAAGGATTTAACTGGCCGCATATAGTAAGCCAAGCCATCGAATAGGTGAAAAGATGTGAAAAGTGTCAGAAATATTCAAAGATTCCCAGACTGCCTCCAAGTCAGTTGACTCCAATTATGAGTCCATGGCCCTTTGATGTGTGGGGAATAGTTCTAATCGTCCCCTTGCCAATCTCAAAAGGAGGGGCAAAGTACGTCGTGGTTGCCATCGATTATTTCACCAAATAGGCTGAAGCGGAGCCCCTTCCGAAGATTACTTCTGGGAAGGTACTCAGATTCATTATCAAGGACATCATAACCAGGTTTGGACTTCCCCGGAAAATTATTTCTGATAATGGGAAACAATTCGAGAGTAAAGAATTCTCCCGCTTTTTCCATAAGAATGGAATTACTAAAAGTTTTTCATCCGTCGCACATCCAAAAGCAAATGGAGCAGTTGAGGTCGCGAATGAAACCATAAAGACAATTATGAAAAAGCGGCTAAACAAGGCAAAAGGAAATTGGGTAGAAGAGCTGCCACTTGTGCTATGGATTTACCGAACATCCGCTAAGACAGCGACATGACATACTCCTTACTCTTTAACATATATGTGTGAGGCGATGTTACCAATTGAGATTGAGATA
Organism: Allium cepa; assembly: GCA_030765085.1. NCBI lineage: Eukaryota > Viridiplantae > Streptophyta > Magnoliopsida > Asparagales > Amaryllidaceae > Allium > Allium cepa. The sequence continues at coordinate 622,082,553 of CM060938.1, read as the reverse complement.
CCCTTACACTAAAGGATTGCCTATGCATTCGATAAAAATCAAGAGCTGAAAAAAGAATCATTGGACTTGATACATGAATTGAGAGAGGAAGCAGCGGTAAGAACCGTCGAGTATCAAAGAAGAATCTCAAGGTATTACAATTAAAGAGTAAGAACTCAATCATTTCATGAGGGGGATTTGGTACTCCGTAGAGTAATGGCCAATACAACAAATCCTACAGATAGACCCTGGGACCAAAATGGGAGGGACCATTAATCGTTTTCAAAGTAATCCCCCTAGGAGCTTACAAATTGTGTCGGCCAGACGACAATATGGTTCCAAGAACATGGAATGCCGGATATTTGAGGCCATATTTTTCGAAAATAAATGAATAAAGCATCCCTTTCTTCAAGAAGTAAATCTACATGGTTGGGAGTGAAATACTCCTTATATTTGGATACTACCCAAGATGGTAGTCTACCTAAGATGGTAGAAAAGCCTCTATCTATGCCGAGATGGCCAAGGTAGAGCACCTCTTGGAGGAAGGGCGGGTAAGCCTTTAGCCATGCCATAAGATGGTCAGGTTAAAGCACCGAACAAGCCCTTGGCCGCACCTCTAGTCAGGTCAAGGCACCTCTTGGAGGGAGGACGGAGTAAGCCTTTAGCCACACCATAAGATGGCCAGGTTCAAGCGCCGAACAAGTCCTTATCCGTGCCACGCTATGGCCAGGTAAGGCACCTCCTCAAGGGAGGACAAAGTAAGCCTTTACCCGCATTATAAGATGGCCAGGGTAAAGCACTGAACAAGCCCCTGTCCATGCCGCAAAAGGGCCAGGACAGGGCTCCTCCTGGAGGAGGATGGGTAAGTCCTTGGTTCCAGCCTCTAAAATGAGCTAACCAAAAGCACCGAACAACAATGGACTAAGACGTCTAGGCCCAAGAAGAGGCCCATTAAATAATGGACTAAGACATCCAGGCCCAAGAAGAAGCCCATCAAACAATGGACAAAGATGTCCAAGTCCAAGAGAGACTCATCAAATAATGGACTAAGATGTCCAAGGCCTAGAGGAGGCCCATCAAGTTAAAGACTGAGATGTCCAGTCTCAAGAAGCAGTATCTATGTGACGCCCCACCTCTATACCCACGCTAGCCAAGAACACTCCGGAGTAGTGCTGTCAACTAGCACGAAGAATAAGGCTGTTGAGGAGCGACCATCCATGTAATTGCTTATCACACGGTGGCTATAAATAATCTTCGGAAACAAACATAGAAATAATCATATCACAAATCAGTCACAGATATCCATATCACAAAGGCGGAAGAAGATATGAATATATAACTAACACATGAAAGTGTACATCAGAGTAGTGGTCAGTAAGATCCACGATAATACAAAAGAATAGCAACACGTGCTATACAAAAGAATACAACTATGAGTCTATATCTCAAGTGTATACAACAAAAAACTGCTAATCTAAACAGTTAGCCAAAAGTCAGAGTGATGAATCCCTGGGAAGAAGTCAAGCAGAAGCACCTGTAACATCTCGGTCTGACCCGAGTATTATTTAAGAAAATAATAAACGGATCAGTCTAGCTATAAATATCAGATGACATGATATAACATAAAAGATATGGCATAAACATAAATATCCATAACGACATACCACTATAAGTATGTAAATAATGATCAACAGAAGATCAATCAATAAGAGATAATCAATATCACAAGAATCTTCTCAAAGATTCGAAGAGGGCATCATACCCTAAACTTGTACTCATAACAAGTCAATGACATAAATTCCAGAAATCAACACGAGAAATCCAGAAATCATAAAAAGGGAAAGAGGCCTATCACATGACGGTCCGAAGACCATGGGGAGCTACCCCACATGTGTGAGTGGAATCACACAGATTGAGGTCAAGACTAACCAAAAAGCAGAAAGGTATGTGTGAATGGAATCACACATGTGGTGTCTAGTCTAACCTTGCAATGAAAGAGACATCGCGCAATTGCTAGTCTAATTCATAAAGCGATCATCAAGATCAACGAGAAGTGTCAATTACACTAAGCTAGTAAATATAGAAGTTTAGCTTCATGTCCCATAACCACTTGCTTAACTTAAATATTTACGAACAAACTGTAAATCTTCACTAATAAAATTGTCACAAGAGGTTCAATCGAACAAGTCCAAGAATTAACCGACGAAGTGAACGCAAGCGTTTCATACCACTTGTTTTACTAAGTCGTTTAATTAGATTTCTCATCCGAGTGAGGTAAAGGCTTGTATATACTAATAGATTGGAAAACGGTTTAAGAAAAGAGCTTTGTTATTAAAAATAGAGTTGAAATTGTTTGTTAAAAGAGTTTTGATATTTACTACTAGTATTGAAACCTTTGTATTATAAAGTGACAAAACACATAAGCAAGTGTAGAAACAATCAGTCACAAAGATCGCATACGGAGATGCGAATAAAATCCAAGGAAATCAGCTCAATGTTTTTCAGATAAGATCCCCTACGGAGGGGGGGTCCAAGGGGGGTGGCAACCCCCCAAGGTGGGGGTGCGGGGGCAACGCCACCGCTTACGGGGTTCGACCTGCCCGGTCAGGTCGCGGGGGTCCAGGGGGCAGCGCCCTCGGCGGGGTGCGGGGCAGCACCCCGACCAAAACGGTACGACCTAGTGAAGACAAAATGAGGTCTAACGACCTAACGACTCAAGGGCCATACGACCTAACGGCTGCGACCTAGGGGTCTAAGGGGTCAAGCGACTTAGTGGTTGCGACCTAGAGGTGTTCGCGACCTAACGATGACTCAGGACCCAACATGGCCGACTTAACAGAGTCGAGCGACCTAAGGTAAATGGTCCAACGACCTAACTCGAACGACTTATCTGGAGCTTAGGTCGGAGACGACCTACGAGATAAACCAGGCCGACTTAGTGGACGAGCGACCTAAGGTAAATGGTCCAACGACCTAACTCGAACGACTTATCTGGAGCTTAGGTCGGAGACGACCTACGAGATAAACCAGGCCGACTTAGTAGACGAGCGACCTAAGGTAAATGGTCCAACGACCTAACTCGAACGACTTATCTGGAGCTTAGGTCGGAGACGACCTACGAGATAAACCAGGGCGAGCGACTTAACGTTTGCCTAGAGATTATAGGTCGGAAACGACCTAAGACTTAAAGCTTAACTCGCGAGCGACCTACGGCTTAAGGCCAAACTCGTGAGCGACCTACGACTTAAGGCTTAACTCGCGAGCGACCTAACTCCGAAGTGCCAATACTTCCAGAATGACCTAAAGCCCTGCGACCTATGGTACTAACTCGCGAGCGACCTAACGACTTAACTCGTGAGCGACCTAATTCCGAAGTGCCAATTCTTCCAGAACGACCTAAAGTTAACTCGTGAACGACTCACGACCCATGGACGAACGACTTAACTCCGAACGACCTAAAAATGGCCAGAACGACCTAAGTGCAGAAAATTCACCAAAATGCTAAAAATTGGAGTTTTTCGCCAATCCAATCCAAACCAAATGCAAATGTGCATGCAAAAGTGATAGGGAATCATTCCCAACAGTCCAATATAGTTATAGACTAGATTTGTGAGACAAAAATCTCACCTTTGCACTAAAGTTTATGAAGATGAAGCTTGAAAGCAAGGAGAAGCAATCCAAAGCTTGAATCCAATATCTTCTACTTGAATTTGGAGTTGAATGTTGGATTTGCAATTGAATTTGTGCTTGGAGTTTTAATTTCCCATTCCCTCCACCATTAATGCCAAAGCTTGATTAGTTAGGAAATTTATGAAGAGTGAGGAGAAGAGGGTTGGAACTTGGGCTTAATAGGCTAAACTAACCCAAAGTCCAAAGCGGGAAAAGTTAGTGAAATTTCACTAACTCCAAACCTATCGATGTTTATACTTAAAAAGTTGTAAACGACATTTCGAACTCAATGGAAGTGGTCTCGAGTCCTAATTTGACCGTTTGCAAAAGGTAGCTTTTCGGACCAAAATCCGATTAACGAGTTAATATTTAAATAAAATATTTAAATACAAACTCGATAAATATGCGGGTTGTTACAGACTCCCCTCCTTAAAGAAATTGCGTCCTCGCAATATATATAAGATGGAAATAAAAAGTAACAACCATAAAAGCATATTAACACAAGAGGAATTTTGAAAGAAGAAGTTCACCTCAAGGAGAAGGAGTAAGCAAGTCCGGATGTGTACGCTCGATGAATTCTCTGGATTTCCAAGAACAATCCTTAGGATTTGAGGACCATTGAACCTTCACAAGCGGAACATCTTTATTTCGAAGTCGTTTAACCTCAGAAGCTATAACTCGAATAGGATGCTGCCCATAAGTTAAATTCGGCGAAACTTCAATTTCTTCCACAACAGCAGGCTCAAGAATAGAATCGGAATCCCGAAGGCATTTCCGTAATTGAGAAACGTGAAATACATCATGCATAGCAGAAAACTGAGCCGGCAATGCAAGGCGATAAGCCATGGAACCAATACGTTCAGTGATAGGAAATGGCCCAATATATCAAGGCGCTAACTTCCCCGATCGACTGAAACGTACAACACCCTTCATAGGTGAAACACGAATAAAAACAGGATCCGCAACAGAAAATTCTAATTTCCTTCTTCGATTATCGGCATAGGATTTTTGTCTACTCTGGGCTTCTTTCATCCTATGTCGAATAAGTTCAATCTTTTCCGTGGAATCACGAATAAAGTCTGGACCTAAAACCAGCTTCTCACCGGCCTCAAGCCAACAAGAAGGAGATCGGCATGGCCTTCCGTAGAGTGCCTCGAAAGGTGCCATACCAATACTAGATTGGAAGCTATTATTATAGGAAAATTCAACAAGTGAAATATGATCTTCCCAACTTCCTCCAAAATCAAGCACACAAGCACGAAGAAGATCTTCAAGAGTTTGATTCACACGCTCGGTTTGTCCATCGGACTGGGGGTGATAAGCGGTGGTAAAATTAAGCTTCGTTCCTAAAGCTTTTTGAAGACTCTTCCAAAATCCACTAGTAAACAATGGATCACGATCGCTAACAATAGAAGTAGGAACTCCATGCAATTTTACAATTTCCTTGACAAATAGTTTGGCCAAAAGCGGAACGGTTCGGCTAGACCGAACCGGAATAAAATGGGCGGATTTAGTAAGTCTATCAACAATCACCCATAAGCTATCATGACCCAAACGAGAACGGGGAAGGCCATCTATAAAGTCCATGGAAATTTGATCCCACTTCCAAATTGGAATTTCTAAAGGTTGCAATAACCCACCAGGCCTTTGATGTTCGGCCTTGACAAGTTGGCAAGTCATGCAACACTTAACAAAGTTAGCAATATCAGATTTCATTCCCTCCCAATAATAAAGTCGCTTCATATCAGCGTACATTTTACTACTACCAGGATGAATGGTGAATCTAGAACGATGGGAATCTTCTAAAATATCTTTACGAAGATCTCTAATATTTGGTACGATAAGTCTACCAAATTTTCGAATGCCGCCACGAGAATCAATATCAAAGTCTTTCAAACCTTCAATATCAATTTTATCCTTAACATTTTTGCCAAGAAGAGCCAATTCAGAATCTAGCCCTTGAGCTTCAAGAATGCGGTCTAAAAGAGAAGGATGAGCCTCAAGGCTACATAAAACAAGCGATGAGCATAAATCGGATACGCGCTCTCGAATCTCACAAGTGGATAAGATCTCGAGATCGTTCCATTCGGATATCATCATAGAAACAACTGCTTATTGCTTACGGCTAAGAGCATCGGCGACACGATTACCCTTACCGGGGGTATAAAGAATATCAAGATCATAAGGTGCAAGGAACTCGAGCCAACGCTGTTGACGTAAATTAAGTTCTTTTTGAGAAAATAAATATTTCAAAGACTTATGATCCGTGTAAAGAATAAATTTCTCTCCCAATAGATAATGACGCCACATTCGAAGGGCGAAAACAATAGCCGCGAGCTCTAGATCATGAGTGGCATATCTAGTCTCGGCCGGCTTCAATTGCCTAGAAGCATAAGCAACAACACGTTCTTTTTGCATAAGAACGGCACCCAAACCAACGTGACTAGCATCGGTATAAACAACAAAATCTTGATTCCCCTCGGGAATCACAAGAATAGGAGCATCGGAAAGGAGTTCTTTCAATTTCTGAAAAGAGGCTTCACATTTGTCCGACCAAATGTATTTAACTCCCTTCTTAGTCAAGCCAGTAAGAGGCACGACAATCTTAGAAAAGTCTCTAATAAAACGGCGGTAATAGCCCGCCAATCCGAGAAAACTACGAATCTCTGTCACACTCTCCGGTCTCTTCCAATCTTGAATCGCTTCGATCTTTGAAGGATCCACGGATATCCCGGATTCGGAAATAATATGACCGAGAAACTTCACACGAGATTGCCAAAAGTGGCATTTAGAAAATTTCGCCTTTAATTGATTACTCCTAAGTGTTTCCAATACAATCCTAAGATGTTTCTCATGTTCCTCCTCGGTTTTTGAATACACTAGAATATCATCAATGAATATGAGAACAAACCGATCGAGGAAATCTTTGAAAACTCGATTCATGAGGTCAACGAAATAAGCTGGAGCATTCGTTAACCCAAATGGCATAACAAGCCATTCATAAGATCCATATCGAGTACGGAATGATGTCAAAGGAATGCTATCCTCAGCGATACGAAGCTGATGGAAACCGGTAGCCAAGTCCAATTGTGAAAAGACCTTAGCACCACTAAGCTGATCGAATAGATCATCAATCCGAGGTAAAGGATATTTATTTTTAATAGTAAGATCGTTAAGCTTGCGATAATCAACGCAGAGCCTCAGAGTACCATCGGATTTCTTTACGAAAATAGCCGAAGCTCCCCAAGGCGAGGAACTAGAGCGAATAAATTGCCTCGTCTCCAACTCAGATAATTGTTTACGCATCTCCTCATTTTCCTTATTGGACATGCGATAAGGAGGACGAGTAATAGGTTGAGCTCCAGAAACAAGATTAATTCTGAACTCAATTGCTCGTTTAGGTGGCAAACCTAAAACGGGCTCGAATATGTTGGAAAATTCACGAACAACATGAATACGAGAAATAATATCATCTTCATCATCATCGTCGTCATCACGAGGATTTAAAGAATATAAAGATGCCACCAAACAGGATTCTGAATCTTTAAGACTAACATAAATCTGTTTAACAGATTGTGGATGTCGGAGATGAATAGTCCGCTCAGGACATAGGATATGGGCTTGATAACGGTTAAGCCAATCCATTCCCAAAATTATTCCAAAGCCTAAGTAACGCATGACATGCAAATCGGCTAGGAAAGAAAAATCACATAAAATAATCTCCACATCTTTACAAAGCAAACTAAGAGTTGCGGATCCACCAACAGGATTCGCAATTTTTAAAGAAGTCATCAATGCAGTAACACTTAAGGAAAAAGTGTCTACCAGTTCCTTTGATATAAAAGAATGGGATGCACCCGTATCAAAGAGAACTCTAATAGGTTGATCATGAAATAAAATAATACCATCAAGAATGGAATGAGAAATACCTTGGCCACGAGATGTGTTGCCAGGGGCTTGAGCCACATTTAACTTTCCCTCATTCCTGCTTTTACGTTTGAGGCATTGATGTATAAAGTGATCTGGGCTCTTACAATAGCGACAAGATTTGGGCTTAGAGCACTTATTCGCATAATGATCCCCAGACCCACAGTTGAAGCAACTCGCACCACTAGGAGAAGGAGACTTTGCCGCAGGGATTGCCTGCTTACCCTTTTTGTTGGGATAAGGACCCTTGAATTTGTTTGGCCTCTTCTTGTTGTTGAAGTTTGGTTTAGCGCCTTCCACTTCAACATCACTCTCTCTATCAGCCTCTTCAAGACGAAGAGCGATATCGACGAGTTGATCAAATGCGACTTCTAGTTTCAGGAGCAGTGGCTTCTTAAGACTCTTATTTAAGCCATAAACGAACCTCTGGTTCTTCTTCAATGGGGTGTTGATGTATTCAACCCCATATTTGGAAAGCGACTCGAAGGCTGCGACGTAATCAGTCACAGAGGATTGACCTTGAACAAGGTCTATAAAACGTCGAGCCAAGGTTACTTTCCCAGCTTCTGGTACAAACTTTAACTCGAAGCGTCCCTGAAATTGCTCCCAGGTGAGATCCGCTTCATTAATTTCTGAAATAAGGAGTTCGTACCAGTCCAATGCTCTCTCCTGGAGCATGCTGGAAGCCACCTGAACGCGGTGGAGATCGATAAGGTTCATGCGAGAGAAGATTCGATCACATGATTTTAACCAAGCCTGGACCTCGATGATATTTTCCGAACCTTTGAAGGGCTTCCCACCCAAGTTGGTGTAATCGCTGCACAAGCGTGCAAATCCCGACTTTGGGTGAGTGGGTTCTGGGTTAGCTCCAGCTGCTTGAGCATTAGTTACTAAATCAAGAAGCTGTTGAGCAGTCATAAAAACTCCATCCGGAGGAGCAGCACCAGATGATCCAGTTCTGGGACGGCCTGGTCTAGACATTCTCTTCCTTAAAGAAAGAAAGAAGAGAAGTAAGAAGGTTATTTACCAATGAACATCAAGTAATCTTGATAGATAAAACAAGGAATCATAAAGGAAATAGGATGAATCGGTACGAAGACTCGAATTAATCCTATGGTAGGACTCCTAAGATAGACCTAGGACGATGATCCTTGTTAAGTTATTCTACATTGTTCCGAAGTTTGGCTCTGATACCAAGCTGTGACGCCCCACCTCTATACCCACGCTAGCCAAGAACACTCCGGAGTAGTGCTGTCAACTAGCACGGAGAATAAGGCTGTTGAGGAGCGACCATCCATGTAATTGCTTATCACACGGTGGCTATAAATAATCTTCGGAAACAAACATAGAAATAATCATATCACAAATCAGTCACAGATATCCATATCACAAAGGCGGAAGAAGATATGAATATATAACTAACACATGAAAGTGTACATCAGAGTAGTGGTCAGTAAGATCCACGATAATACAAAAGAATAGCAACACGTGCTATACAAAAGAATACAACTATGAGTCTATATCTCAAGTGTATACAACAAAAAACTGCTAATCTAAACAGTTAGCCAAAAGTCAGAGTGATGAATCCCTGGGAAGAAGTCAAGCAGAAGCACCTGTAACATCTCGGTCTGACCCGAGTATTATTTAAGAAAATAATAAACGGATCAGTCTAGCTATAAATATCAGATGACATGATATAACATAAAAGATATGGCATAAACATAAATATCCATAACGACATACCACTATAAGTATGTAAATAATGATCAACAGAAGATCAATCAATAAGAGATAATCAATATCACAAGAATCTTCTCAAAGATTCGAAGAGGGCATCATACCCTAAACTTGTACTCATAACAAGTCAATGACATAAATTCCAGAAATCAACACGAGAAATCCAGAAATCATAAAAAGGGAAAGAGGCCTATCACATGACGGTCCGAAGACCATGGGGAGCTACCCCACATGTGTGAGTGGAATCACACAGATTGAGGTCAAGACTAACCAAAAAGCAGAAAGGTATGTGTGAATGGAATCACACATGTGGTGTCTAGTCTAACCTTGCAATGAAAGAGACATCGCGCAATTGCTAGTCTAATTCATAAAGCGATCATCAAGATCAACGAGAAGTGTCAATTACACTAAGCTAGTAAATATAGAAGTTTAGCTTCATGTCCCATAACCACTTGCTTAACTTAAATATTTACGAACAAACTGTAAATCTTCACTAATAAAATTGTCACAAGAGGTTCAATCGAACAAGTCCAAGAATTAACCGACGAAGTGAACGCAAGCGTTTCATACCACTTGTTTTACTAAGTCGTTTAATTAGATTTCTCATCCGAGTGAGGTAAAGGCTTGTATATACTAATAGATTGGAAAACGGTTTAAGAAAAGAGCTTTGTTATTAAAAATAGAGTTGAAATTGTTTGTTAAAAGAGTTTTGATATTTACTACTAGTATTGAAACCTTTGTATTATAAAGTGACAAAACACATAAGCAAGTGTAGAAACAATCAGTCACAAAGATCGCATACGGAGATGCGAATAAAATCCAAGGAAATCAGCTCAATGTTTTTCAGATAAGATCCCCTACGGAGGGGGGGTCCAAGGGGGGTGGCAACCCCCCAAGGTGGGGGTGCGGGGGCAACGCCACCGCTTACGGGGTTCGACCTGCCCGGTCAGGTCGCGGGGGTCCAGGGGGCAGCGCCCCCGGCGGGGTGCGGGGCAGCACCCCGACCAAAACGGTACGACCTAGTGAAGACAAAATGAGGTCTAACGACCTAACGACTCAAGGGCCATACGACCTAACGGCTGCGACCTAGGGGTCTAAGGGGTCAAGCGACTTAGTGGTTGCGACCTAGAGGTGTTCGCGACCTAACGATGACTCACGACCCAACATGGCCGACTTAACAGAGTCGAGCGACCTAAGGTAAATGGTCCAACGACCTAACTCGAACGACTTATCTGGAGCTTAGGTCGGAGACGACCTACGAGATAAACCAGGCCGACTTAGTGGATGAGCGACCTAAGGTAAATGGTCCAACGACCTAACTCGAACGACTTATCTGGAGCTTAGGTCGGAGACGACCTACGAGATAAACCAGGCCGACTTAGTAGACGAGCGACCTAAGGTAAATGGTCCAACGACCTAACTCGAACGACTTATCTGGAGCTTAGGTCGGAGACGACCTACGAGATAAACCAGGGCGAGCGACTTAACGTTTGCCTAGAGATTATAGGTCGGAAACGACCTAAGACTTAAAGCTTAACTCGCGAGCGACCTACGGCTTAAGGCCAAACTCGTGAGCGACCTACGACTTAAGGCTTAACTCGCGAGCGACCTAACTCCGAAGTGCCAATACTTCCAGAATGACCTAAAGCCCTGCGACCTATGGTACTAACTCGCGAGCGACCTAACGACTTAACTCGTGAGCGACCTAATTCCGAAGTGCCAATTCTTCCAGAACGACCTAAAGTTAACTCGTGAACGACTCACGACCCATGGACGAACGACTTAACTCCGAACGACCTAAAAATGGCCAGAACGACCTAAGTGCAGAAAATTCACCAAAATGCTAAAAATTGGAGTTTTTCGCCAATCCAATCCAAACCAAATGCAAATGTGCATGCAAAAGTGATAGGGAATCATTCCCAACAGTCCAATATAGTTATAGACTAGATTTGTGAGACAAAAATCTCACCTTTGCACTAAAGTTTATGAAGATGAAGCTTGAAAGCAAGGAGAAGCAATCCAAAGCTTGAATCCAATATCTTCTACTTGAATTTGGAGTTGAATGTTGGATTTGCAATTGAATTTGTGCTTGGAGTTTTAATTTCCCATTCCCTCCACCATTAATGCCAAAGCTTGATTAGTTAGGAAATTTATGAAGAGTGAGGAGAAGAGGGTTGGAACTTGGGCTTAATAGGCTAAACTAACCCAAAGTCCAAAGCGGGAAAAGTTAGTGAAATTTCACTAACTCCAAACCTATCGATGTTTATACTTAAAAAGTTGTAAACGACATTTCGAACTCAATGGAAGTGGTCTCGAGTCCTAATTTGACCGTTTGCAAAAAGTAGCTTTTCGGACCAAAATCCGATTAACGAGTTAATATTTAAATAAAATATTTAAATACAAACTCGATAAATATGCGGGTTGTTACAATCTATATATTAAAAACATGAAGGTTTCATGCATGTCAAAGAGGACATAAGCAAAGGAATGGAACAGAACTTCGTTTATGCTTACCCGAATTTGGGTTTCGGGATTTTTATTTCTCAAACATCATTTATAAATACCCAAATCTGGGTTTAGGGCCTTTCATATCTGAATTTCATCAATTAATACCCGAATCTAGGTTTCTGGACATTTATTTCAAAGCTAATCGAAAGGTGTTCTGAAGAAAGCAGTATACAAGGGTCAACAGAGGCGAAAGGTTGATAAATGACCCTTTCGACTCAGTTGAAAGGTCTGAAGAAAAATAAAGGAAGCGCAAGAGCACATAATAAAGAACAAGAAGAAGCCTTTCAATAGCCTCAAAAGGTAACATGGCCTTTCGACCTAGTCGAAAGGCTTGAGGCGACATATAAAGAGGGGTCCTTTCGACCAAGTCGAAATCATAAGTGCGAAAGGGGGACGACCTACATCCATAAATAAGACCCAAGGGGTCCAGTTTTGGGGATCGGATTCTGAAATCCCGAATTCATTTTCCCTACTCTACTCTCTTAATTGCAATTAAGTTTGTAAAATCCCTAAATCTAATTGGGGGAAAAAGATCCGACTCTTATAACTCATCCTGATTTATTGATAAAAGAGCGATGGCATATTCGATAAGGAGTCTGATGATGAGGAAGATCATTTAAATCATTAGATAGCCTAATGATCAATTGCACATGATTGTAACTTTTTCTGTTAATCTCTTTTTGTCTATGCAATGTATAGGATTGACTTAGGAATCTCAGGTCAAAACACATCATTATCGGAACCTATAATTTGACACCAAAAATAAGGATGGTGATGGAGTTTCGACCATGATGAATTATAAAACTGGGAACACCCAGGTCGATCTTATAAAAGAAAATTGGAGTGAATTGTAAACAATAATAAGTTATAACCATTTTGAAAGAGTGAAACCCCTTTCGACATAGTCGAAAGGGATGCTCCGAATGGGATTTCATCTTATGATTGACTAACAGCTATTGTGAGAGGAACTCAATCGAAAGGGTTTATCCATAAACATATCAGCAACCCTTTCGAACGGGTTTTAGATCAAAAGTAGCGAAATTAAGAAGTCAAAAGCAACCATGACTTACTAATTAAATATGTGTCTCTTTAGATATGATCGAAAGGACCAAAAAGGTACCTTTCGACATAGTCGAAAGGAATGGAAAGTCAGAGGAATCAATTGCTTTCGATCTACTCAAACAAAGGATTCAAACAGATGTCGTCTCTCTAGACTAGTTCCATAAAACCTTTCGACTAAGTAAACCAAGTCGAAAGGTGAAGATAGCTCTTTAGACTCTTCCGATCAAACCAACTACGTCGAAAGGATGAACAATCTTCTTGAATCCTTTCGACTATGACAATCTGGTCAAAAGGTATGTTTCAAAAGAAGAGATTCTCCCACTAACATGGATTCGTTTGAGTTTAACTACCTTTCATGTAACATCGAGAATGTTGATAAGTTTTCTTGTTAACAATCCCAAAACGTTTCCCAGGCAATGATCAAATATAATTTACAATAATACGCCAAGAGCGACATATGACGATGCCTCCATGGATGATCAAAGCAATATAGCCATATCTGATTTACTACACAGCGAAATCAAAATAAAATAATCTATAGTTCTAAATTTATCTATATATCAGTCACCTCCTCATCTCCAGAAGCTTTATTTGCCAAAATAACAAAAACTTGAAAACCTCAACCCTTGGCCTTCTTAAATCAACTTTGAGCACCCAGAGTTTAAGGGGAAACAAAAACTTCGAGTCGGACGTAAAGCGTGGTGTGAATAATATTGCTGATCTCTGTTATTTTATGTTAAGTGAGACCGCACCGCTTAGAGCAACGAGCTTCCCCTCACTAACATTCCTTTAAAACATATCTTTTGCAAAAAAAAATCCTGCAACCAAAACTAGTTAAAATCTGGAAAGCGTTATTATGTAAACATACATATCAGGTAATAAAATGAAGTATCTATTCGTGCACTTTAGTTTTGTTTGGATGACTATTAACCATTGGCTGACACGGGCCTACTAGACAACATATCAAAATTTATCTGACATCTATTAGACACTCCTCTTCTTCTAGATGTTTTGTCCTTAACTAACTATTAAATTCTTCTCTTTTGGACGGTCTGTCCTAATTTATCATCTTTCAGGGTCACCTGATTCAAATGGTTTTGCGGGCTCACCAATAACCTATCTATATACGAACATATATTCTTTTTTGTATGTATCCATAATTTTAGTCCTACCCGTGACAAAGCCCTACACATTGGAATTTTGGACAAAATTAGCGGGGCCTAATAGCCAATGTATTCAGTGCGACCCTATACCAGTCCCATCTAGTATTATAATATGTGAGTCATTTTACTTAGGGATTCCTTCCCAGAATTTTCCTTGAAAACCTTTTCAAAATAATTTAAAATCCTCAAATCAAACTCAAACAAGGAAAATATATAATCTCTATTCTTTACTCAAAATCACATTGCCATGTTTTATACACACACACACACACACACACTTTACTCAAATATTAGTTGATGAAAACATTTAACCTTTGAAAGTCCCCCTTTCGAATCTACTGAAAGTACCCATTTCTAAACCATTGAAAGTACCTCTTTCTAAACCAAGCAAACCCTTTATTTTTATCTAAGCCGAAAGGCCAAAACATTCCTTTCGAAACCATTGGAAATCCTTCCGTTTGAAAGCTTTAAAAACCTTAGACATCTTTCTTTTAAAACCTTTAAACATTTCCTTTCGAAACCCTTGGAAAACCTTTCCCTTCGAAACCATCAGAAAAACCCATAGCTTTCTACTCATTCGAAACCCTTAGGGAACCACCCCTTCGAAACTTTTCTTTAAAACCTTTCAAAAGCATCAAATCTAAATCTTTCGAAAGCATTTGGTTCAATTTAAAACATGTGGGAGCCTTTCAAAACCATTCAAAGTTTACTCCTTCGAAACCCTTTAAAAAATGATTCGGTCGAAACCATTTAGATTATGCCTTTATGAAGAGCAAAAGGATCATAAACCCATTAAAGTTGAAAGCATCAAAATCATTTAAATCATCTCTTTTAAAACCATATGGGTTATACTTCAATTGAGAAAAATGGTCATTAAAACCATTTAAGCCGAAAGCCTATCTTTCAAAAGCATTCATAAGCAAAGAAGTGATGGTGTCGAAACCATCCCTTTGAAAGTATTGGAGATGTGTACAATTTTTAGAAAATAGTAACCCATTCAAAATCCTCTAGGTCGAAAGGTAAAAGGCGGCAGCTAAAAGCTTTGACTTAATCGAAAACAATCATTTAAAACAAAGACGTAACCCAATTGAAACCATTTCCTTTAAACCATTTACCTATTCGAAAGCCAACCGAGTCAAAAGCATCTTAGCCGAAAGCAAGCAGATGCATTTTCTATTTAAAAGAAAAGTAAAGCCTTAACCCCTTCGGAACCCCTGGTTTCAACCCTATACCTTTCGTCCATATCCAATTCCTTATGTACCGGTTCCTTGATACAATGTGCATTGGTTCTGACTATGTTGGAGGCGAACGTAAAAGGTAGAACCTGGTGTCGAAAGCATCGAAATAGTGAAAAACCTATTTATTTGTCCTTTTAAACTATTTCTTTTGTATCTAACCTGCCTTGTTTGTCTAAATCTAATTGGTTGCGATTTTACTTTTTCAAAGATGCTGCCAATTTCCAGAAATAACAAATTTGAATTATTTGCAAAGATCCCCTTCTCCTTTTAAAATATATTAAACATTTAAGTCTCGTACCTATATAACTAATAAAACATTTAGGAAAAATCTAGAAAAATTCCAGAAAATTTCTTTTAATATGTTTTCTAATATATAAAAAATTTCGACCTAAACCTTTTATTATTTAACCGTAAATAATTAATAACCAAAAAATAACATTTTCTTTACTAGAAAATTCATATTAAATCCACATAAATCCCAAAATTTTTGAAAATTGAACTCATCTCAAAAATATTATTTCTGATCTACATAAAAATTCGTAAGGCATTTAGATGTCGTTTAGTAGAGTTTTCATCTTAAAACATATCATAAAATCAATATGAACATGTATAAATCATCAATAAATATATATATAATCATTCCATCATTCAAAAACATGGCAAAACATTGCAAATCATTTTAGATTTCTCCTTTAAAATGAAAACAAGACAAATTAGAAATGTAAACATTATTCACCTTAGCATTAGTGATTAAGGATATGAGATTTGAATGAATTTGATGTCGATTAAGCTTCCCCTTTTATCTTTCTTTCTCATTTTCTTGTTAATGGTGGTCGGCCTTGTCTTTTAAAAATTTCAAAATGAAATGAACGTGTAGTATAATATATGGCCATGGGATAAAGATATAGGAATGACTTCTTTCCTATTTTACGCCTCCTCTTATTTCATTTTAACCCTTCTCTTAATTTATTGTTAAATGACACGGCTATACCTTAATAAAAATCAAATCTCAATTCCCTAATTACACATTAATTTATTTAATTTAGCTAATTAAATATTCTAAGTAATGTTACCAAAAATATGGGGTGTTACACGAAATCAAACAAGCTATTTATCAAACAAAATTTAAGTATATATGGAAACTTCTAATTATATAGTGCGCGCGCGTGTATATAGAATTATCTGAACCAAGCGAGTCATAGATGGAAATTGCCCGATTTACCGAAGCCTCTCCACTCCTATAAATACCGAAGCTTCCAACAACTATGGGAGAGATTTCTAGAGAGCCAAGCTTACGACAATGGTGGACAAGTTAGAGAAATCTAGGAATAGGCTAACAAGAACTACCAAGCAGGAACTGCCTAGCAGAAACAGCCTAGCATGAGCAGCTTAGCAGCATGTGCCTAACAGGAACAACCGAACATGAATAGGTAGCCAAGAATAGCTAAACAAGAATAGCCAAAAAGACTTTCCTAGGCTATATCTTACTTTCTATCGAGCCTCGGAACATTGTATTTTGCATCTCAAACATTGTATAATATCTATAGGAAAAATAATGAAAATGGACAATGAATGTGGCCACATTATAGCTGAAACACTATAAATCTTTGTATTCTTTCTGTGTAACATATATGTAATCCGCTCTCTGAAAATCAATCATAATACAAATATAATAGTTATGTTATGCTCCCCTTATTCATAGCTTCATAATAAAATGATTGGAGGTGTTTGCCCATTTTTATACAAACAATAATATTTTATAAATTAATTAAACCATTTGATTTTTCATGGAATTCATCATTACGGTCGTGCGATTCAAATATGTAATTTTAATTAATAATTAATATCGAACAATTCGAATATTAACGTTCACACGTCACCTTAGCTAGTGGTGTGATATTTTGGCTGAATTTATCGCCGACACATCTTTGGTAAAATCCAATTTTACTATTATAAGCGGCATCCGGTAGTGACAATTATTTACACAAATTCTCTTCATCAAAACTATAACAATTTGGACCTATGAAATTTGGTAACGGCCAAAATTTAAATATTTCCCATATTCAACTTTATAGTCTAAACATGAAGTTCTTGGTTCAATAATAACAATTATTACTAATCGAACCGCTCTGGCCAAAGACTTTGGCTTTGAGTTGACTTCAATTGATCGTGATAACCTCATATAACCGAGGAGACGAATCCTCTTTTGAATAGTATTTCACTTCCAATGCTTCCGCTTGACCTAACTATAGTCGTTCGGTGGATGCCAAGCTACAACTATAATCAAAGCAGAGATTCCACATTGAAGATCAACTGTATTCTCATATCAAGAGAACTATGTAATTTTCTCACATCGATATTTTCTGTTTGACCTTAGTTATATTAACTAACAGGAAACTATCGAGTGAATCATTCCATAGTTATCCAATGACTATCGGTACGTAACCCGTTAGTGCCCTCGGCAGTCATGAGTGTTAAGTGCCCAACATTTGAAAAGCGTCATGTACTCTAGTCTCAACAGATGTATCGATTTTTAGTCTCGATATATCTTGACTAGGAATGTTTAAAATAATATGTTTAATTTCATTATGATAAATTACTCATGTTTACAACACCTTGTAACTATTATCGCAAAACATATCATTATGCATTTTCTATTGCATACACTTTTAATTAAATAAATTAATTGATACAACTCATTATATCAAGTATATAATAAAAAGAAAGCACCTTTTATTTCGAAAAAGATCGGTTATTGAGTTAGATATATGTAACAAATTATATAATTTCCATTAGAACATATCCCTAACACTATCAGACATTTGATGATCATTGAGTTTTAAATGACTTACCTCATGATTATATTCATTATTGGGTTGGATCTCTAGCCATTCAGTTATCTTTTTCTATGTTGTTCAAATAAGCATCCATATGCAAGTACTTTTATAATATGTATCAGTGAAGTGACACATATTACATAAAATTTAATATATAAGGCTCTCACATTATTATGCAAGCAGTTGACATAAGTTTATTAATGACTATTTTACTACACCGCCCGAGCCGATTATGGATATAATAGTTGGTGTAGTACACCAATCTTACAAGTTTTGAGATTATTAGATGATTGTTCATTAAAGATCAATACATTATTTCGACATGCGATACCCATAAAATCTAAAAGAACAACACATAATCATAAGCAAACTCTAAGTATCCACGATGTGTGCACATATGTTGCATGAGCTCCTTTTGAATTCTTGGACATATGATTGCATTGTGGTATGACATACGTTGATCAAATATGAAAGCGGAAGTCGTCATTTCTAAGTAGTATGTCCCGATGGAAACTATTTAGCGTACAATAAGCCCATTCATACTCATAGTCATTTTCTATGTCTCTTTCATTCTCTAGGATCATGTTGTGCAAAATTTGCATAACTATAAATGATCTTAGACATTTTCCTAATTGACATAATTTACATGGATTACTTATTATATGGAATAAAGATTGAAAACCTCAAATGCTCTTTCTACATCTTTTTATTGTCCTTGCTTCTCAATACATACTTGTTGTTTTCTAGTAATTGGATTTAGAATTGTTTTAACACTGGTATTCATTTATGATAAATTTCATCACCAGTATAGCACCCATGGTCGTATGTGTTACATTAGCAGTAAATGATACATGAGCTGTTTTACCAAGCGCTAAATCCTTAAATAAAGTTGATCTCTCAACCACGTTGATATCGTTATTAGATCCACAAATGCCAAAAGAAGTAAGCTAGATCCATAAACCATACAATGCAACTGCTTCAAGAATTAAAGTAGGTTATTTTTATCATTGTTTACTCCTTGAAGTGCTTTTGGACAATTCTTATATTCCTAATGCATGGAGTCAATGCTTCCTAGCATACCGGGTCATCATCTATTATCTTGCATTTCTTTACATCAGCTTCATTTGGTCTACGTGAATATTGAACGCCATAAACATCGGCGATGCCTTAATAGAATTTGTCCAGAGTTTCTAACACTATGGTCTCTCCCAACCGCAAAGAGTCATCTAACATATCAACATGGTTCCCATATGCTAGCATTCTCCTCGCCGGAGTTACTTTTTGATGTGCAGTCAAACATTGAGTTTTAAAGGTATTTGGTTGGAGAACAAATACAATTTTTTAGAAGCTTTTACGTTTGTTAATATTGTACCAAATAACGGTCTTCTAAATCTTCTTCCAAACACATCAGCTATGTAAGTTGGATTTTGCATGAAGTAATCTTACATCAGCTACCTATTGAACATAAAGTCAAACCAAAATAAGTCTTACATGCTTAACAAATGATCGAACCCTTTCTTCTTCATTATTTACATATACATATTGTTTCATACTCAGATGGATCGCTTGTATTCCATTGTACTCCTACTTCGCTCAACAAACGCTTCAAAGAATACAAATACGTAATCTCTTAGTTTGATTTTTGTAATATTACATGCCTCATGATGGACCGTTGGGATCAATTTTAGGTTTTATATCATGTTATCCCAAACACACATATGGTGGTTTAAAATGCGTACATAATTGTGGTTGGACGTTCTCTTATGGGCTGCGGCCAGCCTGCTTACTATTGAATTCACCTGTTAGCGTCGATAAGGTCGTGTTCTAAACTTCGTATTTGTCTCTCTCTCTACGTTGAACTAAAATACTTTGAACTGAAATACTTCTGTAGATTCGAGGGTGTTATCCCGCTTTTTGACAAAGCCGCGATACCAAAAGATCGATCAAGAACGAAAGACAGTTCATCTCAAAGATTGGTTGTACTTCACTTCGTTATGGATATCGATGAATTTTTGTCCGAGCCTGGATCAGGCTACAATTGATAAGACATGACAAGCAAGACCATGAAAGCCAGTGTTTCAAATTTCAGGTTAATCGGAGTTCGTATGAGCGAGATATGATCGATGCAAGTTAGCCAAAGTACACAGTTCGAAACCCTCGGCTTGTTGAGAGGACACCCCATTTCGAACCGATGGAGTTCGAATCCATCAGTAACTCCTATATTCGAATCCATCGGTTTGCACATACTTCGAGTCGAACGAGTTCGAACCGATCAGGCGTGATATTAGTCGCTTCGAACCCATCAGATAGGCATCATCCCAACAAGTTCGAATCCATCAAGCTCCGTGTACTTCGAATCGATGACATTCGAATCGATCAGCAGAATATTGATCACTTCGAATCGATCAGTTCGAATCCATCGCATGAGCATCCCCTGAGCACTGTTTCGTATCCATCGGGTCCGGAACACTTCGAATCCATCACCATATATCCTACTTCGTATCGATCGACCCCCGTTCCTTCGTGTCCATAAATTCAGCCATGTTCGAATCCACTCGGCTCGTCTTGATCCCCTTCGTATCGATCCATTTCGAATCCATTGATGCGAACTGGGTCGCGGCACACGATACGAACGAGGCGGAATCCATGGGTGCGAAGCGGTCAACTCGGAGATAAAACAGGATCGATGCGAGGAGTGCGCGCCACGTCACCAGAGATCCACGTGACCGATCGAGTCGAAGGGAATGGATTCGAAGTGATGGGTTCGAATGCAACAGCCCTCACGAAATACCACAACTTGAATCGATCATATCTCCTAAACCACAGATCCAAATGCAACGAAATTTTCACAGTAGCTTCCATACAACGTAAAGATTGTTCCTGCCAAGTTTCAGCTCGATTGGATCATTTCTTGATGGGTTCAAAATCACTTCGAATCGATGTCAGATCGAGTGGAAACTTGGTGGGGTCGGTCGCGTGGGCCCACTCACGTGCCAGAAGAAGTCTCCCGGGGTTTGAGCGAGATCTGGACCTCCAACGCCTATAAATAGCACCCTGAAGCCTTCAGAAAAGGGGATCTTTTGGGAGCTTCCACCATTGAACGTCCAGACCCTGCCGGATTGAATTCCAAACTTCATTATCGCTGTTGTATTCAGATTCCAAAGCTATCATCAGCTGTAATCCGTTGTAGTCAATTAATATCATCAAGTGAAGCAATAAAGAGAGAACCTTCAAAGTGGACGTAGGCACGAACGCCGAACCACTATAAATCTTGTGTTGTTTACTGTTATCTGTGAATTATTGTGATTGTCGTTGTTTAGATCTGAATTCGATATTAATTGTTGCTGATCTTTGTTGATAAACGGGTGCTTTCGCGGTATTGGGTGTTTGTGGTCAATTTTGACGCAAACATTTTGGTGCTTCCACTGAGAGCTGAACTCAGGAGAAGTTGGATTTAGAGACTTAGGAATTCAGACCTAAGAACCATGACGAGACAAACAAGTAAGAAACAAAGGCCAGAGAGAAGTGTACACCAAGGAAGTCAAGAGGCTTCCTCAGGAGCGAATCAGGGATCGATCTTCATCACTAGGGATGAGATGGAGACAATGATGAAAAAACAGGAAGAGCTGATCCAGAGTTTGTTCCAACAGATAGGGCAACTTGGAGCAAGAATCAAGGAGTAACCGGAGTTCAGAACGGAGCAGGGCCATCCGACGTAGCACCTGGAGCAGGGGGCGCACACATGGAGAATGTTGATCCAATCCCTGAGAGAGACAGAGATGCATCTACCCAAGCAAGGAGTAGCAGAGAAGTGAACGCTCAGTCAAGGGGGCAGATCCCAGAATTCCCTCATGAACTCGGGGGGCAGGTTGAGAGCAATGAACGAGGATTGCATCTTGGAGATGAAGATAAATTGGCACAAATGGTTAGGCGAGCCATGAGAGGCGGGTTAACAAACAAAGATCTTGAAGACGTAAACAGGAGTCCATTTTCTCTTGCGATTAGGACGGCTAGGAACCCACCAGAGTTTAAGTTGCCATCAATAGAGATGTATGATGGGAGGATGGATCCCGCGGTCCATTTGACGAGGTACATGAGGCATATGGAGGTGCTGGGGGCATCACAAGAGGTTATGGCCCGATGCTTTCCATTATATCTGACAGATATCGCAGCGTTATGGTTTAGGCAACTAGAGAGCGGCTCCATAGGAACATGGGCAGACTTGACGGAAAGATTCATGAGACAATTTAGGATTCACATTGCAAGACCCAAAAACGTAATGAGTTTAGCAATTTTGAAGCAAAAGACTGGAGAGACCTTGAGGAGTTTTCTGACGCGATTCAATGCGGCAGCAGCATCGGTGGATCGGCCAGATCCATCCATGGTTATGATGGCAGCCGTTTCCGGAATAGCTGATGGCACAGATTTCAAAAATTCATTGACGAAAGATCCACCTATGGATCTAGGAGAATTCTATCATGAGGCGGAAAAGTTCTTGCGATTGAAAGATGCGAGTGCAGAAAGAGAAGAAGGAGATGAGCTCAATGTTTACACGGTCAAAGATGGAAATCCTCCTGAGAAAGGTACAGAAACTAGCAAGGGGAAGCGAAGGGCTGAGAGTGGCTATAACAGGTCGATGCGACCACGAAAGGAACCAAGATTTACCACATACTCAGAGCTGAACGAGAATTTAGAGCGAATCTATCAGGATACCAAAGAACAAGTCCCGTATCGCAGACCAATGTGAAGGGACCCAACTTCCGACGAAAGGAAATCAGATAAGTATTGCATATTTCATGAACTGAACGGTCATAACACACATGATTGCAGGCATCTGAAGGACGAGGTGGAAGGGCATATCAGGAACGGTATGCTCCTTCAGTATGTGAGAAAACGGACTCCAGCAGTGGAGCCAGAGCACCCACCGTCTACCTCAACTAGAGGTGGCCCTGAGTCGGGACAACGTCTGATTATCCATTGATTGATTGAAATAACGATGAACAAGTTGTAAACCTCTCACTAATGCGGATAAATCATTTACACATGTGAGCGATCGCGCACGATCCATAGGCATGCTCTGAATGACTACCGGCCGCACCATAGTGAGAGTTTACACTTTGATATCCCTTCTTTGCTTTCCGCTTTGATTTTGATTTGGACATTTAGACTTTGTTTGTATTGACATTTCTGTTGTGAGATTCGTATGATCATTGCTTTGATATTTGCAATTCCATGAAAGAATTTATCTCCATGCCCGTTGGATCTCGAACGGTCCACGAGCACCTTTTGTATGGAGATGAACCGCCAGAGTCTTTGATTCAGAAACTCCACCGAACATGAACTCCGACATCGATAGTATTAAGTCCCCCCCGGGCACACATAATTCGCCTCGAACAGCAAACGATCGCGAACGATCACAATCAGCCTCGAACGGCACACGATCGCGAACGATCATAAATCGCCTCGAACGGCATCCGACCGCGAACGGTCACGATTCACTTATATGATAGTTGATCGCGAACGATCACTTTCTGCCTCAAACGGCACCGACCGCGAACGGTCATGATTCACTTATTATGAAATCCGACCTCGAACGATCACCATTCGCCTTGAACGGCACTTGATCGCGAACGATCACCGTTTGCCGCGAACGACATCGACCGCGAACGGTCCCATCTCTTCAATTGCCGCGAACGGCATCGACCGCGAACGGTCCCATTCAATCTTTTGCCATGAACAGCATCGACCGCGAACGGTCCTATTCCATCCTTTGCCGCGAACGGCGCAGACCGTGAACGGTCCCGATTCATCCCAAATAGCTCGATGCCGAACGATCGTCATTTGAGGACATATGAAACTATCAAATTCTTTACAGGTTGATGAAAGGATATGAACGTCCAACTCGAGGCATTACAAAACACGCCTTCCTACCGCAAGGCATGTTTTGGGGGGCAAATGTTATCCCGCTTTTTGGCAAAGCCGCGATACCAAAAGATCGATCAAAAACGAAAGACAGTTCGTCTCAGAGATTGGTTGTACTTCACTTCGTTATGGATATCGATGAATTTTTGTCCGAGCCCGGATCAGGCTACAATTGATAAGACATGACAAGCAAGACCATGAAAGCCAGTGTTTCAAATTTCAGGTTAATCGGAGTTCGTATGAGCGAGATATGATCGATGCAAGTTAGCCAAAGTACACAGTTCGAAACCATCGGCTTGTTGAAAGGACGCCCCATTTCGAACCGATGGAGTTCGAATCCATCAGTAACTCCTTTATTCGAATCCATCGGTTTGCATATACTTCGAGTCGAACGAGTTCGAACCGATCAGGCGTGATATTAGTCGCTTCGAACCCAACGGTTCGAACCCAACGGTTCGAACCCATCAGATAGGCATCATCCCAACAAGTTCGAATCCATCAAGCTCCGTGTACTTCGAATCGATGACATTCGAATCGATCAGCAGAATATTGATCACTTCGAATCGATCAGTTCGAATCCATCGCATGAGCATCCCCTGAGCACTGTTTCGTATCCATCGGGTCCGGAACACTTCGAATCCATCACCATATATCCTACTTCGTATCGATCGACCCCCGTTCCTTCGTGTCCATAAATTCAGCCATGTTCGAATCCACTCGGCTCGTCTTGATCCCCTTCGTATCGATCCATTTCGAATCCATTGATGCGAACTGGGTCGCGGCACACGATACGAACGAGGCGGAATCCATGGGTGCGAAGCGGTCAACTCGGAGATAAAACAGGATCGATGCGAGGAGTGCGCGCCACGTCACCAGAGATCCACGTGACCGATCGAGTCGAAGGGAATGGATTCGAAGTGATGGGTTCGAATGCAACAGCCCTCACGAAATACCACAACTTGAATCGATCATATCTCCTAAACCACCGATCCAAATGCAACGAAATTTTCACAGTAGCTTCCATACAAGGTAAAGATTGTTCCTGCCAAGTTTCAGCTCGATTGGATCATTTCTTGATGGGTTCAAAATCACTTCGAATCGATGTCAGATCGAGTGGAAACTTGGTGGGGTCGGTCGCGTGGGCCCACTCACGTGCCAGAAGAAGTCTCTCGGGGTTTGAGCGAGATCTGGACCTCCAACGCCTATAAATAGCACCCTGAAGCCTTCAGAAAAGGGGATCTTTTGGGAGCTTCCACCATTGAACGTCCAGACCCAGCCGGATTGAATTCCAAACTTCATTATTGCTGTTGTATTCAGATTCCAAAGCTATCATCAGCTGTAATCCGTTGTAGTCAATTAATATCATCAGGTGAAGCAATAAAGAGAGAACCTTCAAAGTGGACGTAGGCACGAACGCCGAACCACTATAAATCTTGTGTTGTTTACTGTTATCTGTGAATTATTGTGATTGTCGTTGTTTAGATCTGAATTCGATATTAATTGTTGCTGATCTGTGTTGATAAACGGCTGCTTTCGCGGTATTTGGTGTTTTTGGTCAATTTTGACGCAAACAGAGGACGTTCCAAATAATAATCTTTCTTGTTTCTGTATGTAATCGACTCTAATTACAAGGTGAGGGTTTTAGAAAATCAATTAAGCTCGAGTAGTTGAGTTCTGAATGAGGAAACGGGATTTGGGAATTCTCCTCCTCTCCGCCTTCGCCATCTTCTTCTCTCTTCAGGTGCTGAATAATTTAATCACTGTTATCAATGTTCATGTTATAAAATCATATTTTAATAGTGATTTTAATTTGCTTAGCATGGAGGCGACTTTTCATTTGAAGAAGCATGGATGCACTTAATCGATGAAATTCCGATCAAATACGAAGCCGATCGTCTTCCCCCGCCTATTGTTGCTGATCTGAATGGCGACGGCAAAAGCGAGATCCTTGTCGCTACTCACGATGCCAAGATTCAGGTTTCCTAATATGTTTTCTTTGCCATCAACACAAAAATTTATTATCCAAACTAGTATGAATAAGTGATAGGAATTTCCATTTTTCATAATAACCAAAAAGTTCAAAATATGTTCTTCCAAAATCAAATATTCAAACTGTAGTTTTGTTTTTGGTTTAATGAAAAACCTTGATAATTTAACTGCAGATTGGTTACAACCCCTAAGAAGTCAATAACGTATATGCTGTTCTGTAAATATAACCTTTTACTTAAGTGACTGGTATTTCAAAATAAATAAATTGGTAAGTGAACCGGAAGACCTCTGGTTTCAAACCATGACTTCCATATTCACATTCCAAAGGCCCTACCACTTTGTTACTGGCTTTTAGTAATTGATTTGCTATTTGAGTTGAACTGTTATGATAGGGAGTAAATAATGGTACTGCACTTACAGTAGTACATGAAAAAGCATGCATCGGTGTAACTAGCTAATTTAATACAGCATGTGTGTGTAATGTACATATATGTACATATATCTATACATATATATACATATATGTACATATACATATGCATATATATACATATGCATATGCATATATATACATATACATATGCATATATATACATATACATATATATTTGTTCTTTTGAGAAAACAATTTGCTTATGATATATTTTGAATTTTGCTAAATACACTAGGCGTGCAAAGTGAAACTTTTGCTTTCTTATGTTGGCCTATTTATTTATTTCTCTAGGTATTGGAACCTCATAGTAGGCGAGTAGATGAAGGGTACAGCGAGGCACGAGTTTTAGCTGAAGTTTCTTTATTGCCTGATAAAATTCGCATATCTACTGGAAGGCGCCCTGTTGCTATGGCAACTGGTTTTGTTGATCGAAGTTATAAAAATGGAGAAATAAGAAAACAAGTGTTAGTGGTCGTCACATCAGGATGGTCTGTTATGTGTTTTGATCACAACTTAAAAAAACTTTGGGAAAATAATCTGCAGGTATGTTATGGATATAGAAAAGATGTTTCAACTATTCTGAATACATTGAGTTTCTTTGAGTAGAGACCTTAGCCGTATAGTTCTTGACAGGAGCATTTCCCCCATGGTGCTTATCATCAAGAAATTGCTATCACAATAAGTAACTATACACTGAAACATGGAGATTCAGGATTGGTTATTGTAGGAGGGAGGATGGAAATGCGACCATATGTATGTTCCAATTCCATAATTTCTAATCAATAATGTGCTATGTGTTATGTATGCATAAATTAGCTTACCCGTGTGATTTTCATTTTAGCAGGAAACTTAACTTCAAAACTTAATTTTACATTTTTCCTTGAACACAATATGAGATTGGACATCCTCATACATAATTTACCAATAAATCATCTTCCTCGTGTATGTTACAAATTTTTTTCCTCTGAACATCCATGTTCTCTATACAGTTGAATATCCATGACTGTTTTCTGCTTGGGACCAATATGCTTCAAGCTTTCAACTACTTATGTCAGTATAGACATTTATTAGCATTAAGTTTCAGGACTATTTATTTCTGGATTCACACTTATATTAAATAATGATAATAATAAACTGGTTTAAACTTAGTATATAAACGACCATTTTCTTCCATGTATGCAGTAATAGAGAATTTTTAAAAATTCGTACTTGGGTGGTTATGAATAACTGCTAGTTCATAGTCTACCGAAGTTCATAATTTATTTAATTCTTTCTTATACATACACGAATATGCTATATGTTTACAGTTTGTTAATGGAAATTTGAGCTGCCGTGATAATGCATGATTTTACTTTTCCAGTTTTAAACTTGCTCTGGTATTGATATACCCGATCAAGATTGAAAATAAGAACACCTTGACTTAATAGTTGGTGTGTTCCATTATGCCAGTACAAAATTCCCAATTTTCCCAAAAATCTCCACCAGCATCTGCATATTTAACATGCGACATATATAATGTCATCTTTTTAATGACAAATGCGAAACATGATGATTTTTGGGTTAAATTTTTTAGGTTTCTAAGTTTTGTTTCAATGATCTCAAAATTTGGTACAAAGACTGGCCATATTAATCCACCAATTTAGTCTTTTGAATTGCTGAATTGTATTAATGTGTCTACCCCACCTTTTTCTATATACATTGTTGTAATCTTTCTTCAGAGCGATTTGACAATGTTGTTGTTTTGAATGCCAACAATTTGTGAGAACTCATGTTATCATCGGTCTTGGTACATCTTGACTCTTTTGAATCGATGAAAAGTACTAGTCATATTTTGTTCATTGTTTGTATATGTGACATGCGTGCTAAAATTTTGTCTTGCTTGGCTGAAGAATTCCATGGATCTATTTGAAGAGGCATTCATATCAGAGAAAATGGGCGAGCTTCATCACAGATCTGCTATGGAAAAAGAGGTTAGCTTTTTACATATAATTCTAATGTTGCATCTCATAAGGACTACAATACTGCATCTATTTCATATTGATTTATTCATGGAAAAAAACTGATTAAATACGACAAGCTGAACTATTGGAATAAATGCAAAGCTTGGCATCTCCTTTTTTTTTATTAAATCAAGCATTTGAACTTCTATTCAAGCTATCATTGAATCATGTTTGAAATTCTGGCTTATGTAATTTTATTCCTCAATTTTTTCATCCATTTAGCAACTTAGCTAACCACATATAGTTCAAAAGTTAGAATTAGTATTTTGGAGGCCTTGGATCTTTTTGGGTAACAGTCAACTTGCAATCAAAATTTGATACTGAAATATATTAACTATATGCAGGATTCAGAGAACAGTACATCTGTAGATCTCCGTCACTTTGCATTCTATGCTTTTGCTGGACGTAATGGTGCAACTCGGTGGGCCAGGAAAACTGAAGTAATAAATTTCTTCTTACACCACAAAAGCTTATCCACATCGCTGGTTATTTAAACTCTAGGTTTTGTGCAAGCGCGACTTCAAATTTACTAATGTTCTTTAATTTTATTAAATCAGTCTAGTGCCATATTAACATAGATATTCATCTGTATAAATGAAGATGAATAGCTATGTGGAAAATTTGGTTGATTCTGGAGTACTACTGTCACTCCTTATTGTCTTGAAAATTTTGTGCATATTACAATAATCCTATTATATTTACTGTGACATTTAAAGTCAATATTATTCACAATCTACTCTTTTTTCATTTGTGCCAGAATATCCAGGCACAGTCTTCAGACTCATCACAGTTGATTCCTCAACATAACTACAAGCTTGATGCTCATGCTATGAATACTCGTCATCCTGGTGAGGTATGCTTGCAGTTATCATGTTAAGATTCATATTATTTTTGGGCATAAGCCGCCAAGTTTCATATCAAACCCTAAATAGTCAAGTGATATTGGTGTATATGTGATTCTTTTGGCATGTGTAGTGACCACAAAGATCTCAAAATTTTTAAATGGTTCTTGTATTACCTTGTCATTATAAATACAAGTAATTATGTTATGCATTGCAGATTGTGGAAACTTGTATCAAATTAATTTTGTTAAAACTTAAAACATGCATCATTTCTTGCTAATGTCGAGAATCTGTGTGAGCATATGCATTTCATTATTTGTTTTATAGTCATTATAAACCATCCCAGGGAAGCATGTCTTCTCTAGTTAGAGACACTGAGGTAAATTTGCAATTTTTCTAGAACTCAGCTTCGTTAATGAGACACTCAATTTAGGATGTTACATTGCAGTTCGAGTGCCGGGAATTCAGAGAATCAATTCTTGGTGTTATGCCTCATCATTGGGTAATATTGAATTCCCTTTCCATGTTTTAAACCTTTTTTTAATGATAACATGATTATGTTAGCTCATTTCTTATTTTCATTAATTTATTAGGATAGACGCGAAGACACATTTTTACAGCTTGCACACTTCAGAAGGCACAAAAGAAAGTCGCTGAAGAAAATCAGTGGTAAAACATCTATGAATCCTTCTCATAAACCTTCTGAAAAAAGCCCCCTCGGTAAGGATTCATCCAGTAAAACGGCTACTGCTATTCGAAAAGCTGCAGATATGGCTAATTCAGCAAAAGGCAACAAGGTAGCATTTAGCATCATGGTTGTTGGATTTTTTATCAAGTTTCACAACATAGACGAACAAAATAAAATTTCTTAGTTAACCCTAATATATTGAGGTCAAAGTTAACATGGTGATGGTGCTACAGAGAAATTCTGAAATTTCGTACAAATTTGTGATGCCTCATGGTTATTTTTGTTAAATCTGAATTCAATATGTTGAATAACATGAATTATTGATGTTAATCCCTCACTAGAATTTTGTCCACCCCTTTCTTTTCAAACAAGGAAAATTACATTCTGACGTGCAGTATAATTAATTAAAACTCTATTCTATAATATCATGCTCGTTCATGCATGCGTGTTCTTATTATAAATGGCTGAGTTATTTTCTGGGATATTTGGTATAAATCAGTGCAAATTGAGATGGTAAATGCTCATTTTTCTTTATTGTTTCTCTTGCTTGAATCAAGCACTTAGCATCTTCCTTTGCCTGTACCATCTGAGATGCCTTCAGACATGGTAACATGGAAACCCAAATGTTTCCAATGTTTTTACCATGCTTCATCAAAATCAAACAAAATCTTTATGAATTTTCATTGCAAATATTAGAGTAAGGAGGATAAGTCTAATAAAATCATCATTGAATGGTAAACGTCTATTTATCCAATTGGCATGTGGGTTAGTTTAAAAATTCTTTTTTTTTAAATGATTATTGCAGCGTGTGTGTGGCATGATAATAATTTTACACTTTACTTTTAGTTCATATGGTATGATAATCGATTTTATGGGGAAAACATGCATATCATCATTTCAAGCTTTGCTTGTAAATAAATAAGATACCGGAGGAGAAAAATGTGTTACATGGCTAGTGGCTAGTGCCAAATGCATGATATTTGGCTACACAACAAAGTCTCTTACCACTATTAGTGGTCATTGGTTATTACATGACTAGTGTTGATAAGTCGGATTTCTTTTCGGATATATTAGTGCATGTAGTGGTTCCTTGTTTAACTAAAAGAACACAATTTAAATCTTTAATGCAGAGGGTACAGTACATTCCTACAATCACAAACCATACTCAACTTTGGTGGGTTCCAAATGTGGTGGTTGCACATCAAAAAGAAGGAATTGAAGCTGTTCATCTGGCTTCTGGGCGAACTATATGCAAGGTAAGATTAAAAAATTGATGACTTTGGCCCAGTAATGCAATAAATGGAAATTGCAACATGATAAACAGTATTCTCAAAGGCATAGAGGATCACATACTGCATACACGATCTTGCAGTGGACTGTTTATTTTGTTTATTTGTTTTTGAAGTTAAACATGTATCCACCAGTGAACACATCTTCCAATAATATCTGGAAATATTTGTACAGCTATAAAATCCAAGTTTAGTGCCTAACAAATTCTGGAGATAGCAACAGAACAAAATTCAAATAACATTTTCACAAAACCCCCATAAACCAATAATACAGTAATTAACATACTTTCAAATATTACCCTCGTTACCCCCACCTTCCACAGTCCCAGTTTCCTCATAAATATCTATCTTGCAATCAACTGAAGCTTCTATGGTTTGCATTTTTTGTTTGATGTTTAGAAACTAGAACATACTTAACTCTGGATAAATATCATTAGTATAATTTTTTTGAATATACAAGGATTTTGAAAGGACACTAACATTTGATATTTGAATTTTTTTAAGATAGATAATTGTTAGATGTTAATAATTCTCAATATGCCGTTTTGAGCAAGAAGCAGAAAAGAAAGAGCTGATGCGCAGCTTATAAAGGCATGTAGCATTACAAATAAAAATAAAACCCAAGCCAGATGACCATCTGTAGTTAGTTTTATAACTCGGTTTCGGTTACATTTTTGGTCTTTTGAAATTTTGAATATGCATGTCAAATGACGTGGGAGATAAGAAGGGTTGGAAAATCCCAGTCATTTTAACAAAGAGGAGAAGAAAAATGAAGAATATAATTTTTGATATTTTCCAAAAGACGGAAAATATCGAAAGTCATTTTCAATTTTATGTGTCAAAACCATTCTCCAAATCGACCGTTTCCATTCCCTTCTCTTCTCCCATGCGTTTTAACATATGTTGAAAACACCAAACACTACGTTAATTTCTCATGGTGAAATCTTATATCTTATACTCAAGGTTTGAGGTTTCGACCGAAACACCGACGTTCCGGTCGTTCTGTTTAAGTTTCGGCAGGGACCGAAACGAAAGCAAGACGAAATTTCGGTTCAATAAAAACCATTGAACTTCAAATTTTGCAGCTAAAAAAAGTCAAAATAAAAAAGAATTAATTTGAGTTTAAAATACATGAACATTCAAATTTAAAATTGTAACTTAGGAAACATATAAGTTCACAAAAAAATGTGAATGATGTAACTAAAAAAGTTGAAAATGAAATAATGAATAAACATTTTTTAGTGTTATAGATATTTATAATTAATCAGTATTGTTCTTTTATATCTTATTTTCCTATTAAATATAAATTATATGTCATGTTTCAATAAATTAAACAAATATGTGTGTAATTATATGAAGAAAAAAACGATATCCGAAACCGAAACTAGAATCGAAATTTCCGAAATTTACGAATTACAATGAATTTCCTAAAATTACAAAAGACCGAAACCTAGATCTCGAACCTTGCTTATAATTGAAAAATGAGAGTTTTGAAAAATGTAAATGATGGTTTGAGCACCTAAGTCTTTGGTGTATCTATGGACTTGAAGACCTAGTATAGGGCTTTTAATAGTAGTACCTATTTTTACCATTTTTCATTCTAGCCTCTCAATTTTTTTGGTATATTCTTTTCTGTGCTCTTTCATTCCAATCTTTTTTCGTTCATTTAACTTTTTACTTCACTCGGTATTTTATGTGTGGTAGTTCAGATACACAACTGTCTATTAATTACGTACATGAGCATAATTTTAAAAACACACATGATTTATTTTTCATAAAATTGCAGATAAATACACAATTAATTACGTTTATCATTTTATTTGAAAGAGACAATTTGTAAAACTTTTTTGTTTGGTACACTTACAATTTTGAAATATTATTTGTTACACTTGTTATTATTTGTCTGCACCCGTAAGAATACTAGGTGAAAAAATATAAGAGCAAAACGTTCTTTTATAGCATGGGGGATATACTTTAATAATCATTTGGATATATTGATGCTATAACTTATGAAGTTAACTACTATACTCTTGGTCCTCATTGAGATTCAGTAGGAGCTTGAGATATTTTGTTGCTTTCTTCTGTTGACACAGGCAATTCCCTATATTATAACTCAAATACATCATTCTGAAAATATAGTCGTCACTGATTATTTTGGTCACAAGTAGTCATTGTCATAAATGTTCAAACAAACAACCCGACCTCTCTGGCTTTGCATGTGAATTTTGGTCATCTCTATCAGGCTACTTGCTCATTTCTTACCACGACTTGTCACCTGCGTTACCAAAATAGTTGATTGTTTATGGAAAATTCTATTTGAGGACCATGTATTACCCAACATATGCCATTATTCTTTTTAAAAAAAATTATGACTAAATTTTTCCTTTTTCCTTTCTTAACCCATCAAATTAAAACCCTAAAAGTTAAAAGAAATTTGATCATACCAAGACATTTCGATGAAGAAGTTTATGATTTTTTTGTTGAAGAAACCTTAAAAATCAGTTATGACAACCTTCACCGTTGACCATTTCGATTTATGATTACATTTACTTGTTTCCCTCTAAAATCAGAGTTGGTTTCAATGAAGTTGAAGAACTTCTGAAAAAAAGGTAAACAATGTACTATTTTCTATTGAATTTTGAATGGATTTAGTGTTAGAATTCTAAGCTTTTTCTGCGAATGAGTTCCAAATTTGGAAGAGGAGAGATGATGAAAGATGTAGATAGGGTTATTTCTGTTAAAAAATAGTGAGTGGGAAGTAATTTTTTGTGTCTAATAGTTTGTTATATTTTTTGATGTTCTTATTGAAATAGCTGGTTTACATATAAAATTTGCCATTGTTCAACTTAGTGAAGTATTTTCCCAGAAAATTACCACATCAACTGTTTTGATCCAAAATATTGTTTGTTGTCGTTTGAGTTGCTACTGCGTAGTTGAGACCCTTTTTAATTGAAATTTTAAGTTGAAAGTTCAAACTTTAATCATTTTATCAGACTTGCACCTGTAGCTAGGGCTATTATGATAATGGTAACCGCTACCGATACGAGAAAACTATTACCGTACGATACTACTGGTAAGTCGAAAATGACTATTGATATCTTACTGTTACCGTTGGTAAATATTCATTGGTATACCGATAAATTGGTAAACCGTTGACGGTTAATGGTAAATTTACCAATACATAAAGACATTAATTTTTTTATTATATTAAAATTCTGATATTGATAAAAAAAAGTGAATATTTTGCTACTAATTCCAACTCCATTAACACTTACATATAAAATTAGACTTATTTTAGTTGACAGAGAATTTTCTTGATTCTTCACAAATTATTTACAACCGAAATGATAATATTACTAATCTTAAACTTTTAAGCTAATAAAGTCAAAAAGAAATATAATCATATATAATATTACTAATCTTAAACCTTGAAGTTAATAAAGCCAAAAAGAAATATAATCATATATAATATTACAAGCACCTGCTTAAAATATGATAAACATTCGAAGGTTTGTGGTTCGGATTAATTACATAGTGAAAAAATAAAATTAATATAACGGGTAAATTTACCATTACCATTGATTTTGAATTTTTTTATCGCTACATTACCGTTAATAATGATAAATTTTGTGCGAGAGGTCATAAGTTTGAAACTTCCGTAGCGTGATTCAAACGGTTATTGACATGTGATATGTTGTTCTGGTGACATGTTGTATATGAAGTACCATTTCAAAAAAAAATAAAAAATAAAAAAATGATAAATTTACCATTATTATATTGATAGCATTAGTATACCGATGTAGCTCGATATGGGTTACCAATTGTTTGGCATTGTTATGGTAATGGTAAATTTACCTTATCATGACGTCCCTACCAGCAGCTACAGCGTTCCAGACTACAGTTGACATAAAATAGATCTATTTACTGATCATGAACTCATTTTTCTGCATCTGAAATAGTCTGACCGTAAACATTTCACTAAAATTATTTTTTCTGACATCAACTGTGTATTTATTATTTCCAGCTTCATCTCACAGAAGGAGGACTACATGCTGATGTTAATGGAGATGGTGTTCTTGATCATGTTCAGGTGTGCCAAAATTTGTCAGTATAACCATTTTGACTAAAATTTCTGCCTAGTACGACATTCTTAATTCATGGTGCAACAACAAATATTGAATTTTTATGGCTGACCTTTAGTTCAGCTCAGTTGATTATGGCTTTATTAAAAAGTATAAATTATAGTATAGTATATTTAGCTGGTTGCCAAGGTGTCAATACATATCAAACAATATGGAACTCTTTATTTGGACATGGTGAGATGACATATAGAACGGCTTCCATCTTGCTCTTGCCAGGTCTCACAACGTGGCATTAGAAATTAATTTACCACAAATTTTTTTTTGACCTTGAGCAATGCTTTCGTTAGCAATTTATAACTTTTAATTATCATGTAGGACCTTCGAATTTTATGGTCATACGATAGTTGTATAGGAAATGCATGAACTTTTTGAACCTACTCATTTAGTCATTTTAGTATGTTAATACGTTAGATCATCTGACAAGGTTTGTGCACATAAAGTATAGTCCACATATGACCTGTTCATATAGAAACCACCCATAATATGCACTGCAATTGCATACATTTGTAGGGAAGTTATTAATGCTTATATTTGGTTATAGGCTGTAGGAGGACATGGAGCTGAGCAAACTGTAGTGACTGGATCAATGGAAGTATTAAAACCATGTCATGCAGTGGCTACTTCAGGCGTACCTGTAAGAGAGAAACTGTTCAACGTATCTATATGTCATCATGCACATTTCAATTTATTCCAACACGGCGATTTTGCTAGGAGTTTTGGTAGAACTCCCGACGTAGGTGCTATAGAGGTAGCAACTCCCATATTTGTCCATAGAGATGATGGCAATCAACACAGAAAAAGAAGTCATGGCGATGTTGTATTCTTGAACAGCAGAGGAGAGGTATGTATATATTCAGTAATTTAGTGTATTTAAATAGAATTTACCCTTAAAATATTGTTTTGCTTGTGAAAAGAATTTCTTCAAATAATGAAATATATTATATATTCAGGTCACATCTTACTCCCCCAACTTGCATGGCGATGGCGCAGTGTGGAGATGGCAAATAACAACAGGGGCAACATGGTCAAACCTCCCATCTCCATCCGGCTTAATGGAAGATAAAGTGATCCCAACCCTAAAAACGTTCAAACTCAGAGTGCACGATCATCAGGAAGTGATAATAGCAGGGGGCGACCAAGAAGCGGTTGTGATATCGCCAGGTGGCAGCCAGCTAGCGACGGTAGAGCTGCCTGGATCGCCAACTCACGCTCTCGTTTTGCGGGATTTTTCAGGTGATGGCCTAACAGATATCATTCTAGTAACTTCTAGCGGGGTTTATGGATTTGTGCAGACCAGGCAGCCTGGAGCTTTGTTTTTCAGTACTCTTGTTGGTTGCCTCATTGTTATCATGGGAGTTTTATTTGTTTCTCAGTACCTGAATTCTACTGGAAAAAGCAAGCCCAGGGTTTCCATGGATTATAGGTGAAAAGACTACTTGTGCTGACAATGATATTGCAGTTGTATTTGGTATGTGAAATTAAGGGACTAATGTTAAGTGTAAAATATGCGCAAGGGTTCAGATAGTGATAATTTTGATATGAAGGTGTTTTTATGCGATTGGGAAGACCAAATTGATGTATTTTTGTTTGTTTTCTTGATCTTTCTAACCTTTCGGAACATGTAGTAGTTGTTTTCTCCTTTTTAGAATACAACAATTTCTCGTTAAAGTTCCAGTGTACGATATGTTTGCTGAGTGCTCTGCTAACTTAGGAGACTAGCATCATTTGATGTTATATGATAGTATTAGTTTTCATACTGGTTTATAGGTATGAAAGAGTCAAAAGTTTAACACGGTTCAAAATTTTAATTTGGATGATCTCAGTAAAAGTGGATAATAGCTGCAAAACATTTGTCTTTTTCGTATTGTTTGGTGCAAAAAATAAAGACGCTAACCAAGGGTATGTTGGTGAGATTTTTCTATCCACGACATGAATTCTTGTACAAATAGAAAGTGGCAAATTAAATATTTGTTAATTTAGTTTTATAGGAAGTTAATATGAAAAAATAAGCAGGACATAAAACAAAGAAATTTACGTGGTTCGAGCTAGTAGTGTTTGACTTTTTTTTATATTGTTTATGAAGTAGAAGTATAAAATTCTATGATGGTTCGGAAATTGCTTTGATTCTTATGGTAATACTAGTTCTTTTGATAAAATATTTTTCAACCTCCTTTCTACTACAGTATTCTTTCATTTTATAAATAGTTATCAATCGCATGTTGTGGAGTGCTAGATTTACGATGGGATAATTTAATTTAAACAAGATTATCATTTTGGTTTAGACATGATAACTTTTGAACTGCTGGAATTGGCGTAACGCTGTTGGCGGACAACCACTTGTCCACGATCTATATCTGGGGTTGATGTGACTTGTTCAGCTTTGTTTCGAAGTGCAAACCTATGGCATAATTTCTGCTTATGGCTTTGTGCTTGAAGTGTGTATGTGTCTTGCTCCTAGCTGGATCATACCGCACAGTTCATTGCTATGCTACACTAGTGGTTGAGTTGTGACTAATTTTTGGTTTGGTCCTTTAGGGCGGTGTGTTGTAATTGTGTAGTGCAACTATAGCTTCTATATGCCTGCGCAATGCCCATTGATGTATGGTAGCATAGTACGAGATTCAAGGTATCGTGTGTGATGTATCGGTAGAACTTGCGTAGTTCCTACTTGATGTAGCTTAGAAATGTATTGTACTAGCACTGCACCGACTGATAGAATTAGTGGTATGCACTAAGAGCAATTATGTAATGGTTACATATATCTAACTCTATAGTCATCTTATTTGTAATAAGGTGTGTGTTTTCTTTTATATAATCAAATACTCTATAGTCATCTTATTTATAAAATCAAATACTTTCCCTTTCAACTATACTCAAACATAATATAAGGGAAGTTAGATCTGTGAATAGTTTACTCACCTGTATAAAAATTGGTTCACGGTTTTTGAACTTAATAAGTGGAAAGATTATTAATGTGAAGTTTAAAATTTGAAGTGGGAATTCAAATTTGAGTAAGGATTAACGGGATTAAATTGAAGTGAATTTAACTTAGAAGAAGTTAAATAAGTATGAATGATCAACCTGATTTGAAAATTCAAGATGAAATTGGGATTTAACTTGGGAATTTAAATGGTTAATTTGAATTGGGATTTTGTGTGATCTCAAAATAGGTTTGAGATCTGTAAATTGGAAAATATACGAGTGTTTAAAATAATTTGGATAATATTATCCTATTAATAATCTTTAAACTGTGAATTGGATTTGAATTATTACTTGAACCTAGAAATAGGTTTGTAAAGGCTAAATTGATTTAAGGGAATTAAATCAACATTTGAAAGTTTAACTCGAATTTATATAATTCGAGATGATTTAAAGTGAGATTGAATTTGAAATTAGTTCAAATTGAAAATTGATTTAAATAATTTGGATTTGTGATTAAAGTCGAATAATTTTAAATTCAAACGGAATTTGATTTGAATTTGGAAAGAATCAAGGATAATTCGACTTGAATTGAGATTAAATTCAAACTGGGGTTAAAATGAATGGAAAATTTAAAATTGGTTCAGTTTGAAATTTATTTAAATTAATTGGAATTATGATTGAAGATGGATAAGTTTAAGAATTCAAATGGAAATTTGAATTGGATAATTTGAAATGAAATTGAAGTTGAATGAGTTCAAATTCAAATAGGAAATTGATTTGAATTTGGGGTGAGAACGGAAGTTAACTTAATTTAAATTGAAATTGAAAGTTATTTGGGAGTTGGCAATTGATTGGAATTATGATCAATTCAAATTGGAATTGAATCAATTTAAATGGAAGTGGAAATTTAAATTGAATGATGGGAATGGAGATTAGGAATTGAACAGTTTGGCTCTGGACTATTTTCGATTTATTAAATTGTTTTAATATAAATCTATTTTTCCAAACTATTTACTATACAACCTTTCTTTTTAAAAGCCAAATTATCTTATACTTATTTTACAATTATTTTTGGAACTATTTAACAAATTTTCAACTGTTTTATAAACTATTTACTTTTTTCAACTACTTTATAACTAATTACTATTTTACATCTATTTTGCAATTATCTAACTATTTTATAACTATTTAACTACTTTCCAACTATTTTATCAATACTTAACTATTTTACAAACTAATAATTGATTTTCAACTACTTATCTATTTAGAAAAATATGAAAGAAAACCAGAACAAGATCAAACAGAGAAACCAAAATCCTATAGCAAACCAGAGGATTTATTCAAACAATAATCTTTTCAAAACAAGTTTTCAACTTCAAGTTAAATCAAGCAAGGCTATTGCAACATCAAAGCCTAGATCATCTTAAAAACTTGTAGCAGTTCATATCAGTTTTAAAAACAAGCAAATTCAATTCATATTTAGAGAACGAATTCCAGTTTCAAGTTTCCAGATCAAAACATCTGGCACTTCCAATTTATAGCTTTCTGTCCAGACATTTGAACTGTGAGTAAACTACACTGTTTCCTCTATTTCTTTTTCCAAATGTCTGTGAGTAAAATTCCGATTAAGGCTTAAGTTGATTTAAATACATGATGCATGTGATAATCTTGTATAGTAATGGGGTAGATAAGATTTGCATGAATGTTTTTGAACTGGATATAGTTGAAACTTCATGTATAATGAGTGCATGACTGAGTAGATGAGTATGTAGCTTCCTCTGTTAAACTTCAGGGACAAATCACCTAAATAAATCCATTTCTCTTCATAAATTAAATGTTGGATCATCAAGCTTCTCAAACCAAGCCTCTCTGTTTAGGAAAAAAAAGAAAACCGTGAATCAATTTTTATACAGGTGAGTAAACTATTCTCAGATCTAATTTCCCTTATATTATGTTTGAGTATAGTTGAAAGGGAAAGTATTTATAAAAATAAATATGTTTATGCCTGTATATATGTGTGTAAAAGACCTGTGGAAATTCTTTTGCTTCTGTTCTTTCTCTGGATATGATCAAATTTGAAAAAAATTCAAGTACTCTTAATTAAAACAATATTAGATTGTGATGTTTGAATGAGATGAGTGTGTATTTGGGTATATTTACTTTTAAAAATAATTTTATAAACAAAATAATATGCAATGGCCCTGAAAGGAAGATATATAGTAAAAGGAATATTTTTTTATAAGAAATCAACTAGTTTAATTTGTGTTTACACCTATATGAATGAATTCGTAATGGGAAAATAGGATTTTTAGTGGTTATAATGTGATTTTTAGATAAGGGATGAAGTGGAAAGGGAAGTTGATCGAAATTTGGGGTTTTTGTCGACTGCTGGTGATCACGAGACCCTGAAGCCTCGGGATTTT
This sequence comes from Allium cepa, assembly GCA_030765085.1. Taxonomy (NCBI): domain Eukaryota; kingdom Viridiplantae; phylum Streptophyta; class Magnoliopsida; order Asparagales; family Amaryllidaceae; genus Allium; species Allium cepa. Next base: position 622,041,783 of record CM060938.1, on the reverse strand, counting down.
GAGTAGGATCGAAGGTGGGAGGTCACGAGAAAAATGGGAACATATTTTTCTGTTAGTCGTAACATCGAGGTGATGGGGATTTAGGGTTTGGACAGGTTTTCTAGACGAGGTTGTTTCGTTGATCTTCGCGGCATCGTGATGGCACAGGGAGGTTGCGCGCGTAGGGGGATCAATGCAGTAGGGGAAGGCGAGTCTTCCGATGAAGTTGGAGGGTCCACGGTGGTAGGATGGTCGGAGCGAGAGCATTATTGTATATCTGTTCTTCCAACAGGGCAGTGAGTTGAAGCTTGTTTCGAACAGGATGGTTAGTCGAAGCTTTGGAAAGGGTTGAATGGAATGAGACGACCGTGTGAGATTGGTATGGATGATCGGCGTCGGCGCATGATCATCGGAGGGAGCGTGCATGGATACGTGCACATCTTGTGTCAATCCTGTAGCTTTGAACTAATATGCTGAAGGAAGAAGGAGTAGGGGAGTTTCGTGTAGTATGGGTTTTGGGCTCGAAGTTGAAGGATGTTAAGCTCGAAAATGAATCGGGTTTTTTTCTTGTTTGAGTTGTGAAATGTGTAAGGGAATTATGTATTGACCAAAACGTTAGAAATGGTAAACTTTTGGTCTAGCCGGTTCAATATAAAATAACCAACGGATTTAAAAGCAAGTCTCCATGATTTAATATTTTAAGGTAAATGCCTTTGAAATTAAATGGTCTTTGGTTGGAATAATTATACAAGGAAATTAACTTGTCAGATTTATTAAATATAATTAATGATTTAAGTTTATTAATGTGATTAACTACGGGTTAATTAATTAAAGGATAATAAATCAAGTGATAGTTACTTAATAACTAAGTAAGTGTAATTATTTAGTGTAGTCAAAGAATAATTACTTAATGGAAGAAATTGGATTAATTACTTAAGGTAATTAATTTAAGTAATTAATTAAAATGTGTTTAGTTAAAGGATAGTTAATTTCTGAATATGATTAGTTAATGAGTAATGAATGAATGAGGTTAATGAAAGTAATTAAGGATGGTTAATTAATTAATGTAAATTAATTAAAAAGAAATTACTTGAATGTGATTAAGTAAATTACTCAATGTAAGTGAAGTAATTAATGAATTACTGGATGTAATTAATTGAAGAATGGTAGTAGTTTCGGGTTTAATTACTTTGTGTAATTAATATAAAGGATAATTACTTAGTAGAAGTAATTTATAATTGATTACTTAGTGTAATTAATCAAAGAATTAATATAATTAATTAAAGAGTAATTAATTAAGTAAGTAATTACAGAAGGGTAATTACTGTTTATGGTCAATTAAGATTGATTAATGTAAGTGGTTAATTAAAGTATAATTAATTAATGAAATTAATTAAGGATAAATGTAATTTAATTATAATTAATTAATTATTAGAAATAATTAATTAATTAAGGATCATTAATTAATGTAGTTGATTGGAGTAATTAAAGGTTAATTAGTGTAAATGGTTAAGGGTAATTAATTTGTGAAATTAATTGAAGAATAATTACTCTATGTAATTGAAGATAATTAATCAAGGTGATTAATTAAGATGGATATTTGAAGAATGATTGATTAATTAAAAGGTTGTAATTAATTAATGGTTAATTAAGTAAAGTTAGGTGATTAATTCTTAAGTAATTGATTTAATTTAAATTAATTAAATTAATTATAATAGGGATTAATAATGATTGGTTATGAATGATTGTTTGAGTAGAATATCTGAATTGGTTGATATCTATTGGATGATATGCTGTGTTATTCGGTGATATGAAATGTTTTGTGATATGATATATTTGGGTAGACATTTATAATGTGGTTATTTAATGATGATGAATTGCTGTGTAAAAAGTGACTTCTTGTATTTAAAGTTGAATTGTGTTTCACTTGAACATCTTGAGTTAAGATGGTAATGAATTCGAAGAGACTAGGGTCGGGTATTAGTAAATACCTGAACCCACTTCGATTTGTATCATACTATGATTCTTAATAGTTTGATAAGTGAAAAAAAATAGGTTGAAATGGAATAATTTAAATGACTGGACCATTTAAAACTAAGTAAAGGTACTTAGGAATTGATTTGTGAACATAAGTATTTACTATAACAAGTTGTGAACTTGTAGTAATGAACGAGTTACCCGGGGTTTTATGTAAGTTTTATGCTGTTGTATTCCATGTTAGATGGGTCTACTCACATTGGTTTCCAACCTGACCCGGGTGTTACTTTGACGTAATGCTCGGGTGAGACCGAGTTACAGATTTTAAGGTTAGGACGTTCTAAAGCTCAAGAGGCGAGCTTGATAGCAGGAACATATGGAGTGTTTCCGCTGTGATATATTTCTGTTTATCTGAGACATGTTGATTTGTATATGTCCAGTGTTTGTGTATGTGTGTAACTCTGATGTATTAAAAAGTGACAGATATAATATTCTTTTGTAAACTGTTATTATTTGATATTATATTTTATCCACTGCGAATGTGAGAATCTTTGTTTTGTTAATTTTCTTCTTCTATCTCTTTCCATCTTTTTCTCTAACTATTTGGAATTTTCGGGATCGAAAATCCAGGTCGTTACATTTGGTATCAGAGCAGAAGGTTAAGCGAGAAGAATATCCCTAAATAAAATGTTATGTAATCGTAATTACAAATAGTTGTAATCGTAAGTAATAAATCACAACATTAAATAACAGTTTGTTTTAAACATTCCTGTTCAAGCTATTGGGAAAGAATGTTAATATATCTTTTGAGACTAGAATGTGTAACAATTTTCAAATGTTGGACAGTGTATTACTTATGAAGAAACCGAGCTAAGTCGAAAGTGGGTGAAATATGTAGATTTCAAAATAAAATTTTCTATTTTGGAGCCATTAGACATATGAAGTCTAAAGGGAATTTTGTTAGGAATAATCAAATGAAAGGAACGAATGGAGATTTGTTTTAAAGAAATGATTGAAACATTTATAATTCCTTTCTTAAAAGATTCCCACTTTAACACTCGAACATGAGAGCAATGGATCACCCAACAAATGGACGAGCTCCATGGAGGCCTAAGTATACTGGGGCGAACCATGCTTTCAGAGAAGTGGCGACTTACATAACTAAACTCTAAACTGCGACTGACTATGCCGTGACTTAAGGGGGCAGTGCAAGCCCAGAACATATAGGTAACATATCGACCATAAGAGTACTCTAGGATATACACCAGGGTAAAGTCGAGCATACGACACCGCCACTCATTTTCATTTCATGGAAGTCCCTGGTAGAGGAAAGGGCTGTAGGTGATGACATGTTCTTCTTCTTAAGGTGCAGAAATTGTTCGAGTCGTGCGTGACAGGTGGTATAGATGATGAAAGGCGAGCCACTTGATTGAGTTGGGACCTATTTTCAAAATCTAATAGGCGATAAGTAAAGTTGAATAGGAAAGGGGGCGACTGATGAGTGCCTTTTTTGTTAGAAAGGATTGAGAGCTAAGATGGTTGGCCACAAGTAGAGCCAATGAAAGATGAGACGGGATTGACTATCGAATGCTGCGTTAAGACAACCAGAGGAAATCCCACCTCCGCTAGCTAACATGGATATCTATTCTCGGTACACATATTCTCTATTTAAAATCTCTTCCCGACCCGCTCAGGCCGAATCAGGTCACCACTTGGGTGGGAATGGTTTAGCCCACCTGCATCATTTGGTGAAAGCAGTGCAGTCTCCTCCAATCAGTGGCTTTGACAATGACTACACTAGTATGACTCCTTACCAAATGCAAATGCCCTTAGGACAATACAACACATGATCAGACGTTCATGACCACACCCTCTTGAGAGAAGGACGCCAGCCAAGATGAAGTTGGGAGCCTCCCTTCGAGAATCAGACATTGTCGCGATCAAAGAATTGTTTGGATTAGTCCCCTATAAGTATACTGGTCGTCGCCTCCCATTGGTCGCCTTGGGCTTGCCTTTCCCTAATATCTAAATCGAGGGCGGGCCCCAAAAATGAATTGGTCTAGCCTTTTCAACAAAAGGAAATCTTAGCTTGGTGGCACTACTTGCTCAACCACGCAAGAACCTCAGACAATGCGATATTATGAACACGAAAGTTTACAGTTCAGCCCTATCCCCTTTTATCATATAGAGTCGTAGGCAACGCCTTGTAAAAAAGCAAAGCATGAACGGGCCACATTTAGGGAAAGTTGCACATGGGGTTCTAGCTGGAGGCCCTAGTATGCTATAATAGTATGTGTAGGCCCCTATAATTTGAGTTATATTGTCATACCGCAAAAACAGATATGGTCTGGTATTCCCCAATTCCCCGTATGGGTTATATTTCTTATTCCTCGTCTAGTGGAAACTAATCGAGTTTTGTTTGATCTTCCAAAAGCGAAAGCTGAATCAGTTGTAGGCTATAATGTAAAATATGCATGGGATGCGATCCTTAGTAGTTCATTGTTGGTGGAATATCTCCCGGGGTCCCATGGACATATTCTGACTTAAACAAGGGATGGGTGAAAGTCTATAGGGTGGATCGTGTAGTTTACGTGCAAGTATATGTGACAAAATATATGATGCAACTAAAACAATATTAATCTAAGTAAATATAGAATAAGCACACAGGGATTTTATACTGGTTCGGACCTCCCGTCCTACGTCCATTCCTGAAGCTCCCCTTTGGAATTCGACTATCAAACACCCTCGCTTCGCCCGAAGGAATAGGCTTGGTTACAATAAGTTGTTCTTGTAAAATGTGTGTTCTATAACATGGATATTGACTAATTAGTACAAATGATTCCAATATATATCTAGAGAGTGTTATCCCAACTTTTGGCAAAGTTGAGATACCCAAAATTCACTAGAAACCAATGATTACTCTTCATGAATATCAACCATGCACTGCAGGATAACCATGGATATCGATGAATTTTGTCCGAGTCCGGAATGGGCCACAATTGATAGGACACGACAAGAAAGATCATGGAAGTCTGCACTCCAAATTTCAAGTCAATCCGAGGTCATATGCTCAAGTTATGATGGAATCAAGATAAGAGGAATTGACATTGCTCGGTTCGAACCCATTGTGTTCGAACCCATCACATTCGAAACCATCTGGTTCGAATCCAAAGAAATAAGGTCGCGCCTCGAAAGCATTTGCCCCAGTTCGAATCGATGGAGTTCGTATCCATCGGTTCGAAACCATCTAGTTCGAACCCACCTGCGTTCGAACCGATAGCCCAGCCATGCCACACTCGAACCCATCGGGTTCTAGTCCACCTAGTTCGCATCCATTAGCCTCGACTCCACTTCGAACCCACCAAGCCATTGCCTACTTCGAACCCATCACAATGTCCTCTCTTCGAACCCATCACAGAGCCACACTTCGAACCCATCCATGATGTCGTCTTCGAACCCAACCTGTGTAGCTTCATTCGAACCGACTGAGTCAACCAATCACGATGACGTGTCTTCCATCGGTTCGAATGCGCCGAGATATATGGAGTCGAAGCGGTCAACACGGAGAGAAGTCCGGATCGATTCGAAGCTTGCGCTCCACGTCACCACGAAGTCGCGTGCCACACTGGTTTCGAAGCCATCATTTCGAGTAACAGGGGTTCGAAATTAACAGCCTGGCTATGAAGTCAATTTCGAACCCATCATATCTCCTAACCCACTGATCCAAATGCAATGAAACTTTCACAGATGCTTGCATACATATTGAAGAATGTCCACGCCAAATTTCACCTCGATTGGATGAATTCTTGATCGGTTCGAATGGAGTTCGAACCGATGCCAAAGTGGGCCCAAACTTCCTGAGATCGTACGTGTGGGCCCCCTCACATGCCAGAAGTGGTCTCCCGAGTTTTCAGCGAGATACCAGCAGCCTACGCCTATAAATAGACTCCCAGGTCATTCAGAAAGAGGACTGGATTCTCTTTGGCAAGATCAAGACTCTGAAGCTCCAAGTCTCCACCAAGGCTCTACTTGGCACTCAACAACCACCGTTGTACTCGAATTCCAGAACTATAATTCATTGTAATCCGCTGTAATCGATTGTAATCAGCGAAGAACATCAATAAAAGGAAAAACCTTTGAAGTGGACGTAGGCCGGAGATAGCCGAACCACTATAAATCGTGTGTTCTTGTTTACATTTACCATTTTGCTACTTAGATCTGTGATTTGTGTTTGGATATCGTTGACTTATATTCCAACACTGGTGCTTTCGCATTCATCGGGGTTTGTGACCAATTTTGGCGCAAACACTTTGGTGCTTTCACTGAGAAGAACTAGCACCCGCTACATCAGAATTCAGAATTCAGAAACAATGACTCGACAAACAAGACAGAGAGTTGATAGGAGCCTACAAGGAGGAAGCCAAGAAGCATCCTCTGGATCAAGAGAAGGACCGGCTTCCGTCTACATCACTAGAGACGAGATGGAGGCTATGGCCAACTCATTGCGCGAAAGCATAATGAAAAGTCAACAGGAGATGCTGCAGAATTTCCTCGAGCAAATGAGGACAGCAAATATACAAAACCTTGGACCAACTACAACAGCTACAAGTACGGGACAAGGAATCAGGATTGCAGAAGCAAATGAAGGACAGGCTCAAGGCCAGAATACGGGGATTGAAGGAGGTCAACAAGGCCTTGGGGGTAGACCCTCAGGGTCCGATACTGGAAGACCAACAGATGGAGCTCAGCAGGCTGGAGCCAATGCTCACGCTAACGAGCCACCGGAAGAGTATGTACCAGAATTCCCTTCAAGGCTCGGGGGGCAGGATATGAACTTGACAAGGGGGCAACCCCTAGACGGGGACGAGAGAATGATTGGCCTCATGCGAAGAATCATGAGAGGAGGATTACCTAGCGGAGGCCTAGAAGAAGTTAGTCGGAGTCCATTCACTCCAAACATCAGAAATGCCAGGAACCCTCCAAAATTCAAGCTACCAACGCTGGATCCTTACGACGGGAGGTCAGACCCAACAATGCACATCACAAGATATATCAGGCACATGGAAGTGCTGGGGGCATCCGAGGAAGTGATGGCGCGATGTTTCCCCCTGTATTTGACAGATTTAGCTGCACTATGGTTCAGACAACTAGAGACTGGATCAATCGGAACATGGAGCGAGCTCGTAGATTGCTTCATGAGACAGTTCAGGGTCCACGTGACGCGACCCAAGAGCGTGATGACCTTAGCAACAATCAAACAGAGGACCGGAGAGTCCATAAAAGATTTTTTACTCAGATTCAACGTGACAGTGACTTCTGTGGATCGCCCGGATCCATCGATGATTCTAATGGCGGCGGTGGCAGGAGTCGCGGAAGGTACCAAGTTTAAAGATTCTCTAACGAAGGACCCGCCGCAAGATCTTGGAGAATTCTTTCATAAAGCCGAAAAGTTCATTCGGTTAGAAGAATCACGAGTCGGGAGTTGTGAAATAAATGCCACGAAAAGCGTAGGAACCTCTGGAGAGCAGTCCGGAGCGGACAAGGGAAAGAGAAAACAGGATGACAGACATGATGGTCCTGATAAACGGAAGAAATTCCGAGAACCAAGATTCAGGCAGTACACAGATCTGAATGCAAGCCTAGAAAGAGTCTTCACTGAAACCAGGGGGCAACTTCACTATCGAAAGCCACCTGTAAGGGATCCCACCGAGCGGGAGCGCAGGACTGGAAAATATTGCCTATTCCATGAGCTGGATGGGCACACCACAGATGAATGCCGTCACCTGAAGGATGAGGTGGAAGAACACGCTAGGGGTGGTAGATTACCGCAGTATGTCAGAGAACGGACAGCAGCGACAAGGCATGAACAACTACCGCCTCCACCTTGCAGGAACGATCCTGGATCGGGATCACGACTCGTCATCAACTGATCAAAGATGGCAAGGGCCAAGTCCACGATTTGGACTTCGGTCGAATAACTTTATTTAGGTTTATTTTCAGAATAAACGGTTACTCCACTTACACATGTACGGGAACCGGAGAGATCCCTAGGCATGCTCTGAGATGGAGATAAACCGCTGCGCCCGGAGTGGCAATCCTTAGTTTTTTCTGATGTTTGAGATTGAACATCTAGAACTTGAATATCAATAAATAAATTAGAACTTCTTGCAATAAACCTTTTGACCGGAGAGTCAAAGGATGAACATTACATATAAACATGATCGCTTTATGACCCTATCCGGAGAGACGGGGTCCGAAGGTAAGAAGTGAGTTGCTTCGCCGGAGAGCGACAGGATCAACTCACTTATACAAGAAAGATCGCCTTCACCCGGAGAGGTGAATCCAGAAGGCAAGAAGTGAGTTGCTTCGCCGGAGAGCGACAGGATCGACTCACTTATCGTCGTTTCCCCTTCACCAGAGAGTGACAGGATGGGATCCGACAAGAGTCCGGAGAGACTATGATCGGCCGATGATTCAGGTCATGACATCGCTTAATGTTCAACTGCTTTGAACCGGAGTGCAAGAAGTGAGTCGCTTCACCGGAGAGCGACAGGATCGACTCACTTAAGCGCTGTTTCCCCTTCACCGGAGAGTGACAGGATGGGATCCAGCAAGAGCCCGGAGAGGCTATGATCGGTCCCGAACGACCATGGTATCGCTATATGTCCTAACCGGGACCGGAGTGCAAGGGATAGAAGGCAACGCCAGAGAGCAATAGGACCTTTCTATTCAATCACTGAGTCTAGAACGGGCTCAGTAAGGGTTTAGAGCAGCCAATAATAGTCCGGAGAGACTATGAAACTTCATTCTCAACTCCTACGGGAAGAACGACTATTGATTTGGCTTCGAACAGCCACATACTTGATTGATAATGCCACAGATATCGACGAAACATGAATTTATTACACTTGATCTAAGACCGTTCAAAACATACCTTTTACAAAAAGGCATGTTTTGGGGGGCAAAATGTTATCCCAACTTTTGGCAAAGTTGAGATACCCAAAATTCACTAGAAACCAATGATTACTCTTCATGAATATCAACCATGCACTGCAGGATAACCATGGATATCGATGAATTTTGTCCGAGTCCGGAATGGGCCACAATTGATAGGACACGACAAGAAAGATCATGGAAGTCTGCACTCCAAATTTCAAGTCAATCCGAGGTCATATGCTCAAGTTATGATGGAATCAAGATAAGAGGAATTGACATTGCTCGGTTCGAACCCATTGTGTTCGAACCCATCACATTCGAAACCATCTGGTTCGAATCCAAAGAAATAAGGTCGCGCCTCGAAAGCATTTGCCCCAGTTCGAATCGATGGAGTTCGTATCCATCGGTTCGAAACCATCTAGTTCGAACCCACCTGCGTTCGAACCGATAGCCCAGCCATGCCACACTCGAACCCATCGGGTTCTAGTCCACCTAGTTCGCATCCATTAGCCTCGACTCCACTTCGAACCCACCAAGCCATTGCCTACTTCGAACCCATCACAATGTCCTCTCTTCGAACCCATCACAGAGCCACACTTCGAACCCATCCATGATGTCGTCTTCGAACCCAACCTGTGTAGCTTCATTCGAACCGACTGAGTCAACCAATCACGATGACGTGTCTTCCATCGGTTCGAATGCGCCGAGATATATGGAGTCGAAGCGGTCAACACGGAGAGAAGTCCGGATCGATTCGAAGCTTGCGCTCCACGTCACCACGAAGTCGCGTGCCACACTGGTTTCGAAGCCATCATTTCGAGTAACAGGGGTTCGAAATTAACAGCCTGGCTATGAAGTCAATTTCGAACCCATCATATCTCCTAACCCACTGATCCAAATGCAATGAAACTTTCACAGATGCTTGCATACATATTGAAGAATGTCCACGCCAAATTTCACCTCGATTGGATGAATTCTTGATCGGTTCGAATGGAGTTCGAACCGATGCCAAAGTGGGCCCAAACTTCCTGAGATCGTACGTGTGGGCCCCCTCACATGCCAGAAGTGGTCTCCCGAGTTTTCAGCGAGATACCAGCAGCCTACGCCTATAAATAGACTCCCAGGTCATTCAGAAAGAGGACTGGATTCTCTTTGGCAAGATCAAGACTCTGAAGCTCCAAGTCTCCACCAAGGCTCTACTTGGCACTCAACAACCACCGTTGTACTCGAATTCCAGAACTATAATTCATTGTAATCCGCTGTAATCGATTGTAATCAGCGAAGAACATCAATAAAAGGAAAAACCTTTGAAGTGGACGTAGGCCGGAGATAGCCGAACCACTATAAATCGTGTGTTCTTGTTTACATTTACCATTTTGCTACTTAGATCTGTGATTTGTGTTTGGATATCGTTGACTTATATTCCAACACTGGTGCTTTCGCATTCATCGGGGTTTGTGACCAATTTTGGCGCAAACAGAGAGTATTGTGTGTGAAGAACTGAATATATGTGTCACGACCCAAAATCCAATGTTGGAAAATTGACACCAAATACTTCACTTGTATTCGACTGTCGAGGATTCAAATATCGAACTCCAATCGGATAGAGCTTATAACAACATTAAAAACAACGGAAACAAAATGAATATCATTCATTTACATCACAGATACAACATCATCATAATATCCATTACAACATCATAATCAACATCAGAGTATTTTTATACATATATCACAACTTCAAAATAGAACTTCACAATAGGACAAAAAGTGATCATATTCCAAAAAGTCTTCAAGGAAATAAAGCGATAGCGAACTTCCAAAACTAAGCACCTTGAGATCCAAAAGCTTTCAAAATATCTCCAAGTCAAAGCCTTTAAAAACCGATAGCCTCCAAACCAAAAAGACTTCAAAATCCAGCTAGCACCAAAACACGGAAAACCTGCTACTAGGCTGTCCGTGTGGAAATTATGGGCACCCAGAGTTTAGAAAGAAAACGATAAACACCGGGTCAGTCATGGGACTGGTGTGAGTAAACAAAAACAGATGCTTTGAATAAAAACAGATTTTAAAAGAAAACTGTTCATGCATTTGGAAAATGAAACTACCATAAGGCCTCCCGGCACACACACAATGTAGTCGCACACTTGGGGGAGATTTCTCCTTATGATAGTCAAATATGCTTAATACGAGAAAACTCTTTGATATTATTACTAGTGTATAGTTTGAAAACATTTAGAAAACATAATATTAATCTTAGCCAGCATAGGTACCATTATACTATGCCTACTATAGCTGCCACCTGAGGTGGCAGGTAATACAAATTACAATCGTAAAGGGTTCGTATTGTATCTTTGGATTTCCAACAAATGGTCAGGCTATGGAACTTCCTATGCCACATGGGTACGCCTCTAGAGTGACGTCCCGAGAACTTAACCAGTTCTCTGCCAACACAAGGCCGGGTTACCTCTATAACTAGGTAACTACTACACGACTATGCCATTCCTCGGTCATTTGCGACCTTTATCTGAGGGCCCTCTACCACAAAGCAACAACCACACGGTAATGAGATTGCAGCAACCACATAGGTTAAGTATCTTGGCTCCATATCATGTTACCGCCTTTTTCCAAAAGGGAATGACATACCCTAAAGGTCGCGACCCTCATAACCTTGCCGCATCTTTCCTGTTTCGACCATTTCCTGGGTGTGAGGTCCGATGAGGTCTCGTCCACAAAGCTACGTTTTACACGAAAACCATGCTTTGATCACAAATGATCATCAACACACAACAGCACTTAGCATGCCATACTACCAAATTGGGAGTATATCACTGATAACCTTCAACTACATAAACTCCGAGCTCGTACGTCTCGGAGAAGGGTGTTAAGCTAAGAGAACAAGTTCTCCGCCACCAACAGATATGTATTTGAAAGAAATCTGTTTTATATCTCAAAGTGTAGTGTCAGACATACAACCATACAAGTTTGTTCTGGGTTCGAACAGAACAGAAGGCACTTCGTCCAATAAAGAAAGAAGCCCTTGCAAATCTGGGTATCCACAATCCCGATCGGACTCCACATCACATGTGGAGATCTCTATACTGGAGCAACTCAGTGTAGAGACATTCGATAGGTTATCCTATCGTTTTCAAGGGCACCCAGTCTTCACCACCGTCTTCAAATGCTATTCATTTCATCGTATCACTATTCGGAATGGGTTATATGACACAAAGTCCTCTCCCGGCTAAACCAAATAGTGAGCGCTCAATTTTAAAACACGTGGATGTATCAATCACAAAGATTCACATTCAAGGTTCGATGTGGGTTTCGGATAACCAACTGGAATCCAACTCCCTGTCGATCGAAGTTTAAATGTCGTTTTACGGGCCAAAGGGTGTTCACATTCACATAGAAACAAATCACAAATCATAGTTCAGCACAAAGCAATTCACTTCACATAGTATCACAATCACAACAGAAATAACAATACAATACACAACATTTGATAATAGTCAATCGTCTTTAATTAAGATGAATTAATTGTGTGATTTAAATTAATTAACCACATAATTATTTTTATTAATTATTTTTAATAAATGATTAATTATTCTTAATTATAAATTAATTAAATCTTAATAAACTTTATTAATTAATTATTCTTTAATTAATTATCTTAATTAATTCTTAATTTTTATTTAATTAAATCTTCATTACCTTTATTAATTAATTATTCTTTAATTAATTAATTATCAATTACAAAGTGGTTTCAAATCATTAATTATTTAATCATTATAAATAAATTTATTTTTAAGTTAACACTTTGAATACTTGATTAACTCCTCAAATATTTTATTAAGTTAAATTTAAAACAACTTTATTTAAAAATATAAGTTTAAAATATCTTTGAACTTAATTAATTTCAAATAATTATTTCAATACCATTAACTTCACATTCCATTAACAAACAATCATCATTTTATAAAGAATGAATTTTGAAGTCATCTAAACGTATATTTTCAAAAAATTTAAAACTGGAATTGCTGTTTCAACGACCAATCTGACGCTGTCTTGAGTCACACCCAAGCGAAAATGCTCATTACTTCGAGTTTTACCAAGATTGACCCATGCCAAATTTTTTTTCCACTTAAATTTGTTTAAGTTTTAAATGACCTGATGCGAAGCCAAAACGAATCGACCCTATCTTCGAGTCATCTCCCCTAAACCCCGAGTGGTACTTCGAGTCAAGCAGCTTCCCTTCCAAACGTTGCACACCGTTCCGATCATCACTGGTCGAGGCTACGACCATCGTCCGATCAACGACTAACTCCTCGACCCATCAAGCCACCCCGTAGCACGAGCCAATGTCTCGTTCGAAATCGAGCCTCACGACCCATACTTCATCAAAAACCACCATTAGGAAATTGCCTCGTCCCTCCAACTCTGGCCATCAGAGGCCACAAAAACTCATCCGAAGTTTTGCCAACTTCCGACGTCTCGATTGGCATCGGTGCCAGAAAGTCCGAGCACCCAACGACAACGCAACACCTCCATTTTCAATTACGAGCAGTTATGGGTTTTCAACCCTAAATCGATCTCGAACCATGACTATGATGATTTATTCATTCAACTTGCATTTTCTGAGGATTTCAAACCCTCAAGCTAGCCGCAACGACGATCTCGAGGCCCACAAACACATATATCATCAAAATTTTACAAAACCTCATTTTCTGATCAAGTTAAAATTCTCAGTCAAAACTATATTAAAAATTTAGATTTAACTTTCAAAAATCATAATTTTCAATGACGATTCAGATAGTATTCCTGAAATTGAAATTTATGATATTCGAATTCTTGCATAATTTGAATTATGACCGTGTTTTCACATTTTCGAGGAAAAAAATAAATTGTTTTTCTTTGATTTATTATTAAAACATAATGCATGTTAAAACAAACACTTTATTTTATTTAAATTTCAATTCTTGAAGATACATAGAGAGAGGAAGGTTTAGAATTTGACATAGGTTTACTCTGTAAACCTGAGACTAAGAACAACAGGGATGAAAACCCTGAATATAAACTTACCCAAGAATATATACACATGCACACTCATTTGTTCACATCCAAAAGTTTTCAACATCATTTCAGGCATGCACACAACAACAAGTAACTGGATTAATCAGAAGTTTACTCACATGTTGCCTGAGAACAGAGAACAGAAGCTTCTGACTGGTTTTTCAAATTTGAAGATGAAAGCCTGGATATTTTTTTCTACTTTGATCTTGAAGTTTTATCTGCAACTTGTTAATGAAAATCTTTGCTTAATCTGTGTTGTATTTTTTTACTTAATCCATCAATAACTAACAAAAAAATTCAATTTACTTACAGTTTGAATTTAATGCAACAGAGACTATGGTCTGCAGCTTGAAATCCAGAAATTAGTTTAGTCTTTGAACTTGATTTTTCTTTCTACAACTGATTAATACAACTTGCTTAAATTCCTGCTTTATTACTGATTAACAAATTCAAATTCAAATTTTTAAAAAGAGTTCACTTGCCTTAATTTAATTTCAGGAGAATCCCTGCTCTGCTTCTTTGAGAAAAATGGAGCATTGGTTTCACTGAGCTGCAGTTTGAAACTTTGATGTTAAAATTTGATTTCGAAATTACTATTTCACTTAACTATGAAGTTTAAAACTTACCAGAGATATGGAATTTAAAACTACTACTTGATGTTGAGATGATTTTCAGTTTTAAACTTTGAATTTCAAGAAGATGCTTGTAGTTTCGGATTTTATTCTCTTCTTTGGTGTTGAAGTTTGGAATGTTTAGGAGATTTTTTTTCTTTTCTTTCAGTAAGAAGCTAAAATTTGAAAAGGAGAAGCTGAAAAGTTTTCTTTATGATTTTAATTTTTTTTCAATTAACTATATTGAATGCCACTTGTTAAAACCAATCATAAGATTACTACACTCGTTCATCTTCACACCATCTTCCTAGTGCATGCTTAACACTTGTATTTTTCACAAAGATAAAGAATTTTAAGTAAATTTTATATCAAATTCACTTTATTAATAATTACATCCCTTATTCATTTGTATATATACAATGTTAAAAGAATAAATGTTTTTGACAAATCTTTTACATCATATAAATTACACATTTATGATTTCATACGCAAATTATTTTTTACTAAAACATTTATTTTAAATTTTAAATTCAAATTCAAATGCAAACTTGAATCATAATCCATTTATATCTGTACATATGCTCATACATATACTTGAATAATTTAAATTCAAATTCAATATATACACTCAAATCCACTCATATATGCAATATATATATATATATATATATATGATTTAAATTCAAATGATTTTTTAAAACATTTATTATTTCAAATTTTTAAACACAAAAGAAATTGAAATTTTATTCATATAAATTATCACTTATTTTATTTGTTTTGAAACTTTTCAATTTATTTTCAAATTAAATTCCAAAAGTTTAAATAAATTACCAATTTGAATTGATAAATTTTGGGATGTTACAGATATCCCCCCTTAATAAAATTTCATCCTCGAAATTTGAAAGAGAGAGAAAAACAAGCAGAGAATATACGAATTAAGAAAAGGATAAAGAAACGGCTTACCAGTTTAAGCCGAAATATCTACTCTGCAATTGGGATTTGATTTCTGCATACTATCTTCAGTTTCCCAAGCTTAGTCTTTTGGATCGCCACTCCACTATACTTTAACCAGTTTCACAATTTTGTTCCTTAGCTGCTTTTCATCTCGATCCACAATCTTTATCGGTTCTCTTTTAACTGTTAAATTGAGAGTGATTTCGAAATCCTGTTGAGCAGCTTCTTCAATAATACTATCTGAACCGTGCACATACTTCCGAAGGTTAGAAATATGGAACACATCATGCACGCCAGACAACCAGCTAGGCAGCTGCACTCGATAGGCTAAAGAACCGATCCTCTCCAGAATAGGAAAAGGACCAATATACCGTGGTGCCAGTTTACCAGTCTTCCCAAACCTTAATACACCTCGCATTGGAGATACTTTGAGAAAGACAGAGTCTCCAATCTGGAATTCCAAATCCCTTCTTCTGCGATCATAATAACTCTTTTGACGACTTTGAGCCGTCCTCAATTTCTTCCGTATAAAATCAACTTTTTCAATGGCTTCTCTAATCATATCTGGTCGAAGGACGAGTCTATCACCTGCCCCGATCCAGCATGTAGGTGATCGACATAGACGACCATATAAAGCTTTAAAAGGAGCCATCTCTATACTGGCTTGATAGCTATTGTTATATAAGAATTCGACCAGATGTAAATGGTCCTCCCAAGAACCACCAAAATCAAGTATGAAAGCACTCAATAGGTCTTCTAAGATTGGTTAATCCTCTCAGTCTGCCCATCAGACTGTGGGTGATAAGCAGTGCTGAAATTCAATTTTGTTCCCAATGCGTCTTTAAACCGCCTCCCAAAATCCACTAGTGAAGATCGGATCACGGTCACTCACTATGATGCTAGGAATACCTTGGAGACGGACAATTTCTTTCACATATAACTCGGCTAAACTTGCTGCCGTGCGGGGAGATTTCACTAGCAAAAAGTGGGCTGTCTTAGTCAAACGATCCACAATGACCCAAATTGCTTCATTTCCTTTCCGAGTACGAGGCAACCCATCGATGAAATCCATCGATACTTGGTCCCATTTCCAATTGGGTACCTCTAAAGGCTGAAGTAAACCCGTCATTTTCTTTTGATCGCTTTTAATTTGTTGGCAAGTAGCACAACAACTCAAATATATCGATATATCCCTTTTCATTGTCTTCCACCAGAAGTTTTTTGATATCACGATACATTTTATTGACTCCTGGATGGATGCAAAGTTTAGACTTGTGACATTCGTCCAAAACTTCTCGTTTTAGCTCCGGAATATTTGGGACACAAATTCTTACTTTTAACCTTATAACTTTATTGTCATTAACTTCAAAACTAGTATTTTCACCACGATGCATTTTCTCATAAATTTGATGAAGAAACTCATCTTCTTTTTGTTTGCTGGAGACTTTCTCAAGAAGAGTAGGAGCAATGACAAGGTGAGTGAGAATAGCATGCTTCCTACTCATGGCGTCGGTAACTGCACCGGCCTTTCCTGGCGTATATAGCATATCTAGATCATAGGATGCCATAAATTCCAACCAACGTTGTTGTCGTAGATTTAAATCTTTCTGGGTAAAGAGGTATTTCAGAGATTTGTGGACAGTGAATAATTCGAATTTTTCACCTAAAGAAAGAGAGTTCAATAAGTATATTTGTTAAGTTAAATTCATAAATTGTTAAGAAAGCCAAAAGAAGTTCTTACCTAGAAGATAATGTCGCCATATTTTCAAAGCGAAGATAACAGCTAGAAGCTCCAAATCATGGGTTGGGTAGTTTCTTTCATGTGGACGTAATTGTCTACTCACGTAGGCAATTACCTTCCCATTCTACATTACTACCGCACCCAAACCATCACCACAATTGTCAGTATAGACAGATAAACCCTGGTTCCCGTTGATAATAGCGAGACAGGAGTGGTGGTTAATCTTTTCTTCAACTCTTGAAAAGCTTCGTCAAATTTCAGAGTCCAATTGAGTCTTGAATTCTTCATTGTTGGCCTAGTCAACGGACTAGCTATCTTAGAAAAGTCCCGATCAAACTTTCGATAATAACCCGCTAAACCCAAAAAGCTTCGAACTTCTTTTAGTGTGGTGGGTTTCCGCCGATCAAGAATAGCGGAGATTTTGCTAGGATCAACAGAAATCCCTTCTTCATTAACAATATGGCCGAGAAATTTAACTTCTTTGACCTAAAAATAGCATTTGAAAAATTTGGCGAACAAAATATTTCTCCTTAATATCTCCAAAACAATTCTAAGATGCTCGGCATGCTCCTCTTCAACCTTGGAATGGACCAAAATATCGTCAATAAACACAAGCACAAATTTATTCAATACTTCCCAGAACACATGGGTCATAAGATCTACGAAGTATGCTGGAGCATTGGTTAGCCCAAAAGGCATGACTAACCATTCATAGAACATATTAGGACCCTTGAAGGCGGTCAAATGAACACAATCTTCGTCAATTTTTAGTTGATGGAACCCCTGGGCTAGATCCATCTTCGAAAAGAAACAAGCGCCGTGCAATTGATCAAACAGATTATCAATTCTAGGTAGACGAAATTTATTCTTGAGAGTCAGCTTATTGAGATCGCAGTAATCCACAATCTCAAAGACCCATCCAATTTAGCAACAAACACGACAGTTGAACCCCATTCAGAAACACTAGGACGAATTAACACTTTGTCTAGCAAATCATTGGTTTGCTTGACTAATTCAACCCTTTCCCTAGGTGCCATCCTGCGACTTACGTGAACGACAGGACGAGCATTGGATACTAGGTCAATTCTGAATTCTATTTCTCGATGTGGAGGTAAAGATTTCACTTTTTCGAACACGTCTGGAAAATCTCTAACAATGGGTATGGACTCCAGAATGGGTTCGGGACATCCCAAGTTATATATCAACCCTTCTCTTTTAGGACTCGGGTCCTTACAAGAAATCTCAATGAAATCTCCAAATTTAATTTTAATCGAAATCAATAGATTGTTACAATCCAATTTGGCTTCTTATTTGGCTAGCCAATCCATTCCGAGTAAGACTTCAAACTCATTAAAATCAAGGACAAAGAGACCGATAGGGAATTGGTAATAAGAATATGAGATAGGAACGTCTCTACATCGAAGACAAAGGTTCGCGGGGCCTCCAACTGGATTCTTTACGCATATAGGCTCATCAACAAAATCAGGTTCAAGATTTAATTCATTTATAGCTTGCTGAGAAATAAAACTATGTGTAGTGCCCATGTCAAACAGAACTCTAACAATGCCATCATAAATAGTGAGGTTACCTTCCAGAACTCCTTTCCCCTTTTCTGCTTTGGAAGATACAGGTTTGTCTTTGACTGTGTACACCTTAGCTGTCTGAGCTTGCTTCATGGTTGGCCAGTCTTTAACCTCATGTCTCAATTTCTGACAATAATAACATTTCCTGGGTTTTGCTTGTACAGATTGATTGACTTGTCTTTTAGGCTTCGTACATCTACTCTAGTAATGGCCATTTTTTAAACAATTAAAGCAAGTAACATTCTCTGCCGGGCTTCCCTGACTGTTCTTCTTCTTCTCCTTACCTTGCCATGGTTTCTTGCCTCCAAATTTCCTCTTCTTCCAATTTTGATTGCTCGAATTTCCTTTCTCCATCGGGGCTTCTTGCATATCTAGTGTAGCATATTTGTACCCCATATCAATCAGATCTGAAAAGGATTCTTTAACGTGGCCAGTCATCCTTTCATGGAACTTCTTATTCATCCCATGAATGAACCTTTCATTTTTCCTTAAAGGTGTGTTTACCAATTCTAGACTGAAACGGGACAGTTCATTGAATTTGTTTAGATACTCCTCAAATGACAAACTCCCTTGCTTTAAGTCCATAAATTCCTGGTACATTCGAGAAATTTTTGCTGATGGCATATAGCGCTTCTCAAATACTTCTTTAAATCTCTTCCAAGTAAACTCGTCTTCTGGCTCATCTACAGTGACTGTCTCCTACCATGCTAAGGCTTCTTCTTGACGTTGCCAAGAAGCTATGAGTCGCATCTGATCGTCTTGCAGCTTTAGCCCTTTAAAGATTCTTTCACATGATCTGATCCATGCTTGGACCTCAACAATCGACTCCTTTCCCGTGGACGGCTTACCACCTAGCCTTGAGAAGCTCTTATATAAATCAGCCAGATTCGGCTGATGCTGAGTAGATAAAGCTGCTTCTGATGTTGGGGGAACTTGACTAGGTGTTGTGGCATTTCCTCGCCCCCTAGCTCTTCCTCTTCGTTCGCTCATTCTTACTATCTGTAATTAGTAAGAAAACTTGATTTAGATATACGAACGAGATATCTTAAGGAATATCATCATTTAAAAGAAATAGACTAAGAAAATTTAAGGTTTCGGTCTCGGGTTATACTCATTCTAGGGTATACTTCACCCTATCTCTAATGAGCCATCTAATGTGTTATACTCCGTAGCTAAAGTTCTTACTCAGCCTTTTGCTCTGATACCACTTTGTCACGACCCGAAATCCAATGTTCGAAAATTGACATCAAATACCTCACTTATATTCGAATGCCGAAAGATTCAAACATCGAACTCCAGTCGGATGGAGTTTATAACTACATTAGATGAATATAAAAACAGCGGAAACAAAATGAATATCATTCATTTACATCACGGATATAATATCATCATAATATCCATTACAACATCATCATCAACATCAGAGTATTTTTATACATATATCACAACTTCAAAATAGAACTTCACAATAGGACAACAAGTGATCATACTCCAAAAAGTCTTCAAGGAAATAAAGCGATAGTGAACTTCCAAAACTAAGCACCTTGAGATCCAAAAGCTTTCAACATATCTCCAAGTCAAAGCCTTTAAAAACCGATAGCCTCCAAACCAAAAAGACTTCAAAATCCAGCTAGTACCAAAACACGGAAAACCTGCTACTAGGCTGCCCGTGTGGAAATTATTGGCACCCAGAGTTTAGAAAGAAAACAGTAAACTCCGGGTCAGTCACGGGACTGGTATGAGTAAACAAAAACAGTTGCTTTGAATAAAAACATATTTTAATAGAAAACAGTTCATGCTTTTGGAAAATGTAACTACCATAAGGCCTCCCGGCACACATACAATGCAATCGCACACTTGGGGGAGATTTCTCCTTATGATAGTCACATATGCTTAATATGAGAAAACTCTTTGATATTATTACTAATGCATAGTGTGAAAACATTTCGAAAATATAATATTAATCTTAGTCAGCATAGGTACCATTATATTATGCCTACTATAGCTGCCACCTGAGGTGGCAGGTTATACAAATTGCAATCGTAGAGGGATCGTATTGTTTCTTTGGATTTCCAACAAATGGTCAGGCTAAGGAACTTCTATGCCACATGGGTACGCCTCTGGAGGGACGTCCCGAGAACTTAACCAGTTATCTTCCAACACAAGGCCAGGTTACCTCTGTAACTAGGTAACTACTACACGACTATGCCATTCCCCGGTCGTTTGCGACCTTTATCCAAGGGCCTTCTACCACAAAGCAACAACCACACAGTAATGAGATTGAAGCAACCACATAGGTTAAGTATCTGGGCTCCATACCATGATACCACTTTTTTCCAAAAGGGAATGACATACTCTAAAGGGCGCGACCCTTATAACCTTGTCGCATCTTTCCTGTTTTGACCATTTCCAAGGTGTGAGGTCCGATGAGGTCTCATCCACAAAGCTACGCTTAACACGAAAGTCATGCTTTGATCACAAATGATCATCAACACACAGCAACACTTAACATGTCACACTACCAAATTGGGAGTATATCACTGATAACCTTCAACTACATAACATCTGAGCTCGTATGTCTCAGAGAAGGGTGTTAAGCTAAGAGAATAAATTCTCCGCCACCAGTAGATATGTATTTGAAATAAATCTGCTTTATATCTCAAAGAGTAGTGTCAGACATATAACCATACAAGTCTGTTCCGTGTTCGAATAGAACTGAAGGCACTTCGTCCAATAAAGGAAGAAGCCCTTGCAAATCCGGGTATCCGCAATCCCGATCGGACTCGCCATCACATGTGGAGATCTTTATACCGGAGAAACTCAGTGCAGAGACATTCGATAGGTTATCCTATCATTTTCGAAGACACCCGGTCTTCACCACAGTCTTCAAATGCTATTCATTTCGTCGTATCACTATTCAGAATGGGTTATATAACACAAAGTCCTCTCCCGGAAAAACCGAATGGTGAGCGCTCAATTTTTAAACACATGGATGTATCAATCACATAGATTCACATTCAGGATTCGTTGTGGGTTTCGAAAAACCAACTGGAATTCAACTCCCTGTCGCATCGAAGTTTAAATGTCCTTTTACGGGCCAAAGGGTGTTCATATTCACACAGAAAAAAATCACAAATCATAGTTCGGCACAAAGCAATTCACATCACACAGTATCACAATCACAACAGAAATATCAATCCAGTACACAACATTTGATAATAGTTAATCATCTTCGATTAAGATGAATTAATTGTGTGATCTAAATTAATTAACCACATAATTATTTTTATTAATTCTTTTAATAAATGATTAATTATTCTTAATTATAAATTAATTAAATCTTAATTAACTTTATTAATTAATTATTCTTTAATTAATTACCTTAATTAATTCTTAATTGTTATTTAATTAAATCTTAATTACCTTTATTAATAAATTATTCTTTAATTAATTATTTATCAATTACAAAGTGGTTACAAATCATTAATTATTTAATCATTATAAATAAATTTATTTTTAGGTTAACACTTCGAATACTTGATTAACTCCTCAATTATTTTATTAAGTTAAATTTAAAACAACTTTATTTAAAAATATAAGTTTAAAATATGTTTGAACTTAATTAGTTTCAAATAATTATTTCAATACCATTAACTTCACGTTCCATTAACAAACAATCATCATTTTATAAAGAATGAATTTAGAAATCATTTAAACTTATATTTTCAAAATTTTTAAAACTGGAATTGCTATTTCAACGGCCAACCCGAAGCTATCTCGAGTCACACCCGAGTGAAAATGCTCATTACTTCGAGTTTTATCAAGACTGACCTGTACTAAAAAAAATTTCACTTAAATTTGTTTAAGTTTTAAACGACCTGATGTGAAGCCAAAATGACTCGACCCTACCTTCGAGTCATCTCCCCTAAACCCCGAGTGGTACTTCGAGTCAAGCCGCTTCCCTTCCAAAAAAACCACTGACACAAAGGAAGACGTGTGCACGCTGCACACCGTTTCGGTCGTCACTAGTCGAGGCTACGACCATCGTCCGATCAACGACTAACTCCTCAACCCATCAAGCCACCTCGAAGCGCGAACCAACATCTCGTTCGAAATCGAGCCTCACGACCCATACTTCATCAAGAACCACCATCAGGAAATTGCCTCGTCCCTCCACCTCTGGCCATCAGAGGCCACAAAAACTTGATCGAAGTTTCGCCAACGTCCAATGCCTCGATTGGCACCGGTGCCAGAAATCCAATCACCCAACGACAACGCAGCACCTCCATTTTCAGTTACGAGTAGTTATGGGTTTTCAACCCTAAATCGATCTCGAACCATCACTATGATGATTTATATCAACTTGCATTTTTCTGAGGATTTCAAACCCTCAAGCTAGCCGCGACGACGATCTCGAGGCCCACAAACACATAGATCATCGGAATTTTACAAAACTTCATTTTCTGATCAAGTTAAAATTTCTCAGTCAAACTATATTAAAAATTTAGATTTAATTTTCAAAAATCATTATTTATTATTTTCATTGACGATTCAGATAGTATTCCTGAAATTGAAATTTATGATGTTCGAATTCTTGCATAATTTGAATTGTGACTGTGTTTTCACATTTTCCAGGAAAAAACTAAATTGTTTTGCTTTGATTTATTATTAAAACATAATGCATGTTAAAACAAACATTTATTTTGTTTAAATTTCCATTCTTCAAGAAACATAGAGAGAGGGAGGTTTGGAATTTGACATAGGTTTACTCTGTAAACCTGAGACTAAGATGAACAGGGATGAAACCCTTGAATATAAACATACCCGAGAAAATATACTCATGCACACTCATTTGTTCACATGCAAAAGTTTTCAACATCATTTCAGGCATGCACACAACAACAAGTAAATGGATTAATCAGAAGTTTACTCACATATTGCCTGAGAATAGAAGCTTCTGACTGGTTTTTAAAATTTGAAGATGAAAGCCTGGATATTTTTTTTCTACTTTGATCTTGAAGTTTTATCCGCAACTTGTTAATACAAATCTTTGCTTAATCTCTGTTGTATTTGTTTACTTAATCCATCAACAACAAACAAAAAAATTCAATTTACTTACAGTTTGAATTTAATGCAACAGAGACTATGGTCTGCAGCTTGAAATCCAGAAATTAATTTAGTCTTTGAACTTGATTTTTCTTTCTGCAACTGATTAATACAACTTGTTTAAATTCTTTCTTTACTACTGATTAACAAATTCAAACTCAAATTTTTGAAATTTGTTCACTTGCCTTCATTTAATTTCAGGAGAACCCCTGCTCTGCTTCTTTGAGAAAAATGGGCATTGGTTTCACTGAGCTGTAGTTTGAAACTTTGATGTTAAAACTTGATTACGAAATTACTAATTCACTTGCCTATGAAGTTTAAAACTTACCAGAGATATGGAATTTAAAAATACTACTTGATGTGGAGATGATTCTTAGTTTTAAACTGTGAATTTCAAGAAGATGCTTGTAGTTTCTGATTTTTATTCTCTTCTTTGGTGTTGAAGTTTAGAATGTTCAAGAGATTTTTTTTCTTTTCTTTCAGAAATTTAAGAAGCCAAAATTTGAAAAGGAGAAGCTGAAAAGTTTTCTTTATGATTTTAAGTTTTTTTTTTCAATTAACTAAATTGAACGCCACTTGTTAAAACCAATCATAAGATTACTACACTTGTTCATCTTCACACCATCTTCCTCATGCATGCTTAACACTTGTATTTTTCACAAAGATAAAAGAATTTTAAGTAAATTTTATATCAAATTCACTTTATTAATAATTACATCCCTTATTCATTTGTAAATATACAATGAAAAGAAGAAATGTTTTTAACAAATCTTTAACATCATATAAATTATACATTTATGATTTCATATGCAAATTATTTTTTTCTAAAATATTTATTTTATATTTTAAATTCAAATTCCAATTCAAACTTGAATTGTAATCCATTTATATCTATACATATACTCATACATATACTTGAATAATTTAAATTCAAATTCAATATAAACACTCAAATCCACTCATATATGCATTATATATGTAATTTAAATTCAAATGATTTTTTAAAACATTTATTATTTCAAATTTTTAAACACAAAAGAAATTGAAATTTTATTCATATAAATTATCACTTATTTATTTGTTTTGAAACTTTTCAATTTATTTTCAAATTAAATTCCAAAAGTTTAAATAAATTACCAATTTAAATTGATAAATTTTGGGATGTTACAATATGAAAGAGTGATATACAAGTATAGATTGATAGGGATCAAGAATATATAATAGAGTATGTAACTAGAGAGTGTAAGTAAGTAAGGTGATTTGTTCTCTTGATTCTTTATGCTATATATAGTTGTAGATAGGTATCTTGAGTAGTTGCATTCATTAACTAGTGCTCTGCAGTTGCTTCCGTTGATGATGAAGAGTTGCAGCGAACAGAAGCGAAGCTGTCTATTCGAATGTGGCAGTTGAAGTTTATTTTTAAAATTCGAATTTGAAATCAAACATCTGGAATATGTTTCAGATGTTTGATACTATATTTTTTTTTGAATATAATAGTAGATCAGACGTTTGAGTGCAATTGCCAGACGTCTGGTTTAGTCTGTATGTTGTTCTAGAGAATTGTTTCAGACGTCTGGCTTGTGTGCCCAGACGTCTGATATTGTGCATATCAGTTTTTGTGCTCTTTTTCTTGTGCTTCTTTGATCCTATCGACTTGTAGTCTCTTGTAGTGTTCTTTGAGCCTTGTTCTTGCCCTTTTAGTGACGTTGCTCTAGCAAGTACCTGTATATATATATATATATATATATATATATATATATATATATATATGCATATTCGATTTCCATTGTATAGTTGTTGTCATCGAAACCATAGATTTGATTTCCTAACAATCTCCCCTTTTTTAATGATGACAACTATACAATGTATTTATATATAATTTTATAAATCTCCCACTGAATATGTGCTTCCCATTATTTATTGTGATCTTTATTATTTCTTCCCCTTTGGCATTATCAAAAAGGAGTATTAACTTTTTATTGTAGACATCATGTCCATTCCATTAAGTATTTACCAATCGTTATAAGATTATATAAATATACATAGAAATAATACACCAAAAACGAATTTTCATTAATCGCATTAATCGATTACATTCATAGATTTTTATCATTTTTATACAAAAGATGGAGTCCTAAGAAATCTAAGGATCTTTTGGGGAAGCTTTATCTTGATCATCTCCTTCATCTTCATTTTTGGAAGAGTTAGCTTGTTTTTTAGGAGATTCGAAGTTTGTTCGAGAGGTTCTTTCTGCTTGTCAAAAATTTTGGAATGTTTCGAAGGAGGACGAGAAGGCACTGGAGTTGGCCAATCTTCTGAAGGTGGTGTAGGACCACGAACCCTTTGAATAATCTCCTTTAGAACGGATAATACAGTTGAAAGTGACGTTTCAACTATGGCTAGGCGAGAAGAAAAAGATGTTTCAAAACTATCAATGCACTTAGCCAATAATTTATGATTTCGAGATAAAATAAGCTGATTTTGAAGAGTTAAGTCGCGAATACTCTCATTTGGATTCGTCCCAGTGCGAGTCTCCAAAATGTCATCCTAGGATGTATAATCAAAGGGTGCAAGTGGAGGAGGAGTATTTTCGCGATGTTGCTCCACCTCTTGTGATGGTTCAGGTCTTGTTTGAGGTAGAGGCCTAGCTTGTCCGGCTTGACGATGTTGTGTCCACTCTTCAAATGATATAAAATCCAGAGGATTTTTCGGTAAGTGCATTAGAGAAAATTTTTGTGGATGCATATTTTGGAGAAATCTCTTCAAAAGTGGATAAATATGAGGGGATGTTGTGAGCTTGTAGAAGTCTCATGATGTATGTAGGATAGATGATGGATTGGCGTGATCGAGTCCAAAAATGTTTGAGCTCATCAAATATAAATTTGTCAAATTGATCCATATTCCAATGAATATAGCATACAGGGCCTTGTGCTCTAACTCTGTGATTTGCTCATGACTACTAAGGCGAGGAATGACAGTGTTGATAATCATTCTAGTGAGAAGTCTCGCCTTAGGTCTAGGTATTTAGACGCAAATCTAGGCATTTCATCTTCCCATATTTGATGTGTGATATTATCTCTCGGTTTGAGACGCATATTCGGAATATTATATAAATCTTCTCCGGTGTCGGAACATCTGAGAGTTCGGCTTATGATTCCTGGAGTAAGTCTAATTGTGTTGCCATAAACACTTGACCATAGCCAATTATCATCGTTGTCAGTGTTCCAAACTGTTGTGCTACCTAAATTAGCATAGAAAAGAAATATGGCTAGCTGATCGATTTGGATGTTACTAGGATTATAGGATATCAATGTTTCTAATCTAGCATTTTTGCACATTTCGTCTAAATCATACATTGGGAACTTTAGCAAATTATAAAATGGACCTGTATGGAGTTTCTTCTTTTGAATATCCTTGTATCTCTTGATTGAATGTGATACACGATTCATCCATCGCTAAATTTGATCGTCAGAGCAAACTTGTGTGAGAAATGCGGATTACGGATCTTAAGGCTAGAATTAACACTAGAAGGGGGTGAATAGTGTTTTAAGGAATTACTAATTCTTTTTTATTTATATTAATTTGAATACAAATGTATGAAATATTCTGACACAGATATGATCACAGAATCAAACACAGATGCAGATATAAAGTAAAAGCAATACTGGAAAGAACACACCGGATTTTATACTGGTTTGGAGTTACCCTACATCAAGTCCTGCAACACAATTACGGATTCCACTCTAAATTCACAATCCTCTAGGTAGAGATACGCGATTTTACGGGAAAAAAGTTCACCCAATTGATTTCCCAGGCTACAATCACACCTTTTCTCACTTGATTGATTTCATAGGCTACAATCACACATTTTCTCACTCAATTAATTACAAAGAAGTCTATAACTCTGAATAGCACTGGGATCTTGTTGAGTGATGTGGACATAAATGTGCATATTTTTACCAACATATTTAATCTATTTGAATTAAATAAATGATCATATCGGGTATTTTAACTTGTTTAAACCAAAAATTCAAATTATTCCAAATTGTCACATATTCATCTTCATATATGGGCAAAACGATCATTTGTGTGCATATATTTGTTTGAGAAAAATTAATTGAAAATTTGTATATATTTTTGTAGGAAATTGATCTCAAATAGATGTGGTTTCATGAAGATATGCATGCACAAAATTAATACAAAGGAATGAAGATAAAAATAATTCAAAGTGAAGAACATGGAGGACCCCACCTACCCACCTACCTTAATGTACAAATTAAATGCCAATGCACATGCTTTTGGAGTTAATGGCTTCATATACACTTAATGGGGGATGAAGACGTGTTAATGATAATTTGGCCTCCACACTTCCTAAGGGGCATTTTGGGCATTCCCTAGAAAAATGAATTAGGGTTTTAACACTTGTATAAATACCCCTTATGTTTCATGTAGATCTCCTCTCTTAGTTAGTGAGTTTTAGTTTAGAAAATAAATCAAATATCTCTTTCTTTCCATGGCTACTTAGCCATTTCTTCTCTTATGTAATTCTTTTCTTTTATGCAATGTTAATTATTGTTTCTTTTTAATTACATGTTCATTTCCTTTTATGCAAGTAGTGTAGATTTTCCTTTATGCAATTAGAATAGTTTTCCATTTCACTTTGCTCTCTTTTCCTTTTCTTTTTCTCTCATGTTGCAAGCTACATTTGTTCATATGATAACAAATATGAGAGGCTAAATCCCTTCAATTTAGGGGTAATGAAGCTCTCTAATCATATAGCTTCAACTTAATTTGATGTTTATGCTCTCTTTTTATGCTTAATGAGAATGAATGAAGTGGTTTAATGATGTTGTTTAGCTTTGAATTTGATAGTCTATGTTGTTTATAACAAATAGGCTATTCTTAAACAAACAAAATACAAATTGCCTCTTCATCTACATATGATTATGGCAAAGAAGTGATTGTTGAAATTGAAATTTGATGGCTTATATTTCTAATTAATGGTTAATAGGCCATGCTTAAAGTAAATTTTGCTTTCAACTTTGTTGTCATATTTTATGAGATTTAAAAGTGTATTAGTGGTTGTGTTATAGTTTGATGGTTTATATTGAGCTAATTAATAGCACAAATATATCATACTTATGATAAGCACATCAACTAATTCACTAATGACAAGAAAAGAGAGTTCATAACTTCATTTTGTTGATTTATGTGATCTAGAGAGTGGAAATTGCCTCTAAATTGTCTTAACACTCTCATAATTTTATCTATTTTCTTTTGTCATTTTTCTTCTTTTTTTAGTTAATCACTCTTCCAACTTTGGTTAATTTGATTGATTAGAATTTTAAAATCATCAATTCCCTGCGGATCGACCCGTATTCGCCACGTGCTATATTCGTACACCGTGCGCTTGCGGTTATTTTTAATTTAAATTCGTTCGACGGTTTTCTAAACCGATAGAATTTCCGTCGACGAACAAGTTTTTGGCGCCGTTGCCGGGGAGTTGCTTTGATTTTGATTTTCTATTCTTCGAATTATTTTGATTTTATTGTGTGTTTGTTTTCTATTCAAAAAAAAATTGTGTTGTGTTTGATTTTTGTTTGTGTGATTGTTGTTGTTTTCTTGCTTTTTTTAGTTGTTTTGTTCATTTGCATTTCATATTTAAAAAATATTTACACAACTTCAATTGAAAAAAAATAAAATTCATTCCATTTCAATTACATTTACAATTTCTAAGTTTCAATTTACAATTCAAATTTACAAAACTGAACTGTGCATTTTCTGTGCATAAGCACTGTTGCCTTCTTATTCCCCTCTCTGATTTGCTCTGTCAATCCACCTTTCCACCTGCTCTACCTTCCTCTGCCTCAAACCACTCTTACGACCCTCAGCCGAAACTTCCAGTCCATCTGCAATATCAACAGCCGAGCCTACAACTTCGACGACCATACATCTACACACTGTCTAGCCTGCATTGCCACAGTAAACATTCCATTCTTCACAACATTAGCTCCTACTTCAAATTCCTATACTACTGCTAGAGACCAAAATATACTATCCGTCATCACTGTCAGCAGTAACCGCAATACCATACAATCACTTCTAACTTCGTTGACAGTTCACCACAACATTCCCGGTCCACAATATCAACCCAAACACCTATCTTGCTGTTGTGCAACTTTCATAGTTCAACATCGCCAGAACAATCACAGCCATTTCATTTCAAAACTGTCTTCATCCCACTTGCCATCTACTTCTACAATCAATCTGAACATCCACCATACATCCCCCCTCTGTTCATAAACCTTCCCTGCTTCTAGTAGCCTCTGCTCACAATCATCTCAATATAACCAACTGCAAATTCAACTGCATACTGCCTGTTCTCCTCCACTACAAAGCAACTGCACCACCATAACGACTATCAAGCAGCTACAATTCGCTCTACTTCAACAATACGCAGTTCATCAACCCATCATCTTGCGACTGCTGCATCATCATACAGACTTCCCACTGCACAGGCATATCACCACATTCCCTTGCCACTTCACTTCATCCCCAAAACTACCACAACATCAAAAACAGCAGATTCCCCTGTTCAAACACCTCCTGCCACTTCATTTCCGACAACAGCAGATTTCAGACTTCCAAAACAACTACCACTGACAGGAACAATTCACCATCGACAGCAATAACAAACCATATCCCAATACAACACCACCTCCTTTGAACCAACCACCTCTACTTCCGCCTTCATTCTTCACTCTTCCCTTCATCACATTGTCAACTTCAAACTGTGACCACTACCTCCTCAGCCTTCTCTACAACAAACATACATCAGACCAAACATCACCAAGCAACCGCTTCCTCCTCATACGACAACAATCTCAGCCTGCCACCAACCACCAAAACAACCCTTCAACTCCATTCATTCCCAACTGCATCTCCTGAGTTGCCAGTCTGCAGTGCTACTAGTTGCCGCGACCGCCTGCTAATCCCTCCTCGCCAGTAACCAATCCCATTCGCCCTCCCCAATTCTGCGGCCATCACAATCGAACTCTGGAATTTGATAAGCTCGAACAAAACAGCAACCCCCACATCACCCCTCTGATTTCATCACAGCTACATACCATCCACCACTTCTCTACTGTCAACACACGGACCATGTCCTCGAGAATCACCAAATCAAGCAGCTGCTTCAATTCGAACCACCCAACGACCTCACACCCAATCGAACAACCGCGAATTGCTTGAAACCACTGCGCAATCTCTCTAGCACTCACCTCCATTCCTTCGAACAGTCTCGCCTGCCATTCAAACCCATCGCCTTCCTCTGCCATCGTGAATCGACACCTATAAAAAAGGAGAACGCTTTTGAGTTGTAAAAGCAAAGGGGATCTGAAGTTTTGAAGATTGGAGATTTTTTGGAAATAAAATTTCGTGCTTTGATGTGTTTTACCTCATTTTGATTTGCGTTATTGAAGTAAAAAAAAAAAAAGGTAAAGTGGGCTGGGTTACCAAAAAAAAAAAAAGATTGGGTTGGTTTCTCATTTTAGTTTTAATCCTCTTTCAATTGCTTTAGTTTGATTTGTTTTAATTTCTTTTGCTTTTGTGCCTTCACGGGTATACAAAAAAAAAGTTTGTTTTGTTTGTTTTACTTGTTTTGGTTCTTTTTACAAAAAAAAAGGTCATTTTGGTTACATTCGTTTGTTCTTAGTTTCAAACTGTTTTGGTTTCATATTTTTCTTAATTTCTTTCTTAAATTTTTTTTTATTTTAAGTAAAACCCTACTTTTAAGTTTCCTTTCAAAAAAAAAAACCAAAAAATAAATAAAAAATATTGTATATATCTTAGTTTTTAATTTTCAGGTTGCCAAAGCAGGAAATAAAGGAAGAATAGCTTGCTGAAAATTGCTTCCTTAGCTAGCCAAAATAAATTGCTCTGCTTGCTAAAAAATTCTTCTTTCATTTCTTTATTTGAATTGAATTGTTGGTTGCTTGCATTTGCATTTTTTAAAAAAAAATAATCATTCGTAGTTGCATTGTTAATACACGTTTAGTTTCTGTTCTGCATTTTATCTTAGATTTTGATTAATAATAACGGTTAGACATCGATAACACTTAATTATATATTGACAATTTGTCTTTTTTTTAAACAATTTAATTTCTTGGTGTCTAGGCTACGGCAGAGTAATAACCATTTATAAATATTACGGTGATTCGTAAATATTATAGTGGTTGTTCCTCTGAAGGTACTTAAACCTTCGGCTGCATTGCTACGGTGATTCGTGGTGCATCGATAAATCCTGCCCATTACCTGGCTGAGAACTATCTTGTTTATCTAAGACAATTTGTGAGTATACAATTTTGGGTTAACTTAGGATAAATCATTTGTAATTAGACCCTTGCATTCATTTAGTTGCATTAGTTCATGCATATTTAAAAAAAAAAATCAAAATTCAAAACTAAAAAAAATTATAAATAGTTCTTAACTTAGTTTTTTTCCCTTTTCCTTTGAAAATTTTCAAATCAAAATTCCAAAAATCCAAAAAAAAAAATTAAAATCAAAAATCCAAAAAAAAAACTTTTCGAAAATAAAGAAAAAATTTGAAAAACCAAAAATCAATTTCCCTTTTGAAAAATAAATTTCATTTGTAAATATTTTTCTTTTACCAAAAAAAAACACAAAAACATTCTTGAAAATGTCCGAGTTTCCCCACTTATGTGAAGTTTACAATAGTTGCGAAAATCAGTATAATCCATATGATTTCACTCCAAATTCGTGTGGATATTTTAACGACAACTATTCTTTAAACGATTTGAATTTTGAACCACAAAATTTTCAAAACGATGACCAAGCTTCAAATCTTGAAAATAGTATTTCATCTTTACTTGAAATCTCTACAAAGCAAAATCAAGAGATAAATGAGTGGTGCAATTCATATTTGTGTGATAACTCAAGTCAAAATTTTCAAAATAATCAAAATTTGAATTCACTTCAAAATTCAAATGACTTTGAGTATAACCCATGCCATTTCAATTTCGAACTCGAAAATGAATTTCAAACTCAAAATGAAAATGAAAACAACTTTTCAAACGAATTGGGCAATGGAAATAATCTTAACCATGTTACGAGTGAAAATTTTTGTTCTCAACAACTCCAAATCGAAAATTCTCAATTTAATAACTACAAATTGGATTTTGTTGAACAAATGAATGAAATTTATGATGATCATACAGATTTGTTGTTTGAAACTCATATGAAACAACGTGAACAACAAAATCAAATCTCAACGTGTGATGAGTCAAGTGATAATCCACCCTTTACCCAAATCGACGATTTTCAAATAACAACTTTTGAATTTGATAATGACGATCTTAATCAAGTTGTTGAAAATAGGGTAATTAAGTTGGATTTCAATTCTTTTGAGGGTGCGAAACTCGATTTAAACTTCGATCTTCCTTTTTCTGAAAATTTGAATACGACAACTTTGAATTTTAAACTCGATTTACATGATGAAGTTGCTGATAATCCAATAAAGGAAGTCGAATTTAACGAACATGAGTTTTATGGACTTTTTGAAAATGAGTTGCTAAATTCTGTAGGGGACGATTTGAATCACCATTTCGATTTTGAAATCGATGATAAACTTGAATTTGTTGAAATAAAATTTCAAGCAATTGTTTTATCAACCCCGAAAATCATTGAAAATAAAACAACTCATACGGTTCTCAATAAAACGACATTCGTTTTTCCAAATCGACAATCAACTTCGGAATCTTTTACGAATTGGTTATTCGAGCTTAAGCTGTGTCTCGTATACTTGACGAGACAAATGAATTGGTCTTTGGAAGACCGCTTCATTTATTTTTTGATGATATACTTTCTGATCTCGTGTAAATACATTTCATTTTCATGTAAATAATAATAAACGTTCCTTTCACTTGGGTTGACTGTGGGGACACAGTCAAAATCAAGTGTGGGGGGAGATTCACCTTCATTTTATTTTTTTCATGGTTTATTTTTGCTTTAAAATCACAAAAACAAATAAAAAATAAAAAAATCCCAAAAACAAATTTTCTTTTGATTTATTTTTAAAAGAAACACTATAAGATAAATATATGGCTTTGGTTTATTAAATTGAAATTTTTGAAAATATTGGTCTTAACAAAAATAAAAATGAAGTTTGATTACAAATAATAATGGTTTAACTAGTATATAGGAAGATTCATACGTGTTAATTATGAAGTACATCCTAATTGAAAATCTTTGTTTTAAAAAGTGGTTGATTTAAAGTAAAGGATATAACATTTTTTTGTCTTCTAAGTTAAATGGTGCTAAGATGATTTTGCAAAACTCCCACTCAAAAAAATATAAAATAATAACATCCAAGTATTCACTCTCATTTAAAAGTCCTCACGGTTATGCATGGGTGATTACTTGGAATTTTTGATTATGTGCTTTCATACTCATTTAAAAGTCCTCACGGTTATGGTGTATGGAACACATGTAAAAAAACAAAAATGACTTAATGAAAACCACCTACGATCGATAGTGTATGCATGAAAGTGTGTGCACTCGCCATGCTCTGTACTCCCCTCACATAAGCCCGAAAGGCAGTGCATGGTTGGTATATTTGACCTCAGTTTACCAGAGCTAGGTGTGCAATTTTTCTTGCAAATAATGAGAGAGCAAGCAATTGAAATCCTAGCACTATTTTTACTTATTTGATTTGATTTGTTATTGAAAAGAAATGAAAATACCACTTTGATAAACTTTGATAATCAACCAAGGATGCATTTTATAATTACACTTTGTTATCAACCGAAACAACAAGTTAAACTATTGTCTATTTGTTATGATAACTTGATTTTTGTTGGAAATTTTGACCAGTAAATGGCATAAATTTTCAAGAGAATAACCAAAACCTGTATTTAACTTATTCGTGTCAATTTGAAAATAAATCCTTCATTTGTAAATATTTTCAAAATTTTGCATTCATCTTTTTGTAAATAAATCTTGCATTTTGTAAATATTTTCATCCCGCACTTGGATTTTGTGGGTAGTATCCGCTAAAAACCCTCACGAGACAACACTCGTCCTATTGGGGACACCCAGAGGTTTAACGGCTTGTTGGATACGCTCAATGCAATCGTGCTTCCTATGAAAACGGATTTATCTTAGTTTTTCTTTATTCGAGGACGAATAAAAAGATAAGTGTGGGGGTATTTGATGTGCACATAAATGTGCATATTTTTACCAACATATTTAATCTATTTGAATTAAATAAATGATCATATCCGGTATTTTAACTTGTTTAAACCAAAAATTCAAATTATTCCAAATTGTCACATATTCGTCTTCATATATGGGCAAAACGATCATTTGTGTGCATATATTTGTTTGAGAAAAATTAATTGAAAATTTGTATATATTTTTGTAGGAAATTGATCTCAAATAGAAGTGGTTTCATGAAGATATGCATGCACAAAATTAATACAAAGGAATGAAGATAGAAATAATTCAAAGTGAAGAACATGGAGGACCCCACCTACCCACCTACCTTAATGTACAAATTAAAGGCCAATGCACATGCTTTTGGAGTTAATGGCTTCATGTACACTTAATGGGGGATGAAGACGTGTTAATGATAATTTGGCCTCCACACTTCCTAAGGGGCATTTTGGGCATTCCCTAGAAAAATGAATTAGGGTTTTAACACTTGTATAAATACCCCTTATGTTTCATGTAGATCTCCTCTCTTAGTTAGTGAGTTTTAGTTTAGAAAATAAATCAAATATCTCTTTCTTTCCATGGCTACTTAGCCATTTCTTCTCTTATGTAATTCTTTTCTTTTATGCAATGTTAATTATTGTTTCTTTTTAATTACATGTTCATTTCCTTTTATGCAAGTAGTGTAGATTTTCCTTTATGCAATTAGAATAGTTTTCCATTTCACTTTGCTCTCTTTTCCTTTTCTTTTTCTCTCATGTTGCAAGCTACATTTGTTCATATGATAACAAATATGAGAGGCTAAATCCCTTCAATTTAGGGGTAATGAAGCTCTCTAATCATATAGCTTCAACTTAATTTGATGTTTATGCTCTCTTTTTATGCTTAATGAGAATGAATGAAGTGGTTTAATGATGTTGTTTAGCTTTGAATTTGATAGTCTATGTTGTTTATAACAAATAGGCTATTCTTAAACAAACAAAATACAAATTGCCTCTTCATCTACATATGATTATGGCAAAGAAGTGATTGTTGAAATTGAAATTTGATGGCTTATATTTCTAATTAATGGTTAATAGGCCATGCTTAAAGTAAATTTTGCTTTCAACTTTGTTGTCATATTTTATGAGATTTAAAAGTGTATTAGTGGTTGTGTTATAGTTTGATGGTTTATATTGAGCTAATTAATAGCACAAATATATCATACTTATGATAAGCACATCAACTAATTCACTAATGACAAGAAAAGAGAGTTCATAACTTCATTTTGTTGATTTATGTGATCTAGAGAGTGGAAATTGCCTCTAAATTGTCTTAACACTCTCATAATTTTATCTATTTTCTTTTGTCATTTTTCTTCTTTTTTTAGTTAATCACTCTTCCAACTTTGGTTAATTTGATTGATTAGAATTTTAAAATCATCAATTCCCTGCGGATCGACCCGTATTCGCCACGTGCTATATTCGTACACCGTGCGCTTGCGGTTATTTTTAATTTAAATTCGTTCGACGGTTTTCTAAACCGATAGAATTTCCGTCGACGAACATTGAGATAGTGATAGAGAATCAAACCAGGGATGATCTACTTAGATTCAATGGTGATTTCGGTAGAGTAATGGTAAAAATGTATATAAAGAAATGTGGAGGAAGAAGAGTTGTGAAATCAGAGAATTTATGAATATAAATTCGTTTAAAACTGCCCCTATTTATAGTAGAAGAACAGCCATGTCTACTCGTGAAAGGATATGACGAATAGACACTTCTTTTGAAATTCAAAATTTTGAAATAAACTGCCACCTTGTCAACAAGGGTCCCTAGGGGTTGTCGACAGGCCTAAAATTTTTTTGGTAATTTGTTTTTCTTTGAAAATAACTTCTATCTTGTATTAAAACTATTTTTTTAAACTTTATAAATATACTTAACTATAGTTAAAATACATAAATAAGTATAGTGAATAATATTTTGGTATATATAAAATTTTACTATATGTTTAAATCTAAGTATAAATATTAAAATTTAAATATATTATAATTAAAAGATTGTTTAAAACCAAGGATAATTCTGATTTTGAAAATAAAGATTATTTTGAGGCTAAAAGTATTTTAAAACCAGGATAGATGTTTTTGATTCTTTTAAAAGGAAGATTTTGAAATCATTTTGAAAACCAGATATAATTTTATAAAACATTTGAATAAAAGTTAGTAGATACAAAACAATGTTCCACTAGATTTTTCGTAGGTTCCATCCTACTTAGGGTTCCATCCCTTTAACGAGCTCGAAGTGTATTCCATTCCATGAATAAAATGGATATTAAGATGTCAGTGCTTTTCTAGGAGTTTTAACAAAATTTCTAACTAAATTACTTATATTGAAATGTTGAACTCTTGATAATCTCGATACTCATGAGTCTTCAATCTTGATATCTTGAATCTCTATACTGTACAGTCTCCATTCTTGGTACCTGCATAGTTACATCCTGCATATGCATTTATATCTAAACTATAATGGTAGTATTTATATTTTATAATCTTATTCTAAGGTTGTTGTCATCAAAACCAACTTCTCAAGGACTAACAATCTCCCCCTTTTTGATGATGATAACCTTTGTTCATAAAATATTACTTATATCCTAATAACTCCCCCTAAAACTATGCCTAACTATCCTATTTATACTTCTCCCCCTTTGTCACCAACAAAAACTAACTCCAAACTATATTACTCCCCCTTAATCTAATGCTATATGACATATGATTATAATGATAGTGTTATCATAAATAATCAACACTTAATTCTAAAACTAAAACTTAGTCCTTAACTACTAACCATCCTAACTAAGAATCCATATATGATAATACTTATAATAGTGATAATGTGAGAATTCAGATATAAGAACACAAATCATTTATTAATTATATATTGTTATATTTGCATTGGCGTAGAAAACATAAGTAAGATCAAATAACGATAAGAAAGAGAGAAAAGAAACTAATGTGTATCCTTGAAAATGGAAGATCTATGAACCGAGCAATTTGGGTAGTGGAAACATATATTTCCATGTTGTTCGACTAGATTTCCATCCTTGTTAAAGCATACTTCACCAACGCGAACAACTTTGTCGTCATCTTCAGCGTGCTCTTCTTCCATGAGGGCTTCTTCTTCTTCTTCCTCGCTGTCCTCTTGCACTTGATCTCCTGAAGATTCTTCATCAATCAAGATGGGATTGGCATGATTGTTCATTAGAAACTTTTGCAAGTTTCTAAGGATTTTTCCTTTCCGTTCTTGTTCTTTGGCCATTCTGATCTGCACTACGTGAATTTCAACCATAAGTTGCAGTGCATCCTTCAAGGAATCCTCCATTTTCATCACTCATGCAAGCGTAGTTCGTTGAAATGGTCCAGTAGAAGGAGAAGGGAACGAAAAGGTTGAATTTTTATTTGATTTGGAGGAGGAGGCCATTTTATTGTTTTCAGAAGTTAGATTAGAGAAAGGGCAGAAAGAATGAACAAAATTTCGAAATAAGAAGAATATATAACTACTTATTTGAATTTTGGTGGGAAAATTTCAAAATAAAAAAATCGTTATATGTCGACAGGGGTAAGGGAGGGTTGTCGAGAAGGTACCTATATTTTTACTATTTGATTTATTTTATTTTAATTTTTAATTATACTTTGTTATTTATATTTTATGTTTCAGTTATTTAACTAATACCTAATTCTCTTCTTAATTTAGTAAATATAGTTCCATCTAAGGGTTTTGTCAAGATATCAGTAATTTGGTTCTCGGAATTGATATAATCGAGAGTAATTACTTCCTTACTTATATTATCTCTGAGAAAATGATGTCTGATATCAATATGTTTAGTTCGAGCATGATGAGTAAGATTTTTGGATAAATTTATTGCACTAGTATTATCACAATAAATTGATGATTTTGAGATATTTAAACCAAAATCTTTTAAAGTTTGTTGCATATATATTACTTGAGAACAAGCCAAAGCAGCAGAAATATATTCTTCTTCGGTTGTTGATAAAGAAACCGTGTTTTGCTTTTTACTAAACTAGGAAATCAGAAAATACCCGAAAAAGTGACAAGTTCCACTTTTACTTTTTCGGACTGATTTACCAGCATAATCAGCATCGCAGTAAGATATTAATTCAAAAAATCACTTTTAGGGTAAAATAAGCCATAATCAAAGGTGTGCTTAACTTATCTTATGATACATTTTACAGCTTTTAAGTAGGTCTCTTTAGGTTGGGATTGATATCTTGCACAGAGGCAAACACTATGCATGATATCAGGTCGCAGTGATATAGAGTAGTGATCCAATCATTCCTCTATATAATTTTTGATCTACATCTTTCGAGAGATCTTCTTTACTTAGGTACTCATTGGTTACCATGGGAGTGGATTTTCCACTTGCAGTAGTCAAACCAAATTTACTAACTAGGTCTTTAGCATATTTTTCTTGACTGATAAAGATATCATTATCTAATTATTTTACTCGCAATCATAGAAAGAAGTTTAATTCACCCGTATGACTCATCTCAAACTCTTTTGTCATTAATTTAGAAAATTCTTTATTCATTTCAAAATTAGTTGATCCGAAAATGAAATCATCTACGTAAACTTGTACTAGTTGAATATCATTTTTATTTCTTCTAATAAAAAGAGTATTATCTACTTTACCAATTTCAAAGTTTGATTGTAATAAGTAAGCTCTTAGTCTATCATACCAGGCTCTAGAAGCTTGTTTTAGACCATATAGAGCTTTCTTATGTTTGTAAACATGATTTGGAAATTTTTCATTTTCAAAAAGTGGTGGTTGTTTAACATATACTTCCTCTTTTACAAATCCATTTAGAAGGAACTTTTAACATCCATTTGAAATAATTTGAAATTATTATGATTCGCAAAAGCAAGTAGAATCCTAATGTCTTCTAATCTTGCTACGGGAGCAAAGGTTTCATCACAATCTATTTCTTCTTCTTGATAATAACCTTGAGTGACTAAATGGGCTTTATTTCTAACAACATCACCTTGTTCATTCATTTTATTTTTATAAACCCATTTTGTTCCAATTATAGTTTTATTTTCAGGTCTAGGAATAAGTTCCCAAATATCATTTCTAGTGAATTGATTTAGTTCTTCTTGCATAGCCAAAATCCATGAATCATCAGTTGATGCTTCTTTTGGATTTTTGGGTTCAATAATTAATATAAAGGCTACATTGCTCATTTTACTTAGTTGATTTCTAGTTGTAACAACAGATTGCACACCTAGTATATTTTCTATAGGATGATCTTTTAAAAGTTTAATCTTTTTATTAGGATGATTAGTCTCATTATTAGTTTCAGTTGACTCATGATTTTGAGTGATTAAATCCTCTTCTTCATTTTTATCTTCAAAATTTTTGAGACTTTCATCGAATGAAACATGCAACGTTTCTTCGATGGTGTTAGTTCTTAAATTAAACACTCTATACGCTTTACTTCTATTAGAATATCCGACAAATATACCTTCGTCTGATTTAGGATCAAATTTATCTAAGTTATTTTTTGTATTTAAAATAAAACATTTACTTCCAAAAACTCTAAAATAAGATACCTTAGGTTTCTTTGTGTGAAGAAGTTCATAGATGTCTTATCAGTTAAAGATCTAATTAAAATTCTATTTAAAATATAACAGGCGGTAGCAACTGCTTCTTCCCAAAAATATTTTGGTAATTTACTATCTGAAAGCATAGTTCTCGCACACTCTTGAATCGTCCTATTTTTACGTTCTACTACTTCGTTTTGTTATGGAGTTCTTAGAAATGAAAAGTTGTGAGTTATTCCCTTTTATTACAGAATTTCTCAAACTTTTCATTTTCAAATTCACCACCGTGATCCTACGGATGGTTATACAGAAAGTTGATTTTGCATCCTTTTTGTAAAGTTCTTAAAACATTCAAAAGTATCACTTTTATGTTTCAAAAATATTGTCCATGTAAATCTAGAATAATCATCTATAATTACAAAACATATTTACTATTAGTTATTGACTGAATTTGAGATGGACCAAATAAATCAAGATGAAGTAATTCAAGAGGTTTTGAAGTTGAAATCATATCTTTTAATTTAAAGGAACTTTTTCTAAGTTTTCCTAATTGACATGCATCACATAAACAATCTACTTTAAAATTCATTTTAGAAGTCCTCTTACTAGATCATGTTTTGACAGTCTAGATAAGAGTTTGAAATTCAAATGCCCAAATTTCTTATGCCAAATCCAAGAGTCACTTGTATTTGCCAAAAGACACAGGTTATCATTTGAAACTTTCATACTAAGAATATAAATATTCTTTTTCCTAATTCCCTCAAATATTATGGTTGAATTATTATATTCAATGTGACACTTACCTTTTTCATTTAATTTTATATCCTTTATCGCAAAGTTGACTAGTACTTAGTAGATTATGTTTCGGTTTCTTAACTGGCAAAACATTAGTAACAATAGGAGTTTCAGAGTTACCGACTTTTCCGATGCCAATCACATATCTTTTTGAGTTGTCTCCAAAGTTAACCAGTCCTCCGTCTTTGTATATTATATCATTCAGCATATCAGGATTGCCAGTCATGTGTCTCGAGCATCCACTATTGAGTATCCATTTATTCTTTTGGATCTGCACAATTTGTCCATTGTGGATTGATTCCTTAACACCCATAAAACATGTTTCCTGCACATCATACAATTTGGTAGACAACTTGAATTTGAATATTGATTATATGTAGACTCAAGAGACAATGATGATCTGAATATTTCTAAACTAGTATTAACAAGTTTTTTAAACATAGCCATTTTAAAAGTTTTTTCAAAAATCATATAATGAAACTTTGAAAACCTTGCTCTGATACCAGATGTGAGAAATGCGGATTATGATTCTTAAGGCTAGAATTAACACTAGATGGGGGAGTGAATAGTGTTTTAAGGAATTACTAATTCTTTTTGAGTTTATATTAATTTGAACACAAATGTATGCAATATTCAGACACAGATATGACAACAGAATCAAACAAAGATGCAGATATAAAGTAAAAGCAATAAAGTAAAGAACACATCAGATTTTATACTGGTTTGGCGCTACCCGACATCCAGTCCCGCAACACAAGTACGGATTTCCTTTCAAAATCAATTCTTATAATTACACCCTCGATTTCAAGGCCATGAGGTACGCCACTCTAGATTCACAATCCTCTGGGTAGAGATACTTGATTTTACGGGCAATAATTTCACCCAATTGATTTCTCAGGCTACAATCACACTTTTTCTCGCTTGATTGATTTCACAGGCTACAATCACACCTTTTCTCACTCGATTAGTTACAAAAAAGTCTATAACTCTGAATAACACTGGGATCTTGTTGAGATAGTGATAGAGAATCATACCAGAGATGACCTAGTTAGTTTCAATGGTGATTTCGGCAGAGTAATGGTAAAAAGGTATATAAATAAATGTGGAAGAAGATGAGGAGTGAAATCAAAGTATTTATGAATAT
The DNA here is from genome assembly GCA_030765085.1 of Allium cepa. NCBI lineage: Eukaryota > Viridiplantae > Streptophyta > Magnoliopsida > Asparagales > Amaryllidaceae > Allium > Allium cepa. The sequence goes on along the minus strand of CM060938.1, from coordinate 621,999,061 downwards.
AAATTCATTTAAAACTGCCCTTATTTATAGTAGAACAACAGCCATGTCTATTCCTGAAAGGATATGACGAATAGACACTTCCTTTGAAATTCAAAATTTTGAAATAAACTACCACCTTGTCGACAAGGGTCCCTAGGGGTTGTCGACAGGGCTAAGTAATTTTTGGTAATTTGTTTTTCTTTGAAAATAACTTCTCTCTTGTATTAAAACTTTTTTTTTAAACTTTATAAATATACTTAACTATAGTTAAAATACATAATAAGTATAGAGAATAATATTTTGGTATTTATATAATTTTACTACATATTTAAATCTAAGTATAAATATTAAAAGTTAAGTATATTATAATTAAAAGATAGTTTAAAACCAAGGATAATTCTGATTTTGAAAATAAAGATTATTTTGAGGCTAAAAGTATTTTAAAACCAGGATAAATGTTTTTGATTCTTTTAAAAGGAAGATTTTGAAATCATTTCGAAAACAAGATATAATTTTATAAAACATTTGAATAAATGTTAGTGGATACAAAACAATGTTCCACTAGATTTTTCGTAGGTTTCATCCTACTTAGGGTTCCATCTCTTTAACGAGCTTGAAGTGGATTCCATTCCACGAATAAAATGGATTTTAAGATGTTAGTTCTTTTCTTTGAGTTTTAAAAAAATTCCTTACTAAATTACTTATATTGAAATCTTGAACTCTTGATAATCTTGATACTCATGAGTCTTCAATCATGATATCTTGAATCTCTATACTGTACAGTCTTCATTCTTGGTACCTGCATAGTTATATCCTGCGTATACATTTATATCTAACTAAAATGTTAGTATTTATATTTTATAATCTTATTCTAAGGTTGTTGTCATCAAAAACAACTTCTCAAGGACCAACAACTTGGGGGTTGGATGAAGTTGCTTGGTCTTGCTTTCGCTTAGAGTTCCTCGGGTTTTTTTCAGGAGCCATCAAATTCGAGCGAGTTTGGAAGAGAAAGTAATTTTAAGAAATATGGAATCGACTTTGCAGTAGAAATGAAATGAAACGTAAGTGAGAAAAGTAAAAAAAATAGACGTTATTTGGGTACTTAAGAGTGTCGATTGAATTTCAGATGTTTGGAAGGTGAATCAGACATCTGATGTAACCTAGTTTGAAGACAGTAAATAGAATCAGACGTTTGGTTGTTGGTGGCAGATGTCTGGAATTGATCGATTTGTAAGTTTTAAAAGGCAGAGAGAATTATCAGACGTCTGGTAGTAGAATCAGACGTTTGGTGTAACATTCCCGAATTTTAGCTAAAAATAATTTGATAATTAATTTAATCTTTGGGATTAAATTATGAAATTATAGGTAATTAATTTTAAATTTTGGATTTAAAATTTGAATCAATTGGAAAATTTCCAGAATAAGTAAAGATATGTATTTTTAAATTGAATTAGGAATTTGAAAATTCAAGAATAAATATTTTTAGAAATAAATTGGATTCTAGAGATAAATTGAATTTTAAATTTTTATTTTTAAGCTAATAAGAATTTGTTTCTAATTTTATTTAAACTGTGCATTATAATTTGAAAATGAAGTTTTGAATTTGATTATAAATTTTTCAAAGGCTAATTATGAATAAAATTTATTTATTCATGTGAAATTAAATTGTAAAACCATCTTTTGCTTTAAAAGATTATATAAGTGATTAATAAAGAGATGTATTTATTTAAATAAGAAATATAATATAGAGTTACATTTAAAATATTATTTGTAATGTTTAAAATATCGTAAAAGTTTGAATGTTGTTTAAAAGTTAAACTCTATGTTATACACATGTATGTTATTTATTAAAGTATGATTTGTTTTAATATTCAAATTTTCTTAAGGTTTTATAGAAGAAAATGCATTTATTTATTAAATAATAGTAATTGTACATATAAAAACATTTGTTTTAACAAGTGTAAAACAAAATATAATACATATGTTAAAAATGAATACTTAAGGGTTAAAATACAATTTATAAAATTATTGAGATGAAGGGTTAAACACAATTTAAACACATTTGACAAATGTTCAACAAGTAAAAATATAGATTAACAAGTCTAGATATATTGCCATGCAAGTGATACAAGTGGCATTTGTCTTTTGATTAAAATTTAAAAGAAAAAAAAAGCAATACACTTCCTTTTCTCTAAACTTGAAATCTGAAACAAAAACCAGATTAAAGCTTCAGACCTGAAACAAAACAAAGGAAATCAAATAAAATCAAAACAGAGAAAAATCAAAAGCTGGAAACCAATGCAACCTAAATTCAAATTTCTTGAAGTAATGCATAGCAGACAACAAATTCAAATCTGAAGCTATAAGATCAGATCAGAGGCCACTAAATCAAATAAGCAAGCTTCAATTCAACATTAGAATTCCAGATCAAAACAACTGCAACCTGAAAAAAATAAAAGCAATGCAAAACAAAACATTAATCTAGAAACCAAACTTCAAATAAGTGCAAGTTCAAACCTGGAAATCAAACAACTAGATCAAGTGTTTCCAAATCTTTCGAAACAAAAGCATTCCAGATCAAGTATCAAGTTAACAATAAAAAAACAAGATCCAAATCAAAAGCCTGGAAAGCAAAAGGAGAATCAAAGCAAAACCAAAGTTTCTAGGTTTGAAATGCAAAAAAATTCTCCTCTGTTCTTCATCTCTCGGGTGAGCAAACTCTCCTCTTTAAATTATTAAACTTGATACATCAGAATGATCTTTGAAGCATGATCTGAAATGGGCTTAATGATTATGTATTCTTGCATGTGTGTGTATATTATACAAATGTATTTGTGCATATCCGGACGAACATGCTTTCCGTTCTTGTTAAACAGGTTTCCAAACCTTTTAAAAACAAAGATCTCATCTTCTAATTCCTTATAGACCTTACTGATCAAACAGATATTGTTTAAAATAGAAAGATCTTTAATTTAAAAATAGTTATGGGTATAATATTGTTCATATATAATCTGAAAAGCAAGAAGAACAGTAGAAATTTATAACATGTTGAAATTCAAGCATTGAAATTCTATGATCTACTTATATACCCTGAATCACCATTTAAAATCATGAATTTTAAAAGTTAAATCATAAAATTTTGTTTGGGATCGAAAGAGATATTGGTAGTTGAACGATTTACGTATTTCGCTCGTTTTCTAGTGATCAACGACGAACTAAGGTTCCGGCTTTGGGCTGAAGGTGCTTTGGTGGTTGCCAAGTTTGGGAAAAATGACCGGAGAGTTTTCCAATCATCTAGGTGGTGACATGGTGGCTAGCAGGGTTTAAGTTTAAGTTGGGTGGCTGTTGAGTTCGAGAATGGATCACCATCTATGTTGCATCGAGTCGAAAGGGACCAAAGGGATTAGAAGCGTGAAGGTATGGTGCTACTTTGGATGTGACGGTGGGATCATGGATGGTCAGAATCATCTTCGGCGAGACCATTTAGTTGATCAGGATTTAGTTCCTGTGAGTGCAAATAGCTCGATTTCGATTCCTGTCGAATTTGAGTGGTCTTATCATTTTAGGGGGAGATGGGCGATGCATGGATGCTTGTGGCAATGATTGGAGAAACTCCGATCATCTATGCATGTATACGTGCACCCTTGGATTTGGAAGAATAGAGAAAGAAGAAGGAGGAGGGAGGCTCGAAGGAATACTCGGGAAAATGTCGTTTCAACTAGAAGCGATTCTCATGTCCGGTTGGGTGGATACCGAGTTTAACGTTTTAACAGTTTTCTTTTAAAAATATAAAAAAACAAAAGGATGTCAGGGGTTCTAGGAAAGAAATGACACGAGGGGTGCTCGGGATTTAAGCAATTTAGGCTCGGGTTTGTTCTATAGGAATTAGGTTCCAGATTTAAGTTTTAAATTTAATAAAAGCAGATACCAAATTGCAAGAACAAAAGGTAAAAAAAACGTGGTTCATGAAGTAATAATCATGTTTAAAATAGAAGATCAAGTTGTTAAGTTGGGTTCAAAATAAATTTTGTGCCTTGGTTTTGAAAATAAATAAAGTTTTAAAAATAAAAACAAGACTTTGAAGTTTAAATAATTTGGTTTTTGAATCTTATAAATTTCTTTAATAGATAAGTGTTTTTTAACATTTGATTTAAAAAAGTTTTTAAATAGTCTTAAATTTTGTTAAAGTTAAATTTTTAATTATCTTTAAATCTAAAATTTGAAATGAAATTTTAAGGTAATTTGAAAGTAAAAGGTTTCAAATGCACTTGTAAATGATAATTATGTCATTAATGAGGATAGTATTTTATCTTAAGTTAATTAAGATTTAATGATTTGAGATTCATAAAAAAATAAGGTAAATATGTGTAATAAATTATTTTATTTAATATATGATTAAAGATCAATTAATTAATTACTAAAGGTTAATTAATTTATAATTAAAGATTAATTTATGAAAGTGATTAGCGATAATAACCTATTAAGGATAATTAATTTTAATGGTAACTAATTAAAAGGTTAATTAATTTTTAAATGATTAATTTATAATTAGGGATTAATTAACCAAGTTAATTTATTAATGGTAATTAATTAAGGCTTAATTAATGTAATTAATTAAGGATAAAAAATATATAATAATAATTAAGGATTAATTATTTAGTGATTAAAGATTTACTCATTTATTAATTAAGATTGATAAATTAATAATTTAAAGTTAATTAATTTATGATTGATTAACTAACCTGGATTAGTAATTAATCTGGTTTCAATTAATTAGATGATCAATTAACCTTATTTATGGATGATTGTATTATATTGAATGCTGTGAATTGTTTTGTCGTCTCTGCTGCATGAGGCATTGTGATTTGAATTGTTTTCATTCAACCTGTAATGAATGTAGTTTATTTATTTATAATGCATTTATATTATCTGTCTGTGATTCTGTGCATATAGATAAGCGTTATAGGATATATCGCTTATCAATATTGCTGTGATTGTATCTGTGATGATTGATGTTGTTGCACTATTGGTTAAAACCCCTGGACCACACTTATACACACACAAGTATGGATTGCACGAGGAAATTGGTCAAGTCACAGATTATTGAAAATGATTTCAAAAGTGAATTTTGAATTCGAATAATTTTAGAAATGGAATTGGGTTAAATATGAAAAGCTTTTGAAGAAAAGTTTTGAAGATAAAGGTTATTTTGAATAACTTAATAAAGTTTTGAAATTTAAGTAATTTGATTTGAATTTGAATTCAAAATTTTGAATTTGAATGCAAAATTTTGAATTTGAATTCCAATTTGGAAATTATGGTTTAAAAGTTTATACGAGTTATAAATGTGTTTATATGAGTTTTTAAACCATTTTAAAAGTGTTGTTTTGGGAATTTAAATCTAACCCAAAGATTTTAACTTGTATAAAGGAAATCGGATTTTTTCGAAATGAAAACTATTTGTTTTCAAATAATAAAAGCTTTCATGTAAGAAACGAATTTTCAATTTGTGTTAAAGGGATTTCAAGTTTGAAATGAAAATGGTTTTTTAAGTTATGAATATATCTTTGGAAACGGGTTTGAAAGCTATAAGTTAAATCTTTGATTTAAAGATTGGATGAGTTAACCCTAATTGAAATGGAAACTATTTTGAAAATCTGTGAATGGATCTTTGTGAAACTCGGTGAACTTTGTGAAATGAATATTTTTGCTTAAAGATTTAAAATAGTAATTTGTTTAAACCATTTGAAAGAAATTGGATTTTTAAGTTGTGACTTAACTGAAATCCCATATCCATATGTTTTTAAATATTGCGCTCATTATTCGGTTTAGCCGGGAGAGGACCTTGTGTCATTTAACCCATTTGAATAATGATATGACGTTATGGATAGCATTCGAAGACAGGTGGTGAAGACCGAGTATTTGCGAGAACGATAGGATGACCTATCAATTGTCTCTGCACTGAGTAGCTACGGTATAGAGATTCCCTAAGTGATGGAAAGTCCGATCGGGATTGTGAATACCGGATTGCAAGGGCTTCTTCGGAAGTGCCTTCGGTTCTGTTCGAAACCGGAACAGACTTGTATGGATGTGTGTCCGACATTACACTCTGAGATGTAAAACCGTTTTCTATCAAATACATTTCTGTTTGGTGGCAGAGATTTATTCTCTTAGCTTAACACCCTTCTCTGAGACGTACGAGCTCAGAGGTTATGTAGTTGATGGTTATTAGTGATACATTCCCAGTTTGGTAATGTGGCATACGAAGTGCTGCTGATGATTTGTTGATCAAAGCATGACTTTGTGAAAAAGTGTAGCTTTGTGGACGAGACCTCATCGAGCCTCACAACCCAGTAATGGTCGAAACAGGAAAGATGCGGCAAGGTTTCAGGGGTAGCTCCCTTAGGGTGTGTCCATTCCTTCTGGAAAAGGGTGGTATCATGGTATGGAGCCCAGATACTTACACATGTGGACCCTGTATATTTATTACTGTGTGATGTTGTTTTGGTGTTGAGAGCTCTCGAATAAGGGTCGTAAATGACCGGGGGTAGCATGTCTTAGGTTTTACCCCTGGGAAGGGGTAGACCGGCCTTGTGTTGGCAGAGAGCCGTGTAGGTTCTTGGGGCGTCCCTCCAGAGGCGTACCCATGTGGCAATGGGAAGTTCCTTGGCCTGACCATTTGTTGGAAATCCAAACAAAACAATGCACGCCCTGTACGGTTTTAGTTGTATAACCTGCTATGGAATATGGCGGTAACCTGCTGTTGAACATGGTAGCTATAGTTGGCATACAATAATGGTTGTATGCTAGCTAAGATTAATATTATACTTTCGAAATTATTTCTGCACTGTGCACTAATAATAATATCAAAATGGTTTCGTGTATCAAGTATATTTGACTATCATAAGGAGAAATCTCCTCCAATTCTATGTTTTCATTGTGTGTGTGGCGGGAGGCCTTATGGTAGTTTCATTTTCTAAAAAGCATTGCGGATTTAAATTTTAAAATCCTTGGTTGTTCGTTTTAAAGATAAACTGTTTTTGTTTGCTCATACCAGTCCCACGACTGACCTAGAGTTTATTTTTCCCTGCCTAAACTCTAGGTGTCCACAATTTTCCACACGGACGGTCTAGAGTTGGATTTTTCAGATAGTCGAATAGTAGGAATTGATTCGATAGCCTTCGAAGCCCTTTGGATTTGGGGATCGCATTTGCTACACTTCAGCATTCACGACTGACCTTGCTTATCTTACTGAAACGTGATGGTGGTTCTCGCTAGTGGTTTGGAGTTTTGGCTTTGGAGCATTAGATTGGAGTTGCAGTTTGATATTGGAGTTATCTCTTTTGCTATTTGTTTTCCGCTGTTGTTTATTGTCTCTAATATTCTTGTATCATATTGATATCATTGTTGTATATCATTGGATATTGTATTTATTGGAGTTGTATATGATATTCATTTCACCGCTATGTTGTACTTAATGTTTTATAAGCTCCGACGAACCATATTCGACGTTTGGATCTACGGCATTTGAATATGAGTGACGTATTTGGTGCCGATTTTCGAAGGTCGAGTCGGGGTCGTTATAACTTGGTATCAGAGCTGAAGGTTGAAACTTTATATTAGGGGTATAACACATTAGGTAGCTCATTAGAGAAAGGGTGAAGTATACCCTAGAATGAGTATATCCCTAAGATATCCTTTAAATGCCTTAGTAAATTCTCTTACTATTCTCTGATAGTGAGTATGAGTGCAAGAAGAGGACAACGTAGGGGATAGGGAAATACCACTACAAATGATCAATGCCCTGTAACAACAACGGAAACAATCTTTCTCTATCAATCTCTATCAATCTCCTATGATTTAATTTCAATTCTTTGATGATTCCTGGCAACTCCAAGAAGAAGCGTTGATATATTTGCATGGGACACAAACTCCAAAAGGGTCAGAATTGTTTGTTTGGATGAATTGATTGCTTTGGTTGCTATGGTTGATAGGTGCACCTTGGTTTCTAAACTAAAAAGTGTCGGGATTTTATCCATATATCTGTCCATTCTTTGGGATTCCACTATATTCTACGAACGGTTAGTTATCCTTTTGAACTAACCAATGCCCTGCATATTTCGTAGACTGGATGACCTGAGTATCCTATGTAATATTGAATGAGTTCGTTCTCGTATCTATTGTTAATATTCTGATTTGGTAAGCCAAATACAGAATAGATAATCATCTTGATTGATGAGTTGATTCTCTATCTTTGTGCATCCATTCTTTGTTATCTCCCTGGAAAATTTCGGGGACGAAATTTTCTTAAGGGGGGAATCTGTAACATTCCCGAATTTTAGCTAAAAATAATTTGATGATTAATTAAATCTTTGGGATTAAATTATGAAATTATTGGTAATTAATTTAAAATTTTTGATTTAAAAGTTGAATCAATTGGAAAATTTCCATAATAAATAATGATATGTATTTTTAAATTGAATTTGGAATTTGAAAATTCAAGAATAAATATTTTGAGAAATAAATTGGATTCTAGAGATAAATTGAATTTAAAATTTTTATTTTTAAGCTAATAAGAATTAGTTTCTAATTTTATTTAAACTATGCATTATAATTCGAAAATGAAGTTTTGAATTTGATTATAAGTTTTTCAAAGGCTAATTAAGAATAAAATTTATTTATTCATGTGAAATTAAATTGTAAAACCATCTTTTGCTTTAAAAGATTATATAAATGATTAATAAAGAGATGTATTTATTTAAATAAGAAATATAATATAAAGTTATATTTAAAATATTATTTGTAATTTTTAAAATATAGTAAAAGTTTGAATGTTGTTTAAAAGCTAAACTCTATATTATACACATGTATGTTATTTATTAAAGTATGATTTGTTCTAAAATTCAAATTTTCTTAAGGTTTTATAGAAGAAAATGCATTTATTTTTTAAATAATAGTAATTGTACATATAAAAAAATTTGTTTTAACAAGTGTAAAACAAAATATAATACATATGTTAAAAATGAGTACTTAAGGGTTAAAATACAATTTATAAATTTATTGAGATAAAGGGTTTAAACATAATTTAAACACATTTGACAAATGTTCAATAAGTAATAATATACATTAACAAGTGTAGATATGTCGCCATGCAAGTGATACAAGTGGCATTTGTCTTTTGATTAAAATTTAAAAGAAAAAAAAAAGCAATACACTTCCTTTGTCTAAACTTGAAATCTAAAACAAAAACCAGATTAAAGCTTCAGACCTGAAACAAAACAAAGGAAATCAAATAAAATCAAAACAGAGGAAAATCAAAAGCTAGAAACCAATGCAGCATAAATTCAAGTTTCTTGAAGTAATGCATAGCAGACAACAAATTCAAATCTGAAGCTATAAGATCAGATCAGAGGCCACTAAATCAAATAAGCAAGCTTCAATTCAAGATTAGAATTCCAGATCAAAACAATTACAACCTGAAAAAAATAAAAGCAATGCAAAACAAAACATTATTCTAGAAATCAAACTTCAAATAAATGCAAGTTCAAACTTGGAAATCAAACAACCAGATCAAGTGTTTCCAGATCTTTCGAAACAAAAGCATTCCAGTTCAAGTATCAAGTTAACAATAAAAAAAACAAGATCCAGATCAGAAGCCTGGAAAGCAAAAGGAGAATCAAAGCAAAATCAAAGTTTCTTGGTTTAAAATGCAAACAAATTCTCCATTGTTCTTCATCTCTCAGGGCAAACTCTCCTCTTTAGATTATTAAACTTGATACATCTGAATGATCTTTGAAGCATGATCTGAAATGGGCTTAAATGATTATGTATTCTTGCATGTCTGTGTATATTGTACAAAAGTACGTGTGCATATATGGACGAAGATGCTTTCTGTTCTTGTTAAACAGGTTTCCAAACCTTTTAAAGACAAAGATCTCATCTTCTAATTCCTTATAGACCTTACTGATCAAACAGATATTGTTTAAAATAGAAAGATTTTTAATTTAAAAATAGTTATGGGTATAATATTGTTCATATATAACCTGAAAAGCATGAAGAACAGTAGAAATTTATAACATGTTGAAATTCAAGCATCGAAATTCTATGATCTACTTATATACTCTGAATCACCATTTAAAATCATGAATTTTAAAAGTTAAATCGTAAATTTTTGTTTGGGATCGAAAGAGATATTGGTAGTCGAACGATTTACGTATTTTGCTCGTTTTCTGGTGATCAACGATGAATTAAGGTTCGAGCTTTGGGCTGAAGGTGCTTTGGTGGTTGCCAAGTTTGGGAAAAATGACCGGAGAGTTTTCCGATCATCTAGGTGGTGACACGGTGGCTTAGTAGGGTTTAAGTTTAATTTTGGATGGCTGTTGAATTCGAGAATGGATCACCATCAATGTTGCATCGAGCCGAAAGGGACCAGAGGGATTAGAAGCGTGAAGGTATGGTGCTGCTTTGGATGTGACGGCGTGATCACGGATGCTCAGAATCGTCTTCGGCGAGGCCATTTAGTTGATCAGGATTTAGTTCCTGTGAGTGTGAATAGCTCGATTTCGATTCCTGTCGAATCTAAGTAGTCTTATCATTTTAGGGGGAGATGGAAGATGGGCGATGCGTAGAAGCTCGTGGCAATGATCGGAGAAACTCCAATCATCTGTGCACGTATACGTGCACCCTTGGTTCTGGAAGAACAGAGAAAGAAGAAGGAGGAGGGAGGCTCGATGGAATACTCGGGAAAATGTCATTTCAACTCGAAGCGATTCTCGTGTTCTATTGGGTTGATACCGGGTTTAACGTTTTAACAGTTTTCTTTTAAAATAAAAAAAAACAAAAGGATGTTAGGGGTTCTAGGAAAGAAATGACTTGAGGGGTGCTCGGGATTTAAGCAATTTAGGCTTGGGTTTGTTCTGTAGGAATTGGGTTCCAGGTTTAAGTTTTAAATTTAATAAAAGCAGGTACCAAATTGCAAGAACAAAAGGTAAAAAAAAAACGTGATCCATGAAGCAATTATCATGTTTAAAATGGAAGATCAAGTTGTTAAGTTGGGGTCAAAATAAATTTTGTACCTTGGTTTTGAAAATAAATAAACTTTTAAAAATAAAAACAAGACTTTGATGTTTAAATAATTTGGTTTTTGAATCTTATAAATTTCTTTAATAGATAAGTGTTTTTTTTAACATTTGATTTTAAAAAAAAGTTATTAAATAGTTTTAAATTTTGCTAAAGTTAAATTTTGAATTATCTTTAAATCTAAAATTTGAAATGAAATTTTGAGGAAATTTGAAAGTAAAGGTTTCAAATGCATTTGTAAACGATAATTATGTCATTAATGAGGATAGTATTTTATCTTAAGTTAATTAAGATTTAATGATTTGAGATGCATAAAAAAATAATAAGGTAAATTAAGTGTAATAAATTATTTTAATTAACATATGATTAAAGATCAATTAATTAATAAATAAAGGTTAATTAATTTATAATTAAAGATTAATTTATGAAAGTGATTAGGGATAATCACCTATTAAGGATAATTAATTTTAATGGTAACTAATTAAAAGGTTAATTAATTATTAAATGATTAATTTATAATTAGGGATTAATTAACCAAGGTAATTTATTAATGGTAATTAATTAAGGCTTAATTAATGTAATTATTTATGGATAAAAATATAATAATAATTAAGGATTAATTATTTAGTGATTAAAGATTTACTCATTTATTAATTAAGATTAATAAATTAATAATTTAAAGTTAATTAATGTATGATTGATTAATTAACCTAGATTAGTAATTAATCTGGTTTCAATTAATCAGATGATCAATTAACCATATTTATGGATGATTGTATTATATTGAATGCTGTGAATTGTTTTATCATCTCTGTTGTATGATGCTTTGTGATTTGAATTGTTTTCATTCAAGCTGTAATGAATGTAGTTTATTTATTTATAATGCATTTATATTATCTGTCTGTGATTCTGTGCATATAGATAAGCGTTATAGGATATATCGCTTATCGATATTGCTGTAATTGTATCTGTAATGATTGATGTTGTTGCACTATTGGGTAAAACCCCTGGACCACACTTATACACACACAAATATGGATTGCACGAGGAAATTGGTCAAGTCACAGATTTTTGAAAATGAATTCAAAAGTGAATTTTGAATTCGAATAATTTTAGAAATGGAATTGGGTTAAATATGAAAAGCTTTTGAAGAGAAGTTTTGAAGATAAAAGTTATTTTGAATAACTTAATAAAATTTTGAAATTTAAATAATTTGATTTGAATTTGAATTCAAAATTCTGGATTTGAATTCTAATTTGGAAATTATGGTTTAAAAGTTTATACGAGTTATAAATTTGTTTATATGAGTTTTTAAACCATTTTAAAAGTGTTGTTTTGGGAATTTGAATCTAACCCAAAGATTTTAACTTGTATAAAGGAAATCGGATTTTTCCAAAATGAAAACTATTTGTTTTCAAATAATAAAAGCTTTCATATAAGAAAAGAATTTCCAATTTGTGTTAAAGGGAATTCAAGTTTGAAATAAAAATGGTTTTTCAAGTTATGAATAAATCTTTGGAAACGGGTTTGAAAGCTATAAGTTAAATCTCTGATTTAAAGATTGAATGAGTTAAACCTAATCAAAATGGAAATTGTTTTGAAAATCTGTGAATGGATCTTTGTGAAACTCGGTGAACTTTGTGAAATGAATATTTTTGTTTAAAGATTTAAAATGATAATTTGTTTATACCGTTTGAAAGAAAAGCTTTGGATTTTTAAGTTGTGACTTAACTGAAATCCCATATCCATATGTTTTCTAAATATTGCACTCATTACTCGGTTTAGCCGGAAGAGGACCTTGTGTCATATAACCCATTCCGAATAATGATACGACGTTATGGATAGCATTTGAAGACCGGTGGTGAAGACCGTGTATTTGCGGGAACGATAGGATGACCTATCAATTGTCTCTGCACTAAGTAGCTACGGTATAGAGATTCCCTAAGTGATGGGAAGTCCGATCGAGATTGTGAATGCCGAATTACAATGGCTTCTTCGGAAGTGCCTTCGGTTCTGTTCAAACCGGGAACAGACTTGTATGGATGTGTGTTTGACATTACACTTTGAGATGTAAAACCAGTTTCTATCAAATACATTTCTGTTTGGTGGCAGAGATTTATTCTCTTAGCTTAGCACCCTTCTCTGAGACGTACGAGCTCAAAGGTTATGTAGTTGATGGTTACTAGTGATACATTCCCAATTTGGTAATGTGGCATACGAAGTGCTGCTGATTATTGGTTGATCAAAGCACGAATTTCTGAAAAAGTGTAGCTTTGTGGACGAGACCTCATCGAGCGTCACAACCCGGTAGTGGTCGAAACAGGAAAGATCGGCAAGGTTTCAGGGCTAGCTCCCCTAGGGTATGTCCATTCCTTCTGGAAGAGGGTGGTATCATGGTATGGAGCCCAGATACATACTCATGTGGACACTGTATATTTATTATTGTGCGATGTTGTTGGTGTTGAGAGCTCTTGGATAAGGGTCGCAAAGGACCGGGGGTGGCATATCTTAGGTTTTACCCTCGGGAAGGGGGTAGACCGGCCTTGTGTTGGCAGAGAGCCGGGTAGGTTCTCGGGGCGTCCCTCCATAGGCGTACCCATGTAGCAATGGGAAGTTCCTTGGCCTGACCATTTGTTGGAAATCCAAACAAAACAATACGCACACTGTATGGTTTTAGTCGTATAACCTGCCATGGAATGTGGCGGTAACCTACTATTGAACATGGTTGCTATGGTAGGCATACAATAAAGGTTGTATGCTGGCTAAGATTAATATTATACTTTCAAAATTATTTCTGCACTATGCACTAATAATAATATCAATATGGTTTCGCGTATCAAGCATATTTGACCATGATAAGGAGAAATCTCCTCAAATTCTACGTTTGTATTGTGTGCGTGGCGTGAGGCCTTATGGTAGTTTCATTTTCTAAAAAGCAGATTTAAATTTTAAAATCCTTGGTTGTTTGTTTTAAAGATAAACTGTTTTTGTTTGCTCATACCAGTCTCATGACTGACCTGGAGTTTACTGTTCCATTCCTAAACTCTGGGTGCGCACAATTTTCCACACGGGCAGTCTAGAGTTGGGTTTTTTAGATAGTCGAATAGTAGGAATTTATTCGATAGCCTTCGAAGCCCTTTAGATTTGTGGATCGCATTTGCTACACTTCAGCATTCACGGCCGACCTTGCTTATCTTAGTGAAACATGACGGTGATTCTCGCTAGTGGTTTAGAGTTTTGACTTTGGAGCATTGGATTGGAGTTGCAGTTTGATATTGGAGTTATCTCTTATGCTATTTGTTTTCTGCCGTTGTTTATTGTCTCTGATATTCTTGTATCATATTGATATCATTATTGTATATCATTGGATATTGTGTTCACTGGAGTTGTATATGATATTCATTTCATTATTTTCTTCCGCTGTGTTGTACTTAATGTGTTATAAGCTCCGACGAACCAAATTCGACGTTTGGATCTGCGGCATTTGAATACGAGTGACGTATTCGGTGCTGATTTTCGAACGTCGAGTCAGCGTCGTTATATTTGGAATAGGTCGAAGTGTTATTTTTGTAGGACTCATAGTTTTCTCAGACGTCTGTATATAATATCAGACGTCTGAAAATGGTCTGAGTTTTTATTTAATGGAGGCAAAGACTTTGTTCAGACATCTGGTCAATAGTTCAGACGTCTGAAATAGATTGGTTTGTATTTTTTTATTAAGCAGAGATAATTTTCAGACGTCAGAAAAGTTAGGTCAGATTATCTGATATATGCACGATGGTTAAAAATTTGTGTGATACAAGAGTGTCAGACGTCTGATAACAAAGTTCAGACGTCTGAAATGACCAATTTATCTTAAAGTAACCTTATTTTGAAAGGTGATGCTTATTTTTTAGGAGTTTGATTTTAATAAAACATCGTATTATTATTTATGAAACAAAATACAAATATACGTAGATAAAAATACAATGATAATAAGTAAATTTATTTAGATGACGATGGAGCATTGTGATCTTTAGACTTGTCATCCCTCCATGGCTTGAGTGGAGGCCATATATTTCCACGGTCGTGAGTTCTCGGGAACCAGAGAATCGCCTCGGGAAAGGATCCAAAGGTTACGATAAGAGGCAAAGGGATCTAAAGGATTGCAAGGAATCGAAAATGGTTCATGTACATCCTTCTTTTGTCAATTACAAAATTTTATTGCTACTTGCTCCAGAAAACTTAGTCGTCGCGTGGTGACCTTTTGCTCAAATTATAATTCTCGTTGTAAATCTATTTATTGCTTTTGATAGTGGTGTATCTCATATATTTTCTCCTTGGTGTTAAGAGAGACAAATAGAGATCGTTTGGACTTCTTTTCATCGAGAGAGAATCCCGTGTGGTAGGAAGACCACTTATAGGTCGGTTCCTGATCTGGTGTAGGAGTAGGAAGGCGATGAGGTGTATCCGCTGAACTGTCCATTGTTGGTGTCGGGAAGGAGAGATGAAAGTTGTTGGAAGACATGCTTTTATTTTCTGTTGTAAAAAATATGAAATATATATATTATTTACTTTTTTCTTTGTAAAAAGGCTATTTATACCTGATTTTAAAGGTTATTCATAGGTAAATTCAGAAAACAAATTTCTTAAAAATTTAAGGTGAGAAGTTAACAATGTTGATTTGTGGATAAAAATTTTCTTTAGACAAAAATAGAATGAATAAAAATGTAGTAGTAGTTGATAAGATCATTAAGAGAACATATTCCTAAATCGTGTCGTAGTTTAACAAATGTTTGTTCATTTAGTGGTTTTGTGAAAATATCTGCTATTTGATTCTCGGTATTTACGTATTCTAATGTAATAATTTCTTTTTCTACAATGTCACGTAAAAAGTGATGTTGTATATCTATATGATTGGTACGCGGGTGATTTACAGGGTTTTTTGATAGATTTATTGCACTCATGTTATCGCAATATATTGGCGATTTATTGATAATTTTGCCGAAATCCATAAGTGTTTGTTGCATGTATATCACTTGCGCACATGCTCTAGCTGCTGAAATATATTCGGCTTCGCAAGTAGATAAGGAGACATGATTTTACTTTTTGTTAAACCATGAAACTAACGATTTTCTGATAAAGTGACACGTTCCGCTAGTACTCCTACAATCTGTTTTACATCCACCGAAATCCGCGTCACAATATGAAACTAGTTCAAACGATGATCTCTTAGGGTAAAACAAACCATAATCTCTAATACCAGGTAGATATCGTAAGATACGTTTAACAACTCTTTGATGAGACTCTTTTGGTTTTGCTTGAAATCAGGCATAAAGACATATATTCATCATAATGTTAGGTCAACTAGCCGTTAATTAAAGTAAGGAGTCAATCATACTATGATATAATTTTTTCATCCAAATCTTTTCCGTTATCATCTGTTACCAAATGAACACTGGTACTCGTTGGTGTTGGTTTGCTTGAAGTTTTATCCATTTCAAAACGACGTAATAGATCGTTACAATATTTTTCTTGATGAATAAAGATACCATTTTCAAGTTGTTTTATTTGTAATCCTAAAAAGAAATTTAATTCTCTCATGTGAGACATTTCAAATTCATTTTTCATAATATTTGAAAATTGATTACAAAGATTTTTGTTAGTTGAACCAAAAATAATATCGTCTATGTAAATTTGCACAACTAAAATGTCGCATTTTCTCATTTAATAAATAAAATCGTTTCGATTTTACCTATTTGGAAACCAGATGTAACTAAATAATTTTTGAGACGTTCGTACCAGGCATGGGGGGCTTGATCTAAACCATATAAGGATTTTTGTAATTTAAAAACACGATGGGATATTTTTCGTGAACAAACAATGGAGGTTGTTCAACACATACGTTTTCTTTAATAAAACCATTTAAAAAAGCACTTTTGACATCCATTTGAAATAATTTAAAATTGTGATGATTTGCAAAAGCAAGTAATGTACGTATGGCCTATAGTCTTACTACTAGAACAAAAGTTTCATCGTAGTCGATACCTTCTTCTTGATTATAACCTTGAGCGACTAGACATGCTTTATTTCTAACTATATCTTCGTTTTCATTTGCTTTGTTTTTAAATACCCATTTTGTTCCAATGACTGATTGATTTTCTGGTCTTGGTACTAATTCCCAAACATTATTACGTTCAAATTGATTTAATTCTTCTTGCATGGCTATTATCCAAAAATTATGTTTGAATCTCCTTTATAATTTTTTGGTTCAAAATTTGACACAAATGCAATATGACTTATTTGGTTAAGTTGATTTCTAATTACTCTGCAATTGAGATCTCCAATGGTAATATCTTTCGGATGATCTCTTAGAATTCTAGGAGATGATACTAAAGTATTATTTTGTGCATTTGTCTCATCATTAAAAGAATTTGTTGTATTTGTTATTGGAATTATTTCTTCATCGTCATTAGTATGATGGTTAAGAAAATTTTCATCAAACGAAACATGTAAATTTTCTTCAATCATGTTATTTCGTTTATTAAAAATTCTATATGCCTTGCTACGATCCGAATACCCAATAAAGATTCCTTTATCGGCCTTTAGGTCGAATTTTCCTAAATTATCTTTTGTATTTAGTATAAAACATTTTGATTCGAAAGTTTTAAAGTATGATACTTTAGCTTTTCTTTCAAAAAATATTTCAAAACAAGTATGTTTAGTCATAGGTCGTATGGTTACTCGATTCAAAACATAACAAGCCGTAGCAATAGCTTCAGTCCAAAAATGTTTTGGTAAAACACTACTATTTAATAGTGTTCGTGCACATTCTTATAACGTACGATTTTTTCTTTTTACTACGCCATTTTGTTGAGGTGTGCGGGGAAAAGAAAAATTATGACTTATGCCCTTTTTATTACAAAAATTAGTAAAAAGATCATTTTCGAATTCTCCATTGTGATCGCTACGAATATTCTTAATTTTCAAATCCATTTTGAGTTTTAATTCTTTTAGCAAAAAATTTAAACGTACCAAAGTTGTCACTTTTATGTTTAAAAATAAAGTCCATGTATATCTTGGAAAAGCATCAACTATTATGAAAACATATTTGTTGTGATTTATCGATCGTACTTGAGTTGGACCAAATAAATATAAATGTAATAATTCTAATGGTTGTTTTGTAGAAATATTATTTTTAGATTTAAAAGAGCTTTTCTTTAGTTTTCCACATTGACAATCATCACATAAATTCTCTACTTTATAATTTATTTTAGGTAAACACCTAACTAACTCATATTTTGCTAATTTATCGTTTATGCCACAACCATGGATCGTCATGTTTGGCAGTTAAACATAAATTGGAATTTCGATTTATATTCATATTTAAGACATGAATATTTTTGTTTCTAAATCCCTTAAAGATAAGTTGTTTGTTATTATCGAAAATATTACATCTATCTTTTTCAAAATTGGTTTGAAAACCTTTATCGCATAATTGACTAATGCTAAGTAGGTTCACTACAAGGAAAAAGGCAATTTCCGATGGCTGAAAACCATCGGCGGCCATCGGAAGCCGCCGGAAAAATACAACCTGAAAGCTATCGGAAGCCGTAGGAAATCAACTGATTTTTTTATATATTTCTGCTGCAATATAGCCTTCCATCCATATTTTCCATACGAATACTATTCCACCAATACTGTAGAATCCAATATATAATATTCCAACCAAATATCAAAAACCAACTATACACAAATCACCAAACAAAAAAATACGTAAAATTAAGTCAAAACACATAATCATCACCCAAACTAATGTACAATACATAATAATATGCACAACACCAAATGTTCTATCAATCCACAACATCCCCAACATTTACATAATTATACAATAAAACAACTGTGTATCATAACATAGTACATAAATCAACAACTACCTCCACCATCTACCAAGTCATACAAAACAGAATTTTTTTTTACCGAACACAGCAATCAATCTCCTCCAGAATCTGAGCCAGCAGAGGAAGGGAAGCGGCCACCATACTGCTGCATGTACTCGGCGATACACTGGTTGAGCAACTGTGTGGTCTCTATGGCCTACCGACGGTTCTGCTCCTCCAGTTGCGCCACTCTAGCCCTTAAATCTTCGACCTCTGCTAGATTGATCTGAGCTCTAGTCTGCTTACTCTGTCTCTGACTGCTTGCCTGTAATAAATATTTAATTTAGCCGTGTGATCTCTGTAAGTGTATGTGCAGGTATGTGAATGATTAACAGTGTGATAATGTTATTTAATTTAGTTTATGATGTTTATGTAAGTGTATGTGCATGTTGATAACATCTTAGATTGTGGTAACACCAAATAACTATAGTGACAAGATTGTTGATTTATATTTTGAAATACCATAACTTTGGAAAATTTTAGCATAAGTAAAGTAACTATAGGGAAGGATGTGAGCAATAAATTTGAAATTACTCCTTGATTGCTAATATATTATTTACTTACCACTTGATTGCCAAATCCGTATTGTCTGCCATACTCCTATGGATCCATAACTGACTCAAAAATAGCATCTTCCTCATCCGTCGTCAGCTGATCTCGATCGGTATCAGCAAGGAGTTTCTGGCGCTAACTTTTCCTGCATTAATACATTAATATCATCATACCTTATTTCATTATATTTTAACAAGTAGAACAATTACTAATACTGCATAAATTGAAATATGCTTACATGGCTCTTGCTGGATTTATCGTCGTGCCATGTATATGAAACTGTCCCGTCTGGATTTACATGCTCGACAGCATGCGTACGAGTAAACATGTCCATATAGCCCACGGGACCATGCACCTTAGCTTCTTGAAATTGATTTTTACATACAATTATTGTACATTTAAAATTATATAGCACAAACTATTTACAATTTGCATTCAGTAAATTTACCAACTCCTGCAGATACTGCTGAAATGACTTAGACCGTCCGCGACGAGTGACGGGATTCTTATTTCTATTTGCAGAGTTACTTTTCGACTCTGCCTGTACATTCAAAATTTGATACATTATTTATCGATCATGTATTTTTTGATATTTACTACCAGTCAAACAATTTAAAGAAATTAGTATACTTGCCTTCGCCTCGTCGGTTTCTCAGTATCCCAACCTTGCTTTCCATACGCTCTCCCCCATCCAACGTGGTTTCTTACCTGATTTCTTGGTTTTGGATATCGAGTACTTATAGTTTTTACGCATCTTTTTCATCCAATATTCTCGTGCCAACCGCATATCGTCTTTCTGAATGTCTATCTCAGCCTGTGTTTCACGATAAAAAGTGTAAACAGTAAAAGAAATGACAAAAACGAATTAAAAATGGAAAACAGAAAAATATACTTACTAGCACATCCTTCCAAATACACTCTACTATGTGGGGAGGGATGTTATCCCACTTCGGCCAATACGCACTCATCCTACTTCGGTAAGAAGCTCTAGAAACATCCAACACAACATTCGAGGGAAGTAGGTCGAACTCCATGTTTTTAAATATGATACAGAAAAGTACGTACGTATATCAAAAAAAAGATGCTGAATAAAATTTAATTCTTACCCCTCTGCTCTATGTACTAAAGAAACTACAAGACGCCGTGATGCTTGCAATGGACCACTGCCATCGCCTCTTGAAGATCGGGAAGAGCTCCTACCTCTAGATGACATTACGATAAACATGTGACATATATACACATCATTTCAAAAGAGAATAATAACATGATAATGAAATATATTTCATACGTAAATGAGTACATCAACGGTATAAACTACTAAATTAATGACTGAAATGGAAATAGAAATGGAAGTGTGTTATACCTGATTCATAATGGGTATCATGCTTCGACGATAAGCAGAATACATTGCATTTTTAGTAAAAATTGCTAAATAAATGATAAATGAAAATGACATAAAGCAAGTAAATAATGGTAAACGTACAGATTTGGTTTCATAGTTACATCAATTTCATAATACATCAAGAATTCAACATAGTTACATCAATTGCAAAAAAATCAGATTCGGATTTTCATCAATCATCATCGTCTTCTGATTCAGATTTGATCTCGTTTTCTACGATATTTTCCCATGTACTATCAAACGCTTCTACCAAAACATTTGATGCATCGATCAAAGGACCAAAATCTGTATGATCGTCTGTAATTATTATTTCGTTGTTTTCCACAAGATCTGCCTTATAAGCTTGTTCGTCTGGAATATTCTTCCCATCGAATGTAAATCTGGCATTTGCTTTAAAAACTACAGACCAATCTGTTTTATCTCTTTTTAAAGACGGATAAGGAGCGTAATAAACTTGCAATGCTTGTTTGGCTAGTACAAAAGGATCGTACTTGTGATAGTGCGATGTATGCTTTATTTTGATAAGATTATAATCCTTGTGCACATTAATTCCAAAACCTGGAATATTGCTAACCAATTGCAACTAAATAGAAACACCTCTTCTACGGGTCGTGAGAAATATGTCAGTTACAAAATTTGTGTTAGAACGCCATAAAAATCATTTATGCGATTTTCTGGATCGTTTCTACCTTTAACAAATACACCAGTATTATTCATTAATTTTTCTGCACCGTATTCTTTGGTGTTAAATTTATATCTATTGATGAAATATATTGGATATGTCTTGACCACTCTTTTTGGTCCCATCGCAAGATGTTTAAACCCTTCATCAACAACACAATTTCTCGGCTCATAAACGTAATTTGAAAACCAACCAAAAAATTCTTTACTGAGATCTCCGTTCAGATGTTCACGTTCATAAACACTGTATATATAAACAAATTATTACATTAGGTTATACACGAGCATGCATTACAGAAAAGAATAAAACATAAATTATTATTTCAGATTACCTAACAAACGGTGGCATAATTTAGAAGAATATAAGTGTGTGCTACCTGAAGATCTCTATCGTCTAGCCATATTTCTACACATTTTCCAGAAGGCCGACCATGTTGTCTAAAAATAGATAACATTGCTTGAGAGGACTCTTGTTCGTCGCCTTCGTCATTACGAGGAACACTTTCAAATGATATATTCACATGGTCACTGAAATAGTGAGAGAAAAAGAACGAAGCTTCTTCTTCGATGTAAGATTTACATATCGAACCTTCAACTCGTGCTTTTTGTCTTGCTTTTTTCTTCAGATGATTTAGATATCCATGCAAAATTAATTTACATTAACTTCATCTTTCAAATGCAATTAAATTACGTGATAACATGTTACATACCTCTCAAATGGATACATCCATCCATATTGAACAGGACCTCGAAGTCGTGCTTCAGATGAGAGATGAACAGGTACATGTTCCATTACATTAAAAAAACCTGGCGGAAATATTTTCTCTAATTTGCATAGCAATATAGGAATATCTACTTCAAGTTTACGTAAACATTGCACTTTTAAAGTAGTCAAACAAAGCTTTTTGTAAAACATACTAAATTCCATTACTACGTTCCAAACTTTTAACGGCAGTTGTTCTTTGAATATAACGGGAAATAATTTTTCCATCATTATGTGACAGTCGTGGCTTTTCATTCCGCTCAATCTACCGTTTTTAAAGTCAACACATGTACGAAGATTTGATGACATCCCTTCAAGAAATCTTAACCCTTCCACCCATTTTAACACAACTTTAACTTGATTATTATCTAATTCGTAACATGCTTTGGGTTTTTTACTGTCATTTGGTTCATATGAAGCTCAGGACGTTTGCATAATTTTTCTATATAGCGTCTTGATTTCAAATCATCCTTCATCTTCCCTTTCACATTCAAAATTGTGTAAAAACATTATCAAATACATTTTTCTCATTGTGCACCACGTCTATATTATGACGAAGCAAGAGATGTTTCCAATACGGAAACTCCCAAAAAAAGTTTGTTTGCACCTGTTATGAACAATCGATTTACCTTTAATTTATGTTTGCACTCCAATTTCATATATCTTTGGATAGTCCCTAACAAGTTCATATACGTCTTCGCTTGACCATATCGTCGGTGGTTGTCTGGTTCCTACTCTATTAGCTAAAAGGTTTTTCTTGTCTCCTCTGAAGGGCTGATTTACAAGGAGAAAATATCGATGACAGTCAAACCATAAAATTTTCTTACCATGAGGTAAAGAAAACGCTCGTGTTTCATCCATGCAATATGGACATGCTAGACGACCGGGGTACTCCATCCTGAAAGCATTGCATAGGTAGGAAAATCACTTATAGTCCACAACAAAGAAGCAAACATACGAAAAATTTTCTTGTTGGACACATCATATGTTTCTACTATTTCGTTCCACAGTATTTTTAACTCCTCAATCAACGGTTGTAAATATACATCGATTCCTTATGTCGGATCGTTGGGACCAGGAATGACAATAGTAAGAAACATATATTGCGTTTTCATACACATCCATGGAGGTAAATTATACGGTGTGACGCTAATGGGCCAAAATTAATATTTAGAACCAAATTGAAAAAATGGCGAAAAACCATCCGTACATAATCATAATCTAACATTTCGACTCTCCGCTGCAAAATTTAGATACGTTTTATTGAAATGCTTCCATGTTTCTCCATCGGCCAGATGTGTCAACGTACCCTCTTCCTGCTTTCTCACACTATGCCATCTCATATTAGATGTAGTTACAGAAGATGCATATAATCTTTGAAGCCTTGGAGTGATGGGTAAGTAATGCATACGCTTGTATGGAACTTCCTTCCCCTTCTTTTTTCTTGGTTTTTATCTTTCATGATCACAAATTTTACAATATCTAAGGTTCGCGTCTTCTTTCCAAAACAACATGTAGCCTTTTAAACATGTGTCGATTTTCTGATAAGGTAACCAATATCCGACATAAGTTTTTTAACTTTATAGTGATTTTTGCACACTAGATTATCGGACGGCATATGTCTTTTTACAGCTTGCACAATAGCCGTAAACTCAACTTCAGTGATGTTGTATTTTGACTTCATCGCAATGTATTATGCGACTACTGACAACTGAGTGTCACTTTTACAACCATCCCAAATAGGTTTCTTAGTAGCATCTAGTAAAAATGATAAAAAAAAATTCTTCAATATTTGGTTTTTCAACATTTCCATCATCGTCGTCAACTTCAACCATAAGAAACATTGATCGTGCTGCACCTTCGACCATATTTTCTATAAGGGTCGTCGTAACTACTTCGTTAACGACACTTTCAGACACAGAAGTATCTGCTACAACTTCTCCATGCCGATCCCAAACAATACTCGGGTATGAAACCGTTTTGGCACAAATGAATTTTCATAATATCTGGTAACAAATACTTCAAATGCCTACAAATACATTTCTCTTTACAAGCATAGTAAGCATTTACATTTCGTATATTACATCGTCTCAAACGATTTAACAAAATTTCGGCAACATTTTCATTTTGTTTCCTACAGTGTACACAAATGCATGTATGTAGGAAACAAAAAAGGAAAGTTAGGCCGAAATTTTATGAACCGTTTGAGATGAAGTAGTATACAAAATGTAAATGTTTACTGTGTTCATAACTTGTCCAATATAGGGACAAATCCAACAAATATTGTACCAGATGAATATAAATGGTCGTTTTTTGAAAAAAATGGTCATTTATATAACGATCATGTACAACACTCGTCAGACGTGGCCAAAAACTCTCTAAGGGACATTAGTTAATTTAATGTGCGCATTTTATGAAAAAAAACAGTTTTACTAACTGTTTATATTTACAAAAATACATTTTAATTTAACACATTTATTTGACGTATTACATCAACTTAAGGCCGATTAACATTTTTGTCATTTTTCAATAATTTAGACTCATGCATTTTTTTTGTTGCATTAGTCAATACATGCACAATATAATACTCCTAGCTCGTGCATTCATTTTATCTTATTCCAACTAACACAATACAATGATAACAGCGCTACACACATATACAATCGTAGAATCAAGGCATACATAACGATTTAAATATACACGAACAATCACAAATTATACATGTTTTTCGCAATTTCACGATAAAAGATGAAATAGGTATACCATGGAATGCTAAATACTATTATAACACTATGAGAAACAATTTCAATCACCAATTAGCCCTAATTTATCAACTTATACAAATCTAGAAATATGGTAAAAATTAATTTTTTTTACGAAAATAAGATATTATACCTGAGCTAGAAAGCAAGAGAGGTTGAATTGCAGTCGGAGAGGATGCAAAAATACGAAATTAATGATTGGAGACTTGGGGAGTGAATTTGGGATTTTGTAAATAAGTTTTAGGTTTTGTTGAAATGAGGAAGAAGATGCTCGGCTGGAGCCTGTAGTACATGATTTTCCGACGGCTTCCGACGGCCCGTTGGAAGCTGTCGCCCTCCCCTGTCGCTATTTAACCCTTTTCTAGTAGTGGTTGTGTTTTAAGTTTTCTACTAACAAAACATTTGTAATAATATGAGAGTTAGAAATACTAGAGTTGATGACTTCTCCGATGCCAACGACGTATCCTTTTGAGTTATCTTCAAAAGTTACCGTTCCACCATCGATGTATGTTATATTTGATAACATTTTTGAGTTTCCGATCATATGATTAGAGCATCCACTATCAATATCCATTTCTCCTTATTTTTTATTTCACCTACAAAATAAAAGATGAATCAATTGGTACACATATGCTTTGTTAGGGTCCTAGGTGTTAGGAGGAGCAGGTAGCCATACTCAAGAAGGTTTGGTACCTTTATGAACATAATTTTTATTACAGATACATTATCTAAAAAATTATAAATATGTTTTTGTCTAATCAAATTATTATTTGTCTTGGGAATCCAAATTTTTAAATTTTTGGAATTCGCGTTAGACTTAGGTGGTTTTTTAGTCTTTTGACAAATAAAACTATATTTCTTAATACTATTCTCTTTTTGTTTAGGAGTATTTTTAAATCCTATTACATTTCTATTACCTGATGGTTTTGAAGTATTGATAAGATTTTTCAAATCTTGTTTTTCTTTATTAAATTTTGAAACATTATTTTTAATTTTATCTAACTTTTCTTTTAGTTCTAAATTTTCAATGTTTCTATATTACTTTTTAAGTTGATATTTTCTTTTAATAGTTTACCCTTTTCTTGTTTTACTTTTCCAACATCATTAGATATATTCTCATTTTCAACTAAACTATTTCTAATTTTTTCTTGAGATAATTCTAGTTCCTCCTCTAAAATAATTTTTTCATCTTTTAACATCCCTATTTCAAGTTCTAGTCTATTTATTTTGGCTATGTGTTCTTTATTCAAATTTTTAATTTATCTAAATTTATCGTCTAATTCCATGCTAAGTTCTAATAATTCATCATAGTTAAGTTCGGGACATACCTCATCAGTTTGTACCACAAAGCATACATTAGCATGTTCTCCGTCATTATCGCTGTCACTGTTTGATGATGATGAAGAAACCGAGTCATCCCATGTTACTTTGAAAGTTTTCTTTTGAATTTTTCAAATTTGTTCTTCCTTTTATCATTATTGAGCTTAGGACAATCTTTCTTCATATGTCCAAATTGGTCACATTTAATAGCACTTGATTGATGTTTGATTTGTATAGCTTGATTTTCCTCCTTTCTAAAATCTGGTCATTTTCTTAAATTTCTTCAATTTGTTGTAATTTTTGGCAATAAATACGATTTCTTCTTCGTCTAAGTCAGAGTTTTCATTTGTTGCCGGGAATGCTATGTTTTCCTTTTCCGATTTTTTGTTCTTTTCTTGCCTGCAGATTAGCTTCATAAGACATTAAATTTTCTATCAATTCTTCAACTTAGAGTGTTGAGAGATCATTAGCTTCTTCGACAGCTAATACTTTTCTTTCCCACTTTGGAGTTAAAGAATTGAGTATTCTATATATTAAGTCAAAATTTGTGAATTTGACTCCAAGTGCCATTAAATCGTATTGAATGGTTTGGAATTTAGAGTACATGTCTAATATAGATTCATTTTGTTTCATTTTAAATGATGAAAATTGATTTTGTAAAATTGAAAATTTAGTTTGTTTAACTTTGTTTGTGCCTTCGTGTGTAACTTGTAAGGTATGCCAAATATCATATGCAGTGTTACATAACATGACAGGTGAAAATTCTTTCTTATCTACTGAATAAAATAAAACATTCATAGCTTTGGCATTATTATAAGCTACGATTTTTTTGTGCATCATTCCATGTGTTCACAACCATGTCAGGTGCTTCATATTTATTTTGAGCGGCTGACCAAATTTCTAATTCATTAGCTTCCATAAAAATTCTCATATGTGTTGACCAATATGCATAGTTAGAACCATTAAAAAGTAGGGGTCGTGCTGTGGATTGACCTACTTGGAAAATACTTTGATCAAACCTTGCTTTGATACCAACTGAAAGTCTATAGGGTGGGTCGTGTAGTGTATATGCAAGTATATGTGATAAAATATATGATGCAACTAAAACAATATTAATCTAAGTAAATATAGAATAAGCACACCAGGATTTTATACCGGTTTGGACCTCCAGTCCTACGTCCAGTCCCGAAGCTCCTTTTCGAAATTCGACTATCAAACACCCTCGCTTCGCCCGAAGGAATAAGCTTGGTTACAATAAGTTGTTTTTGTCAAATGTGTATTCTATAACACGGATATTGACTAATTAGTACAAATGCTTCCAATATATATCTAGAGAGTATTGTCTGTGAAGAACTGAATATATGGAAGAGTGAAATACAAATATAGATTGCTAGAGATCAAGAATATATAATAGAGTATGTAATTAGAGAGCGTAAGTAAGTAAGGTGATTTGTTCTCTTGATTCTTGATGCTATATATAGTTGTAGATAGGTATCTTGAGTAGTTGCATCCATTAACTAGTGCTCTACAGTTGCTTCTGTTGATGATGAAGAGTTGCAGCGAAGAGAAGCGGAGCTATCTATTCGAATGTTGCAGTTGAAGTTTATTTTTAAAATCCAAGTTTGAAATCAGACGTCTGGAATATGTTTCAGACATCTGATAGTATAATTTTTTGAATATAGTAGTAGATCAGACGTTTGAGTGCAATTGCAAGACGTCTGCTTCAGTCTGTTTGTTGTTCCAGAGAATTATTTCAGACGTCTGGCTTGTGGACCCAGACGTCTGATATTGTGCATATCGGTTTTTGTGCTCTTTTTCTTGTGCTTCTTTGATTCTATCGACTTGTAGTCTCTTGTAGTGTTCTTTGAGTCTTGTTCTTGTCTTTCTAGTGATGTTGCTCTAGTTGAAGTTTATTTTTAAAATCCAAGTTTGAAATCGGACGTCTGGAATATGTTTCAGACATCTAATAGTATATTTTTTTTGAATATAGTAATAGATCAGACGTTTGAGGGCAATTGCCAGACGTCTGCTTCAGTCTGTTTGTTGTTCCAGAGAATTATTTCAGACGTCTGGCTTGTGGACCCAGACGTCTGATATTGTGCATATCGGTTTTTGTGCTCTTTTTCTTGTGCTTCTTTGATTCTATCGACTTGTAGTCTCTTGTAGTGTTCTTTGAGTCTTGTTCTTGTCTTTCTAGTGATGTTGCTCTAGCAAGTATCTGTATGTATATATATACATATATGTATGCATATTCGATCTCCATTATATAGTTGCTGTCATCGAAACCGTAGATTTGATTTCCTAACAATGGGTATATACCAACTTTAAAATCCAACAGGGAAGAAAAAAGAGGGTGAGAGAACTCTTCATTGCTTGGCTCCACACTTCTCCAGAAGTATACTGGATCGGTCGTTCCTCCTAAAAATATATTGGACTTGGTATACTATGCCTCCCAAAATTGATCGGAGTCGCCTCGCAATTAATATACGAGTATCAGAATTAACATACTGGATGTAATGGACCTCTAATTAGCATATTAGGTCGAAGTTGGATCTCTAATTAAGATATCGGGTCGCTTTGCTATCAAAACAGGGAGTTAGGTAAAACAAACTTCGTTGGACGAGCACGGGGCTTAGTCATGTAGAACCGGATTATTCTACTTCATGCATCGATCGAAAGCAAATTTGTGGGACCATGGTGGCACAATAGATTATACTCTTGTATACATAGGCACGCTACTCTTGCATTTTTCAATAGGCTCTTAGTCATAGCTTCCTTGGGGATCCTTCCCTACTTCTTTCACTTCAGAATTTTTTTTCCGTATTTTGATGACCTGGTCTAGAGTGCATGAAACATTGGTATAAAAGATTAAGTGTGACTCAATCTCAATAAGGGAATGCATCGGTATATTAATTCTGGGGACAACTAGACAGCCGACCTGGGTTTTCGGCTTATGAAAAGGTAAGTGGTTATGTCGACTTTGCCCCCATTTTTTTCTTTTGTTTGAATCGAAAGAGAATCCTATATTTCTTGCCCGTGGGATCTCTATTTCCCAGCCACTAATGTTCCCGAGAGCAGAAGCTCTAGCATAAGAAATCCTTCGATCCGCTACGCACTTAAAGTAAATAGGCCGAGTGAACTGCGTATATCCTGCTGTCAGGGAATCACGTCATTCGAATTCCTGAATCATTCCCATTCACCCAACGATTCATCTCCTATTATATATAGTTAAAGTCATCTAGTCATTCTTCTAAAGGTTTTTTCCACCCGAATAATATTACTTATTCTATTTATTCGCCCCTTAAGTAATAATATGTTGAAGATTTTAGAGTTCTCCATAATTATTTAGCTCTTAGCATTCGACCGAGACTCCACCGCAACACCCAGTAGGAAAGTTGTTTTCCTTTGCTAACACAACATTAGGGCTATTCCAGAATAATTCACTCTCTCATGATTTGATCTATACATTCTTCCACCTGGTTTATTCCATTATTACCAGTAACACCTTTTCTCAGTTTGACTCTTCTTGGAAGCCACTGCATCGATTGCTCTAGTTTCAGCTAAGATATGACCGTCATCCTAGGATTGCATAGATCTTCCACTTAAAAGATAGATATGGATCAAGAGCCTTACCTTATTAGTTAAAGAATAGAAAGCTATCCTAGCTCCCTTATCTCATCTCACCCGGCTGCTGCCACAATTATTTCTCTTTTCGACAGTGCTGATGGAGACAGGTTTATCCTTCTATGGAGTATACGCCTTATTTGATGATAATAAGTATATTTTTATATTTCATTTCTACAATTTAAAATCAAATAAAGTTAATTTTATTTCCAGTCAACTTGTGGCATACACATATCACATATTAGATACAAGTGCATTTTGTTTTTAATATATGTTTATTACCATCGAAAGAGAACATTGTGAGAGATTGTAATTAATTTCAATTTGTTAGTAATAAACATTAACGTGTATTGTGTATAAGTTGAAAAGTATTTTATTTACATTCTTTTGAAAATAAATTTCATTTAATCTCAAAAAAGTAGCATTTATGAAGAAATATCAATTTGAAATGGAGATTTTGAGGCATAGAATATTTCAACCAATACAACTTTCTATATACAATGCTTTCCTCGTTATTAAAATATTGAATATTAAGAACAAAAAGGAAAATTGTCTTTATTTCAGTGGATACAAAGTCAACGAAAAGGGAAGTATCTTTTTCATAAGCCATATATCAATACAAGGATCATTAAAAAAAGAAAATAACATACAATAGATTCTCAAGAAATATTTGGTTCAGTCAATAGATCTCTAGCCAATGCGTCTCCATGTGTTGTAAAGCATTTTCTTGTTCAAAGGTATCGGATGCAAAAATTCTCATTCATTAAAAATTACCATCTGACCAAGCAAAAGAGAACTCTTCATCAAATACAAATTCAAGCAAAACGACATACAGTGCTTCACCACATTTACAATAACAAGAAGAGAAAATCTCATCATTATCTCCTAGATTTCATCGTGCAAACAACAGGTACTCACACTCCATCGTCAACAACGAGCACAAGATTCAAACACACAACTCCAACTCAGCAACATATTCTACAAAGCAACAAATTAGTTACCATACTATCATCCACGGCAGTTCGGACTCCAACACATCACCATTGTTCGTGTAGGATCTCTAATTCATCAGGGCGGAGCAACACTCTTCCATAGCAAGATCGAGATTGACATCAGCAGTCCAACGGTCAACATCTTCAGGATGCCAACGTAGCAGTTAGAACAAAGAGAACGACCAGATTTGGACGAAGTCGAATTTGTGTAGTAATTCCTCCGTCAATGTCAATAGTCTCCAGGCGATGGTGCAAGTTCATCTAGGTTCGCGAATTCAACCAAATTCAGAGCGACGGTTCCCAGATCTATTGAAAATACATCTTCATTGGCGAGCTCTTCTATAGTGATGGTGAAAGCCTTTTTTAGCAGCAGAGCGATCTTGTATAGGCCGAGGAGTTTAATTTTATAGTTGAGTTATTTTTTATGGGTGTATTTTTAGGAAGAAATAATAAGACATTGAAGTGAAGAATAAGATAGTGGGGGGTCACGTGACAGTAGAGAAAACTGAGGCGAGTACACCTATTTTTGTGTAATTTGATTTTTTTACTTATTTATTTTGCTATTTAATCAAACTCTAGATTTTCTACATGAGCTACATGCTGTAGTTCAGGGATTCTGATCTTGGGTTATTGAGTTCATGCAGGGTTACTAGACATATGATTAGTATATTCAGGTTAGTAGGGTGCGTGATTTTACAGGTGTTGTAAGCATCGAGTATATAGTTCTAACTGTAACTTTGGGGATAATGGTGTGCATTCATGGGTTAATGACCGAAGCTGGGTATATCTGTGTGTTTTTTACCTTTTGCTTTTACGTTTCTACATTATTTTTTTGTTTATCTACAAAATTTTAGATACCATATTCACCCCCTCTAGGGTATACTGCATGATACTAACAAGTGGTACTAGTGCAGGCTGTTACGAAAAGCCTGATATCATGTCTTATCCCAGCTGCTACAGATTTAGTGGGAGTCGGTCCAAATGTAGTCCACCTATTTTTAGTAAAACAGATTTCTTGCATTTGAAATATAGGTTGGAAAATTATTTAAAATCTATATATTTTTATATTTAGGATATCAATGAAAATGGAATGGACATGGTAGATAAGAATAATTTTTCTCTTAATGCCAATGCTATGAATATTCTTACCTCTACACTTGATAAATACGAATTTAACCATATCTCCAATTGCTTAACCACATTGAAAATCTGGAGCACTCTTGATGCAAAATATGGTGAAAAAATCAACAATAATGAAAGACTCCTCAAAGCTATACAAGATTAGAGCTGTGTTTGATAGGATTTACAAAGGAAGATTTGGATGATGACAATGATGATGTTGGTGATTCAACGGATAATGAGATAAGTGATTTTTCATTCAAAGATCTACTTCTCTTCTGTAATGAATTAACTAGAAAAATCAATAATCTCAAGTTGAAAAATAATAAAAATATGGAAAATTTTGACTTGCATCAGAAAAATAATGAGTTGGAAATGAAGCTTGAAAACATTAATAAACCTCAAAATTTTGGTTGTGGAAAATGCTTGAATTTTGAAAAAGATTTTGTTCACTTCGATAAAAAGTTTCAAAAGCTTAAAAAGGAATTTTTGTTTTTGAAAGAAAATGAAACTGAGATGATTTGCAAGAATTACTCTTTACAAAACAAGTTAGAAAATTTTAAAAATTTTGAAAATTTCATGTGGAAAATGTGCGACATTCAAAAAGGAATTGATTGAAATTAAAGAAAATTTCAAAACCTTTGAAAATGAAAATGTGGTATTTAAAAATAGCGAAATTGAAATTGTTAGAAAAGGAGATTGAAAAAGTCAAAGATCTCGAAAAGCATGAATTTGAAAAACGCCCACTTTTTGAAAGAAAGATGCGTGAAATTAAGACCAAATAAAAGAGATTGAAAATGAAAATATGGTCTTAAAGAGGAACGATTATGAAAAGAGAGAGATTGCTATTAGTCGTTGTTCTAAGCTAATAAATGAGAATAAAATTTTAAAATCCAAAGTTTATGAACTCAAGTTGATTATTCGAAAAATTTTCACAAGAAAAAAATCATTTAACATGCTATTAGGAAATCAACTCTTTATGAATAATAGAAAAAGACTTGGATTTTTATGTGTCAGTTTATAAAGAAACGACTAATAACATCGTTAGGGGAAGAAGCATGTTTCCCAAATGTGTGAAGTGTGACATTATTGGACATAGTTATAATAACTATCAAAATAGGAACATAAATAAACTAATCAAATAAATTTGGGTTCCTAAGGATACGATAGTTAATATTAACGGTTTTCTATATAAAAAAATTTGGATGCCAAAGATTCCAATTGTAAACAAATGTGGTCTTACATCTCTTTCTAGACCACTCACTTCATCTTGATGGGCTAAGGAACAACTACGATGGAGGCAGATTTCGAATTGTTCTATACATTTGATGGCCAACTATTATAATGTTCCTTAGCCTTGGAAAACGAAGTGGAGATCCATGCACTTTGGATATAATGGTGAATACAAGTTTAACTTCAAAGGTGAAGATAACTTTGCTGGAAAATTTGAATGTTGGATCAAATTCAAGTGACATTTTAAAGTACACAGAATTCTCGTTTGACAAAGCTTATTTTTCGTGCTTAATTTGATGATGATGATTCAAGATACTGAATGTAAACCAATGCTTCTGAGGTACCATTGTCCATCACCACTAACACATATAGAGTACAAGTGGAATTATTGTTTTCCATTATAAGCAGTCCATTTAACAAGTGGTACCATGAGATATTTTTATTCATTTCTATTTAGAATATCTGGTATGTTTTTTAAACCTTACGATTCCTTCATTCTGATATTTTGATAGCTGATATATCTCACGAATTAATTGATATTTAACATAATTTTTTCATGCACATGTGGAGTTTTTGCATTTTTGTTTTCTGTTTTATTTTATTTTCAGAAATCCAAAAACACGTTTTGCTTTTCCCTTCTTAGAATTTTGGTTTTTTCAAACAATCCAAAAATATGTTTTCACTTTCTTAGGAATTTTCTTTTTTCATTCTCCATATCTATTTATTATGTGAATTCTTTGAAATGAGATATTTTTGGCAAAACATGTGGTATAGATTTTCGATGTGAAATCTCTTTTAATAAAAGGGTGTTTGACTAGAGAGTCCATTGACCTGAAAATGATGAAACTTCCTGATATGATGGATTTTTACTTGAAATTACTTTCGGAAATGACTATGTGTTGAACTTCTTGAGATCTTTTCTCCAAAAAATTGAGAATATTGTTGGAAATGAATTTTTAAAATTTAAAGCTTTGTGATGAAATATTTTGGTACGAATCTTTGTTTTGTTTTTGATATATTGATGTGTATACCCTTAGAACATGTGCTTCTTTTTACCCAAATAGCTTTAAAAGCATTTCAATTTGTATGCTCAAGGATAGAATATAAAACTGAAAATAGTTTTAAGATATTTACAAAGAAATTTCATTTTAAATCATATCATAATCGACTGAACCTTCTTATGTGATTTTCAAAAATATTTATATTAATTACATAGATGATTAAGGATATTGCATTTTGTACTTGATAGAATAATGATGTTATGATTTTTTTTGACGATCAAGCATATGTTAAAATTTCTATTTTCGATTATTGCATATCCCACATCATCTCCGAATCTAACATTTGACTATCATTTTATATTGATTTATCTGACTTACTTTCTTTTCACTATTATTATTATTCTTATATGAGTTGGCTAAATTGACGTATCCAAGATTTATTTCTAGAAACATATGTAAAATAGGAAATGACACATGATATGATGGACTTCTTAAGCCCTAACATGCCTATGAAATAGGTATGTCAGTACTCATCAAGTAACATCCATCCTCATCCAAGAGACCTCATGAAATTGCATGGGTGGAAGGTTCTTGACCTCATCTACGATGAGTTAGGGATAAGTTATTTTAACTTGAATAATATTTGTTAGCCACATTCATTCTCATCTAAGAATAAGCTATTTAATTATGTAACATCTTAAGGGCTATGTCGTTTGAACCCTACTACATCTAACTACATTTTTTGTCACTCCCTTTCTGTCCTTGGGATAGGGCTTTGATCTATATAGTTACTATGATTTATGGTTGATTTTTAGTTAAATATTTAATGTTATATTTTGATCGAGGTTTATCATACAATATCACTTTCTCAACATGCTAACTTGATGTCTATACTTTTGATGAGAACAAAAGGGGGTAGAGAGCGGTTAAGATTTGGTAACACTGTCGATTCATTGATAATATTTTAGAAATAATATTTGTTTAATATTTTGTTCTCGAACATATATGTCACATCTATAGGGGGAGCATATCAATAGGAGGAGAATGTTTTATATATCAAAACATTATGCTATGATTTTTTTAATGATATTGAGTACACACTTAACATATGTTATTCTTGTCAAATCTTAACGGCTTGTTTGTTATCATCAGAAGGGGAGATTGTGGATATACATCTTGTTTAATGATAACAAATATATTTTTATATTTGATTTTTCTCTCTAAGCATGTTACAGTTTAAAATCAATAAAGCACGATTTTATTTCTAGTCGACTTATGGCATACACATATCGCATATCAAATACAATCACATTTTATTTTTTAACATATGTTTGTTACTATCGAAAGAAAAAAATTGTGAAATATGTAATTAATTTCAATTTGTTAGTAATAGATATTAATGTGTATTGTGTATAAGTCCAAAAGTATTTACATTCTTTTGGAAATAAATTTCATTTGATCTAAAAAATGTCATATTTATAAAGAAATATCAATTTGAATTTTCAAATGGGGATTTTGAAGCAAAGATTATTTCGAGCAAAAAAACTTTCTATATACAATGTTTTCCTCATTATCAAAAGATTGAATATCAAGAACAAAAAGGAGAATTGTCTTTATTTTAGTAGATTAAAAATCAACGAGGGTGGATTTTAGGAGAATTGTCTATATACAATTTTCAAATGGTTCAGTCAATACATCTCCAGCCAGTATGTTTGCAAAGCATTTTCTTGTTCAAAGGCACTGGATACAATAATTCCCATTCATTAAAAATCAATATTCAATCAAGCAAAGGAGAACTCTTCGTCAAATACAAATTCAAGTAAAACAACATACAGTGCTTCACCACATTTACAATATAAAATCCCATCATTATCTAGTAGACTTCACCGTGCAAACAACAGGTACTCACACATCATCATCAACAACAAGCACAAGATTCAGATCCATAACTCTAACTCAACATCATATTTTACAAAGCAACAAATTAGTTACTGCACCATCATCCACCATACTTTTAACTCCAACACAGCACAATCAGTTCGTGTAGTATATCTAATTTATCAAGGTGGAGCAACACTCTTCCATAGCAAGGTCCAGATTGCTGTTAGCAGTCCAACGTTCAACATATCCAGGATGCCAATGTAGCAACTAGAACGAAGAGAACAATCCGATCTAGAAGAAGTCGAATTTGTGTAGTAATTCCTCCATCAACGTCAGTAGTCTTCAGGTGATGATGTGAGTTCGTCCAGGCATATGAGTTCAACTAAATTCGGAGTGACGCTTCCAGATCTATTGAAACACATCTTCATTAGCGAGCTCTTCCGTAGGAACAGTGAAAGCTTTTCTGGATGTGGAGCGATCTCGTATAGGTTGAGGAACTTAATTTTCGAGTGAAGCTTTTTTTTATTGGGTGTATTTTGAGGAAGAAATTACAAGGCATTGAAGTGAAGAATAAGATGGTGGGAGGTCACGTGACAGTAGAGAAAATTGAGGGGAGTTCACTTTCTATTTTTGTGTAAATTTATTTTGTTGTTTAATCAAACTCTAGATTTTCTATGTAATCTACTTACTGTAGTCCAGGGATTCTGATCTTAGATTATTGAGTCTAGGCATGGTTACTAGGCATAGAGGGCTAGTATATTCAGTTTAGCAGGAAGTGCGAGTTTATAGGTGTTGTAAGGGTCGAGTATGTAGTGCTAGTAGTAACTTTGAAGGAAGCATCATGCACTAATGTGTTAGTGACCAAAGCTGGGTATATATGTGTGTTATTTACTTTTCGCACTTACGTTGCTGCATTATTTGTGTATTCATCTACAAAAAAATAATTAGATACCTTATTCACCTCCCCCTCTATTGTATATTGCACGATCCTAACACTTTCCACAACCTTACTTGCGGAGGGAGTGGAGCTACCGGAGGATATGTATCTTTTATTCTCTTCACTTAGATCTTATACTTCCATGGATTCTGATAGCCTAATTAATGTATAGGGCTTGACTTGCATATATGATAGATTTTATATTTCACAACAGTCTTAGTTGAGTATGACTTTACTAGCTAGGAGTATTCAACTTCGCAACCCCTATTGTAACAACTCTACTATTGGTGATTACCTATGATATTAAATTATAACAATAGTTATAATTTAATATTGAGAATAAAATGAAATAGAGAGGATAAATTTGTTCTGAATCCTACTCTGATACTAAGCTGTCATGCCTCACCCCGAGATCCACATTAACAAAGAGAATTACATGGTTCTAGTTCTTTTGCAGCACCTCCTTCAGTCAAAGTCTTTAGCTTGCTTCAACTGTGATTCTCGAGATCATCTATCTTGAGAGTGTCCTCATCCTCGCAAGTGTCTCTGTTGCAAGCAAGGACACATGATTTCTACTTGCCTTAAGAAGAAGAATGATGCTCGTTCTGGAAATCTAAATGTGGCAAAGGCCTCTGGTAATGCATCTCAGTTCCAAGGTATATCTCCTATAGTTCTTAAGGGTTCTATAATGTTCCATGATCGTTCTATTAGAGTACTCTTCGATACGAGTGCGTCGCATTCATTTATGTCAAAGGAACTTGTTAATGCATTACAGTTGGATGTTTCTTGTTTGATTACTTCTTTGAGGATTGTGAATCCTATCGGGGGATCCACAACCCTTAGTATGCTTTGCGAAGATATTGAGATTCCTTTTTGTGGCTTTTCTTTCCGTGCGAATCTGCACGTAATTCCTTGTCTTGGATTCGATATGATATTGGTTATGGACTGGCTAGTTCGATACGATGCCAGAATTCTATGTTTAGAGAGAGTCTTATATTTTTGACATCCCGACACTCCAACTCAGTTGTCCCTTATTCTACGGGATATCGATCGTGATTCTGTATCTTCTCTATTTTCTCTTAAATCTCGAGACGACGATGATGATGTGTCTCGGATTCCTGTTGTTCGTGACTTTCCAGATTTATTTGAGCCTGTTTCGGGATTACCACCTAAGCGGGATATTGAGTTTCGCATCGACCTTATCCTAGGCGCACAGCCTATTAGTCATCCCCCGATGAGGATGTCTACCAAAGA
Source organism: Allium cepa (assembly GCA_030765085.1). Taxonomy (NCBI): domain Eukaryota; kingdom Viridiplantae; phylum Streptophyta; class Magnoliopsida; order Asparagales; family Amaryllidaceae; genus Allium; species Allium cepa. The sequence goes on along the minus strand of CM060938.1, from coordinate 621,960,560 downwards.
GAATAAGGAACTCAAGAAGCAACTCCTCGAGCTTGAAGCCAAGCACTTTATTCGATCTTGTCCTTCACCACGGGGAGCCGCGGTGGTATTCGTGAGGAAGTTTGATGGGACTCTTAGGCTATGCATTGATTATCGCAAGCTTAATGAGGTAACCATCAAAAATCGCTATCCATTGCCTAGGATTGATGATATGTTCAATTAGTTGAGTGGCGCTAAGGTCTTCTCTCAGCTTGACCTTGCCACGGGATTTCATCAGCTCCTAGTTGTGGAAGATAGCATTTCACTTACAACTTTTCGCACTCGCTATGGTTCATATGAGTTGCTCGTCATGTCGTTCGGTTTAACGAACGCCCATGCTTACTTCATTGACAAATAGGAAGAATAGGGGAGAAAATTAAATTAAAGCTAAGCAATCAAGCAAAGAGAGTTAATCAAAAATCAAATATCAAGTTCCTTATGCTAATCAAGGTGAATAATAATCAAAACAATGTCTATCTTTTTATTTAATGATCATTTGATTCAGGTATAAGTTTTGAATCAATTAAGATGTTTTTTGATGATGATATGCTTGGATTTTATGATATGTTATGTTCAAACGAGTCTGTTTGATAAATGTTTTATGTGGTTTTTTGGCTAAAATCATTTATATTGTTTTTTGAATGCCATAAGAAATTTATATGTTATGTAAAACATTATTTTGGAGATGAGTTTAATTTTTATAATTTTCCAAGCTACGGAAAATTTATTATGTATTTTCAAAGGAAAATATGAATAATTGGGTTGAGAAATTAATTTCGGCTATGTTATGAAGAATTTGGATCTGAAATTTCTATATGTTAAATAACATAGTAAAAGTGAATTTCTATGATTTTTTAGGATTTTTCCTAAATAATTTACTATGGAAATTATATTATTTTATTTGGAGGACTTAAAGGTTTTATTTGCTTTGCTTAAAGAAGGGCTTATTTGCTAAATTATTTTGATTTTGATCTAAAATCAATGCGGCAGTTTTTCTTTGGAAAGAATTTAAAAAGTTTATGGTGACCAATTAAATGTTTACAAATAGGCAGGTTAGTTAAAAAGCAATTACTTAAAAAGCCATTAAAACAGTCTTTACCTAGAAATTATATTTTGCCTCTTTCAGTAGTACCGTTTAACCCTACACTTCCGCCTCAACCAAGTCAAAACCAACCAAGTGAAAATCATCCTAGATGAAATCAATACACAAGGTGTCAATACAATTGGTACGTTGTGGATTGGAGAAAGACAGAAGGTATGGTGTCGAAACCATGCTTTCGAAGGGGTCGAAACCGGTTAGCTTTCGAAGGTCTTTGTTTTACTATCCAAAGAAATGCGCTTTCCATAGAATGCTTTAGAAAGAGTATAGTGTAGCTTTTGAAGAAGTTGCTTTCGAATATGTTGCCGCCTTTTTGTTTAAAGTGAAGCTTTCGAAAGAGTTGCTTTGTTTTTAAATCAGTGCTTTCGAAAGAGTAGTTTCAACCCAGTCGAAATCCTACTGCCGACCCTATGCCTTTCGAATGGATTGAAGTTATTAACTGGTTAAAATGGTAGCTTTTCTTTTATAAATGTAATAACCCACTTCTCAATGCTTTCGAAAGGGCTCCAGTAGCCACAAAGAAGTTTCAAAGGCAATGCTTCAAAAGGGGTTTCGAAGCTAACCTTCAAATGTTTTACTTAAATGATAAATGCTTTCGAAAGGATGGTTCCGAAGCCATCAATTTTTCCCCAATCATTTTTATTTAAAGGCTAATGTTTCAAAAGGGGTACTTTCGTATATATTCACATTGACCCAAAAGATATTTTTAAAGATAAATCAAATGGTTTCAAAGGGGTACGTTCAAATCATTTCGAAGTTATGATTCTATGAGTTAATAAGTAATGCTTTAATACTTTCGAAAGGTATGTTTTAATGGTTTCAAAAAATAAGATTTAAAGTGTTTCGAAAGGCATATGCTTAGTGTTTTGAAAAGAAGATTTAAATGCTTTCGAAGGAGGTTATCCATTGGTTTTGAAAGTAAAGCTTTAAGGTTTCAAAAGCCTTCATTTTCAAACCCAATCTCATTTTCAAGGAAAACCTATGGCTAAAAGTAAAGGAGTTTAAAATGGCTTTTGAGTATGGATTTTTTAAAGAAGCTTTCCTTGATAAAATAGTAGGTTAAAGGGATTAACCTTGTTTTATATGAAAATAATTTCAAGGATATTAAACCACAGATGTTGGTGTTATTATTATGGTTTCTTCTTCTAGTATACTCACTTTAAAATGGCCGCACGATTGTATTTTGTGGAGAAAGGGCATAATAACCAGCTAGGTTGACCGAGTAGTGAATATAAGTTGAGCTAACTCCTGAACGAGTAGAATTGCATTCAAAAGGTCAGATAGATCGGAATGTATGATGCCTAAGTACTGACTAAAGAAATTGTCAAATAAACAGGTTCATAGTAATACCCATGAAAACTATGTTTAGAAAGAGTTATTAGCAGGGGATAATAGGTTGTAGTAAATCCATAAAAACTATAATTAGAAAGAGTTATTGGCGGAGGCTCATAGATTTGTGGTGAACCCAAGAAAAATATATTCGGATTAAGTTATTGACAGAAGTCAATAGGTTTCTAGGCAATCCATGGAAATTATGATATGAGGGAAGTTATTGGAGATACCATTATGTTCAGGGAGAACCCATGAAAGAATAAAGTTATTGGCAAGGGCCAATGGGTTCATAGTGATCCCATGAAACCAGACAAAGAGTCCATAAATATTATATAGGTTATTAGTTAGCCCATGAAAATTATTAGATTAACAACGACCCTAGAAAATATAATTGAGACATATAGTCAAAATGAATGGGGATGGGAAATCCATAATATATTTACTTGTTTGCGTATCATCATAATATTTTGAATTGTTATGTTTTAACCATTGTGCATGCAGGAGTATGGTATATGGTTATTATAAAAATTTTGGTTAATATACCAGTGAGGGAAAAACCTGTTCCGCAAAGCGGTATGGTCTCACTAGATATCTAAATGGTTTGAGATGGCAGATTATTATTCATACCAGGCTTTATTATCTGACTCGAAGTTTATGTTTTTCCTTAAACTCTCAGGTGCTGATTTTGAGTAGTTTGAGAGTTGAGGTATTCAGGTACCTCTTTAAATGAATAAGCTTCCGGAGACGTGCAAGGGGCAAGCTAGATAATAAGAATTCGTTCTATTTTGATTCCGCTGTGTTTTGTTGTAAAGTCAAAGTTTTTTATTTTCCTAATTATATATGCTCTTATCATCCAAGAGGGCATCTTCATATGTCGCTTTTGGCATATGTTGTAATAGTTATATTTTCTCTGAACGTGATTCTCGTATTGAGATTATGTATTGAATTTGAGATGCTTTGAAATGGAATGTGAAAGTTGTTTATTAATTTTAAAATTTTCCATATGCATGTGTTTCAGTTATATCAATGTATCTAACATTATCGTATTTGGTCGCCGATGATTAATAACTATGGATGACTGCAGTATCCGTAGCCGTTAGTTTTGTCCCTCCAAGTAAACTTAAAAGAAAGTAAAACCTAAAAGATTTTTCAAAACATAATCCAATGAATAATAAAATTTGACTATCTGTTTTCCTGATCCGGACTGGTCTATATCAGTGGGATATCAGGGAGTACTCCACCGTAAACTAATGGGATATCAGGGAGTACTCCATAGTTATAACACAAAACTGTAAGTAAACCTAAAAGAAAGTAAAGCGTCATAGTCTATACAACACTATAAACTCCACCGTAAACTAGTGGGATATCAGGGAGTACTCCATAGGTATAACACAAAACAAATCGTAGTGGTCGTGTATAGGGATACGAGTATGACAAGGCACATGCGGCAATACCCAAGGTAGTGAAACTACCGTTTGCCTGATCCGGACTAGTAAGAACGCATCGCCGCGACGATCGCAACACCGTGAAACAAAACTGCCAATTCAAGGGTGCGCACCAATCAATAACAAGTAATGAGTAGTTTACGAAGAAGTATGTTCGCTCGAGGTGGCTAACCCCATTTGGCCCGGCACGACTCCTGTTTTAGTCATTTCAAATTTGATACAAGTATCAAGGCTATCCATTATCGTTCTCTTTCTTCAAACCCAGCAACGTCATCATTCCAACCACTTTATTCTGGATCACACTTCGCGTATAGTTATTAAAGTGGTTTCGGTTTAGACAGAGAGTATGTCCATAACCGATCTCGGTTTCTTTAATAACTTTCGTCACTATTACACCGATTGGTCGTTTAATAAATTTCAAAAACCAAATCAATTTCAATCTCACTTAGAATTTGAAAGCCAACATTTCATTTGTCTTTCTATATCAATTTCTATGATTTAAGTTTCAAAACTTCCAAATTAACCATTTCAAAACTCTATAATCCAACTTCAATTTTTATTTAAAACAATTCGAATATTGATTTAAATTCATATATAAGTTTAATTTAACATTCAAAGCAATTTAAATTCATTGATGGATTCTTTAAGTAATCATTTAAATTAAGCAAATTTATCATTTCAAAAATTCCAATTGAATTTCCAATTCATTAAATCAATCACTTAAGTTTACCTACATTATATCAAAACTTATGAATTGAATTAAATTAAATTCGTCAAATTAAATTCTTTAAATTACAAGTCTCATATTAATTTCTATCAATCACATTTTATTTCTTATTAAAGAAATTCAATCACTTATTTACTTATTTAATTTAAACAAATTTCAAACTTAAGTATTATCGAAACTCAATTTCACTTATTAAAGAATTAAATTTCACTTATTAAAGAATTTAATTTTATTTAATTATTAAATAATTTCGAAACTTGATTTAATAATTTACTTAAATTTAAACAACATTCTTTCATCAAACACTTTGTAAATCATAATACTTTGGAAACCAAAATTTAGAAATCATAATGCTTGGAATCATAACACTTCTCACTTAATTGTTTAAATATAAATAATAGTATACATAATAAAATAGTTTATAAATTAAAATAGTTTATATAAAAACAATTTATATTATAATAGTTTATATGAAATAAATTTATAAAGTAACATATATAAATAGTTTTAAATATACTTTTAAAAATACTTTATATGATAAAATAGCTTCCTCAAAATTTCACAAATCGATTCCAATCAATTCAAATTCCAAAATTTAAATTTAATCAAATCTCAAATCATCAATTTTAATTTATTTTAATTTATTTTAATTTCTCAATAAACCATTTCACATTATATCGATTTCAAATACAGTTTTCTAACCACAAAATAACCATTTCAATTTAATTATTTTCAAGGCTTTAAATATTCAAACATTTCAAAACAAGAATTTATAATTCCATATATATATATATATCCATAAGTTTCAAATCGATTTCTAACTAAATACATTTCTTAATTAAATACAATTTCAAATCAATTTCAAATCCATCTTCTCAACCTTAATTTATTAAATCATTATAAACTCTATATTAAATATAATTTAAATACTTACTTAACCATATTATATGTTAAATAAAATCAAACTTTATTATTAAGCTTATTTTTTACTAAAACAAATTTTGCATAGCTTAAATTCAAGAATTTAACTATATATAAAATAACCTTTATATAATATCTAAAATCAATGTTTAGATAAACCATATATTTCCTTTCAAACCATAGTAATCATTTCAAATTATTTATATATAGACCAACGGTGTCTATATAAGATTTTCTATCCAATGTTCAAGTGATACAGATATTTATCATTTCAATCCGCAATTTAAATATATACGGGTATATATATCATTTCAACCCGTAATCCTAAATTCAATGTCAATGAAAATCGCTTGGGTTTATCATTTCAACCCATAATGATTTTCTCCTATTCTACAGATCGTTCGGGTATGTATCATTTCAACCCACAGTGATTCTATACTAACAGGGAACTTGCAGAGTGATAACAGATATGATAATAATATAACAGACATATATTATCAATATAAATAACAGATAATGGTGTCAGATGTCATAGGTGAATTGATACAGGTAATAACATATATATAACAGTGTAAATAACTAACATCAGCATATTTCAATTGTCGTTTCAATTGAAATCAAATATAATAAATAAAAGAACATTAATCTTGAGTGATTGCTCACCTTTCGAGGCTAGAGAGATTTGTCACTGAAATGGGTTATGAATCCAAGCACGAATTTCAAAGCAAAAGCAGGATTGGCACGATTTCGACGAACAAGCTGATATACAAAGATGTTGATGGGAACAAATCAAAATCAACACGGTAGAAGCACAATAATATATATATATATATATATATATATATATATTATTATCCTTTTCCATGGAATAAATATTTAATTTTAAAACCAATATTAAAATAACATATTAAAATCATTGTTTTTTAAAATTAAACACATATACTTTTCAACTCATGTCTTTTCATTTTCTAAAATGGCGTCTGCTCCATCATTCTTGCTCCGATCGGCTTGTTTTTGGTAGCTTCCCTTTGCCTCCCGCCTCCTCCTACCCAATTCTTTCCCTTCCGTCCGCTTCATGCCTGCCTCGCCTCTCCTTCCTCTTCCTCCGTCGCCTTCACCTTCATCCACCAGATTTGGGAAATTTTTTAAGAGCTTGGCGCCGTCTCGCTTATGCTTCTAACTGACGATGAATTTCCACCTCTAACCTCAATTCCTCCTTTCGTCGCTACTGACGTTAGCTCTTGCCCTCGTTCGGTGGTCACGTCTCCTATGCCTGCAGATGTTTGTCTAACTGAATTTGGTGGAATGTCGTCGCGTGCGATGGCGTTTTGAAGACTCTTGTGTTGTTGGGGTGGAGAATGGATTGTTTGGCCTTGATTTGCATGATTCTGCTTCTGATTGTTTGAGTTGTGCTCGATGCTCCCCTTGTGTTCGACATAATGCCAATGAGAAGTGTGCTCCCATTCTTATTGCTTTGGGTTCTGGTGATTCTATCCAATCTGTCGCTGTTGGTAATCCCATTATTGTGGAGCCTCCCGGTCCTGCTGCTCCTTCCCTGGCCTGTTCGAAATCTTGGTCTTCGCTGTTTACTTCTTTGCCCCGTAATGCGGGGCTTTATAATCCGATTGAATTTGAAATTTTAGAGGAAAATGGAGTGATGATCCCTCCTCCTATTGTTATGCAAGCTGGTTTGGACTATTGGTCAGATTACTTGGTTGGATTCTTTCTAGACCCATCTCACCGCCTTCACGATGCGGCTTCGGTTTGTTGTAGGGCTTGGAATCTTCGTGGCGATCTTCGTGTTAGGATGGTTGATTCCTTGTATTTCCTTTTGTTCTCCTCCTGTGACGATCACTGTCGTGTTCTTGAGGCCGAGCCTTCTTTTTTTTGTGGGCAACCATTTATTATTACTCCTTGGTCTTCAACAGTTGCTTGTGCTCGTGAGCAAGTCCTTTCTATCCCCGTTTGGGTTTACTTTTCCCATATTCCCTCTGCTCTTCAACCCTTGCTTGGTTTGAATTGGCTAGCTTGTAATGTGGGTAAATTGAAATGTTTTGACTCTAATACGGTTGCGCGAGAAAAATTGATGTTTGCTAAGGCTCTGATTGAAATTTCCCCCTCTAAGCCCCTCCCTTCCTCTATTCCTGTTCAGCTAGCTGTTGGGCACGTAGTGGAAGTCCGTGTTCACTACGGTTGGGTTCCAGATATTTGTTCCTCATGTCACTCCTTTGGCCACCTGGCAATCGCCTGCTCTCATTCTGTTGTTTCCGCGGCTGCGCCTAAGATCCCTCTTCCTCGGCCTTCGCTTAGGAAGTGGGTTCCTAAGGTATCTTCTGAGGCTGCTCCCCCTCCTTTATTTGTCCCGGATCTGCATCCTTGTTCTGTCACACGGCCTACTTCCCCTTCTTCTTCTGTGGATCCTACTGATGTTTCAACGGTTCCTTTTTCTATTCCGATTACCATTCCGACTTGTTTGCCTGTTGTTTGGGACTAGTCCGAGAGATTTTGGGTTGATCACATTTCTAATATGAGATTGAACCCATTGGATGACTCCTATTTTCGATTTGTTTCGGATGATCAATTGGACCTTAGATGCCTTTATTACAGGCCTTCTGGTGACTCCTTAGTTCTTGATTTGGAAGGTCCGTTTGCGGCATTGAATACCGCCTTGCTTGCTGATCCTACTTGGGATCGTTCCTTCATTTACTCATCGGATGCTGTGGTATATGATCCTTGTCTTGCAATCCTTTTCCGCCCCTTTGCTGGTATTTTTGGAAAAATCCCTTTAGTTTCTTCCTATGTGATTGTGGATGTTGGAGCTTCTGCCTCTACGGAGGAGACATAGTCTAGGTGTTTTTCTGTAGCTGTGGCATCTTTGTCACACTCCGGTGCTTTATTTTCCTTTTCATAGCAGTTAAGGTATTTTTACCTTACTCCTATATTTAAAGTTTTTATTACGTTCATAATAAAATGTGGATGGTCCACTATAAAACCGGCTGGCCTTGCCAAAAAAATCAATGAAAATTTGGAAAAAAATGCATATTAAAATAAAGTATATCAAAAAACTAGACTCGAACAATTAATAGATAATACTATAATATCTAAATCAATACGTATATGCCGCATTACTTTAACTCACACAACTCATGCATCTGCATGTCTATATTTTACAACACAACACATCTAACATATTATATACATATGCACACACAACTTAAGAGACAAATATATATATATATATATATATATATATATATATATATATTACTATAAAAATAAAATACATTGTCCTTTGTGTTGTAATTATATACAGCAAGGTATACACATAAAAAAAAATTCGTCGTTCTTACATCTTAAAACCAGTAGAAATCTATAAAACTTCATTTATATAAACCGACATTTTATAAATTTATATAGTTAATATTATTGAAAATTTAGATAAACTAAAAAAATATATGAAATATGATATATATACATAGCAACATTTTAAACAACCTGGTTATAACTTGTATAAGTATATGTATTTTAATATAGGTACTATTACTATATGCATTATAAAACTAATATAACTTAATATGTGATATATTATGCATATATACTTACATGCAAGTCGAGGAGATGCAGTGGTGGAACGCGGTGGGTGGTTGTGGCCGCATGAGCTCGGCTGGGTTCGAGGATGGTGGCGGAGAGGGTAGTTGGTACGATAGAGGTGGGTCTGAGAAGAAGAATAGGGCGGAAGGCGGCGCGAAGTGGAAAGGCACATGGGTCTGGATGTTCGGTGGTTGATATCGAGTGGTGCTCTTTGGTGGTGGGTGGCGGCTGCATGCAAAGCGACGTGGAGATCTGAAGCATGGTCAGGGGTCGGAGGTGAGGGTGAGATGTGGGTCACGTGCACAAGGGAAGCTCAGCCAAGGAGGTGGCTGTCACATGCTCGGCTGAAGGAGAGGAAAAGGGGATGGCGTGCGTAGGCGGAGAAGCGAATCCAAGGAGTGATGACGCGAAGCTATGGTGTTGAGGCTAATGGAATTTTTTTTGGGTTCAGGCTTGCAAATGGTAGAGTAGAAGATTGCAGGCAAGGGATGAATGTGTGGGTAGAGCAAATGAACAGGATCAATATATGTATAAACTAGTATAATATAATTAATTCCTAAAAGAAGCTGTCAGTGAAACAACACGATGGGAAGGTGTAACGAAGCTTGAAAAAGAAAAAAAATAGAATAGAACGCACGCAAGCAAATAAATGAAGGCGGAATGGCACTAAATTTTGTAAGCAGGGAAACAAAGTTAAAAGTTAGAAAATTCTGAAAAAGAAAAGGTCATGTTGGAAATAAATAAATGCTAATTGCCGTGACAAATCAGGCGTTCGAAATTTGAATGGGCACCATAATCAAAGAGTTAAAACGGATACTGATGTATTGGACCGTTACGCAGTTTTCCACTGCATACCGGACACCAAACACAGAAATAAAATATACCGCAGAGATCAGCACGACGAGACGATCAAAATGGTATATAGATATCTGTGGTATGATTAAATTTTAAAAATACGAATTTTCTACTAGCGGAAAATGCAGCAAAAACGTAGAAAAATAAGATCGACGGAGCTAAAGAAGTCCGAATTTGAAAAAATGAAAAATGACGTCTCAGTCAGAAGATGATTTAGAATTTTTCTATGTAAAAATATTGAGGTTTCGAAAACATTTTATTTTCATCAATTCCTAACTAATTAAATTGAAATAAAATTACACACGAAAATAAACTTTCATATTTTCGGATGAAAATTTACCAGTTGCTATGTTTAACTAGACGCATTTCAAATATTAAATTTTTATTTCAAAATTTTATTATTTAAAATTTCAAAAAAAATCAATTTATTAAATTAATAAAACCACCAGAATTTACGGCTCGTTACAAAATCTTGTGGAGGAAGCACCGCAACCAATGGAAATGCTTGACCCACCAGGAGGAACCTAGGTCGATAGGCTAATGCTAACCAAAATACAAATTCCAATGTGGGTGCTGGAAATACACCAGTGGATAGATGGACGGTGTAATAGTTCTTCATCAATCTGACACAAGCAATAGCAGCTACTGGTGTTGGTGGGAATTGAAGGAGCTAATCTTGTGACTCCAATGGAGAATAATTATGCTAAGTCGAGCAAAGATTACACCATTTGTGGTGGAAAGTCGTTTATGGTGATAGAGGATGCCAATGAAGTTGAAAATTGGATGTTGCATTGTGAGAGAATCTTCGCTGATTTGGGTTTGGATGATGAGGAGAAGAGGAGACTAGCCTCTAGGCAGTTGCAAGGGAGAGCGCTTCGTTGGTGGAATAGTGTTACTGCCGGAGTTCCTAAGGAGGAGTTAACTTGGGCAGAATTTCAAAGGAGATTCGAGCAACGGTTTTTGGAAGAAGTTGCTAAGTCATCAATGTTGAGGAAGTTTATGGATTTGGTGCAGGAAGAGATGTCGGTAATTGAGTATGCTACTAAGATTGTTGAGTCGTCTCGATATGGTTATGCTACCATAGACACCGTCATCAGGAGGAATGAGAAGTTAATTCGAGGATTGAAACCTAAGATTACTAGGGCGACTCTACCACATCTCTGTGATCCTTGTAATGTAGTTGTGGAGATGGAAATTCGATGTGAGGAAATGCTTGATATTTGCGGAAAAGAAAAGCCGATTGAAAGCCAAGGTTCTCAGGGAAAGAAGAGAAGTACTTTAAGAAGAAGGGACCCCAGAAGGGAGAAGCTGCCAAGAAGGAAAAAACTGATTTATTCTATTTCAAGTGTGGCGAGAAAGGTCATTATGCTCATGAGTGCCGGTCAGGCAAAGGAAAGAAGGCTGCAGAAAAGAATCGTGTGAAGTGCTTCAATTGTGACCAAGTTGGGCATTATAAGAACCAGTTACCAGAACTAGTCAGGGCAGACAGGGGAAAGGTCTTTCCTATTGGACCATCATCTGCTAGGCCAACAACAGCTGAGAAACGAAAGACTGTGATGGAAGATACATTGTTGATTCAAAGTATACCAGTTAGGGTACTATCTAATACCGGTGCATCACAATCATTTATATCACAGTGTTTAGTTGATAGGTTATGCTTATCGCCCACATACCTTGTTACTTCCTTAAGGTTTGTGAATCCGATAGGAGGGTACGCAACTCTAGGGATGAGATGTGACTAGTTAGAACTTGATTTGCTAGGTTATAAGTTTACATGCAGTTTGTATGTTTTAGATTTCGTAGATTTTGGGAAAATTTTGGGTATGGATTGGTTGGATAAAATGAGGCTAGGATATTTTGCCAAGATAGAGAGATATCATTAAGACACCCTGATAGCCATAACCAAATCATATTCTCAGTGGAGAATTATGATCGGAGTGTTTGTGCTTTGTTAAATGTTATGGAAGTGGGAGAAGAGTTATGCCAAGTTCAAGTAGTAAGAGAATTTGTAGATGTCTTTGAGACGGTTACATGACTACCATCGAAACGAGCTATTAAGGTTTGGATAAATCTTGTGCTAGAAGCTGAACATGTAAGTAAACCATCTAGCAGGATGACACTGATCGAGATGAAGGAATAGAAGGTGCGGCTAGTGGATCTGGAAGGATGGAATTTTATTAGACCAAGCAATTTGCCTTGGGAAGAGGCCGCGGTCATGAAGAAACTAGTTGGGTCATTAGAATGTGTATCGACTATCGTAGATTAAACATGAGGACGATTAAGAATAAGTATTTTTTCCAAGAATTGATGACTTGTTTGATCAGTTGTGTGGAGCCATAGTGTTTTCCCAATTGGATTTGGTGAAAGGTTTCCATCAGTTAAGAGTGGTAGAGGACATTATTCTATTAACAGCATTTCGAACGAGGTATGGTTAGTAATGCCATATGGGTTAACCAATGCACCGACTTTCTTCATGGATTTGATGAACCGAGTTTTAGAGAGTACTTGGATAGGTTCATTTTGGTATTTATAGATGACATTTTAGTATACTCCAAGGATGAAAGAGAGCATGAGGAGCATCTTAGAATAGTGCTTGAGACGCTGAGGCAGCATAAGCTAAAAGCGAAGTTTTCCAAGTTAATTCTGGAAGAAAGATGTTAAGTTTCTTGGTCACGTGGTTTCAGAGAAGGGTTTTTAGTCGATTCCAATAAGATCAAAGCTGTTAATAATTGGAAGAGACCAGAGGTGGTGGCTGAGATTAGAAGTTTTCTTGGACTTGCTGGCTACTACTGAAGATTCATCAAGGATTTCTTACGGATAGCAAAACCTTTGACTAAGTTAACTAGGAAGCATGCAAAGTTCGTCCGGTTGGACAAATGTGAGGAAGCATTCCTTAAGATCAAGAATTTGTTGACCAACATACCTATGTTACTAGTTCCAAATGGAAACCAAGGGTTGGTGGTGTATAACAATGCATGCAGAACTGGACCAGGAGCTTGTTGATGCAGAAGGGTAAAGTTATTGCCTATGCTTCATGACAGCTTAGACCGCATGAAGTGAGATGTCTTACTCATGATTTGGAGTTGGAAGCAATGATCTTCACGCCGAAGATTTGAAAATATTATCTTTTCGGGGAGATATTTGAGTGTTACACAGATCATAATTCCTTAAGGTATTTATTCTCTCAGAAGGAGTTGAATATGAGACAACATAGGTGGCTAGAGTTTTTAGTTGCTTATGATTTTGGTATAGAGTATACTCCTAGAAAAAGAAATAAAGTAGCGGATGCTCTTAGCAGAAGGCATCATAACGTGGTGTTAGCTATGTTGGCAGAATGGAAAGATTTAGAAGCTTTGACTACTTGTAGTGTGCAGTCAAGATCGACTGCTAGTTCTAGTCAAAGTACTGCCATGTTGTCCTATTTAGAAGTTCAAACAGTGTCGATCGAAAGGATTGCTTCTAAGCAGAAAGAGGGTCCTTTATTAGTCAAGAAGAAAAGAAGGCTTGAGGTTGAAAATGAGATCGATGATCTAAAGGATTTTAGTCTTGACCAGAGGGGATGGTTGAGAAAAAAGGGACGATTATGTGTTCCGAATGTTGACGACTTAAAAAAGTAGTTCTTGGGGAATGACATTGATCCAAGTTTACGATTCATCCTAGAGGGAGAAGATGTATCAAGATATGAAGAGGAGATTCTATTGGGAAGGTATGAAGAGGGATATTGGCTTGTGTGTTAGGTAGTGTGCAAACTATAAACAAGTGAAGGCCAAACATTAGAAGCCAAGGGGGTTGCTTTAACATTTGGAGATTCTAGTACGGAAATGGGATTCGATATCCATGGATTTTATAGACGTGTTGCAAAGTTTGAATAGAGAAAATAAAAGCATATGATTTATAGTGGACAGGTTGATCAAGAGTGCCTAATTTATTACAGTTAAGTCAATCATGACCACACCTATTTTAACTAAATCGTTCATGAAGAACTTAGTTAGACCGCATGGAATTCCTAGTAGTATAGTCAACAACAGAAACGCTTGTTCACTAGTGAATTCTGAAAGAGTCTAAAGGATGTTTTAAGTACCAAGCTTATAATGAGTACTACGTATCACACTCAGATGGATGAGCAGACAGAAAGAGTCAATAAGGTTCTTGAGGATTTACTAAGAGCTTATGTATTGGACATTTGTGGATCTTGGGAAGATCACCTGCACTTGGTGGAGTTTTCCCATAATAATAGTTATCAGACTAGTATAGGAACGGCGCATTTTGAAACTTTGTATGGAAGGTAATGCAAATCACCAGCATGTTGGTTGTAGACTGGAGACAGGTTAGCCATAGGTCCAGATCTAGTTAAAAAGGCGATATAGAAGATTGAGTTGATCTGAGAGAGGATGAAGGAATCTCAGTCAGAAGAGAAGAGTTACGTAGATAAGAGGTGTAAAGACCTAGAATTCTCAGTTGGAGATAAGATTTTCATTAAGATATTATCGCTGAAGGGTGTGGTGCAATTCGAAAAGTCAGGGAAAATAGCACCGAAATATGTTGGACCGTTCCTAGTTATAGAGAGGATCCAGAAGCCTGCATATAGAGTAGAGTTGCCGAGCAGTGTGGCAGGTGTCCATAATGTATTTCATGTGTCTCATCTTCGCAAGTATGTACATGATCCAAAGACCACTATTCCTCTGATAGGGTTGGAATATTTGATAGTAGAGCCTAATCTGATTTTTGTTAGGCAACTAGTTCGAGGTTGTGGTTAGAGATGAGAAAATGTTAAGGAATAAGACAGTCAAGTTAGTGAAAATTCAGTGGAGCGACAATAAGAATGATTGTACTTGGGAGACATAAGACAGGATTAGAGATACTTATCCTGATCTGCTTTGAGGGTATGTCTATATTAGCCTTATATAGATAGTTTCTAGTTAGGTAGGGTAGTAAGGTTGTTAGGAGTTGTTTCAGATGATTGCTATGTTTAGTATTTAGTCCTTACTGAATTTTGAGGACAAAATTCTTTAAGTAGGGGAGCATGTAACACCCCTAATTTTTAATAACAATATTCATGAAATTTAATTAGATAAATTAAACAGAATAATGTAAATAATAGAGTGATAAGGGGATTGAGATTTGAGAATTTGTTTAGATGCTAAGCTTAATTAAATAAACGGACCATGAAAGGTTTCATGTGTTGATTAATAAGAAAACAATTAACACAAGGTCATATTAGGAATTGCCACACCTAGGAAGAAAGGGGGAAAAATTAAATTAAAGCTAAGCAATCAAGCAAGGGGAATTACTCAAACATCAAATCTCAAGTTCCTTATCCTAATCAAGATGAATAATAACCAAAATTATCTCTATTTTTGTTTTTAATGATCATTTGATTTTCTATTTAAGTTTAAATCCATTAAGATTGATTTTTGATGATGATATGCTTGAATTTCATGATATGTTATATTCAAACAAGTTTTTTGATAAATGTTTTATGCGATTTTAAGGATAAAATCATATATATTGTCTTTTGAATGCTATGAAGAATTTATATGTTATGTAAAACATTATTTTGGAGACATATTTTAATTAGTTTTCCAAGCTATGGAAAATTTATTATGAATTTTCAAAGGAAAATATAAATAATTGGATTTAGAAATTAATTTTGGCTATATTATGAAGAATTAGGGCCATAAATTTCTATATTCTAAATAACATATTAAAAATGAACTTCTATGATTTTTTAGGATTTTTCTAAGTAATTTACTATGGGAATTAAATTATTTTAGTTGGAGCATTAAAATTTTAGTTGTTTTGCTTAAAGAAGGGCTTATTTGCTAAATTATTTTTATTCAGATCCGAAATTAATGTGGCAGTTTTTCTTTGGAAATAATTTGGAAATTTTATGGCAACCAATTAAATGTTTACAAATAAGTAGATTAGTTAAAAAGCAATTACTTAAAAGGCATTAAAATAGTCTTTACCTAGAAATTATGTTTCGCCTCTTTCAGTGGTATCTTTCACCCTACACTTCTGCCTCAAGCAAGTCGAGACCAACTAAGTCGAAACCATCCAAGGCAAAACCAATGCACAGTTATCAAAATGATTGGTACGTAGTGGATTGGAGAAAGGTGGAAGGTAAGGTGTTGAAACCATGCTTTCAAAGGGGTCGAAATCAGTTAGCTTTAGAAGATCTTTGTCTTACTATCCAAAGAAATACACTTGCCTTAGAATGCTTTTGAAATGCTATAATGTAGCTTTCAAAGAAGTTGCTTTTGAATACGTTGCCGCCTTTTTGTTTAAAGTGAAGCTTTCCAAAGAGTTGCCGTGTTTTTAAATCAGTGCTTTTGAAAGGGTAGTTCCAACCCAGTTGAAACCCTGCTGCTGACCATATGCCTTTCGAATGGATTGAAGTCATCAAACGGTTCAAAAGGTAGCTTTTGTTTTTTATAACGTAATAAGCCACTTCCCAATGCTTTCAAAAGGGCCCCAGTAGCCACTAAGAGGTTTCGAAGGTAATGGCTTCGAAAGGGGCTTCGAAGCTAACCTTCAAATGTTTTGCTTAAATGACAAATGCTTTTGAAAGGATGATTCCAAAGCCATCAGTTTTTCCCTAATCATTTGTACTTAAAGATGAATGATTTTCGAAAGGAGTACTTTCGTTTATGTTCACTTTGACCCAAAAGTTATTTTTAACGATAAACCCAATGGTTTCAAAAGGGGTACTTTCAAATGGTTTCGAAGCAGTGCTTTTATGGTTTAATAAGTAATTCTTAAATACTTTCGAAAGATATGTTTTGACGGTTACGATAGAGATGATTTTAAGTGTTCCAAAAGGCATATGCTTAGTGTTTTTAAAAGAAGATTTGAATAGTTCTGAAGGAGGTTATCTAATGGTTTCGAAAGTAAAAGTTTAATGTTTTAAAAGCCTTAGTTTTCAAAACAAAGAACCCAATATCATTTTAAAGGGAAAACCATGGCTAAAAGTAATGGAGTTTTTGTAGGCTTTCTTTGATAAAGTAATAAGTTAAAGGGTTAACCCTGTTTTATATGAAAATGATTTTAAGGATATTAAACCACAGATGTTGGTGTTATTATTATGGTTGCTTCTTCTAGTATACATATTCAATTTAGAATGGACCCACAGCTATATTTTATGGAGAAAGTGCATAACCAGCTTGGTTGACCTAGTAGTGAATATAAATTGAGTTAACCTCTGAATGAGTAAAATTGCATCCAGAAAGACCAGAATGTAGGATTCCTAAATACTGATTAGAGAAGTTGTCAGGTAGACAGGTTCATAGTAAACCGATGAAAAGTATGTTTAGAAAGAGATATTGGTAGGGGCAAATAGGTTCATAGCAAACCCATGAAAACTATGATTAGAAGGAATTATTGGCAGGGTCCAATAGGTTTGTAGCGAGCCCATGAAAGTTATATCCAGATTAAGTTGTTGATAGAAGTCAAAGGTTCCTAGTCAACCCATGAAAACTGGGATATGAGGAAAGTTATTGGAGATGCCAATATGTTCGAGAAGAACCCATGAAACAATAAAGTTATTGACAGGGGTCGATAGGTTCGTAGTGATCCTATGAAAACTATGAAACCAGACAGGGAGTCCATAAACATTAAACAGGTTATTAGTCAGCACATGAAAACTATTAGGTTTATAGTGACCATAGAAATTATAACTGAGACAGATAGTCAAAATGAATAGGATGGGAAATCCAGAATATATATACTTGTTTGCATATCATCATAATATTTTGAATTGTTATGTTTTAAACATTGTGGATTCAGGAGCACAGTATATGGTTATTATAAAAGTTTTGTTTAAGATACGAGTGAGGAAATAACCCATTCTGCTAAGCGGCATGGTCTCACTAGATATCTAAATGCTTTGAGATGGCAGATTATTATTCATACAAGGTTTTATGTCAGACTCGAAGTTTATATTTCCCCCTTAAACTCTAGGGTGCTTAATTAATTTTGAGTAGTTTGAGAGTACAGGTTTTCAGGTACCTCTTTAGACGAATAAGCTTCCAAAGACATGCAGGAGGAAAGCTAGATCATAAGAGTTCTTTCTATTTAACTTTCGCTGTGTTTTTTTAAAGGCAAAGTTGTTTATTTTCCTAGTTGTATATACTGATCATCCAAGGGGCATCTTCATATGTTGCTCTTGGCATATGTTGTAATGAGTATATTTTCTCTGAACTTGGTTCTCGTATTGGGATTATGTAATGAATTTGAAATTCTTTGAAATGGAATGTGAAAGTTGTTTTATTGATTTTAATTTTTTTATATATCCATGTGTTTCTGTTATATCAATGTTTCTAACATTATCGTATTTGATCACCGAGGATCAATTACTATGGATGACTGCAGCATTCATAGCTGTTAGTTTTAGGTCTCCAAATGGGTGATGTTACATTTTTAAGTGTTGAATTAAATTTCGATTTAACATTTTGGCATTAAAAGGGGCTCAAACCTCCACATGTTCAAAAAATGACCAAAATACCCTAAAAAGATTTGAATTTTGAATAATTTCAAATCCAGTCTTTATTAAATTCAAACAAAGAGTTGATGATATTAATGTTTTAAACATTTGCAGGGAAATAACATAGATCTGATGAGAAATTGTTAATTCTATTTATCGTCCCTCTGTTGTTGCATGCTATTTCCATCCCTTTCATATTCAACATTAATCCTACTCCAACAATCCATCTCGTCCATTCAATATTCAATATTAATCCTACTCCAACAATCCATCTCATCCTTTCAATATTCAACATCCACCGTCTCCCCTAATTAAAAATATATACCGCTCATAACTTATTCAAAATCAATTTGAGACCATTCTTTAATGAATACTAGTTTCATCTCCAGTTCATAAGCCCTTCAGAATCAATAGAGCCAGTCCCCATAGTTTTCGACCTTGTAAGATCATTCCCAACCGGTGGGGTTGGTTGCGGTCGATTCAAGGCAGTTGACCTCATACCAACCCCCAATCGGTTGGTAGAAGCACATTATTGTGCTTCTCGTTAGCCGGCTAAAATAAGGCTGGCTAAGGGTATAGGTGTGGATAGAAATCCACACCCTTGGATTGCATTCTACAACATGGTGTGGATTGCAACTCACACCACTTATTTAGCCGGCCTTGTTTTGGCCGGTTATGTGAGTACAGGGTAACAGGCTATATAAGATCCGGTTACCATATTTCCTCCCCCATCCTTCTTCCTTCCTTCTGCCCTTTATCCTCCTTCTAGAAAACAACTGTGTACAAAAAAATGAGAAGAGCATTCCGAAGACTCCGAGGCAGTCGTAGTTGCAACGCAGGAAATGTTCCACCAGCCATGGAAAACGCTCCTACCGAAGGTAGGGCACCCATACTGTCCACGTTCACTGAAGGTCGACGTAGTATGGTGGTTAGGCAAAGACGCACGGGCAAAAATACAGCAAATGCAGTTCTGGACCCCACATCGACCAAAATTTGGGTCTGGACAAAGATTTGGCCAATTTCCAAATACTCCCAGACGAAGAAGTACACACTAGCACGTATGTTGATAATTTTATAAGTTATCTAACTCTAATTTATCTTATTAGTTCATATTGTACAATAAAAATTGATTATGCAAAATGTTTTAATTTAGACTCGTCGTGAGCGCACCAGTGGATCTTGGGTTAGCGTAATTTGCCTTTATAGGATGATACGATCTTATGATGCTGAAGGCATTACATGCTTTGCTGCGAGAGATAGGATTTGGATATATTTTGAATACGTAATTACATAATTACTGTTTATTTTTTTAATGATGCTTAGGCTTTCAATAATAGTAAATTACTTTAACAGATATGGATAATCTATCAAATTCGAAAGTTCAGTTATGCAGTGGTTTGGTGGTCTGTTGGTGGAAGATCTCGTACCTTTCACTTTAGTTTTGGAGACCTCGGTATTACACCATTAGACTTTACTACGCTTACCAGTTTAGGCATTGGTCAGAGGGAAACCTTACCTTATTATGAGGAGTCCCGGCATATTCACCTTTTATCCAGTGTACTTCCACATCTTGATTTACATGACGGACTGCCATCTGCACTGTGGATTAGATGCTCATACATTAGGTAAGAAATAAAGGAATTGATACATGGTCGTAGTTCATATAACCACTTGGAGATTGCTTGAATTTTTATTCTTTACATGTTGGGGAACTTATTCTTTACGAATACATCGAACACACTGCCGGCCAGATATGTTGCAGCTGTAGCGGAGTTGTCGTTTGATAGTCCAATCACATATGATTAGGGAACTCTGTTGTTAGCATATTTGTATCGCTCTTTGGATCATCAGTGTGTCGTTAGGGATAGATCCTGTTGGATCATAGGTTTTGATTGCTGACATGAAACAATAATTCATGAATCTATGACTACGACAACCTCCGGACTCAATGACTCAAAGTATGGTTCATAAAGTTATATATTTTAACAAGAGTCATCAAATATGTATGTAGTGTCTAGTTTAGTACTTTGTTAAAATATTTCCTCAAGAATCATCATTCACATTCAAGTAAACTTCCATGCATATTTTAATCAAAATCAAGTTTTCAAAAAGTGCATGGAGCGGGGCTCAAACCCGGGTCACTAGTTTATAAGGTAAGTGCTCTAGCAAAATGAGGTATGGTGATTTTTGATTATCAATAGAATTCAGTCGACTGAACAAAGTCATTCAGTCGACTGAATATCTATAAACAGCCTATTAAACTTATGCACATATATATACACGTTTATAATTCCAAATTCAGTCGACTGAATGAAAATAGCTAGTCGACTGACCATGTTCAGTACACCGATATACACTATTTTACACTATCTTTGAATATACAACAGACTGGTCGATTTTTCTCAATCAAGTGACCGACTCTAACTGCTATTTTTTTGAAAAGATATTTCCTTTTTGAATAGCCTTCTTCCTCGCGAAGAGTTGCAGCCATTGCTATTCGTTGAGAACTCTTCATCAGCAGTTGCAACTCCTTAACTACAATATATATGCATGAATTTCAAGATCAAATTACTTCACTTACTTACTTATACTTGAATCATATTTCCTGAATCAACTACTCTCTTGAATTCATACATTCATTGCTTACAATCACAATTCTATATTTCTAAAGCAATTTGAAACTTCCTAATCTTCATATACACACAATTATACACATTATACTTGAGGAAAATATTATAGGAAGGGTGTACTACAAGTGACAAATCCGTGTTATTAGAAAACACAAGGTCAAGACAATCTACTTTGTAATCAAAGTCCTGTTCGGTTGCTCAGGCGGTAAAGTCCCATTCTGTTGTTAGGGCGGTAATAGTCATCTTCGACTGTTGAGGCAGAAAAATCATGTTCGGCTACTCAGGTGTTGTATACATATTCCTTCGGGTTAAGTGAGGGGTTTATAGAGTTTAAATCCAGAGTGTAGTCTGGGACTGGACGTAGAATGGAAAGTTCGAACCAGTATAAAAAGTCTTGGTGTGCTTATTTCATTTACTTTATCTATTATCCAGATTATAATTCTACACTAATATAATATTCCATATTACACGATCGTAAGTGATAACTAGCCACACAGTAGTCACTTTCATTTGGTATCAAAGCATTTTCATTTGGTATAAGAGCCTAGAGTTTTATCGATCGTCACAACATAAATAATGGCCAGAAAACGATCAAGTCGAAATAAAACAGGCAAAATCCCCGTCAAAGCCACCAGTAAGGACTACAAAAAGGTACTTTTTGATTTAAAAATTTCAGGAAAAGATAATAATGAATTAGTTAGTATAAGCAATAAGATTTCAAAGCTTAATTTTATTATTTTAGAAAATCTGAAATCTGTTGAACTTGAAAATGAGAAATTGAAAAATGAGAAGTTAAATTTATAAAATTAACTTAGTGCTTTAAAGAATAATTTTATAACTGTTAAAGATTTTCTAGATGAACAAAACACCATATTTGAAAAGAGAGAAAATTTTCAAAAGAAATTTTAGATTTAAAAAGACAAAATGATTTATTAAAAACCTTTTTAGATAATTTAGAATCTCAAAATTTCCTTCTCAAAAATGAGAACTGTACGTTAAAAAACGAGAATTCTGAATTAAATGAGAAAATTGATATTTTGAATAATAGTAATATTTCTTTTGAAAATAATAATTGTGACTTTAAAGCTAAATTTGATAAACTTAATACTGAAGTCACAAAGTTTAATAAAGGTCAAAACGATTTAAACATGATTTTATCCAATTCTAAACCTTTACATGATAAAAGTGGTTTAGGGTATAATGAAACATATCGTAGAAATAGCATTAGATACGCTTTCATGTATAGTAAAAATGTTAGTGCTAGTACTAAATTTCGAGTAAAATCTAAATCCAATTTTTATAGAAATTTAAATACTGTTATGACCAATAATATTTATAATTTCTCTAGAAGTATAAAATCATTGACGGGAAATATGAATAAAAATTATCTAAGTATTTGGGTTTCTGTTAATTGAAAAAATAGAGAAAAATACATTGATGATTATTTTGATATGGTAGTTAATAATAAAAATTATATTTTTAAAGGTTCAACCACACCCAAATGGGTATGGTTTCCTAAATATTAGAAAATTATAAGAACCTTGGGTATTGCATGCTTTAAATGTTAAATTTTTTTTGATACCTTACATTATAAGTAGTAGTTATTTTGTTTTATATTGTTCTATGTTAAACACTTATATGGAATATAATTTATGTCATCACATAAAATCTCCTTTTTGTTGATGACAAAGGGGGAGAAAGATATTGCTCTAACGCTATTTGCAGGAATAAACGATGCAAGCATAGATTAAAGGGAAGAAAAGATTAATTATTTACAAGAATATATAGCATAGATTCAGGAGGAGAAATCTATAGCACAATTACAGGAATATATTCCGAGGGAGAGATAGGTCAACAAATCTTGTCGAAGATTCGTCTGAAGCAAATGAAGTTGTCTTCATCAAAAGAGGGAGAATGTTGGATCATAGGTTTTGATTGTTGACATGAAACAACAATTGACGAATCTATGGCTATGACAACATCCGGACTCAACGACTCAAAGTATGGTTCATATAGTTATATATTTTAACAAGAGTCATCAAATATGTATTTAGAGTCTAGTTTAGTGCTTTAATAAAATATTTCCTCAAGAATCATCATTCACATTCAAGTAAACTTGCATGCATATTTTAATCAAAATTAAGTTTTCAAAATATGCATGGAGCGGGGCTCAAACCCTGGTCACTAGTTTGGAAGGCAAGTGCTCTAACCAAATGTGCTATGGTGATTTTTGATTATCAACAGAATTTAGTCGACTGAACAATGTCATTCAGTCGACTAAATATCTACAAACAGCCTATTAAACTTGTGCACATATGTATACACCTTTATATTTTCAAATTCAATCGACTAACTGAAAACAGCCAGTCGATTAACCATGTTTTGTAAAGATATACATTGTTTTACGTTATCTTTAGATATTTAGTTGACTGGTCGATTTTGCTCAGTCGACTGACCGACTCTAACTGCTTTTTTGAAAAGACACTTCCCTTTTGAATAGACTTCATCCTCGTGAAAAGTTGCAGCCATTGCTATTCGTTGAGAACTCTTCACCAGTAGTTGCAACTCCTTAACTACTATATATATGCATGAATTTTAAGATCAAATTACTTCACTTGCTTGCTTATACTTGAATCATATCTTCTGAATCAACTACTCTCTTGAATTCATACATTCATTGCTTACAATCACAATTCTATATTTCTAAAACAATTTGAAACTTCCTAATCTTCATATATACACAACTATACGCATCATACTTGAGGAAAAGATTATAGGAAGAGTGTACTACAAGCGACAAATCCGTGTCATTAGAACACACAAGGTCAAGACAATATACTTTGTAATCAAAGTCCTGTTCGGTTGCTTAGGCGGTAAAGGCCTGTTCAGGCAAGTAAAAGTCCTCTTCGGCCGTTGAGGCGGAAAAATCATGTTCGGCTGCTTAGGTGTTATATACCTATTCCCCTGAGTTAAGAGAGGGGTTTATAGAGTTTAAGTCCAGAGTGTAGTCTGGGACTGGACGTAGAACGGGAAGTTCGAACCAGTGTAAAAAGTCCTGGTGTGCTTATTTCATTTACTTTATCTATTATCTAGATTATAATTCTGCACTAATATAATATTCCATATTACACGATCCTAAGCGATAACTAGCCACACAGTAGTCACTTTCAGTTGGTATCAAAGCATTTTCATTTGGTATCAGTCACTTTCAGATCCTTGTCCATTACAGGGTTTTGGGAGGTTTTACAATACTGGTACTACTAGTACTTTCGTAACATGACTTATCCGACGTTAGACTCCACATTACCTCTTTTCTTTCTCCGATTCAGAGCATGGGCCTGTGATAACCGCAGAATGGTGCAAGGAGGGGAGGCACGTCATATTTATGTTGTGGCTCGAAATCAGATCGAGTTACGGATGACACAAGAGAGTGTTGTTTGGTATCCGTATGATGGTTCGCCTTTTATTACCGACCACATCGTAGTGCATGCTGCTTTCCTTTCTACTGGACATTTTCCATTGGTTTCATCCCCAACCAGCTTATGATGCTACTAGCTCCTCGGTGAGCGTTGTTGAAGACAGACCTTAGATGGTGATTTTGTTTTTGACGATCACATCTGGATACACCTTTTTTGAGGATTTATGATAGCGCTGCATTATAGGAGTATGCAAGGGAGTGGTGGTCAGCAAATTACTTCATCATCATGAATGTAGATTATGCTTTCTTTTGGCATCGGTTTTACACTCCATCGCATAAGGCTACATTTGTTCATGCCACATCTGTTGATTTAATCGGGCCCTCGGGCACACGTAGTGGCGTTGCCCCTATTTTGCATGACCATACACTGAGTACTCAGGTGTATCATGCTCCACAGTACTCCCAAGTAGAAGATTATAGTTGGACAGTCGGTATTTCAACAACGTTTGGGGTTGATAGATATGTTGATATTCCTTGGTCAGAGATTTCCCATTATCTCGATCCAGTAACATTTTCCTATGAGGATTTGTTTCAGATGTAGACGGGGCTCCGCCAGGTCAGGTACGTTGAGCATCGACGTAGTATAGATGAGTTAACTACTCATACTAACAAGCTTACTATAGCTGATGAGCAGCGATATCATCCTACGCGCAGAGTAGATGGCGACGACGACGATGTCGACAACGATGATGACGATGATGGTGAAGCGGTCAATCTTTTGATGATCGACAACGGTTTGATGATCCTTGATGTTAGCATGTACTATTACTGTTTGTATGTCATATGCCTGTGAGTACTATTGTATTATCATTGTTATGTATTCCGTAGTAGAGTTTGTATGACTGTATTATCAGTGGTTTGTATGTAGTAGTAGTGGTTGTATATGTGTATTATCATCGTTTTTGTATTTACTACCATTGTTTGTACCATTGTATTATCTGTGTGCTTACGTACTAGTAGTGTTTGCATAATTGTATCAGCTATGGATTTCATATTTTTCTTGCATATGTCTAAATCACTATTTGAATGAACAAACACATATGTGTTTGTTTATAATCACGTTTTTGGATGATTGCCACGTGGCTGATTATGAGACACTTGATTCATGAGATGCGAATCATGAAATTTCTATATAAATCAGTTCTCTATATTGAAAATTCACAACATCTTCATTTATTCTCAACGTTTTAAGTAATCTTTAATGTCAAATGAAAACTGGAATGTGGGTGATTATTTAGTTCTAATCAAATCGTACATAGAAACTGACCGTAGACACATGGAAGAGGAGATGGAGCAAAATTCCTGGGTCACTCTAAATGATACTTTTAATAGTCATCCTGATTGCAGCTTAATTCAAAGGATTTTGAAACTCATAGCACTTTTGTAAAGTTTACAAGGGCATGTCGACGATATAGACTCATTATAAAAGCAGTGAAAAAAGAAGATCTATTTCGGTTACATGAGCCACGTATGATTCCTGTTATTTGTGGGAATATCATGTTGAGTTTGTTGGACATGCTACGTATAATCTCTGGGTTAGATATATTAGACAATTTGAATGAAATATGGGTTAGTTAAGTATGTTTGTTAAGTTAATTACCTTCAGCTTGTTGTTTGCACTATCAGTAACTTATATGCAATTTCAAATTAAAGTAAAGTTTGTGTTCTCATAATCTACTCTGCACTTAACATAATAACATTATATAAACAGTTGGAAATCATCAACAACAACACTTAAGTTACGACGAGAACAAATAACCTCTTTCATAGAAAACGTATAGGCCGACAAACTAAAGAAAACATAAGAACAAAATATAAAAAGAACCAGACAACAAACATGATAACCGATAAATAAAAAACTGCCTTCAACCATCGGATAAGGTAATTGAACCAAACGTCCTTTGAAGCATCTGAATTTGGTTTTCAAGTTCGTTATCATAAACAACTGCATGGCGAGGAAGAAGATCATCAAGCCATTACCAGAGGCCACAACAACTAGGAGAATTACGACATCTATAGTGCCACCGATCAATGTTTGTTCCGCTACTTACAACAACATAAAGAATAGAAACCCCACAATTACAGTATATCTCATGAGAGTTAACCTCTTGATCTGTGTGAGGTACTTGGTGTCGTATTTCATTCCTTTGTTCCCTATTTCTAATATGGCTACACCGCTCTTCTCTTTGACGTCTTCCATCATCTAGTCACATGCGCTTCAGCACGTGCATCTCATGCTCTCTTACATCAGCATTATGTCTCTTCTCCATTTCAATATACCACTCGATAGGTGGTTGCGTGGAGGATGTATTCGGTGGGCTATTGGGCTGTAACGGACTCTCATATGAATATGAGGATGGCAATGAAATATGATTGTAGTCTACCATTTTTATATAATAAATCCATAATAATAATGAAGAGAAGCATGGAAAGTAAATCGATATTTATATACCAGAATACATTGCCATGTATAGCATTGAAACGTGGATACAGTCCGCTCTAGCTCTGTTTGAGACAAGACCCGACCTTTTGACCATCGACAGCTTTAATCAACACGAGTGCCTTCAATCAGTACGAGAAGTGGGCTCATATGCTTTAGCTCTGTTTGAGACAAGACCCGACCTTTTGACCACCGATAGCTTTAATCAACACGAGCATCTTCAATCAATATGAGAAGTTGGTCTGTCTGCTTTAGCTTTTTTTGAGACAAGACCTGATCTTCTGACCACCGGCAGCTTTAATCAACACAAGCATGTTCAACAATATGAGAAGTGGGTCCGTCTGCGTTGTCTCTGTTTAAGACAAGACCCATCCTTCAGACTATCGGCAACTTTAATCAACACGAGCATCTTCATTCAGTATGAGATGTGGGTCCATCTGCTTTAGCTCTGTTTGAGACAAGACCCGACCTTTTGACCATCGACGGCTTTAATCAACATAAGCATCTTTAATCAGTATGAGAAGTGGGTCCGTCTACTTTAGCTCTGTTTGAGACAAGACCCAAGCTTCTGACCACCGGAAGCTTTAATCAACATGAGCATCTTCAATCAGTATAAGAAGTGGGTTCGTCTGCTTTATCTCCGTTTGAGACAAGACCTGATCTTCTGACCACCGGCAGCTTTAATCAGTACGAGCATTTCAATCAGTATGAGAAGTAGGTCTATTTGCTTTAGCTCTGTTTAAGATAAGTCCCGACCTTCTGACCACCGACAGCTTTAATCAACATGAGCATTTTCAATCAGTATGAGACTGGGTCCATCTGCTTTAGCTATGTTTGAGACAAGACCCGTTGAATTTACCAAGACCATATAAATAAAAGCCAGAATATCGTAACACATACTCATTCAAAATTCCAAAAGAATAAACACCATTCTTTTACCTATATTACATGAGTTCTCTAAAAAGTTTGTGGTGCTTCTCATCCTCGTCTTCGTCATTGTCATCTTCTTTCGACAATTTTATTGAACATTGTATTACTCAAAAAAGAATGTTTGCAAGGGATTTAATGGCCCATGAAATTGCAGAAAGCTCTGTGACTTCCCAAGGAGGTAGCATTGTGGGTAGAAAGGACTTGTGTTATGGACGTGACTATGCTAGTGGTCATAATCAATTGATGTTATGGAAAACCCCGTGTATGGGGACGTGGATTTTAGACGAAGATTCCGTACATCGAAGAATATCTTTAATTGAGTTCTCGACAAATTAATGGAAACAAATATTTTTTTGACACACCGAAGAAATGGAATTAACGAACTTGGAATTTCTCCCCCGCAAAAGGTTATGGCTGCACTTTGCATGATATCATATGGAACTTCTGAAGATTCCCAAGATGACAAAGTGTGGATTGGAGACTCAACGACAATATTATGCATGAAAGAGTTTTTCGAAACCGTTGTTTGTATGTTTAGTAAAAAATATCTTCGATCCCCAACAACACAAGACGTTGATAGATTGCTGGCAATGGGTTCTCAGCGTGGATTGCCAGCTATGTTAGGTAGCCTAAATTGTATGTAGTGGACATGGAAAAGCTGTCTAGTTGTATTATAGGGCCAATATACAAGACATTGCAAAAAGGCAACCCTGGTCTTGGAAGCTGTTGCTTTGTTCGATTCGTACATATGCCATGTTTTTTTGAGCCCTAGGTTCACTGAATGATAGTAACATTCTACGACAGTGATATTTATTTAATGACTTATGTAATGGCATCTCACCTCCATGCAATTACAAAATCAGAGACAAAGAACATTCCGTGGGTTATTATCTGGTAGATGGAATCTATCCAAAATGGAAATCACATGTGCAAGCTTACAAAAGACCAAATAACGCAAAAGAAGCTAGGTTCAACAAACAACAAGAAAGCTTGAGGAAAGGTGTGGAATGAGCATTTGGAGACCTTCAAGGTAGTTTTCATATATTAAGAATAGAGGTATACTACCACGATCCGACGATACTATCCGATATTATATACTTCTGTACAATTTTACATAATTTGATTGTCGAAGAAGAAAGTGGTGGGTACGAGCTTCAAGTGAAAAACTATCCAAACATTGTTGTAGCATTTCAAAAAAAAAAAGATTATAAGGATCCAAATATTTTTGGTGAATACTTGCAAAGAGTATAAGACATTCGAGATCCACAAGCTCATCTTGATCTAAGAGAAAAACTAGTGGAACACTACTTGGAACATATAGGAAACAATTAGTAGAAGTGATGTTAGATGATGCTTATCTTTTGTAATAATAAGTGGTTGTTGACATTTTGTACTAATGTTTGGTTTGAATTTGTTATATCTACTTTACTAATTTGTTGTTGACTTATTAAGAGTATTATAAAATAATAATAGCAATAACAACAAAGTTGATCATAATAATGTAACCATTAGCACAAACTAATACATCGAAAATCAAAATAACAACAACACGAGCATTGATAATAAAACTAATACTTACATCCCCCCTTGACGTCTATGGTGCTCTTTAAGTTGTTTCTCCATATACATCCTTTGAACTGGATTGAGTTTGTTTAAGTTGCAAGTTAAATGACCCATGTCATCAGCTCTTTGTTGTCGAGCTAATTCTTATTTTTTTAACTCTAGCTCATCATTTCTTAACTTCTGTTTTCCATCGTACCGAGGTTGTTTTTCCATTGCCCTTTCAATTCTCTTTGTTTCTTTTGTTTCCAGATATAATTTATTTGCATCTTCATCTGTCGCCATACGCTGTCCAATATGTTCATAATGTGCGTTATAATCAGGAACTGTTTTTTCTTGCTCTTGAACCTTCCTGGAGGCCTACGGCTTGAACTTGTTGTGAGCGAGGTGTCCTCATGTGGATCAGAATTATCGGGGCTGGATTCATCGCTCTTCTTTCGAGGAAGAAAGCGCACTACTGAATTTTCTTGTCACACTCGATTCCTTTTTTCCTCTTTTTCTAGTATGTCGCAGTAATAATGCTGGTTGAATGGTTGATTGTTATATTTAGACTTATACAACGCATTTGGTTGATTGAGCTGTAGAGGATGAAGAACTATTAGAAGAATTAAACATAAAACTTTTTATTTAGAAGTCCAAATTTCAAATAATTACTAGGTCCATGTCGTTTTCCTGGCTTTGCTGTCTAGAATGCAGGCCAGCCATTATTTCTTTCCAATACTGACAAGTGGCGTTTATTCTTTTCCATGGCTACTTTAAAAAATCTACCATTCTTGGGAGACTATTTGGAGTTCAAAGGTTGAACAAATTACATATAGAAGTCCAAAAAGAGGTTTCATTTTGGCTCATACCTTTCTTATCGTCTCTAGAACATTCAACCCAGCAGAATGCTAATTCAGCTTGCTCATCCAAGGACCATTAACCATTTTTGCGCGTTTCGGTTCCATGTTACCAGATTCAGAAATGTTGATTCTTGATGGTTGATTGTCCCAAGTTTGACCAGAAGACAAATTAGAATTCCTATAAACGTCTTCTTCTTCTGCTATTTCTTTGACATCGAATTCGGTTTCCTGATTTTCGTATCTATTGCCTCTAAATTGATTATTGAGATGTCTCGATATATTTTGTGAATGATAAAGCAATACTGACCATTGTTGGCTATTGGAAGGTACGTAGTTTTGATCATTAGTTAAAGTTTTGTTGAAACGAACTATTCTGTGAATAATTCCCATTTTAAGAATTTTGGTACTGGTTCGAATCTTGTTGAGAATGGTAGATATTTTGATGTTGTTAAGGCTGATAGGAAATTGACGCTTGTTGAGAATTGATTCTGACCGTGCTGAGAAGTATACATATGCTGATTGAATTGAGCCGGATTCTTATTATCTGGCCTTTGCAGAGGTAGAAATATATGAAATGAAGATTTCATAGATTTTCCTTTGGAATTTTTCGACATTGCTGATCTATGTTGAAGAAACTGTGTTGAGAAGAGAGAAAACTATAATTGAACTGGTGTGAATAAAAGCTTGAAATTTAGAAGTTATGTAGAGGAAAATGCAATGGTCGGTTGGGTTGTCATTGGGACTTAGTCGTTATATCCGGATAACTCCCAGCGGCTATAAAATAGCCGTTGGCATATAGCCGGGCATATAGTCGGCTAAGTGCCAACGGCTACTAAATAGCCGTTGGCTTAACTGGCCAAAATAAGGCCGGCTATGCTTACCCGGCCTTATTTCGACTTACAAAGAAGCAACCCTCTGGGTTGCTTTGGTAACCATTTAGGTTGCCAAAGCAACCCAAATGGCTCTAACCTACACCCCGTTGGGGGTCGGACGGTTGCTTCCCAACCATGACCTAGTTGGGAATGCTCTAATTGTGTCGAATTTATAGATCTGAGCAAGGTTGGATTTAAAGGGTCGAATGGTTTCAAGTTTGTGGATTTGGAAGATCTGGATATATTGACACCGTCGAGCGATGAGTAAGAAAAGGATTTTAATGGCTTCAGACCCATGTCATAGCTAAAACTTTAAGCCAACTAGATAAAAAACGATGAAGGTTAATTGATACAAAGCTTTTTTGATGTCATAAATATTTAATCTCAGAGTTTAAAATTATGTCGAAGTCCAGGACTTCTTAGCGCAAGTGAAATAATGCTGCTGGGTAACACATGCCACCTGCTAAATAGTACCGTTGGGTAAATAATGCGACAAGCAATGATGGACAAGTAAATCGATACCATAAGTGGTTAATGTCAGAAGCAATGATGTTGCAAAAATTAATGTCGAAGAGATGTTAATGCCGAAGGCAAGTTCCATACCATCGCAAGAAATTGATACCGATGTTCCGAAGTTCAAAAATTGATGCCATAAGATAGTTGATGGCACGAGTCAATGGTGGCAGTGGGTTGAGTAATACCACCGAGTTGAGTAATTTTATTGGGCTAAGTAATGTTGCAGGGTAAATGATGTCAATGGAGAGGTGACGTCCAAAATATTCGATATCAATGTTCAAAATCAATATTGGAATTCAAAGCTTCATAATTCCAAGTTTCATATCAGAGGCTTTGTTCCATTGCAAGAAAGTGATGTCATAGTTAACCCCTAATGTTAAAGTCCAAAGTATCTTGCCAAAAAGAAAGCTCTATGCCTAAGTTCAAAAGTTCATATCGAAGTCCAACTTCATACCCGAGTCCTATAACTCATGCCAATGATTTATAGATTTTAGAAATTGATTATTCGATCTTCAAAAGGGTGAGTTTTCAAAAACTTCAAATTTCAAAAATGATATTTTATATTTAAAAAACATACACATTAGATTTTGGAAAAAATATTAAGCTGATTTCAAAAGAATTTGATTTTGAAGATTTATAGTTCATTCATCAATTTCGAAAATAAGAGATTTTTAAGTTTATTGATTTCGAAAGAAAGGAATTTCAAAAATGGAGAATTATGAAGAAAATTTATTTTATAAATCACCAGGCTTCATGTCAAAATCATGGATTTCAGTTTGTGGATAATTGATATATGGGCTTTCAAGAAGTATATACGGACTAAGATTTCGAAATATAACAGATTTAAGAAATATAATTTTTTTGGTATATATACACATGTTTGGTTTCAAAAGATATAAACTTCCATGTATATATAATTTCTAATATTTGCAGTTTCACATACATCCGCGTTCCCAAATATGCAAGTTTTCAATGCAAGCTTTAAATTCTATGACAATTTCATATATACATAGTTTTTTATATATAAGCTTCAAATGGATATATAGCTTTAAATGTACATAATTTGGTATATGTAAAAGTTTTCAATGATACAACAACTTTGAATATATATGGCATCATGTATAACAGATGTATATACTTCATATTTTTATTAAGCAAAGATTTTGAATATGTATGATATTCAAGTATATGATATTTCAATAATATTTGAATATATACACTAAGTTACAAATATATGATGAATGATTTGAAAATAAGTGATTTCAAAACTGCAAATGTTTTCACATGCTTATGATCTTGAAAATGTATTATATAAATTTCTTAAAATACAATTTCGAATGCATATATCATTTCAAATGCATAGGATTCTGTATTTATCTGGTTCCTTAAATATGTCAGTCTAAAAAAACAACAAATTCTTGATGTTTGCATAATTAGATTTCGAAAGAATGAAATTACGATTATGCATCAGGTTTGCAAAGAAATTTGGGTTCCAAAAATATAGATATGTAAAGATGTGAGTTTTTGGAGGTATACAGTTTCATTGTTGGGCATAATAATCTCGGGTATAACAAGTTTCCAAAAATAGCTACATATGTATGGGCTTCATAAGCATGTCAGTTTTAGATATGTCTGGGTTATTAAATATATTTAATTTTGTATATAAAAGGGTTTTGCATGAATGAACCTTGAATATGTGTGGTTTCCTATATAGTAGTTTAAGACATATCAGTTTTCGAATAAATAAGGATTATATATATATATATATATATATATATATATATATATATGATTTTCAAGTACTTATTGGGTTCATTTCACATGGTTTCAAATATATAGATATCCATGTTTTGAAGTGTACATACATGTATATATGGATTCAAGTGTACATTATTAAGGCCAAAAAGGGTGAAGTTCCAAATACGCTATGCATAGATTCATGTATAGGTTTCAAAAATATATCGACTTTGAATATATGTATAAGCTTTACATATATTTGATCTCGACTAAATAATATGTATATATATGTGTGTGTGTGTGTGCGTATGTGTGTGTGTATATGACTTTGAACACGTGAAGCTTCATGCATATTTGGTTTTAAATATTTAAGTTTCAGTTTCGTGTATGTGTGTATATATATGTAAGATTTCAAATAGACATTGTTTTATACATCTACAAGTCCTGAGTGAAATAAAATTTTTGTATGTACAATGTTTAACATATCAAGCATTTGGAAATATAAATTTAAACATATGAGTGTCATATATGTACGTATCATAGCACATGGAGTTTCATGTATAAATGTAATTTTCAAAAACATACAAATTTGGTTTAAGAGTATGACGTTTTATATGCTCTTACATAAACAGTTTCATATACATTAAAGAATTTCAAGTACATGGATTTCAAGTGAATATACGAGCTTTCAAAAAGTATATATGGTTCCAAGTTAGATATATAAATATTCAAATGTACATATGACCAAGTTTCCAAATGAATACCAATTTTCAAAAATTTCAAATATATGAAGTTTCTAACATATATAATCTTGAACAAGAGTGCAGAGATTTAATATTTATTGAAGTTTTGAGTATATATAGTGTTTGTACAAAAATCGAACGTATTTGATGAGATTAAAGTGAAGAATATAAATGAAAAATAAGGTTAACCTAACAAACACGCCAAAACAGACAAACAAAAATTTAAAAACATGAGAATTTAGAGTGGTTCGACTTTGTAGCCAACGTCCACTATGGAAAATTTGCTGTTTGTATTGACTTTGCTAACTAGTTAAAATTGATTACAATTCAAGCACTCGAGTTGCAAAGGAGTTTTCAGCAGATTCTCGGTGTAGAAGAGTCAAAAGTCCATTTTATGGAGGCATTGAATTACTATTTATAGGCGTAGGCTAGGAAAATCTGACTTAGATCTCGGAATACTCCTCACACGTGGGTGGGCCCAAATGATTGATCTGAGGTAGTTTGTCCCTAATCAATCCTCATTCACTTCGTATCGATTAAAATGATCTCCATCTGGGCTGAGATCGATCAGAGACAAAGTAGTAGTGGTACGCAAGCTACTGTGAAAATTTTGTAGCATTTGGACCTGTAGATTTCGAGTCACGATCGATTCAAGTTTTGATTTGCAATGGGCTGACGTTTTCATCTCAATCCCATTCGTATCGATCCGTTTGTATTGATACCACTCGTATCTATGAGGGTGACATGGTGCTATGTTTCAGGATCAATCCATTTTCATGCCGAGCGACCGAGTCTTCCACTTTTACGTGCTCTGTTCGTATCGACCCAATGTAATTCCATTTGTATCGTTCCTTTGAAGTTGCTTTGTATTGAAAGTCTTCGTTCTAGTTCGCATCGATGTTTTCTAACACCTTTGTATCGATCCTTGGATACTGCTTCATATCGATGGCACTTAGTGGATTAGTATCGATTACAGTGGGCAATTTCGTATCGAAGGAAAGTATTAGTTTTATATCGGTCTGTTGGCTGATCGATACGAACTAGGTAGGTGGGGAGATTGATATGAAGCGCGTACGAATGGAATCGATACGAAACGTCAACTGTCAATGGATAAGAAGAGGATCTATCACGATGGATGCGAAATGGAGTAAGCATGATGGATACGAAATGGAGTAAACATTGATGGATACGAACTGAAGTAAATATGATAGATACAAAATGGAGTAAACATTAATGGATACGAACCAATGGCTTTTCCCCTGATTTTATTTGATCCATATCTTAAGCATACGAACTCCGATTAACTTAGAATTTGGAACGTTGGCTTTTATAGCTTTGCGAGTCATACCCCATCGATTGTAGCTTGATCTGGGCATAGACCAAATTCGCCAGTATCCACAGTGAACCTGCGTATAACCAATCTTCAGGACAGACTGTCCTTGTTTGCCAGTCAAGTTCTTGGTGTTACGGCCTTTCCGAAAGGCGGGAGAACATTTGCCCCCCAGAGTACGTCTTCTGAGAATATGCCGTGCTTTGAAAAGCCGCAATCTTCATTTTGAAAAGTTCTATCCGATTCGTTGAATAGTTGTTGTCTTTTCGTCAAAAGATGTAATCTTTGATTGATTCCCAGTAATATAAGTGCTGAATTGCTGACTGCCAACGATTACGCAGTGCATTGTTGTAACTGAGTGCCAAATGTTAGCAATTTGTTGTTCACTGTTGCAGTTGTCATCAGGTGAGCATTCAATTCCTGCCAATTTTAAAAATTGAATGTTAGTTCGTCATACATACATGTATGTTGACCTGAATCTCGTTAATGTTTGCACGTTCACGAATCGTCAAGTTTTTAGTTTTTTTTTGAATCAAGTTTTGTATCGATCCTCTCTTGGACCAATGTGAAATTCGAGTTGGAACAATGCTTGATGGTCGTTTTAGAGTATCCCTTCATGTCGGTCCTCTCCTAGATCGATTTGAGAAATTAGGATATGCATTTCGTATCGATCGATAAGATACGAAATAGTTCATTCTTTGAAATTTCTTCGTATCGATGGATACGAACTCATGTTGTCTCATAAGTGATGGATACGAAATTATTCTTCGTATCAATGGATCATTGATGGATTTGAATAGTTCAAACAACCCTCTTTGCATTTTTTGTATTGGTGGGTCGTTGTATATGAATAGCCTTGTCTCAGATCGATTCGAGTTGATGGTTACGAATAGTTGCATTCCTAACCGATGTGGGTGGATGGATATAAACATTGCTTTGTATAGATGATGTGTTAACCGCTTCTACCGGTCATTGGTATTGGGAGACGAAACGACCTCTGCTTAGGTTCAAACCATATAAATATGGTTTTGTACTTCGAATTTTTTTACTTGCTTTCATTTTACTTCCAGCCTTCCGTTCGATCCAAACCCAAGAAAAGGAACTACTCTTGCTTTCGAATCGAACCAAACTTCAGTCCCTTGAACTAATTGCTGAAGTTAGGTAAATTATTAACCAAAATCAACTTAAGATGATGGGACTCGAATTTTCATGCCATACCAATCGTATTCATGGCCGAGTCTGGTGAAGAGGAGGCCAATGTAACGACCCGATATTTTCAACCATTCACATCCGCACATGTCGGACTTGAATTTCTCAAAATACCGAATTGTAAAATAAATTTGGCAAAACATGGCATAAATAGTAAATAAATAAATCACAGATCACAGACAGAGTAATAAATGCAGCGGAAGCAAAAAGATAGTAGTTCATGAAGCTACTATATAAATACATCAGAGTTATACAAGATACAACAGAAGTTTAATATGATAAAGAAGCACAAGCTGAATGCATCACCGGAATAAACTGAATAACTGGAATCAACAGAATACTGAAATTGAAATAGATGGATGGATCTTCAAGCAAGGCTCCATCTCGAAAGGTGAGTCTCTATGCTGTATCACTCAGTCTGACCCGAGCGTAAAGCAAAAAAAAAAAAACACTCGAGTCAGGACATACATACTTATACAATGTAAACTAACTCAAGTGAACTGTATTATAAGGTACATGTAACTTAAAGGATGCTTGGGACCACCCATCCTCTAAGGATCGGTTAAACTATTTACAGTGTAGTAATATTTCACTATTATAATAATATCTATAGTAAAATAAACTTACTTTTTAATAGCGTTAAGGGGTTACCCATATAGCCCTTAACACGTAATAGTCCCAGTAGTCCATCCAGTATCAGCGCATCTCCAGATCGGGAGACTACCCTAAATACTCCATGGGCTACGGGAGAAAACCAAACTCGTACAAGGCACGCTATGGTAGGTGACACGGCACAACTAGGCAACGCCAAGGTAGATATACCAATTACGCTTCCGGGTCGGTGGTAATGCACGGCGCGCAGGTACCGCCCACCTCGAGCTACACCCCCAAATAAAAATCAAAAGTGGCCACTGAATCAATCCAAAAGTCAAAGTATAATATCGAAGGGATGTGTCTGATCAAAGGTGCTACCTAATTAGCCCGTTAATCGCTCCTGTTTTAGCCACCTTATTCCAACTCACGGGAGTCGGGTCCACGTATTTGCCTTAAAGGAAACGCTGCCACCATCCTACTTCATTCTGGAATCTCCACCGCGTGCACAGTTGTTAAAGTGGTTTTCGGAGTTGGCAGAGAGTATGACAACTTCCGATCCCGGTCTCTTTAACAACCAAACGTTATTATAACCCATGGATATTTATTTCAAAATCATTTATACTTTCAAATCCAAACTAGCATATCCATTTCAAAATCATATCATTTCTTTCAAACTAGTATATACTTTCAAAACCATATCACAATAGTATCATTCCCATTTCAAAAATAATTCAATAATATATCATTTAAATAAAACCCAAATTTCCAAATCATTGAATATTTCCTTCAATTTATTAAACTTAAAATATTCCTTTAAATTATCATAGCATTTTAGAAATGTTACCTTAAGGAATCATAGCATTTTTGGAATGTAATACTTTCCACTTTAACATTTTATACAATCAAAGTATTTATATGATTACAAATTTAACATATTCATTTTATTATAGCCTTATAGTTAAATAAACTTTATTACCGTAATATCCAATTTAAAGCTGAAATCCTTGTGTTAAGTTAAAGTACCTTATTAACTTACATTATTATTACAATAAAGAAACTTTATTATTTTAATCATTTAAAATATGCCATTTACATAAATTAAAACTTGCATATCCAATGTACATTATCAACTTACATTTTATTATTTCAGTAAGTAACATTTATCATTTTAATCAATTTAAAATACACCATTACATTGATTACAACTTACATGTCAAATGTACGTTTAACTTACATTTATTACAATAAAGAGCATTTATCATTTTAATGAATATTTCACTAATTAAAACTTATAATATCAAATGTATGTTTTAATTTACATTTCTATTATAGTAAAGATCATTTATTAATTTAATCAGTACCACACTAATTAAAATTTTACATATTTCTTTCATTTATTAGGACTTTACACGCCTTCATAAATTAAAACTTTACATGTTTCATGCATTAATTAAAAACTTTACATGTTCTTTTATTAATTAGGACTTTACACATTTCTTTCATAAATTAAAATTTTACATGTTTCTTGCATTAATTAAAAACTTTACATGTTCTCTCATTAATTAGGACTTCACACGTTTCTTTCATTAATTAAAACTTTACATGTTATTTCATTAATTAGGAATTTACACGTTTCTTTCATAAATTAAAACTTTACATATTTCTTTCATTTTTGTTATTACAATACAAACATTTATTGTATTAATCAATCAAAATATAAATTAAACTTACATCTCACATGTATGTTTAACTTACATTTTTCCATTTTAAAGTCATAGCTATTTATCTTACAAAACATAACATTTCACAAAAGAATATTTATCATAGTTAATATAACAATCAAATTCTTTACAAATTTATTCATTTAGACATCAATTCAACTATGATTCCAAGTTAAATAAAATTATTACAAAATGTCCCATAAAAATATATTTCATTTTATTTATTCAATACTACATTTATTTATTATACAAAATATGCCCATTTCAGGAAATAACCTTTATTAAAATTACTAGGTTAGATTTAAAATTCCAAATTAAATCGAACTTAATTATTAAGTTTTTAATCATAAATAAGACTCTTTAAATTCCATTTAAAACCAATTAACTTATAAAAAATTTAGGTTATAGAAAATAATATTTCTTTACACTTTAAAGCGTTAAATCATATGAAGTTGAAAATTTCATATATCTATAATTCCAAAGTACTTAATAACTTTCAGAAATTTTTTAAAATACTTAATAAATTTTTAGGAAAATATCTTTTAAAAGTATAACCATGGGTCTGTATAATATTTTCTAACCTAGGTCAAGTGATACAGATATGTATCATTTCAATCCGTAATTTAAAAAGAAAAATCCGGGTTCTATCATTTCAAACCCGCAATCCCAAGTAAAATAAATACAATAAAAATCACTCGAGCTTATCATTTCAGTCCATAATGATTTTTCCTTATTCTAAAGTCCGTTCGGGTATGTATCATTTCAACCCATAGTGATAGGGAACTTGCAGTGGTGATTAACAGAAATAAAATAACAGTATAAATATAATATCATAACAAATGATGTAACAAATATATAAACGACATTTATCATCATGTAATCACTACATAAGCATATATGAACGACATACCAATGTCTACAGATTCACTTGTCATTTTTTTCACAAAAATATAAGTATATATGTCTAGAGTGACAAATTTTCACCTTTTTAAACTAGAATCGACAAATTCATAAAAAAAATCCAAACCCCGAAAAGCACGAAAAAGCATACAAAGCACAATGCAAACTTGAGTGTATGAAGAGTCAGATCCAAATCTTATATGTAAACAAATATTACATACATAAGAATATGATTCAATACAAAACAATAGATGTTAAAACAATGGAAAAATAAATGAATCAAAGTGACATAACTTGCCTTAATCAATCAATGGCTTGGCTACGCCACATATGGGTTCAACCATCATCTTATATTGCTTGGTCATTATGGTTAGAGGTGTGCTAGAGGCGAGAGGCTGAGTATAAGCATGAAGAACAAAGAAGAAACAAAAAGAGAAAAGAAAGAAGAGGAAGAGAAGCTATGGATCTAGAGCTTGAATATAATTTTCTTTCACGCAAATGATAATGATAAGTTTTGGGAAGTTTTTATGCGTGATAGGCAAGAGAAATTCATGGCTAGATTAAAGGAATAAACGACTAAGGTAAGTAATAAAGAGGCTGTGCAATAAAAGACAAGATTTTGAATGGTTTGGAAAATAAAATGGCAACAAATACTTGATGTATTTAATAAAAAAAAATTCTTTCTTTCAAGAGATGAAATGAGAAATGGAATAAAATGAGATATGTTTGAGGAGTTTTGTACGTGAATGATAAAAGGAAATACGCGGCTATATAAGAAAAAATAGCTAAGGAGTTATGAATACTAGGGAAACAGAAAGACATAAGTTAAGGAGGAAGAAACATACAATATATTTTATTTTTAAATGTAAATGAAAAAAAAATGAGAGATGGGAAATGATATTTTTGTACTTGAATTTTCAACTTGATATGCAAGGCTATGAGTAGAGTAATTTATGGCTAGGAATGAGGAGGAAACGACTAGAAAATAATAAGGGCCATGCAAATGAAAAAGGCAAAGAGTTTAAACAATGAAACGCATGCCTCTTAAATTTCTCCAAGCCATTTATTTGCATACATTTCTTTCTAGAAATGAAATGTGAAGTTAATGTGTACGTGAATTATGAAGTCGAGTGGATGGAAAGAAATGATTTGAATGGCTAAAGAGGAGTAAATGATAGGAAAAACAAAAAAGGCAGGGAAAAAAAAGCAAGAAATAAGGAGAAAGAAATATATATATATATATATATATATATATATTATTAAATGCAATTGAAAAGAGGATATTTTGAGATGTTTGTACGTGATTAATAAGTGCAATTCACGGCTATGAATGGTGAATGGTTAGGGTAAGTAATAAAGAGGGCAGTAAATAAAAAGGCAAGCATTAAAGAAATGTAATGCATGTCTCCTTGATTTCTTCCAAGCCTTTTATGAAAAGGTATACACACAATTAAAATCCAATAAATAAAGTTTAGATAAACAAAAGAGAAAAATAAAATAATATAACAAAGAAAATAAAATATAGAAATGCGCATAGAAAAATAGAAATTGTAATACAGGAAATAACTACGTGTAAAACGCTGTAATTTATCTAATTTAAAAAGTATAACTCATAATTTAACGAAACGAAAAGCAGAACAGATATCAAAAATATATTCTGCTTCAAAGAAAAAGATTAAAATTTAAAATTCAATTTTTAAAAAAAATTTAAACTGAAAAATCAAATTTTGACCAAAATATAAAATTTTCAAAAATCGTTTATTTATTTCATTTGGAAAATAAATTACAAACAAGTTCCAAACTTACATTGGAAAAATTCTAAAAATTCACTTTTGAATGATTTAAAAATCAAAATTTCAAATAAAAATTTAATTAAAAATATTCACAAAATTATGGGTTGTTGCACTCTCCCCCACTCAAAACTTTTCATCCCCGAAAAGGAACGAGGCAAGGAAAATAGTGACAACAGATAGAATGAGATAGAATTAAGACAATATAAAAAAAGTTGAAATTATACCTGGTAACAGTCGTTAAAGGTAAATTTAACAAGATGGAGATGATCTTCCCAAGATCCTCCGTAATCAAGGACACAAGCACGAAGAAGATTCTTGAAAAGTTTTCCAAAAGAGACTGGTAAAGGTATTTTGGGAGAAAGAACTACAGATCGAACTTTAGGAGAAAAGATCAATTTGGAATTCAATTCCCCGCTTAGGATGCAGGAGAACATGAACAACCGAAGGATAAGAGATTGGAAAACAAAATAAGATGATAAATTTTAGACCCATGAAAGTTTCAACTTAAATTAATAATTGATTTCATCCATTTGATTTTTTCTAAGTTAATCAAATCTTATCTATTTATAATTTCATTATCTTATCACCCAATTAACAATTTCTAAAATCGTGAATTTGAAATCATTTATTATACTTAAA
This sequence comes from Allium cepa, assembly GCA_030765085.1. Taxonomy (NCBI): domain Eukaryota; kingdom Viridiplantae; phylum Streptophyta; class Magnoliopsida; order Asparagales; family Amaryllidaceae; genus Allium; species Allium cepa. The sequence continues at coordinate 621,918,156 of CM060938.1, read as the reverse complement.
ATTTTATTCAATAAGTTTCATTCTTCTTTATTCCAGATGGTTATTACATTTATTCCACTTAATATATGTCTAATCACATATATTAAGTATACTTACACTTATTATGACTTACTCCAATTTACTTATAAATTCCTTTAACATCACTTTATATTATATATTATTCAATTAACTTTTTATTCTATTTACCTTTATTAATCCTTTTATAACTAAAATTTAAGTGTATAACATTTATTATAAACACTCAAATTTTATTTATAAAATCATTTTATATCGTATATTATCCAATTACATAGTTAACTTTTAAATAATTTAGGTAAGTTATAATGGAAATGCAATAGAATATTATACAAATAAAGTTTTCTAATTCAATTATTTCGACTTAAATATTTATTCAAAACTTTTGGTCCATTTTATAATTGAAAACATTATTCAAGGTAAATTTAAGAATTACATTTCTGATTAACTTCAAACCATTTAGAGGTAAATAAATATATATATATACAATATATAATAAATCAAATTTAAATAATATATCCATATATATTATAAATCTAGTCATATTTTTGAAATTCAATGCAATTAAATTTTCAAAGAAAAACAGCAGCAAAGCTACAGAATGGTCCCTTCACTTCGAAACTCGAAAATGTGTCGATGATGCTGCAGTCATCACCGAAATTATTTTCCAGCGACAAGAGAAGGGCACTGATTTAAACATTAAAAATTCTTTGAAAACAATCTCTATTTTGAAAATACTTTAAATGATATATCTTTTAAAACTTTAAAAACCCAAGTTTGAAACCATCGGAAATTAAATTCTCAAGTTCTTGATTTAGAATCATTTTAATTTCCAAATTAATTTATAGCAATGTTTTATAGTTCAGTTATTTATATAGGAGACAAAAGCCAATGGTTATAAGATATTTATAAATTCAAATATTATTTCTTAATAACCTATTTAATTAATTATCAGAATTCAGAAAATCAAACTCATACATAATATAATTATACAAAATTTATCATTTACTAAATTTTGAAATCAATACGGTGTCAGTTTGCTCTGTTCAAGTGTTTTGAAAATCCTATCGATAGCGTTGATCAGACGAATCGATCAAAAACCCAAATCAACATCAACAACTCAAACAACACAATATATAAAACATTTTAAATATAGGTTTACAAAGCATGAATAGGGATTCAAATTTGATTGACTCAAATCAAGAAAACTCTGATTCGAAGATAAGTTGGAAATAAAAGATAAGATGATTAAATTGACAGAATAAGGAATGGATAAGCTTACACAAATCGCGGGCAACCTTAACCGGGTCAACCGTGACTTCAAGAATTAGATCAATATGGAATTCTGAGGTAATTCTACATTCGATCTTAAGAAATAAAATTCGGAATAACAAGAGGTACTAGCATCTAAACCGAGGATATATATAAATCTTCGGTTAATCAATGCTAATTGCAAAGGAGTTTCACCCCTTTACAAGTCATCTGAATGTTGATGAGACCGCCAATTCATTATAAAGATCATTCGAAATGGAGTTATGGGATACTTCAGAATCAAAAAAAGAAGAATAGTGAGAGACAAGAATGAATTTTGAAACTGCGGGGAACGTTCCAAAACTCAAAAGAAAACCCAAGTCAAAAAGGAAGAAATTCAACTCAAATGAAAGTGATTCTATAAATAAATTTAGGATATATGCTAAGTTTGCATAGAGCCAAAGCTCTGATACCAAATGTAATGACCCGATATTTTCAACCATTCGCATCCGCACATGTCGGACTTGAATTGCTCAAAATACCGAATTGTAAAATAAATTTGGCAAAACACAGCATAAATAGTAAATAAACAAATCACAGATCACAGACACAGAGTAATAAATGCAGCGGAAGAAAAAAATAGTAGTTCATGAAGCTACTATATAAATACCTCAGATTATACAAGATACAACAGAAGTTTAATATGATAAAGAAGCACAAGCTGAATGCATCACCGGAATAAACTGAATAACTGGAATCAACAGAATACTGAAATTGAAATAGATGGATGGATCTTCAAGCAAGGCTCCAGCTTGAAAGGTGAGTCTCTATGTTGTATCACTCAGTCTGACCCGAGTGTAAAGAAAAACACAAAACACTCGAGTCAGGACATACATACTTATACAATGTAAACCAACTCAAGTGAACTGTATTATAAGGTACATGTAACTTAAAGGATGCTTGGGACCACCCATCCTCTAAGGATCGGTTAAACTATTTACTACGTAGTATTATTTCGCTATTACAATAATGTCTATAGTAAAATAAACTTACTTTTTAATAGCGTTAAAGGGTTACCCATATAGCCCTTAACACGTAATAGTCCCAGTAGTCCATTCAGTATCAGCGCATCTCCAGATCGGGAGACTACCCTAAATACTCCATGGGCTACGGGAGAAAACCAAACTCGTACAAGGCATGCTATGGTAGGTGACACGGCACAACTAGGCAATGCCAGGGTAGATATACCAATTACGCTTCCGGGCCAGTGGTAACACATAGCGCGCAGCTACCGCCCACCTCGAGCCACACCCCTAAATAAAAATCAAAATGGCCACCGAATCAATCCAAAAGTCAAAGTATAATATCGAAGGGATGTGTCCGATCAAAGGTGCTACCTCATTATCCCGTCAATTGCTTCTATTTTAGCCACCTTATGCCAACTCACGGGAGTCAGGTCCATGTATTTACCTCAAAGGAAACGCCGCCACCATCCTACTTCATTCTAGAATCTCCACCGCATACACGGTTGTTAAAGTGGTTTTCGGAGTTGGCAGAGAGTATGACAACTTCCGATCCCGGTCTCTTTAACAACCAAACATTATTATAACCCATGGATATTTATTTCAAAATCATTTATACTTTCAAAACCAAACTAGCATATCCATTTCAAAATCATATCATTTCTTTCAAACTAGTATATACTTTCAAAACCAAAATATCATACTCATTTCAGAACCATATCACAATAGTATCATTTCCATTTCAAAACTAATTCAATAATATATCATTTAAATAAAACCCAAATTTCCAAATCATTCAATATTTCCTTCAATTTATTAAACTTGAAATATTCCTTTTAATTATCATAGCATTTTATAAATGATACCTTAAGGAATCATAGCTTTTTTGGAATGTAATACTTTCCACTTTAACATTTTATATAATCAAAGTATTTATATGCTTACAAATTTAACATGGTCATTTTATCATAGCCTTATAGTTAAGTTAAATGAAGTTAAAAATTTCATATATTTATAATTCCAAAATACGTAATAACTTTCAGAAAATATTTAAAATACTTAATAAATTTTAGGAAAATATCATTTAAAAGTATAACCATGGGTCTGTATAATATTTTCTAACCTAGGTCAAGTGATATGGATATGTATCATTTCAATCCGTAATTTAAAAAGAAAAATCCGGGTTCTATCATTTCAAACCCGCAATCCCAAGTAAAATAAATACAATAAAAATCACTCGAGCCTATCATTTTAGCCTATTATAATTTTTCCTTATTCTAAAGTCCGTTCGGGTATGTATCATTTCAACCCATAGTGATAGGGAACTTGCAGCGGTGATTAACAAAAATAAAATAACAGTATACTTATAATATCATAAAAAATGATGTAACAAATATATAAACGGCATTTATCATCATGTAATCACAACACGGGCATATATGAATGACATATCAATGTCTACGGATTCACTTTTTATTTTTTTCACAAAAATATAAGTATATATGTCTAAAGTGATAAAAAATCACCTTTTTAAACTAGAATCGACATATTCAGAAAAAATCCAAACCCCGCAAAGCACGAAAAAGCATGACAAAGCACAATGCAAATTTGAGTGGATGAAGAGTTAGATCCAAATCTTGTATGCAAACAAATATTACATACATAAGAATATGATTCAATACAAAACAATAGATGTTAAAACAATGGAAAAATAAATGAATCAAAGTGACATAACTTGCCTTAATCAATCAATGGCTTGGCTACACCACATATGGGTTCAACCATCATCTTATATTGCTTGGTCATGATGGTTAGAGGTGTGCCAGAGGCCAAAGGCTGAGTATAAGCATGAAGAACAAAGAAGAAACAAAAAGAGAAAAAGAAAGAAGAGGAAGAGAAGCCATGGAACTAGAGCTTGAATATAATTTTATTTCTCGCAAATGATAATGAGAAGCTTTGGGATGTTTTTATGCATGATATGCAAGAAAAATTCATGGCTAGATTAAAGGAATAAACGGCTAAGGTAAGTAATAAAGAGGCTATGCAATAAAAGGCAAGATTTTGAATGGTTTGGAAAATAAAATGGCAACAAATACTTGATGTATTTAATAAAAAAAAAATTCTTTCTTTCAAGAGATGAAATGAGAAATGGAATAAAATGAGATATGTTTAAGAAGTTTTGTACGTGAATGATAAAAGGAAATACACGGCTATATAAGAAAAAAAACAGCTAAGAAGTTATGAATACTAAGGAAACGGAAATGCATAAGTTAAGGAGGAAGAAACGTACAATATATTTTATTTTTAAATGTAAATGAAAAAAAAATGAGAGATGGAAAATATTTTTTTGTGTGTGAATTTTCAACTTGATATGCAAGGCTATGAGTAGAGTAATTCATGGCTAGGAATGAGGAGGAAATGGCTAGAAAATAATGAAGGCCATTGAAATGAAAAAGGCAAAGAGTTTAAACAATGAAACGTATGCCTCTTAAATTTCTCCAAGCCATTTATTTGCATACATTTCTTTCTAGAAATGAAATGTGAAGTAAATGTGTACGTGAATTATGAAGTCGAGTGGATGGAAAGAAAAGATTTGAATGGCTAAAGAGCAGTAAATGATAGGAAAAACAAAAAAGGCTAGGAAAAAATGCAAGAAATAAGGAGAAAGAAACATATATATATATATATATATATATATATATATATATTATTAAATGAAATTGAAAAAAGGATATTTTGAGATGTTTGTACATGATTAATAAAAGCAATTCACGGCTATGAATGGTGAATGGTTAGGGTAAGTAATAAAGAGGGCAGTAAATAAAAAGGCAAGCATTAAAGAAATGTAATGCATGTCTCCTTGATTTCTTCCAAGCCTTTTATGAAAAGACATACACACAAGTAAAATCCAATAAATAAAGTTTAGATAAACAAAAGAGAAAAACAAAATAATATAACATAGAAAACAAAATATAGAAATGCGCGTAGAAAAATAGAAATTGAAATACAGGAAATAACTGCATGTAAAACGCTGTAATTTATCTAATTTAAAAATATAACTCAGAATTTAACGAAACGAAAAGCAGAACAGATATCACAAATATATTTTGCTTCAAAGAAAAAGATTAAAATTTAAAATTCAATTTTTTTAAAATTTAAACTGAAAATTCAATTTTTGACCAAAATATAAAATTTTCAAAAATCGTTTATTTATTTCATTTGGAAAATAAATTACAAACAAGTTCCAAACTTACATTGGAAAAATTCTAAAAATACACTTTTAAATGATTTAAAAATCAAAATTTTAAATAAAAATTTAATCAAAAATATTCACAAAATTATGGGTTGTTACAGCCGAAGTTGGTCAGAATGAAGTCGATGATTGGGCAGCGGCATGGCATCTGCTTGAGGAAGAAGAAAGGGTGGTGGAGTGAATGACGCATTTGTATCGATGATGGATGGCAGATGAATTAGTATCGATTGGAGTTCAACACAACTTCATATCGATCAGAAGGGATTAGTTCGCATCAATGAATGGTGGGTGTTCCTATCGATTAATCAACAATTGCATCGATATCAATATGGTGTGATCGATACGCATTTTGGACCTGGCGATCGATAGGAAGTCATTACTGTGGATCGATATGAATTGGAGGTTTATTGATCGATACGAACATTGCTTTCCTGATCGATACAAACCATTTTTCTGATCAATACGGATTACGCATTTGGAGACCGATCCTAGTTTGAACTTGATGGATATGAAATCTTTTTCACACTTGAACATTGGACTCCGACGAGCTTCTGCTTTGCATAAGTGGACTTAACCATTCACTGCATATATTTGACTGCCCTTTGAAGCTCGTTGATGGAACTGTAACTTGACAAATTTGACGGACTTCAACTTGGATCAATCTCTGAAATCTGGATGGCACAGTTATGACGGCAGTAATGACGGTCATTCCAGTTGAATTTTAAAGTCTTGTCGTTCGAACATCTTTTAAACTCATAGAATTCTAAGTACTATGTAGCATTGCACTACACACAACACATTCACACACTTCACACCGGGGGGAACACGGGTTTGTTGTCATCTAATGATGAGTTTTACCGAGTTCAATAGCTATGGAGATGGAAAGTTCACAGTCATAGGGTGTCCAGAGTCCACCCCTCCCAGTAATCGGAATGCTGGCTATCGCTGTCGAAGTTATTAGCCCTGCTCCGGATGAGCTACGGGGAGCATTTTTTGTCACACACACATATGATTCTGTTCCTTCCAATATTTTCGAACATATGACGGGAAGGATTTTTCTAAGGCATGGGCTATCAATAAATGATGTCTTATTACGAGGGCCAGAGGATAGGGCCTACACTCCCTCGAAAGGGTACATAGCCCGTAATAGATTTATGGGTGTTGCTGGGACACTTCCTCCTTTTAACCAATTCATCCGAGAAGTTCTATTTTCCTTGAGGATTGCTCCATCCCAATTGCATCCGAATGGGTATGCCCCGTCGAATAGTCTTTTTGTCATCTTCATGGAGCATCTCTTCCGCCCTCCAACGATAGAAGAGATTAGATTCTTATTCAATGTAAAGAGTCATGGGGACAACCCTTCCTTTACTTTCTTAGAGGCAGTTAGGAACTATCAGATTATGTTCAGGGCTTGGATCAAGCTAAGCTATTTCAAGACCAAATGGTTCTTTGTTTGGTGTCCACCAAGGCTTGCCAGACGATGGCTAGCAAGACGTAAGTGCTCTAGCGTCTTTGCTAATCAACTAGATAGTATTAGTTGATGTCGAGTCTAACACTTTCTTTCTTTTAATAGCTTCACTTCTGCGACCATATGGTAATAAATTTAAGGAGATAGTAAGAGTTCTTCAAGAGGTGCTCGCCAAGTATAGAGAGATTAATGAAGTCCTTACAGACGTAAATCTGACTTTCGTCGGGCTAATTGACAGAGATCAAGGCATTGGACTTGTATGATTTCTCAAGACAGCTCCGGTGAGGAAAGCTCGAAGGAGAGCCCTGGGATAGTAATTACTGAACAAGGTAATGATGAGAATATGTCTACTGGAGACGAGCCAGCAGTTAGGCCTTTGCAAAGTCCTCGATCTTTAGAGCGAAAGAGAAGAGGCAAGTCTACTGCTCCAAAATCTGTAAGGCGCAAAACCATCATAGTCTCTTTGTCTGCTACTAGTCAAGAGATTCCTCCTTCGCAAATGGAGAGCTCTTTTGCGGGATTGGAGGACATCCCCATTCCGGGTGAAATGCCTTTGCAACAAGACACTAGATTTGAGGGGCTTCAAAGTGCCTAAGACATAGGAGACTAGCTCCTCAAAGTACAGCTATTAAAATCGGTTGGTTAGGGGGTTCGCACTACATACACACACTTCACGGCACCACACAATTTCTAATCACAAGCTATTCATCTTTGGAGATTGCCAATTTTGTTTCTCTTTTCACTTTATAGATACGATGTCGAGGCGGGGATCTATGTTGGTAGTATCCATTTTGCACGCTATTCATCTAGCTCATATTCTGAGTCTTACAGACGTGAGGCCAAAAGAGAACGCGATCGCGGCTAGTCCAGTCAAGAGAGGGAGCGCTATGAGAGGGAAAGGGATAGAGAGAGGGAGAGGAAGTATAGGCGCCGTTCCAGGTTGCACTGTCCACCACCCAGAGGTCCAATGCAACCTTCTAGTTCTGGTAAACAGCCCTTAGAATCTTCACGTCAAGTACCACCTCCTCAAACTTCAAGGCCCAACGAACAACGTCGAATGATTGAAACTGAGACCCCCATCACCACTAAACAAGCCGTTACAGAACCCACCGGGGAAGGAGGGATTAGAATCGCTAAGTTGAAAAAGGATTTCTCGAATGTCTACTTCGGTGGCTTCATATTTCCTCCACACTTAAAGCGAATCCCCAATGAGGCAGAAAAGATGATGCATGACTACATATACGATGTTTATGGTAAATATCGAGAATGGACGAAGACCTTAGAGAAAGTATCAACGGTGGCCTTTATGCAGGCAAAGACAATCGAGAAACTAGAAACCGATCTCGCTAAGAGGGACCGCATAAATCAAGTGCTCACCAATGAGAATGAGTTAGAGATGGAAGCTACTCAGAAAGCTGATGAGGCAAATAAGTCTATGGAGAAAATGAGGCAAAAACACTTGGCCTTGGTCGAATAAATGGGGAATAGGACCACCATGGTCATAGCCAAAAGGGACACTGTGCTAAAAGAGCTTGAGGAACTCAAAGCCAAATTTGTTGTAGTCATCAGAGAAAAAGACGATGCAAAAAATGTCACTCAGGAAGCATGCGAGCAGATTGTTATGCTTGGTGATGAGAGGGATGCGGCAACACTAAAGGTTTAGGAAGCTGAGGCCAGGGTTGAGGGTGAAGTGAGAGCGGCGGAGGCCAGGTTAGAGGGTGACATTGAGGATCTCCCGATCACATATAACGTCAATGTTCTGAAGCACTGTAACCTGAGCTGGCTCAAAGATTACCCGTCACATTTGTATAATGCTTGGTGCTGTTCGGTAGAAGATGAGTAAACAGACCGCAATACTATATCTATTGACGAATTCGAGCTAGAGAGTCAGATATTGATCGAGGATAAAAGGAAGGTTCTCCATGATGCCATTATCACTTTTGAAAGGAGAAGCTTGCCGCTCAGCATTGGATATTGGAGAGGGGTCTGGAGTTGATCATCATGAAGTGAGTTCTGAAATACTTGCATCAACCTAACCCAACCTTAATTCTACAGTAGAGTATCCAATTGTGCCTGCTTATGATCCCGATCAACCGAGTTTATCTCTAGTTCCCGAGCATGTTTCCGAAGGTGCTCCGGCTCCAGCAGCGAGCCAATCTATGGAAGGTATTCTGAACACTACTCATGTTTATTCAAAGTCAGGAGCATCGTCTCAAGTAGTCACTAACACATTTTCTTATCTTTGTTCAGTTATAGAGCCTGCACCAACCGAGCCTTAGGCAAAACCAAGAGCTACATCGTGAGCATGATGTCCTTATGGCGGAGGAAACCATGATAATGGCCGCTGCACCAACTAAGGGAGTGCAGGAGAGCACTTTCATTTTTGATGAACAGATGATGGAAGAACTCCTTGGTTATCAAAGTGACCCACTTACCAACCTGCCATTCGTCATGGGTGAAGGTGTATCTACGGCCAGCTCTTCGGGCCCAACTAGCAGCATTCCCGCGAAAGCCCAAGCAGTTCACGAGCAAGAGATAATAGCAGGAATTAATGCCGAAATGGAAGCAGCCTCACAGTCTAGTGGAGGTGATATGGCGGGTCCTGGTACGACTCCTCTACGAATGATTTCTCTCGGTGGTACAGTTGTCGACACTGGCATGCCTCCCTTGTCTTCCAACATTGAAAGTACCATGATTCTTCCAACTCCGCATTCAGAAAGTATCCCTATCCCCGTGAGTTCGGAAGAAGAGATCTCAGTAATCCCCTGACTAGACATCGACCGACAAAAGGTAAAGGTTCGAAGAGGCATCCAAGCGGTAGTTCTAGTGGGTCGACGCCGAGGAAGAAGAAGCCGAGGGCGTAGACATGCTCTTGTGCTCCTTTTTTTGGTAGATAGATAGGAATTTCTTTGTGCTTCCCGTAGGTCATGTATAGATGCAGGTTCGGCCCCTGCCTATAGGAACTCTTAAAATAATTTTTGTACTTATCCTTTTCTTTTAAAGAATAGTTGAAATGAAATTCCATTTTGTTTTCAGCATAACTCTGTGTTTATTTGCTTAAGTGTTTTAGCGCTCGAATTTCCATTCGATGTACCTGCAAGGCTTTAGTCTCTGAATCGAACTTGAGTTCGGTTGTTAAGTCCCGAAGTCAAGGCTTTGGGTCATAACCAAACATTAAGTCGAGTCTCGAAATTTCACTGTCTCGATTAGTAGTTGGCGCTTGAGATTTTCCCTCCAGTTTTGGGGGACGAATTGAAGTGGTCGGTCGATAGTCGCTCATCGATAGGAACTTGCATCTGCACTCTGGGGATTGAGCTTGAGCGCTGGCGGTCGGTTGAAACTTCTCATCATTTAGAATCACATCCACGCTCCGAGGACATAGAGTAATTCATGGGTGGTCGCTCACACCCGTTTAATACTTGGAGTAACATCCACGCTCTGGGGATAAAAGTTGTTTTATTGGCAGATACTTACACCAGTTTAATGTTTTGTACTCCATTTTACGCTTTGGAAATTTGAAGTTGTTTGATGGTCGGTCAGTCACACCCATTTAGTGTTTAGAATTAGGTCCACACTCTGGGACTTAAGTTGTTCTTCGGACCATCAGTCACACCCGTTTAATATTTAGAATTACGTCCGCACTCTAGGGACTTAGGTTGATTTGCAGCTGGTCAGTCACACCCAATTTATGTTTATACTCCGGTCCACGCTCTAGGGACTTAGTGTTAGTTAGTAGGTGGTCAGTCACACCCATTTTGATACTTATACTCTAGTTTGCTCTTCGAGAATCTGGAGTTGATCCACAGATGGCTAGTCATATCTTCCCAGGTGTTGGAATCTCGTTCGCACTCTGGGAACGATAAGTTGATCAAGGACGTGGATGGTTGGACCACATCCACTCGAAGTAGGCAAGTGAAGTCATAGATGGACGGGTCCATCTTCCTAGAGCTTGCAAAAATGGGGACGAGGTCGTGAATGGACGGATTCATCCTCCTCGAGTTTTTAGAAATGGAGACGAGGTTGTGGATGGATGGATCCATCCTTCTCGAGTTTAGATTGTACATGGGAGAAGTAGTGGGTGGATGGGTCCACTCTCCTCGAAACAACATTTTGGATATGCATTTTACACTCCAACTCGCACTCTGGGAACCGGAGTTTGTTGGAGGATTGTCGTTTGTCAATCCTTTTTGCCTTCAGTGTAGTTATTTTCCCCTGAGCCTGGGGTTTCTCGTAGCGAGTGATCGGTCATATCTCAGTCACTCCTTAGTTGAATAAACCCCCCAACCCGTAGGATGTAACTTAGCTCTTCATGCATTGTGATGGTCGCATGATGCATTTCAAGAATCGCCACTCTGGCTTGACGAGTCTACATTTTATTGCTGAAGTAAGATGTACGTCAAAGTCAATTACCTTATTACAAGTACAAATTTAAAAATGCATCTACAAATTACAAATGAAAAGTAGACTAAATGAATGAATAAAGCCTATCAACTCCGAAGGTTCTGGGATCAAGGTCCTTAAGGAATTGGGTATGGCTCCCTAGCGTAGGCCCAGGTGTTAGTTGTTAATTTTCTGAAAAACGGATGGGGAGAGATTCCTCCTGCCCATGCCTTTCTCCTTACACTGCACATCTTGCAGTTCAGAAACATAACAGGCGCGTCCAGCCTCCAGATCACCTTGAACAACTCCAACCCCGTTGTCGCCAGGCAACTTCAGAGTCAAACACCATGAGGCGATAGTTGCCCCGAATTCAACGAGGGCCGGCCGACCCAAGAAAGCGTTATACGGAGAATTGGTATCTAACACGACAAACTGTAGCATCTGGACTCTCCGGCAATCTTCGATTCCCAATTCAACTGGCAACTCCACCATCCCAGCGCGTATCGTTGCACTTCCATTAAAGTCATGTATGCGAGATCGACACGGCTTTAGATCCTTTACCTCCATTTTCATCTGGTCATAAGTTTGTTTAAAAAGAATATTCACGGAGCTTCCACTATCTACCAAGCTCCTCATCATCTAAGAAGCTCTTATTTGGGCTGATATGACTAGTGGATCGATAGTGGGGCTTCGACTCTATCAGCATTTCTGTTTCGAAAAATGATGTCGTATGTCATCGTCTTTTGTTGTTTCACCGGATCCCCATCATCAACATTACTACAACATTCGAAGTCCGCATGCCTAATCGAACTGGCATATGACTCCATTTCCCCCCTACTTCGATCAACTGGATGAGGACCACCACTGACTGTATTAATAACCAACCTACCGTCGGTACGCGTGGGTTCCTTCAGTCTAACCTGATTCTGACGTTGATTTGGGTTTGACAGGTCCGCACCTTTAGCCCACGGCACAGGAACGAACTGTTCCAACTTCCTCTCTATAATTAACTTCTTAATGATGTCTTGTAAATGACGATACTCTTTGGTATTGTGGCCATAACAATAATGGAATCTACATAACTTTCCAGTTTAAATCTGCCTCTCAGATGACCGTTTTGGAGTAGGCTTCTTGTACTATCTAGTATTACAGGTTTATAGATAATCATTCTCCAGGGATGTATTCAGAGGAGTATATTGGTCAAACATGGGAGCTCTGCTTCTCGGTCCATGATTTTGATCTCCATTGCCTTTCTGCTGGCTTTGCTTGTTTGTATATTCAATTGTGCCTTACCGGACTCTCACCGGTCTATTTTACAGCAACGTTACTTTAGATGCCTTTGATGTGAGGCCCCGCATCATTCTGTTTCTGGATTGTCTAGCGTGTTCTCTCCTCAAGAACCGAGCTGCCTTAGCATAGAAACTATCCAACGATGCGGGTGGCTTCCCAGCCAACCAATTTCCAAATTAGGAATCAGGGTTGATTCCCTTAGTCAACGCCATCAAGATTGAACTATCATTTGGATTACTGACCTCAGCACAGGTAGTGTGAAACCTTTCCATATAATGTCTGAGTGTCTCTCTTAGAACTTGAGTGACGCTGGATAAGGTGTTAACATCCTTCTGCCTCGTGATATGCATACGAAACTGTTCAACGAACTTGGTTGCCAACTGATCAAAGCATGAAATGGGTCGAGGTAGTAAACGAGTAAACCATATGGTTTCTATACCCCCTAGGGAAATAGGAAAGCTTCTACATTTAACCACATCATCAGCTCGAGCGCGTTCATGAGCCATCCATACTTTAGGATGTGCTGGTAAGGATCTAAATTCCCTTCATAAACAGGTAAATTTGGCATCCTGAATCAGCGAGGTGGTTCTGCATAGATGATGTCATCAGTGAACGGGATATGACTTTGGGATATTCCCCGATCGTCATTGGTGAGGCCTTGACTTTCGCGGATCATTTGACGGATCATGGTTGGAATGTCTAGCATTTGGACATTCTAGGCCATGGTGTGGTCGGGTTCCACAATGGGAGGACTGTCCGGGCATGGTCGACGGTCCATGCCTCGCCTCCTTGGCTCTAGATCTTCAGTCACATATGGTTAGGAGTATGATTGGCTGATGAAAGGCTGGGTTTGATTGATTATGAAAGTGAGCTTCCATATTTTCCATGGAAGCAACTGCATAGCAATCAGTAGTGTGATAAGGAAGTGCCCCTCCATAGGAGGAGGGTCCAACCTGGTGTTCTATAGAAGGTCCGGCTCCATCTTATCTAAGGTTCAGAGTGTGCTGATGCATGGGGGCTTGTGCGTAATTTCTACCCAACCATGGACATGTAGATCTATGATTGTAATCAGAGGAAGCTGAGTTTTCGTTGGATGAATAGGAAGCATGATCCCTTCTTGATCTCCTTTTCCTCTTCTCGTTCAGTCAGTTTGTTAGCTCCGTGTTGGCATGGATCTGCTGGGTAAGCTGTTGGGGACTTTGAGTCAGCTCTTGCATGAGCATTTAGGACTCCATCCTGGTTGGTGACAGGGCCTTGTGGATCTGAAGGTCCAGCTGAGTTCAAGCCTACAACGGGAAGTTGTGTAGGATTCTTCCTATCTCATCCTTCCGGACCTGCAGCAGTTGAAGCGGTTCTTGTAGTAAACATAGTGAATGATGGAGCTCCTTCCTAGATTTGATGCATCTGAATAGGTTGGAATAAACTACTGGAAAGTAGATCTGGTTCTTCTCCTTAGATTTTGCAATCCAACGATGACAATAGATCTAATGTGTAGGAGAAAAACTGGGTTCTCGGTGAAAGCACAAAAGTGTTTGTACCAAAATCGGGCACAACACTCTTTGGACGTATTTGAAGAGATTAAAATGAAGAATATAAATGAAAAATAAGGTTAATCCAACAAACACGTCAAACTAGTTAAACATAAATGTAAAAACAAGAGAATTTAAAGTGGTTCAGCGTTGTAGCCTACGTCCACTATGTAAAGTTTGCCGTTTTTATTGACTTTGCTAACTGTTTACAACTGATTACAACTCAAGCACTCGAGTTACAAAGGAGTTTTCAGCAGAGTCTCGGTGTAGAAGAGTCAAAAGTCCATTTTCTGGAGGCATTGGGCTACTATTCATAGGCATAGGCTGGGAAAGTCTGACTTAAATCTTGGAATACTCCTTCTCACACATGGGTGGGCCCACGTGATGGATCCGGGGTGGTTTGGAATCGATTGTAGCTTGATCCGGGCTCGGACTTAATTCACCAGCATCTATATTGAACCTAAGTATAACCAATCTTGGGGACGGACTGTCCTTGGTTGCAGTCAAGTTCTTGGTGTCACAGCCTTGCCAAAAGGCAGGATAACATATTGTTTTTCTCGTGTAGAAGTTTATTATGCATGAGCTTTAAGCATATAAGTTTTACATAAAACGAGGACGGTTTCGAATGGGCCAGGCTATCAGATATACATTAAATTTTAAACATAAAGGTTTTGGGTATGCGAATGTGGATTCGAAAGAATAAATTTTAAGTATCTATCAGGTTTCTAAAAAAACTTTCAAAATTTTGAATATGTGGAGACTTCAGATGCATATGTATGAGTTTTCAAATGAGTGTTGTATCATGTTTATAAATTTTTAGTTATATAACGGTTTCACATATATATTAAATTTTAGAGTATATGAAATTTTGAATCTATGCTAAGTTTTCAACGATACATAGCTTTGTATAAATAAGCCTTTAATCTTCAAGTGTGTATTGATTTTTGAATATAAGGTTTCTTATACACATAGGTTTCAAACATGCATAATTTCTAGCTTTCACAAATATAAAGTTTTTTAGTTTCAAACAAACATGTAAGATTTGAAAGTACGACAGGCTTCATATATATATATATATCATACCATCATACTTTAGAAATATATGTCATCAAATTTCAAATGTATATGATTTTACTTGTACATGATTTCAAATGTGTGTATATATTAATTTTTGATATAAAGCTTTATACGAGCATGACTTCAAATTTTGAAGTTCTATAAATTAGTCTTTTGTCACTACAACAAAACAACCATTTTACAACAATTCCTTTACAACTTGCACAAACAGACAGTTGTAATAGGTGTTTTGTAACAACTGTTTATTTTTAGCAGCTGTAAAAATTGCACTTTCAACAATTTTTTTATGCAGCATTTATAATATATTGTTTGTAACAACTATTTGCTTATGCCAGTTATAATTATTTATCTATAACAAGTCTTTTTGACAGCTGTCTCCCTAAATTAGGTTTCTGCAACAGCCAAAATTCATGTTCCCTCCCATATTTCATTTGCCTTGCTAAACGTTCCAAAATAAAATAACAGCCCGTAAAATATCCTATTCTAAGCCCTAACCCAATTGTGATTTCTCTCTGCCATTGCCATCTTCTTTCGAATCGTGCAAACCATAACCTAAAAGCTATTCGTCTCCTTTGCGTGCGCCTCCGGTTCTACCTGTGTTACCTCTGTCCTCGTTGTTGCTTGCCTTTTTTCCGCTCGTCGCCGTCGTTGCTTTGCCATCGACAAAGTTGCAGGTAGTTTTACTCGTCGATGCTGTACTCGCTTCAAAGAAATTTTGTTATTGAATTTGCTTTGATTTTATTACTGCATTTTCTAATTAGTGTACTACTTGTAATAAGTCTTTTGCTAAACATGCTTTGATTCTAGAGGGTTTTACTCTGAACATACCCATAATTTCCTATATGGAATCTGCTTATGATGCCTAATTACTACAACTGTTAATTTGTAATTGTTGCTGATAGTGTATAATATGCTAATTAAAAAGTATTTGATGACACTTGAAATCGATTCAATTTTGTATTGTATGACATCTCAACATTTTGACCGAATAAGCTTTATTGATGTTCACTTTGAAGAATCTTATTTGAGTTCGTGTGGTTGGAAACTTCCTGCGAGAAAAAAACATCATCATCTTCACTCATTTATTTGCATATGAAATTGACTTTTTATGTATAACAAGCTAAAAAAGCTCACTGCATATTAATGCATTGGAAACTAGAAACTGAAATAATATCCGTTTAATTTTTTACATAAATTTAATATAGCTCTAAAATCATGTTGCATATAATGTCTTGTGACATCGTGGAAAATAAATACATTGAAACTGTGATTTTAATCCATAATAATATTTTTTGGCACTTGTTGTTTACAATGTTTATGTAAATGTACTTTTTATGTCCTTCATTTCGTTCTTTTGCTAAGAGGTTTGATTGCTTGATTAGTCTAGTACATTTCCTTATAAACCCATACTTAGTTTACTAATTCCATATTACTTAACAGGTAGAAGCTAATACATACAAATTGGGATTTCCTAACTCAACATTGCATTAATTATCAGAAGATACTGAAGACTTCAGGCTTATACAAAATTTAATTTTTCATGTCAGTTTATAGTTCTTTATAGGAGCATACGGTTCCATAAATAATCTTTTCCATGGTTGAGGTCACCATTTAAAGTTACTGCACTTTTTGACTTGTGTCTCCTTCTTCTTGCATTTTCTATGATATCTTATTTGGAGATTGGCAATTATATCTTTTAATTGTACCTTAAAATGAAAAGGAAAAAAATCTCTATATTTATATGGGTCATGTTGTTTCAATAACATAATATACAAGTGAAAAATATATACATCTTAACACAGAATTGAAAACACAATGATTATATTCAACATCAAGATGCTATTCTACTTGCATATTGTGCAAAATCATGTAGTGATAAAAAGTACAATGTGTATAAGCATTTCTTTGTACAACATACATCATGTATAAAAACTACAATGTGTATTATGATTCTCCACTTCAAGCCTTGAATTTATATATAATAATGTAACTCTTCGTTACGCTATTTTTCAGAAAAAGCTATTTCAAAAGAAAGGATTCTTAAGGAAAGACATGTTCTTGTCTATAGAATCTATCAGCTCATGAATCATGACTTTTCAAATTTACAAGTAAGATATTTCTTTTCACCAAGAGAACCTAAAATGGAACAATTTTACATCTTACAAAGGTGAAATAATATACATCAATGTTTATTTTAACAAGCAATTTTATTCAAAAGGTTTTACCAAACACTATCTCTGGGAAAATATTTGTAAATCAATGGAGCTAGTACTAATTACCCCATGGATTAGAAAAACATATATCTATTTATTTCGAAAGGAATTTATAAATTCTTTAAAGTGTATACTATTATCCGGGTTTTTAACCCAGCAGATACCGACGGTAAGCAAGGCAACCTTAAGTGGCGGGATGATTCCAGAGCTATCCGAAGATGTTACGACTAGAGTTCGATAAGGACCAAGCTACAGGGCCAATATGATGGCAGGAGTCAATGAAGCCAAGAGAAGAGCATCTCTGTGGGTCAACAAGGGATTAAGCATCAGCAGCTGGCGACATATGTGACTACACCAATGAATGCCAGAGAAGAAATCTCCAATTTCGGAATATAGGATAGACCTCTGTAATAGACTAAGCCTATGGGTTACCAGCGACTCGTGGCCCAAGGTTCGCCTGCGACCCATCCCCATTGGTCGTTTGCGACCTATAGAGTTTAGCAATTTTCGACCATGGAGTCCCCCTGGGTTGACTGTATCATACCTGAGACCTGAAAGTGATAGGCTTGTCCCAGAAGCCCTCCAACCTCTACAAGTAGCATACCTCCTGCAACATAAAAAGGGGGTTCTGGAAACTAAAAGAAGGAAGGATTTAGCAGGAAACAACAACCCATGTACTCCTTAAAAACCATGAACAAACAAGCTATGTTCTCCTGAGAAGACATCTCCAATTTCGAAATCCAGGATAGACCTCTATGGCCGGAACAACAGCAACCCATGTACTCCTTAAAAACCATGAACAAATAAGCTATGAAAGTAATGAAAGAAGGAAGGATTCAGCGGGCGAAATTGGCCTATGGGTCGCTAGCGATCCATGCAGTTTAACAATTTTCGACCATGGAATTCCCCTAGGTTATTTGTATCATACCTGAGACTTGAAAGTGAAAGGCTTGGCTCGAAAGCCCTCCAACCTCTATAAATAACATAGCTCCTACAACATAAAAGGGGGTTCTGGAAACTAATGGCGGAAGCTCGGTTGGGACTCTTCTTCATTTCTAGCCTCCCTCACAACGATCTCAGAAGGAATATACCATGATTCTCCGATGGATTCTAACTCTAGAGATCCAATTCTCTAGAGATCCAATTCAGCTAGGAAATAGCTAAAGCCTTGTAATCAAACAACCTTTGTAATAGCATCCAGCTTATAATAAAACTATAAAGTGGACGTAGCCCTCGTTAACAGCGAATCACTATAAAAATCCTTTGTCTATTTTCCTTTGTTATTTCTTTTCTATTTCTATGATCTGTTATATTGCTCTATGAAGACAGAGATGGTGTTTTCAAATCTAAACCAGGGTGTTGGTCCATTTTTTAGGTTAACATTTTGGTGCTTTCACTTAGAACCTGCAACCCAGGATCCATATCTAGCTATCTACTTTGGATTGTATAGCTCTAGAAGTTAGATCTCCACTTTCAATCTAGAATCTAGATCTAGTTATCTACTTTGGATTGCATAGATCCAAAAGTTAGGTGTCCAATCTTTTCTTAAAAATCCAACTGTCTTACAAAGTAAAATGGATTCTGGAAGGAAAGGGACTACCTTAGGAAGACCCATAGTAGCAGCAATAGCCGTTGAAGGAGTTGGTACCCAACAGGCTAAAATAAATGCTGCAGGCTTAAGAAAGCAAGCAACAGGGTCCTCTAGTCAGCATGAAGATGTTACCAGAGATGAGTTGAATAAGATGGCTTAGGAAATCAAAAAAGTAATGGAAGAGAGTCAAAAGGCTCTAATAGAGAAGCTCAACACCCTGATATATCTTCAACCAAATCCCATTCAGAGAACCATCCTTGAACCAGCTACTGCCGTGGAACAAGAAAACTCCACTATTTCTAGCTTAAGCAGAAGAAACCAAAAACAGCCGTTGAGAAGGGTGACAATAGAATATAACTTGGAAGAGAATGATAATACCCCACTTGACCCTAGACAGCCAAATCTGAATTTGAATCAAGGGGCTAAAACCCCACTGGAGGATGTGGCTGTGAACCTCTTTGATTCGGAGGGCGAAGAGCAGGGTGATCAGGCAGAGGAAGGTAATAATGCATGTGATAACATTAGAAACGTCCAAACTACCCCAGTTAGGCCAAACGCAAGCCAACAAGGTCCCATGGGAATGGCTTTCCTGAAGACAAGAGAGCATAGGCATCAACCCATGTGCTAAGATCATTTGCTGAACCAAACACTTAGCGCAGTGAATGACTGCAAGCTCTAAGACCACCGAACATCATAAGTATTTATAACAGATATGGTCAAGCAGCTCATGGATGAGAATAAGTGTCAGAAAGACGATGAATGGGGATCTGCCCCAAGTCGGACCCCGTTTACCGACGAGATCCTGAACGAAAGGTACCCAGACAAGTTTACCATACCAACCATCCCCTCCTGTGACGGGACTAAGGATCTGAAACCCCATTTGTACAAATATTGTAACATCTCGCCTTTTCACACACTTTAAACGACACACGTGCCAATTCAAAGCATACGCAAGGGCGGATTGTTATGGGGTAAATAAGAAAAAACAGAGAAGGAATAAAACAAAACAGAATCTCACAGCGGAAGGATAAAATATAATAACAAATATACAGTTCATAAACAGTTTACAAAAGCTTGATTTTACTTATACAATGAATATCAGAGTCACACATACCAATACGAAAATGCAGCGGAATAGAAAGAGTGTGGTGCAATACTATATATATAAAATAATACTGAATCTTCGTCTTCGTCCTCCAAAGCTAAAACCTGCTATCCTGAAACGCTCGAACTGACCCGAGTAAATTTGAAAAGACAAAAACACTCGAGTCAGACTAGAAAATCTTATGTGAGTTAAATAAACAGTATTTTAGAACTTTCTAAAAATTTTCTTTTATTGTTCTAACTATAATTAGAGATATTGAGTAGTAAGAACTTATTTATCTATTATTTTGAAATAAATGGAAATTCAACTCGGTATTTAATTCTAAAATTTTCCGTTAACTAATTGAAAATTTTAGTGAAATAAAAGTTAGGTAATAAATGAATTGAAACCCCTAATTGAAATAAGAGAATTAATGCTAAGGATAAAGGAAGATAAATATTTTAACTTATGAATATTGGTAAAGACTTAGTGAATAATCAATGAATTAAAAGAATGGAGATTTAACTTGTATAAGGTTCAATTGCATTTCTTTAACATAAATAACTTACCCAAATATAAAAGTTGAAATGTTAAACAAGAAACTAGAATTGAATATTTTACAAGTAGGGATTTAGGAATAATGAAGTATTCAATAAATTACGGTTATAACAAGAATTTAATGGTATAAACTTAGGTTATAACTTTATTGAAAATAAAGTTAAGAATTAGTAATAGATGATAGGAACCTGAGTGTATAACATGAAATTCAAAATAATAAGACTTCAATTTCTAGTAAAATATATATATACTTCCAAATTCAAATTTTACTAGAATATTCATTTCAATATATTTTGGGAAAAATCCAATTATAAATATCATATCTTCAAAATTCCAACTTAATATTTAAACATAAGATATAAATTTATCAAACTCCATTTTCTAAATTTTCTTCCATTTTATATAAAGGAATTTATACACTTTTTAATTTCAAAAATTCCAACTTTACATGTATATAAATACGGAAGAAAAATATTTATACAGTATAAAATTTAAGATTTATAAACCGTATTCTATCCAACCCATAGAAATCACATTAAAATAGTTAAAGATATTCAAAATATTTGTTGTTATTAATGAGAATTTATTTTATAGACTTAAGTAATAAAAGGAAACTTAAGTAATAAAAAGGAAATACAAATATAATGAATTTGGTGATAATTGGAAAATAAACTTGTAAGAAACAAAGAAATCCCTCATAAATGAAGGAAAGAAAAATCAAAACACTGAATTATGAAATAAATGTATAATGAGATATTTTGGTGTTGATTTGAATTGTTGGTTGATGTATGTTGTTGGGTAAGGAATTATGGAGTTGTTAGATTTACAAATAATCTATCTTTGTTCCATCCAAGGCTGTTGAGCAATGGATGTACTTGATAGTTATTCTTCATTCGTACAACTTCAAAATTTGAACCCGAACAACTAATTGTTGTTTGATTTAATGATTGTTTGTTGTTTGTGATGTGTGCTGTTTGTTAAAAAGATTATGGTTGTTGCATTAATAGGATATGAATGATTGAATCCAACTAAACATGTCACTGTAAATTAAATATTTAATTTTTCAGACTATATAAGTGAATACAGGTAATGGAAGCAACTGCTACGGCTTTTGGTTCCAAAATAATAAAAGCTCGACTCTGATATTCATTGTATAAGTAAAATCAAGCTTTTATTATTTTGGAACCAAAAGCCGTAGCAGTTGCTTCCATTACCTGTATTCACTTATATAGTCTGAAAAATTAAATATTTAATTTACAGTGACATGTTTAGTTGGATTCAATCATTCATATCCTATTAATGCAACAACCATAATCTTTTTAACAAACAGCACACATCACAAACAACAAACAATCATTAAATCAAACAACAATTAGTTGTTCGGGTTCAAATTTTGAAGTTGTACGAATGAAGAATAACTATCAAGTACATCCATTGCTCAACAGCCTTGGATGGAACAAAGATAGATTATTTGTAAATCTAACAACTCCATAATTCCTTACCCAACAACATACATCAACCAACAATTCAAATCAACACCAAAATATCTCATTATACATTTATTTCATAATTCAGTGTTTTGATTTTTCTTTCCTTCATTTATGAGGGATTTCTTTGTTTCTTACAAGTTTATTTTCCAATTATCACCAAATTCATTATATTTGTATTTCCTTTTTATTACTTAAGTTTCCTTTTATTACTTAAGTCTATAAAATAAATTCTCATTAATAACAACAAATATTTTGAATATCTTCACTTGTAAGATTTCCCTTGAATTCTCATTAATAACATTCATTAACTATGAATTGCAGTCATTAAAATTTTCCTACTTTCCATTATATTAGAATAGGGGAGATAAAACATACTTAAGTGAATACTCATATAATAAATTCTTATTTTGAATTTCATGTTATACACTCAGGTTCCTATCATCTATTACTAATTCTTAACTTTATTTTCAATAAAGTTATAACCTAAGTTTATACCATTAAATTCTTGTTATAACCGTAATTTATTGAATACTTCATTATTCCTAAATCCCTACTTGTAAAATATTCAATTCTAGTTTCTTGTTTAACATTTCAACTTTTATATTTGGGTAAGTTATTTATGTTAAAGAAATGCAATTGAACCTTTTTCAAATTTACTCGGGTCAGTCCGAGCGTTTCAGGATAGCAGGTTTTAGCTTTGGAGGACGAAGACGAAGATTCAGTATTATTTTATATATATAGTATTGCACCACACTCTTTCTATTCCGCTGCATTTTCGTATTGGTATGTGTGACTCTGATATTCATTGTATAAGTAAAATCAAGCTTTTGTAAACTGTTTATGAACTGTATATTTGTTATTATATTTTATCCTTCCGCTGTGAGATTCTGTTTTGTTTTATTCCTTCTCTGTTTTTTCTTATTTACCCCATAACAATCCGCCCTTGCGTATGCTTTGAATTGGCACGTGTGTCGTTTAAAGTGTGTGAAAAGGCGAGATGTTACAAATATAGTTGGTATATGGATGGAGCCAACGTTTCGAAAGCCGTAGGCTGCCGATGTTTTCCCATCTTCCTAGATGGCGTTGCATCCATGTGGTTCACCAGACTTCCCCCAAGATCTATCGCTACTTTCGATCAACTTGCAACAAAGTTCCTTGAACAGTTCAGACTTCATACCACCTAACCAAAGGACGTCATGTCCCATCAGGACTTGGTCAAGGGCGCAATGAGTCATTGAGATCATTTATGAACAGATTCAACACGGTAGTAATAGAGACGAGTAATCCAAATGAAGACGTGGTTTTTATGGCCCTAGTCCATGCTATTTACCCGGAGATGGATTTCGAGAAATGGATCAAGATGAAGTAGCCCACCAACATGAATGGTTTCAACCGCAAAGCAAGCCAGTACTTGAGGTTGGAAGAGGCGTAGGAGCTAGAAAGAAAGGCTGCTGAACACAACAAATGAGCACCGAGAATAATGGCATGACTTCTAATCAGAATTCACGCAACTCCGGGAATAGTCAGGGGGCCACAGTGAAGAATGGAAACAAGAAGAGAGGAAATCAGAATTCTGACAAGAAAAATGGCGGTGGCTGTAACAAAAGGTTTAGAGAGTTCGGACCATGGGATTATATCCCCCTGAATGACACCCCGGAGAATATCTATCTTGCAACGTAAGGAACTAAAGAGTAAAGGAAACCCCTTAAGAAGGCAGCAACGGAACAACAGAAGCACTCAGGGAAATTCTGCCACTTCCATGAGACACACAGGCACAACACAAATGAATGCCGTCATCTCAAGGACCTCATTGAAGGATTGATCCGCGACAACAAGCTTAAGCAATATGTAAAAGGACCACGAAAACCTAGCCAGGCTATAGTCCCTTAACCACCAAGGAGAAAGGAAATTAGGCTAGAACTAGTGACCAAGGGTCGAAATGAACTGACCAAAGGCTCATTATTAGAAAAATATTCGGGGGACCGCATCCTGCATAAAGAAGTTAGGGGAAGATGGAGAGATACACACGCTCGCTAAAACATGTCTTGAAGGGGTCGTGTTTGACAATAGATGGCGAAACTTCCATTAAGCAGCAGAAGGTGCTGAGCAATGATATAATATTTCACGGCCATGACACCGAAGGAATTGAGGCACAACTCTAGATCCAATGGTGATAACAGTGGGAATCAGGCCCGTAGTTGTTCGATGAGTATTGGTTGACAGTGGAAGCTTGGTTAATATACTTTTCAAGCGTACTTTCGATCAGACGAAGATAGGTATGAAAAGTGTATCAGCGTGCCAAACGAAGATCCTGGGATTTAATGGAGAACCTAGGCAGCCGGTGGGAACCATTAACCTACCTATAGAGCTCGGAGAGGGCGAACGATGAGTCACCCTCATTTAGAATTTTGCGATTGTAGATGAGATGTCAGCATATAATGCGTTTTTGGGAAGGCCTGCATTAGCCAACTTCAAGATAGCATTGGCTTAATGGTGCCTCACGATGAAATTCCCTACCGAGCATAGAATCGGGATTGTAAAAGGAGATGAAAGCGTGGCTAAAGAGTGTTATATTGAAGAATTGCATGAATCTAAAATAAGGGAGGAAAGAAAGGACGTGGGGAAAGCTCTCCACATCCACGAAACCTCTGAATAACAACTACCGAACCGCCCCTGGCTTGGGGACCATAGCCGATTCGACAAGGCTTTAGACCTTAGAAAGAAGAGCTCAAGGGAGGATAGGGCAGCACCAGTTGAACTAACGGTGTCTGTCCCAAAAAGTATGGATGACCCCATATTGGTTTTGAGAATCAAATCGCAGCTTGGAAACAAAATGCGATCGAAATTAACCAAATTGCTTCACGCCAACTTAGATGTATTTGCCTAGACGCATGACGATATGTGTGGAGTATCACCCAAAGTTGCTTGTCACGCCCTTAACATTGATCCTAAATTCACTCCAGTAAAGCAAAAAAGGCATAGCTTGGGCCCTGAACGGTCTAAGGCATTGAGAGAAGAGGTGGATAAGCTAATGGCCAATGATTTCATCTGAGATGAAAGCTACACCAAATGGGTATCAAACCTAGTACTAGTCAAGAAGTCTAACGGAAAATGGCAAACCTATATTACTTTTTAGACCTTAATAAAGCATGTCCAAAGGATAGCTTCCCACTAGCCAAAATTGATCAACTGGTGGACGGGACATCGGGACATGAATTGTTGTCGTTCATGGATGCGTACTCAGGCTATAACTAAATCCTAATGAACGAATTGAATCAAGAAAATACCAGCTTCATCAATGACTTAGGGTTATACTGCTATAGAGTGATGTCGTTTCGTCTGAAGAACGCGAGGGCCACATATCAAAGACTAGTGAATACGATGTTTAAGCGGCAGATCGAGAAAACTATGGAAATTTACGTGGACGATATGTTAGTCAAATCCCGAATAGCTGCTAACCACCTAGATAATCTTGTCGATATGTTCAAGATACTTCGTATGTATGGAATGAAGCTTAACCCACTTAAGTGTCATTTCGGGGTGGCTTCTGGGAAATTCTTGGGATTCATAGTGAGTGCCTAGGGCATTGAAGCAAATCTGAAGCAAATAACGGCATTAGTGAAGTCCAAGCCCCTAAGAATAAGAGAGAACTTCAAAGTTTGAATGGAAAATTCGCAGCACTAAGCCGTTTTATCTCAAAAGCTACAAACAAGTGTATACTATTCTTTCACGCGCTAAAGAAAGGAAAGAAAAACTTCGAACGGAGTGAAGCTTGTCAAACATGCTTCGAGGAACTACCGCGACATATGGAAGCTCCTCCATTCTTATCAAAACCAGTCAATGGAGAAGACTTATTCATTTACATAGTAATTTCCCCACATGCATTGAGCGCAACTCTTGTACGGGAAGAAGCAAGGATCCAACGACCTATGTACTATGTTAGCAAGCAATTCACTGGAGCTCAGAAGAATTACCTGAAACTAGAGAAGCTGTCATATTGCCTTTTGATTGCATCCCAAAAATTGCGGCCGTACTTCCAGGCTCATCCAATTAAAGTATTAACCGGCCAACCATTAAAACAAGTTTTATACTGACCAAAAACTTCCGGGCGATTTCTTAAGTGGAACATAGAGTTGAGTCAATATGATACCACTTATCACCCAAGGAAGGCAATCAATGGGCAAGCACTGGCCGATTTCATTGCTGAGTTCAAAAAAGAGACGATGAAGAGGAAGTTCAATCGCAAGTAGACCCACAATGGAAGCTTTTTGTCGATGGAGCATCGAGCAACTTCTGTTCGGGCGCATGGGTAGTGCTTGAAACCTCCAAGAGGCTGGCGAATAGCTATGCTCTACGTTTGGAATTCCCTTCCATGAACAATAGGCGGAATATGAAGCACTGATCGTAGGGCTGAAAATTGTGAAGGAACTCAAATAAAGTTCGTTCATATATATAGTGACTCTCAGCCGGTTGCGTGTCAAGTAAAAGGAGTGTATCAGGCGCATGGTGAGAATCTTGTTCCTTATCTCTCCAAAGTGCAAGAGCTACTAAGAGACATCGAGAATTACACCATATCCTACATACCACGAGCGCAAAACACCAAGGTAGACTTTTTGGCCAAGTCGGCAAGCTCCAGAGAAGCCCAGTCGTTGGGAGTTGTCCCAGTCGAAACCCTGACCAATCCAAGTATCAATGAAATGGATGTAGATGGATTCTCGAGACCACTGTGGAACCGAATATGTGGGTGACACCAATTAAAGATCAACTTCTGGCAGAAACTCTTCCGGCAGACCGAAACCAGATAAAGAAATTACTCAAGAAGGTGCCGCGGTTCATGATACAAGATAGAATACTCCATCGAAGGGGATTCTCGACCCCTCTTCTCAGGAGTGTGATCAAGGATGAAACACACCAAATCCTGGAAGAAATGCACGAAGGCGAGTGCAGAGACCACACTGGGGGGTAGACTTTGGCAAAGAAAGTTCTTCGATATGAATACTTCTAGCCAACAGTAAACCGCGAAGCTGCAGATCATGCCAGGAGGTGTGATCACTATCAAAGATTCAGCAAGACCATCAAATGAGCTAATACAAATAGTCAGGCCATGGCCGTTTATGATATGGGGGATCGATTTGATTGGTGTCCTTTCATTGGCAAAATGGGGAGCAAAATATGCAATAATGACTGTAGATTATTTCACGAAATGTGCCAAAGTGGAACCGCTGGCCACCATAACCATAAAGAAAGTTATTAACTTCGTTACTAAAAATATCATTTGCAGGTTTGGCATGCCATATAAAATCATCACTGACAATGGAACACAGATCGAAAGCGGCAAGTTCAAGGACTTCTGTAAGCGCTTCGAGATTGGGAAGAGCTTTTCCAGTGTGGCTCATCCATAGGCAAACAGGCAAGTGGAGGCAATAAATAAGATCATCAAATCCACCATCAGAAAGCGATTGAAAAAAGCAAAAGGAAACTGAGTTGATGCACTTTAATTCGCACTATGGGATTACAGAACGACACACAAAGCTACAACCGGCCATACCCCATTTGCATTGGCATATGGCTCAGAGGCGAAGATTCCTGTCGAACTAGAAGTCCCCTCTCACTGAAGGCTGAATTTCAACCAAAAACAAAATGAGAAACTCCTACTCGAGGTGCTAGACATGGTTGATGAGAGAGGAAGTAGATTTGAGAATCGACGCCCACCAAAAAAAGGTTGCACGATACTTCAACTCCAAAGTTCACTGTCAAACCTTCAAAATCGGCGATCTCATACTCAAGCGAGTCTACTCAGTCCCGGGAGCCTTCAGACCAAATTGGGAAGGACCATTCGTCATTTACCAAAAGCTAGGCGATGGGGCATTCAAGCTGATGACGGTCGACAGGATCGAATTCCCAGAGCTTGGAACAATGAATCTCTTCGTCAATATTTCATTTAGAAGCTAATTTATGTATTTTCTTATTTTTAGCCAATAAGTCATTACGGAAATACCGGTGGTGTTGTAAATAGGCAAAGAATCTACCATGCTTTTCTTAATAAAGTTTGCTTTTTGAATTATTCAAATTGTGTGCATAATAATTACCCGACAAGCCGGCATAAGTAAGCCGACTCAAACCGTTGAATCTGAGGAACCCGATTCTAGCCCTCTAAAAAACAATGTCATCCCGGCTGCATCAGGAAGGCCACAAGCTCCAATTTCTCACATCGTCAGGAGATAAGCGATGCCGAAAAGCTTCAAAATCAAGATTCTTGCGTCGCCCAAAGACAAGCGATGCCGAGGAACTCCCCTCACAAGCTTCTTGCATTATCCGAAGATAGGCAATGCTGAGAACCCCCAAATCAAGTTTCTCATATCGCTTGGAGATAGGCGACGCCGAGGAACTCTCGACGCAAGCTTATCGCGTTGCCCGGAGATAGGCAACACTGAGATGCCTCAGATTCAAGTTTCTCGTGTCGCTCCGAGATAAGCGACGCCGAGGAACTAAAGATGCAAGCTTCACACATTGCCCGGAGATGGGCAACGCCGAGGATCCCCAGATTCAAGTTTCTCGCATCACTCGAAGATAGGCGACGCCGAGGAACTGTCAATGCAAGCTTCTCACATTGTCCGAAGATAGGCAATGCCAAGGATCCCCAGATTCAAGTTTCTTGCCATGCCAAGAGACATGCGATGCCGAGGAACTCTCGACGCAAGCTTCTCGCATTGCTTGAAGATATGCAATGCCGTGGAGCCCCAAAATGAAGTTTCTCGCATCGCCTAAAAATAGGCGATGCCGAGGAACTCTCGAAGCAAGCTTCTCGCATTACCCGAAGATAGGCAAGGCCGAAGAGCCCCAGATTTAAGTTTCTCACGTCGCCCAAAGATAAGCGATGCTGAGGAACTCAAGACATAGGCTTCTTGCATTGCACAGAGATAAGCAACGCCGAGGAGCCCTAGATTCAAGTTCATCGCGTCTCCCAAAGATTAGAGACACCGAGGAACTCTCAACGCAAGCTTATCACATTGCCTAGAGATAGGCAACACCGAGGAGCCCCAGATTCAAGTTTCTTGGGTCACCCAGAGATAGGCGATGCCGAGGATCTCTCGACACAAGCTTCTCGCAATGCCCGAAGATAGGCAACGCCGAGGAGCCCCAGAATCAACTTTCTCGCGTCGCCCAAGGATAGGCAACGCCTAGGAACTCTAGACACAAGCTTCTTACATTTCCTAGAGATAGGCAACACCGAGGAGCCCAGATTCAAGTTTCTTGCATCGCATAGAGATAGGCGATGCCAAGGAACTCTCTATGCAAGCTTCTCGCATTGCCCGGAGATAGCCAATGCTGAGGGGCCCCAGATTCAAGTTTCTTACGCCACTCGGAGACAGGCGATGCCGAGGAACTCTTAACGTAAGCTTCTCGCTTTGCCAGGAGATAGGCAATGCCGAGGAGCCCCAGATTCAAGTTCCTCGCATCGCCCCAAGACGTGCGACACTGAGGAAATCTCGACGCAAGTTTCTCGCATTGCCTGGAGATAGACAACGCCGAGAAGCTCCAGATTTAAGTTTCTAGCATCGCCTGGAGACAGGCGATGCCGAGGAACTCAAGACGCAAGTTTCTCGCGCTACCCGAAGATAGGAAAAGCCAAGGAACTTCGGATTTCGAGCTTCTCGTGTTGCTCGAAAATTTTGGATACTTGGAGTTTGTTTGGGGAGAACAACCTTGTGAACTGAGGGGCATATGCATGCATAAAAATAAAATCACCTGAATGCCAAAAGTTCACAAGTCCTGTCACTTCACACAACAATAAACTCACAAGTTTTATCTCAAAAGTTAACAAGAATCTTGAGTGAGAGTTAACTTCCTAAAGAAAATTTAAAGATGTCTAAATAGGATTAAGCAATTTCGAGAGTCTTTAGAAGTTTTATGAACTTCTAAACAAAAATCCTCTAAGTGATGTTGGTAAAAATATGAAATGAAACGTATGTGTGCACACAGAGCATGTATGAAAAGATAGATAAAGTTACAAGTTAAGATTCCATTGCATTATTTGCAATTTTATGAACACAAAATCAAAATAAGGGCGCTGTACCCACACAACAGCCAACAAAGAAAAATTCCAAACTCTACGACGAAGACCTAAAGTACAAATGCTTGGGCATAAGGACTCAAAAGGCACACAACAAGTCAAGTCACCCACGAGCTATTTGAAAAAACACAGTCCCTCCTCGAATGGGCCAATCAGCGCTTTCTACCACCACTTCCTTTTCCACCTCTGGCGGGCAACTTTTTCTTCTTTTTTGGAGAGGTGTCGCTCCCGGTAACGTCCACTTGTATTTCTGTAGCGATCTCCTCCTCCTCTGAATGTTTTCCATAGAGCTTCCTGACCCCTTGCGCTTTCTCCACTTCCGAGAACTCTTTGAGGCCTTGGCCGCCTCCACTTTCCCTTTCTTTATGGAAACCATGTCATGCGAGGTCTTTAGTGGATGTTTTATCGGTCTCTCCTGCTCTTTAGCCTCGATGACAGTTGTATCACCTTCAAGGGACGCCGAAGGATCATCAAGGCCATGAAGCGCCTCAATCTTCTCAGCTTTTGGTCTCGATTGAGATCTAGGTGTTGATGTAGGGGCGGGAACAGGAATAGATACAATTTCAGAAGACGTAAAGATAGTAGCATGCATAAGTGATGAAGTAACTGGCGTCTCAATAGGAAGAGTAGAGGGACCTATATGACCAAACAGAAAAGCAATAAACTCCTCTTGCTCTTGTGGCATAAGACAGAGTCCCCCGAATTCGAGGGAGATGTGATCATTACCTGCACCGAAGGAAGGGTCGCGGATGGTAACCTCAAACTCATTTCCTTCATCTTCTTTGGAAATCTCCACCACCCGGGGAACAACATCGAGCCCCGAGCTCGTCGGCTCATCACGAAGCGGCCCTGAAGGGTCACCCGCATCAGAGAAAGAAGGCTTGGCAGGCACATCTGTGACAACCGTCAGAGCCGCTTCGGTGGTTTCCATATCCCGTTCTACTCAGAGAATTTCTTGGCCTTCAAGCAACGCCTTCTTAGATTGCCCATTAAGATAGGCATCCCGCAACTCCTGATCTATATACACGTCGCCGTTCTCGGCAAAACGAAACAGGATTTCCTCCCAAACAAGGGCAAGAGTGCGTGGGAACTTCGGGCCAAGATAAGTGAGACTCCCCTGATGCAATATAGAGTTGACGTAGAAATTCAAGATCGTCGAGTCTAGTTTCTCCATCTTCCGGTCAAAAGTATGCTGAAGCTCTAGATAATTTGCCATCACTGCAGCCTTCTCCGTCTCAATCGTAATTTTTTCAACATTAAGTTGTGCAACTTGAGCTTGTAATCCTACAATTGTCCCCTATAACTCCTAAGTTATCTTGGCCTGATCGGAGATTGTTTTAGTATGTCCCACTACAACTAGATTGTGGTCGGCAATTGTCTTCTTTTGGGTTTCGATAATAGTGTCACAGGCAACCATATCTTCCTTCAGCTTGGCTTCTTCCACATGCGTCTTCTTGATTTCATCTTTCCATAAGATTTTGGCTCTCTCGTGCACATGTTTCTTCTCCTGCATCAAGCTGGCAGTCCTTATACTATCCCAAAGCACTATCGCTTTTTCCTCCTCCAACTGTTTAATTTTGACATCTTGCTAAGTTAGTGCCTTTTCAAAATGATCTTTTTCAGCTTCAAAGGAGAGGATCTCCTGTTAGTTATTCCTGTTAGTATCAGCTAGTTGCTTGTAGAGACTCTCCCACTTCTCGCCCTGCTCTAAATCAGCTTGAATGCCTTGAAGGCACGACATATAAATGTCCCTCCGAATGGGATGAATATCCATATCGAGCTTAACAACTTTTAGAAACCAACCCGAAAGGGCCGCCTCAAGCTTAGGTGGACCTGCAGGAAGAATATAGGACGACCTCCATCGGAGATGAGAAGGGAAAGGGGAAGTAGCAACAATAGAAGAAGATGAGACGTGCGTTGAAGGCGGAATCAGAGAAGAGGAAGTGGCAATCTCTTGTCCCACCAAAGTATGTTTTGAAACGAGTTTGGAAGAATGGGAGCGATGATCGAACTTAGACTTCTTCGACGACTCTTCCCTTTCATCGTGCGACCGTTTTGTTTCGTAACCGCCTCTATGCGGGTTATACTTATCCTTTTCCTCCTTACGGTGGGTCTCTACCTCGAATTCTTTTCTCCACCTATATTCTTCTTCCGACTCCTGAACTTGATGCGACTAAAAGAACGCTTCAAATACCGTTGGGAATCAGCGTAATCTTCGAACTCATTGTAAAGACCATGCCCTCTCGTCATACCTAAAATAAAGCATATATGAGAAACTTCAAAAACACGAAAAGAATTGAGCCAACATACGAGAGAATGGAAAAATAAATACAAGAGCAATCCTAATGTATCGTGTTGTGTATTCCTAAAATAGGCCGAAGACGTCGTCAAAAACTAGAGCGAACGATTATAGGAGGGGGAATAGGACTGATTATAGTTGTCATGGGAAGATTCGAACTGATGGATGGCGCGATACCGCCATACATGATGGCGTCACATCAAAGTGGAAGTCGTCTTTCACGAGGGCATCAAAATCAACAAATACATCGGCGATGTCTCCAAAATCTACCTCGACAGCCTTACCGGGGAACCTTGACGCTTGCCGGCCTTCGAGGGTTTATCTTTATCATCAGCATCGGAAGGGGGTGAATTTGGAAGGACGAGACTCATGCTCGTTGTCTCGTCACATGTTTTTGAATCTTCACCTTCAGACTAACTAATAATAATCATTGGCTGTAGATTCATCATTGATGCTTTCAAACTCTCCTTCCTCCTTCTCCGAGCCTATCACGGCTTTCCCCTCTCTCTGCATGGGCTCAATCTCTAATTCCTTCGAAATCGGGGACATTCTAGTAGAACCGCTTAGACCAGCTGTGATTCCTTCCTCATGGGTCTCGTTGAGTGGACTTTCGAAGGGGCCGCCTATTTCACGACCCTCCTCAGACTCCTGTAAAGCGGAAGTAGGCCTTGCATGAACCCTGGCTTGGCCGGGGGAGGGAGCTTCAGCCTGAGCAACTGATCTTCCCGGAGCTAACAATCAGAATTGGCATACGTTCTCGTCAGTGAGCAAGACTTTGGTACTCTGCTCCTTGACATAAATGGCTTTAAGAGTTTGAAAATTTTCACTAAGAGCCATGTTCCTATTTGGCCTGGTAATAACTGTAAAAAGCAAGCAATCGATTAGAAACTCTGTCGCACCACTTTAAAGCTTGGCAAATGGAGAATAAGGAAATTTACCCCTATCGACCATTACGGTTAAATCCCTTGGGGCATTTAACATAGAAGTAGTGCGTCTTGAATTGAGATAAGTTGCTTTGTAGATGCAAACTAATCTTCCAATTCTGTTGGGCTTCGATTGTGATTAGGGAGGGGCAATCGTCTCTCCTCTTGAAAGCAAAGAAATATCGCAACTCGTCGAGACTCGGAGCACGATGGAATGTCCATATAAAGAGGATGTACAGGTAACCGAAGATGACATAACCTTTCGGCTGAAACTGGAATGGGGCAATCCCCAAGTTCGATAGCCTTTCACGAAGAAAGTCATTGAAGGGGGGCACAGCTCCATTCAAACACATGAACTGATGGCAAGTTATAAACCCAGGAGGAGGCATATGAGCGAACTCATCCTTCTCCAGAAGGTGCACGTCCTCTTCGGGAATTCAATGCTATAAACAGATGTTATGGAGAACATTAGTGGAGAACACCTATGGGGCTTTTTCAGGTGGATTTTTTAAAACTCGAAAGTTAGGTGGCGTGCGGTCCACGATCGGCCCAACCGGAACTATTTGACCGAACTCAGCTTGTGAAGTAGATGACGACTCAGCTTTAGAAAGCGCTGGACTTCATCCACTCGGCTTGCGGCGTGTAGATGGCTGCTTAATTCTCTATAACAGAATTCATGTTCGAAAACGGTCAGGTAAATCTATCCTAATTTCATAAGTTTTCCTTATCACACTTGAATTCTGTAGGAACTTTAGCTGGTAATCAACACCCCGGACTTCAAGTACAAACTAGGGAAAGTGCGGTGTGCTGTCTATATGGGATGAACTCGGTGCTTAGTGCACTGCAAACACTCTATCCTACGTAGATAGTTCGCTCGTAGTGAAAGAGGAAGAAAAACTTCCAGTGCCAGTTCATTTTCCATTTTTCTTGTTTTCTTCTTGTACACTTACCCATTATCGATCAGTGAGCGATAATGGATCCGTTGTCGGAAGCGACATGGAAAGCTCTTCTCGTTGCAGAAACACCGAGGGCAGAATAATCAAGTAGGATAAACCAGGATTCTTTGAATTGACTGATGAAACATCGTATGGTGGTGTTTATGAAACTCGGCACAAGTCAATTCTGGTATAATGGACGAAGATAGTAAGACGTGTTAAGCATTGGGAAAAAGCCCAAACGTCGTTATGGGGGACAATGCAAAACTCTATTTACTATCTTCCTCCATATAACTGCAATTAACTCAAACTTCTCGCAATTATTCGTCACGAGCTATAACCAAGCATTGTACCATCCTACCAATATTGCAATCAACAACTCAACCAAGCGAACCCACCTCAAAATCAGCTTAATGGAACAAGAGAAGTCACAGATTGAACTTGGTAAGCTAAGAACTAGGTCGTAGGTGAGCTAGTGCAGGGATGGCTCGCATACAACAAAGTAATGGGTCAGCCACGCCTTAAAATGGAATAAAGCAGGTTAGCTAGGATTCGAAGGTGGTGAAGGATCGGCTAGGGTTCGACTTCGTGGGTCGGCTGCAACTCGAGGTGATGCTCAGATGATAGAGGGGAAGGTGAGCAGATCAAGCAGAGTATGATGGACCAATGTAATGCTTGGTTTCAATTCGCTGGTCGAATCGTAGAAAGACTTGATCACTAGGAGAGATTGAAGTGGTTCGGGTCGAATGAGGGAAAAAGAGGAGGCGCGAGTATATGTAGTTGAAAGTAGGTGAAAATTTTCCTAATTGTTCAGGTTGCATGCGACCCGATCCATCGTGGTCGCTCGCGACCCATGATGCGCACGTAAATGTGCATATTTTTATCGCCATATTTAATCTATTTAAATTAAACAAATGATCATATTGGGTATTTTAAATTGTTTAAACCAAAATTCAAATTATTTGAAATTGTCACAAATTTATCTTCATCCAAGAGCAAAATGGTCATTTTTGTGCATATATTAAATTGAGAAAATTCAATTGGAAATTTCTATATTATTTTGTAGGAATTTAAACTCAATTACAAGTGGTTTCATGAAGGAATATACATGCACAAAGAAGATACAAAGGAATGAAGATAGAAATAATTCAAAGTGATGAACATGGAGGACCCCACTTACTTACCTTGATTTCAATTGAGAGCTAATGCACATGCTAAAAGGCCATTAAAGCTTCATGTACATTTAAGTGGGAGACTAAGACATGCTAATGATTACTTGGTGGCCACACTATCTCAAGGGCATTTTGGGCATTCCCAAAAATATGCATTAGGGTTTCTAACTTGTATAAATACCCCTTATGTTTCATGTAACATCTTTCTCTTAGTTAGATTTAGTTTAGATCAAATAAAAGAAATCATTTTTTCTCTTTTCCATAGCTACTTAACCATATTTATTTTCATGTAACTTCCATTTTTTATGCAATGTTAATTAGTGCTCTCTTTCTTTTACATGCTTCTTTTGTTTATTTACTTTCATGTTAGTAGTGTAGATTTATTTTTCATGCAAGTAGAATAGTTTTTTTCTTTATTTTGCTCTCTTTTTCCTTTTCTTTTTCTTTCATGTTGCAAGATATATTTGTTGATTTGATAACAAATATGAAAGGTTAAACACCTTCAATTTAGGGGTAATGAAGCTCTCTAATTATATAGCTTCAACACTTGATAATTATTGCTCTCTTTTTGTGCTTAATGGAAGAATGAATGTTGATGTGATTTATTGTTTTATGTTGAATTTGATAGTCTATATTGTTCATAACAAATAGGCTATGCTTAATAATCATAAACAAAAATTATCTCTTCATTTACATATGGTTATGTTAATGAAGTGATTTTGAAATTAAAATTTGATGGCCTATATTTCTAAATAATAGTTAATAGGCCATGCTTAAAATAGATTTTATTTTCAACTTCATTGTCATTTTTCATGAGAATAAACAAGTGGTTTAAAAGTGTGTTATAATTTGATGGCTTATGTTGAGTAAATTAATAGCACAAATATGACATACTTATGGTAAACACATCATTTAAATTCACTAATGACAAAAAAAGATCATAATTTCATTTTGTTGAACTATGCGATCTAGAGTGTGAATTTACCTTTAAATTGTTTTTCTGCTCCCATATTTTGATCACTTTCTTTTTGTTATTTTTCTTGCATTTTATAGCTAATCACTTTCAACTTTGCTTAATTTGATTGAATAGAATTTAAAAATCTAAACAATTCTGTGGATCGACCCATACTCGCATAGGTGCTACAATCGTACACCGTGCTCTTGCGGTATAAATTTTGTTATAAATTTTTCGACGATTTTCTAACTCGATAGAAAATTCGTCGTTAAACAAGTTTTTGGCGCCGTTGCCGGAAAATGGTTTTGATTTTAATTTTCTATTCTTCGAATTATTTTTATATGATTTTCTTGTGTGTTTGTTTTTTGTTTTTGTTTGTATTTAAAAAAAAAAAATCATGTGATTGTTGTTTGACTTTTGTTGTGAGTTTTATATTTAACTTCGCTTTGCATTTCATTTACAGCATTCATTTTTACTATTTTATTTCATTTGTTTTACAAAACTGTTCGCATCATTTACTGTTAACATCAACTTCACTAATACAGTTTCATAGCTGCTCAACTTCTTCTGCACAAAACTGTTACTGTTACATCATTCCATTACTGCCTTTCACTCCTCATACCACTACTAGTCACCCCTTTGCAGACTTGCATTACCACCCTACAACATAGCTGCTGCTTTCTTCACTCTTTACTGTTATTCAACATTCACTCTTTGCTGCTGTTTCCATTCAACTCAACAGTAATATAACTGTGCATATCTCACAAACTCTATGCACATCTCATTCCATTGCACTAAAATCTCTTCCAACTTCAAGTGCACCATCCACAAAACTCCTTCCAATACTTACTGCAACTCCACCATTTCTTCATAAATTCTCACTGGCCATACATACAACCACCAAACAAATTTGATCACTTCAGGCATCAACACAGCACTATACATCCTTACTGCAGCCACCAGCATACTACTCCACCATACAATCATCCTCCTTCCACAGACCACCCATTAAACCTCCTACATAAAACACCAGAGCAACATACAAGCATTTCAACTTCCTCCAACTGTCATCAACCCTTACATACATATCAACTGTCATCGCCTAGCCTATAACTCCACAAAATAGTCACTGGCATTCCAACTTCATAGTTCCTGCTTACCTTCATCTTCACATTTCATCACCAAATTGTGCCCCCCCCCCCCCCCCCCACAAAAAAAAAACCACAAACCTTCAACCCTGCTCTCAACATTACCCCTATGCACCATCGACACAACACTACCTTCTCCATATCAATTCACCTACTATACTTCCCACTTCGACTTCACAAACTACAACCTCGACTTCAACAGCCAGGCACCGAACAATCCCCATCTATCACCACTGTCTCAACTCCCTACATTCCTAACCACCTCTGACCAAATTACAACACCGAAAACCACAAATCCCTCCTTCATCCCACTGTTCCTCCTCAAAAAAAAAAACTGATCTTCTTCTTACAACTACCAGACTTCAATCAAACAACTTCCTCGACATACTTCCTACTGCACTGCCATATCATTATATTCCCCTGCCACTTTACTTCATTTCCCCACAGCCATTCATCACCCTGACTGACCTGCCATCAACCGTAGCACAAACTTGAACACTTCCTCCACCCAAACCCCCTTGCAATACAACACTCTCCCCTACAGTCTCCTACCCTACAGCATCGCCTTCTCATCTGCCTCGAACAGCAACTCCAACCAGAAACTCACCCAACTTGATCTTCACTATCATCTGCCTGCAAACCACAGTAGGCGCCCACCTAATCGCAACTCAACTCCAAGTCGACCTCCCCCAATTTCTGCAACCAACTACCACCTCGAACCAATCTCCAACCACTACTATTCCCACTGCTCCAGTCATCAACAAAACCTTGCTGTGACTTGTTTACATCGCGACAAACTCCACCGACCTCAATCATCGCAATCGCCTAATCGAACCCCCTCTCCATCGTAACATCGTCAACCTGAAATCCAAAACCGCAACCACAAGGCACTGCAAACTCTCCATCATCATCGCGAACAAACTTCCATAACAAAAAAAAGAGGAAGCTTTAAATTTGTGAAATTAAGCTCGATTTGAGAATTGGACGGGGTGTTCTGTTCGTTTCACTTCGTGATCTCGATTGAGAAAGTGGCAATTAATTTTACTTGGTTTATGTTAGTGGGTTTGTGAACTTAGTTGAGGGCCGATTGTTTGTTTACCCATTTTTTTTTATTTCTTTTGTTTAACTTGTTTTGTTTAAGTTTGTTATTAATTTTACTTGGTTTAACTTGTTTTGTTTAGTTTGTTTTTTTAAGAAATTTTTTTTGCCCAATTTGTTTTGTTTAATTTGTTTCGTTTATTCTAGTTTCATCTTTGATATTTAAAAAACAAAAAACTATATATATATATATATATATATATATATATATATATATATTGTTTATAATATCAGGTTGTCAAAGAAGATAAAGGAATGAGTAGAAGTGCTTGCTAAAATAAATTGCTTAATTTGCTATTTTTGTCCAAACAAAATAATAACTACTGTTACCTGGTTGTTTGGCCCGATTACGAGAGGCTAACTATCGAGTTTCTTGATTGGCTATAAGTGAAACATGATCCAGTGAGAGATTGACTTGAATTAAGAGGCTCGTCAAGCAAGTACACCTTTCGGCATATAACCTTCGTTCGGCCTGGATATGTGATTTGGCTTGGGTGCCGTTTGGCATAGACATGTGGTTCGACCTGGTTGCCGTTCGGCCTAGACATGTGGTTCGGCCTGGATGACGTTCGGCTTTTAAGGGAGGATTAACACTCAGCCTTGAGGAGGGTGTCGTCGTTCGGCATATGCCGCTTGGCATACCTCACTCGGCATACCCCGTTCGGCAATTTCGTTAGGCAACTTCTTTTGGCATATACCGCTCGACATACCTCGCTCGGCAAGCATCGCCCGGCAAAGTGACGTTCGGCGTGTCTCGTTCGGCATACGTGGCTCGGCGCACAGAAGACACCTACTATGGGCCGAAGTACTTTGTCCCTGGGCCAGTAAAGGAAGTCCGGTCTATCTTCGTTTATAAATAGAGAGGGCAGGGGCAGAGTGAAGAGGGACCTTTTTTCGAGAACACTGGAGAGACTCTACCATTTTCAAAACTCATTCTTTTCAGTTAGAACTTGTATTTAAGTTGTTGGTGTATGGATTGTATCTGTATTCAATTATTTGAAAAGGCAATAAAGATTAAATTCAAAGTGAACGTAAGCAGTTACGCCGAACCACTATAAATCTGGTGTTCTAGTTTTTGCAGTTAACTTTGCATATATTCCTCTATTTTAACTTTCTATCTTCATTAATCTCTCCACATAAATCTTTCTTTGGGCGTTAGTGACCAATTTTGGTGCTAACATTTTGGTTCTTCCGTTGAGAACCACATTCTCAGGTTATTAGGATCTACTTTGTAGCTACTGGATTGAAGAAATCCCCCGAAGGAGATCCAAATCAGTCACAAGAAGTTCGTTGATTATACTCAGAGTTCCTACCAATAACTTTACAATGGAAAGACATCGTACCAGATCAGCCTCTCATAACGTGGACGTCCACGAGACTGCTAGCTTTCAAAAAATAGGACCCAGCAATCAACAAGCTAATCTAGGCGCAGGAACCACCGCTAAAAACCAAATGCAAGTTGTCACTAGAAAAGAGTTAAACGAGTTGATGAGAGAACTCATGGAAAGCAGGAGACAACTTAATAAACAAATTCAAGCTAACGCCAACCTCATGACTCAGCTTACTCAACAACAGCATTTGCTGGAGGAAGTCCCACTTCCTACTCCTCGTCCGACAGCTTTGCTTCATCCGATGAACCTCCTAGGCATAGGCGCCTTAGGATCGAAACAACGTAAGAAGGTGTTGTTGATCGATCAATCAGGGATGGTCCAGGTTCCCTACTTGGAGCCATGGCCCCTCACTTACACCACGAAAATCACACCCAAGCTGGAGTAGGAAACTTAGGATCTGGAGCACGAGTGGAAGCTGGACGGCCAGCTTACCAAGGTCCTATAGAAGTTGGTCCTCAGGATACACGTTTGGTAGATCGCCAACAGTGGAGACACCAACCAGAACGGTCTCGTAGAAAAAATTCCAACCTGCCATCTTCCATACAAACCCCATACCTATCAGCTATGGTCAGACAGCTGATGAGAGAAAATCAAGGCTTGACTAATGATGATTGGGTGATATTCGGGAGTCATACTCCATTCACAGATACTATTCTATAGGCCGAGTACTACAGGAAGTTTAACATGCCAACTATTCTAAAGGAAAGACTATTCCCCGAAAGCATGTGATGAGATATGAATGGATGATGGATTCAGCTAGAGCAAATGATGCAATTAAGTGTAGATGCTTCCCAATTACTTTATCTGGATCGCTACCATATGGTTCACCCGACTTCCTCCGCCGTCTATCTCCAACTTTGATGAATTAGCAACGAAATTTGTGGAACAATTCAGGATTCACGCCACTTGTCCCACGGACGTGATGTCCTTGTCCAGTGTGATTCAGGCTCCAGGAGAGTCGTTGAAGGAGTACTTACAGAGATTTCAAGTTGCGATTATTGAAGTTAGCAACCCAAATGACCTTGCTATTCTGATGGTTGTGATGCGAGGAGTGTATCCGGTTTCGGAGTTTGGCGATTGGCTGGCAGGAATGCCTCCGACTACACTAGAGCATTTTTATTCAAAGGCGCATCAATTCACTAGAAGAGAGGAAGCTAGGTGGACGAGGCAAGACAATGCGCCAGGGCTTGGAAAGGAGACTGCGAAAAGCAACATTGCTATAAAACAATCTGGTGATAACCCGGGGAAGGTCCAGGTCAATGTCCAGTACAACCCAGAGCAATCTAAAGGATCCGGAGGAGAAAATCTCGGAAAGAAAAGGGAAGTAGGAAAGTGGAAACCAAGGATTCCAACTGACAACGAATACACCCCTATGAATGCATCTCTGGAAAATATCTACCTATCGACTTACAATACTTTTCAATATCAAAAGCCACGCCCAAAAGAGTCCACTGAGGAACAGAAGCGGACCGGGAAATATTGCCTCTTCCATGAGACTTACGGGCACAATACCGAGGAGTGTAGGCACCTCCATGATGCTATAGAAAAGCTGATTCGACAGAATAAATTACAGGAGTTTGTCAAGAATCCACAGGAAGGTAGTCAAGGAACATCAGACCCCAGTCGCGGGCAAGCTCCACGCCATCCAGAGGAACCTGCCCAGAATGTAGGTAGACTAGTCATAAACACGATAGTCGGTGGGCCTCACGCTGTAGATAAGAATTGGCAAGAAATGGAAAGGTATGCGAATTCCTTAAAGCATGCAAATTTTGAATGTTGCTCAAATAAGGAGGATGGATCCCCGACTAAACAGCAGCAAACGATGATAGACGATATAGCGTTCAGGAGTAGACATGCTGATTAGGTGGAGGCTCCTACCATTGACTCAATGGTCATCTCCATGACAATCGGGCCAGCATTTTTGAAAAGAATTTTGGTTGATTGTGGAAGTTCTGTTAACATCATCTTCAAAAAAGCATATGAGCAGATGAAGATGGAGACAAAGGATCTAAAATCATCTAAAGCCCATATCCGTGGCTTTAATGGTGCAGCTACTAATGCAGTGGGTTTTGTTGAATTGCCAGTTGAACTTGGACAGGGTGAACATAGGAGGGTGTGAATCCTACCTTTCATCGTTTTGGATGTCGATTCTCTAAACAATGTGTTTCTGGGTCGACCGGCCCTGGCAGAATTTACGGCAGCTTTGGCCTCATGGTGTTTAACCTTGAAATTTCTGATAGACAAAGGAGTTGGTGTTGTGCATGGCGATCAGACGACTGGTCGTGCGTGTTATGTGGCTGAGCTGAGAGAGGCCCAGAATTGAGAGAAAGGAAAGGTTGTGGATAGCTCCGTCCGCACCCGAGTCACTGAAAATTGACATGTAATGCCCGAGCCCTGGCTCGGGCAACATAATCGGATCTATAGAGACATAGATCCGAGAGACGATGATGAGGGACCCAGGGAGGCAAAAGCAACACCGGCTGAACCGACGATTGACATTCCAGTCAGTCGAGATGACCCATCACGAGTACTTAAGATTGGATCACAACTCAACCCCTCGATGACCGAGGATCTCACTGATTTCCTCCGAGCGAATCTGGATGTTTTCGATTGGACACATTCTGATATTTGCGGGATTTCTCCTTCCATTGTGAGTTATATGTTGAACATAGACCCGAGGTACATACCAGTAAAACAAAAAAGGAGAGGCATGGATCCGGAGAGGTTCGCTGCTCTCAGAGAGGAGGTGGACAAACTCAAAGCCAATGGGTTCGTCCGCAATACCCTCTATCCTGAATGGGTGTCTAACCCTGTGCTAGTGAGAAAAGAAAATGGGAAATGGAGAACCTACGTAGATTACTCAGATCTGAACAAAGGATGCTCTAAAGATAGTTTCCCTTTACCCATAAATTGATCAGCTGGTCGACTCAATGGCAGGACACGAGTTATTGTAATTTATGGATGCGTACTCGGGGTATAATAAAATCCCGATGCATATTCTTGACCAAGGACACACTAGTTTTGTCACAGACGTTGGGCTGTAATGTTATGTAGTGATGCCTTTTGGATTGAAAAATGCGGGAGCAACTTATCAACGCCTAGTGAATCAGATGTTTAAAGACCAGAATGATAGAATAATCGAAGTATATGTGGATGACATGCTCATGAAGTCACGACAGTCAAACGACCACATTCGAGACTTGGCGGAAATGTTTGATATACTTAGATATTACGCAATGAAAAT
Source organism: Allium cepa (assembly GCA_030765085.1). Classification (NCBI taxonomy): domain Eukaryota; kingdom Viridiplantae; phylum Streptophyta; class Magnoliopsida; order Asparagales; family Amaryllidaceae; genus Allium; species Allium cepa. Next base: position 621,874,696 of record CM060938.1, on the reverse strand, counting down.
CAATCCTCTGAAGTGTTCATTTGGCATTACGCAGGGAAGTTTTTGGGTTTCATTGTTAATGCATGGGGAATTGAAGCTAACCCAGAAAAGATTCAGGCTATTCGAGACATACAAGTGCCCATAACTATAAAGCAAGTACAAAGGCAGAACGGAAAAGTGGCCGCGCTGAGTCGAATCATATCCAGAGCGACAGATAAGTGTATTCCCTTCTTCAATGTAATAAAGAAAGGAAAGAGAAATTTCAAATGGACGCTCAACTATGAGGATTCATTTTGAGCTCTGATAAGGCATTTGGAAAGTCCCCCGGTGCTGTCGAAGCCTGTAGACCATGAAGTGCTGTATGTATACTTGGTCGTATCTCAACATGATATCAGTACGGCTTTGGTTCGCGAGGAGGAACGAGTTCAAAAGCCGGTTTACTATGTCAGCAAACTTTTAACGGGGGCAAAAAGAAATTATCCTAAGATTGAGAAGCTATCCTACTGCTTGGTGATTGCATCGCGTAAGATTCATCCGTTCTTTCAGGCACACTCGATCAGTGTTTATATCGATCAACCCTTGCGACAGGTACTCCAACGACCAGAAACTTCTAGAAGGCTGTTAAGATGGAATATTGAGTTGAGTCAGTTTGATATCACCTACTTTCCATTGAGGGCCATATAAAAGCAAGCGCTAGCAGACTTCATTGCTGAATTTACTGTATCAGATGAACCAAACAGTGATGATGTTATTCCCTTTGTTCGATGGAAACTATACACTAATCGGCCATCCGACGACTGGTGTTCCGGGGCTGGTGTAATTCTTGTGACTCCCGAAAATCGATCAATTTGTTATGCTTTGAAGCTCGATTTCCCAGCTATAAATAACGAAGCCGAATATGAAGCATTGATTGTTGGCTTGAAACTTACTAGGGAACTTGGAGTGAAATCGGTTGAAATCTTTTACGACTCACAATTGGTGGTGTACCAAGTGCAAGGAGATTATCAAGCAAAGGGGCAGAGGCTTTCTCCGTGCCTTTCCCGGGTTCATGAACTATTGGCAGGCCTTGAATATTACGATACTTCGCATGTCCCATGTGAACAAAACAAAGAAGCCGATTCATTGGCAAAATTCACAAGTACTGGCGATGCACAACAAATGGGATTGGTTCCCGTCGAAATCTTACATGCTCAGAGTATGAATGAGATGGAGGAAGATTTCATGTTAGAAGCAAAAATCGAGAAGGAGTCATGGATAACCCCTTTCAAGCAATACCTGCTACACGGGGTTTCGCCAGGAAAAAAGAATGAACAATGACAAGTCTTTCGCAAAGCTTCGTGATATGTAATGCAAGACGGAATAATGTATTGTAAGGGATTCTCGGTCCCCTTACTTCGGTGCATTTCCCACAATGAGATAAAGCGAGTCATGAAGGAAGTTCATGAAGGAGTATGTGGTGACCATATAGGGGGTAGACACTAGCAAAAAAGATCCTCTGCTATAGACACTATTGGCCAACTGTAAATCGGAATGTTGCGGACTAGTAAGGAGATGTGACAAATGTCAAAAGTATGCGAAAATCCCGAGAGCTCCGCTAATGGAACTCACACAAATGGTTAGTCCCTGGCCGTTTACAATATGGAGAATCGTTATAATCAGTTCCTTACCTATCTCTAAAGGTGGTGCAAAATACTCAGTAGTTGTGGTCGATTACTTTACCAAGTCGGCAGAAGCAGAGCCCTTATCTACAATCATCATATAAAAGGTCATTAATTTTGTTGTACGAAACATCATATGCCGTTTTGGCCTCCCGCGAACTATCATTACTGACAATGGAACTCAGTTCGAAAGAAGGGAGTTCAAAGAATTTAGTCAAAAGTATGGCATTGAGAAAAGATTTACAGTAGTTGCTCATCCAAAAGAAATGGACAAGTAGAATCCGTGAACAAAATAATCAAATCCATATTGAAAAAACGTCTGGAAAAGGCTAGAGGCAAGTGGGTGGATGAGCTTCCAACAGCACTTTGGGCTTACAGAACCACCCACATGTCCGCGACTGGCCACACTCCATTCACATTGGCATATGGCACGGAAGCCGTTATACCCGTGGAACTTGATGTTCCTTCACATCAGGTAACTCATTATGACCCTAAGACGAACCAGGATCATTTGCTGGAATCACTGGACTTTTTGACGAAAAATGCAAAGAAGCTGATTTAAGAGCAGCCGCATATAGGCACTGAATCGCTCGATATTATAATTGCAAAGTCCGACCGAGAATCTTTGATGTGGGCGATCTCGTTTTGAAGCGAGTTTTCCCGGTCCCATCGCATATCAATCCCACATGGGAAGGTCCATACTTCATTGAACGAAGGCTTGGAGAGGGAATTTTCAAGCTAGCAACCGTGGGTGGCGACACTCCCCCAAGCATGGAATAGCGAGCAACTGCGACGTTATTGTAATTAGTCTATTTCTTTCGCACTTTAGTTGCAATTATTTCCAGTGTACTTTTATTTCGTTGATTCTTAGTTTTTAGCATGTAATAAGACAATTCAGTTTGTTTTCATTACTAAAGGCTTGAAGCCATCTTTTCCATGAATTATTGATGTTTTCGGATGTTGTAATTCTATGGGAAAAAATTAAAGTTACATTATTCTGTCTCGCATATGAACGCGCACGAAAACTTAAAAATCATTAAGTCCTCAGAGTGCGGACTGGAGTACTCTAAGTCCCCAGAGTGCAGGTTAGAGTATAACCGACTTAAAAATCTCTAAGTCTCCAGAGTGCAAACTAGAGTACTCTGAGTCCCCAGAGTGCGGGCTACAGTATAAACGACTTAAAAATCTCTAAGTCCCCAGAGTGCGGACTGGAGTACTCTTAGTCCCCAAAGTGCAGGCTAGAGTATAAACGATTTAAAAATCTCTAAGTCCCCAGAGTGCAGACTAGAGTACTTTGAGTCTCCAAAGTGCGGGCTAGAGTATAAACGACTTAAAAATCTCTAAGTCCCTAGAGTGCGAACTGGAGAACTCTGAGTCCACAAAGTGTGGGCTAGAGTATAAACGACTTAAAAATCTTTAAGTCGCTAGAGTGCGGACTGGAGTACTCTGAGTTCCAGAGTGCGGGCTAGAGTATAAACGACTTTAAAATCTCTAAGTCCCAAGAGTGCGGACTGGAGTACTCTGAGTCCCCAAAGTGCGGGTTAGAGTATAAACGACTCAAAAAAATTTAAGTCCCCAGAGTGCGGACTGGAGTACTCTGAGTCCCCTAAGTGCGGGCTAGAGTATAAATGACTTAAAAATCTCTAAGTCCCCAGAGTGTGGACTGGTACTCTGAATCCTCAAAGTGCGGGCTAGAGTATAAACAACTCAAAAAATTTTAAGTCCCCGGAGTGCGGACTAAAAGTATTCTAAGAACCCGAAGCATGGAATAAAGGATATACGATTCCAGAAAATGTTTGAGTCATATGGAAATGAACTGGGGCTTATGTAACTCACAAGATTTTGGATTTCGACTACATGTTATACAGTAAGCTGAGAAATGAAAATCATTGGAAGCAAAAGAACCAAGTTTTATTCATTAATCCGAAATAAAGTTCTACTACAACTTCTCTTGAACTTGGAGCAAAAAGTCTATCCACAACGGCTATGAAAATAAATAGAAATAATTACAAAATTCGGGTTGACTCTCGTTGAACGAGCATGATAGCTACTTCTTTGACTTCTTCTCCTTCCTCGGTTTTTCAGATTACTCCTCCCCCACGCATTTCCTCTTGGACGCCTTGCTTGCTAGGGAAGTGGTGTACGAGGAAGGAGGAGGAACTTCAAGTGGCCTGGTCCCACCGAGAAGAATAACCTTCAGAGGCATGTTCAGTGGGTCATCAAGTTCAACCACTTGGGGCTCAGCCTTAATCTCAGTTTTCTTCTTCCCCTCTTTGATGATTTGTTCCTCCATGCTCAGCTTTGAAGTATGTTCGAAGGCTCCTGTAATTTCAACATCGTCATGTTCTTCGACGAGCGACAGATTTTCAGATTTGTCTTCGTTAAGCGCCTCGATTACTTGAGCGTCAGGTCCGGGAGTCTCTCCCGTTTGAATTGCCTCTCCCATTTTCTCCTCCTTCTCCATGGCGGCATCTCTCCTTAGAGTTGGCTCGGGGTTAGAATGGCCTGCACGAAATCATAAGAGACAAGTATTAGAATACATTTACTACTCGCCAAAAACAATGGCCCTTTGAATTCAAGGAAGAAGAATTGTGTACCGGTATCCGGTTGATTGTCAACTATCTGGGGAGTTTCACCCTCAGGAATAGAAGATAGAACATAAATATCAAGACCAGGATCTTTTGGGTCGTAGCCAATATGCTGCTCGAAGGGGTCAAGTGAATGGCGACTAGTTGGCTGAATAGGGGGAGGAACTGGAGACTCGGTTATAGATGGACCGGTAGTGTCATTCCTTTCTTTTGATGAGGAGGAGTCTCTGCTTTAAAGAGCCTTCGCTGTGGACAAGTCCGACCCCCGAAGAAATTCCGTCACTAAATCTTCTTCGTCAACCTCTTCAGCTCCCGACTAAACCTTTTTTATTTTTATTAAAGTGCCTCATGCTTCGGCCAAAGATTCGAGGTAACCCTCGCCAAGAAATGTTAGGTCGCGATGCATGAGAACTCGAGCATTATACTCAGCTATGAATGGATCAAACATGCACTTGATTTCCTCTCTACCAGCTTCAGTAGCCGCCTCAAGGCGAGAATCAATTTTCATGAGCTCTATTCTTTTGCCCTCTTCACGGGCTTCGTTGTTTAGCGCTTCAGCCTTGGAGAGCTCCTCGTCGATTTTTGTTTTTTAGGAGTCGAGTGGCAAAAATCTCATTACAATATCGTTGTGACTCCTCTTAAGTGGTAGTATTTTCTTCTTTTTCTTTGGAGAGTGGCTCTTCTAATTCTTTGACTCGTTGAGTGAGCGCATCTTTCTCCTTTTGAACGGAGTCTTTTTCTAAAGCTTAGGCGCCACAGCGTTGAACCGCTTCATCGATCTATTTTTTATGTGTGGCCTCCAGATGATTAACTGCCTCAGCTGTGTCTTTAGCATTTTTCTGAGTAGTTTCAAGCTGAGACTTATACGAGGAAAGCTCTTCATCCTGGGCTTTAATAATGTCTTTGTCATGGATGGCTTCAAGTTTCAAACGATCAATTTCATGCCGGCGTTCGATAGAAACTTCTGAAACTTTTTCTGCCAAATGAAAAAACGCGTCATATTAGACGTAGACATCATTGTTGCAAGCAATGGCACTTTGTTTAACATGCCTTAGAATAGGATGAATTGCTGGAAGAAACTTCAGGCCGTCGAAGAATATTTTTGGGAACGTATCCTTACGCTCGGTTAGCTTTTCCGCTATCGACGAATCATGTGCAGGAGCAGAAGAAGTTTATCTAGAGGCTACAGATTTTTTATACGGTTCCCGTGATTTCCGGGTGCTAGATGAACTGGAGTGTTTCTTGCGATGAGTCTCAAACTGGGACCCCTTATGAGCAGATTCTTCTCTGCTTTGCTTTGGTTGAGAGGAAGGATCATGGGGGTATGAAGAGTGACTATAAATTTTCCTTCGTGATGATGTATCTCGAGGGCGATAGTCTCTATCGCTGTCATCGTCTCTATCCCGGTGTTTGCCGGACCCTGAATCCCGGTTGGAATGATAGAAAATAGAGGACTCACGAAGGCGGCCGAATCCATGAGAGTGTCCCATATCACCTGCATAGAAATTAAGTGAGCACGAGTTATATTTGCGCCAAAATTGGTCACAAACACCCAATCGCCAATGAAAGCACCAGTTCACAATCACAGATCACAGATAATAAGTATGTAGATAATTAAATTGAAGAACACCCAGAAAACTTAGATGAAAGCAGTAAAGAACACAAAGTGTATAGCGGTTCAGCAATCCGGCCTTCGTCCACTTTGAAGTTGGTAATTTTATTGAAGTTTGCTTGCTGATTACAACGAATTACAACTGATTACAACAGCAAAATCCGAGTACAATGATGAATCTGACAGAGCCTTGATGTAGAAAAGCCACCCTTTTCTGTAAGCTCTAGGATTCAATTTATAGGCATAGGATGCAAATATCTCGCTTAGATCTTGGGAGACCTCTTCTGGAACATGTGTGGGCCAGCGCGATCGATTCCACTCGATTTCGACACGATCCCTGATCGATATGAACGAATTTCGTACTGATCAAGATTTGGTCCAATCGAGTCAAAATTTGGCATGAACACTCCTTAGGTTGTATGTATGCTCCAGTAAAAATTTCATAGCTTTTGGACTAGTAGATCTCAAGATATGATTGATACGAATTGGACTCTTCAATATGGATATGAGTTCGTATCGATTCCTTCGCCTCCTTCATCTTCATGTCGATCAGAGGCACGTGCCTGCTTGTTGACATGGAACGATAAACTGGGGTAGATCCATATTCTTCACCATGTTGATCGAGCCTTCACCCTTGGAAACTTCCTTTATATCCATCTGCACTACTCCACTCGTATCCATCCATTCCAGCCCCTGTTCGTATCGATCGTCACAGATTTAATCGATACGAAGTGGTATGTTTTGAGGGGTTCTGGTGGATACGAGCAAGGGCTATGGTGGATACGTATACATATGGATGTTATCGATTCAAACAACCATGAATTCGATGGATACGAATGAGGTCTACAAGATGGATGGATATGAACTAACCTTACCTGTGATCGATACGTACAAGGACTGTGATGGATACGAAGTAGTATAGACATAAGGTAGGCTGATGGATACGAATAAAAGGCGATTGATCGATACGAACAACAGGCAATTTGATGGATGCGAACAAAAGGCGATTGATTGATACGAACAGAGGGTTGTGTACAAATGGAGGCGAATGAACCGATTCCCTTGGCTTGCATCGATCATATCTTGAGCATATGACATCAGATCGACATGAAATTTGTAATGTAGGCTTTCACAACTTTGCTTGTTGTGTCTTGTCAATTATAGCTCGATCCAGATTCGGGCAAAATTTACCAACATCCATGGCTGACCTATACATAACTGGCAATCGAGGAGAACTATCTTTGGTTTCCAGTCAATCTTTTGGTATCACGGTGTTGCTAAAAGGCGGGATAACACTTGCCCCCAAAACATACCTTGCGATAGGAAGGTGTGTTTTGTAATGTCATAAGTTAGATGCTCATATCTTGGTGGAGATCTGTGAAAGAGGTTGATAGTTTTACCTGACTGCGAATGACGATCATTCGGGATAGTATGTCATTCGAGGTAGTATGTGACCGTTCGAGGTTGGGTGTCGTTCGTGGCGAATGATGATCGTTCACGATCGGGTGCCATTCGAGGCGAATTGTGACCGTTCGCGGTTGGATGCCGTTCGAGGCGAATTGTAACCGTTTGCGATCGGGTGCCGTTCGAGGCGAATTGTGACCGTTCGCGGTCGGTGCCGTTCGAGGTGAATTGTGTGTTCCTAGGGGGACTTAGTATCATTAATGTTATATTTCATATTCGTGTGAGTTTCTGAATTGTGTGTTCACTGAGGACCATTCGCGATCCCTTATACATGTAAGTGGCTTAGCCGTTATGGAATCAAAAGTGGCATATTTACATTCAAAATAAGTCTTTTAACAGAAATGTCTAACAAAATCAAATCTAAACATAAGAAATGGAAAACAAAAGCAATACAGAGATGTCAAAGTGCAAACACCTACACCGATACGATTAGTAGTTGTATCAGAGCATGCCTGAGGATCATTCACGGTCCTATACATGTGTAAACGACTTAATCGTGTTGATGTGGAGTTTTCCACTCGTTTGTCATTATCTCAATCAATTGATGACAAGATGACGCCTCGATCCTGAGCCGTTCCCGGTTGATGTAGGTGTTGGCCGCTCCCATTCCACCGTTGTTGTCCCCTTTCTTACATACTGCGATAGTAGACCATTCCGGATATGCCCCTCAACCTCATCCTTCAAGTATCTGCAATCATTCGTGCTATGACCATTCAGCTTGTGGAATAAGCAATACTTGTTTGATCTTCTTTCACTGCTGGTCGGATCTCTTCTCATTGGCTTTCGGTAAGGAATCTGCCCCCGGTATGCTAGTAGATTCACTCCAAAGTCTCATTCAACTCCGTATAAGAGGTGAATCTTGGTTTCTTTCATGGTCGTGTTGGTCAATCACCGTTATCCTCGGCTTTCCGTTTTCCTTTATCCTTGCCTAAATCTTTTTCCGAGGGATTTCCGCCTTTGAGTGCGTAAACTTATATCCTCCCCTTCCTCTCTTTCAACATTTGCATCTTCTAATCGCAAGAATTCCTCGGCCTCATGATAAAATTCTCCTAGATCCATAGGTGGATCCCTTTTCAGTGAATTTTTGAACTCCGTTCCATCAGCGATGCCGGCTACGGCTGCCATTAAGACCATAGATGGATCTGGACGATCCACTGATGTTGCAGCTACATTAAATCGTGTTAGGAAATTCCTCAGGGATTCCCTAGTTTCTTGTTTTAGTGTCACGAGACTCATCACATTCTTGGGCCTCGAAATGTGAACTCTGAGCTGCCTCATAAACTTCTCGGTCAACTCGGTCCACGCTCTAATGGAACCTCTCTCCAATTGTCTAAACCATATTGCTACTATGTCTATCAGATACAACGGGAAGCATCGGGCCATGACCTCCTCTGATGCCCCCAACACTTCCATATGCCGTATATACTTTGTCAGATAAACCGTAGGATCCGTCCTCCTATTATACATTTCCAATGTTGGTAGCTTGAATTCTGATGGATTCCTAGCCTGTCTAATTACGGGGGCGAAGGGGCTCCTATTCATGTCTTCCAAATCTCTGTTCATTAGTCCACCTTTCATGGCTCGTCTGATCATCTCCGCCAACCTGTCACTGTCGCCAAGTTGTGGTCCTCGTACATTGCCTCCGATCTGCCCCTCGAGTTCATGTGGGTTTGTTGAAATCTTCTCTTCTGGACGAGCATTCGCTCCTCTGTTAACTCCTTGTGGCCTAGTTTTAGCTTGTATCCTGCCTAAGGTTGGATTAACACACTCCTAGGGGGTGATCCTTAGTTCAGGGGCTGCTTCTGATGGTCCCGCTCTATCTGGTTCCCGGTTTGGTCCTTCCGGTCTTGCTTCGTTGGTCTAAACTCCAATAACTCTAGCTGATCCCGCTTGCTCAATTCTCTGAGAATGCTCTGCATTATCTCTTGTTGCCTTTTGAATAGCTCCTTATGCATGGCTCCCATCATCATCTCCATTTCATCCCGGGTGATGAAGACTAAGGTTTGATTTGCTCCTAAGGAAGCCTCCTGACTCCCTTCATGTTGACTCCTTTCAGTCCTTTGTCTTCTTGCCGATTGCCTTGCCATAGCTCTCCAAATCCAACTCTTTAAGCTTTAAACTCTGAAATCCAAGCTTTAGAATCCCTAAGTGCTACCCTTCTCAGTGAAAGCACCAAAATGTTTGAGCCAAAATTGGTCACAAACACCCAATTTCCAATGAAAGCACCAGTTCACAATCACATATCACATATAACAAGTATGTAGAGAATTAAAAATGAAGAACACCCAAAAAACTTAGATGAAAGCAGTAAAGAACACAAAGTTTATAGTGGTTCGACAATCCGGCCTATGTCCACTTTGTAGTTGATAATTTTATTGAAGTTTGCTTGCTGAATACAACGAATTACAACCGATTACAACAGCAAAATCCGAGTACAATGATAAATCCGACAGAGTCTCGATGTAGAAAATCCAAAGTCCCCTTTTCTATAGGATCTAGGATGCCATTCATAGGCATAGGTGCAAATATCTCACTCGGATCTCGGAAGACCTCTTCTGGCACGTGTGTGGGCCCACGCGATCGATCCCACTCGATTCCGACTCGATCCGTGATTGATACGAACGAATTTCGTATCAATCAAGATTTGGTACAATCGAGTCGAAATTTGGCATGAACACTCCTTAGGTAGTACATATGCTCCAGTGAAAATTTCGTAGCATTTGGACTTGTAGATCTCAAGATATAATCAATACGAATTGGACTCTTCAACATGGATACGAGTTTGTACGGATTCCTTCGCCTCCATCATCTTCATGTCGATCAGAGGCACATGCCTGCTTGTTGACGTGGAACGATAAACTGGGGTAGATCCATATTCTTCGCCGTGTTGACCGAGCCTTCACCCTTGTAAACTTCCTTCGTATCCATCTGCACTACTCCACTTGTATCCATCCATTCCAGCCCCTGTTCGTATCAATCTTCGCAGATTTAATCGATACGAAGTGGTATGTTTTGAGGAGTTCTGGTGGATACGAGCAAGGGCTATGGTGGATATGTATACATATGGATGTTATCGATTCGATAACCATGAATTCGATGGATACGAATGTGGTCGATCTACGGGATGGACGGATACAAACTTTACCTATGATTGATACGAACAAAGACTGCGATGGATACGAAGTAGTACGGACACGAGGTAGGCTGACGGATACGAACAACGTGCGATTGATCGATACGAACAATAGGCGATTTGATGGATGTGAACAACAGGCGATTGATCGATACAAACAGAGGGCTGCGAACAGATGGAGGCGAACGAATCGATTCTCTTGGCTTGCATCAATCATATCTTGAGCATATAACATCGGATCGACTTGAAATTTGGAATGTAGGCTTTCACGGCTTTTCTTGTCAATTATAGCTTGATCTGGATTCGGGAAAAATTGACCAACATCCATGGATGACCTGTACATCACTGACAATCGAGGAGAACTGTCTTTGGTTTCCAGTCAATCTTTTGGTATCACGGCCTTGCTAAAAGGCGGGAGAACACTTGCCCTCCAAAACATGCCTTGCGATAGGAAGGTGTGTTTTGTAATGTCATAAGTTGGATGCTCATATCCTAGTGGTGATCTTTGAAAGAGGTTGATAGTTTTACCTGACTGGGAATGACGATCATTTGGGATCGTATGTCATTCGAGGTAGTATGTGACCATTCGAGGTTGGGTGCCGTTCATGGCGAATGGCGATCGTTTGCAATCAGGTTCTATTCGAGGCGAATTGTGACTGTTCGCAGTCAAATGTCGTTCGAGGCAAGTTGTGACCGTTCATGGTCGGGTTCCATTCGATGCGAATTGTGACCGTTCGCGGTCGGGTGCTGTTTGAGGCAAATTGTGATCGTTCGCGGTCGGAGGCAAATTGTGTGTGCCGGGGGAGGGAGGGACTTAGTATCATTAATGTCAGATTCCATGTTCGACCTATCTCACATTTAGCCCTATCTCACAAACCTAACAACCACTCTCCCTCACTCGGTGGCTTAACAAGAACCTATGTCCAATTCATCCTCCCTCGTCTACAATAATTCCTGCTGAGAAATACTCACGAACTCGAGCATCACGCAAAACATCTAATTCTGAAAAGTCGGTTGGATGAAGAATTCGTACCTAAGAGAACGAATCGAAGCTTGGGGAGCTGTTGGATTTAGGATTAAAGTTTGTTTAGATTCGTTATTGGGGGAAGTTAGGGAGCAAACGTAATGGGCTCAAGATGAGAGAGGAAGATCAAAGTGGTAGCTGAAGTTCAGAGGAAGGTAAGTTGTGAGGTCCTATAGAGCTGAAGTGAAAGTAAAGAGAAGACGAGAAGTGTTGGCTTTTATATATGAAGAAGGGGAGGTGAAAATGCATCAACCAGTGGCCCAGTCAAGATATCTCAGTGGGTCGGTAAGCAATTGTGCCGAGCGATGGTGAACTTGTCGAACGAGTGGTTCGGTATCTATATACCGAACGACCCCTTGTTTATGTATAAATAAAAGGAGTGGAGAGAATAGACTTGGAACTGTACAAGATACTGGGGAGGACTGCCATGTTTTGACCTTCATTGAAACCATTCAACTTTTGACAGTAGGAATTGGTTACTGGCTCAAAGTGTGTCGTGTTGCCTCACATGACACACTTTGGGGGGAAAATGTTACCCGGTTGTTTGGCTCGGTTACGAGAGGCTAACTATCGAGTTTCTTGGTTGGCTATAAGTAAAACATGATCCAGTGAGAGATTGACTTGAATTAAGAGGCTCATCAAGCAAGTACACCTTTCGGCATATAACCTTCGTTCGGCCTAGATATGTGGTTCGGCCTGAATGCTGTTCGACCTAGATATGTAGTTCAGCTTGGATGCCGTTCGGCCTGATATGTGGTTCGGCCTGGATGCTGTTCGGCCTAGACATGTGGTTCGGCCTGGTTGTTGTTCCACCTAGACATGTGGTTCGGACTGGATGCCGTTCGGCTTTTAAGGGAGGATCAACACTTAGTCTTGAGGAGGGTGTCGTCGTTCGGCATATGCTGCTCGGCATACCTCACTCGGCATACCCCGTTCGGCAACTTCGTTAAGCAACTTCTTTTGGCATATACTGCTCATCATACCTCGATCAGAAAGCATATCCTGGCAAAGTGACGTTCGGCGTGTCTCACATGCGTCGCTCAGTGCACAGAAGTCACCTACTATGGGTCGAAGTACTTTGTCCCAGGGCCAGTGAAAGAAGTCTGGCCTATCTTTGTTTATAAATAGAGGGGCAGGGGCATAGTGAAGAAGGACCTTTTTTCGAGAACACTGGGGAGGCTCTACCATTTTCAAGACTCGTTCCTTTTCAGTTAGAACTTGTATTCAAGTTGTTGGTGTACAGATTGTATCTGTATTCAATTATTTGAAAAGTCAATAAAGATTAAGTTCAAAGTGGACGAAGGCAGTTACACCTCTAGTGTTCTAGATTTTGCAGTTAACTTTGCATACATTCTTCTATTTTAATTTTCTATCTTCATTAATCTCTATATACAAATCTTTCTTTGGGTGTTAGTGACCAATTTTGGTGCTAACGACTACATGCTCATTTATAGTTTCCTTTTTATTTGCCTTGCATTGCATATATCTATTGTTTTTGTTTGTCATGCATTTGAAAATAATAATAATAATAATTTTTTTAGAAAACCAAAAACAAAATCCATTCGTAGTTGCATTGTTAATACACGTTTAATTTCTGCTCTGCATTTCATTCTAGAATTTTAATAACGGTCAGACATCGATAACACTTAATTGTATATTGACAAGTTATCCTCTTTCAACAATTTAATTTCTTGGTGTCTACGCTACGGGAGAGCAATAATCAGTTATAAATATTACGGTGATTCGTAAATATTATACTGAATTGTTTCTCTGAAGGCACTTAAACCTTCGGCTGCATTGCTATGGTGATTCATAGTGCACTGATAAATCATGTCTGTTACTTGGCTAAGAATTATCTTGTTGATTTAAGACTTAATGTGATTATACAATTTTGGGTTAACTTAAGATAAATCATTTCTAATCAACCCTTGCATTCATTTAGTTGCATTAGTTCATTCATATATGTATAAAAAACCAAAAAAATTTCAAAATCCAAAACTAATTTTTTTTAAATATTTCTTAACTTAGTTTTTTTTCCTTTGAAAATTTTCAAACAAAAAATATGAAAAAAATAAAATAAAATCTTTTCAAAAAAAGCCAAAAAAAAAATAAAAATCCAAAAAAAAAAAAAAATCAATTTTCCAATTTGAATAATAAATTCTATTTGTAAATTTTTTTCTTTATAAAAAAACTCAAAAATATTCTTCAAAATGCCCGAATTTCCATATTCACATTAATTTTATAATAGTTGTGAAAATCAATATAATCCATATAATTTCACATCAAATTCTTATGGATATTTCAACGACAACTATTGTGTAAACTATTTGAATTTTGAACCACAAAATTTTCAGAATGATGAACAACCATCAACTCTTGAAAATGACATTTCATTTTTTTCTTGAATTCTCTACGCAACAAAATCAAATGATAAATGATTTGTGTAATTCATATTTGTGTAATAACTCGAGTCAAGGATTTCAAAATTTGAATTCGATTCAAAATTCAAGCCCATTTCAGTAATAACCCATGCCAATTCTACTTCGAACTCCAAAATGAATTTCAAACTCAAAATGCAAATGGAAACAATTTTTCAAACGAATTTGGTAATGGTAATAATCTTAACCACGTTACGATTGAAAATCTTTGTTCTCAACAATTTCAAAGTGAAAATCCTCATGTTAACAACTATAAGTTGAATTTTGTTGAGAAAATTAACGAAATTTACGATGATCACACGGATTCGTTGTTTGAAACATATATGAAACAATGTGAAAAACAAAATCAAATCCCAACGTGTGACGAATCAAATAATAATATATCTTTTGCCACAATCGATGATTTTCAAATAACAACTTTTGAAATTGAAAACGAAAATCATAACGAAGTTGTTGAAAATTTGGTTATTGACTTGGATTTAAATTCTTTTGGGGATGAGAAACTCGATTTAAGATTCGATCTTCCTTTTCTTGATTTTAAAATTTTGAAGACAACAACTTTGGAATTTGAACTCGACACATGTAATAAAGTTGTTGATAATTCAATAAAGGAGGACGAATTCAATGAATTGGATTTCTTTAGACTTTGCGGCGACGAGTTTTTGAATTCTGACGGGGAAGATTTAAATCACCCTTTTGATTTTGAAATTGATAATTCTGAAGAAGTTTTCAATGATAAGCTTGAATTTCAATTTGGTGAAAATAAACATGAATTTCAATCAATTGTTTTATCAACCTTAAAAATCGTCGAAAATAAAACAATTCATACTATTTTCAATAAAATGACATTCGTTTTTCCAAATCCACATCCAACTTCAAAATCTTTTATGGTTTGGTTTTAGCGCTTAAGTTGTGTCTCGTATGCTCGACGAGGCAAATGAATCGGTCTTTGGAAGATCATCTTATTTACTTTTTGACGATATACTTTCTGATCTCGTGTAAATACCGTTCATTTTCATGTAAATATAAGTCATATTTTATTTTTGTTTTATTTTTCTCCTTCCGCTTGGGTTGATTGTGGGGACACAGTCAAAATCAAGTGTGGAGGGGAGTCTCATCCTAATTTTTAATTTTCACGGTTTATTTTTACAATTTCTCTCCAAAACTTAGAGAAAAAACAAAAAGCAAAAATAAAAATCTCGAAAAAATGTTTTTTAAGCATTTTTGATTTATTTTTAAAGGAACACTATAGGATAAATATATGGTTTTGGTTTATTGAATTGAAACTTCAAAAAATTTATTTGTCTTAACAAAAATAAAAATGAAGTTTGATTACAAATAACAATTGTTTAACTAGTATATAGGAAGATTCATACGTGTTAATTATGAAATACATCCTAATTGAAAATCTTTATTTTAAAATTTTGTTGATTTAAAGTAAAGATATGACATTTCTTTGTCTTCTAATTTAAATGGCTCTAAGATGATAGTGCGAAACTCTCTCCTTTAAAAAAACCAAAAAAACATTTCTTGTATACATGTATATTTTTTAATAAACACCTAGAGTCATGTGTACACACTTGTGTGTTCACTCGCCATGCTCTGTACCCTTCTCACATAAGCCCGAAAGGCAGTGCACGATCGATATATCTGGCCACAATTTATCTGGGTTAGGTGTGTGTGTGTGTCTATATATATATATATATATATATATATATAAATTCTTTTTAATAACGCCTACAGTCAATAGGTGTTCACACTCTTGTGTTCACTTGCCACACTCTGTATTCCCCTTACTTAAGTCCGTAAGGTAGTGCATGGGTAATATATCCAGCCCTAGTTTTTAGAGTTAGGCATATGTAAATATTTTAATATCAATAAAAAATTAAAATAAGAGAGAATAAGCAAATGAAATCCAAGCACTCTTTTAACTTATTTGATTTGACTTGTTATTGAAAAGAAATGAAAATACCACTTTGATAAACTTTGCTAATCAACTAGGGATCCATTTCATAGTTACACTTTGTTATCAACCAAAACAACGAGTTAAACTATAGTCTATTTGTTATGATAACTTGATTTTTGTTGAAAATTTTAACGAGTAAATGACTTAAATTTCAAGTTAATGACCAAAACTTATAATTGACTTATTTGTTTCGATTTAAAAGTAAATCCTTCATTTGTAAATATTTTCAAAAACTCGCATCCATCTCTTTGTAAATAAATCTTGCATTTTATAAATATTTGCATCCTGCATTTGTATTTTGTGGGTAGTATACGCTAAAAACCCTCATGAGACAACACTCATCCTACTGGGAACACTCAAAGGTTGAACGGCTTGTTGCATATGCTTAATGCAATCGTGCTCCCTACGAAAACAAATTTATCTTAGTTTTTCTTTATTGGAGGATGAATAAAAAGATAAGTGTGGGGGTATTTGATGTGCACGCAAATGTACATATTTTTACCACCATATTTAATCTATTTAAATTATATAAATGATCATATTGGGTACTTTAACTTGTTTAAACCAAAATTAAAATTATTTGAATTTGTCACATATTCATCATCATCGAAAGGCAAAATGGTCATTTTTATGCATATATTTAAAACTAAGAAAATTTAATTGGAAATTTATATATTACTTCATAGGAATTTAAACTCAATTACAAGTGGTTTCATAAAGGAATATGCATGCACAAAGAAGATACAAAGGAATAAAGATGGAAATAATTCAAAGTGATGAAGGTGGAGGATCCTACCCACTTACCTTGATTTTCAATTAGGAGTTAATGCACATGCTAAAAGACAATTAATGCTTCATGTACATTTAAATGGGGGATTAAGACATGCTAATGATTACTTGGTGGCCACACTACCTCAAGGGCATTTTGGGCATTCTTCAAAAATATGCATTAGGGTTTTTAACTTGTATAAATACCCCTTATGTTTCATGTAACCTCTTCCTCTTAGTTAGTTTTAGTTTAGATAAAATAAAAGAAAGCTCTTTTTCTCTTTTCCATGGCTACTTAGCCATATTTATTTTCATGTAGATTTTATTTTTTTTATGCAATGTTAATTAGTGCTCTCTTTCTTTTACATGCTTCTTTTGTTTGTTTACTTTCATGTTAGTAGTGTAGATTTATTTTTCATGCAAGTAGAATAGTTTTTTTCTTTACTTTGCTCTCTTTTTCCTTTTCTTTTTCTTTCATGCTGCGAGATATATTTGTTGATTTGATAACAAATATGAGAGGTTAAACACCTTCAAATTAGGAGTAATGAATCTCTCTAATTATGTAGCTTTAACATTTGATAATTATTGCTCTCCTTTTGGGCTTAATGGAAGAATGAATGTTGATATGATTTATTGTTTTATGTTGAATTTGATAGTCTATGTTGTTCATAACAAATAGGCTATGCTTAAACAATCACAAACACATATTAACTCTTCATTTACGTATGATTATGGTAATGAAGTGATTTTGAAATTAAAATTTGATGGCCTATATTTCTAAACAATAGTTAATAGGCCATGCTTAAAATAAATTTTATTTTCAACTTCATTGTCATTTTTCATGAGAATAAACAAGTGGTTTAAAAGTGTGCTATAATTTGATGGCTTATGTTGAGCAAATTAATAACACAAATATGCCATACTTATGATAAACACATCATTTAAATTCACTAAATACGAAAAAAGAGATCATAATTTCAATTTGTTGAACTATGTGATCTAGGGATTGAATTTACCTCTAAATTGTTTTTCTACTCTCATATTTGTATCACTTTTTTTTTGTCATTTTTCTTACATTTTCTAGCTAATCACTTTCAACTTTGGTTAATTTAATTGAATAGAATTTAAAAATCAAAACAATTCCCCGTGGATCAACCCGTACTAATATACATGCTACAATCGTACACCATGCGCTTACGGTATAAATTTTGTTATAATTTTTTTTTTGCGATTTTCTAACTCGATAGAAAATTCGTCATTAAACAACCCAACCTGGCATCGAACGAAAAAAATTCTGAGATAGGTCACCAGCGACCCATCTCACATGGGTTGCTAGAGACCCATCATGTAAAAAAATAATTAAAAAAAGAAAAAAATGAAAAATGTATCTAGTGTATGTGAAAATTTGCGTACCTTATGTATTTGTGTACTCGAAAAAGAAAGCTCTGTCCAACCACTTCAGAATCAGTTAATCATGATAGCTCAACACTCCAAGACCTACAGAGTGACTACAAGAAACAATAGCTATAAATTAAGGAAAGTAACTGATGACGTTGGCCTATTCTATGCATAAAGCTCCGATACAACCACTTGAAAGTTAACAAATGGATATGGAAAGCAGTAACTTCCAGAGTACGTCTTGTTTACAAAGAAGACATACTATAGGGGCAAATGTTATCCGGGTTCTTAACCCACCAGATACCGACAGTAAGCAAGGCAACTTTAAATGGCAGGATAATTCAAGTGCTAACTGGAGATGTTACGACTACATTTCGAGAAGGACCAAGCTACACGGTCAAGATGATGATATGAGTCAATGAAGCCAAGAGATGAGCATCCCTACGGGTCAACAAGGGTTTAAGTATCAGCAGCTGGCGAATTACTGTTAGCATGTGACTACACCAATGATTGCCTGAGAAGACATCTCTAATTTTGGAATCCTTGATAGACTTTTGTGGCTGAAATAACAGCAAACCATGTACTCCTTTAAAACCATGAACAAACATGTTATGACATACAACAAAAGAAGGAAGGAGTCAGCAGGCGAAAATGGCCCATGGGTTGCCAACGACCCATGCAGTTTAACAATTTTTGACCATGGAATCCCCCTAGGTCACCTGTATCATACCTGAGACTTGAAAGTGACGGGCTTGGCCCAGAAGCACTCCAACCTCTATAAATAGCATACCTCCTGCAACATAAAAAGTTGTTGTGGAAACTGACAGTGAAAGCTCTGCTGGGACTCTTCTTCACTTCTAGACTTCCTCACAACAATCTCAAAAGGAATACACCATGATTATCTGATGGATTCTAACTCTAGAGATTCAATTCAGCTAACTCTAGAGATCTAATTCATCTAGGAAATAGCTAAAGCATTGTAATTAAACAACCTTTGTAATAGCAGTCAGCTTATAATAAAACTATAAAGTGGACGTAGGCTTCGTTAACAGCCGAACCACTATAAAAATCCTCTATCCATTTTCCTTTGTTGTTTCTTTTCTATTTCTGTGATCTATTATATTGCTTTGTGAAGGCAGAGCCGGTGCTTTAAAATCTAAACCAGGGTGTTGGTTCATTTTTCGGGTCAATATATACTATTGAAAGTTATGTCTTTAGAAAAGTTTTAGAATTACCATGGTCCATTTGTGCTATTAAAACTCCAATTAGAAGTCTATTCTTAATTAAAGGACTTTTAGTTAATGAATCATGATTGCTCGGTCCATTATTCGAGATTAACATTTCTATTTGAGATTATAAGTTTTACAAAAACTTCCTTTGAACTTCGAACACTAGGAACAAAATCTTTTATTCAGGCCATAAAAAAGCTCTAAGTAGGTTTTGAAAAACGGTAAATCATTCATCAAGGGTTATGATCATAGGCAAGAAGAAAATGATAAATTAGTCATAATAATTACTTATTCAAAGGAGAAATCAATTTGAGCAGCTGGATGGTTAAGTAGCAAGAAGTCTGGATATCGGCTAAAGATATTAGGAAAAGCCCAAAACCATTAATGAATCACTTCAAAGGTTTACCACAAGAATGTTTAAAGAAACCTCCCATATTCCAAATAAGGAAAGACCTGAGAGAGGGCATGTGATAGCCACTATCTGGAAAATAAAGCTGCAATGGAAATTGGATAACCACCAACCTGGATCAAAGAATACTAGAAGTCAAGATGATAGAGTTATATTCTCGTATCCAATATTACCTTGAACGTACAATAAAAAGGCATAATAAAAAATAAGTGGGGCTATAAAAATCTAGAAAAAAAATTCTTATATGGATCACCTTAGACATGTCGAACGAGGTAAAGGAAAAGGGACCTTTAGTATAATGCAAATAATGGTAGAATGGTTGATGCATCGAAAAAAATGAACATTACAAGAAAATCATCTTTCGGTTAAAAAGGAGGGAAAATTGAGTAAATCTACAACTTAAGACTTGAATCATTATCCAATATTATAATTTTAAAGATATAAGATTCAGACTAGATCTATAAGGATCGTCCGAAAATAGAATAATAAGACAACATAACATTAAAGACTTCTTGGATCATGGCTTGTTTTGAATTCCAATGCACTTATAATTTCTACCATAAATCATGTAAAATTCTAAAGCACTTTTGATTCCAACATTAGTATGATTTGGCATGAGATTGTGCATTCTTAGCTTATTAACCTAGATTTACCTATGTCTCCCTTTAACCTAGTTTTACCTTCCTTACATTTCTTATCAACAAAGAAAATCATTAGCAAAATCTACATTTCTAGAGTCTCAAGTGATGACAAGGTAACAAAACCAATTCGAAGTGTCTTAAGTAATTATGGTATTTTCACAAGACCCAACATCTATCATCAATAGATTCAAGGATGTCGATTATCGAAGGCTGATCTTCGATTACCACTAGAACCAGAAAATGTATTTTACATGAACTGTATAGAACGAAGAATTACCCTAGAAGTATGAATTCAATAAAGAGTTACATATGTATTTATCCTCCATCAGAAAGAGAAATGGTAAATAGTAAAGACCAAAAATGGTTTGCTTATATTTAAGACAATTGGATAATGCCAATAGATGAATATTTTGTGAAAAGATAATTAAGTTGAAGAATCATCCCCTGCACATTGGGCATATCATGCCACGAAAGGATGTATCTCATATGGATGAGAATAATGCTTCCAGTTAAAGTTGGAATAGCATCCCATCGGAGGGTTGAAAGATAGAGAAGAATCCTTAGACCTAATCAATGAGCTACGTAATGAAGCGTCTATATGAATATTTGAATATCAATGCAGGATAGCCAAGCACCACAATTCTAAAGCCAAGGAAAGATTATTTCGAAAAGGAGATTTAGTGCTTCGAATGGTTATGGCAAATACTAAAATCCAGTGGATGGGATGCTTAGAACAAATTAGGAAGGACCCCTCATTATCCACGAAGTAATTCCACAAGGGACCTATCGAATATGTTGACCAAATGATAATGTCATAGCAAGAACTTGGAATGCCAAACATCTAAGGCCATATTTCCCTACGATGGGTAAGTAAAGAAATCAAGACAAATATGTCTACGGAATCGATAGTCTTGTGAAATGAAAGAATTAAAAAAGAAAAGCCTAAAGCACCATATAAAATGGTAGTAAGGGGAAAAATAAAGCCTTTAGTGCCACTTGTAAGCTCTAACTGAAGTGCCTCCTAGAGGGGAGGATGGAGTAAGCCTTTGGTACCTAGCCGAAGCACCGAACAAGCCTTCAGTGCTGCCTATAAGACCTGACCGATGCACCTCCTAGAGAGAGGATGGAGTAAGCCTTTGTTACATGGTCAAAGCTCTGATAAGCCTCCAGTACCTCCTATAAGAGGACGGAATAAGTATTTGGTACTTGGCCAAAACACTAAACCAACTTTTTGTACCATCTATAAGGCCTGAATGAAGTGCCTCCTAGAAGGAGGTCATGTAAATCTTTAGTTCTGTTTAAGATAGCAACCTAAAAAAAAAACCTAAATCATCACCTAAGACGGCAACAATTCAAATCTAACTCGGTCCGAAAGAAGGATTGAGACTATCTTCTAGAGGAAGATCAATCAAATTCAAATATAACTCAATCCAAAAGAATGATTGAGGTAGTCCTCTAGAGGAAGATCGACCAGTATAAGCTATAGCCCCTCAAAGAAATTATGGAGTAATTTTCATTTGCCAGATGTATTTTATGGTCTTCTAATCCTATTATTGCCAACTGGATTTTCTGGTCTTCCATTCATATTATTTCCAGTTAGACTTTCTAGTCTTTTATTTAGATTTTTATTGCCATATGGATTTTCCAATCTTTTGTTCAAATTATTATTGCCAGATGGATTTTCTAATATTTCATTCATATTATTGCCCGATGAGTTTTCTGGTCTTCTATTCATATTATTACCAGATAATGTCTAGTATTTTCCCTAAAGTATTGCTAGATAATTTTTAGGTCTCCTATCCAAGTGATATTATTACCAAATGGTATTCTGGTTCTCTATTCGGAGTATTATTGCCAGAATGGTTTTCTTGTCTTCTGTTCAGATTATTATTGTCAGATTGTTTTCTATTCTTTAATTCAGATTATTGCTAAATGATTTTCTAGTCTTCTATCCAAGTTATTGCCATATGGTTTTTTGGTCTTTTATTATTATCAAATGTTTTACTAGTCTTCTATTAGTATTATTACCAGAAGATTTTATGGTCTTCTATTCAAGAAGTAATTATTGCCAGGCGGTTTTCTAGGCTTCAAATCAAGAAATTACAATTGTAAGATGTATCTTTTGATCTTTTAGTCATAGTATTACCAGAAGAGTTCTGATCCTCTTACCAATAACGTCGCCAAATGGATTATAGTTTTTGTTCATGAAATCATTATCATCAGATATTTTTTGTCTTCTTTTCAGAGATATATTATCATCAGATGGTTTTTTGGACTTCCGTCCAAGTAATTATTATTTTAAGATTATGCTTAAGCTATATTACTACCAGATAAACTTCTGGTCGTTTCAAGCAAATTTATCACCTGCTAAAGTAGTCTTAACTTATTCTTTACAAGAAGACAAGTCAATTCATAATCCTATCAAAATCCAAAAGAGATTGCCAAAAATTAAATTTGAAGTTAATAATGAAAATTATCATTTACTTTGTGTTTTATAGGAAAGCTTGAAGAAAAGCAAGGGAATTCTTGGTTTTACATTAAAGTGTAAAAAGCTTCTTCTATACAAGGAGGGGGATAAATGTTATCTACATATTTTCCAAAGGGGATAAAATGAAGCTGAAGTGATACCGAATTCAAAGGCAATACGGATTATCGCATTTGTGAACACAAAGCAATTACCAACCGATAATATCAAACCAATAAAGATTGAGTTGTCACACCATTAAAAGCATCTCATACTCATGCAAGAATAGTTGATGTCAAACCTACTACAAGCAATGCTACGTCTCAAGGGAAATCACACACCATCAATGTGGCATGGAATACCGCACCTCATCGGTATGATAAACATCTAAGACTGGCAAGTGAAAAGATATCAAAAGTCTACAGTTATAATGACGCCGCATGTCATCAATGTTACACTTTATCAATGTCACATTGATTCCATGCTACACTCAATCAGTGCATTGATTCCATATTGCACTTTATCAATACCACACGCCATTAGAGTAGTAATGATGTCATACAACAACATGATGAAAATCACCAGTGAATGATGTCGCTTGAAGCCGATGATGTCACTTATCAATACGGCTTCTCTTCAGTAACGTGCCTTATCAATGTTGCATTTCATCAATATCACTTCTCTTCAAAGCCGCATTTCAAGTAATGTCGCCTTTCTTCAAAGCTTCCTATCACTAATGCTGCATATTATTTATATTGTACTTCATCAACCAAGGAAATTCACTAAGAAGCATGTTGCAGACATAATAATAGAATCATATATCAATCGATGCCACATTTCATGAATGACGTATATTATCGATGTCGCACAACATTAATGCAATAGGAACGTCAAAGGACATGCAAGGAAAGAGGATTAAAAATCATTAATGTGAAAGAGACAAATCAAAAGGATTTAGTGTATATTATCCTGGTTTTTTAACCTAGTAGGATCCAAGTGAAGTCGAAACAACTTGATCGAGTCAGAATAGCTCAAAAGTCAACCCAAATGACTAGAGCAACAAGCCAAATGAAGCCAAGGAAAAAGAATGGGAAAATACACTAAGGACATGGATCGCTAGCGACCCATGGCCTATGGACCACTAGAGATCCATGAGATTAACTCAAGGGTCCATCGATTCTCTTGCATCATGATCAAACATGTATTCCAGAAACGATGACTAAGTTTGATTAGATTTTGATCTAGCTAAATCAAGAGATAAGCATTCGTCTAGTCCAGTCAGTAGCTAAATACAACTAGTAAGTAAATCAAAATCAAAATAAAGCAACGTGCCATGGAACTACATGAACAACATCAATGCAAGAAAACGGAGGCAATCCAGAAAGCAAAATTCAAAAATAGACTAAGTGTATGGATCTCTAGTAATCCATTCATTTCATTGGATCGCAACAACCTTCATGGGATAAAATAGAGGGTAAATGCTAAGGAGTTGGCTCGCATTGAGCATACATTATGGAACGCTGGCGATCCATAGACTATGGAACACAAGCGAACCATAGTTTTGGCTCTGGTCGCGATGCAAGCTCTAGTGTACCTTTCTGTGATCATCTATAAGCATTTAGCGATCAGGCTTGTCCTAATAGCTCCATAACCTATATAATACTCTCTATCTGCAACACAAAGAGGATAATCTAGACTGGTTGCTAAACTTTATTGGAAGCTTTCTTCACTCTTCACCTTTCTCACAATAATCATCAAAAGTGTTCACTGTGATTCTCCAGTGGAATTTAATATTGGAGACTCGGTTTAACTGAGGATAGTCAAGAGCTTTGTAGTCAAACACGTTTTTCAACAATAATCAGTCGATAATAAAAACTATAAAGTGGACATAGGCTTCGTTAACAGCCAATCTATTATAAATATCTTCTTGTCTTCTTTCTCTTTCTTCTTTTTCTATATTTATTAACTGTATTATTTCTTTGGTGCTTTCATGCTCAAACCAGGGCGTTGATCCATTTTTTAGGTTAACATTTTGGTGCTTTCACTAAGAAGCCAACTCACGATTTAGATCTAGCTATCTATTTTGGATCTAATAGGTCCAAAATTTAGATCCTCAATCTTTGCTTGAAAAAACTATTACTCAAAATCGATGGCTCCGGGAAGAAAGAGAATTGCCTTTGGAAGGTCCATAAGGTAGTAATACCTGGAGAAGATGTGAATCATCAACAAACTGAAGTACATGGTGCTAACTTAGGAGATCATGCACCAACATCCTCCAATCAGTGTGAAGTCGTTATAATGGATGAGTTGAACAAAACAGTCGAAGAAATCGACCAAAAAATGGAAAGCAGTCAGAAGGCTCTGATGGATAAGCCTAATGCTCTCTTAGCCTTACAGTCAAATCCTACTCCTAGTACTATAGTTGAACCTACGACTGTTATAGAACAAGAAAATTCTTCCATTTCTGCTCTAAATAGAAGAAATAGAAAGCAACCATAAAGAAGGGTATCGGCAGGAACCATGGTGATCAACGCAGAAGGAAATACAAGTACTTCGCTTACCGCAAGGCTACTAACTTTGAACTTGAATCAAGGACGAAGACCCTACAAGAAGATGTTGCCATGGACCTCTCCGACTCAAAAGATGGAGAGCAAGTTAATAACAACATGTTGGAGGAGAACATCGATGCATTCGATAATGTTGGAAATGTTTAAACTGCCCCAGTTAGGCCAACCGCAAGCCGATGGGATACCGATGGAGTGGCTCTCCCAAAGACAGGAGAGCCTAGGCTTCAGCCTACTTACCAAGACCGTTTGCCAAGTCAAACACTAGGTGCAGCGATAGACTGTCTCCACCAGGACTACCGGACATCAGAATCATTTATCGCCGACATGGTCAAGCGATTGATGAATGAGAATAAAAATAAGAGAGATGATGAACGGTGATCTGGGACAAGTCGGACTCCCTTTATCGATGAAATCCTAAATGAGTGATATCCAGAGAAGTTAACAATGCCAATTTCTACCCTATGATGGGACAATGGACCCAAAACCCCATTTGTACAAGTACAGTTGGTACATGAATGGAGAAAATGCTTTAGAAGCCGTTCGATGTGGATATTTTCCCATCTTTCTAGAAAGAATTGATTCTATGTGGTTCACTAGGCTCCCACTGAGATCTATCTCTACTTTTAACTAACCAGCAACAGGATTCCTCGATCAGTTCAGGCTCCATACCACACAACCTAAAGATGTCATATCCCTGTTCGGACTGTTCCAGGGATTAAGCGAATAGCTGAATCGTTCATGAACCGGTTCAATACCACAATGACGGCAAGAAATCCTAATGAGGATGTGGATTTTATGGCTTTGGTCCGTGCTATTCACCCCGAAACTGAATGTGGAAAGTGGATTAAAATAAAAAAAACCACTGCAAGGAAGGACTTCAATCATAAAGCAAGTCAATACTTAAGGTTACTAGAAAAGAAGTCTACTAGTGTGTAACCGATGAATGTCGAGAAAAGTGACATGGAAATAAACCAAAATGCAAATGCTTCTGGAATTGCTGAAGGAATCACATGGAAGGACGATGTTGGCGTCAAAATTGACCACCAACACCCAATTGCAAGTGAAAGCACAAATATTCAGTCAAAGATCACATATAGAGTATATGTAGAGAATATAGTATAAATAATTACTAAAATTAAAATGAGAGTAGTAAAAGAGACAAGATTTATAGTGGTTCGACTAACTTCGGCCTACGTCCACTCTAAAAAAAATCCTTTTTGTTATCAGAAATTGATTACAGTTACAATCTAGAGTTCCCAAAATAAAAATGGCAGAATAGCCTTTGGGTAGAAGATGAAGAGAAGCAAAAATCTAGAAGCTCCCTTTTCTTAAGCCATACCTATAGGCGAAACTCCGGCTATAGGTCCTCCTCACCTACAAAGGCCCACCATAGCGACCGTCGAGCCCAACTCATACATCTATGCCGACCTGAAGTTGGTAACATGCTGACCCGAAGCAAAACATACACTGACCCAAAGAGAAACACACGCCGACCTGAAGCAGATCCACATGCCGACCCGAGGTTGATTTATGCTGACCCAACTTCGAATCCCTCTTGCCAACCCGATGTTAGCTCATGCCTACCTAGAGCTGAAGCCACGCCGACTCGAAGTTACATCCTGTAGCCGACCCTAAGTGAAGTCATTGTGCCTTCTCAATGTCGACCATAAGTATAAACGCCAACCCGAAGTATCATCAATACTGACCAAAAGTAAATGCCACACCGACCTGAAGTAGTTGCCGATTCGACCCGAAGTGGTTCCTACACTGATCCAGAGCAACATGTCGACCCTTAACAACTTCTTATGCCGACCTCTAGCTAAAACAATGTCGACCCAAAGCCAAACTAATCGCAACCCGAAGTAGTCCCATATGTCGACCTGATGCAACCAAACCCTTGTCGACCGGAAGCCAAAGCATTGCCGACCCGAAGCCAAACTAATGATGACCCGAAGCCAAAGCAATGCCGACCCGGAGTGAACCAAATGACAACCCCTCAAAGTGATATGACCTCCCTCATATGCCGACCTAAAGCCACGCCCGTCTCGAACCTAAGCAGATGCTGTCTCCACCCGAAGCAGCTTCCAACCTTGCGAAAATCCAAATTTCGAGTGCTTTGCATCGTTTGTCCATCGACTATGCTTAATCGTGGCTTCATATCTGTAAGCGATTATCCATTCATCTATTTGAACCAAATCCTTAATATTCCAGCCTCGATGCCCGTAAAGTCTATTGGGTTAATCCACCTATATACTGCCTTCCCAAAAAATGGGTTAACACTTTGCCTTCCAAAACATGCCTTGCGGTAGGAAGGCGTGTTCTGAATTGTCATAAGTCCAAAATCAGAAGTCCATAATCCATTGATCATCATATTAACCAACATAGAGCTAATCCATTTCCAATTCAATCCTTGATCTATCTGGTTCATTAGCGAAGTCCATGACTGTTCCGAGTCAATATCCAATTCCGAATCTATCCTAAATCCATTAACCGAATCCATGATCTTTCCGGATCATTTTATTCAAGTCCGGGACCTCTCCTAATCCATATCCAAATCCATAGACCTCGCCGGGTCATTTAATCCAAATCTAGGACCTCCCTTGGTCCATATCCAAATCCGAGACCTCTTTAGGTCTATATCCAAATCCTTAGAGCTCTCCAGGTCCTTTAATCCAAATCCGAGATGTCTTTGTGTCCATATCCAAATCCAGGACCTTTCTGGGTCCTTGCCGAGCACAATCCATACTTGATGACCCGAGTAGGCCGATCTTGTTGCTCTCCAGCAAAGCCGCCTACCACTTGCCAGGGATAGTCCATACCCAACGATCTGTTAGGTTTTATTCTCCGGCCTCGACTCTCCAGTCAAGGGCTTAATCCACGGGGTATCCTACATCGGCCTCAATCCCAAGTTAAAGAATTGATCTGTGGGGTATCCTACTTCGACCTCAATCCCCAGTCGAGGACTTGATCCATGGGGTATCCTACTTCGGCCTTGATCCCTAGTGGAGGACTTCATCTGTGGGGTATTCTACTCTGACCTCGACCCCCAATAGAGGACTTGATCTGTGGGATATCCTACTCCCGCCTCGATCCCCTATCGAGGACTTATCATTGTTCGAGTCCATCCTATTGCTCTCCGACAAAGGAATTGTAATCTATGGTTATTGCCCCGTCTATCTGGTCGGGGCACAACCATGACCCGTGTTATTTACCGCAGTAGTGCGGATCCAAATGTTTTAATGCTCATTAGTTATGGTGGTTTATCACCATCTCAGAGCATGCTTATGGACCGTCCTCGATCCGTCCATGTGTAAGTGACTTAGCCATTTTAGTGTAGAATTTATTATTAGGTATTTAGTTCACGCTTTCAAGAGATGACGACCCGTGTCCTTAAGCTAGGCTAGCTCTGATTTGTGGCGGATGGGGGCTGCTCATGTTCCATCACCACTATCCGTTTCCAAATGAAGCCAGCCAAATCCATGCCTCCAGTTCCATGGGGAGTGGTGATGTTCCATTCTCCTTGGTTGGAGTTTTCCCTGGGGTGATCCAATCCATATCTTCGCCTACTAATTTTTGCTCCAAGTCCTGGATTTCAGTTTTCAGCTGTTCCAACATCCATAAGTGGTTTCCGATCATCATATGTATCCTGCCCTCATGTCCACGAGGGAATCCCAAATTGTCCTCTTCTAAACGTGCATCCAAGTTCTATTCTATGCCAAAATCCATAACACCATCCAATATCTAGCCAAGAATTGAGCTAACATGTTCCCGGGGACATGCCCTCGAGTGTGGAATGATCGGCAACGATCGTTATATAACGATCGACTATGGTTTTGCCGATCGTTCCTGGTGACCAGGGCTACACCCGGCGATTGTACTCCATCCATCATCCCGCTTGCTTCTTTTTCCTAATTCTGGTCCTGGATTTTCTCCTATTTCTTTAGCATCCTTTTCTACATAGCATCCATCATTGTTTCCATTTTTTCCCTGTTTTTTGTCTCCTTGTTGATTTCCTAGCCACTGCTCCCTAGATCTTAATATCCAAGCTTCTAGATCTGAGATCCTAGCTTCCAAATCCATGAGTACAAGTTCTCTTAGTGAAAGCACCAAAATATTGATGTCAAAATTTACCACCAATACCCAATTGCAAGTGAAAGCACCAATATCCTATCATAGATCACAAATAGAATATATGTAGAGAATATAATATGAAGAATAACTAAAATTCAAATTAAAGCAGTAAAAGAGATAAGATTTATAATGGTTTGGCTAACTCCGACCTACGTCCACTATAGAAAAATCCATTTTATTATCAGAAACTTGATTTTAGTTACAATCCAGAATTCTCGAAATAAAAATGGTAGAATAGCTTTTGGGAAGAAGATGAAGAGAAGAAAAAATCGAGAAGCTCCCTTTTTTGAAGCCACGCCTGTTGTATTTATAAGCGAAACTCCGGCTACATAGCCTCCTCACCTACATGGGCCCACTATAGAGACCGTCGAGCCCAACTCATCCATCTATGTTGACCTGAAGTAAGTAACATGCCAACCCGAAGCAAAACATATGTTGACCCGAAGAAAACCGCACACCGACCCAAAGCAGATCTACATGCTGACCTAAGGTTGATTTATGCCGGCCTTACTTCGAGTCCTACTTGCTGACCTAAAGTGTAGCTCATGCCAACCCGAAGCTGAAGCCACACCGGCCTGAAGTTACTTCCTGAACCCGACCCCATGTGATGTCCTTATGCTTTCTCAATACTAACCCTAAGTATAAACGCCGACCCGAAGTATCATCAACACCGACTCGTAGTAAATGAAACACTGACCCAAAGTAGATGTCGATTCGACCCGAAGTTTTTCCTACACCGACCCAAAGCAACATGCCAACCCTTAGCAACTCCTTATGCCGAACCCTAGCTAATGCAATGCTGACGCGAAACCAAGCTATTATTGACCCGAAGCACTCCTATATGCCGACTGGATCCAACCAAACCCTTGTCGACCCGAAGCCAAAGTAATGTCGATCCAAAGCCAAACTAATGACGACCTGAAGCTAAAGCAATGCCGACCCGTAGTGAACCAAATGCCGACCCCTCAAAGTGATATGACATCCCTCTCATGCCGACCTGAAGCCACGCCTGTGCCGACTCGAAGCTAATGCCATCCTAACCCAAAACAACTTCTATCCTTGCCAAAATCCATATTCCGAGTGCTCTGCATCATTTGCCCATCGACTATGTTTAATCCTGGCTTCAAATCCATAATTGATTATCCATCCAACTATTTGAACCAAACCCATAGTATTCTAGCCTCGATAACCGTAAAGTCTATTGGGTTAAATCCGCTTGTATACTACCTTACCAAAAGGCGGGTTAATAGACAAAAATCAAAAAAGGAAAAACAAAAATTCCAATAAAAGAAATGGTAACGGTAATAATAAATGGCTTAACGAGTTTAGGCCTGAAGATTACCTCCTCTCAACAACACTTTGGAGAATATCCATCTCGCAATACATGGAACCAAGGGATATAAAAACTCCCTAAGAAGGAAGCAACAGAACAACAAAAAAGCTCAAGAAAGTTTTGTTGCTTTCACGATACACATGGTCACAACATAAATGAATGCACCATTTAAAGAACTTAATCGAAGAACTGATCTGAAAAAACAAGCTTTAGTAGTACCTGAGAAAGTCATAGAACCCTGATCAACCCGTGGCTCCTAAAGCTCCTAGAGATCAAAGAAATAAGGCCGGAACCAGTGAAGAGGGATCCAAACGAACTGACCAAAGACTTACTATTAGAGCGATATCTAGGGAACCACATCCCACGTAGATAAGTTGGGGAGAGATGGAGCGGTATGCCAGTTCGTTGAAACATGCTCCAATGGAATCATGTCTTGAAATATAAGATGAAACTCCAACCAAGCCGTAGAATTTTTTTAATGACGATATAGTGTTCCAAAATTGGAATACCGAAGGGATCGAAGCTCCAACTCTCAATCCAATGGTGGTGAGGGTGGGAATCGTTCCCGCTGTAGTTCGACGAGTGTTGGTTGATAATGGCAGTTCTGTTAATATACCTTTCAAGCAAACCTTTGATTCAATAAGGTCGACATGAAGAGCATGTCTGCGTGCCAAACAAAGGTCCAAGGTTTACTGGTGAACCCAAATAATTCATGGAGATGATTGACCTACTAGTGGAACTTGGAGAGGGTGTTGAAGAGTCACCCTCATCAGACTTTCATAATTGTGGACGAAATTTCTACATATAACTCCTTCTTGGGACGGCCCGTGCTAAAATATTTCTAAATCACTCTGGCCCAATGATGGCTTACCATGAAGTTCCCAATCGCAAATGAAATCTAGGTGGTGAAAGGAGATCAGTGCGCCGCTAGGGAATGTTACGTTGCAGAGTTGCGTGAAACTATAAGAAGGGAAAAAGGAAATGATGTGGGGAGTAATCTCCACATTCATGAACCCGTTGAATAACAACTATAGAGTCTCCCTGGCTTTGGGACCATATCTGATTCGACAAGGCTATAAACCCTAGAAAGAAGATTTCAAGGGAGGATCGGGTAGCACCGGTAGAATAGACGGTGTTTATCTCAATCGACGTGGGATTGAATATTGGATCACACCTTGGAAACAAGATGCGTTTAAAACCTACTAGACTTCTTCATGCCAACTTGGATGTTTTCAGTTGGACGCATTCTGATATTTGTAGGGTATCATCGGAATTACATGCCATGTGCTCAAAATTAACCCCAAGTTTACACCAATAAAGCAAAAGAGGTGCATCTTGGGACCTGAATGGTCCAAGGCGTTAAGAGAAGAGGTAGATAAGCTAATGGCCAACGATTTTATCCGTGACGTAACTTACACCGAATGGATATCTAACTCGGTCTTAGTCAAAAGGTCCAATGGGAAGTGGCGAACCAATATCGACTACTCAGACTTAAATAAGCTTGGCCGAAAGATAGCTTCCCTCTGCCTAGAATCATCAGCTTGTGGATGGGATGACGAGGCAGGAACTACTATCATTCATGGACACATACTCAGGCTATAATCATATACAAATGCATGAAGCTGATCAAGAGAAGCCCAATTCATCACTAATTTGGGACTATACTGCTATAGGGTAATGCCATTCGATTTAAAGAATGCTGCAGCAACCCACCAAAGATTAGTAAACACTATGTCCAAGCGTCCAATCAAAAAACCATGGAGGTTTACGTAGATGACAGGTTGGTCAAATCGCGAGTAGCTGCCAATCACCTGGATACTCTCGTTGAAATGTTTGAAATACTCCGAAAGTATGGAATGAAACTCAACCCACTCAAATGTCACTTCGTAATTGCCTCCAGAAAGTTCTTAGGATTCATAGTAAGTTCCAGGGGCATTGAAGCAAATCTAGAGCAAATAACTGCCTTACAAGAAGTCTAATCCCCAAAGAATAATAAGAAATTGCAAAGCCTGAACGAAAAAGTCGTAGCATTGAGCCGATTTTTCTCGAAAGCCACCAATAAGTGCATACCGCTCTCTGATGCATTAAATAAAGGAAAGAAAAGCTTCAAATGGAGTGAAGCTTGTCAAACAACATTCAAAGAATTGCTGCAACATATGGAAGCTCCGCCAATCCTATCAAAGCCAGTGGATGGAGAGGACCTATTCATTTACTTAGCAATTTCTCCTCATGCAGTGAGCGCTGCCCTTGTGTGTGAAGAAGTAAAAATTCAACGACCCATGTATTACATTAGCAAGCGGTTTACTAGAGCCAAGAAAAATTACCTGAAGATGGAAAAGTTAGCGTATTGCCTTCTGATGGCATCTAGGATGCTGCAACCATATTTCCAAGCACATCCAATCAAAGCACTGACTGATCAGCCCCTGAAGAAATGATTGTACCGACCTAAAGCTTTTGGACGACTTCTCAAGTGGAACATCGAACTGAGCCAATATGATATCACTTACCATCCAAGGAAGGCTATCAATGGGTAAGCGCTGGTGTATTTCATCGCTGAGTTTATGAAACGGGATGAAGAGGAAGAATCATCGCTTGAAGTGGAAATGCAATGGAGACTCTTTATTAACGGCACATTTAACAATCTCTGTTCCAGGGCAGGGGTAGTGCTTGAAACCCCCAAAGGACGAACGTTTTTCTATGCCTTAAGCTTGGAATTCCCTACAACAAATAACAAAGCAGAATACGTAGCCTTGGTAGCAAGACTAAAAGTTGTAAAAGAACTCAAAATAAAATACATTTACATCTATAGCGAATCCCAACTAGTTGTCCATCAAGTAAAAGGCGAATATCAGGCTCGAGGGGAGAACCTTGCTTCGTATCTATCTAAAGTGCAAGAGTTGCTCAACGACATTGAACATTACACCATAACTCACATTCCGTGTGAGCAAAACACAAAGGAAGACTACTTGGATAAACTGGAAAGCTTTGGAGAAGCTCAATCATTCGAACTAGTCTCGTTGAGACTCACCTTATGTATAGACGAAATGGATGTCGGTTGGATTCTCAAGACTACCATCAAACCGAAAACATGGATGATGCCGATAAAGGACTAACTACTTACAGGCCCCTTCAACTGGCTAGAGTCAATGGAAAAAGCTTCTCTAGAAGGAGCCGGGATTCATAATACAAGATGGAATACTCTACCGAAGGGGATTCTCAACCCCCCTTCCGATGATGAAGCCCGATGGATCCTCAAGGAAGTGCATGAAGGTGAATGCGGTGACCATGCTGGAGGGAAGATCCTTGCAAAGAAAGTTCTCCGGTATGGATACTTTTGACCAACAATAAATCGTGACGCTACAGACTGTGCTAGAAGTTGTGATCGTTGCCAAAGATTCAGCAAAACTAAAAGAACTCCCTCAACAAAGCTAACGCGGATGGTCAGCCCGTGGCCTTTTGCAATATGGGGAATAGACTTGATTAGCATATTGCCAATAACAAAAGAAGGGGCTTAATATGCTACAGTTGCCACTGATTATTTCACGAAATAGGCCAAAGTGGAACCGCTAGCCACCATAACCATAAAAAAAGTCATTAATTTTGTTACTAAAAACACTTTTTGCAGCTGTGGTGTGCCACAAAAAATCATCACTGACAATGGAACCCAATTCAAAAGCGCTGAATTCAAACACTTTTGCAAACGCTTTTGAATTGGGAAGAGCTTTTCCAGGGCACTCATCCGCAAGCGAACATGCAGGTGGAAGCAGATCATCAAGTCCACCATCAAAAAGCGACTAACTAAGGAAAAAGGAAACTGGGTTGATGAACTTCCACTCGCACCATAGGCTTACAAGACAATCCACAAAAGCGACTACCGATCACATTTCTTTTGCCCTGGCATATGGCTTAGAATTCCCGTCGAACTAGAAGTCCCCTCTCACCGAAGGCTAAATTTTAATCAGAAACAAAATGAGCAGCTCCTGCTTGAATCATGGGATATGATTAAAGAAAGGAGGGCAGAAGTCGAGTTGAGGACCGCTGCCGACCAAAAAAGGGTCCCATGGTACTTCTACTCCAAAGTTCATAACCGAACCTTTGAAGTGGGAGACCTCATCCTCGAATGAGTCTACCCTGTCCCAGGGGCCTTCAGACCAAATTAGGAAGGGCCGAATGTGATAAATCAAAAGCTATGAAATGGAACTTTCAAACTAAGAACTGTCAACGAAATTCAAATTCCTAGAGCATGGAACAGCGAATTGCTAGCCGTTACTTCATCTGAAAGATATCTTATGTACTTTCTACTTTTAAGCAAATAAGCCATTCCGGGATGCCATGGGTATTGTAAATAGGCAAAAATTTGTCCAACATTTCTTGATAAAATTAATTCTCTTGTTGAACCAACAAAACTATGTTCATAACAGTAAGTTGCTAAGTTAACGGAAAGTGGAATCACACTCAAGTACGCTCCTTTTACCAATAAGGTCAATGGAAGCAAATCAAATCAAACCGTTGGATCAGTGGAACCTGATCCTCGCCTTCTAAGAACCGGTGTTGCTTCGAAAACATCAGGAAGTCTCAATTAAAAAAGCCGTGCATCCCATAAGTTGCGCGCTACCTCTTAAAACATAAACTCCTCGCATTGGCGGAAGATAGACAATGTTGAAAAGTATCAAAAGTCATGCATTTCATCAGCCGTGCACTAACTCTCCGAGCCGTGAAATCACATTCTTAAAACATAAACCCCTCATGTTGCCAAAAGATAAGCAACATTGAGGAGTAACAAAACCGTTCCGGACCAACATGTCATATTGGTCCCAAAAGTTGTGCATCCCATAAGCCATGCATTATCCCTTCGAGCCATGAAATCACGCTCTTAAAACATAAACTTCTCACGTTACTTGAAGATAGGCAACATCGAGAAGTATCAAAATAGTTCCAGATTGACGGGTCATACCGATCCTAAAAACCGCCCATTCCATAAGCCGCATGCATACTTCCAAAAAGCCACGCGTCCCATAAGCTACACACACTTTTAAGTACCGAAATTGCCTAGGAAATACCGGGAAACTTATCCACCATAGGAATAATGAGGATCAACCCATTCCTATTATCAAAAGTAACGGGCATGACTCCAACAAAATTGGAGTGCTAAAAACCAGCAGAAACTCCAATCACTGACACTTAATGATTAACAATAACATTGAACATGGATAACATTTAACTATCTATAGTTAATGCATACAATGTGCATGCTCTAAGCAATGAAGTACATGTTTGAAGATTGAAAAAATCCTAAGAAATGATACTCATAAGTACCTACTCATGTTTTGAGAAGTGATAAGTGGTTTAACTTCCAAAAATTTACAAAGGTTATACATTAAGTTAATCTTGTAACCATGTACTTATGAATCTTTTAATAGCTCATCTCATAACTATATGTTTTGCACTTACGTTATGTTTTTGTGCACATTTCTAACATACATATGTTACACACTTTCCAGATTGCATAAAAACATAAACTATAAGCTAAAGTTGTAAAACTTACAAAAAAGGAATTGTGCCTTAGTCTAATTCAGAGTTTCGGTATGCAAATTATTCAAACCATAAGTTACCGGTCGTTTGCAAGGTGTTCAAAGTAAACAGCCTTATGAACTGAGCGACATGCATCGGTACTTAAATTAAAATGCTTAAAAACAAAAATTTCACAAGTTCTGTTACTCCAAACAAAGAACTTTGGCAGTAATCACGGGACAAGGTAAAGTAAAATGGAAGTAAACATAAAAGACAAGTGCACAAAACACATATAAGTAGATAAGTAAGGGTACGATCAAAATATCAACAATGCATAACATTCTTCTGTACAAGGTCAAAATGTAGGGGCCGTACCCACACAATACTTGCCAGAAAAAGGAAAAAATATAGACATCACAACAAAAATATTGAGTGCAGATTCTACACTTGAACAAAACAATACAAGACGACCTAAAATTAAATTAGTTACCACCCAAGCATCTCAGCGCATTTTTCCACCATTCCCCTTCCCGCCTTTTGTCTGAAGCTTTTGCTTCGCCTCAGGAGTAATGTCGCTGCCAGTAATGTCAACTATCTCTTTGGTGCTGACGTTTACTTCCTGCTCTGTAACTTTCTCAGAAGACTCGCCTTTTGTTTTGTGCTTTCGAGATTTGTAGGAGCTCTTAGAGGCCTTTATCGCTTTAACTTTCTCATTCTTAATGGCAACCAGTTGTTGAGATTTGCATGGCTGCTTAATCTGATATTCCTGCTGCCGAACTTCGACCGTGGTGAAGTCACCCTCCAACAATACGGAAGGGTCATCGAAGCCATGCAGTGTGGCGATCTTCTCAGATTCCGTCCCCGGCTGCAAGCCGACACGGACACGGTGACCAGAGCATATATAGAGGTGAGCACGGAAGCCGTAGAGATAGTAATAGGTCTAGGCACCGAGAAAATGGGCGGATTGGTAGATAAAGATGGCGGACCCATTTGATCAAAACAGATAACCTAAGGGGAATCTTCAAGCCTATAACTAGTTGACAGACCACGGCCTGCTTCGATGGTTCACGGGGACAGAAAATAAAAGGCTCCGGTAATAATTCGATAGTTGCTGCCAACACATTGGTAGCTTCCTTTTCCCTTTCAATTCGTAAAATCACCCGGCCTTCTAGCACATCATCTTTGATTCTTCGTTGAGATAGGTGTTCTCTAACTCTCGCTTGGTATAAACATCCCCGCTATCATTGAAGCGAGTCAAGATTTCCTTCCAAACCACAGCGAAGATGCATGGGAATTTAGGGCCTATTTAACTGAGACTCTCCTAGCGCACCAGGGAGTTGACGTAAAAGTTCAAGATTGTCTCATCCATCTTGTCCATCTTTCTCTCGAAAGTATTCTTAAGCTTTAGATAATCCGTCATAATGATGAACTTCTTAACTTCAACATGAATTTTGTCTACGCTAAGCTGTGCGACTCGGTCCTAGAGCATGGCGATCATCTCAGCCCGATCGAAGATGATTTTATTGCACGACTTCATGACTTCTTCATATTCAGCGATCGTCTTATTGTTTCCCTCTACGATCTTGTCATGGTCGGAAATAGTCTTCCTTTAGGGTTCAATTGTCATACTTCAAGCTTCAAGTTCCGCTTGCAACTTAATTCCTTCAACATATGTTTTTTTAATTTCGTCTGTTAGGACAATCTCGACTTCGCATGCGCCTCCTTTAGCTCTTTCAGTAAGCTTGCATTGTTCTTAGTTTCTCAAGCAGCCCTATCCTTTTCTTTTTCCGGCCATTTGATTTTGGCATTACCTTCCGCCAATGCTCTTTCGAAGTCATCCTTCCCCGACTCAAAGGAGAGGATTTCTTAATAGTTATTGCGATTCATGTCCGCTAGTTGTTTACATAATTTTTCCCACCCTTTAGGTTGTTTTTATTCATTATGGATAGCCTAAAGAAGGGGCATGTATGTATTTCTATGAACTGGACCGAGATCACGATCAAATTTAAGCCCCCTTAAAAACCACCCGAGGAGTACTGCTCCAAGCTTGAGAGGACTAGACGGAAGAACATAAGTAGATCTCCAGAGGATATGTGAAGGACCGGGGGAAAGATCCATATGAGATGACGGAACTTGAGTTGATGACGAAATAGGGACATAAGAAATCGTGATTTCCTGATGACTGAAGCGGGTGTCGGAGCGAAAGCTTGTTGTTCCAAAGAATGAGAACCACAATCAACTTTTGAATTTGGGCGGCTCCTCTCGCTCAACAAAAGTCTTTCTTTTTTCATACCCGTTTTTGCATACCTGACCCCTTTCTTCTTCAATATTCCTCCCTTGTTTCATGAGGCAGATGACGGTTGGAAGATCCTTTCGACCCGCGTTGAGAATCAGCAAATTCCTCTAGATCGTCATAAATACCACATTCACTCACGATACCTGACATGAAGAATAGATAAGAAGTATTAGTAATGGAAATATGAATGAAACGTATATGTATAAGTGAGTGTAACCCTAGTGAAACGTGTAATATACTTTGGGGGAGGGCCTAAAGCGACGTCACAAACCAGATCAGACAGCCTTTGTGGAAGGAATCGGACTGATATGGGTGCAATATGGCCTGGACGAGGAGACGTCTCTTCGAATTTGAAGTCTTCCTCGATGAGTGCGTCAAAATCAACGTATACATTTCTCACACATCCGAAATCTACATCGACATATTTAATCGAGGAATCTGGACGTCGTTCGGCTTTTGGAGCATCATCTTTATCGCTTACCTTTGGAGGAGGAGAGTTCGGGACAGTGGTGCTCATCCTCGGATTCTTATTACATGATTCAAAATCTCCATCTTTCGAATCTGCATCAAAGTCATAGTCATCACTGGAGGAGGACTCATCGTTGCTCCAATCAGTTTCGCCCTCCTTATTTTTTGTTGCCAGTGCAACTTCGCCTTTTCTCTGTTTAAACTCCTCTTCTCCTTTTTTGGAATCGAAGGCATTTTGGCCTGGCAAATGAATTCTGTTGCGGCAGCAAATTTTCCCTCACGAGTCTCTTCGGCCGACTACCGGAAAAGCCTTCCCTTTCTTGAGAAGCGCCCTCTTCAAAACCGTGAGATGAGGAAGCAGATCGGTACGTATCCTAGATCGAGAAGGGTGCAGGACCTCAACTAGAACTGCAAATCTCCCTAGATGCTATAGTCTGTATCGAAGCAAGTTTTCATCAATCGATAAGAGTTTGACGAATCTTACCCCAGCATTGATAGCCTTCAGGGTTCGAAAAGTTTCGTTGAGAGATAAGTCCTTGTTCGGCCTTGGAATAACCGCAAGAAGTATTCGACTTGTTAGAAATTCCGTAGCGACACATCGAAACTCAATGAGTAAGAAATCTAACTTACCCCATATTGCCTAAAGACGGTTGAATCCCTCATGACATCAGACAAAGAAGTATTAATTCTTAAATTGAGATAGGCTGCTCCATAGTTGCAATACAATTTTACAATTTCTTTGAGCCTTAATCAAAACTAAGGATGGACACTCGTCTCTACTTTTGAATTAAAGAAAATATCGCAACTCATTGAAGCTCGGTGCACGATTGAATGTTTGCATGAAAAGGATGTGTGGACAAGTTAAGATGGCGTATTTGGAACGGAGAGATTCTTAATTTTGAGAGTCCTTCAAAAGGTCTTTGAAGGAGGGCACCGCACTGTTCAGGCACATATACAGGTGACAAGCAGTATATCCCGAAGGAGGCATGTGAGCAAACTCATCCTTCTCTGGAAGACGCACATCTTCCTCCGAGATGTCGTGTTGCATGCAGATGTTGTGCAAAATTTTAGCAAAAATCATGGAGGAAGCTCTCTCTGGAGGATTGGAAAAAACTCTAAAGTTAGGAGGAGTTCGATTCCAGACCAGACCGACTTGAACTAACTGGCTATACTCAGTTTGTGAAGCGGAAGGAGAAGGGAAATAGACGATGAACCAGCCTTCGAAAGTGCATGACTTACTCTTCTAGACTTACGTCTAGACGATAGGTACTTCACTGTAAACAACAGGACTTGCATCCACAACGGTCAGATAGTTCTACTCTAAACTAAGAATCCCCCCTGCAACACTTAAATTGCAAAGAGATATTGATTCATGGTGACACATTAGATTTCAAGTATGTATCGGGGCAAGTGTAGTGTATTGTCTATAAGGGGTGAGCTCGGTCTCATGAACACTACAAACACTCTATCCTGTATAGATAGCTCCCTCCCAATGGGAAAGGAAAAGGACTTCCTGTATCGTTTTCCTTTTGTGTTTTTTTACTTCTTCTACACTAACCTGTTATTGATCAATGATCGATAATGGATCCTTTGTCCAAAGCGACGCGTAAAATTTTTCTCAATACAGAAACACCGAGCATGCAAAAGAAAACAAAATTAATCCAAGTCCTCCAGAAGGACTAAGGCCAACTCCTGATGCGTCGTAGTGTATCATCAATGTAACTCTCTGCAAGTCGATTTTGATTCTCTGGACAAAGACAACAAAGCATGTCAAGCGCTGTACAAAAAACGAGATGCCGCTCCGTACAGAAATTAAGATCGGTTTACTATCTTCTTTTAGAAAATCGCAATTGACTCGGGCTTTCAACAGTGAACACTACGAATTGAACTTCATCGCCAATCAATAAAAGAACATCATAATCAGAGAACCCACCTTGAATTAATGATCCAATCACAAAGATAGTCGAAGCTTAAAAATCAACAAGCTGAAAAAGGTGGATCGATAATGATTTATGCATGTGAACGAGCTAAGCTAGGGTTTAGCACGGCAGAAATCAAGGAGATGGTCAGAGTTCTGAATTCGACGGCAAAGCAAGAACGGTGGCATTGAAGGTATCATGGTGGAAGCATGGATCACTAGAGATGGTGGATCATGTCGTTGAAAGAAGCTCGGATCGCAGAAGGAGTTGGAAGATCGGGTTGTAGAGGAAGGCTCGGATCGTATAAAAAATGTGAAATGGATCGGCTTGAAAGGCTTAAATAGGAACGAGAAAGATGCAAAAAAATCCTAAGTAATAGAATTACTAGCGATCCATCATGACGGATCACTAGCGAGTCATAGAATTGCCTGCGCTTGATTTCAAACTTTGTTAGCGATATCCATATACCACTTTAAGGCATGTTGGGATATTATAGATTAAAATTCGGTCTGTTATGACAAGCAATGGAAGCCCAGGTCAAAATTTAATAAGCGACAGCATAACTT
The DNA here is from genome assembly GCA_030765085.1 of Allium cepa. Classification (NCBI taxonomy): domain Eukaryota; kingdom Viridiplantae; phylum Streptophyta; class Magnoliopsida; order Asparagales; family Amaryllidaceae; genus Allium; species Allium cepa. Next base: position 621,833,134 of record CM060938.1, on the reverse strand, counting down.
AGTTCCCATTCGTGTGGCCTCAATTAGACCATTCAGAACTCGACAAACAGGAACTAAAAAGCGATTACTTCTAGAGCACAACTTATTTTCAATGAATACGTACTCTAGGGGATAAATATTATTCGAAACAACTTATTTTCAATGAATACGTACTCTAGGGGATAAATTTCATCAAACTAGACAACATAGGAAATCCAAAAAGTGAAGTTCAAAAATAGACTAAGTGTATACGTCACTAGCGATCCATACACTATGGATCGCCAACGATCCATACCATTTTATTGGATCCAACAACTTTCATGGGGTAAAACAAAGGGTAAATGCTAAGGAGTTGGCTCGCATTTGAGCATACATTATGGATCGTCGGCGATCCATAGACTATCGATCGCTAGCGATCCATAGTTTTAGCCCGGGTTGCGATGCATGTTCCAGTGTACCTTTCTGTGATCATCTGAAAGTATTTGGGGAAAAGGCTTGGTCCAATAGCTCCCTAGCCTCTATAAACACTCTCCTATCTGCAACATAAAGATGATCCTTAGGGCTAGTTGTTAAAACTCTACTGGAAGCTTTCTTCACTCTTCACCTCCCTCGCAACAGTCTTCAAAAGAGTTCACTGTGATTCTCCAGTGGACTCCAACACTGGAGACTCAGTCTATCTAAGGATAGTCAAGACCTTTGTTGTCAAGTACATCTTGTAATAACAATTAGTCAATAATAAAAAGTATAAAGTGGACATAGGAACAGCCGAACAACTATAAAAATCTTCTTTCTCTTTCTTCTTTTTCTATATTTATCAACTATATTATTGCTCTGTAAGAATATGGTTGGTGCATTCACGCTCAAACTAGGACGTTGATCCAATTTTTTGGGTTAATAGTGTATTCTCCTTTATAAAGTTTCAAAAGCATCCATATTTCATCACATGTTTATAATAAGTAGCACCATAAAATCCCACATCGCCTATGGAAATAAGCTTTACCTCCTTCTAACCACTATAAATAGAGATATGCCCCCTCATGGAAAGGTGACGTTAACTTATTTCCTTCTCTTATTACTTTTTTGAATTAGAATCTTCTCAAGTTCTCTTTATTAAGAGCTAAAGGACAAATCTAATGGCAAAAAAGACTAGCGAGGAAGAAGATGATATATGGTATTTGCAAACAAGGGCTTGAACAATTAGAAAATTGCATATTTGCACATTTTTTAACATGCTTATAATGGAATAAAGGATATGACTTAAGCATTTTGCATATTATTATTTTGACTTGCATATTTTATTTTTTAAACTTATGAATCATATTTCAAACAATTCCGTGAATAATCATTAACCAAGGGGTATTATTAGATTTTCTTCCAATATGCCACATTGTACAATCTTTTGGTTGTTGAAAATTTTGGTTTAACAGGTGGTATCTACTAGAAGAGCATGGCTGCATCTTCTTGTAATTATTTTTTCTCTCTGAATGGCTCATGCAAATCTTTGATCAATGCTAGCTAAGGATTTCCCCAAGATAACGATCACTGGGGGTATTCCCTGGTTGAGATCCGGTATATGTTGGAGTTTCCCTTAGGGCTTTTACATTTGGAGCCATAGTTGCCGACTTAGAGAATCTTTCTTATTAAGAGAACGCTTCTTGTCTTTTACAATACACGTGTTTTTTCATAGGTCTTGTCTTTTTTTATAGCAATAGCATGACTGAATGGAGTAATTCGCTCCACATCATCATTTGTCCAGCTTCGCTACCTCTCAAAAATCAACTAGTTGCTTAGCTTTCTAGCAAAGCAAGTAGCTAGCACATCTGTTCCCTTTTAGAGGCAACCGTTCACTTCGCCTAACGAGCGAGTCAACTTTGTTCACCACTTACACTAGTTTAGCAGGCTGAAGAACACTTATCTTCCTTGAAAGAAAATTATAGAATAGCATTATCTAACAGGTAAATGAATTAGTATTACATAAGTGAATGGAGTGTTGTTAGCGTGAGCTAAGAAAGCAAGTAAACTACTTCTTCTAATGTTTATACTGGGCCTAGGCGAAGTGAGTTAGCTATTCCAAGGTAGGAGCAGTTAATAACTGAGTAAGGTAGCCTTGTGACTCCCGCTGGGTTCAGAGGAAGAACTTGGATTTGCTCTAAGAAACGTAATAGCTTGATCGCAAGCTGAGCTATTTTATGTGTCAAAACTAATTACTTCTTTTGATTTGATGGGAGTGCACAAGATTGGATAATTTTTCGAGATTACCTCTTTGGTATTCTCATAAATATGGACTTCTCACTTCACTTCTTGGTTAGGAAGAATCCTCAATTGTCAAATTTAATACCATCTCATTTCTTAGGAATTTCTCTAATCGATCGAGTAGAAGCAATTAGGCCTTTAGCTCGATGTGATCAATCTCTACGTACTTAATTAGGATGTGTGACATCTTTCTGAATTTGATATGACTATCTATCTTAGCTCTTCCCGAATCGATCTGTATAGCTAAACTCTATCTGTTCATTGCTCTTTCACGAACAACACTTCTATTCCCTGAATTTCATTCATCCGATTTGCGATTCTGCAACTCTAACTATCCACCCTTCTACTTCTGCAATTAGGAATAAGTTTGAGGTCAACCGTACAATAATCAGTTTGAACTGCCTAGTAAATTTCATCCCTCTATGCACCTCTATTATAAATAATAATATATAACACTCCACCTTTATGCCCTCATTAACAAAGGATATTAACGAGTAATAACGTCTGCTAATGTGGAGAATAAGACTATTTAGGAGTGACCATGCGTAATATTGCTTTAGGCGAGTATCGAATACGCTGAATATACAAATTTATTGTTTTTGTATAGAGAGATTCAATGAATACGATCTAGGTGCAAAACAATAATACAATGGCTTGTTTATGATTCAAAACAATATAAAAAATCATGGACACAAAATTACAGATCACGTTGATAATATAATAGAGGACATATCATATAACATAAGTGAGTCAATAGAGAAGTGTTTCGACTCACAAAATACATACGTTAGGACTAACGTACATCACCAAGTACAAAATGAGTCCACATCTAAAACAAGGTATATATGTACATAAGCTAACATATCAAAATGGGCTAATGACACATATAGATATTGAGCATAAACTTCTATCCAAGCTAGCCTACATCCAAAGCCAAAAGTCCCTACACCTGTCAAGTCTCAGTCTGATCCAGGTCGAGAATTAAAATAACACCCGGATCAAACTATCTCTAATTATCACAAATGGCGAGTCCATAATGATAATATACTAGCATGAACATCAAAGATGAATGTCATAAATTGTACTCCACTAATCTACTAATACTTTATACAAAACCTCATGACTTAAAGTTAATTGTGCTCATTTATAACCAAACAACAAAGAGATAATAACCATCAAACAACATAGAAATTCACAATTATAAATGCAAGCAAAGGATAAGCACCTTGCAAGTCAATAATCATCATCATGCACTTCACACATAATTAACTATGCACTTTGCTAGACAATTACCATCAGCGTGCACTTCGCACATAAATAAATAAGAATTTCACTAGTTGGCTATAAGACAAGCGCATCGCAAGTCAGCACCAGATACGAGCACATCACTCGTCATCATTAATAGCTAGCCTAAAGACAAGCACTTCGCATGTCGACATAAGATACGAGCACACTGCATGTAATAACTCATTCATAGACGGGTAACACCAAATGGGCCTAGAAACCTATAAAATCCACATAAAATGGATCACCTAAGGACGAGTCTAAAACTTGACGAGATAAGTGTTATATACTTTCTACAAGTTATCATTCAAGCAGCGACCGCATATCCCATAATCACTCGAGTTTACTCAAATGTTTAACATAAGTTAGTAAACTCCACTAGCTAAGTGTGATATACTTCCAATTTGTAACTAAATAGTATCTCATGATTATAAAATCCTACTTGTGCAAAATAAATGTTCATTCGAACAACTCCAAGAGTTAACTCCACTCATTTTATTAAACTGTTTATATCAATTTCTCATTCGATTGATGTCGTGCAATTACATAAAGATAATTTACTTTGACATCCTTCTTGGAACTATCATTTTATAAACTAGAATATATATATCCGTATATAGTAGAAATCTTTTATAAATTTATACATTGGTATTTATATATATACTTTTAAACCCATTGTTCTGAACCAATTTAAAACCATTAATTAAATTTATTTTTATATGAATTGAAATAGAATTCGAATATCCTTTATACAAAATATATATTCATACTTGAAATGATTTGGATACCAGTTTGATTTAGAAATCGTTCTATTGAAAACACTAGTTGGAATTGTGAAATAAACTTGCATTTAATGTCATGTGTAACATCATATATCCATAGTAATATTTCTACGGAAATATATCATCAAAATGAATTCACTAATTCAATCATCTAATTCTTAAGTATTGCATCCAAATCATCAAATACTAGCAATAAAATATGCCTATAACATCGAAAAGCAACTGAGCGAAAAGAAGGAGCAAACTAGGCTTTCGGGAGGTCGCATGTGACGGCCCTGACTCGACTTTCGAAAATCGGCACCGAATACGACACTCGTATTCAAATGTCGTAGATCCAAACATTGAATCTGGTTCGACGGAGCTTATAACAACATTAGATGAATATAAAGCAGCGGAACAAAATGAATATCATGCATACATAACAGATACACATCAACATAATATCCATTACTACATCAGAGTATTTTAAATACATACACCTCAACTCTAAATAAACATCATATTAATACAACAGTGATCATATATCCAAAAAGTCTTTAAAGGAATGAAGTGATAACGAACTCTCAAAAACTGAACACCTGAGATCCCAAAAGCTTCAAAAATATCTTCAAAGTAAAAGCTCCAAAATACGGCTACACTAGAACACGGAAACCTTCTACTAGGCTACCCGTGTGGAAATTATGGGAACTCAGAGTTTAGGAAAGAAACAATAAACTCCGGGTCAGTCATAGGACTGGTATGAGTAAACAAAACAGCTGCTTTTAATTAAACTAGATTTATAAAGGAAAATCCAGTATGCTTTTGGAAAATGAAACTACCATAAGACCTCCCACCACACACACAATGCAATCGCAGAATTGGAGGAGAATTCTTCTTGTGATAGTCAAATATGACTGATACGAGAAAAATTCTTTGATATTATTAATAGTTCATAGTGTAGAAAGCCATTCGAAAGTATAATATTAATCTTAGCCAGCATAGACATTTCGTACTATGCCTACTATAGCTACCATCTAAACAGTGGTGACCACCATAAGTAAATGGCAGGTTATACAACTAAAACCGTACTGGGTTCGTATTGAGAATTGGAATTCCAACAAATGGTCAGGCTAGGGCACTTCCTACTGCCACATGGGTACGCCTCTGGCGGGACGTCCCGAGAACTTAACCAGCTCTCTGCCAACACAAGGCTGGTTTACCTCTGTAACTAGGTAACTACTACGCGAATATGCCACTCCCCGGTCCTTTGGGACCTTTATCCGAGGCCCTCTATCACAAAGCAACAACCACACAGTAAATGAGATTGGAGCTACCACATAGGTAAATATCTGGGCTCCATACCATGACATCACCTTTTTCCAGAAGGAAATGACATACCCTAAAGGGCGCGACCCTCATAACATTGCTGCATCTTTCCTGTTTTGACCATTTACGGGTTGTGAGTTCCGATGAGGTCTCGTCCACAAAGCTACGCTTTACACGAAAGCCATGCTTTGATCACAAATGATCATCAACACACAGCAACACTTAGCATGCCACACTACCAAATTGGGAATATATCGCTGATAACTTTCAATTACATAACCTCTGAGCTCGTACGTCTCAGAAAAGGGTGTTAAGCTAAGAGAATAAATTCTCCGCCATCAACAGATACGTATTTGAAAGAAATATCTTTATACCTCAAAGTGTAGTATCAGACATACAACCATACAAGTCTGTTCCGGGTTCGAGCAGAACCGAAGGCACGTCGTCCAATAAAGGAAGAAGCCCTTGCAAATCTGAGTATCCACAATCCCAATCGGATTTCCCATCAGTTAGGAATTCTCTATACCGGAGCAACTCAGTGTAGAGACAATCGATAGGTTATCCTATCGTTTTCGAAGACACCCGGTCTTCAGATGTTATCCATTTCGACATATCACTATTCGAAATGGGTTATACGACTCAAAGGTCCTCCCTCGGCTAAACCGAATAGTGAGCGTTTAATTTTAAAATACGTGGATATATCAATCACAAAGATTCACATTTAAGGTTCGATGTGGGTGTCGGATAACTAACTGAAATCCGACTCCCTATCGCATCGAAGTTTAAATGCCGTTTTACGGGCAAAGGGGTTTCCACATTAATACAGGAACAAATAACAATTACAGTACAGTACATAGCAATCTACATCACACAGTATCACAGCCAGAACAGAAATATCAATCTAGTGCACAACAGTAGTTAATTATTTTCCAATGTGGTTTAAATAAATTAACCACGCACTTATTTGTAGTGATTGTTTAAAATCAATGATTAAATTTGGATAAATTAACTAAATCTTAATTAACTCGATTAATTGTTTCTTAATTACTTATTTTAATTAACTGCCAATTATAATTAATTAACTTAATTTATCTAATTAACAAAATCTTAATTACAAATTAATTTAAACACTTAATTGTTTATTAATCAATTTTAATTACAAATTATAAATCCTTCTTAATTTCTTTTCAAAACTATTAATAAATAAAAATTATTTACCTTAATTACCATTTAAGAATCTTCTTTACACTTTAAAAATCAATTTATTATTGCACCGAAAGTTTTAATGTTAGTTAACTTCAATATTTAACTTAAATTAATTACTTAATTAAAATATTAATTAAGGTTTTATAAAGCATTGATATATATATATATATACACACACCCACTTAGTCGATAACTTAAACAAATTCTCAACTTAAAAATAGTCAACATTGTTCAATTAACAATATAAACTTTAAAAATTTGGCTTAACCCATTTTTAAGGCAACCCGAGTAAACTCAGATGTTTACTCGAGTTCAACTCGAGTTTATTTCCATTATTCTCCGAGTCTCTCTCCTTCGCCACTTGGTCTTCTTCTTTCTGTTCTTTTTTTTCATTTCTAGCTTAAGTTTTTCTTTTCTTTTCTTCTTAACCAACTGTTGAAACAGCCCACACGCGAGCACAAGAGGACTCGAGTCAACCCACTTTCTACTCAAGTGCTTCTTCGAGCTTATCCCCAGGCCCAACTTTCCCTGACATCGAATCGACGTCGTGCACGTGCATGACGTCGTGCCGCCGTTCTGATGGCCGTCTCGGCCTTTAGTAAGTCGCAATCCATACCCTTAATCGAAATCGAAACTCAATTCAAAGCCATCAACTCGAAATCAAAGTTTGGCATTTTGATCGAAAAAATTGCAATCAACATCACCAACCAAAATGCCTCGCCGTCGCGTCTCAGACCACCAGCGATGCTGTAACTTCGGCCACGTCATGTTAACACCCCATGCTACCCTCCCCCATCATCGCGTGCAACTCGGTGCCTCCAAGGTGATGAAATCACCTCATTTCTTACTCACTACAAACCTTGAGCTTAAACCCTACTTTGGGTTCGATCAAAAAATTCACGCATTCGAATTTTTTTTCGACAATTTTCTCATCATAACCGAAGCTCAAACAAGCTTCAATCCAAATTTCAACGGTTATCATTGGATCGTTCACCATAAATTAGGAAAAATGTAATTTTGGCTTAAATTCAAACTGCTCTTAAACTACTTAAGTAAAAATCATCGTATTGCCTTTAAAAATCATAACTTGATATGCTTATTCAAATTATGTGATCAAGTCCATGATTTAAAATAGTTGAATTCATCACAAAATTTTGTTTTTACTATAAATTACAAGTTGCACAGACAATCCTTCTTGTTCAAGCTTCAAACAAATTTTTAACTATGATTCAAGTCGAAGCAAACTTGTTTTGCCAAAAAAAACTAAGCTAAAAAGATTGTATGAGTTTATTTGAATTTTTCTTCAATTTACTTTTGTTCTGAAACTAAATATTAAGAACAAACTGTATGAATATTTCCAGTAATTCAAAAACATACCCAACAACATTTTCTTTTCCATATACAACTAAAAACACAAGATTCCTGAAATAAATACTTAGGTTCCAATTTAAGAAAAACAAGTTTAGTAACTTAAAAATATTGATGAACAAAGACTTGTTTTTGAAACTGCAGTGATTGATTTCTCTGTATCCTCCTTGTGTTTTGTTGATAAACTGAGTTTGAATTTATAAAATAACGATGTTTGCTTCTATTTTTCTTTCTCTAGCTTTGTTGTGTTTTTGTTTGAATGGAATAAAGCAAATATGCATGTGTATATATAAGGGAGATGGTTTGTACAGGGGAAGGTTTTACTGGTGCAAATGTTTCTCTTTGATCAATTTTTTTTGGTGTTTTCTTTGTTGACTAAGAAAAATTTATTTTGGCTGATATGATTTGATTTAGGCTTAAGAAGAAAGCAGTAAATGCTTGTGTTCCCATCTTACTTTACATATATATGCTGTTGATTTTTATAAGTACTATTTTTGTTTTATTTCTGTAGATTTTTTTCTCCTTGTTTATCTTCTTGCATAAGTCTTGTTCCCTTGTTTGTTTATTTTCTTCACACCAGTTTATATGTATTTCTATGCTATTTTATATCTATATAATTTTATTACAATCATAAACCTTGAATTTTATTTCTATTTTAAAGTTAACTATTAATATTTAATCCATCACATATATTTTGTTTTATTGTTTAAAACAATTTCTTGTTTGTTGTATTTTCTTTTCTTTATTTATTATTATTTGAAGCTTAAACTATCAAATATTTATTTAATTCCATATATCTTTCTTTTATTTAATTTTTAATTAATATTTTATTTCATTTGAAACTTTTCAATTTAAATTTAGAAGTTCAAACGATTTATCAAATTTAGAATTCAAAATTTTGGGATGTTACAAATATCCCCCCTTAAGAAAATTTCGTCCTCGAAATTTGAAAGAGAGAGAAAAGCAACAAAGAATATAAGAATTCATAAAAATAAGGAAATGGCTCACCAATTTAAGCTGAGATATCCATTCTGCAGTTGGGATATGATTTCTGCATATTATCCTCAGTTTTCCAAGTACAGTCCATTGGATCGCCACTCCATTGAACTTTAATGAGTTTCACCACTTTGTTCCTCAATCGCTTTTCATCACGATCTACAATCTTTATTGGTTCTCTTCTAACTGTTAAATTGGGAGTGATCTCAAGGTCCTGCTGAGCTGCCTCCTCAATAATACTATCTGGATCGTGCACATACTTCCGAAGACTAGAAACGTGGAACACATTATGCACACCAGACAACCAGCTGGGTAGCTGCACTCGATATGCTAGAGGACCGATCCTTTCCAGAATAGGAAAAGGACCAATATAACGCGGTGCTAGCTTTCCAGTTTTCCCGAACCTCAATACACCCCGCTTCGGAGATACTTTCAAAAATACAGAATCTCCAACTTGAAATTCCAAATCTCTTCTTCGGCGGTCATAATACATCTTCTGGCGACTTTGAGCAGTTATTAATTTCTTTCGAATAAAATCAACCTTCTCTGTGGCTTCTTTAATCATATCTGGTCCAAGGACGAGTCTATCACCTGATTCGATCCAGCATGAAGGTGATCGACACGGACGACCATATAAAGCTTCGAAAGGAGCCATTTCTATACTGGCCTGATAGCTGTTGTTATAAGAGAATTCGACCAGATGTAAATGGTCCTCCCAAGAACCACAAAAGTCGAGAATGCAAGCACGCAAAAGGTCTTCTAGAATTTGGTTAATCATCTCAGTCTGCCCATCAGATTGTGGGTGATAAGCAGTGCTGAAATTCAATCTTGTTCCCAGTGCGACTTGGAATGCCTCCCAAAATCTACGAGTGAAGATCGGATCACGATCACTTACTATACTGCTGGGAATACCATGGAGACGAACAATTTCCTTTATATATAGCTATGCTAATCTTGCTGCAGTCCGAGTGGATTTCGCTGGAATGAAGTGAGCAGTTTTAGTTAGACGGTCCACTATAACCCAAATTGCTTCATTTCCCTTCCTGGTTCATGCCAATCCATCGATGAAATCCATCGATACCTGATCCCATTTCCATTTCGGTACTTCCAAAGGCTGAAGTAAACCAGCCACTTTCTTTTGATCGCTTTTAGTTTGTTGACAAGTAGCACAGCGACTCACATATATGGATATGTCTCTTTTCATTATCTTCCACCAGAAAGTTCTTTTGATATCTCGATACATTTTATTAACTCCTGGATGGATGCTGAGTTTAGATTTGTGGCATTCGTCCAAAACTTCACGTTTCAGTTCCGGAATGTCAAGGACACAAATTCTGCCTTTTAATCTTATAACTTCGCTATTATCCATCTCAAAACTAGTATCTTCACCTTGGCATATTTTTTTATAAATTCCTCGAAGGAACTCATCTTCTTTCTGCTGTCTTGCAATCCTTTTGAGAAGAGTAGGAGCGATAACAAGATGAGCAAGAATAGCATGCTTTCTACTCAAAGAATCGGCAACTACATTGGCTTTTCCCACCGTATATAGAATATCTAGGTCATAGGATGCCAGAAATTCCAACCAATGTTGTTGTCGCAAATTTAGATCTTTCTGGGTAAAGAGATATTTCAAAGATTTGTGGTCGGTGAATAATTCAAATTTTTCACCCAAAAGATAATGTCGCCATATTTTCAAAGCGAAAACAGCAGCCAAAAGCTCCAAATCATGTGTTGGGTAGTTCCTCTCGTGCGGTCGTAATTGTCTACTCGCATAGGAAATTACCTTCCCATTTTGCATCAATACAGCACCTACCCCGTCATCGCAAGCGTCAGTATAAACAGATAATCCCTGATTCCCGTTAATAATAGCGAGAACAGGGGCGGTGGTTAACCTCTTCTTCAACTCCTGAAAAGCTTCGTCGCATTTCGAAGTCCAATTGAATTTTACATCCTTCATTGTTAACTTGGTCAGTGGACTAGCTATTTCAGGACTTAGAAAAGTCCTGAACAAACTTTCGATAGTAGCCTGCTAAACCCAAAAAGCTTCGAACTTCTTTTGGGGTAGTAGGTCTTCTCAAATCAAGAATAGCAGAAATTTTTATAGGATCAACAGAAATTCCTTCTTCATCAACAACATGGCCGAGAAATTTGACTTCTTTGACCCAAAAGTGACATTTGGAAAATTTTGCAAATAGAATATTTCTCCTCAATATCTCCAAAATGATTCTAAGATGCTCGGCGTGCTCCTCTTCGGTCTTGGAATAGATCAAGATATCATCAACAAACACGAGCATAAATTTATTCAATACTTCACGGAATACACGAGTCATAAGATCTACGAAGTATGCTGGAGCATTGGTTAGCCCGAAAGGCATGACTAACCATTCGTTGAACATATTAGGACCTATGAAAGCGGTCAAATGAACACAATCTTCGGCAATTCGTAGTTGATGGAATCCCTGGGCTAGATCCATCTTTGAAAAGAAACGAGCACCGATCAAATAGATCATCAATTCTAGGTTTTGGAAATTTATTCTTGAGAGTCCTCTTATTGAGATCGCTGTAGTCTACACACAATCTCAAAGATCCATCAAATTTAGCAACAAATACGACGACGGAACCCCATTCCGAAACACTGGGTCGAATCAATCCTTTTGCTCGTAGGTCATCGGTTTGTTGGATTAATTCAACCTTTTCCCTGGGTTCCATCCTACGACTTGCGTGAATGACAAGACGAGCGTTGGGCACTAGGTCGATTTTGAATTCTATTTCTCGATGTGGAGGTAGAGATTTCACTTCTCCGAACACGTCCGGAAAATCTCTAACAATTGGTATAGACTCCAAACTGGGTTCGAGATAACCCAAATTATACATCAACCCTTCTCTTTTTGGACTAGGGTCCTCGTAAGAAATCTCAATGAAATTTCCAAGTTCGGTTTTAATTGAAATCAATTGATTAATACAATCCAATTTGGCTTCGTATTTTGCTAGCCAATCCATTCCGAGTAAGACTTAAAACTCGTTAAAATCAAGAATAAAGAGACGGATAGGGAATTGATAACAAGAATATGAGATAGGAACGTCTCTACATCGAAGACAAAGATTCGTGGGACCTCCAACTGGATTCTTTACGCATATAGGCTCATCAACAAAATCGGGTTCAAGATTTAATTCATTTATAGCTTGCTGAGAGATAAAACTATATTAGCGCCCGTGTCAAATAGAACTCTAACAATGCTATCATAAATGATAAGATTACCTTCCAGAACTCCTTTCCCTTTTTCTGCTTTGGAAAACGCAGGTTGGTCTTTAACTGCGTACACCTTTGCTGTCTGAGCTTGCTTCATAACTGGGCAGTCTTTAACTTCATGCCCCAATTTCTGACAGTAATAACATTTTCTGGGTCTCGCTCGAACGGATTGACTGACTTGTTTCTTAGGCTTCGTACATCTGCTAGAATAATGGCCCTTCTCCAAGCAATTATAACAAGTGACATCCTCTGTTGTGCTTCCCTGAATGCTCTTCTTTTTCTCTTTGCCCTGCCATGGTTTCTTGCCTCCAAATTTCCGCTTCTTCCAATTTTGATTGCCTGAATTTTCTTTCTCCACCGGGGCTTCTTGCATATCAAGTGTGGCATATCCGTGCCCCATATCAACCAAATCTGAAAAGGATTCCTTAACATGGCCGGTCATTCTTTCGTGAAATTTCTTATTCATCCCACGAATTAATCTTTCATTCTTCTTCAAAGGTGTGTTTACCAATTCGGGACCAAAACGAGATAATTCATTGAATTTGTTGAGATACTCCTCGAATGACAAACTTCCCTGCTTTAAGTCCATAAATTCCTGGTACATTTGAGAAATTCCAGCCGATGGCAGATAATGCTTCTCAAACACTTCCTTGAATTTCTCTCAGGTAAACTCATCTTCTGGCTTATCTACAATGACTGTCTCCTACCAGGCTAAGGCTCCTCCTTGAAGTTGCCAAGAAGCTATGAGTCGCTTTTGATCGTCTTGCAGATTTAGCCCTCTAAAGATTTTCTCACATGATCTAATCCATGCTTGAGCTTCAACAATTGACTCCTTGCCGGTGAACGGCTTACCACCAAGCCTTTAAAAATTCTTATATAAGTCAGCCAGATTCGACTGTTGCTGAATAGGCACTGCTGCTACTGGTGTTGGAGGATCTTGGTTAGGTGCTGTGGCATTCCCTTGACCCCTAACTCTTCCTCTTCGTCCGCTCATTCTTACTATCTGTAATTAGTAAGAAAATCGATTTAGATATATGGACGAAATATCTTAAGAATATCAGCAGTAAATAGGAATAAACTAAGAAAAATTGGATTTTCATTCTTGGTTATACTCATTCTAGGGTATACTTCACCCTATCTCTAATGAGCCATCTAATGTGCTATACGCCGTAGCTAAAGTTCTTACTCAACCTTAAGCTCTGATACCAAATGTGACGGCCCTGACTCGACTTTCGAAAATCGACACCGTATACGACACTCGTATTCAAATGCCATAGATCCAAACATCGAATCTGGTTCGCGGGAGCTTATAACAACATCAGATGAATATAAAGCAGTGGAACAAAATGAATATCATGCATACATAACAGATGCAGATCAACATAATATCCATTACTACATCAGAGTATTTTAAATACATACACCTCAACTCCAAATAAACATCATATTAATACAACAGTGAACATATATCCAAAAAGTCTTCAAAGGAATGAAGTGATAACGAACTCCCAAAAACAGAACACCTGAGATCCCAAAAGCTTCTAAAATATCTACAAAATAAAAGCTCCAAAATATGGCTACACCATAACAAGGAAACCTACTACTAGGCTGCCCGTGTAGGAATTATGGGCACCCAGAGTTTAGGAAAGAAACAATAAACTCCAGGTCAGTCATGGGACTGGTATGAGTAAACAAAACAATTGCTTTTAATTAAACTAGATTTACAAAGGAAAATCCGGTATGCTTTTGGAAAATGAAACTACCATAAGACCTCCCGCCACACACACAATGAAATCGCATAATTGGAGGATATTTCTTCTTATGATAGTCAAATATGACTGATACGAGAAAAATTCTTCGATATTATTACTAGTGCATAGTGTAGAAAGCCATTTCGAAAGTATAATATTAATCTTAGCCAGCATAGACATTTCGTACTATGCCTACTATAGCTACCATCTAAACAGTGGTGACCACCATAAGTAAATGGCAGTTTATACAACTAAAACCGTACTGGATTCGTATTGGGAATTGGATTTCCAACAAATGGTGAGGCTAGGGAACTTCCTACTGCCACATGGGTACGCCTCTGGCGGGACGCCCCGAGAACTTAACCAGCTCTCTGCCAACACAAGGCGGGTTACCTCTGTAACTAGGTAACTATTAGATGAATATGCTCCTCCCCGGTCCTTTGGGACCTTTATCCGAGGGCCCTCTATCACAAAGCAACAACCACACAGTAAATGAGATTGGAGCTACCACATAGGTAAATATCTGGGCTCCATACCATGACATCACCTTTTTCCAGAAGGAAATGACATACCCTAAAGGGGGCGACCCTCATAACCTTGCTGCATCTTTCCTGTTTCGACCATTTTCGGGTTGTGAAGTCCGATGAGGTCTCATCCACAAAGCTACGCTTTACACAAAAGCCATGCGTTGATCACAAATGATCAATAAATGATCATCAACACACAGCAGCACTTAGCATGCCACACTACCAAATTGAGAATATATCGCTGATAACTTTCAATTACGTAACCTCTGAGCTCGTAAGTCTTAGAGAAGGGTGTTAAGCTAAGAGAATAAATTCTCTGCCACCAACAGATACGTATTTGAAAGAAATCTTCTTTATACCTCAAAGTGTAGTGTCAGACATACAACCATACAAGTCTGTTCCGGGTTCGAACAGAACCGAAGGCACTTCGTCCAATAAAGGAAGAAGCCCTTGCAAATCCGAGTATCCACAATCACGATCGGACTTCCCATCACTTAGGGAATCTTTATACCGGAGCAACTCAGTGCAGAGACAATCGATAGGTTATCTATCGTTTTCGAAGACACCCGGTCTTCACCACCGGTCATCAGATGCTATCCGTTTCGACGTATCACTATTCAGAATGGGTTATACGAATCAAAGGTCCTCTCTCGGCTAAACCGAATAGTGAGCGTTCAATTTTAAAATACGTGGATATATCAATCACAAAGATTCACATTCAGGGTTTGATGTGGGTTTCGGATAACTAACTGAAATCCGACACCCTGTCGCATCGAAGTTTAAATGCCGTTTTATGGGCAAAGGGGTTTCCACATCAATACAGGAACAAATCACAACTACAGTACAATACACAACAATCTACATCACACAGTATCACAACCAGAACAGAAATATCAATCTAGTGCACAACAATAGTTAATTATTTTCCAATGTGGTTTAAATAAATTAACCACACACTTATTTGTAGTAATTTTTTAAAATCAATGATTAAATTTGGATAAATTAATTAAATCTTAATTAACTCGATTAATTGTTTCTTAATTAGTTATTTTAATTAACTGCCAATTATAATTAATTAACTTAATTTATCTAAATAATAAATTCTTAATTACAAATTAATTTAAACACTTAATTGTTTATTAATCAATTTTAATTACAAATTATAAATCATTCTTAATTTATATTCAAAACTATTAATAAATAAAAATTATTTACCTTAATTACCATTTAAGAACCTTCTTTACACTTTAAAAATCAATTTATTGTTACACCGAAAGTTTTAATTTTAATTAACTTCAATATTTAACTTAAATTAATTACTTAATTAAACTATTAATTAAGGTTTTATAAGGCATTGATATATACACACACACACACACACTTACTTAGTCGATAACTTAAACAAATTATCAACTTAAAAATAGTCAACATTGTTCAATTTAACATTTTAAACTTTAATAAATTGGGCTTAACCCATTTTTAAGGCAACTCGAGTAAACTCGGATGTTTACTAGAGTTCAACTCAAGTTTATTTTCATTATTCCCCGAGTCTCTCTCCTTCGCCACTTTCTCTTCTTCTTCCTGTTCTTCCTTTTTTTCTAGCTGAAGTTTTTCTTTTCTTTTCTTCTTAACCAACTGTTGAAACAGCCCACGCGCGAGCGCAAGAGGACTCGAGTCAAACCACTTTCTACCCGAGTGCTTCTTCGAGCTTATCCCAGGCTCAACTCTCCCTAACACCGAATCGACGTCGTGCACGTGCACGACGTCGCGCCGCCGTTCTGATGGCCGTCGCGACCTTTAGTAAGTCGCAATACACACCCTTAATCGAAATCGAAACTCAATTCGAAGCCATCAACTCGAAATCAAAGTTTGGCGTTTTGATCGAAAAAATTGCAATCAACATCACCAACCAAAATGCCTCGCCGCCGCATCTCAGACCACCAGCGATGCTGTAACTTCGGCCACGTCATGTTAACACCCCATGCTACCCTCCCCCATCATCACGTGCAACTCGGTGCCTCCAATGTGATGAAATCGCCTCATTTCGTACTCACTACAAACCTTGAGTTTAAACCCTACTTTGGGTTCAATCAACAAATTCACGCATTCGAAATTTTTTTCGACAATTTTCTCATCATCACCGAAGCTCAAATAAGCTTCAATCCAAATTTCAACGGTTATCATTGGATTGTTCACCATAAATTAGGAAAAATGTAATTTTGGCTTAAATTCAAACTGCTCTTAAACTACTTAAGTAAAAATCATCGTATTGCCTTTAAAAATCATAACTTGATATGCTTATTCAAATTATGTGATCAAATCCATGATTTAAAATAGTTGAATTCATCATAAAATTTTGTTTTTACTGTAAATTACAAGTTGCACAGACAACCCTTCTTGTTCAAGCTTCAAACAAATTTTTAACTGTGATTCAAGTCGAAGCAAACTTGTTTTGTGAAAAAAAATTAAGCTAAAAAGATTGTGTGAGTTTATTTGAATTTTTCTTCAATTTACTTTTGTTCTGAAACTAAATATTAAGAACAAACTATATGAATATTTCCAGTAATTCAGAAGCATACCCAACAACATTTTCTTTTCCATATCCAACTAAAAACACAAGATTCCTGAAATAAATACTTAGGTTCCAATTTAAGAAAAACAAGTTTACTCACATAAAAATATTGATGAACAGAGACTTGTTTTTGAAACTGCAGTGATTGATCTCTCTGTATCCTCCTTGTGTTTTGTTGATAAACTGAGTTTGAATTTATAAAATAATGATATTTTCTTCTATTTTTCTTTCTCTAGCTTTGCTGTGTTTTTGTTTGAATGGAACAAAGCAAATATGCATGTGTATATATAAGGGAAATGGTTTGTACAGGGGAAGGTTTTACTGGTGCAAGTGTTTCTCTTTGATCAGATTTTTTTTTGTGTGTTTTCCTTGTTGACTAAGAAAAATTTATTTCGGCTGATATGATTTGATTTAGGCTTAAGAAGAGAGCATTAAATGTTTGTGTTCCCATATTAGTGTACATATATATGCTGTTGATTTTTATAAGTACTATTTTGTTTTATTTCTGCGTATTTTTTTCTCCTTGTTTATCTTCTTGCATAAGTCCTGTTCCCTTGTTTATTTTTTTCACACCAGTTTATATGTATTCCTATGCTATTTAATATCTATATAATTTTATTACAATCATAAACCATGAATTTTATTTCTATTTTAAAGTTAGCTATTAATATTTAATCCATCACATATATTTTATTTTATTGTTTAAAACAATTTCTTGTTTGTTATATTTTCTTTTCTTTATTTATTATTATTTAAAGCTTAAACTATCAAATATTTATTTAATTCCATATTTCTTTCTTCTATTTAATTTTTAATAATATTTTATTTCATTTGAAATTTTTCAATTTAAATTTAAAAGTTCAAACGATTTATTAAATTTAGAATTCAAAATTTTGGGATGTTACATTGCATAGCACAACCTGGACCACGATCTAGGTTGTCGCCAGTGCACCAGCCCAAGTGGACCGGTGGCACCGCTTGGAATTTGTTCCTGGCAGTTTCCAAGGCTCGTGGATGGTTTGTTTTCGACTATTTTTGAACTGCGACTTCTATTGACTTCTTGGATGATGAATTTTAAAGCATGCAAGCGTACAAACATCATGGAATTGAACATTATATGAAATTGTAATTTTAGGCCAGCAGCAAGAAAAACTAGAAAATCATAAACAACAATTATCAATCAAACTAAGATCATCTAATTCTACACAACTATTCGTGCAGAAGTTATAATGAAATGAAGTTATGAGTTATTCAACTCACCTTTCTGCCTGAACTTAGTAGTAAACAATACCAATTAGAAAACCCTAGAATTGATCAATCAAAACAACAAAGAGGAACTAATTTCAGTTATTGTAAAACGAAATAGAAATTCCAACAAAGAGAAAATAAATTTTTGATTCCTTATCTATATTTATTTGCTTCAAAATAATCTAATTACAACTGAGGCTAGGTTGAATTAAGGGAATTAGGATTCTAGGTTTATAAAAGAGAAAGAGGAAAGGGTTTGGTTTCATATTTCAACTATTTTTGTGAAGTTACGTAAAGGTACAAAACTTAGTAGCGAAAATATCTCATCTTCCAATTGGTTTTGGCCAAGAATTAAAATTACGCCCAAAAAGAAATAAAATGCTTATTTCAAGTATTCTTACCGTTAATTGGATTTATACAACAATTACTAAAGTTTAAAGCCATAGATGAAATGAATAAAATATTAATGACCAAACCTTTTCGACCTTTAAAAGTCCAAACTAATACATCCACAGTATTCACGTGCCGAACATCCAAGTGCTGGAAAGACAAATTGTTTAGGGAAAAAGGAAGAAGAAGATATAACATAAATTCATAACCTAATGAGCAATCTATAATATAAAAATAGATCTTTACAAAAGAAAAACTAAACTTTACTATACCTATATCAATCAGGGTTAACTGACCAATCAATAGCTTGGACAATTATAACAACATATCCTTACAAATAGTGCTAAATAAAATAACTAATGTAGCGAAAAATAAAATATACATGAATATGACTTGGAGGCATCCGGCTCATCTCCAGAAGTTCCATGTATCCAAACTAAATCAGTAAATATGCTCAGTCCCACCTGAGCATTATAAAAAAATTACACTCGGATTACTCTGGTAAACCAGCGTGAGAAAACAAACCTCAAATGAATTTTAATGTAAAAATCTTTGAAATAAAAGTATCACGTAAGACCTCACCATACATAAAAACGGATTGGTTTTTACCTTACAATAACCAAAACAATTTTATAGAAAATCCAATGATGTTATAATAATGTCTAGGACACAAATACATATTAATCACAGTGGAAATTGTTACATTATTAAATTCTAGAGCATAATAGATTTTACAATCAAATCCGCCCGGCGCTTATCGGAGAATGGATTTCAACAATGGCAAGGTAAGGGACTACCTTCCATACAATGCATCTCTAGATAAAATGTACCTAGGTCAGACCCTGAACTTGGTTCACCTATGCCAACACAGAACCGGCCTACCCCTGAACTTGGATAGTACTGAATATGTCATCACCTTGATTGCTTTCCAAGCTTAATCGAAAGCCCTCATGCACAATCAAATCCATAATATATTGATCTAGAAAGGTGATGACACACCTTAATAGGAGCTCCCCACATAGCCCTACTGCATCTATCTTCTTTTAGCCATTTCTGAAATATGAGGCTTGAGGTTATGATTACCATTTATATAGCAATTCAACTTGGAATGCTAACACTGCCCTCCAGGTAGCAATACAGTGCCAACATTCATCCATACAAGTTCATTCTGGATTTGAATGAAATTTAAGGCACTACCACCACTACCTCCATTTTGGAATCACCCATAAGATTAGTAGCAAGTATCTATGCACTTTAAAGCTCCATCTTCGATTCCATATTCTTCAAGATGTCTTTAGCTCGAAATGCTTGAGTTGGATTGATGTGGTTTTCTGATAATTTGTACATATCCAATCCAGTCTCTTCGAAATAACCTTTGATAGTTTCGGTATACTAAACTCTAGTTTTTTTGGAAATAATCAGACAAAACAAGAGCAGGGATCACCTATTAACTGTTTAAGTAGACGGATCTCCTTATCATTTGTCATATGAGAACAAAACGAAATTTGTACACACAGTACAACATCATCGAAGATGACTTTGCCATATAACTCATGTGTTTCTCCTAGATATTTTCGAAGTTATATTTTGGTCCATATTTGATAGTCGGTTATTTAACTACCAAATAAAAAACATTCAAACGAGATCACATTTTCCATGGAAACAACTAAGCCTCATTTAATTAAATTTCCATTAATTTGAATCTCTTTATCAGAACCATTCATATACTTATCTCATTGGAATGAGTATATCCACAAACCATTCATTTTACTTGAAAACTCTTTAAAATGGATATGAAAAGTATCGTTCAACATGAATCATGGATTGCAGTTTACCCAATGGTTATGTTGCTATTCCAATAAATCCGTAGTAAAATATAGGCAATCCCTACCCCTCGAATTATGCCATGACAATCAACCATTTCTTTCCAAATCTCTTTATTTAAAAAATATTTCCCGACCTATTTATAAAGTTTCTTTATAAACACCTAATCTATTTATAAACATACTTTATAAATCTAAAAATCCCAATTATAAAACTTTTCCTTTTTAGATCTTTGAAACTCATTTATAATTCTTTTTATAAATACCAAAGCCATTTCTAAAAATCTACCCATATTTAATCAAACTTATTTAATAAACTCCTTAAGTTCGTAAGGTTCCCATGATAAACCATAAATTATTTAAAATAAATTTAAAATACAAATAATTATTTAAACACCCTTAATTTCATTTTAATTAAATCTCATCCAAAATAATAACTTTAGAATCTCACTACTAATATATTAAATTAATTTTAAGCACTATTATTGTATTAATAAGTCAACATCAAAACAATATAAATATAATAATTAATTAACTTTAAAATGTTATTAATACAATAATCAATTAAAATTTTAACTAATATAATATGATAAGTGATTAGCATAATTAGACAAGTTTAATTAAAAATGAAAGTGTAGTTAAATCACTTTGAATAAATAATTAGAATAAAATTAAAATATTTTTAAACAATAATTAAATGAATTTAAAATAAAAATTAAATATTCTTAAATAACATTATGAAATAACTTTTAAGAATCATATTAATAAAATAATTAACTTAAATCATTATTGAAAACTATTATTAATTATCTTCAAAACAATATTAATAAATATTTATTACTTTTTAAAATCTTATTACTAAATAATAATTATTCTTAAAATAACTTTCAAATTGACATTTTTTTTTCAAACTTGAAGGAGGCTTGACGATCACCATCGTACTTAAATAAGATATCATTTCATTTAACTTAACTTTCCAAGTTAATAACTGATATTTACATAATCAACAACTATACAAATAAATTCAATACTTAATTGCCATTGTTTATCATATCACTTATTCATAGTTGGCATATCCATTGACGATATATAATTTGTAATGATCCGTTTTTAAGCCGAATTTAATTTGGTAATTAATATAAATTTTTGGGTTTATTTGTGAATTAATTGGTGAATTAATTTGAAAATTTCCAAAACAAATAAAAATCTGTTATAGATTTTAAATAGAAATTAAGTTTGAAATTCAAGAGAAAATATCTTAAGAAATAAATTGGATTGAAAATCCTATATTTCAAAATGAATAAAAACTTGTTTTGGAATTATAATATAAATATATATATATATATATATGTATATATATTTTGGAAGTAATATTTCAAATTTGATATAATAAATTTTCAAAAGCTATTTAAGTTAAATTCTATATTATATGAACTTACATATAATATATATATATGTGTGTGTGTGTGTGTTTATTTATTTATGTATAATTAAATTCTGAAATAATTTCTTTAAGGTCATATAAATATTTATAAAAGGAAATGTATTTATTAAAAATAGAAAATGTTAAAACATAAGATATATATATATATATATATATATATATATATATATATATATGACTAAATTGAAATTATAATATAACAATCATATAAAAGCATTTAATACATGCATAATACATGTGTAATTATAATGACATAAGGATTAACAAGTGTAATCATTTTTAACATGCAAAATAACAAATTCACTTGTATTCTCATTTTTAAAAATAAATAATAAAAAGGAAATCAAAGTTATATATACCACTCTCCTCCTTCTTTATCATTTTCTTTCTATTTAAAAGTTTATCAAACAAAAACCTGCGAAAAACTTAAACCAGAAAAATAAAATCAACAATCAAAACTTGAAAGCAATCAAGCAAAGAAAAGTTTTCTAAGCAAACAACATCTTAAAATCCTGATGCAAACAGATCAGATCAAGTTCAAACAATGATCAATCTTCCAAAATCAAAACCTGGAAACAAAAGCAAGATCCAGATTTTGATTCAGCTCAAACAAGCTCTGTAAACTCAAAGTGCATGCAAGATTCAACTCAGTTTTTTTTCAAGCTTCAGTTTAATTAACAAAGCAAGCTAATTCAACATCAAGTACAGATTCAACTCAACAAAAAGATCAAAGTAAGATCAATCAAGATTTCAAATTCAAGATCAAAATCTATTTCAAGTCATCTCCAGTTTTAGGCTTCTCTTTTCCAATCCAGGTGAGCAAACCCACTTGAATTTGCTTCTATGTCTTGATGTTTATGGTTGACACTTGAATATGATGTTGTTTAATTGTTAAATATGCATGCATGCTTGTTTGTGTGTGTGTGTATATATGTGTGTGTGTGTGTGTGTGTGTGAATATACGTGTGCATGCCGGTATATAGAAAAAAATTGTCTCTGTTCATTGTTTACAGGTTTTAAAACCTGTTTAAAAATTCAAATCATTCTACCCAAATTATTATAGGCTTTAATCTCCGAATGAAAAATGTTTGTATATATTTAACATCATTTCTAAAAATAATTTCATGTGTTTAAGTTGAATATTTGTTTCAAAAATGATAAATAACAGAGATGATCCTATAGAAGTCAAAAACCAATGTTTACAATTTTAAGTTTTAATCATTTGATCAAATTCGTTTTACAAATTAATGATTTTTGATGTTAAAATCATGATTTTTAAGTAAGTAGATGTTGAGAAATTTCAAGTTGATCAGAATTTGCTTTTTCATCGATTCTCGTTGATCGGCGAGGTAATAATCGTCGTGTTTGATGCTGGAGGTGGAGGAAAGGTTGGAGATCATCATAAAAATGATCATTGAATTTCTCAAATGCCATGGTGGTTGGACGAAGCCAAACTAGGGTTTTATGCCCAGAATTGGTCGAATTGGTTCTTGGGGTGATTTTGTCGTCGGGGTTGATTCAAAGGCGATCAAACCAGGAGAATTAGAAACATAGATGAGTGACGCAGCTCTAATAGTGATGGCGTGATCTCAGATGATCGCGATCCACAGTGCAAGATGGTTTTTGTTGATTAATTTGGGTTCATGGGTAGCTCGATCAGCTCGAATTTGATTTCTACGAAATTTCATCGATCTGATTTACCGGGATCATCGGCAAAATTGTCGGCTGTGACGCCCCACTCCGAGACCCACATTAGCAAAGAGTATTACAAGATAATACCATCTGATAATACGGAGAATAGAGCTGGATAGGGGCGACCATCTATAGCCTTTTCCTTAACTATCTATTTAATGCATCGACAATTGCCATATCAAGCGGATCGACATATCCAATAAATTCTTAAAACAAACCCATAGGTGGCTGGAGGATCTATCAGAACAGAATATGACAACTCAAATGTAATATACATCACAGAACAACAGATCATCACATACACATATACAGATACATAACAAAAGTATACTAAATAATACATATCAAGTGGTATAGCAGACCATAATATACAGACGAGTCAGAAGAATACATGTCAGAGTTACAACCAAAAAGGACTACACAAAAAGCTATAAAAAAAAGGAGCTAGCGGAATAGTTAAGAAAAATAGGCTAAGTCCACAAATACCTAACCTGAAACATCTCGGTATGACCCACGGGTCAGTCTAGCTAAACAAATCAATTAGATAAACTGAGGAATAATGAACCTGTAAGGTCGTAAAGAACAACAAATATCTCTAGAAGAGACATCTCAATCATCTAACAATAGATGAATCATAACAAGCCTCATGTCGTCGGCAACTCAAATAAACAATGGATATGAATATCCCAAATCAAACCAAAATGGCAAATAACAAATACCAATGAAGGTAACACAAGTTCCACAAGGTAACCGCTATAAATCGTGTGGTTCAAAGGACCTACACCGAAAGGTGATACGCTAGGGAATATAAATATCAATGAAACAAAAGAAATGCACATGCTCAGTACTGTATAAACAAGGATCCATAAGCCCGAAGGGGCAAACCCGAAGGCAACAAACCCGAAGGCACAAACCCGAAGGTACAAACCCGAAGGCAACATACCCGAAGGCAACATACCCGAAGGCATAAACCCGAAGGCACAAACCCGAAGGTACAAACTCGAACGCAACATACCCGAAGGCAACAAACCTGAAGGCAACATACCCGAAGGCAACAAACCCGAAGGCACAAACCGTAGTGGTGAAGGTCCGCAGGCCCAGTACTGGACACCACTAACTGGCAGTGTGTGTCACAAACTCCTCGGAAGGAACCCAAAAACTGTTATAGTGAGTCCCATACCACACGCCCGCACTAAACGGTTTACTATCCGTTAGTCAATTTCACAGTCAAAGCAGTACAAAGTTTACCTCATCTCATCGGTAAACGAGACACAAAGGTCAACACATTCAAACAAATAGATTAGGAATTAACTGAAAAGATGAACGCACGTGTTCATAGAACTCGTTTTATCTAATCATTCAATTCTCCTCCCTCTTCGCTCGGAGTGCAAAATTGTGTGTGTGCGTTTTAAGTAGAAATTATAAATTAGAGAAACGAGCTTTTAATACAATTTGAAAAGATCATTTTATAAAAACCCGTATATGAAATCAAAAAGGAATCATCAAAGTCCAAAAATGTGATACAACTAATTAGAATCAACACGAATCGATTAAATTTGGAAATGAAACAAAATAGGCAAAAAAGACAAAAATAAACAGTTCAGTCGACTGTCTCTCTGAGAACAGTCGACTGATCCAGAAACTTGGAAGCTTCATTTCCTGCAGTTAGTCGACTGATTACAGAGGCCAGTCGAATGATTGCAGGAAACAGAGACTTCCCGCCTCTGTAAACAGCCCCTGGAACGTGCAATTGCTACAGCTAGTCGCCCCACTCCGAGACCCACATTAGCAAAGAGTATTACAAGATAACACCGTCTGTTAATATAGAGAATAGAGCTGGATAGGAGCGACCATCTATCGCCATTGCCTTAGCTATATATTGAATGCATCGAAAATTGCCATATTAAGCGGATCGACATATCCAATAACATAGGTGGCTGGAGGATCTATCAGAACAGAATATGACAACTCAAATGTAATATACATCACAGAACAATAGATCATCACATACACATATAAAGATACAAAACATAGTATACTAAATAATACATATCAAGTGGTATAGCAGACCACAATATACAGACGAGTCAGAAGAATACATGCCAGAGTTACAACCAAAAAGGACTACACAAAAAGCTATAACAAAAAGGAGCTAGCGGAATAGTCCATGCGGAAGCAAAATAGGCTAAGTCCACAAGTACCTAACCTGAAACATCTCGGTCTGACCCGAGTACGAAAACACACGGGTCAGTCTAGCTAAACAAATTAGTTAGATAAACTGAGGAATAATAAACGTGCAAGGTCGTAAAGAACAAAAAATATCTCTATAAGAGACATCTCAATCATTTAACAATAAATGAATCATAACAAGCCTCATGTCATCGGCAACTCAAATAAACAATGGATATGAATATCCCAAATCAAACCAAAAAGGAAAATAACAAATACCAATGAAGGTAACATAAGTTCCACAAGGTAACCGCTATAAATCGTGTGGTTCAAAGGACCTACATCGAAAGGCGATACGCTAGGGAATATAAATATCAATGAAACAAAAGAAATGCACGTGCTCAGTACTGTATAAACAAGGATCCATAAGCCCGAAGGCGCAAACACGAAGGCAACAAACCCGAAGGCAACGTACCCGAAGGCAACGTACCCGAAGGCAACAAACCCGAAGGCACAAACCCGAAGGCACAAACCCTAAGGTACAAACCTGAAGGCAACATACCCGAAGGCAACAAACCCGAAGGTACAAACCCGAAGGCAACATACCCGAAGACAACAAACCCGAAGGCACAAACCGTAGTGGTGAAGGTCCGGAGGCCCAGTACTGGACACCACTAACTGGCAGTGTGTGTCACAAACTCCTCGAAAGGAACCCGAAAAATGTTAACGTGAGTCTCATACCACACGCCCACACTAAATGGTTTACTATCCGTTAGTCAATTTCACACTCAAAGCAGTACAAAGTTTACCTCATCTCATCGGTAAGCGAGACCCAAAGTCAACATGTTCAAACGAATAGATTAGGAACTAACTGAAAAGATGAACGCACGTGTTCATAGCACGCGTTTTATCTAATCATTTAATTCTCCTCCCTCTTCGCTCGGAGTGAAAAATTATGTGCGTGCGTTTTAAGTAGAAATTATAAATTGGAGAAACGAGCTTTTAATACAATTTGAAAGGATCATTTTATAAAAACCCGTGTATGAAATCAAAAAGGAATCATCAAAGTCCAAAAATGTGATACAACTAATTGGAATCAACACGAATCAATTAAATTTGGAAATAAAACAAAATAGGAAAAAAAGACAAAAATAAACAGTTCAGTCGACTGGCTCTATGAGAACAGTCGACTGATCCAGAAACTTGGAAACTTCATTTCCTGCAGTTAGTCGACTGATTACAGAGGCCAGTCAAATGAATGCAGGAAACAGAGACTTCCCGCCTTTGTAAACAGCCCCTGGAACATGCAATTGCTATAGCTAGTCGACTGGTCAGTCGACTGATTGGCATTGAGGCTATTTTTCAGCCTATCCAATGAAGAGCAAACTCTTCCAAATTGCAACCGAGCGGGCAATGGTGCTAGGGGTTTATGCCAATCGACAACCCAGCCCTATAGGCTCTTCGATGCACCTCCAAAAACATGATCAAAGCATCAAAGATATGATTTGTAGAGCTTTTGACTTCAAAACACCAAAAATTGAAATGTTCATCAAATCAATTCAAACCAAAAGCACATGAACATAAACGAGTGTTAGGAGTCATTCCTAACACCAATGACATCAAGAGAAGTAGATGTGAGTTCAAAACTCACCTTTTTAACTCAAAAACAATGATTGAGAGGCTCAAATGCAAAGAGAAGACCAACCACTCTTCACTTCAACTCTAAAAGCTCCAATCTAAGATCAAAACAAATAATTCCTAAATTTAGGTTTAGGAATTTCTGAAATTAAAGAGAGAAAGAGTTGGAGAAGAAGTAGAGAGGGTTTACCAATAGCTTCTCTTGAATTAAGGAGCAAGAATTTGAGTTTGCAAAGGAAGCTAGGGATTGGAGTTTCTATTTCCCATTGCCCAAAAGCCAAAATAGCAAATAGCAAAATTCAACTTACTCCAAACATAGCGAAGTTTATACTCAAAAAGATCGCAAATGCCATTTTGAACTCAATGGAAGTGGTTTCGAGTCCAAATTCGACAGTTTTCACAAAGGGACATTTCGTACCCAAAAATTCGAATAACGACGCTATATTTAAACAAAACATTTAAATATATATAATCGTAAAATATGCGGGTTGTTACAGATCTCCCCTCCTTAACAAAATTGCGTCCATGCAATTCCTAGAGACGACATTTGTAACAACTACATAATTACATCACCCAAAAAGAAAAGGAAATCAGTTTGAGATGCAGAGATGTTCTCACCATTCTAAGCAAAGATAGAAAACCAAGATAAGATCGCTTGATAATCTCTCTGGTTTCCCAAGTACAGTCATTGGGCTTAGCAGACCATTTAACTTTAATGAGCGGCACATCCTTGTTTCGAAGGTGTCTCACCTCCGAGGCAAGTACGCGAATAGGATGTTGTACAATAGATAAGTCTGGTGAGACCTCAAGCTCTTGCAAATCAGGAGAAGCGATAAAAGAATCCGATTCTCGAAGACACTTCCAAAGTTGAGAGACGTGAAACATGTCGTGAATGCCAGATAGATGAGCAGGAAGTGAAACTCTATGAACCATAGGGCCAATACGTTCAATAATAGAAAATGGTCCTATAAAACGAGGGGGCAATTTCCCAGTCGTACTAAAGCGCATAACCCCTATCAGAGGAGAAACACGAATAAAGACGAGATCACCAACTGAGAACTCGAGAGGCTTCCTACGGTTGCCCGCGTAGGATTTTTGGCGGCTCTGTGCTTCTTTCATCCTTCGGCGAATAAGATCAATCTTCTCAGAAGAATCACGAACAGAATCTGGGCCAAGAATAAGCTTCTCACCAGATTCCAACCAACAAGAAGGTGATCGACATGGCCTTCCATATAAGGCTTCGAAAAGGAGCCATACCAATACTGGACTAAAAAATATTATTGTAGTAGAACTCTACCAGAGGTAGGTGATCCTCCCAACTACCACCGAAATCAAGAATACAAATACGGAGTAGATCTTCCAAGATACGATTCACCCATTCAGTCTATCCATCAGACTGTGGATGATAAGCTGTGCAAAAATTAAGCTTTGTTCCCAAATCTTGCTGAAGACTCTGCCAGAAATGACTCGTGAATAGAGGATCACGATCATTCACAACAGAACTAGGAACACCGTGAAGTCTCACGATTTCCTTGACATATAACTTAGCCAAATGAGAAGCAGTCCTATTAGACTTAATAGGAACAAAACGAGCAGACTTAGTGAGGCGATCAACAATAACCCAAATGCTAGAATGGCCTGATCTCGAACGAGGTAGGCCGTCAATGAAATCCATTGAAATCTGATCCCACTTCCATAATGGAATATCTAGAGGCTGAAGAAGACTAGAAGGGGGCTGATGTTCGGCTTTAATACGTTGACAAGTTATGCAATTACTCATATAACTCGCTACATCGCGCTTCATACCTTCCCAATAATAAAGGCGATGCATATCCGCATTACATCTTACTACTACCAGGATGAATGGTATACTTAGAACGATGACATTCGTCAAGAATGTCATGCCTAAGTGCAAAATCGGAAGGCACAATAAGACGGTTCTTCTTGCGAAGACACCCATGAAAATCAATGCTGAAATCCCGCAACGCCTCATCACGGGATTCAGTCTTTCAGCCTAAAAAAGCTGAATAAGATGCGTCAAATCAGGTTCACGCCGCAGAACATCGGCAATACGATCTAATAAAATGGGTCGAGCTCCCAAACTAAATAATAGAATAGGAGAATCAGAAGATGAACCTTATCAAGAATTTCGCAAAGAGACAAAATCTCAAGGATATCCCATGGAAAGAATTATTAAAACTACAGTCGAATGTTTGTGACTAAGCGCATCAGCAACACGATTACCCTTACCAGGGGTATATTGGATATCAAAGTCATAGGAAGCAAGAAACTCGAGTCAACGCTGTTGTCTCATATTGAGTTCCTTCTGAGTGAACAAATACTTCAAGGATTTATGATCGGTATAGAGAATGAAGCGCTCGCCTAATAAATAGTGTCACCAAATCTTCAAGGCGAAAACAATGGCGGCTAACTTAAGATCATGAGTGGCATAGCAAACTTCATTCGGACGCAGTTGCCTAGAAGCATAAGCAACTACCCGATCCTTCTGCATAAGAACAGCACCGAGACCACTACCACAAGCATCAGTGTAAACAACAAGATCATGATTCCCTTCGGGAACAACAAGAATAGGAGCATTAGTGAGAAGTTCCTTCAATGTCTGAAAGGAAGCTTCACACTCGTCGGACCAGCTATAACGAATGCCTTTCTGAGTAAGGCTGGTGAGAGGAAGCACAACACGGGAAAAATCCTTAATGAACTGACGGTAATAACCCGCCAGTACAAGGAAATTACGAATTTCATGAACATTCTCAGGCCTCTTCCAATTCTGGATGGCTTCGATTTTTGAGGGATCGACTGAAATGCCATCGGAAGATACAACATGGCCTAAGAACTTAACCTTATTCTCCCAAAAATGGCACTTGGAAAATTTGGCTCTAAGATGATGGTGACGGAGAGTACTCAAGACAATTCTCAAGTGATTAGCATGCTCGGCTTCGGATTTAGAATAAACAAGAATGTCGTCGATAAACACAAGGACGAACTTATCGAGATATTCCCGAAATACTCGATTCATGAGATCGACAAAGAAAGCAAGGGCGTTCGTCAAAACGAACGGCATAACAAGCCACTCAAAAGAACCATATCGAGTGCGGAAAGCTGTAAGAGGTATGCTATCCTCTGCGACTCGTAACTGGTGAAAACCCGTGGCGAGGTCGAGCTGAGAAAAGATCTTAGTACCACACATTAGATCGAACATATCATCGATCCTAGGCAATGTATACCTGTTCTTGATGGTTAACTCGTTAAGCTTGCGGTAGTCATTGCAAAGTCTGAGAATTCCATCGGACTTCTTCATGAAGACGACCGCAGCTCCCCACAGTGAAAAAATGGACTGAATCAACTACTTGGACTCAAGCTCTAAAAGCTGCTTCTTGAGTTCCTCATTCTCCTTTGTAGACATCGTCGTGGGAGGACGACTAACTGGCCGCGCGCCTGAAATGAGATCAATGCGGAACTCAATTGCCCACTTGGGTGGCAAACCCGAAACAGGCTCAAAAACATCAAAAAAGTCACAAGCAATAGGAGTACGAGATATAATATCATCATCTCGAGAGTCAAGAGAATATAAAGCCATTTTGGAATTATCCACATCCCAAAGAACAAGTGATAGCTGAGTAAATGAATCTGGATGTCGACAATATAAAATTCTTTCAGAACAAATAATCCTGGCATCGTATCTCACTAGCCAGTCCATACCCAAAATCATATCGAAACCCCGATAAGAAATAATGTGCAGATTCGCACGAGAAAAGCCACATAAAACAATCTCAACATCATCACAAAGAATGCTAAGGGTCATAGAATTCCCAATAGGATTCGCAATCCTCAATGAAGTAACCATACAAGAAACATCCAAAGATAAATCATCGACAAGCTTTTTCGATACGAAAGAATATCAAGCACCCATATCGAAAAAACTCGAATACTATGGTCATAAATAAAATAGAACCTTCCAAAATATATGGAGATATATCTTTTGGCTGAGAAGAACCTTCAAAAGCCTTTGCAGCACTAAGCTTGCCAGACTTGGCACTAGCAGGAACAGTAGGGCAGGTGGAAAGATGATGACCTTCCTTCTTGCAATAACGGCAGAAGAGAGGCTTAGGACAAGCTCGAATCATATGATCAGGAGAACCACAATTGAAACAATTCCGAATGGAAGGTGTCCCAGTAGAATGAGTCCGAGAGTTAGAACCACCCGTCTTCTTCTTCTTAGAAGGAAAAGACTTGGACTTTTGAAATGGAAACTACTTCTTGTTGGGGTTCTTGCGAACCTCAACATCATCAACACTATCACACTCCTTCTCGATAGCTTCGAGATGAAGTGCCGAATCAACCAACTCCTCAAAAGAAAGCTTAAGCTGGAGCATTAAAGACCTCTTAAGATA
Organism: Allium cepa; assembly: GCA_030765085.1. Lineage (NCBI taxonomy): Eukaryota > Viridiplantae > Streptophyta > Magnoliopsida > Asparagales > Amaryllidaceae > Allium > Allium cepa. Next base: position 621,801,045 of record CM060938.1, on the reverse strand, counting down.
TTTCTTAAGACCAGAGACAAACTTCAGATTCTTCTTATAAGAGGTGCTAATGAATTCAAGACCATACTTTGATAAGGCCTCGAATGATGCTATATACTCAAAAACGGAAGACCCCCTTGCTTCAATTCAAGAAAGCGACGGGCCAATAAAACTTTCTCGGATTCAGGAACGAACTTGAGTTCGAATCGTTCCCGAAACTGAGTCCATGAAAGAGCAGACTCATCAATTTCGGCTATAAGAAGCTTGTACCAATCAAGGGAACGCTCTTGCAATAAGCTAGAAGTTACAAGAACTCTGTCATAATCAGAAAGATCCATGCGAGAGAAAATACGCTCGCACATGCGAACCCAAGCTTGGACTTCAAGAACAGACTCGGAGCCTTTAAACGGCTTTCTCCCAAGATGAGAAAAATCACTACACAGACGTGCAAAGGCAGACTTGCGAGGGGGAGATACTCGAGTAGGAGCTGGAGGCTGAGTGCTCCTAAACAACTCCAAAAACTAATCAACAGACATATAAACGTCGTCCGGATGCGAGCCGCTGGATTGCCCAGCACCTGAGCGTCGTCATCTGCCTCTTCCAGCCATAAGCTGAAAGTTAAGATAAGATAAAGATTATTCACAAGGTAGACATAACTAATTCAAACGTGGAATACTACGAAATAAAATTGCATTCCTAGACGTATTCCCAAATCCTATCTAGCCTAAATTCAATCTATCCCAAAGGCACGGGAGAAATAGAGGCACGATGATTCAAAGATTTGTAACACTTATTACACTTTGATGTACCGTAATATGTGTTTCTATTCTGTGTTTATCATATTTTGTTCTGAACTCAGCTCTGATACCACGCTGTAATGCCCCACTCCGAGACCCACATTAGCAAACAGTATTACAAGATAATACCGTCTGTTAATACGAAGAATAGAGCTGGATAGGAGCGACCATCTATAGCCATTGCCTTAGCTATATATTGAATGCATCGAAAATTGCCATATTAAGCGGATCGACATATCCAATAAATACTTAAAACAAACCCATAGGTGGCTGGAGGATCTATCAGAACAGAATATGACAACTCAAATGTAATATACATCACAGAACAATAGATCATCACATACACATATAAAGATACAAAACAGAGTATACTAAATAATACATATCAAGTGGTATAGCAGACCACAATATACAGACGAGTCAGAAGAATACATGCCAGAGTTACAACCAAAAAGGACTACACAAAAAGATATAACAAAAAGGAGCTAGCGGAATAGTCCATGCGGAAGCAAAATAGGCTAAGTCCACAAGTACCTAACCTGAAACATCTCGGTCTGACCCGAGTATGAAAACACACGGGTCAGTCTAGCTAAACAAATCAGTTAGATAAACTGAGGAATAATAAACCTGCAAGGTCGTAAAGAACAAAAAATATCTCTATAAGAGACATCTCAATCATTTAACAATAGATGAATCATAACAAGCCTCATGTCATCGGCAACTCAAATAAACAATGGATATGAATATCCCAAATCATACCAAAAAGGAAAATAACAAATACCAATGAAGGTAACATAAGTTCCACAAGGTAACCGCTATAAATCGTGTGGTTCAAAGGACCTACATCGAAAGGCGATACGCTAGGGAATATAAATATCAATGAAACAAAAGAAATGCACGTGCTCAGTACTGTATAAACAAGGATCCATAAGCCCGAAGGCGCAAACACGAAGGCAACAAACCCGAAGGCAACGTACCCGAAGGCAACAAACCCGAAGGCACAAACCCGAAGGCACAAACCCTAAGGTACAAACCTGAAGGCAACATACCCGAAGGCAACAAACCCGAAGGTACAAACCCGAAGGCAACATACCCGAAGGCAACAAACCCGAAGGCACAAACCGTAGTGGTGAAGGTCCGGAGGCCTAGTACTGGACACCACTAACTGGCACTGTGTGTCACAAACTCCTCGGAAGGAACCCGGAAAATGTTAACGTGAGTCTCATACCACACGCCCGCACTAAATGGTTTACTATCCGTTAGTCAATTTCACACTCAAAGCAGTACAAAGTTTACCTCATCTCATCGGTAAACGAGACCAAAAGTCAACACGTTCAAACGAATTGATTAGGAACTAACTGAAAAGATGAACGCACGTGTTCATAGCACGCGTTTTATCTAATCATTTAATTCTCCTCCCTCTTCGCTCGGAGTGCAAAATTGTGTGTGCGCGTTTTAAGTAGAAATTATAAATTGGAGAAACGAGCTTTTAATACAATTTGAAAAGATCATTTTATAAAAACACGTGTATGAAATCAAAAAGGAATCATCAAAGTCCAAAAATGTGATACAACTAATTGGAATCAACACGAATAGATTAAATTTGAAAATCAAACAAAATAGGCAAAAAAGACAAAAACAAACATGTCAGTCAACTGGCTCTCTGAGAACAATCGACTGATCCAGAAACTTGAAAGCTTCATTTCCTGCAGTCAGTCGACTGATTGCAGGAAACAGAGACTTCCCGCCTTTGTAAGCAGCCCCTGGAACGTGCAATTGCTACAGCCAGTCGACTGACTAGCACTGGGGCTGTTTTTCAGCCTATCCAATGAAGAGCAAACTCTTCCAAATTGCAACCGAATGAGCAATGGCGCTAGGGGTTTATGCCAATCGACAACCCAGTCCTATAGGCTCTTCGATGCACCTCTAAAAACATGATCAAAGCATCAAAGATATGATTTTTAGAGCTTTTGACTTCAAAACACCAAAAATTGAAATGTTCATCAAATCAATTCAAACCATATAGCACATGAACATAAACGACTGTTAGGAGTCATACCTAACACCAATGACATCAAGAGAAATAGATATGAGTTCAAAACTCACCTTTTTAACTCAAAAACAATGATTGAGAGGTTCAAATGCAAGGAGAAGACCAACCACTCTTCACTTTAACTCTAAAAGCTCCAATCTAAGATCAAAACAAATAATTTCTAAATTTAGGTTTAGGAATTTCTGAAATTAAAGAGAGAAAGAGTTGGAGAAGAAATAGAGAGGGTTTACCAATAGCTTCTCTTGAATTAAGGAGCAAGAATTTGAGTTTGCAAAGGAAACTAGGGCTTGGAGTTTCTATTTCCTATTCTTTTCCCCCATTTTCAGTTGAGTTTGAGTTTTAGCAAATGAATTGAGTGAATGGAAGAAGAGAGGGGGCTGAGTTGGGGTATAGGATGAGTTGGGTGAGACCAAAACCCAAAAGCCCACTTAGCAAATAACAAAATTCGACTTACTCCAAACATATCGAAGTTTATACTCAAAAAGATCGCAAATGCCATTTTGAACTCAATGAAAGTGGTTTCGAGTTCCAGTTCGACAGTTTGCACAAAGTGACATTTCGGACCCAAAAATCCGAATAATGACGCTATATTTAAACAAAACGTTTAAATATATATAATCGTAAAATATGCGGGTTGTTACATAGGCGACCTGAGGATGGTCACGGTGAAGGTTGGAACGTCATCGTTCGCTGGTGTATGTGCACGTGTGCACGGTGAAGTCTGGTGATTTAAGGCTTTGGGGAAGAAACATTTTTCTCAGGTAGAAGCTCGGGTAAGTGATGTAATGGCTCGAGTATCATAGCGGGTGAGTTATCATAGCGGGTGTGTTCACGAGAGTGTTTTCGGTTTTAAAAATTTAAACTAAAATTGAAAATAAAAATAAAAAGAAGGGGCCACTCGGGGTTTCACTCCGGGAAAACTGAAATTGGCTCGGGTTGATACCGAAGATGTCTCGGGTCAGAAATCTAAAAAAATAAATTAAACAAGTATTTCAAATTTAAGTTAAATCAAGTTTAAAAATTTTTCTTGATTAATTCTTGTAAAATAATAAATGTTTTATTCTATTTTTCGAATTAGTTAAGGTCTAAAATAAATTATTTTAAGTTAATAAAATTTAAGGTATTTTATTTTATACTATTATTTTGAATTTATTATTGAGTTATTTTAATAAGTTTTAAAAAATGCAATTAAATAGTTAATTAAAGATGGTGAAATGATTTTTGATAATTAAGTAACTTAAAGGGTTTTAAGTTAAATTCATACGTAAATGATGAATTAATTTCAAGGGTTATTTAAATAAGATTTTAAAGATAAATGGTTTATCCTAAATAATGTTTTAAATTATTAGTTAACTTAAAAGTTTCAAGTTAAATTATATGTTAATGACAATTTATTTTAAAGGTTTATTTAATGAGATTTAAATGTCGTAATTAAGTAATCAATTAAGATAAAGGATTTATCTTTGGTTAATTAAGGTCTTAATGTAATTAAAGGATCATTAATTAATTAAGGGGTGATTACTTAATGTAATTAATTAATGTAAGTAATTAAGGAAAATTAATTACTTAAAAAATAATTACTTAATATAAGTAATTAGAGGACAATTAAATAATGAAAGGTTAATTATTTAATAATTAAAGGTTAATTAATTATTTAAAGGTTAAATAATGTAAGTAATTAAGTATAATTAATTACTTAAAGGTTAAATACTTAATGAAAGTAATTAAGGATAATTAATTAATGAATTAAGGTTAATTAATATGATTAATTAAGGCATAATTAATTAAGGATAATTAATTAATTAAATGATAATTAATTAAGGGTTAATTAACTAATGTGATTAATTTTAAGTTTTATTAATTTATGCGATTAATTATGTACAATTAATTATTCAAAGGCTAATTAATTAATATTAATTAAGCAGGGTTGGGTAATTAATTCATAAGTAATTAATTTATTTGGTTAATTATAATCAGGTGATTAATTGATCTTACTTATGGATGATTGAATTGTATTCAATGCCTAGAATTGCTTGATATCTTTGATATGTAATGTACTGTGATATGAATTGTTTTGAATTGAGCTGTGAACTATGATTTATTTATCTATGATAAATTTACATGTTTGTCTGTGAATGGAAGATAGGTGTTATAGGATTATACCTGTTATTGATATTGCCGTGCTTGAATTTATGATGGTTGGTATTCTATTGTTGCATGTGAAACCCCGGGACTACACACAACACACACAAATATGGATTTCACGGGAAATTGGTTAAGTCATGAATATTTTGAATTTAATATTATTTTATTCAAAATGGAGGAAAGAATTTAAAAGTGAATTTGAATCCAAAATGGTTTGGAAGTGATTTGGATTAAATATGAAAAATTTTTGAAAAAGGAATTTTGGAATTAAAATTATTTTGAACATATTATGGTTTGTTAAAGTTTGAAATTAAAATAATAATATGGTTTAAAAAGGGTTATACAAGTTATATAATGTATATATATGGATTTTAAACCATTTTCAAAGTATTTTAAATAAATTATTTTGGGAATTTAATTTTAATTCAAATAGAGCTTGCCGATGGTTCGGCAGTTCGCTGATTTTTCGGTTTATACTTTAAAAGTTTATAACTCGAGCAAATTTAATCGTATTTTCCCGAAATGGAAAACCTTTGTTTTCAAATAATAATAACTTTCATATGAAGAAAGAATTACCAGTTTTTTGAAAGGATCTCAAGTTATGGGTGAATCAGATTTGAAATGGAAATAGTTTTGAAAGCTATGAATGAATCTTTGTTAAAGATTGGTGAACCTTTTATTCAAATTAAAGAGGATCTTCAAGGTGATCTTTTGTTTAAAAGATTAAAGTGGAAATTTGTTAAACCACTCAAAAGGAAAGGTTTTGGGCTAAACGTTGTGACTTAGCTAAGACCCCAATATATCCATATGCTTTTTAAAATTAACGCTCATTATTCGGTTTAGCTGGGAGAGGACTTTATGTTATAAAACCCATTCCGAATTAATGATACGATGAAATGGATAGCATTTGAAGACGGTGGTGAAGACGGGTATTTTCGAAAACGAAAGGATTACCTATCAAATATCTCTGCACTGAGTTGCTCCGTTATAGAGATCTCCATATGTGATAGGGAGTCCGGTCGGGATTGTGGATACCGAATTTGCAAGGGCTTTTTTGAAGTGCCTTCGGTTCCATTCGAACCTAGAATGGACTTGTATGGACGTATGTCTGACGTAAGATATAAAGTTGTTTTCTATCAAATACATTTCTGTTTGGTGGCGGAGAATTTATTCTTTTAGCTTAACACCCTTCTTTGAGACATACGAGCTCAGAGGTTATGTAGTTGATGGTTACTTGTGATATATTCCCAATTTGGTACTGTGGCATGCTAAGTGTTGATCATTGGTTGATCGAAGCATGGCTTTTGTGAAAAGCGTAGCTTTGTGGAAAGAGATTTAATCGAACCTCACACCCCGAAAATGGTCGAAACAGGAAGGATGCAACAAGGTTATGTGGGTCGTGCCCTTTAGGGTATGTGCATTTCCTTGTGGATAAAAAGTGGTACCATGGTATGGTGCCTAGATATTTAACTTATGTGGTTATTGGAATTTGTTGGTGAATCTCGGGATAAAGGTCGGTGACGATCGGGGGATGGCATACTCGTGACAGTTAGTTACCTAGTTACAAAGGTAACCCCGTCTTGTGTTGGCAGAGAGCTGGTTAAGTTCTCGAGGCGTCCCTTCAGAGGCGTACCCAATTCGGAAATGAAGTTCCTTAGCCTTGACCATTTGTTGGTAATCCAAACAAAACAATACGAGCCCTTTACAATTGTAGTTGTATAACCTGCCACCTTAGGTGGTAGCTATAGCAGGCATAAAATAATGGTACCTATGCTGGCTAAGATTAATTTTAAACTTTTGAAATGTTTTCCACTCTATGCACTAATAATAATATCATAAAGGATTTTGCGTATCAAGCATGTTTGACTATCATAAGGAAAAATCTCCTCCAAGTGTGCGATTTCATTGTGTGTATGGCGGGAGGCCTTATGGTAGTTTTATTATCCAAAAAGCATAGCGAATTTCTTTTTTTTTCTTTTTTTTTCAAGAATAAACTGTTTTTGTTTGCTCACACCAGTCCTATGACTGACCTGGAGTTTATTATTCCCATTTTAAACTCGGGGTGCCCACAATTTTTGCAACGACCCGTAAATTTTCAATAAATAATTGGTTAATTTAATTGGATCTTTGTAATTAAATTTAGAATGAAATAAAATTTTATAAGTTACAATGAAACTGAATGTTAAAAATTTTATGTAGCAATTGTAAATAAAAATTTACAATGTCAAATGAAGTTGCAATTAAATGAAATAATGTACAATGTTGCACTTAGTTATAAAATATAGAATAGGTAAAAAAAATTAATGAATGTATTAAATTGGTAAAGGTCAAAATTTATTGCATTAAATAAATTGGGAATTTAATTTCATTAAAGGCAGTTAGATGTATCTTAATGTAAAATTTAGATAAATTTTGAAATTAATGCTAACTCCATTCAGAATATGACAATTGGTGAAATATTTGGCTGGTAAGCATATATTATAAGTTACCTGTTTAATTTGTTGATGGAATTTGAATTTGAAATAAATGTTAATAAAATAAATAAAAGTTACATTAATGTGAGTAGTGTAAATGAAAATTTAATAGAAACAATGCGAAATTAAATTTAATGATTTATGAACTTGCATAAAATTCCAATTATAGAAAATAATCTAAAAGGTATGTTTGATTATAAATTGTACACAAGTAAATAAATGGATTGAGAAACTAAAGGAAAGTATTAAATTGATTAATGTAATAAAACATTGTTAACAGTAATTGGAATAACTTAAGGAATTGTGTTAATGCAAGTATTTGATTTATAATGAGATAATACCGTGTTAATGACAATTAATTTAAATTTGTGTATATATGGAATTTTAACCTGTGTTGTTAAGTAATAAACTTATAAATGCAAGAAAGGGAAAATAGGTAACAATCTATATATGTTATTTATTTTATTTAGTATGTTAAATAAAGATTGGAAATCAAATTCCAATTAAAGGAAATTAGGTAGTACGTTAATTGGAAATAAATTTCATAAATATATTAATGAAATGTATTATAATTCAATGTTATTTATACCCATAAAATGTCTATTTATTGAATAGCTAGATTTTTAAATCAATAAATGAATTTATTGAGGTTTCAATTTATAATTAATAACATTTAATATGGAATCAATTACACTTTTTTGACTTAAATTATGCAGTTAGGGTAGATTTGATTTGTCATTAAAGATGGTTAATTTATAAGATGAAATTTATGCTAAGCATATTTATTTTATGAAAATTGGTTTCTTTAAAGATTTGGAAGCAAGATTCATTATTTTGATTGAAGTGTAAAATTCAATAATTGAATTTATTGCAAAAAAATGAAATTCAACATTTATTATTACATTAATTGAAACTTGATGGAATGTGAGGATATGGTTATAATAGATTCTGAACCAAATGTTGATTTCATCAGGAGTAATAATGAATTGAATGAAATACAATAAAGAAAGTACGTTGAATACAAGAATGGAAATAAAGATTTATAATTTATTGAGATTCGAACTGTAATAATTGGATTTTAATTGCAATAAAATGAAATTTAATATTTAGATATTATGTAAATACAAATTTAGATGAAATTTGGAGATATTTACGTAATAGAGTATGGATCCAATGGTAGTCTCATTTATTTATTTTATTTTTTGGGAAAGCCAGCCTGTTTTTATAGTGGACAGTCCACTTTTATTAATCCATAATCAACATACAAATAAAAGATACAAAACACAGAGCAGAGAAACTACCCACTAGCATATTTTATAACGCGACAACAACAGGAATAATTTTCAAAATAAGTTGAGAGAGAGAAGACGATGACCGCGCAAATCTTCTTGAGTTCCTTTCCTCCCATATCACTGCTATCGATAGCTTGAGGTAATAGAGAAACCGCTTGGTCGACATGGTTTTCCACCTGGTTAATTGGAAAATCCTAATCTATTCCAACTTGAAATCACGATGCGGTGGCCTCTCATGTATTCGTTGAAGAACTTCCTTCCACAAATGAAAAGAAAAATGGCAATTGAAGAATAAATGTCCAACATTTTCCGCAGCCCTGTCGCAAAGTATGCACACTGAATGTTCGATTAATTTCCTTCTAACAAGATTGTCTTGAGTGTGAATAGCGTTCATCAGACATTTCCAAAGCAGTAAATTATGTTTTTGTTTCGATCCAGACTTCCATATACGTGCGTGCCAAGGAAATGAAGAATAGTATTGATTTTGTATTATAGTTCTGTAAACTATGGCGATGCTGTGAAGTTTTCCATTCCAGCTGAGCCAACATGATCCATATGCTTATAAGAATTAGTAATTGAAGACCATAGATTGTTCAGCACAGGCGAACTGACATGAGGTAAATGCAGAACATCACTGATAAAAAAACATTAGCATTAGCATTAATTGGAAGTCAATTAAAGGGATACTAATAGATTGATAAAAAAAGATTAGCATTATAGTCTCATCTATTGGATATTAATAGATTGAATAATTGAATGAAAAGTCAATTAAAGGGAATTATTGCAAATTTAACTTAAAGTTTGTGAATATAATAAAATTGAAAATTAACGCTGAATGTATAGATTAATTAACTCTAGATTTACATATAAATTTGGTTTAATTAATGTGAATGATTAAGATAATAAAAGTGATAAAATTGTCGATTATAGAAGTGAAATTAAAATTTTGATTTAATTGATTTATTTTAAATTTATTTAATTAACTAAAAATACAGCCATTTGGGTTACGGACTCAGATTCGACGAAATCAGTTTCATCGGATACGTAACGGTGAATTATTGTAGGATTTCAAGTTTCGTCTCGATCGGAAATTTGAATCGATTTGAAAATATTGTTTTTAGCATAACTTCTTCATACAACGCAATTTAAACCTGAAGCCTTTTCCATTGCGTTTAAAATATTTTAAAACACCTATCTGGATATATGGGTTGACCCAATTTCATTCCGGAGACAGAACGGGCTTTCTGGGCCACTTGGTCGTTAGCGCGTACATCTATCTTATCCGATCCATCCTATTTCAACTTTTCTCTATAAATATCCTGCTATAAATCCTAGCCTCCCTAATTCTCATTTGTCTGTATGTATATCTCAACTCTCTCCTGCTCAATGGAAGACAAACAATATCTGTATCCAATTCCAAATCAAATCAAAGTCAAAATATCCAAACTCCTCAGAAAAAATTGAAATTTTTTATTTCGAAGCCCTCGAAGAGCGTAATCTTCTGGTGAAATTCGTTTTCCAATTTGAATGACCATTTTCCCAGAAATTGAGATTGAAACATGGTTGTTCGTATTGGATTAGTGACGATCCAACAGTGGATCGTCGACCGTTTGTCGATCAGAAGGTGTCGTTGTGAAGCTAATGACGAGCAGTCCACGGATCTTACATTCATTCGTCGCATGAGGCGACGAGTTCAACAGACTTTGGAGTTAAAACTCACGGCGACGGAGGGAGGTTTCGGCCTCAATTTTCCCATGCATGGCAGCTGTAGGGTCGACCGTGATCGAGCAATGCGGTGGTGACATTGGATTTGGGGGTTGGTGTCTCTGGCGGCGACGAAATCGTGGACGAAGTTGATGAAAGTGGCGGCTTACGAGATGCGAACGATTTTAGGGTTTCGAATGAAGAGTGAAAACCTTACGCATGAAGATTAGCAGGTGACGTGGCAGATATTGTTTAGTTCCTTTTTGTTGTTTTAATTAATTAATTTATTTTTGGTTTCAAATTGTTTAATTCAAATAACTTCTACATACGAATTCGGATTCGCACGCGATTTTTTCCACTAGGTTCGTATTGGAATTCCGAACACTTTGACGCAGGTTTGGACGGATTTGGAGACTGTCAAATTTTTGGGTTTAAATTGAATTTTAAATTCAATTTAAATTCAAAAGGTGAGTGTTTTAACCCACTAAAAACTTCTAAAATTTCTTATGTTTGTTAAATTGATATATGATGTGATTTAAAATTTATTTATGGTTGTTTGGCATATTTTTAATCATCATCTCAGTTAATTTCGTTTATTTAAATTAAATTGCTATTTAATTTATTCATTGCATTTAAACTGCCAGTTATCAGTTATCTAATTTATTATTGAATTAAATTGCTATTTAATACCTGTTGTTTATTTTCCGTTGTATATTGATGCTATTGATTTAATTGGATGATGATTGTGATAAAGGGTTGATGGTTGATATTAGATGAATGAATGTTGTATTTTATATTGTTGTAAACTACAAGTTATTATGCATTTTCATTTCATTCAGGATTGCGGTTTGAAATGATATACAATCGCATTTTTATTTTAAATTGCGGATTGAAATGATAAATATCCGTATCACTTGACCATAGGATAGAAAATTATATATAGACACCGTGGTATATATATATATATATAAATATTTTGAAAATGATTTTCTATGGTTTTGGAAAGAAATATACGGTTTAATAAATATTAATTTTTGATGTTATATAAATATTATTTTATATATATGTATATAGCAAAATTCTTGAATTTAAGCTATGTATAAAATTGATTAATAAAAATGAGTTAATAATGGAGTTTGACTGTTTTATTCTATGGTTTAGTACCTATTTAAGATATTGTATATATAGAGTTTTTAATTGACTTAAATGAAATTTAAGTTGGAAGATAAATATGAAATTGGTTAAATTGAATTATTTAAGAATTGTACTCGAATAAATTTGATTTGGAATTTAAATAAAAATGGAGATTTTGAAGAGTATGATTTTATAACTTGATTTGGTTTAAAGTGATTTAAATGAATATAAAGTTGAGATAAATGAATATATCAAGTTAAATAAATCGAAAGAATATACAGTTGTTTGAAGTTAAAAGTTTTACTTGTACTATATTGGGTTTATTAAGTAAACATTTCAAATCTATATAATAGTAATTAAATTTGATATATGAAATTATTAAAGAATTAATTTTGAAATGGTGGAATATTTAAAGCTTTGAGTTATATGGAAATATAAAATGGTTAAATTGGAGTTTTAAATCGGAATTTGGAGATTTATTTGTGAAATTAAAAGAAGATATTTTATTTTATAAGTTAATTTAATAGTTTACCATTTAAGAGGTGGAAGTTTGTTTCAAAGTTTTGATTTTTAAGGTATTATAATTTGGAAGTATTATACTCAAGAGTTTTGATTTCTAAATATTATACTTTGAAAGCACTATGATTTTTGGAAAGGGTATATTTGAAATTAAAATGATATTACACTGATTTGGGTCTAAATGATATCAAATTTGATTTGGGTTTTAAACGAAAATGATATCATATTTATATAGTTTTGAAATGGATATTATATTTTGGTTTTAAAGTATAAACTATTTTGAAAGGACCGGGGTGTTATAATAACGATTGGTTGTTGAAGAGACCGGGATCGGAAATTGTCATACTCTCTGCCAACTCCGAAAACCACTTTAAAAACCGGGTATGCGGTGGAGATTCCAGAATGAAGTAGGATGGTGGCGGCGTTTCCTTTGAGGTAAATACGTGGACCCAACTCCCATGAGTTGGCATAAGGTGGCTAAAACAGGAGCGATCGACGGGTTAATTGAGGTAGCACCTTTGATCGAACACATCCCTTCGATATTATACTTTGACTTTTGGATTGATTCGGTGGCCACTTTTTATTTTTTTTATTTGGGGGTGTGGATCGAGGTGGGCGGTAGCTGCGCGCTACGCGTTACCACCGACCCAGAAGCGTAATTGGTATATCTACCCTGGAATTGCCTAGTTGTGCCATGTCACTTACCCAATCACGCCTTGTACGAGTTTGGATTTCTCCCGTAGCCTGTGTGGTGTCCCCTGGTGGCTTCCCGATCAAGAGGGACCATGATATTGGATGGACTACTGGGACAATTACGTGTTAAGGAATATATGGGTACCCCTTAATGCCAAGAAAAAAGTAAGTTTATTTTACTAATAGACACTATTATAATAGCGAAATATTACTACATAGTAAATAGTTTAACGGATGCTTAGGAGATGTGAATCCGGAGTATCTCTTGAGTTACTGCACTCACGGTAGACACTGGATAGGAGGTGTAAAATCCCGCAAACATCTCCGACGCCGTTACACTCATATTTATTTCAGTAAATTTAACTTACATAAGATCTTTTAGTTCTGACTCGAGTGTTTTGTCTTTTCAATTCGCTCGGGTCAGTCCGAGCGTTTCAGGATTTGAAGATTTTATTCTGGAGGAAGAAGACGACGATTAGTAGTACTATTATCTACTATATTATTCCACTACACTATTTTATTCCACTGCATTATTGATATTCTATGGTATGTATAACTCTGATATATATTGTAAGTATAATTAAATATTTTGAAAAACAACTTGATGAACTGTATATTTGATTATTATATTTTATCCTTCCGCTGTGAGATTCTATTTTGTTTTATTTCTTTCTTGTTTTTCTTATTTACCCCATAACAATCCGCCCTTCCGTATGGTTTACATCGGCACGTGTGTCGATTTAAAGCGTGCGAAAAAGCGGGACGTTAGATCTGGTATCAGAGCTTTGGTTTAGCGATAAACCTTAGCTTTGTGGGGTCTGAATCTTTATTAATATGGTAGTAATACCCTATGATGAGTCGCTGAGTGTATATATATGAGTGAGCGTATTTGTTAGTGTTATAAATGGTTTTAATATTGTGTTAATCTGTTCCGTTTTGTATTTATAAATTCTGGTTGGTGCATGGGACGATGTGACATCAATAGGGATTTCTAAACACTTAATATGATAGAACGACATAATATTTGTTTTTAATATAGGCGAATGAAATAATTTTTCCTATTATATTTTCTATATATAAAATAAATTTTTAAATGATATATATATATATATATTTGGTTGCAATATATTGGTTGTTAGGTAATAAATTTATGATTAATAGTCGAAATAAGATTGAAAATAAGATAAATGAAATTGGAAACTTAAAGCTTTAGTTCCGGAATTTTTAAAAATTTCCTTCGAATAATTTTGGAATATAATAGTATTGTTTATAAGTATTTTCTGATATAAATATTTCAATATAAATTGAAAGAATTGTTTTAAAAAGAAATTTCAAAAAGAAAAATTTCTGTACTACCCTCTTTGTCACTGGAAAATAATTTCGGTGATGAGTGCACGCATCATCGACATTCATTTTCGAGTTTCGAAGAGGAAAGGCCACTGTAGTAGTTTTATTGTAGAGTTGTTTTGATAAACAAATATAAAATTTAAATTGTTTTAAATATAATTTGATATATATAAATTTGTAAGAGTATATTTATCTGTTATTTTAAAATAATTTAAAATTAAACCCGGAATTTAAATTCTTAAGTTTCCATTAATTAATGGTCTTAATTAGTGAAAAGGAATTTAACTAATAATTGAAACCTAAAAAAATGAAATAATAGATTTAATGCTAGGTTATAAATGGAATTAAATGGGATTTGGAATTTTAACTTATAAGACAAAGAATATTGTTATTGAACATTTAATTAATTTAAAGAAATGAGGAAGACATGTATAACTTTCAATTACATTCTTAAAAGCATATATATATATATACATGTATATATATATATATGTGTGTGTGTGTGTGTGTGTGTGTGTGTGTGTGTATATATAACTTGCCCAACAATAAAGTTACAATGTTTAATAAGAAATGGTAATAGAATATTATACAAGTAATAAACTTTAGGTAATGAAGTAGTTAATGGAATTCTTTAATAAATAAGAATTTGGTGTTGTAGTGTTATAAACTCAAGTTTAATTGAAATACCACTAATTAAAAATAATAGAGGAAAGTATTGTAAGTAAGAAAATTTAAACTTATGTAAATGATTGCAGTTATTTATTTTGAAATTAAGCAGAAAGATGAATACTGCAAATAAATGAAACTGTAGGAAATAAATGTAAAAAAAAGAAGGGGATAAACCATTATATGAACGAAAAGGAATCAAATAACAGATATTATGAAATAAAACTGTTTAAAATTAACTGGATCTATTGGAATTGTTGTTGTTTGGTTTATGGTTGTTTGGGTAAGGATACTTTAAATTTGTTTGGATATATAAATAATCTATTTTGTTTCATCTAAGACTGTTGAGTAAGTGATGCACTTGATAGTTATTTTTCATTCTGTGCAATTTAAAGTTTGAACCCGAACAACTATTTGCTTGGATTGATATGAATGAATGATTGATTTGTATTGATTCTATGTGATGATTGCAAATGATTGTTGGTTGTATTGATTTGTTGTTTAAGGTTAAAACGACTTTAGATATTTCATTTTATATAATTGTTAACCTTTTTTGATTATATAAGTGAAATGCAGGCAATGGAAGCAATTGCTACTGCTTTTGGTTCCATAAAATAAAGCGTTAATTGCCCGACTAATAGATACGTTTTTGGATTTCGGTTTATAGCGTTATTATTGTTTTCCCATGTTGGGATATATATTATTTTGGAAAATATTTGTTGTATATTGTTATATTGATATTATATTTTCTTCCGAGCCTCTCCGTACAAAGGAGACTCTGCCAAAACAATTCGTAAATTTTGGACTTAGAAAATATTTTGAAAATGTTTTTCAAACTTTATTAATTTAAGTATAAAAAGATTTAATGGTTATAAATTGATAAATTTTATCTAAATTAATTAATTTTGTAAACTTATTGTTTATAAAATTTAATATTTTAAAATAAGATATATTGATTTCTTAATCTTTCCTCTCCCTTCTTTTTCCTTTTCTGGGACGAAAAGTTTTGAGTGGAGGAGAGTGTAACGACCCGTAAATTTTCAATAAATAATCGGTTAATTTAATTGGATCTTTGTAATTAAATTTAGAATGAAATAAAATTTTATAAGTTACAATGAAATTGAATGTTAAAAATTTTATGTAGCAATTATAAATAAAAATTTACAATGTAAAATGAAGTTGCAATTAAATGAAATAATGTACAATGTTGCACTTAGTTATAAAGTATAGAATAGGTAAAAAAATTAATGAATGTACTAAATTGGTAAAGGTCAAAATTTATTGCATTAAATAAATTGGGAATTTAATTTCATTAAAGACAGTTAAATGTATCTTAATGTAAAATTTAGATAAATTTTGAAATTAATGCTAACTCCATTCAGAATATGACAATTGGTGAAATATTTGGCTGGTAAGCATATATTATAAGTTACCTGTTTAATTTGTTGATGGAATTTGAATTTGAAATATATGTTAATAAAATAAATAAAAGTTACATTAATGTGAGAAGTGTGAATGAAAATTTAAAAGAAACAATGCGAAATTAAATTTAATGATTTATGAACTTGCATAAAATTCCAATTATAGAAAATAATCTAAAAGGTATGTTTGACTATAAATTATACACAAGTAAATAAATAGATTGAGAAACTAAAGTATTAAATTGACTAATGTAATAAAACATTGTTAACAGTAATTGGAATAACTTAAGGAATTGTGTTAATGCAAGTATTGGATTTATTAATGAGATAATACCGTGTTAATGATAATTAATTAATTTTTTTGTATATATGGAATTCTAACCTCTGTTGTTAAGTAATAAACTTATAAATGAAAGAAAGGGAAAATAGGTAACAATCTATATATGTTATTTATTTTATTTAGTATGTTAAATAAAGGTTGGAAATCAAATTGCAATAAAAGGAAATTAGGTAGTACGTTAATTGGAAATAAATTTAATAAATATATTAATGAAATGTATTATAATTCAATGTTATTTATACCCATAAAATGTCTATTTATTGAATAGTTAGATTTTTAAATCAATAAACAAATTTATTGAGGTTTCAATTTATAATTAATAACATTTAATGTGGAATCAATTATAATTTTTTGACTCAAATTATGCAGTTAGGGTTGATTTGATTTGTCATTAAAGATGGTTAATTTATAAGATGAAATTTATGCTAAGCCTATTTATTTTATGAAAATTGGTTGATTTAAAGATTTGGAAGCAAGATTCATTATTTTGATTGAAGTGTAAAATTCAATAATTGAATTTATTGCAAAAAAAAATGAAATTAAACATTTATTACTACTTTAATTGAAACTAGATGGAATGTGAGGATATAACTATAATAGATTCTGAACCAAATGTTGATTTCGTTAGGTGTAATAATGAATTGAATGAAATACAATAAAGAAAGTACGTTGAATACAAGAATGGAAATAAAGATTTATAATTTATTGAGATTCGAACTGTAATAATTGGATTTTAATTGCAATAAAATGAAATTTAATATCTAGATATTATGTAAATACAAATTTAGATGAAATTTGGAGATATTTACGTAATAGAGTATGAATCCAATGGTAGTCTCATCTATTGGATACTAATAGATTGAATAATTGAATGAAAAGTCAATTAAAGGGAATTATTGCAAATTTAACTTAAAGTTTGTGAATATAATGAAATTGAAAATTAACGCTGAATATATAAATTAATTAACCCTAAATTTACATATAAATTTGGTTTAATTAATGTGAATGGTTAAGAAAATAAAAGTGATAAAATTGTCGATTATAGAAGTGAAATTAAAATTTTGATTTAATTGATTTATTTTAAATTTATTTAATTAACTAAAAATATAGACACTTTGGGTTACGGACACGGATTTCGATGAAACCAATTTCATCGGATCCGTAACGGTGAATTATTGTAGGATTTCAAGTTTCGTATGGATTGGACTTGTCGTTTGATCGTACGGGCTTGAAACGCCTTGAAATAAATGAAATTGAAATCAATTTGAAATCGATTTGAAAATATTGTTTTTAGCATAACTTCTTCATACGATGAAATTTGAACCTGAAACCTTTTCCATTGCGTTTAAAATATTTTAAAACACCTATCTGGATATATGGGTTGACCCAATTTTCCTCCGGAGACAGAACGGGCTTTCTGGGCCACTTTGTCGTTAGTGCGTACATCTATCTCATCCGATCCACCCTATTTCAACTTTTCTCTATAAATATCCTGCTATAAACCCTAGCCTCCCTAATTCTCATTTGTCTGTAGGTATATCTCAACTCTCTCCTCTTCAATGGCAGACAAACAATATCTGTATCCAATTCCAAATCAAATAAAAGTCAAAAATCCAAACTCCTCGGAAAAATTTGGAAATTTTTTATTTCGAAGCCCTCGAAGAGCGTAATCTTCTGGGCATATTCGTTTTCCAATTTGAATGACCGTTTTCCCAGAAATTGAGATTGAACTGTGGCCGTTCGTATTGGATTTATGACGATCCAACTGGTGGATCGTCGACCGTTTGTCGATCAGAAGGTGCTGTTGTGAAGCTAATGACGAGCAGCTCACGGATCTGGCATTCGTTCGTCGCAATAGGCGACGAGTTCGCCAGAATTTGGACTTAAAACTCGCAGCGGCGGGGGGAGGTTTCGGCCTCGATTTTCGCACGCATGGCAGCTGTGGGGTCGGCCGTGATCGAGCAATGTGGTGATGACATTGGATTTGGGGGTTGGTGTCTCTGGCGGTGACGAAATCGTGGACGAAGTTGATGAAAGTGGCGGCTTACGAGATGCGAGCGATTTTAGGGTTTCGAAAGAAGAGTGAAAACATTGCGCGTGAAGATTAGTAGGTGACGTGGCAGATCCCGTTTCGTTCATTTTTGTTATTTTAATTCATTTATTTATTTTTGATTTCAAATCGTTTAATTCAAATAACTTCAACATACGAATTCGGATTCACACGCGATTTTTTCCACTAGGTTCGTATTGGAATTCCGGACGCTTTGACGCTGGTTTGGCCGGATTTGGAGACAGTCTAATTTTTTGGTTTAAATTGAATTTTAAATTCAATTTAAATTCAAAAGGTGAGTGTTTTAACCCACTCACAACTTCTAAAATTTCTTATGTTTGTTAAATTGGTATATGATGTGATTTAAAATTTATTTATGGTTGTTTGGCATATTTTTAATCATCATCTCAGTTAATTTCATTTATTTAAATTAAATTGCTATTTAATTTATTCATTGCATTTAAACTGCCAGTTAAACAGTTATCTAATTTATTATTGAATTAAACTGCTATTTAATACCTGTTGTTTATTTTCCGTTATATATTGATGCCATTGATTTAATTGGATGATGATTGTGATAAATGGTTGATGATTGATATTGGATGAATGAATGTTGTATTTTATATTGTTATAAACTGCAAGTTATTATGCATTTACATTCCATTCGGGATTGCGGTTTCAAATGATACACAACCGCATTCTTTTAAATTGCGGATTGAAATGATAAATATCTGTATCACTTGACCATAGGATAAAAAATTATATATAGACACCGTGGTCTATATATATATAAAAATATTTCGAAAATGATTTTCTATGGTTTTGGAAAGAAATATACGGTTTAATAAATATCAATTTTTGATGTTATATAAATATTATTTTATATATATAGTTAAATTCTTGAATTTAAGCTATATACAAAATTGATCATCAAAAATGAGTTAATAATGGAGTTTGATTGTTTTATATTCTATGGCTTATTACCTTTTAAGATATTCTGTATATAGAGTTTTTAATTGACTTTAATGAAATTTAAGTTGGAAGATAAATATGAAATTGGTTAAATTGAATTATTTAAGAATTGTACTTGAATAAATTTGATTTGGAATTTAAATAAAAATGGAGATTTTGAAGAGTATGATTTTATAACTTGATTTGGTTTAAAGTGATTTAAATGAATATAAAGTTGAGATAAATGAATATATCAAGTTAAATAAATTAAAAGAATATACAGTTGTTTGAAGTTAAAAGTTTTACTTGTACTATATTGGGTTTATTAAGTAAACATTTCAAATCTATATAATAGTAATTAAATTTGATATATGAAATTATCAAAGAATTAATTTTGAAATGGTGGAATATTTAAAGCTTTCAGTTATATGGAAGTATAAAATGGTTAGATTGGAGTTTTAAATCGGAATTTGGAGATTTATTTGTGAAATTAAAAGAAGCTATTTTATTTTATAAGGTAATTTAATAGTTAACCATTTAAGAGGTGGAAGTTTGTTTCAAAGTTATGGTTTTCAAGGTATTATAATTTGGAAGTATTAGATTCAAGAGTTTTGATTTCTAAATGTTATACTTTGAAAGCACTATGATTTTTGGAAAGGGTATATTTGAAATTAAAATGATATTATATTGATTTGGGTCTAAATGATATCAAATTTGATTTGGGTTTTAAACGAAAATGATATCATATTTATATAGTTTTGAAATGGATATTATATTCTAGTTTTAAAGTATAAACTATTATGAAAGGACCGCGGTGTTATAATAACGATTAGTTGTTGAAGAGACCGGGATCGGAAGTTGTCATACTCTCTGCCAACTCCGAAAACCACTTTAACAACCGGGTACGCGGTGGAGATTCCAGAATGAAGTAGGATGGTGGCGGCGTTTCCTTTGAGGTAAATACGTGGACCCAACTCCCATGAGTTGGCATAAGGTGGCTAAAACAGGAGTGATCGACGTGTTAGTTGAGGCAGCACCTTTGATCGGACACATCCCTTAGATATTATACTTTAACTTTTGGATTGATTTGGTGGCCACTTTTGATTTTTTTATTTGGGGGTGTGGCTCGAGGTGGCGGTAGCTGAGCGCTACGCGTTACCACCGACCCAGAAGCGTAATTGGTATATCTACCCTGGCATTGCCTAGTTGTGCTATGTCACCTACCCTATCGCGCCTTGTACGAGTTTGGATTTCTCCCGTAGCCCGTGTGGTATCCTCTGGTGGCTTCCCGATCAAGAGGGACCATGATATTGGATGGACTATTGGGACTATTACCTGTTAAGGGCTATATGGGCAACCCCTTAATGCTAAGAAAAAAGTAAGTTTATTTTACTAATAGACACTATTATAATAGCGAAATATTACTACATAGTAAATAGTTTAACGGATCCTTAGGAGATGTGAATCTCGAGCATCTCTTGAGTTACTGCACTCACGTTAGACACTGGATAGGGGATGTCAAATCTCGTAAACATCTTCGACGCCGTTACACTCATATTTATTTCAGTTAATTTAACTTACATAAGATCTTTTAGTTCTGACTCGAGTGTTTTGTCTTTTCAATTCGCTCGGGTCAGTCCGAGCGTTTTAGGATTTGAAGATTTTATTCTGGAGGAAGAAGACGACGATTAGTAGTACTATTATCTACTATATTATTCCACTACACTATTGTATTCCACTGCATTATTGATATTCTATGGCATGTATAACTCTGATATATATTGTAAGTATAATTAAATATTTTGAAAAACAGCTTCATGAACTGTATATTTGATTATTATATTTTATCCTTCCGCTGTGAGATTCTATTTTGTTTTATTTCTTTCTTGTTTTTCTTATTTACCCCATAACAATCCGCCCTTCCGTATGGTTTGAATCGGCACTTGTGTCGATTTAAAGCGTGCGAAATGGCGGGATGTTACAATTTTCCACACGGGCAGCCTAGAGTCAGGTTATCAGTAGATTATGGAGCTAGGTCAGCTAGTAGATGTGGATTCAGTAGTCTTCAGTCTTTGGTTCGGTAGAATTTGGTAATCTTCTTCAGTCTTTGGTCTGGACCAAGCTTGCTTAACTTAGCATGATGGTGGTTCGAGCTTTTTGGTTTGGGAGTTCTTTGAGCTTTTGGTTTTGGATATGGAAGTATTTGGAAGTCTTTTGAGTCTTTGGAGCTTTGGAGTGCAAATGTAGTATTGGATTCTCCCTTGAAGACTTTGGAGTTGTTATCTTTCCGTTGATTGTGTTATTCTTCCACTATTGTATATCTATTGTGCTCTGATGTTGTTCAGTTGTATCAGATATTGTATCCACGTTGTTTATCAATAAAAATGCTTCTTTTGTTTCCGCTGTGTTGTTATTTACCTAATGTGTTATAAGCTTCGGAGAATCGGATTCAACGCTCGAATCTCCGGCATTCGAATACGGGTGAAGTATGGATGTCGATTTTCGAGCGCTGAATTCAGGCCGTCACATTTGGTATCAGAGCTAAAGGTTGAGTAAGAACTTTAGCCTTGGAGTATAACATATTAGGTGACTCATTACAGATAGGGTTACAAATACCTAGAATGAGTATCCCTAAGATATCTTGTCCGTATGCCTCAGTCAATTCTCTTACTATTCACTGATAGTGAGAATGAGTGCAAGAAGAGGAGGAGGTAGGGGATAGACAAATGGTCAATACCCTGCAACAGCAAGGAACAACTTTTCTCATTAACCTCCTTTGATAATCATCCAATATCGATTCTTTGATGGTTCCTGGCAGCTACAAGAAGAAGCTTTGACATCGTTGAAGGCCTTGCGAATCTTTTTTTACGTTGTAGAAAGGTTCCTATCTCGTATTTTCCTCATCAGTTTTCTATTTGTCTTTTTGTTCTTAACTTTAATAAATTTGAGATGAATTGGTTAACTAAAATGTGAAGCTAAATTAGATTGTATTAATAAAACGATTTCGGTCAAAACCAAACTTGAGAATTTTGTTGTGATTTCTTATGAGGATCCAGGTCCGAAGAGGGACAAGCTAGTGTATACTTTCGGGTATTCCGACCTGAGTTTAGAATCCATTTGTCTATTTTTGGGGTCCAGATATGTTCCATGAATGGTTAGTTATGCCCTTCGGACTAACCAATGCCTCTGCATATTTCGTTGATCTGATAAACCGGGTATTTCGTGAAGTATTGAATAAGTTTGTTCTCGTATTTATTGATAAATATTCAGTTTGATCTGATAAACCATTTCTCTACCTTTTGTATGTGTTCATCTGTTCTCTGTTTGTCTCCATGTCTGCCAAATTTTGAGGACGAAATTTTCTTAAGGGGGGAGGAATCTGTAACGACCACGTTTTTAAGCCGAATTTAATTTGGTAATTAATATAATTTTTGGGTTTATTTGTGAATTAATTGGTGAATTAATTTGAAAATTTCCAAAACAAATAAAAATCTGTTATAGATTTTAAATAGAAATTAAATTTGAAATTCAAAAGGAAATATCTTAATAAACAAATTGGATTTAAAATCCTATATTTAAAAACTAATAAAAATTTATTTTGGAATTATAATATATATATATATATATGTATGTATGTATGTATGTATGTATACATATTTTGGAATTTATATTTTGATTTGATATAATAAATTTACAAAAGCTATTTAAGTTAAATTCTATATTATAAGAACTTACATATAATATATATGTGTTTATTTATTTATGTATAATCAAATTTTAAAATCATTTTCTTTAAGGTTATATAAATATTTATAAAAGGAAATGCATTTGTTAAAAATAGAAAATGTTAAAACATAAGATATATATATATATATACACACACATACATATATATGTTAGGGATGCAGATTAAGGATCTTAAGGCAGAAATAACACTAGAGGGGGGGTGAATAGTGTTTTAAAGAATATATGAACTATATGACTAAATTAAAACTTTCAATACAAATCTAAACAGAATTCTAACACAGAATGATCACAGAACATATAATAAATGCAAATAGTAAAGTAAAGCAAGTAAAAGGAAAGAACACACCGGATTTTATACTGGTTCGGAATCCTCCTACATCCAGTCCTGCACCAAGGCAATATCCTTGTACAGATTTTTATAAGCCAATATCCAAATTACAATCCTCAATTTCTAAGGCCTTGAGAAACCCTCCTATCTCCGAGTCTGGGGTAAACTCTCTTGATTTACGGGACACAAGATCACCTTAATACTTTCTAATACCAATCCTTTTGAATGGATATACTCTATGGACTTTTTGAATACAAATTAATCGTATAACTCTGAATAACACTTTGATCTTTAGTAGAATGATGGAGAATCAAATAGAGAGGGTATCTAAATGATTTCCTATTGAGAATTTGGCAGAATGATGGCACGATCTTGAAAATATGAAGTTTTATGGATATGGAATGGTGGAGAAGAAAGAGTGAAGAAAATAAGAAAGTAGTTGTTAAAAAAATTCATTTTGGAAGCCTTTATATAGATGCACAACAGTCATAACCATTGGCGAAAGGTTTTCGAACGAATGGACACTTCTTTTGAAAATTGAATTTTGAATCCAACTGCCACCATTCGACATGGGGTATCCCCTTATGTCGACATCCCTTAGTTCAAAATTATAGAGATGTTGTTTTGTAAAGACAATTGAATTTAAAACAAGTTGAAACTTCTTTGAAACAAAGTAAAGTGTTTAAAAAATATTTTGAGATAGAGAATGAATATAAAACATTATTTTAAATATACATATATAATTGATATAGACCGTCAATTATATAAGTAATATTTAAAATCAGAATAAGTTTTGATGTTTTAAAAATAGAAGTTTTTAAAATCAGAATAGAGGAATATTTCAAGGCTAAAACAAAGTTTGAAAATATTTTTGAAAACATGATTTTGAAAGCTAAAACATTTTGAAAACAGATTTAAAAACATTTTGAAAAATCTATTCAAACTGAAATTGCAAGAACCTTCCTACAGAGCTCCTCCATAAGACTCGAGAACTTGTACAAAGTAGTTTAAATGATTTTGATTTTCGTGGGTTTGTAAGCCACTTGTCGTAGGTTTGTAAGCTACTTGTCGTGGGTTTGTAAGCCACTGGTTTCGATAGAAATTGGGTTCCATCCCAAAAGAAAATTGGAAGAAAGATGAGAGTGCTATTATGAAGTTTTAACAAAATACTAGACACTTATCTTGAGATCTTGAAATCTTGATTCTCTTGATTCTTGAATTTTGAATCTCTAATCTTCATCTTGATGCTTGAGTCTTTATACTGATCAGTCTTCGATGATACCTACGTATACTTTCTATATACATACATACATACATACATACATATATATATATATATATATATGGATATGTTAGTATATATTTTATAAAGTAAAGTATAATAACTATATAAGGTTGTTGTCATCAAAACATCATCAACTCAGTTTCTAACATCTCCCCCTTTTTGATAATGACAACCTTTATTTATAAAATATTCTTACCATACCATAACTCTCCATAACTCCCCCTTACTTCGTGACTTCTTAAAACTACAACTCCCCTTTATTCCATGACTCCCCCTTACACCAAGCACATATATTTTACAACTTTCTCCCCCTTTGACATCAGCAAAAATGAATAAAAGATTTACCTGTTCTAAGATAATCAAGTATATATAGAATAAAAGTGTAAAGTGAACGTGTAAGTGATCAAGTGTGTGAGCATATATATAAGTGTAACTTGACAATCAAATCGGTATCATACATAGCAAACCAATCATGAAGTTATATACAAACCAAATCCAAATCAAACTTAAGTAAACAATTCAATCAAATCCTAATCAAATTTAAATCAAATCAAACCAAACAAACAAACAAACATACATAATGATCAGACATTCCTTGGGACTTCCACCCATCCATCTTCTCCAAAGATAGGATCAGTTTTGATAACATCCCAATTATCTTTGTCGAGAGTGACCGGTGGATTTGCTTCGGGTTCGTCTTTGCTAAGGCTTGAGATCATCCAACGAAGTGCGTCGAAGTGTCTCTCTTGCTCTTTGATCATCTGCATTTGGCTTAATTCTAAGTGCCTTTGACTTCTAAGTATAAAAGAGAGAATATTCTTGAAAGAAGTAAGAGTTTCTTCTAGATTTTCACTTAAATTCTTAATTGGAGAAGCCATAATTTAAGAAATAAGTTGAAATATGAGAGGAGATGAATAGAAATGGAGGTAGAGAAGTTTTTCTGGAAGAAATAGGTATTTATAGGAGTTATTGGCCGTTCAAAATGAATTGTCACTTGGTAGTTACAAGAATATGAAGTTAGAAATTGTAACTACTTTCTGACTGTTATATGTCGACATGGGAGGGATGGGGCATGTCGACATGGTCTAGACAGAATGACCAAGTTGAGTTAGTTTTGATTTCTAAGTTTATTTTTATACTAGTGGACCTATATAAACTTAAAATAAATAATTGTCAGAGATATATAAAGCTGGAAAACAGAGAATAAGATAGCATTACTTATATTAGTTAACATTACATAATATTAACCAAAAGAAATAATAGATACAAAGATAGATAAACAATAGCTAGAGAGATAATGGCTAGGATTAGTTTGATGAAGATGATGATGAGGACAAGCCAAGTTTCCTGCCTATCTTCCCAAAGAACTTGTCGATCTTGGTAGATATTTTATCCATTTTCTTGCTAATAGATCTCTTAAGAACCTTTTGGTTTTGAGCAAGTATCTTTTGGTTCTTGAGTATGGTTTTGTTGGACGGATTGGCGGGTGTATGTGGATACTCTATACTTTCCAAAGAAGTTTCTTCATCTTCCTCTTCTTCTTAAATTTCCATTCCTTCCCCTTCTTCTTCCTCTTCTTCTCCCTCTTCTTCCATCTCTTCATGAGCAAGTCTCTCTTCTTTTTTGGTAAGTGTTTCATACGGTTGAAACATAAGTGAGATTTTCATAAGAGAAATGTTCCCATGATTGAACACTTTCCTACTTACAAACTCTTCCTTTTTAACATCCACACCAAAATAATTGAAAATCCGAGTAAGATAAATTCCATGATAAAGAGTGTTTTCTCCCATAGTAAATTTTTGGGTCTTAGCTCATCCAAAATAGTTTGTGCCCAATTAATGTCATATTTTCCAAATATAGCAAAAAGAGCTTTACACACTTTTAAGGTGGGATTATTGTAGTTTCCCAACCTAGGAATAACGGTGTGTTGAATAAGAAGGTTGACAATTCTTGCTTTTGGGCGGAAAAAGCGATTCTTAAAATCCATGTGGTCATCGCTTTCAAAAATGTGATGAAAAGTCTCTCGATCGGTTTCATCGATTTGAAATTGCGAGAGATTCATACCGGTAGATTTGCAACCCAAAATATTACCCAAAATATCGGAATCCAAAACAATAAGTGTTCCTTTAACACTACTCCAAATTTGATCTTCATTTCCATTATAAATTCACGGTTTAGGTTTGCATAAAATATTTTGACAAGATTTGGATAACAAACGAAATCATTTTTCTTGTTATCAAATAAGCTAAGAATGGAGTTTTTTTCAAAAAGTTGATCGATTTCATAAGAAGGAAAATCATCAAAAATAGCAAATTTTCCCGTATTGACTTTACCATAGTTTACATAATTTATGTAAGCTTTGATAGCCTCCGGGTCATTAAAAAGATCATTTTTGATGGATTTGGTCAGCCTCATAGTTGAATGGGTACTTGAGGAAGCCATTGATGAGTGTTTGAGAGGAGTAGAAGATAATGAAGAAAGTTTGAATTATGAGAATAAAGTGAAAAGAGATGATAAGAGAAGTATATTAAATAGATTCTCTAAAGTCATGTTCTCTGGTCAAGAGGTATCTTTTCAGAATTTTGAAGTAAGTGAAAAGGTGGACGAAAATTCAGAAGTTTGAATTCAAATTTTGAAATCAAATTTCTGAGAGACATGTCGACATGGGGTATCCTGGCATGTCGACATGTGCCTGTTGAATTTGAAAAGGGGTGTCTTTTTCTAAAATCTAAGAAATTCCTAAAATCTTAAGAAAACTAATCTATATTCTATATCTATATATAATTCCAGTAATAATATTAAATATAAGAATATTAAAATATTTTAATAGCCTCCAGTCAAGCGTATATTCTCTTGGATCTAACATACCACGGGCTACTTCCAAGCAAGTCAGTAAGGGAACCCTTAGCATCTTATTTCGGGTAATTCCATGTTAGCTGACTCTCTACACAAAAGAATCACATCTAAGCGAACTAGATGGGAACTCGTCCTTCGGGCAAGGGGACCCCTGGATAGTAGGCAATTGTTAAGGGAACGTTGCTCAATTAGGAAGTGCTTGCAATATTTAAAATATTATTAAAATAATATTATTTTGAATTTAAAAATTCAAATTTAAAAGGGTGATTTTGAATTTAAAAATTCAAGGAATTTCAAACAAAATCAAAACAAACAAACATCCAATAAAATTAAAATAAATGTGTACCTATTTTTAGATCCAACTCCGATCGTCTTCTGATTTGAGAATAGCCGTGAAGCACAAATTTGAGTTATCAGTTTTCTTCTCGTCATCACTGGATGAATCTGAACCGTCAAGAGTTGCTGCATATGCCTTCTTTCTTTTCCTTAGTTGCTCGTTGTTTGGTTGAAATGTCTGTTTGTCTGGATATGGACAATCTATCTTGTAGTGCCCTGTTTTGTTGCAGTTGTAGCATCTATCACCATTGTTGTTGTTGTTGTTCTCCGAAGTATTTCTGGAATTCCTTTGATCATTTCTTTTAAAGTTATTCATCTTTCTATACTTCAGAAACTTTCTGAAATTTCTGGTCATGAAAGTAATTTCTTCATCACTATCTTGTTCTGAATCTCCAGTTGTTGCTTTGAATGCGATCGATTTCTTTTCCGTTGCCTTAGATTCTTTTCTCCCTTGTAGTTGAACTTCATAAGACATTAGATTACCGATTAACTCTTCGATCTTCATTTGAATAACATCATTTGCCTCTTCAATAGTAAGTGTCTTTTGATACCATTCTGGAGTGAGTGAATTGAGCATCTTTCTGACTTGATCTTCTTCTGAGAAACCCTTTCCTAAAGAAATCAATGAATGTACAATATCTTGAAATCGACAATACATGTCAGAAATGGACTCATTTTCATGCATTTTAAACAATAGAAACTGGTTAGTTAATATGGAAATTTTAGCTGTTTAACTTTGCTTGTTCCTTCATGAGTTACTTGCAAATTTTTCCAGATTTCAAATGCAGACTTACAAACAGAGACTCTATTAAACTCATTCCTATCTAGTGAACAAAATAGTATATTCATAGCCTTAGAATTGTTTTGTGCAACCGTCTTTTACTCAGTAGTCCATTGGGAAAAATTAGTATTTGGTTCAACATATTCAATTTGTGTCATATTCCAAGTATCTAAACTTATGGATACATGCCCAATATGCATAATTACTACCATTAAAAAGTAGTGGTCTGATAGTAGACTGACCTTCTACAAATGAACTAGTGTTAGTGCTTGTGTTGACAGAAGTAGTGGTGATAGGAGTGACATTATTAGTGTGTTGTGCCATTAAAACTTTTCAAAATTTCAGATTATGAAAATAATGAAAGCCAATGCTCTGATACCAATTGTTAGTGAGGCGAATTAAGGATCTTAAGGCAGAAATAACACTAGAAGGGGGTGAATAGTGTTTTAAAGAATATATGAACTATATGACTAAATTAAAACTTTCAACACAAATCTAAACAGAATTCTAACACAGAATGATCACAGAACATATAACAAATGCAAATAGTAAAGTAAAGCAAGTAAAAGGAAAGAACACATCGGATTTTATACTGCTTCGGAATCCTCCTACATCCAGTCCTGCACCAAGGCAATATCCTTGTACAGATTTTTATAAGCCAATACCCAAATTACAACCCTCAATTTCTAAGGCCTTGAGGAACCCTCCTATCTCCGAGTCTGGGGTAAACTCTCTTGATTTACGGGACACAAGATCACCCTAATACTTTCTAATACCAATCCTTTTGAATGGATAGACTCTATGGACTTTTTGAATACAAATTAATCCTATAACTCTGAATAGCACTTTGATCTTTGGTAGAATGATGGAGAATCAAATAGAGAGAGTATCTAAATAATTTCCTATTGAGAATTTGGCAGAATGATGGCACGATCTTGAAAATATGAAGTTTTATGGATATGGATGGTGGAGAAGAAAGACTGAAGAAAATAAAAAAGTAGTTGTTAAAAAAAATTCGTTTTGGAAGCCTTTATATAGATGCACAACAGTCATAACCATTGGCGAAAGGTTTTCGAACGAATGGACACTTCTTTTGAAAATTGAATTTTGAATCCAACTGTCACCATGTCGACATGGGGTATCCCCTTATGTCGACATCCCTTAGTTCAAAATTATAGAGATGTTGTTTTGTAAAGACAATTGAATTTAAAAAAAGTTGAAACTTCTCTGAAACAAAGTAAAGTGTTTAAACAATATTTTGAGATAGAGAATGAATATAAAACATTATTTTAAATATATATATATATATATATAATTGATATAGACCGTCAGTTATATAAGTAATATTTAAAATCAAAATAAGTTTTGATGTTTTAAAAATAGAAGTTTTTAAAATCAGAATAGAGGATTATTTCAAGGCTAAAACAAAGTTTGAAAATATTTGATTTTGAAAGCTAAAACATTTTGAAAACAGATTTTAAAACA
This sequence comes from Allium cepa, assembly GCA_030765085.1. NCBI lineage: Eukaryota > Viridiplantae > Streptophyta > Magnoliopsida > Asparagales > Amaryllidaceae > Allium > Allium cepa. Next base: position 621,770,662 of record CM060938.1, on the reverse strand, counting down.
TTTTGAAAAATCTATTCAAACTGAAATTGCAAGAACCTTCCTACAGAGCTCCTCCATAGGACTCGAGAACTTGTACAAAGTAGTTTAAATGATTTTGATTTCGTGGGTTTGTAAGCCACTTGTCGTAGGTTTGTAAGCTACTTGTCGTGGTTTGTAAGCCACTGGTTTCGATAGAAATTGGGTTCCATCCCAAAAGAAAATTCGAAGAAAGATGAGAGTGCTATTATGAAGTTTTAACAGAATACTAGACACTTATCTTGGGATCTTGAAATCTTGATTCTCTAGAGTCTTGAATCTTGAATCTCTAATCTTCATCTTGATGCTTGAGTCTTTATACTGATCAGTCTTCGATGATACCTGCATAAACTTCCTATATATACATATACATATATATATATATATATATATATATATATATATATATGGAAATGTTAGTATATATTTTATAAAGTAAAGTATAATAACTATATAAGTTGTTGTCATCAAAACTTCATCAACTCAGTTTCTAACAATATATAACTAAATTGAAATAATAATATAAAAATCATATAAAAACATTTAATACATGCAAAATACACGTGTAAGTATTATGACATAAGGATTAACAGGTGTAATCATTTTTAACATGCAAAATAACAAATGTCACTTGTATTCTCATTTTTAAAAATAAATAATAAAAAGAAAATAAAAGTTGTATATACCACTCTCCTCCTTCTTTCTCATTTTCTTTCTATTTAAAAGTTTATCAAACAAAAACCTATGGAAAAACTTAAACTAGAAAATAAAATCAACAATCAAAACAAAATCAAAACCTGAAAGCAATCAAGCAAAACAAAGTTTTCAAAGCAAACAACATCTCAAAATCCTGATGCAAACAGATCAGATCAAGTTCAAACAACAATCAATCTTCCAGAATCAAAACTCGGAAACAAAAGCAAGATCCAGATTTTGATTCAACTCAAACAAGCTCTGTAAAATCAAAGGGCATGCAAGATTCAACTTAGTTTTTTTTTCAAGCTTCAGTTCGGTTAATAAAGCAAGCTAATTCAACATCAAGTATAGATTCAACTCAACAAAAAGATCAAAGCAAGATCAACCCAGATTTCAAATTCAAGATCCAAATCTATTTCAAATCATCTCCAGTTTTAGGCTTCTCTGCTCCAATCCTGGTGAGCAAACCCACTTGAATTTGTTTCTATGTCTTAATGTTTGTGGTTGACACTTGAATATGATGTTCTTTAATTGTTAAATATGCCTGCATGCTTGTATATTGTATATGTAAATATATGTGTGCATGCCTGTATATAGAAAAAAAATTGTCTCTGTTCATTGTTTATAGGTTTTAAAACCTGTTCAAAAATTCAAACCATTCCACCCAAATGATTTTAGGCTTAAACCTCTGAATGAAAAATGTTTGTATATATGTAACATCATTTTTAAAAATAATTTCAAGTGTTTTAGTTGAATATTTGTTTCAAAAATGATAAATAACATAGATGATCCTATAGAAGTCAAAAATCAATGTTTACAATTTCAAGTTTTGATCATAGGATCAGATTCGTTTTACAAATTAACGATTTTTGATGTTAAAATCATGATTTTTAAGCAAGTAGATGTTGAGAATTTTCAAGTTGATCAAAATTTTCTTGTTTATCGACTAGGTAACAATCGTCGTGTTTGATGCTGCAGGTGGAGGGAAGGTTAGAGATCATCGAAAAAATGATCACTGAATTTCTCGAACGCCATGGTGGCTGGACGAAGGCAAACTTGGGTTTTATGCCCAGATTTGGTCGAGGTGGTTCTTGGGGTGATTTCGTCGTCGAGGTTGATTTAGAGGCGATTGGACTAGGAGAATTAGAAATATAGATGAGTGACACAGCTCTGATAGTGATGGCGTGATCTCAGATGATCGGGATCGATGGTGTAAGCTGGTTTTCGTTGATCAATTTGGGTTCGTGGGTAGCTCGATCAACTCGAATTTGATGTCTTGGTAATTTCGTTAATCTGATTTATCGGGATCGCCGGCGAAGTTGTTGGTGACCTGAGGCTAGTCGCAATGAACGTTGGAACGTCGTCGTTCGCTGGTGCACGTGCACGTGTGCACGGTGAAGTCTGGTGACTTTGGGGAAGAAACATTTTTTTTGGGTAGAATCTCGGGTAAGTGATCTAATGGCTCGAGTATCATAACGGGTGAGTTCACGAGATGTTTTAGGCTTCAAAAATTTAAATTAAAATAGAAAAATAAATAAAAAGAAGGGGCGACTTGGGACTTCACTCGGGGAAAACTGAAATTGGCTTGGGTTGATACCCGAAGCTGTCTTGGGTCAGAGATCTAAAAAAATAAATTAAAAAAGTGTTTCAAATTTAAATTAAATCAAGTTTAAAACTTTTTCTTGATTAATTCTTGTAAAATAATAAATGTTTTATTCTAGTTTTGGAATTAGTTAAGGTCTAAAATAAATTATTTTAAGTTAATAAAATTTAAGGTATTTTATTTTATACCTATTATTTTGAATTTATTCTTGAGTTATTTTAATAAGTTTAAAAGAAAATGTAATTAAATTATTAATTAAAGATGGTAAAATGATTTTGGATTATTAAGTAACTTAAAAGGTTTTAAGTTAAATTCATATGTAAATGATGAATTAATTTCAAAGGTTATTTAAATAAAATTTTAAAGATAAATGGTTTATCTTAAATAATGTTTTAAATTATTAGTTAACTTAAAAGTTTTAAGTTTAATTATATGTTAATGACAATTTATTTTAAAGATTTATTTAATGAGATTTAAATGTTGTAATTAAGTAATCAATTAAGATAAAGGATTTATCTTTGGTTAATTAAGGTCTTAATGTAATTAAAGGATCATTAATTAATTAAGGGGTGGTTACTTAATATAATTAATTAATGTAAGTAATTAAGGATAATTAATTACTTAAAAGATTATTACTTTAAAGTAATTAAAGGATGATTAAATAATTAAAGGTTAATTATTTAATAATTAAAGGCTAATTAATTAATTAATTAAAGGCTAAATAATGTAGGTAATTAAGTATAATTAATTACTTAAAGGTTAATTACTTAATGAAAGTAATTAGGGATAATTAATTAATGAATTAAGGTTAATTAATATGATTTATTAAGGGATAATTAATTAAGTAAGGATAACTAATTAATTAAATGATAACTAACTAAGGGTTAATTAATTAATGTGATTAATTTTAAGGTCAATTTATTTATGTGATTAATTATGGATAATTAATTAATCAAAGGCTAATTAATTAATATTAATTAAGCAGGGTTAGGTAATTAATTCATAAGTAATTTATTTATTTGGTTAATTATAATCAGGTGATTAATTGATCTTGCTTATGGATGATTGAATTATATTGAACGCCTTGAATTGTTTGATATATCTGATACGTAATGTTCTGTGATATGATTTTTTTTGAATTGAGCTGTGAACTATGAACTGTGATTTGTTTATCTGTGATAAATTTATGTGTTTTTCTATGAATGGAAGATAAGCGTTATAGGATTATACCGCTTATTGATATTGTTGTGCTTGAATTTATGATGTTGATATTTTATTGTTGCCTGTGAAACCCCTGGACTACACACAACACATACAAATATGGATTTCACGTGAAATTGGTTAAGTCATGAATATTTTGAATTTAATTTTATTTCATTCAAATTGGTGGGAAGAATTTAAAAGTTGAATTTGAATCCAAAATGGTTTGGAAGTGATTTGGGTTAAATATGAAAAACTTTTGAAAAAGGAATTTTGGAATTAAAATTATTTTTAATATATTATGGCTAAAGTTTGAAATTAAAATAATAATATGGTTCAAAACGGGTTATGCAAGTTATATAATGTGTATATATATATATATATGAATTTTAAACCATTTTAAAGTATTTAAAATAAATTATTTTGGGAATTTAAATTTAATTCAAATAGAGCTTGCCGAGGGTTTAGCAGTTCACTGATTTTCCGGTTTATACTTTAAAAGGTTATAACTTGAGCAAATTCAATCAGATTTTCCCGAAACAAAAAACCATTATATTCAAATAATAATAGCTTTCATGTAAAGAAAGAATGCTAGTTTTTGTTGAAAGGATTTCAAGTTATGGGTGAATCAGATTTGAAATGGAAATAGTTTTGAAAGCTATGAATAAATCTTTGTTAAAGATTAGTGAACCTTGTTTTCAAATTAAAGAGGATCTTAAAGGTGAATCTTTTGTTAAAAGATTAAAGTGGAAATTTTTTTAAACCACTCAAAAGGAAAGGTTTTGGGCTAAAAATTAGGACTTAACTAAGATCTCAATATATCCGTATGCTTTTTAAAATTAACGCTCATTATTCGGTTTAGCCGGGAGAGGACTTTATGTCATAAAACCCATTCCGAATTAATGATAAGATGAAATGGATTGCATTTGAAGACGATGGTGAAGACTGAGTATTTTCGAAAATGAAAGGATTACTTGTCGAATGTCTTTGCACTGAGTTGCTCCGGTATAGAGATCTCTATATGTGATGGGGAGTCCGGTCGGGATTGTGGATACCTGGATTTACAAGGGCTTCTTTGAGGTGCCTTCAGTTCCGTTCGAACCGGTAATGGACTTGTATGGACGTATTCTGACGTTACACTTTGAGATATAAAGCTGGTTTCTATCAAATACATTTCTGTTTGGTGGCGGAGAATTTATTCTCTTCGCTTAACACCCTTTTCTGAGACGTACGAGCTCAGAGGTTATGTAGTTGATGGTTACTAGTGATATATTCCCAATTTGGTAATGTGGCATGCTAAGTGTTGATTATTGGTTGATCGAAGCATGGCTTTTTGTGAAAAGCGTAGTTTTGTGGAACGAGACTTCATCGAACCTCACACCTCGGAAATGGTCAAAACAGGATGGATGCAGCAAGGTTATTTGGGTCACGCCCTTTAGGATGTGTGCATTTCCTTCTGGATAAAAAGTGGTATCATGGTAGGAGCCCAAATATTTAACTTATGTGGTTGTTGGAATTTGTTGGTGAATCACAGGATAAAGGTCGATAACGACCGGGGGATGGCATACTCGTGACAGTTAGTGACCTAGTTACAGAGGTAACCCATCCTTGTGTCAGCAGAGAGCTAGTTAAGTTCTCAGGGAGACCCTCCAGAGGCGTACCCAATTCATAAAGGAAGTTCCTTAGCCTTGGCCATTTGTTGGAAATCCAAACAAAACAATACGAGCCCTTTACGATTGCAGTTGTATAACCTGCCACCTCAGGTGGTAGCTATAGAAGGCATAATATAATGGTACATATGCTGGCTAAGATTAATATTATACTTTCAAAATGTTTTCCACTCTATGCACTAATAATAATATCAAAAAAGATTTTGTGTATCAAGCATATTTGACTATCATAATGAGAAATCTCCTCCAAGTGTGCGATTGCAATGTGTGTGTAGCGAGAGGCCTTATGGTAGTTTCATTTTTCGAAAAGCATAGTGAATTTCTTTTTATTTCTTTTTGTTCAAGAATAAACTGTTTTTGTTTGCTCACACTAGTCTCATTACTGACCTGGAGTTTATTGTTCCCTTTCTAAACTCTGGGTGCCTACAATTTTTCACACAGGCAGCCTAGAATCAGGTTATCAGTAGAGTGTGGAGTTAGATCAGCTAGTAGATGTATATTCGGTGGTCTTCAGTCTTTGGTTCGGTAGCATTTGGAAATCTTCTTCAGTCTTTGGTCTGGACCGAGCTTGCTTAATTTAGCATGATGGTGGTTCGAGCTTTTTGGTTTGGGAATTCTTTGAGCTTTTGATTTTGGATATGAAAGTCTTTGGAAGTATTTTGAGTCTTTGGAGCTTTGGAGTGCAAATGTAGTATTGTTGGATTCTCTCTTGAAGACTTTGAAGTTGTTATCTTTCCGCTGATTATGTTATTCTTCCGCTGTTGTATATCTATTGTGCTCTGATGTTGTTCAGTTGTATCAGATACTGTATCCATGTTGTATATCAATAAAAATTCTTCTTGTGTTTCCACTGTGTTGTTATTTACGTAATGTTTATAAGCATCGGAGAATTGGATTTAACGCCTGAATCTGCGGCATTCGAATATGGCTGAACTATGGATGTCGATTTTCGAGCGCTGAATTCAGGCTGTCACATAATTAAACGTTCAAATCTGTAAAATAGCAGAACGAGGATTTATTCTGCTAATTAAATAACCAATTAATTTTATTATCGGGACACTATTTTATTCCACTACAAAATGTGTCCAAACTACATTATCCAACTTATTTAACGGTACGATGTTTATTTGGCCAAATAGATAACACTAAAAATTATGCATATATTAACACTAAAAAGTATGCATATATTAACTATGTTATAAGTTTAAATAACGTAACTATAATAATCAAAATCAATATAAATTTATCACCTTATATATAATCCATTACTTAAAACAAGTTTTGAACAAAAATTTAAAACTCAAACAATCGAATAGCATTTCAAGATGCTATATCGTGATCCTAGATCAAATTCAACTAATTTAATAGCATTTCAAGATGCTATATCGTGATCCTGGATCAGATTCAACTACCAACAAATTCAATAACCTAAACAAGCATAAATAAATTTTATTTACTATAAACATTCCAATTAACCAAAAAGAGTGAGTTTAACTCACCGAAATGTTTCTCTTCTAATTAACTTCGAACGACGTCCGATTTTAGTCCAAATTTAAACTTTCTCCAAATGCAACCAAACCATTTCCATCGCAAAGCTTTCGTCATTAAGAGCACAATGCTCATCTTGATTGGACCTCGCATGGACAAATTATTAAATATATAAGTCATCAATTCTTAAATAACATTAATTAATTGCTTATTTACAATTCAAATATAGATAGCCATAAATAAGCCTTCCCTCCCATTCCCTAATTCCCTCCCCCTATAAAAATGCTCACAACCAAACACACTAATGCTGCCACTTCCCTTACCGTTCTCCCCCTTGTCCCTCCACCATTCGAGGAACAAACACCGCCAGCAATCTTCTTTTCAAATCCTCCATCCACCAGACCAACCGCCTTTAAACCCAGCCTCGTATTTTAGAACGCGACTGGCACGTAAATGGAACAAACGCGACGATGTGTTTTGCACCCGACACCCTGGCGCCTCCAAACTTCGGTCGAAAGTGTGTACCATCATGGCAAACCCAAATATACCCTCCAAACGAGCTAATGATGCCCCTAGCTTTGGCAATGTCGAACCTTAATTCGACCGAGCTCACAACCAATCTCCCTTCACTACTGCGAACTACAAAATGGCAAAGGAATAAAAGCTCTCAGCAAAACTAGTTCAAAGCAACAAATCTCTTGATTTTTATTTAAGAAATTATTTCAATTTCGATTTTTTTGAATGGAAGGATCGTCCATTCTTGCTTCAGAACGTGAAAAGAAAAAAGTACGAGGGAGACAAGTAAGGGAAAGGATCAAAGAAAATTGTGTGCTTGTGTACCTTATTTTCTTTAGGTTGACTTATACTAATTTTGAAATTTCGGTATTTCGCCGCACAGATTCCTGATCGTGTAGGGTCTCCAAATCGACAAAATGAAAATACAGTCGTGCTCAGAACGGTAATATGATCCCAAAACAAAACTAATATACATCAGTTACTGGTTTCTAAAAAATCACAAAAACACCGTTGCTTGGTGATAAATCGTCACACGAATAAATTAAATATCTTCCAAAATAAAAAATTATGGAAAAATCAGATAAAATAAATTAAAAATACGTTAATACAAATCGAGTCGTAATAATATAAATAAATTTCTCTAATTATTTATTTGAACTGCTATTACTGCAACTGAATTTACAATTAAATTCACCATTATTATCTATTATATTAAAAGGAGTTAAATATATCTATTTAATCCACAGGTTAAATATTAGATTCAAATTCTGGATTTTTAAATCGCTATCTTAAAATAAATTTAACAATTCAATTATTTAAGTAATCTCTATTTTTGAATTCTAGTTATTAATTTTTTTAACCAATATTTCAATATTTAAATCAATTAAATATTCAAAATCAAATGATTAAAATTCTAGGCCATTGCATTTAAATTATGAACCTTTATTTAGTTTAAAAGAAGTTTATTGATTTTAAATCATCTTTTATTAGAAAAGTAAAAGATATAAAACAAATTCCCTATTCTTTTTACAACATGATTTATTTATACTAAAAATATTAACTTCATAAATTAACTCCAATAAAATCAAACTTTAGAATTTGAATTCTAAGAATCCGTTTATCATCCACCAAAATCAAACTTCTTAAATTTTAAATTTAAGTCATTATTTTATTTTTAATTAAACATCAAAATTCAGGGTTGTTATAGACTTTCCCCCTTAAAGAAATTGCATTCCCGCAATTTCATATTTAAGAAAGTCTAGAATGCTTTTAAAGTTTAGTAATACCTCTTTACTAAAATTTAAAGTTCAAATATCATACAACTACAAAATCATCTACGTATGTAAACAATCAATTTATTCCTCTAATCACTATGCATTTCTTCATCAATATTTGCCATTAATTAACCAAAATAAAGTTGACAAATATTGTTTAGACCACATTTCCATTATTAACTTAAGAAAATAACATGCACACTCGACTATTATTTATAAATTTAAATATTTTTTCAAACTAAATGCTCTACTAATTCTCAGGCCTTTTTTACAAATTAGTGATTTTCAATTAACTACAAACATAATTTACCAAATGTTCTAAAACAAAAGCTTTTCCTTGCCGTTATTAGAAAGCGTAAGTTTATTGAAATCAAATCAACCACTCAAAATTTATGATTAAAACAAATCCAGGTCTTTATCTTAGAAAGTTTATGATAGGACAAAGTTTATAACTCTATTTAAAAAATAATTGGACCTAGATAATTTGAAGATATGGAACAAATGGTCAAAAAAAAGTTCTTTCTTATGGAATTATTTTTCCACCCAAAAGGATTCATAAAAAATGGATTTACCAATCAAAAGATATGACATTTTTTACTTCAGTACTTTTCAAATTCAATAACTACTCTACTTGAAAATTTGAATTTAACGTAAATTACTTATTTAAACTTCAAGCATTCATAATTATTGTTCTTAAATTATTTTTTTATTTCAAAATCTCATTTCAAAAAGTCAAAAGTGATGAAAATTAAATTTACATAACCAATGTAACATCCCTAAATTTTTATAACCTTATTCAGAAGATTTAATTCGATAAATTAAATAGAATAATGATGATAAAGAAACTGAGATTTAAAATAAATTATATAGGGCCATTCTTAACCGTAAGAAAAATGGGCTTTAAATTGGTTCTAAGATAATTAAACTACACATGGGCATATTAGCAAATTAGCCAATCTATTACACACGGCTATAACTTCTCATTTTTGTCCATTCGCGTTTCATTTCTCGCGATCAAAAACACAAATCAAAAAATAAAAAAGTAGTTGGCCATTAACAAGAAAGAAAAGAGGAATTTTAATCTAAAGCTAAGGATCAAAAGCTAGGGAGGATTAATCAACAACAAATCTCAAATTCCTTGTCAAGTTTAAGGTGAATAATAATTTTATTCCATCTTTTTTTTCTATAATCCTATGATTTTGGATTTAAGTGTTTACTTTGTTTCTATAATAATTTGGGATGATGATATGCTAAAGTTATGGATAGTTTGATTTAAACAATTTAATTATATGCAAAATTCGTACGGTTTTAGGGCCAAAACCATGGTTTATTGATTTTAAAATGCCAAGGAAATTTTTTATGCTAGGTAAAACATTATTTTGGAGATGGATTTTATTTTTTGGAATTTTTCAAGCTATGGAAATTTTATTATGAATTTTTACGGTAAATATGAAGTATTTGGGTTAAAAATTTGTTTTGAATATTCCCAGAAGAATTTGGGTCTAAATTTTTAATATGTTCGATTACATGATGAAAATGATTTTCTTTGATTTTCGGGGATTTTTCCAGTTAATTTATTTGGGAAAATAAATTATTGTTAAAGAAGGACTTTTCTGCAAATATTACTTTTGATATATAGAAGTGCTTAAACATTACATTTTCATTGTTTAAACTTGATATAAATATGGTAGTTTTAAAGTTAAAGTATTTGAAAAGTTTTTTATGGAAACCAATTAATGATTTACAAATAGGCAAGTCGTTGTGAAGTAATTATTAAAAGTTGATATATTTCAACCTTTAAATCAGAAAAAGGGTTCCGTCTCTGTTAGTAAATACCTTTCAACTCCATTGATCCTGCCTCATCCTAGTCAAAACCTACTTATTCGAAACCCACCATAGTTGAACCCTATATACAAGATATCACTTAGATGGTATGCAATGGATTGGAAGGAGGGCGAAAGCCTTGGTGTCGAAAGGTAAGTTTTCGATGGAGCCGAAACCCTATTTTGTTTCCGTAGGTTAAAATTCTTGCCTTGTTTTACTTAAAGCTTTTGACATATTTGAAACATATGCTTTTGAAAAGGTTTTATAAGTAGCTTTCTAAGAAGGTTGCTATATTATATAAGAAGCTAGCTTTCGAATGGGTGGCTTTATCTTAAAAACCAAAGCTTTCGACTGGATTGGTTTCTACCTAGTCGAAACCTAGCCGCTACTCTACCTTTCGACTATATTGACCATTAATTCTTTTGAAATGTTATCCTTATTTTTACCTTAAAATAAGCCTCTTTCCTAATTGCTTTTGAAAGGGTTGAGAGTTTCGAAGGTAATGGAGTCGAAAGGGGGTTTCAACTCTGTCCTTCAAAGTTTTTGTTTTAAGAGGTTCTTGCTTTCGACTACATGGTTCCAACACCATCAATTTTTCCCCAAATTATTTTAGTTGGTTTCAAAAGAGATACTTCGTATATAACTATTTTGAACCAAATGATGTTTTTAAAGAGTAAATCTAATACTTTCAAAAGGGTACTTTATGTGTTTTGAAGCTATGTTTTAAAGAATGTTTTCTTGATACCTTCAAAAGGTATCATTGGCTTGAAAAGGTATATACTTAGAGTTTTGAAAATAGGTTTTCTATGCTTTCGAAGGAGGTCATCCAGGGGTTTCAAAAGTGATGTTTTAAGTTTTTAAAACAAATAACCTATTCTCATTTTTAAGGAAAAACCATGGCATAAATAAAGATTTTAGGAAATGTTATTCATATTGTTATTAACCCATAACTGTACTTTGGGAAAAGGGAAGAATAACCAGTTAGGTTGACCCAAAAGCGAATATAAATTAACAGATGTTAAATTCTTAGTTAAAGATATTTGCAGGGCCCAATAGGTTTACATTAAACCTATAGAAACTGTATGATATTGGCATGGGCCAATAGGTTCATAGTCATCCCATGAAAACTATGATTTAATACTGGCAGGGGCCAGTAGGTTTGTAGTTAGCCCATGTAAGCTATATCCAGATTAAGATATTGACAGCCAGTCAATAGGTTTCTAGTTAGCCCATGAAAACTAGGATAAAAAATTAGAAATTGGGGTTACCAATAGGTTCTTAGTGATCCTATGAAAATTAAGTAATTGCACAGATAGTCCTTAACATTTAACAGGTTAATAGTAACCCTAGAACCTATAATTGAGACAGATAGTCAGAATGAATGGAGATGGATAATCTAGAGTTGATTCATCTGTTTTGCATATCATCATAATGTTTTGAAATACTATGTTTTAACCATTGTGGATGCAGGGGCACAGTATATGGTTTTATAAATATTTTAGGATATTAGTGAGGGGAAACCCGTTCCGCTAAGAGACATGGTATCACTAGGTATCTAAATGGTTTGAGATGGTAAATTATTATTCATACCTGGATTTATGTCTAACTCGAAGTTTTTGTTTTCCCTTTAAACTCTTTGGTAGTCAATTGATTTTGAGTAGGTTGAGAGTTAAGGTTTCTAGGTGTTCTTTAGACGAATAAAGCTTCCAAGGATGTGCAGGAGGCAAGCCAGAGTGTTTTCCCCAGTTGGACTTGGCGAAATGACATTTAGAATAAGTTAAACGAAATAGCATTTAGAATAAGTATCCTTTACCAAGAATAGATGATATGTTTGATCAGTTGAGTGAAGTCAGAGTGTTTTCCCCAGTTGGACTTAGCGATAGGTTTCCATCAGTTAAGAATGGTGGAGGACAGTATTCCTTTGGCATTTCGGACTAGATATGGTTCGTATACATGGTTAGTGATTCCATTTGGATTGAAAAATGCATCTGCTTTCTTCGTAGATTTGATGAACTGGGTTTTCCGAGAATATTTGGATAGGTTTGTACTAGTGTTTATAGATGACATTCTAGTATACTTTAAGGATGAGAGAGAGCATGAAGTTCATCTTAGAGTGGTGCTTGAGACGTTGAGGCAGAATCGGCTAAAGGAGATGTCTACCAAGTGTCATTTCTAGATGAAAGAGGTAAAGTTTCTTGGTCACATGGTTTCAGAGAAAGAATTGTCAGTCGATCCAGATAAGATCGAAGCTGTGAATAATTAGAAGACACGAGAGACGGTGACTTAGATCAGGAGTTTTCTTGGACTTGCTAGCTACCACTGGAGATTCATTAAGGATTTCTCGTGGGTAGCAGCATCCTTGACTAAGCTAACCAGGAAGGAAGTGAGATTTGCTTGGTCAGACAAATGTGAGGAGGCATTCCTTAGGTCAAAGCATTTGTTGACCAATGCACCTGTGTTAGTAGTTCCAGATGGGAACCAAGGATTGGTGGTGTATACTGATGCGTATGGAACTGGATTAGGAGTGGTGTTAATGCAGAATGGTAATGGCATTTCCTATGCATCTAGGCAGCTTAGACCGCATGAAGTTAGATATCCTACTCATGATTTGGAGTTGGCAGCTGTAATCTTCGCATTGAAGATTTGGAGACATTATCTCTTAGGGAAAAGAATTGAGTTATATACCAATCATAAGTCTTTACGGTATTTATTCTCTCAAAAGGAGTTGAATATGAGACAACAGAGATGATTGGAGTTTTTGGCTGCATATGATTTTGGTATTGAATATACATTAGGAAAAGGTAATAAAGCAGTTAATGCTCTTAGTAGAAAGCATAAGGATGTGGTGTTAGCTATGTTGGCGGAGTAGAAGGATTTGGAAGCCTTAGTCAGTTGTGATGTGCAGTTAAATCGACTGTTGGCTCTAGACAGAGTACCGCCATATTGGCTTATTTAGAAGGTTGGCCAGTATTGATTCAGAAAATCACTTCTAAGAAAAAGGGATCCCATATTAGTTGAAAGGATCAAAATACTGGAGTTAGGATTGTTTTCACTTGTCTTTGGTAGCTACTTTGATTAGGCTAAATTCCTAATCCTATAATTAGGCTGAAATCGTAATTCTACCCTTTAATCGGCCTGTGTAACGATCCAGAATTTTAGTCATTTGAAATTCGTATATTTAATTGATTTTAAATATTCACAAGTTAATTTTATAAGTTGAATAACTTTTATTTGAAATATAAGGATTTAATTGGGTAATTAAATTATTAAATTAACATTTGAAATTGTAGAAATAATTGGAAAATGGATTTAATGTGAGTGAGAACAATTTATAAAAATGAATTAAATTCTATTTGAATTAGAATGATGTTAGAGAATTTTTAAAATTCAATTAAAAGTTAATTTATAGAAATTGAATATTTTAATATTTAATTAACGTGTAAAAATAGCCATTTTATATACAGTCTCGGATTTTGACAAAACAAGTTTCATTAGATCTACAATGTTATATTATTGTAGGATTTCAAATTTCATATCAATCGGATTTACGGTTTAGTCGTGGCCAGCTAAAGCGCTTTGAAATTTGCTTAAGCGAATTTCAAATTTGAATAAGTCAATTTGGAAACCTATCTTCCAAATACGATCGAATTGGCTTCTGATATATATTCCATTGTGTTCGGAATAGGGGTAAAACATTATAAACGCCAAGCGGCATGCTTCGTTTGGAGTTCGGAATTTTTTTGGATGAATAGTGTCATGAAATTTTGTGTAAAAGGACTTCACAACTTTGTTTTTTCAACCAAACCATAATTGCTCAAGCCCTAGCCGCCATTATATTTTCGATGGCCAGAAAATACCCCTCTTTCTTACCTATTTTCTTGAAATCCATCGACTTTTATCAAAAACTATCAACTACAATATTGCAGAGGGCGACAAGACCTTCGCATCCAATGGTGATGATCGAAAACAATGCAATAGATTGACGGCAAATCGACGACGAACGTTCTCCATTCACACATGATTTTCGAAGGGAATGGGTGGCCGAGCTCGATGATGCTCACGACAGTGATGGAGTCGACGATGGGCTACGACGTGGCGTTATTTGATTGTCGTCGAGGCAAGCAAGGTGGTCGTGGTAATTAATGGGAAGAGGCGGCTATTGGGTTATTCACATTCGAGTTTGAACGGAAGAGAAGAAGCATCGCATGACCTAGATTGGTGAAGGCAAAAGCAACAGCCACGATTGATTTAGGGTTTGAAAAAAAATTGAAATTGAATTATATATTTAATTCGTATAAACTTTGAACTTCTATAACTTCTTCATACGAGGTCTATTGAAACAAGTTGCGTCGGATCCGTATTGACGAGCACTACATTTTAGAGCTAGTTTGGAGCTAGTGTAAATTTTAGGTAAAATTAAACGCTCGTTTAATTTTATTCGAAATAAAACACTACAACTTCTATTGGAACCAAAGTGAGTCAACTCGCTCTTTCTAACTCACTAATATTTTTATATAATTGAGAAATAATTTTATTTATGATGACTGATTATTGTTTGGATGATATATGATATATTGTGTGTGTGTGTATTGATTGGTATTTGGATACATTCCTGCCTATTAGAGCAGATGAGACCCTATATGTTCCCGTGTATGAGCGGATGACACTTTGTACGTGCGTCTGCCTCAAAACGGTCATTGTACACATATCCTCATATGTATATTTTTTTTGCAGATGATAGGTTGGAGGGATCCAACTGGATTCCTCACCAGTATTGGTTTATTTACAGATATTGCGATATATGCCATTATCATATGAGATATGATGATTTGGATGCCGTGATTGATGTATTTAGTGTTGTTGCTGCATTGGGCCGATTTTTGGTAATTTAAAAATGTTAAAGTGATGGTTTTAAATTAAAAAGGATTTTTCAAGTGATTTTGAAAATGGATGTTTTATTTATTTTGAATTGTTAAGTAAATGGGTTTATATTAAATAAATAAATGTCATAATTTTTATGTTATAAAAATTATGATTTTTGTGAAATATAATTAAAAATATGATTTTTGAAATAAGGAGTTAACTATTTGGTAAAATAGTCTAAATTGAGATTTTTGATTCATTATAAATGATTTATATATAAGATTTATGAAATTGATATTTTATAGATCAAAGTGATGGAATTATAAAGGGTTTTGTAAATGTTTAAATAAGTTATAATTGAGTCTTATAAGCAATAAGATTTGTAAATTGATGAAGTTATAAAAGAATGAATTTGTGAACAAATGATTTATAAGTAAAATAACTTATAAATTGGATTTTTGGCACGTAAATGAGACTTATATGGAATTGGTAATAAAGTAAATTTATAAATTGAAGTTTTATAAAATAGAAATTGAATTCATAAACATTGTTTTATAAATCTGAAATCAATTGAATTTGATAAGTTAAATATAGAAGTTTATTAAAGGAATTTCATCCACGATTTTAGACAGTGAATTATCCTTTAAGAAGTTTTGATTTGGATAAGAGAAGTATATTCATGATTTCGGAGAGTGAATAGTATATTAAATAAAATGGATAGGTTTTGGAAAGTGATATTTTAAATGGATTTAAATGGTTTGAAGATGTTTTTAAAATGTGTTAAGTATCGAATACATAGATTTAAACATTCATTGTGGAAATAGACGTTCTCGAGAAGTGCAGGAAATGATGGACTATAACACTGTTGTTATAGTAAATGATTTTCGAAAGAAGATGTTTTGTATAGTATACGGGATTGATATATTTATCTAATTTTCGAATCCCTATACTAGTGATTTTGGATTGTCCTAATGCTCTTTTATGCAACATTCGTTTTGACCCAAATAGATATGTTTAACATGATGTTTTCCTTACAAAAATAAAATATATACCTAATCGTGATTTAAGTATATGTAATATTTTCTAAATGTTGAAAATAAATAGATTTGTGAATTACTTATTTTTAAATAAGTATATGGAAATGTTTTCCAGTTGTGAAATATTGAAATGGTTTTGAGATTATATCTTTTTAAAGGTAATTTGAAGTGAATATTTGGCAAGTAATTTAATTAATAGAAGATTAATTAAAAGGGCCTAGTGATTGCATATGGTGCGATTTTGTTTTTGTTTTCTTTGATAGTTATATAACCGACTATTAAATTTGGTCATTTTAGTTCCTTGACTTGATGTGGAAACTATTTAGTCGTACACTTAGTACATAGCCTTCTGTGTAGGCTTGATTATCGTTTGTGTTGAGGATGTTGATTCGTGTAGTGCGGAGTATTACTCCAGTCTATCGAGCTTCCTTCTTGGTCGAAGGATAGCAAGTTGAAAGTTGGAGACGCGATAAGTCTATGAGACTTAGTTTCTGTGTGAGGTTGAGAAATGCTTTTGCGTTGCTGGGGCGAAAAGACCGGGATCGGTTTATCCGAGAACCACTTCGGACCAACATTTATGCGACGATTGTGCAGGTTGGTTATTGATGATATTGAGATTTAGGATTTTCATAGTGGGGGACTGCTTGTTGATCGTTTGGGGTTAAAAGCCCAATATACATCCAGTAGCAGTGGTCTCTTCATTATGAAATATCCAATGCAAGGACTATTCGCTACTAATCCTAGGGATTTCTCGACAGGATGTGGTAGGAAAGTACCTTCGGTTTGTCCTGTTCCTAGACAACTTGTATGGATGTTTGTCTGACATTGCATTTCTATAGATTACGTATATTGGTTTTTACAAACGTACATCTGTGGTGGCAGAGAAGACAACTTCTCTTAGCTTAACACCCTCCTTGAGACATACGAGCTCAAGGGTTGTATCTTTATAGAAGGCAATTAGTAGTCAACGAAAATGGTCGTGTGGCATTCAAAGTGATATGATTTGTGATATGTGAAAGGTAATCGTTACCTCAGGCCTCATCAACTGGAAATGACCAAAACAGGGTTAGATGCAACAAGGCTAAGTTGGTCGCTTCCAAGTAGGGTATGATCATCCTCTTATAGATATATCTTTACACACTATAACGTCGTGTATCTGATTAATGTGGTTAGTATGCTATGAGGGCCCTCGGAAAAGGTCGGTAACAATCGAAGGATGATATATTCGGTACTATCTAGTTACAGAGATAAGCCGGTCTTGTGTTGGTAAAGGTTCCTTTGTTATGTTCTTCGATGCATTCCTCTAGAGATGTACTGCAAGAAGGTAGTCCCTTCACCTGGTCATTTATATGAAAATCCAAACTCCACTATGTGCCTACCATTTTGATTGTATTACCCATTTGGGCTGTATACTAGAATTTAATCAACGCAATAATTTGGCCTATGATTACTACTAATTGTGCAATAGACACTATTATAAAATAAAAGGATTGGATATGAAATATTTTAGTTACGTAAGGTAAAAACATGTTTTTGTTTATTATGGGCGTGTCTTACGAGATACTTTTGTTTTGAAGGAATATTTTTGTAATTTAATAAATTCAGTTGTTTGTGTTTCTCATGCTGGTTTACCAGACTGATCCGGGCATTCTTCCCTTTCAATGCTCGGGTCAGACCGAGTATATTTACAGGTTCAAATTTAGTGCTTTTGGACCTTCAGCGGGCGAGCTAGAGATCTTCATTTTCATACACACATATCTGTTTTGATTATCCGCTGCATTTGCCTAGTTGTTGTTTATATTATCAACAATTGTAAGGAAAGGTTATTATAACTGTCCAGGCTGATAACTTGAGATTGATTGTTGAACTCTGACTGATGTATGTATATATAGTTTCTATTTTGTAAAGATCATTAATATGATATTATATGTTTTCCGTTGCGAGGTGAGATTCTATATTGTTTTGTTTGGTTCTGTCTTCTCTTTATTCTCTTCTCTTCTACTCACTTCTTTTCTTCCTCCTGACTTTCCGTCAGTCTGTGCTTTTTGGGTTTGACATGTGTGGTTTATTATTGATTCAAAGAGTATGGATTCGCGGGTCGTCACAGCCTGTTACTCCATAGACCTTACTGTGGACTAGACGCTATATAACTTCCTACATAGAAATGGTGTCTATGAATGACACACAAAGTATCTACTGTGGACTAAACGTTATATAGCTTCCTGCATAGAAGCAATGGTGCCTACGAAAGGCACACATACTTAAGCGCTTGAAACTCATAGTGATTTTCGAGCACCGAAATGGAAGTCATACGCGTAACTGCCACCATGCCCATGCTACCTGTTGCTCCACCTATTGGGTCTTCTTATTACTCTTGCTCCAGCATAAGCTTGCCTCTCATCTCACTTCAGGATTACATGAAACACCGTGTCCATAGAAAAATAGGATAAATGCAGTTGGTACTAGCCCATCATCCAAACAATATCCAGTTGCGCCCCTTGTTCGAATCCCCCATGATTTGGACTTCTATTTGACCAATACTACCATTATTGGAATAAACGTCTCCTTATCTCACTTCAGGCTAATATGAGACCACCATTTTGTCTAATAGGGAATGCTTTTTGGTACAGGTCCTACTTTCATCTTTGCTTATTAACATAGATAAGTTATTTAAATAAGCCTTTATTATTTTTCTTACTATGCTTATTAATTTATCCTAAGTCTTAAAATAAGCCTCATTTTGTTCTATTTTCTTACTATAACCTTCGTTATAATCATGCTTATTACTTAACCTAAAGTCCAAGTGTGAAAATAAGCATCTTTCATCTTTTTCTCTTTTTAGCTATAATTCTAAGTTATAACTAGCCCAATTTCTTTAATTTAGTCCAATTCCATTTCTTCTTACACTCGTTTCGTTTTACATCTTATCTTCCGTTATTTCAATATTCTTATAATTTTAATCCATATTCGCGTTTAGCCTATTCTAATCTATATGCGAAGAAGAAAGAGAATAAAAGAAGACTGAAAATAGAAGAAAATCCAAAGCATAGGAAAAGATGTAAATAACATATAAACAATAGTAAATAAATTAAAATACTGTAAATAAATGGAAAAGCTATAATTAATAGAAATAAACTAAAATTCACCGAAAAGGATAGCTAAAAGAAATAGACTGAAACTGTAAATAAACTACTAAAAAGGTCATTCCAAAAATCATAGTAAAACCACGACTACTGGAAACTCTATTATTTTAAATTACTTAAAGAAATCTAAAATATTTACAATCACTCACCTGTGGTCCTAAGCTCTTCCCTTTTATGTCTTCCCGGATCCACTTAAGGGTATTAAAATATTTTTATTAAAAAGATTCTCTCCTTGGAAAATTATTCCTTTTAGAGTCCTTCCAAAAATTATGAATCCAAGCGGAGAAAATCTAGAATGAGAAAAAATGTTATGTCTAGGGTCTTATTTATAAGGGTGAAAGTGGATCTCAGACCATTAGATTTGGAGATTGAATAGGATGCAACCATTTCATAGGATGAATAGGAGCCATCGGATGCAAGAACGGAAGGACTGGATTAGTTAAAAGAATGCAAATGACGCGTATAATGTTCGAACAAATGAAATGAACTTTCTTTTGTTCAAACGGTGAGGCGGGTTGACCGGGCGGTCGACTGCCCTGGTGCCTAGGTCGACCAAGCCCATATTATTTTTCTTTTCCTTTTTTTTCTTTATTTTTGTTTAATTCATAACTTGCTAATATTATCTCGCATTCTAATGTTCTATATATGGAAATTGACCAAATAATTACCTCGGACACAATGGTACAACTCTCGTGGCTCAATTCAGATAATTTTACAAAGTTATTTTATCATTAATTAATTCATTAATTAATTATTATAGTTTAATTTTTCGGGTTGTTACATTCTCTCCTCCTTAAAGGACGTCGTCCCTGAAATCTCTAAGGAAAAAAGAATGAACTAAATGTTTTCGTCCAATATCTACAACATACTACTTAATCATCAACCATTCATCCATTGTCCTTAAGTTTTCTAATGCGATTTATGACACTTATAAAATTAGTTTAGTGTTAATGTCCCTAATCTAACGCAAATATTAGGTGGTCCACTGATTCAGTTGACCATGTTTTATGTAATCATGTCTGTGTTATGTATCTAGATAAATGCAAAAATTCCTAATGGTAACTGATAGTTCTATATGCCTTCTTCAAACGTCATCCAAATGCAACAATCATGAGATAATCATCCATTTATAGCAATCATGGAAAATTAAAAAAATGCACAAACATCCATATGCATATGCTCTAGTGTCCTACTTAGGCGATACCTAAGAGATAGTAGTGCCTAGTGTAAGTATATGCGTCTATTAGCATCCACTAGTAAGCACTTTCAACCACTGGCATACATCATTCATAACATGTTCTATTAATATGTTTACATCGAATCATATCATCCATAGGTTAAATCCTAAGTTCTACCCTCCCAAAGGATAATAAAGGAAAGAGCCTATTCATAACTAAAGATGAAAAATAGGAAATTCAAAAACTTACTATTGAAAAGATGAGGATAAGAAGTACAAATCTTCTCTTTAATCTCCCACGAAGTGTCTGCAACATCGTCTCCCCATTGCACCCATACCAACGGAACTTATTTATTCCTAAGTCGCTTAGTGTCTCGTCCAATGATCTTCATAAAAATACGCTGAACCGATGCTTCCCTTTCTACTTCCACCTCCTTTAACTGACTAGACTCTACAACCTCCGTTGTGTTATGCAAGCACTTTTGCAAGTGCGAAACATGAAAGACGTCATGCACTCCTATGAGGCTTTCTGGTAGCTTCACTCGGTAATCCATTTTCCCAACTCTCTCCATGATAGGAGATGGTCGAACAAATCTAGGGGCTAACTTTCCATTCGATCCAAACCTTACTACCTTCCTAAGCGGGGATACTTTAATAAAGACTAAGTTTCCAACCTCAAACTCGATGTCGCTCCTCTGCTTGTCCGCATGAGTTTTCTGCCTGTCTTGAGTTGTCTTCATCCTCCATCGAATCAAATCCACATTCTCCGATGTCTCCCTCACCATGTCAGGCCCAAGCTACAACTTCTCCATAGACTCCACCCAACATGAAGGTGACTTACAAGGTCTCCAATATAAAGCCTCGAATGGTGACATCCCTATGCTTTCTTGGTAACTGTTATCATACGCGAACTCCACCAACGGAAGAAGATCCTTCCAAGCTCCTCTAAAATCCAAAATGCACATCCACAATAAGTCCTCAAGCAATCTATTTACTCTTTCTGTTTGGCCATCAATCTGAGGGTGTTAGGCCGTACTCAATCTAAGTTGTGTCCCTAAAGCCTCTTTCAAGCTTCTTCAAAACTCGCTAGTAAAAATAAGGTCTCTATCGCTCACTATGCTAGAGGGAATTCCATGAAGTTGGACTATCTCACAAACATATAAGGATGCCAAATAAGATGTCATTCTCTTGCTCTTAATAGGAATGAAGTGGGTACTTTCGGTCAAACGGTCTATAATTACCTAATGCTAGTATTCCCCTTACTAAAACGTGGTAAACCATCTATGAAATCCATCGAAATGCTATTCCACTTTCACTCCGGCACAACTAAGGGTTGAAGTAATCCACCGGGTTTTTGGTTCTCTGCATTAACCCTTTGGCAAATAAGAATTAGCTAGAAACTCCGCCACATCCTTCTTCATGCCATTCCAATAAAACATCCTCTTTACGTCCCTATACATTTTGTCATCACTCAGATGAATAGTCATACGGGAATGGTGTGCTTCTTCTAATAGCGCTTTCAACAAGTCACTGGTGCGGGGAACACAAAGCCTCCCATCTCTCCTAAGCAACCATTTTCCGTCTATGGAATAACGTTGGAGATGTCTAGAGACTTCTCCTCAGCTAATCCTATCCAAAATGTCCATGAGCTCCAAATCCTCTCACTGCCTCAAGCCAATCTAATCCATAAGGGTAGGCCTCACTTCGAGCGTAGCTAACAATCCATAGGTAATATCCGTAGAGGGCTTAAAATCAAATGTAGAAATAAACTCCAAGCTCCTCCACTATACGAACAAAGGACTAAGGGTTGCATTCTTCCAACTAAATGAATCCGTAACCACATTTCCCATGCTAGGGGTATACGCTGTCTCAAAATAGTACGATGCTAAAAAATCCATCCACCACTGCTGCCTCAAGTTAAAATCCTTCTACTAGAATAGGTACTTCAATGACTTATGGTCGGTGAAATGCTCAAACATCTCTCCAAGTAAACAGTGCCTCCAAGACTTGAGCGCAAAAACAATGGCAGCTAACTCCAAATCGCGGGTAGGGTAGTTCTTCTCATGCATCCTCAACTGCCTGCTACCATAACATACCACCCTTCCTTCTTGCATCAACACCACTCCTAGACCCGTCCCACATGCGTCAGTGTATACAATAAAAGGCTTAGCTCCATCGGGTAGAACTAATGCTGATGCACTAGTAAGGGGTCTCTTAAGTTTTGTGAAGGAATCCTCATAATCCACGCCCCACATGAAAGCTTTATTTTTCTTAGTAAGGCATGTGAGTGGTGCCGAAATCTTGGCAAAGTCTCTAATGAACTTCCTATGCTAGCTCGCCAATCCTATGAAGCTCCTAGCTTTGGTGATGTTCTTGGGGGCCTTCCAATCTTGCAATGCAATCACCTTAGGGGGGTCAACAGCCAAACCTTCCTTCGAGACCACATGCCCCAAGAAACGTATATCCTCTCTCCAAAAGTGACACTTTGAAAACTTAGCTCTCAAACGATGACTACGAAGTGTGCGAAGAACCTCCCCTAAATGAACAGTATGCTCCTCCATATTCTTGGAAAATACCAAGATGTCATCCACGAATACCACCACAAACTTATTTTGGACCTCTCTAAAGGTGCGGCTTACCAAGTCCACAAAGTAGGACAGGTCATTGGTTGGCCAAAAAGGCATAACCAACCACTCATAAAATTCGTATGGAGTCCTAAACGCAGTCTTATCTATGCTATCATCGGCGACCCTAAGTTGATGGAATCCTGTGGCTAAATCACGCTGGGAGAACACCAAAGAGCCAACTAATTGGTCAAAAAGATCATCAATCCTAGAGAGTGGATATCGATTCTTCTTTGTGAGCTTATTTAATTCCCTATAGTCTACGCAAAGTCAAAGAGAACCATCTGCCTTAGTAGCAAAGACAACTGGCACTCCCCACTCTGAAACCCTTCTCCAAAAGCTCACGGATTTTCTTGCTCAATTACTTCCTCTCCTTAGGTGTCATGTGCCTCATAGGTAATGCTACTAGTTTAACATTATCCATTAAGTAAATCTTGAAGTTAATCTCTCTTTTGGGGGGTAGTCCCCTAACCTCCTCAAAGACATCTAGAAAGTCTCTGACGACAGGAGCTGAACCTAACTCTGATGATGATGAATCAAGGGAATAAAGGAAGCTCAACATAAGTGACCCTTTCGGATCGCAAGAAACCTCGAGAGTCCTACCGCTTCATGTCT
Organism: Allium cepa; assembly: GCA_030765085.1. Taxonomy (NCBI): domain Eukaryota; kingdom Viridiplantae; phylum Streptophyta; class Magnoliopsida; order Asparagales; family Amaryllidaceae; genus Allium; species Allium cepa. The sequence goes on along the minus strand of CM060938.1, from coordinate 621,746,917 downwards.
CTAGTCTAATGACTCTCCTCTCGCAATCTAATATAGCTCCATATGTGGATAGCTAATCCATTCCCAAAATCATCCCATACCCCAAAAATCTCAAAACATAGGCGTCGCAGTCAAATTCTACGCCTAGGATGAAAATTTTCAAACCCCAACAAACCATATACAAGTGTGTTGATCCTCCTATATAGTTTGAAAAAACGATGGGGCCTACTACTAAGCAGATGTCTTGGTGCAAAAAATCTACTAGAGAACTGGAGATGAAAGAGTGTGATGCTCCAGAATCGAATAAAGTTCGAGTGGTAAAATCACAAATGAAAATCAAACCTTCAACTATGACTTTCCTACCTCTATCCGAATGCCGCCTAAAGGTGCTGCATCTAACGCCTGAATCTACACAACTAGTGTACTAGCTCCCTGTCCCGTCCTCTGGGGACAACTCCTAATCATGTGACCGGGCTGCCCGCAATTAAAGCACTTTCCCTTCATCTTCTCCCTTTTGTAATCCTTGGCGATATGTCCCATAATTCCACAGCTATTGCACCTCAATCCTTTCGTAATCTGCTTCTGAGGGCCATTGCCCTTCCTTTTCTTTTTGTTGTTCCTCCACCATTTCTTATTTGGACCTTCCGACTTGACAACGTCCTTAGACTCTCCTTACTTGACTACATCAGACATAAGTGCCATCTCTACCAAAGACTCTTAAGTAGCTCCCATCGGTACGTGAGCCGACAACAATCCCTGAAGGGGCTGATTCAATCCCTTCACAAACTTCATAGCTTCCTTGTATGGCGTATTCACTAACTCCATTCCGAACTGAGATAATTCATTACATTGATTGATGTACTCCTTCACCGATAGACTCCCTTGCTTCAAATTAATGAATCGCTCCAGTTGAACACTCTCCTCTGCTTAAGACAAAAACTTCCTATCAAATCGCTCCCAGAACCCATTCTAAGGAACCTCTCTTCCTTCTACCTTAATGACCTCCCACCAATACGAAGCATCCTCTTTCAGCAGCCAAGATGCTAGCTGAACTTACTGCTGATCATCCAATCCTAATAGTCCGAATATTCTCTCTGTGTCTCTAAGCTAAGCTCTCGCCTCCACAAAAGTCTCCTTACCAGAAAAAGTCTTTCAACCCAAACTCACAAAATCCTTACAAAGCTTAGAGAAATTGGTGACGACAGGTGGGTTGATGGGATTCCCACCCGCTAGCGTTGGATTGGGTGCTTGTCCGCATAACTATGGAGTTGTGGCTTGTAGATACCTACAAAACCAGGCTAGGACTGGAATGCCCTCGGGAAGGTTCGGAGCATCGGCCATTCTACGAGAAGAAAATGATAGTTTAGAAAAGAGTCGAAAGGAGATTGAACTGAATTTTTAAGAGGATTTTTATAAATACTCTTTTATACTTAAAAACTACCTTTAAGAGTTCTTTACTGAAAAATACTTTAAAGAAAGTTATTTTGAAAAATACTTTACTTTTAAAACAAATTTTTATGAATGTGTAACCTTAGGCTCTGATACCAAATGAAATATCCCACGCCCCATAGGATACCTAAAAGGGCACGCTAGATAGCGTGGTGCATTGTAGGTATAAACTAAAACTAGTAGAGACTAAGATTCATAAGACAGAAATATGTAAAAACAGCGGAAACAAATTAAATAGTAACTTATTTAGAACAGAACTTCATAATTGCTTTAAAAACCAAATAAGTCACCAAATACCAAATACATCACGTGTCAAAATACCATACATATATGTCTTATAAAATCAAAGAAAACCATAGTCTCAAAAATAAGAGTACAACTATTCCCCAACATGTGCCAGTACAAGTAAAGAACAAAAAGATGAAATAAAAGAAGTGGAAGTACATAGCGGAATCTCCTTCAAAGAAACCTTCAAGCAACTACAACCTACTGTCCTCTTCCTTGATTTCCTATGGGGAAAAAAGGGGAAAATAGAGGGTGCGTCAGGCTAAACATCTGGTGAATGATAGCAAATACTATAATCTTTAAGAAAAGTAAAAGTAATAGACCTTACAGCAGTTCTAGTATATATAAGGGAAACAATGGAAATAGGGATAAGGAATAAGCTGGAAATAAATACCAATTAACATAATTAATTAACTTTAATTGTTTGCACTTGTCTTTGGTAGCTGCTTTGATTAGGCTGAATTCCTAATCCTATACTTAGGCTGAAAAACTAATTCTACCTTTTGATCGGCCTGCTACTCCATAGAACCTTATTACAGACTAGACGCTATATAACTCCCTACACAAAAATGGTGTCTAGGAATGACCCGCAAAGTATCTGCTATGGACTAGACATTATATAGCTCCCTACACAGAAGGCAATGGTGCCTACGATAGGCATACATACTTAAGTGCTTGGAACTCATAGCGATTACTGAGCACCGAAATGGAAATCGCACGTGCAACTGCCACCATGCTCATGCTATCTTTTGCTCCACCTATTGGGTCTTCTTATTACCTGTTCTCTAGCATAAGCGTGCCCCTCGTCTCACTTCAAGATTATGTGAAACACCGTGTCCATAAAAAAAATAGGGAAAATGCTGTTGGTACAGGCCCATCATCCAAACAATATCTAGTTGCGCCCCTTGTCCAAATTCCCCATGATTTGGATTTTTATTTGACCGATTACAACACTTATTAGCATAAGCTCGTCCTCATCTCACTTCAGGCTAATGTGAGACCACCATTTTGTCTAATAAGGAATGCTTTTTGGTACAGGTCCTACTTTCATCTTTTGCTTATTGACTTAGATAAATTATTTAAATAATCCTTTATTATTGTTCTTATTGTGCTTCTTAATTTATCCTAAGTCCTAAAATAATCCTCATTCTGTTCTGTTTTCTTATAATAACCTACGTTATAATCATACTTATTACTTAACCTAAGGTCTAAGTGTGAAAATAAGCCTCTTTCATATCACCTTCAAACGGATGGATAAATGGAGAGAGTCAATAAGGTACTCGAAGATTTACTGAGAGCTTGTGTGTTAGACTTAGGTGGATCTTAGGAGAATCACCTAAATTTAGAGTTTTCCTATAATAATAGTTACTAGGCTAGTATAAGAATGACACCATTTGAAGCTTTGTATGTAAGACCATAAAAATCACCAGCTTGTTGGTTAGAGACTAAAGACAAATTAGTCTTAGGTCCAGATTTGGTTAGAGAGGCGTTAGAGAAGATTGAGTTAATCCGAGGAAGGGTGAAGGAAGCTCAGTCAAGACAGAACAGTTACACAGATAAGAGGCATAAGGATCTAGAATTCTTAGTTGGAGATAAGGTTTTCATTAAGATATCACCTATGAAGGGTGTGATACGAATTAGAAAGTCGAGGAAGTTATCCACAAGAGATGTAGGTCCATTCCAGATTATATAGAGGATTGGAAAGCTCGCATGCAGAATAGAGTTGCCGAGAAGTTTGGCAGGTGTCCATAATGTATTTCATGTGTTTCATCTTCGCAAGTATGTGCATGATCCCGAAACTACTATTCCTTTGACAGGTTTGAATGACTTTCTGATAAAACCTAATTTGACTTTAATTAGACAACAAGTTCGGGTTGTTGCTAGAGATGAGAAAATATCAAGGAACAAGACAGTCAAGTTGGTGAAAGTCCAATGGAGCAACAACGAGAAGGACTATACTTGGGAAACAAAGGACAGGATTAGAGATACTTATCCCAATCTGCTTTGATGGTATGTCTATATTAGATTTATATACATGGTTGCTAGTCAGCTAAAATAGTATGGTTGTTAGGTGTTGTTACAGACGATTGTCATGTTTCATATTTATTCCTTACTGGATTTCAAGGATGAAATCACTTAATGAGGAAGCCTGTAACATCCCTAAATTTGTATAACATTATTCAAAAGATTTAGTTAGATAAATTAAATAGAATAATGGTGAAAAGGGAATTGAAATTTAAAATAAATTATATAGGGTCGTTCCTAACCATAAGAAAAATGGGCTTTAAATTTTTTATAAGATAATTAAACCATACATGGGCATATTAGTAAACTAGCTAATCTATTATACACGGCTATAACTTCTTATTTTTCATGATCACAAACACAAATCAGAAAATAAAAATGTAGCCGGACATAAACAAAACGGAAAAGAGGAATTTTAATCTAAAGCTAAGGATCAAAAGCTAGGGAGGATTAATCAACAAAAAATCTCAAATTCCTTATCAAGTTTAAGGTGAAAAATAATTTCATTCCATCTCTTTTGTTTCTATTATCCTATAATTTCGGATTTAAGTGTTTATTTCGTTTCTATGAAAATTTGGGATATGATTGCTAAAGTTATGGATTGTTTGGTTTAAAGAATTTAATTATATGCAAAATCCGCATGATTTTAGGGTCATAACGGTGGTTTATTGATTTTAAAATGCCATGGAAAATTTTTATGTTATTAAAACATGATTTTAGTTTTGGGTTTTAATTTTTGGAATTTTCCAAGCTATGGAAATTTTGTCATGAACTTTTGATGGTAAAATGAAGTATTTGGCTTCAAAAATCGTTTTGAAAATTCCCAAAAGAATTTGCATCTAAATTTTTAAAATGTTTGTTTACATGATGAGACTGGTTTTTTGTGACTTTTGGGAATTTTCTCCAGTTGATTTATTAGGGAAATAAATTATTGTTAAAGGACTTTTCAACAAATATTACTTTTGATATATGGAAGGGCTTAAACGTTACATTTTTATGGTTTCAACCTTATATAAATGCAGCAGTTTTAAGGGTAAAGTATTTGAATTTTTTTTTTGGCAATATCAATGGTTTACAAATAAGCAAGTCATTATAAATTAATTACTAAAAATTGCTATATTGCAGCCTTTAAATCAGAAAAATGTGTTCTGCCTCTATTAGTAAATACCTTTCGACTCCATTGATCTCACCTCATCCTAGTCGAAACCTACTTAGTCAAAATCCATCATTGTCGAAACCAATACACAAGATATCACTTAGATGGTATGCAGTGGATTTGAAGGTGGGCGGAAGCCTTGGTGTCAAATGGTAGTTTTCGATGGAGTCGAAACCCTACATCGTTTTCATAAGTTAAAAATTCTTGCCTTGTTTTACTTAAAGCTTTCGACATAGTCGAAACATATGCTTTTGAAAAGGTTTTATAAGTATATTTCAAAGAAGGTTGCCATACTATGTAAGAAAATAGTCTTTCGGAGGGGTAACTCTATCTTGAAAACCAGAGCTTTCGACTGGATTGGTTTCGACCTGGTCGAAACCTAGCCGCTACTCTACCTTTCGACTATATTGACCAGTAATGCTTTCAAAAGGTTATCCTTATTTTTACCCTAAACTAAGCCTCTTTCCTAGTTGCTTTTGAAAGAGTTGAGGGATTCGAAGATGACGGATTCAAAAGGGGGTTTTGACTCTGTCCTTTGAAGTTATGTTTTTAGGTTCTTTCTTTCGACTAGATGGTTCAAACACCATCAATTTTTCCCTAAATTTATTTTAGTTAGTTTCAAAAGAGATACTTTCGCATATAACCATTTTAACCCAAATGAAGTTTTTGTAGAGTAAACCTAATACTTTCGAAAGGGCACTTTATGTGTTTTGAAGCTATGTTTGAAAGAATGTTTTCTCGATACCTTTGAAAGGTATCATTGCTTTCAAAAGGTATATACCTAGTGTCTTGAAAAGAGGTTTTCTATGCCTTCGAAGGAAGTCATCCAGGAGAACCGAAAGTGATGTTTTAAGTTTTTTTTTAAAAATAACCCATTCTCATTTTTAAGCAAAAAAATGGCATAAATAGAGATTTTGGAAAATGTTATTCACGTTGTTATTAACCCATAACTGTATTTTGAGAAAAGGGCAGTATAATCAGTTAGGTTGACCCAGTAGCAAATATAACTTAACAAATGTTAAATCCTTAATTAAAGATATTGGCAGGGGCCAATAGGTTTATAGTAAGCCCATGAAAACTATATGATGGCATGGGCCAATATGTTCATAGTCAACCCATAAAAACTATGATTTGATACTGGCAGGGGACAGTAGGTTTCTAGTTATCCCATGAAAACTATATCCGAGTTAAGATATTTAAACTTAGTCAATAGCTCCAAGTTAGCCCATGAAAACATGGATAAGAAATAATATATTGGAGTTACCAATAGGTTCTTAGTTATCCCATGAAAACCAATTAATTGTACAAATAACCCTTAACATTTAATAGATCAATAGTAACCTTAGAAACTATAATTGAGATAGACAGTTAGAATGAATGGGGATGGTTAATCCTGAGTTGGTTTCTTTATTTTGCATAACATCATAATGTTTAGAAATACTATGTTTAAACCACTTTGGATGCAGGAGCATAGTATATGGTTTTATAAATGTTTTAGGATAGTAGTGAGGGGAAACCCATTTCGCTAAGCGGTGTTCTCACTAATTATCTAAATGGTTTGAGATGGTAAATTATTATTCATACCATGCTTTATGTATGACTCGAAATTTTCCCCCCTTAAAACTCTCGGGTACTTAATTGATTTTGAGTGGGTTGAGAGTTAAGGTTTCCAGTTGTTCTTAAGACGAATAAAGCTTAAAAGGATGTGGAGGAGGTAAGCTTATCATTAGAGATCTTTTATTTACGTCGTGTGTTTTGTCTGTAAAGGCAATAATTTTCTTTCCTATCTATATATACCAAGGTGGCATCTTCATATGTCGATTTTGGCATATTTTGTAACAATTATATGTTATTTGAACGTGGTCTGCGAATTGGGATTATGTAATCAATTTGGAATATTTTGAAAGGGAATGTGGAATTTGTTTGCTACTTAATTTTTTTTCCATATTCTTGTATTTCTTTTTATCAATGTATAATGTTGTTGTATTTGGTTTCGAGGATTAATAACTATGGATGACAAAAGCATTCGTAGCCGTTAGTTTTAGGCCTCCAAATAGGGAGATGTTACCACTAATTTCTCACAAAGAAAATATAATGAGTTACAAAAATAAGAAAATTTCTTCACATGCAATATATAGCTCTAAATAAAATAATATATCTACTTCTAGATATAAATAAATTTAAAATTTACCATGTCTCAATGCCTTGTTTAAGTATTTAGGAAATCTCTATCGATTTGCGTGCATCCACATTGACTAAGATTCTTAACCCCTCAACGGATAATTCAGCACTTGAAATAAATCCTTAATGCCTTTCAATTACTTTATAAAATAATTTTCTTAATTAAATTTCCTTCTTAAACCATGTATTTGCTTACATGAAATTATTTATATTTTAAAACCATACGTACACTTAGTTCATCTATTTTTTGTAACCAAAATATTTCATTCATTTATATAATTTATGTTATGCATTAACTTACTTAAGTATATATATTATATTTTTCTAATCTCACTTAAATTATATTATATGCATACTTTAATCATCATCCAAATAAAACCAATAATGAAAAATACACATTCATCACGACAAGCAAGCAATCACTTTCAGTAAAAGAATATCTATTAATTTTTCACCATGAAAAAATATTTACCACTAGATCCTAAGAAAAGGAGCTAACATCCAATCATCCAAAGAAGTAGCACTAATGGATCTTTCAACTGTGGTGAATAAAAGCACGCATGTTGATCGAACCCAAAGGTAGGATCCTAAGAAAAAGAAATCCTAAGAATAGAAAAGAAAAGAAAAAAGGGAAGCTACATAAAGTTGGCTAGGACCTCCAACTGCTTTCTTAGGTGCAACTAGACAAGTAAAAACTATATGATCTTCTTCCTACAATAACGACACATCTTGGGTTTTGGGAAATTCTTGACGAAGTGGTTCTTGGCTCTATAGTTGAAACACTCACCTTAAGCATGATTTTGACCGTTGACGTTGGAATTTTGCTTCTTCGGCTCTTTATTTGGAACTTTGAATTTCTGCTTGTCTTGTGGTGCCTTCCTCTTATGGTTGAATTCCTTCTTTGGTTGAGGGCCTTCATCAATACTATCCTTCTTTGTCTCCTCAAGTCTAAGTGCGGTGCCCACTAGCTTCTCGAATGAAACCTCAAGCCGAGTCAAGAGTGCCTTCCTCAAAGGCTTCCTTAATCCATAGACAAACTTCTTTTTATTTTTAAGAGGCATACCAATAAGCTCTAATCCATACTAAGACAATGACTTGAATCTAGCCACATGTTCTAAAATTAAGGAGCTGCCTTGCTTAAGATCATAAGACTTTGGGCTAGGATTTCTTTATCCACCTCTGGCATGTCCACAAACGCAGAATCATAGATCGCATTGATAAACATAATAGAGGACTTGTCATATAACATAAGTGAGCCAACAAAGAACTGAATTCAGCTCACAAAATATATACATTAGGACTAAGGTACATCACCAAGTACAAAATGAGCCTACATCTCAAACAAGATACACACACACACACACACACACAAGTTAACATCTCAAAACGGACTAATAACACATATAGATAACTAGCATAAACTTCTACCCAAGCTAGCCCAGGTTCAAAGCAAAAGTCCTTACACTTGTCAATTCTCAGTCTGATCTGAGCATTAAAATAACACCCGGATCGGACTATATCTAATTACCACAAAAGGTGAGTCCATAACAGTAATAATAATAATATACTATCATGAACATCAAAGATGAATATCATAAAATATACTTTACTAATCTACTAATACTTCATATAAAACTTCATGACTTAAAGATAACCATGCTCATTTACAACCAAACATCAAAGAGATTATACCCATCAAATAATAGCATAGAGATTCAAAATTACAAATGAAGCAAAGGACGAGCACTTTGAAAGTCAATAATCACTGTCATGCACTTCACACATAATTAACTAAGAACTTCGAATATAAATAAATAAGCACTCACTAGTCGACTATAAGACAAGCACATCATAAGTCAACACCAAAAATGAGCACATCGCTCGTCGCCATCAATAGCTGGCTTAATAGACAAACACTACGCATGTCAACATAAGATACAAGCACATCGTACGTATTAACTCATTCGTAAATGGGTAATACCAGATGAGTCTAAAACCCCGTAAAATCTACATAAAATGGATCACCCAAGGATGGGTCTAAAACTCAATGAAATAAGAGTTATATACTTTCTACAAGTAATCATTCAAGTAACGATCGCATGTTCCATAACCACTCAGGTTTACTCAAATGTTTACTATAAGTTAGTAAACTCCACTCGATAAGTGTGATATACTTCCAATTAGTAACTACATAAGTATTGCACAAATGTCCCATAACCACTTAGCGTTACTTAATTATTTACTAAGTGATTATAAAATCCCACTCATTCAAAATAAATGTTCATTTGAACAAGTCCAGGAATTAACCAGTAAAACAAATGCGAATTTTCTAATTACTCGTTTTATTAAACCGTTTAAATCGATTTTTCATCTGATCGACATCGTGCAATTTTATAAAGATAATTTACTTTGACATCCTTCTTGAAATTATCATTTTATAAACTAGAATACACGCACACACATGTATATTAGAAATCCTTTATAAATTTATACATCATTATTTATAAATACACATTTAAACCCATTGTTCTAAACCAATTTAAATCATTGATATAAGAGTTAAATATCTATTATATGTGTTTAAATAGATTTCAAATATCCTTTATATAAAATTTATATTCATACTTGAAATGATTTGGAAAACGATTTAGTTTAGAAATCATTCTGTTGAAAACACTAGTTGGAATTATGAAATAAACTTGCATGCAATCTCATGTGTAACTTCATGCATCCATAGTAATATTTCTATGGAATTATATCATCAAAATGAATCACCAATTTAACCATTTAAATCGCAAGTATATGCTTCCAAATCATCACATATTAGCAATAAAACATGCATATAACATCGAGAAGCAACCAAGCGAAAAGAAGGAAAAAAATTGGGCTGTCTGGAGGCCCCGTGGCACAACCTAGAACACGTTCCAGGCTGTGACCAGTGCATCAATCCAAGCAGATGGGTGGACGGTAGTGCTGCCTGGAACCAGGCATTGTCCCTAGCTCGTGGATGGTCCGTTTCCAATGATTTTCTACCTACGACTTCTAATGACTTCTAAAGTGACAAATTTTGAAGCATGCAAGCATACAAACATCATGGAATTTATAATATATGAAATTACAAATTTAGGCCAATAGCAAGCAAAACTAGTAGAGCATTAACAACAATTATCAATCAAACTAAGACCATCTAATTCTACATAATCATTCATCTAGAAATTATAATCAAAGATAGTTATGAGTTATTCAACTCATCTTTCTTCTTGAATTTGGCAATAAACAATACAGCTGCTAGAAATTTCTTCATTTACAAAACCCTAGATTTTGATCAATCAAGACTATAAAGAGGAACTAATTTTAGTTACTGTAAACTGAAATAGAAATTTCAACAAAGATAAAAATAGGGTTTTGATTCCTTACTTGAATTTATTTGCCTCAAAATACTCTAATTATAGGTGAGGCTAGGTTGAATTAAGGGAATTAGGATGTGAGGCTAGGTTGAATTAAGGGAATTAAGATTCTAGGTTTAAAAAAGAGAAAGAGGAAAGAATTTGGTTTCTTACTGCTTCTGTTTTTGTGAAGTACTGTAAACGTACAGAACTTAGTATATGAGAAAATATCTCATCACCCTATGGGTTTTGGGGCAAGAATTAAATTACACCCAAAAAGAAATAAAATGCTTACTTTAAGTATTCTTACCATTAATTTTATTTATACAAAAATTACTAAAGTTAAAGCTATAGATCAAATGAATAAAAATATAAATTTTTGAATAAAATTAAATTGTGACCCTTTATTTATTTTGAAAGAATTTTATTAATTTTAAATCATCTTTTATTAACAAAATAAAAGATATAAAACGAATTCCCTATTTTCTTACAACATAGATTTATACTAACTCTAAAAATATTCATTTTTAAATTAATTCACCAATACGATCAAACTTTAGAATTTGCATTCTAAAGAATCCATTTATCATCCATCAAAATAAAAATTCTTATTTAAAATTTCATTTTAATCATTATTTTATTTTTAATTAAACAACAAAATTTAGGGTTGTTACATAATGGACGACTAAGCGAGAACATAATGGATAGAACATATATGAGAGACCTAAGAGCATGGAGTAAAAGAGGAGGTATTGGAGGCTCTATGGCTCTTTCTCTTGCAACATGGCTTATTTTAGCTAACTTGTTCTTCAAATAGCACAATGGTGAAGTAGAATCTGTTGTAAAGGGGATGGTGTCGCCTTATTACCCATTAGCATTGGCCTAGTTGCTTATAACAACATGCATCTTAATAGGCCTGAATTTCGACTAAATCGAAACTCAAGTACATTAGGGCATGGATCGTTGGTTTTTGTAACCTGTAATGAACAATAGTATATCAGAGTGCGATCAATGTAAACTTACAGCGGAATCGAAAAATATAACATAACATACTTATTGACTAAGGGTACCACCTTAGAATATCGTTCTTTGGATATTTATTTGCCTTGTTAGTCTCGAGCATGAATAAGAGGACTTCACCATCAACCTTTCCTATCTTGCTTTAGTATCTAATCCTTCAAAATCTAACCTATGGGTTGTTATAAAAAGGCAGGGTTAGAACATTGTTCTGGTGATTGAAAAATTACATATTGTGACAAGCCTGTTTTAAAAGTTGTAATATCAAACTAATTTAATTAAAATAAAAGTGCTTGAATTCGATTTCGATAAATTTTATTTTTGGAATCAAATTATTATTTAGTTAGTCTATTTAATAAAATTTAATTGGTTAATAAATTACTTTTTAAATAATATATTAAAATTCAAATGAAATGTTTTAATGAATGTAAAATATTTCAAAGTATAAACAATTTTATATAACTAAAATAGTGGAAGATGATAAATTTATTTTACATCAATATAATGAATAGTGACAGATAAAATTCAATTAGAAGGTAATGAATAATTCAATAGAATTGAAGTATATTGGATTGCGTGAAATTGAGTAGTTATTGAAATACGTATACTTTGTAAATGAAGCGTAATTCAGTTTAAATTGGAATATAATTATAAATAAATGAAAAATAATTGCTTTGAGAGAAAAAATGGTTTAATTAAATTAAAGAAAAGCCCAGCCCATAATCAAATAACACACGCTCCTAATCTCCAAAACTGATACCTAAATTCATTCAGCCTCATCCGCAAATCAAACAAAATTCCCAAATTCGATTCCCAAAAAAACTCTAATCAAATCACGAGTTGGGATGGGCGACGTCGAGTAGGAGGCCATGCGTGTAGGGGTGGCAACGACGATCATGGGCAAACGGCGAGGCATGAGCTTGCAATGGCATCAGGTACGAACGCGGAGGCTTGTAGCCAGGTCGACGACGAAGGGGGGCAGGAGCGGCGCACGTTAGTGCATGCGGCCTAGTAGCAGATGCAACGTCATGGAAGTGGGAGGAGTAGCTTCGCTCGAGCTTATTGCAGTCAATGGAAGTGGGTAGGTGCAACTTCGGGCAACGGGAACAGTCGACATGGCAAGCGCTAGGCAGCGACGAGAAGGAGCATATTGACATGGATTGGCTGCTCATAGGTTGCAGATTTAGTAAAAATTCAGACATTGTCTTAGCTGAGTTATTCTTAACTCACAATTCCATCTCTATACCTCTATAGATTTCATTTGCATGCCCTTGCTAATTGATTGTGTGATAAATCTATATTTTGAATGGTTAAATGGTTGAAATTTCAATTGCACGCTCTTGAATTTTATTGTACGCCATATATTTGGGTTGGTTATTAAGCGGATGTGGTGAACTGAATTGGTTTATGGATCCATAGTGTAAAATTTACAAACGTAATACAGTCTGTTTGGGAATTTAAAATTTTATAGTATGACAATAGGTTTACATTATTGTATGATCGGAATTTGCCGAAAAGCAGCTCGTATTGATAAATAATTTCATATTTGGAGGACATTTTTATAGAGCGTTGTTGGCTCTAAGTATTGAATTTTGATAAATTTATTGTGTGAATTGTTTGAATGTTTCTAAAAGATTTTTACAATGAGATTTATCCATTATGATCCTTATTGGAATTTAATTATAAAATATAATTATATTATATTATAATCGTAGCTTAATTGTTAAAAGGAAAATAAACTTTATTCAAAGCTTTAAAAAATGAATGATATTTAATTATAATTTTTTTAATTTGCTATTTTAAGTATATAATTAGGGAAGTCTTTTAGAGGGAAAGAATAAAATATGGTATTATTTTAGAAAAGTGGTTATGAAAGTAATAAATCAATTTCAAATAATTTTCGCTATAAAAGCTGTTTAAATGACCTTAAAAAGAGGTTTAAAGCCTTTGGAAAATTATATCTTTATTTGTATGTATGTATGTATGTATGTATGTATGTATATATATGTGTGTGTGTGTGTGTGTGTGTATGTATATATATATATATATATATATTTAAATAGATTTTCAGAATAAAGTAAGTTATCAACTATGTAAAGTAAATCCTTTTTAAATTAAATTTAACTAAGATGTTTTAGTTTACAAATAGGTTATAGTTTTAAAGTGTTTATGAAGTAATATTATATATATATATATATATATATATATAGGTTTGAAATAAAGTGAATTATCAATTATTTAAATATTGTTTTGGTTCAAAGTCCTAATAAGGGAATTTTATTTTAAGACTTAACACTTTGTAACTCTTTTCTTTTATATATATACACGAGTTATTGGATTTTAAAAGTGATTTCGAAAAAATTATATCTTGGTATATATAAAAACTAATTAAAAACTCTTTTAATTTATTTATTATGGATTAACAAAGGTTAGAAGTTTAAAAAGTGAAATATAGATAAAATATTTTAGAAATCATTTTCTAAATGATAAAATTATATTAATTAATTTCAGTTTATAAACTATTATTGGCTTTTATTGTCATTAGCTTCTGGCTATTTTACGAAAGTTTGAATTGGATTCCCGATGAATTTCGTGATTTTCTATGAAACAAAGAATTTTAATAAACAATTGATTTGTCAGATGGTATGGGACCCTTTGTACAATTCTTTCGATTATTATTATAATTTTTAAAATAGAGTTTAAATGGAAATTACTAGCTTTTAGTAAATACTTGAATTTACTATCTGGTATGGGACGGTTAGTCAAATTCTTGTGATTATTGGAGTGATAGTAATTATCACTTAGAGTTGTATTATCTTAAGTGTTCGGATTTCAGACCGATAAATCACCAAGAGAAGATAACTCATTTTTCATCGATTTGAAAATGGGTACATTTTTAAATTTGGGTCGACGGATCTCTTTCGGAATATGGTGTAAATATGACAATCTCTTTCGGAAAGTAGACTTTTACTTGCATCATAGTCTATAGACACTACAACCTATCGGTTTATTTTTTTTATACAGTTAGACCACGTTTACTGTAACGATCCCGATTTCTAATTAGATTTAAATTGATAATTAAAATGAATTTTGGAATAAAATTATAGCTTAATTTGAATTTTTCAAATTAAAATAGGATATTTATTTATTTGGACATTGATTTTTACAATTTAATTGAGGATCTAAGATTTGTATATTTAACATCTTATAAATAGAGAATAACATCCTAAAATTTATCAATTAAAATTTATAATGTATTCTAAACTTTTGAAAATTTAATTTAAAAATAAATTGAGAAAAATCTCAAAACAAATAAAATAAGTAATAACTATATATGGATAAAACTCCAATTTCTTTTGAGTTTAAAAATCTTGAGACATTAAATATTTTAAAAGAATCATCTGAATTCAATTTTTTTTTCTATATATATAATGCATAAGTATGTGTATGAATATAATAAATGGGCATAAATGTTTATATTTCAAAGCTTAAATTTGAGATTTGGATTTAAATTCGAAACGAATGTTTTAAAAAAATAAATGGCATTTAAAATTCATCAAGATATAATGTATATAATGTGAATGTTGACTAAGAAAAAATTCTTTTAACTTTGTATATGTATATACGCACATACAAATGAATTAAGAGGTGTGTTCATTTATAAAATAAATATGATATGAAAAGAAAGATTTAAATAACATTCTTTTGTCTTTTAAAAAAAACAAATGTAAACATACCTTTAGATCTTACATATCTATATACATACAAATAGCATCATTACTTTTATTTAAAATAATGAAATTTAAAAAAATACAAGAAACTTCACGTCTTCCCATATGCCATCATATAACATATCTTAGCAAATCTCAGCAAAATCTGAAAAAGGATTTTGCATCACACATCTCAATATCAAAGCTGTTCAAAGCATAGATATCAAAAAGGAAACAATTCAGTTCAAACCAAAAGAAAAAAAATCAAAACCAGGCTGAAATATCATATTTTCTCTTCATTCATCATCTCAAATTCGAAATCTGGAATCAAAGAAAGAAAGATGAAAATCAAAACATGTTCAAACTGGAAAAATGCAGTCTGGAAGAAAGGAAATAAAGCAAACCAAATCTGGAGATAGTAAGCAATGCAAATTTTCAACCTGGAAAGCTTAAACTTCAGACTGGAAACAAGCAAGTTTCAGGGTCCTTTCAACTAATCAAATATCAAGTTCAGGTTGAATACAACTTTCAGATCAAGCTTTACCACATTAAACTCAAGATCAATTTTTCGAGACTCCACTTCATACTTCCAGGCCTCTGTTTCAAAGCCCATCAATGTGAGCAAACTACTTTTCCTTAAACTTGAACTTCTTCATTTCCTTGAATCTGTTTATTTTTCTTTTTTTTTTGTGAGCAATCTCACTTGCCTCTATTCTTGTTTTGTTCTGATACATGTGATTGTTGTTTAAATCTGAAATGAAATCTTGCCTAGATGTCGAATATGAAATCAAAATATTGTATACAGGCATGTATGCCTGTCCTTATAGTTACAGGCACAAGTAGATTTAAAAAGAATTAACTTTTCAATCGAATCAGTACTAACCTTTGACATGTAAAAAAAAATCGTTTGTTGAAGCCTATAGACGATTATAAAAAAAATAGTTTGGAAGATTTAAATTCAAACAAAAGTGAGTCAGATTCAAGTTTACAAATAAACAAACAAAGCAAAGCTTCAATTTGAAAAGCAACTCCAGGTTCCACTGTGTTCTGTCTTCAACCTGTGAGCAAACCCAATCTGATATTTATCTGAAAGAAATCTATGAAACATGATTTCAAAAGTGCTGATTTATGATTGCATGTAGGTGTATGTTGATGGATAATAATATGCATATCTGTGTACCCATATATAGGTCTCTGTTTAACCAACAGATACTCATATCCTCTTGAGCTAATTACTGATAGAACTTAGGCTTTAAAACGGTATTGTTTATTTAGTCATGAGGTAAGTTTTAAAATTTTAATTAAGTTAAAAATACTTGAATTGGCTCTGGAAACCGAAGAGAACCAGCAAGCGATAGTTTTGACTAAAATTTAATCTTCGTAATTCATTGATTCAAGTTTATAAACTGAAAACTTATACAAAATCTTGATTTTTAAAAGTAAAATCATAAATTTTAGTGCTTAATTGAATGAGAAATTAGAGGTTGAACAAGAATTCAATTTTTAGTGTTTTCTGGTGATCTCAGTGGTCTGGGGTGTCGAGGTCATCAATGGAGGTAGAGGAGTGAACGGTGAGGTCGGCAATAATGGCGGTAGGGTGATCAAGGCATGGTGGTGGCGGCGGTGATCGATTTAAGTTTTTAACCCTAGTTTTACTCGTATGGGTTTAAAGGGGAAATGCGTTAATCTCGAGGGGTTTCAGAAGATCGCGAGGCCTGCGATAGATGCGGGAAGACGTGGCGGAGTTATGGGGAGGATGGCGAGGCAACTGGAGCCTGGGATCATCGGAGACGCAAGTTTTTCCGGTGATGTTCGTGTCCAGGCGAATGGGTTTAGGGGTCGAATTCGTTTTTCGTTCGAATCGTGTCATCTAGGTGATTGCGTGTTGTTATCGTGGTTAATGGCGATGCGTGGGAGACCAGGATGGAGTTCGCCGACGATCTGAGGCGGCGTACACGTGGATGTGCACGTTGCGTGCACCTGTGAAGTTGATTTTGGAAAGGAGGGTGAGTGCTCGGGTTTTTAGTTCTGAATGCTCGTGTCTTACTCGAAGTATTGGGTAGTTTTGCTCGAAGCAAATTGATGTGGCTCGGGTCGAATAAATTTTTACAGATTTTTAACCTCTCTGGTTCCAAATTTTATTAACTGGATTTAAAATTTGAAAGTAGGATTTTTAACAAAGTGTTAAATCAAGTTTAAATCTGGATTCAAATTTAATTTGAACCCTAGTTATTGAAATAAAGGCAAGTTTTTGAAATTCAAAATGTTTAGACAACCTTGAAGGGTTAAAGCATAATTTAAGAAGTTTGAATCTTTGTTTTGAAATGAAGGAAAGTTTTTGAATTTAAATCGTACTCATTTCTAATCTTAAATTTAGAATGAAAGTAAGAGTAAATTTGAAAGTAAATTATTTTAAATACTTTGTTAATGATAATTTAATCATAAATAAGAATAACGTTTTTCCTAAAATTCAATTAGGAATTTATGATTTAATTCATTAAATTATCAAGTTAATTGAAATGGATAATTTATCAAATTAATTATTGATTTTGGTTAATTAAATAAGTAATTAAAGGTTTAAATAAATAAATCAAGTTATTAAGCATTAATTTATTATTCAATTAACCTAAGGGTTAATTGATTAGTGAAAGTAATTAAGAGATGCTATTGATTAAGAATTAATAAATTTTGTAATTAACTTGAGGTTACTCAAATTTTAGTAACTAATTAAGGACAATTAATTCCATGGTAATTAGTTAATTGAGGGTTAATTAATTAATTAAAGATAATTTATTAAATGGTAAATTAAATAATTAAAGGTTATATATTTAATAATTGAAAGTTGATGAATTATAATTAATGGTAAATTAATAAATGATTAAAGAATAATTAATAAAATAATTTGTAATTCATTAATATTAATTAACCAGGATTAGTAATTATTCATCGGTAATTAAATTTGATTTAAATTACTCAAACAATTAACTGACCTTACTTATGGATGTTTGGCTTCTATTGGATGATTGTATTGTTTGATACCCCTGAAATGTGATGTTTTATTTTGATTTGAGCTGTGTAACTTATTTATATATCTGTGATCTGCGAATGGAAGATAAACGTTATAGTTTATACCGCTTATCAAATCTATGTTGTTGTACTGATTGGTGATGTTGCACTTTTATTGTGTAAAATCCCTGGACCACACTTGTACACACACAAATATGAATTGCATGTGGAAATTGGTTAAGTCACTAATTTTTGAAATAATTGTAAATTTGAAATTTTGAATTCAAATGGTTTTGGGAATAGATTGGGTTCAAAATAAAATCTTTTGTAAAGGAATTTCAAAGATGAAAGTTATTTTTGAATAACTTAATTTAGTTTTGAACTTTGATTTAAATTTGAATCCAAAATTCGAAATTGAATCCCATCCATAAATTAAAAAGATTATACAAGTTTATGTGGGTTTTAAAACCAATTTAAAAAGGGTTGTTTGGGAACTTTAAATTTAACCCAAAATTTTTAACTTGTATAAATGAAATCGGATCTTCCTGAAACAAAGACTATTGTTTTTAAAAATAAAAGCTTTCACAAAAGATATGAATTTCCAATTTGTGTTAAAAGGATTTCAAGTCTAAAATGAAAATGGTTTTCCAGGTTATGAGTAAATCTTTGGAAATAGTTTTGAAAGCTATGAATAAATCTTTGATTTAAAGACCGGATGGGTTAATCCAATTTGAAATGGAATTGCTTTGAAAGGCTATGAATGAATCTTTGGAAAGATTGATGAACCTTGTTTTAAAATTGAAAGGGGTCTTAAAATGAATCTTTTGTTTAAAAGATTTAAGTGTGGGAATTGTTTAAACCATTGAAGGTTTTTGAAATGAATCTTTTTGTTAAAAAAGATTGGAAATGGTAAATTGTTTTAACCATTTGAATGAAAAGTTTTGGGTTTTAAGTTGTGACTTAACTGAGACACCATAGCCATATGTTTTTAAATCTCGCGCTCACTATTCTGTTTAGCCGGGAGAGGACCTTTGTGTCATATAGCCCATTCCGAATATGTGATACGACGTTATGGATAGCATTTGAAGATCGGTGGTGAAGACCGGGTGTTTGCGAGAACGATAGGATGACCTATCGATTGTCTCTGCACTGAGTCGCGCTGGTATAGAGATTCCCTAAGTGATGGGAAGTCCGATCGGGATTGTGAATACCCGGATTTGCAAGGGTTTCTTCGGAAGTGCCTTCGGTTCTGTTCGAACCCGGAACAGACTTGTATTGTCGTGTGTCTGACACTACACTTTGAGATATAAAACCAATTTCTTTCAAATACATTTCTGTTTGGTGGCGGAGATTTATTCTCTTAGCTTAACACCCTTCTTTAAGACGTAAGAGCTCGGAGGTTATGTAGTTGAAGGTTATTAGCGATATACTCCCAATTTGGTAGTGTGGCATGCTAAGTGCTGCTGTATGTTGATGATCATTTGTTGATCATTTGTGATCAAAGCATGACTTTTGTATAAAGCGTAGCTTTGTGGACGAGACTGCATCAGGACCTCACACCCCGGAAATGGTCGAAACAGGAAAGATGCGGCAAGGTTATGAGGGTCGCGCCCTTTAGGGTGTGTCATTCCCTTCTGGTAAAGGGTGGTATCATGGTATGGAGCCCAGATACTTACTCATGTGGATACTGCAGATCTATTACTTTGTGATTGCTTTGTGGTTTTGAGGCGCCTCGGATAAAGGTCCCAAAGGGCCGGGGGATGGCATGCTCGAGTAGTAGTTACCTAGCTACAGAGGTAACCCGACCTTGTGTTGGCAGAGATCCGGTTGGGTTCTCGGGACGTCCCGCCAGAGGCGATCCCATTGACAGTAGGAAGTTCCTTAGCCTGATCATTTGTTGGAAATCCATTCATCCAATACGTGCCTTGTACGGTTTTAGTTGTAGAACCTGCCATTTACTTATGGTGGTCATCACTGTTTAGATGGTAGCTATAGTAGGCATAGTTCGGAATGTCTATGCTGGCTAGGATTTATATTATACTTTCGAAATGGTCTTCCACACTTTGCACTTATAGTAATAATATCAAAGAAATTTTCTCGTATTAAGCATATTTGACTATCATAAGGAGAAATCTCCTCCAATTCTGCATTTTCATTGTGTGTGTGGCGGGAGGCCTTATGGTAGTTTCATTTTCTAAAAAGCATTGCGGATTTCAAATTTAAATTCTTTTGTTTGTTTTTAAAAGACCAAATGTTTTTGTTTTCTCATACCAGTCCCATGACTGACCTGGAGTTTATTGTTCATTTCCTAAACTCTGGGTGCCCACTATTTTCCCACACGGGCAGTCTAGAGTTGGGTTTTTCAGATAGTCAATTGTAGGTGTAGATTCGATAGCTTTCAGCCTAGGATTTGGCAATCGTTTGTGGACGAGACTTGCTTATCTTTGTGCATCATTATTGGGAGTTCGAGCTATTTCTGGATTGGTGTTTTGAAGATGGAGTTCTTTCTTGAAGACCATATTGGAGTTTTTGTTCCACTGCTAGTGTTATCTTTTCTTTCCGCTGCTATTGTCTTGTATCATATCTCTGATGTATATTCATTGTATCATTCTGTTGTATCATATTGTATCTGATATTGTATCAATATTGTATATTGTTATATTCTGTTTCTTCCGCTGTGTTGTACTTAATGTGTTATAAGCTCCGGCGAACCAGATTCGGCGTTTGGATCTGCGGCATTTGAATACGAGTGTCGTATTCGGTGCCGATTTTCGAAAGCCGAGTCAGGATCGCTACATTTACCTCCTTTGGAAGGTAAATTTGCATAGGACAGATTAGGTACACGGCTACTCTTTCTTTGAGCGGTGTCCCTAATTTGTAATCTCTTTCGAAAGGCTTCTTTTCCATGTAACGGGTCTCTTTCGAAAGATTTTGTATCACTGTATTAAACTGATAGATGACTTCCATTATTATTTCATTATCGACTATTGTTTCTTTAGAGATTTTTAGTATAGATATTATGTATCCTTTATGAATCTGAGGAATTTTAAATTGGTTATCACCAAAATAAGAGAAGTTTGTTAACTAGAAAGAAAATGAAGTTAAAACTAGAATGAAAATGAGATTGAAAACTATGAGATTAGAAAAAAATTTAGAGGCAAATCCACTCTCAATTTTTTTAAATCAACAAATAAATAATATATGATCTCTATTTTTGATATTAATTGAAATAATTGTTGCATTTATCATGTATGGTTTATTTATGTTATTAATTAACATAACTTAAACCATCAAACTATAATACAACAAATAAACCACTTATCAATTCTCATGAAAATGAAGCCAAAGCAAAAGCTATTTTAAGTATGATCTATTTGCTATTGTAATTAGTAATATAGACCATCAAATTTTGTTTTTTACTTTCATTTCAAAATAAAAAACCAATTAGCAAATATTGATATATTTGTGTTTATGTTGAATTAGAATAGCTCATTTGCATATGCATCATAAGCTATCAAACCCACTAGTATAAAATTACATCAAAATCCACTTTCATGAAGCACAAATAAAAGTGTAACGACCTGTAAATTTCGATAATTAAATTGGTAATTTAATAAGATTTTTGTAATAAAATTTAGAAAGAAATAAAAACTTTATAGTTTTTAATGAAGTGAATGTTAAAAATGAAATGTAGCAATGGTAATTAAACTAATCCTTAATAATTGGAGTGAAACCCTAATAATGAAATAGCGTAAATTGTTGCACTTGGTTATAAAATTGGATATAAGTAAATAAGGGTAAGTGTTGTATAAATAAATGTAAGTATCGAATTAACCAATGAAAGAATATATTGGTTAGTAGTAATGGAATGAAATTAGTGCTAGGAAACAAAATGGTGACAATTAATATGGGCTATCTATTATTTGGCATATTAAATAAAATTGAAATCAAATTGCAATTAAATGAAATTAAGTATTTAAATATTATGATAATGGGAAATTAAGATGAAATTGGAAAATATTAATGTACTAAGATATAAACCAATGTTAGTTATATCCTGATTGAAATAAAAGACTTAAATAACAAGGTAAAAAATAAATTAATAAATGGATTTTGGAATTTTAATTTATAATTTCTGAATTTAATGAAATTGAAAAAAATTTCCACTGAGATTTATGTGTTAATCAAATTTAAATTTACATCTATTTGTTAGGTTATTGAAAATGATTAAGAAATCTAAAATGATAGAAATTGTGATTTATTAAATTTGAATTGAAAATTTTATTTAATTAATTTAATATTTATTTATTTAATTAATTGAAATAGTAGCCATTTTGGCCACTGACTTGGATTTCGACGAAACTAGTTTTATCGGATCCGTAACGGTGAATTATTGTAGGTTTTCAAGTTTCGGAGCGATCAGACTTGTTGTTTGATCGTACAGGCTCGTAATGCATAGAAAACAATTTAATTGAAATCAATTTGGAATCACTTGATTTTAGCATAACTACTTCATACGATGGAATTTGGACTTGAAACATGTTCCATTGTGTTTAAAATATTTAAAAACCTTTATTTTGATATATGGGATAACCCATTTTCGTTTCGGAGGCAGATCGAGCATTTGGGCCGATATCGTTCAATCAAATCTGATCCGTTCTTTCTATTTTCAACCCTACGTATATAGATATAGTTATAAACCCTAGCAGCCTTTCTAGATTTTATTTCTGTACATGCAGAAACTTTTGTTTACTCCTCTTTCTCAATGGCATACAAACCCTAAATTCCACAATCCAATTTCAATTCAAAATTCTACTTCAAAATTCAAACTCCTCAAACAACATCAAATTATATATCAATCTGAAGCCCTCAATGAGCGCATCTCAGATTTGTAATTCATTTTCCACATTGAACCACTGTTCATCCAGAAATTAAAGAACAAATCATGGCCGTTCATCGTGCCGTAATTAACTTCGCCTGATCGTCAATTGGGGGTTACCATTGCGTGGAGATTGTCGAGCGCAACTCATCGCTGCAGTTTGTTTGGTCGTCGGGCGGTCAGATTTTTGTTGAAAATCCATTAGGGTTTCGAAAACCCTAAGTCTAGTGGCGGCCGCTGGCACTAGGGGGTCGGACCCACGGCGACGTGCAGAGGGGACCAGGGCGAGCTCTTGGTGGCGACGGCTTGGCCTACGGCGGCGCCTGGTGGCCGATGGGCGTGGTCAAATGCTCGTTCAAACGGTGATGCGTTGGGTTCTCGGTTTCGTGAACGACTGGAGATGGAACGAGCGATGTGATAGCAGGTGACCTGGCTGCGTATGATAGGTTCATTTGTTTTATCAGTTAATTTGTTTATTTAAATTTGTATAATCTTCTAATTCGAATAACTTTCGCGTACGAGGTCCAATTCACGCGCTGTTTTCTCCACTAGGATCGTATTGGAATTCCAGACACTTGACGCTAGTTTCGATGAGTTCTGAGATCGTTCAAATTTTGGGTTTAATTTGGATTTAAATTCAGTTTAAATTCAAAAGGTGAGTGATTTAACCCACTGGTAACTTCTAAGATTTCTTATGTCTGTTAAATTGATTTATGATGTGATCAGAAATTTATTTATGACTGTTTGGCTTATTTTGAATCATCATCTCAGTTTATTTGAATTTATTTGGATAAAATAGTTATTTGATTTATTATTGAATATAAACTGCTAGTAAATACTTGTCATTTATTATTTATTCCATATTGATGTTATTGATTTAATTGGATGATGATTGTGATAAATGTTTGATGATTGATATTGGATGAATGGATGTTGTATTTTATTTTATTATAAACTGCAAGTTGTTATGGATTTTTATTTCATTTGGGATTGCGGTTTGAAATGACATAACCGTATTTATATTTTAAATTACGGATTGAAATGATAAATATCCGTATCACTTGACCATAAGATAGAAAATTATATACGGACACCGTGGTCTACGTATAAAAATATTTTAAAATGACTTCTATGGTTTGGTAAAGAAATATATGGTTTTAGATAAATATTGATTTTTGATATTATATAAATCTTATTTTATCCTTGATTTTAAGCTATATATAATTTGTTTAATATAGAATAAGCTTAATAATAAGTTTGATTTTTTTATTGAAGATAATATGGTGAATCATATAAATTATATTTTAATATGGATTTTATAATGATTTAAATAAATTAAGGTTGGGAGATAAATTGGAGATTTATTTGAAATTGAATTTATTTAAGAATTAAACTCAAATAAGCTTGAGGTGAAATTTATTAGATTTGAAATTTTAGAAGGTATGATTTTATAACTTGATTTTGGGTTAAGGTGAATTAAATGAATATTTCGAGTATAAATAAATTAAAGGAAATATTTAATTATTTATAATTTGGGTTTTATTTAAATGATAATGGATTTATTAAGTAAAATATTTCAAAACTAAATAATAGAAATTTTAATTTGATATATTTACAAACTTGGTTTTGAAATTGTTGAATACTTAAAGTTTGAAATATATTGAATTTGGAATGGTTTATTCTATGGATCAAGTCTGTTTTAGAATCGATATAATTTGGAATAGTTTATTTAGAAACTGAACTGAATTGAAATTTATGATTTGGGATTTGGTTAAATTAAAAATTTAGAAATTCGAGTTGTTTTGGAATTGATTTGTGAAATTGAAGAAGCTATTTTATTATATGAAGTATTTTAAATATTTAAATCATTTAAGTGCTGGAAGTTATGTTTCAAAGTTATGAGTTTCAAGATATTATAATTTGAAAGTGTTATATTTCAAGTGTTTTGATTTCGAAATGTTATAACTTTGAAAGTGTTATGATTTTAGAAAAGGATACATTTGAAATGAAAATGATATCGTATTGATTTTGTTTTGAAAGGGCAATGATATTTGGTTTTTAAAGTATAAACTATTTTGAAAATGACCGCGATGTTATAATAATGTTTGGTTGTTAAAGAGACCGGGATCGGAAGTTGTCATACTCTCTACCAACTCTGAAAACCACTTTAACAACCGTGTACATGGTGTAGATTCCAGAATGAAGTAGGATGGCGGAGGCGTTCCTTTGAGGTATATACGTGGACCCGACCCCCTTGAGTTGGCATAAGGTGGCTAAAACATGAGCGATCGATGGGCTAAGAAGGTAGCACCTTTTATCGGGCACACTCCTTCGATACCATTCTATTACTATGTGATTGATTGGGGCCCTTTTGATTTTGGCGGTGTTGCTCGAGGTGAGCAGTAGTAGCTGCTATGTGTTACCACTGGTCCAGAAGCATAATTGGTATATCTACCCTGGCATTGCCTAGTTGTGTCTTGTCATCTACCCTATCGCGCCTTGTACGAGTTTGGTTTTCTCCCGTAGCCCGTGGAGTATTTAGGGTAGTCTCCCGATCTGGAGATGCACTGATACTGGATGGACTACTGGGACTATTACGTGTTAAGGGCTATATGGGTAACCCCTTAACGCTATTTAAAAGTTTGTTTATTTTACTATAGACATTATTATAATAGCGAAATATTACTACATAGTAAATAGTTTAACGGATCCTTAGGAGTTGTGAATCCCAAGCATCTCTTAAGTTACTGCACTCACGTTAGACATTGGATAGGAGATGTCAATTCCCGTAAACATCTCTAATGTCATTCCACTCATATTTTATCGTCGATTTAACTTATATAAGATCTTTTAGTTCTGACTCGAGTGTTTTGTCTTTTCAATTCGCTCGGGTCAGCTTGAGCATTTAAGGGTTTCAAGACCTTAATTCTGGAAGACGAAGACGAAGATTGTATTACTATTATATACTATATTGTTCCACTGCATCACATTATTCTGCTGCATTGTTATTTATTATTCTTTGGTATGTGTAACTCTGATTTTGTGTTGTATAAATATAATCAAATGTTTGTAAAACAGCTTCATGAACTGTTATTTAATTATTATAGTTTGTCATTCCACTGCAAGATTCTGTTTTATTTTCTTTCTTTCTCCCTTTTTCTTATTTATCCCATAACAATCCGCCATTCTGTATGGTTTGAGTCGGCACGTGTGTCTGCTTAAGCGTACAAAAAGGCTGGATGCTACATTTGGTATCAGAGCTTTGGTTTAGCAATAAACCTTAGCTTTGTGGGGTCTGACTCTTTATTAATAGGGTAGTAATACCCTATGATGAGTCACTGAGTGTGTATATATATGAGAGAGTGTATTTGTTAGAGTTATAAAAAGATTTGGATATTGTGTTAATCTGTTCCGTTTTGTATTTATAAATTCTGGTTGGTGCATAGGATGCTATGACATCAATAGGGATTTCTAAACACTTAATAGGATAGACCGACACAATAGTTGTTTTGAAATATAGGTAAATGAAACAATTTTTTCTATTATATTTTCTGTATATAAAGTAATAAATTTTGTAAAGGTTATAATTGGTTGTAATATAATGGTTGTTAGGTAGTGAAATTTATAAATATTGGTTGTAAAATAAAATTTACAAATAAAAATAATGTAAAATTGGAAATTTAGAACTTAAGTTCCAGGGTTTTGAAACTTTCTTTCAAATAATTTTGTGATATAACAATAGTATAATTTAGATGTATTTTATTTCAACGTGATTTGAAAGAATCGTTTTAAAGAAATTTGAAAAGAAATAAGTTCCGTACTCCCCTCTATGTCGCTGGGAAATAATTTCGGTGATGAGTGCACGCATCATCGACATTCATTTTCAAGTTTCTAAGTGGGAAGGCCACTATAGTAGTTTTACTACAGATTTGTTTTGATAAACAAATATAAATTTCAAATAGTTTTAAATATGATTGGATATATAAATTGTAAGTGTATACATCTATCTATTATTTTAAAATGATTTGAAATTTAACTGGTATTTAGTTCTTAAGTTTCCGTAAATTAATAGTTTCGATTATTGTAGTGAAATGGAATGTAACTAATTAATAATTGGAACCTCTAAATGAAATAAGAGATTAAATGCTAGGTTATAAATAAAATAACAAGAAAGTTGAAATTTGTAACCTACAAAAACAAAAGATATGATTTTTGAACATTAAATTAATTTAAAAGAAATAAGATAAACTTATATAATTTTCAATTGCATTCTTAAAAAGCATATATATAACTTGCCAAAATATTTAAAAGTTGAAATGTCTGATAAGAAAATGTAATGGAAAATTTACATGTAAGACTTATGTAATAGAAAGGTTCAATGAATTACTTTATAAATAAGAATTTGAGGTTATAGTGGTTATAAACCTAAGTTATGATTGAAATGCTACTAATTTAATATAATGGAAATGTAAGTATTATAAATAAATGATAATAGACTTAAGTAAACGGTTGAAGCTATTAATAAATAAAATAAATAGAGAAGATGAATATTGCAAATATATGATTATAGACTTAAGTAAATGTATTGATATGCTAAGAAATTGAATTTTTACACGAAATAAATGTAAACTAAAGAAATGATCATTTAGAACTCAAATTAAAAAAAATGAACTTGATTTATTGCTTGGAATTTGATGTTTCTTTAGCTTTTGGGTTGTTTGGGATAGGATACTTCTAATCGATAAGATGTATGAATAATCTATTGAGTTTTACCTAAGGCTGTTGAGTAATGGTGCGCTTAGTAGTTTGTTCGTCATTTTGTGCGATTAAAAGTTTCTGGACCAAAACAAACCATTTGTTTTGCTTACTATGGACGAATGGTTGATTACTCTGATTCCTTGTGATGAATGTATGCTTGTTTGCAAATAATGGTTGCTATGTTGTATTTATTTGTTTGTTATTGACTGAAATAACTTCAAATTTTTTTTAGTTTATATAATTGTTAACCTTTTTGGGATTATATAAGTGAAATACAGTTTATGGAAGCAATTGCTACTGCTTTTGGTTTCATAAAATAAGCGTAAATTACCCGACAAATGGCTACGTTCTCGGATTATGGTTTTATAGCATTATTATATCGTTTTTCCTGTTGTTAGGATATATTATTTTGAGATATTGTGTTATATATTCTTATATTTGATATTTTAATTTCTCCCGAGTCTCTCCGTACAAAGGAGACTCTGCCGAAATTTTTCCGTAAATTTTGGACGTAGAAAATTTTTGAAAAATGTTTTCCAAACTTTATTAATTTGAATATAAAAAGATTTAACAGTTATAAAATTGGTATATTTTTATTTAAAACAATTAATTTTGTAAATTTATTTGTTTATAAAGTTAATATTTTTGAATAAGATGTATTGTTTATTTAATTCTTTCTTTTCCCTCCTTTTTCCTTTTCGGGGACAAAAAGTTTTGAGTGGGGGAGAGTGTAACGACCCGTAAATTTCGATAATTAAATTGGTTAATTTAATAAGATTTTTGTAATAAAATTTAGAAAGAAATAATTTTTTTATAGTTTATAATGAAGTGAATGTTAAAAATGAAATGTAGCAATGGTACTTAAACTAATTCTTGACAATTGGAGTGAAACCCTAATAATGAAATAGCGTAAATTGTTGCACTTGGTTACAAACTTGGATATAAGTAAATAAGGGTAAGTGTTGTATAAATAAATGTAAGTATTGAATTAACCAATAAAAGAATATATTGGTTAGTAATAATGGAATGAAATTAGTGCTAGGAAACAAAATGGTGACAATTAATATGGGCTATCTATTATTTGGCCTATTAAATAAAATTGAAATCAAATTGCAATTAAATGTAATTAAATATTTAAATATTATGATAATGGGAAATTAAGATGTAATCGAGAAATATTAGTGTACTAAGATATAAACCAATGTTAGTTATATCCTGATTGAAATGAAAGACTTGAATAACAAGGTAAAAAAAATTAATAAATGGATTTGGGAATTTTAATTTATAATTTCTGAATTTAATGAAAATGACAAAAATTACCACTGAGATTTATGAGTTAATCAAACGTTAAATTTACATCTAAATTTGTTAAGTTATTGGAAATGATTACGAAACCTAAAATGATAGAAACTGTGATTTATTAACTTTGAATTGAAAATTTGATTTAATTAATTTAATTAATTTAATATTAATTTATTTAATTAATTGAAATGGCAGCCATTTTGCCCATTGACTCGGATTTCGATGAAACCAGTTTCAACGGATCCGTAACGGTGAATTATTATAGGATTTCAAGTTTCGAAGCGATCGGACTTGTTGTCTGATCGTGCGGGTTCGAAACGCATAGAAATCAATTTAATTGAAATCAATTGAAATCAATTTGGAATAACTTGATTTTAGCATAACTTCTTCATACGATGGAATTTGGACTTGAAACCTATTCCATTGCGTTTAAAATATTTAAAAACCTCAATTTTGATATATGGGATGACCTATTTTCGTTTCGGAGGCAGAACGGGCTTTTGCGCCGATATCGTTCAATCAAATCTTATTCGTTCTTTCTATTTTCAATCCTGCCTATATATATCCAGTTATAAACCCTAGCAACCTTTCTAGGTTTCATTTCTGTATGTACAGAAACTTCTGTTTACTCCTCTTTCTCAATGGCAGACAAACGCAAAATTCCACAATCCAATTTCAATTCAAAATCTTCAAAATTCAAACTCCTCAAACAACATCAAATTTTATACCAATCTAAAGCCTCAACGAGCGCATCTTAGATCTGTAATTCGTTTTTCAAATTGAACCACTGTTCGTCCAGAAATAAAAGAACAAATCATGGCCATTCATCTTGCTGTAATCAACTTCGCCTGATCGTCAATTGGAGGTTGCCGTTGCGTGGAGATTGACGAGCGCAACTCATCGCTGCAGTTTGTTTGGTCGTTGGGCGGTCGGATTTTCATCGAAAATTCATTAGGGTTTCGAAAACCCTAAGTCTAGTGGAGGCGGGTGGCACTAAGGGGGTTGGACCCACGGCGACGTACAGAGGGGACAGGGCGAGCTCATGGTGGCGGCGGCTTGGCCTACGGCGTCGCCTGGTAGCCGATGGGCGTGATCAAATGCTCGGTCAAACGATGATCCGTTGGGTTCTCGGTTTCGTGAACGACTGGAGAGGGAACGCGCAATGTGATAGAAGGTGACGTGGCTTCGTATAATAGGTTCATTTGTTTTATTAGTTAAATTTGTTTATTTAAATTTGTATAATCTTCTAATTTGAATAACTTTCGTGTATGCGGTCCAATTCACGCGCGGTTTTCTCCGCTAGGATCATATTGGAATTTTGGACATTTTGACGCTGGTTTGGATGAATTCTGAGGTCGTTCAAATTTTAGGTTTAATTTAGATTTAAATTCAATTTAAATTCAAAATGTGAGTGTTTTAACCCACTCACAACTTCAAAATTTTCTTACGTTTGTTAAATTGATTTATGATGTGATCAGAATTTTATTTATGACTATTTGTCATATTTTGAATCATCATCTCAGTTTATTTGAATTTATTTGGATAAAATAGTTATTTAATTTATTATTGAATATAAACTGCCAGCAAAAACCTGTCATTTATTATATGTTCTATATTGATGTTATTGATTTAATTGGATGATGATTGTGATAATTGTTTGATGATTGATATTGGATGAATGGATGTTGTATTTTACATTATTATAAACTGCAAGTTGTTATGGATTTCTATTTCATTCTGGATTGCGGTTTGAAATGATATAACCGTATTTATATTTTAAATTACGGATTGAAATGATAAATATCTGTAGGATGGCGGTGGCGTTTCTTTGAGGTATATATGTAGACCCGACTCCCGTGAGTTGGCATAAGGTGGCTAAAACATAAGCGGTCGACTGGCTAAGAAGGTAGCACCTTTCGTCGGACACACTCCTTCGATACCATTCTCTTACTTTGTGATTGATTGGGGCCCTTTGGATTTTGGGAGTATGGCAAGTTAGTGAGCGGTAGTAGCTACTACGTGTTATCACCGGTCCGGAAGCCTAGTTGTTATATCTACCCTGGCATTTTCTAGTTGTGCCGTGTCACCTACCCTATCACACCTTGTACGAGTTTGATTTTCTCCCGTAGCCTGTGGAGTATTTAAGGTAGTCTCCCAATCTGAAGATGCACCGATACTGGATGGACTACTGGGACTATTACATGTTAAGGGCTATATGGGTAACCCCTTAACGCTATTTAAAAGTAAGTTTATTTTACTATAGGCATTATTATAATATAAAAATATTACTACATAGTAAATAGTTTAACGGATCCTTAGGAGATGTGAATCCCGAGCATCTCTTAAGATATTGCACTCAAAGTAGACACTGGATAGGAGATGTCAAATTCCGTAAACATCTCTGATGTCGTTCCACTCATATTTTACCATTGATTTAACTTACATAAGATCTTTTAGTTCTGACTCGAGTGTTTTGTCTTTTCAATTCGCTCGGGTCAGCCTGAGCATTTCAGAGTTTTAAGACTTTACTTCTAGAGGACGAAGACGAAGATTGTATTACTATTATATACTATATTGTTCTACTGCATCACATTGTTCTGATGCATTGTTATTTATTATTCTTTGGTATGTGTAACTCTGATACTGTGTTGTATAAGTATAATCAAATGTTTGTAAAACAGTTTCATGAACTGTTATTTAATTATTATAGTTTGTCATTCCACTGTAAGATTCTGTTTTGTTTTCTTTCTTTCTCCTTTTTTTTTTATTTAACCAATAACAATCCGCCCTTCTGTATGGTTTGAGTCGACACGTGTGTCTGCTTAAGCGTACAAAAATGCTTGATGTTACAAAAAGAGATCATAAATCATAGAAATGTTGAATTCACATAAAGTTAGAGAGCATCATTGCCCCTAATTTATAGGGGTTTAGCCTCTCATTTGTGTTATCATTTCAACACATAGAGATTTCAACATTAAAAGCAAAAGAAATAGAAACTAAACAAAGGAAGAAAATGAAATCACTACTAAACTACTTGCATAAAAAAAATAAAGCTACACTACTTGCATGAATGTAAATCTAAGCTATAAACATGAAATGAAAGAGAGCATAGAAGTAAGCATTAACATAAAAGGAAATAAAAGCATGTGGAAAAGAAAAGAGAAAAAGGCTAGGAAGCCATTTTTATTTCATGAAACATAGAGCTTACAATATGTATTTTAATTTCCTAACTAACTTGAAAGAGTAAGAAGATATTTACATGCACATAAGATGGCTATTTATACATGCATAAAGCCCTAATTCAATTTTTAGGGTGCTTTCCAAAATGCCCTTGTAGGAAGTGTGGCCACCAAGTAACCATTAGCCTCTAATTAATCCATCATCAAATATACATGAAGCTTTGACCTCCACTTAGTTTTCCATTAGCTCCTAATTATAGATTTAGGTAAGTGGGTAGGTAGGGGTCTTCTATGATCATAAGCTTGAAATATTTCCCTCTTCATTCCTTTGTATTCATTTGTGCATGCATGTATCTTCATAAAACCCTCTTCCACATGCATCCAAATTTCTATAAAAATCATAAAAAATGTCCAAGTAATTTTTTTTCAAATTGACACATGCACAAAAATGACCGTTTTGCCCCTGAATGAAGATAAATATATGATGATTTATCAATAATTGAATTTTGGTTTAAACATGTTAAAATGCCCAAATATGACATTTATTTAAATAAAAAATAGATAAAATATGGATGTAAATATATGCACATTTTCATACACATCAAATACCCCCACATTTATCTTTTTATTCGTCCTCGAATAAAGGAAAATTAAGATAAATCTGTTTTCGTAGGAAACATGATTGCATTGAGCGTATGCAACAAGCCATTAAACCTCTGGATGTCCCCAGTAGGGCGAGTGTTGTCTGGTGAGGGTTTTTAGTGGATACTACCCACAAAATCTAAACGGAAAGTGAAAATATTTACAAAGTGCAAGATTTATCTACAATGGGATGAATGCAAGTTTTTGAAAATATTTACAATTAAAGGATTTACTTTCAAATTGACATGCATAAGTTAAATATAAGTTTTGGTCATTATCAAGAAATTTATGTCCTTTTACTTATCAAAATTTCCAACAAAAATTTAGTTGTCATAACAGATAGACTATAGTTTGGCTAGTTGTTTCGGTTGATAACACAATGTAATTATGAAATGGATCCTTAGTTGATTATTAAAGTTTGTCAAAGTGGTATTTTCATTTCTTTTCAATAACAAGTTAAATCAAACAAGTCAAAATAGTGTTTGGATTTCAATTGCTTACTCTCTCTTATTTGAAAAGTTTATTAATATTAACAATATTTACATATGCTTAACTCAGGTAAATTGAGGCCAAATATATTACCTGCGCACTGTCTTACGGACTTACGTGAGTGGAATACAGAGCTTGGCGAGTGAACACCAAAGCATAAACACTTATCGACTATAGGCGTCATTAAAAAGAATTTTTATATACTTACACCTAATTCGGATAAACCGAGGCTAGGTATACCGATCGTGCACTGCTTTTTAGGCTTATGTGAGAAGGGTACAGAGCATGGCGAGTGAACACACAAGTGTGAACACATGACTCTAGTTGTTAAAAAAATATACACATATACAAATGTTTTTTGACTTATATATATTCTATTTTTTTTTAAGAAGAGAGAGTTTTGCAAAATCATCTTAGCACCATTTAACTTAGATGATAAAAATGTTATGTCCTTTACTTTAAATTTAACACTTTTTAAACAAATATTTTCAATTAGAATATACTTCATAATTAACACATATGAACATTCCTATATATTAGTTAAACCATTATTATTTGTAATTGTTAACCCGCCTTTTGGCAAGGCCATGGATATGCGGATTTAACTAAAATCAACAGTGTTACCTGGCTAAAAGACAATAGTTGCAGAAGATATGATCGGATTCGAATGAATATTGAGTTAGGAAAGGATTGGAGGTTTGAAGGCTAGTATGGCTTGGTTAAAGATGGAAAGTCCTGAGTGGCTCGACCTGAGTGAGTCGATAGATGTGGCTCGGTGGTGCTCTGGATCATCATTTCTGGATCGGTCATGATGAAGGGGGTCGATAGTGGTATGGGTAGGTGGTGGTGGGGATCAGTGATTGGAGTGGATCGGTGATTGGTGTGGATCGGCAATGGAGTGGGTTGGTCATGTAGGGTTCGGTATGTTTCCCTCGGTCACATAAGATTGGTCAGCGAGGATAAGACAAAATGGTTTGGTATGTATGGTTCTGGCCTCAAGGGGATTGGGGCATATGGATCAACCATACGTGGTTCGTCCATAGTGGATCGATCGGCATTGAGGAGGACACGGAGTCGGCATGCAAGTGGCTTCGGGTCGCCAAGCGTGACATGGGGATCGGCATATTTGGCAGTGGATCGGCATGCTTGAGAGGTATCAAAGTGGGGAGTGGCTCGGTGTTGGAGTATGGATATGGTTCGGTCAAGGTGGGTCGACATAAGTCGGCCGACATGTGTGGATCGGTTAAACTCGGTCAGCTGAAGTGGGTCGGTGTTCGTCGAATGAAATTCTGGCTATTTATGTTAGGTCGTAAGAACTTGGTATCAGCCTTGGTGGTTCGGTCGTATGAGATCGGTTGATTTGGCTTGAACTCAAGAATGAAGGAGTGGGTTCAACATTGAATTACTTCGAGTCCAAACAAGTTTTACTTCGAGTCACAAGCGAGTTTGCTCCGGGTCACCTTCGAGTTATTCCCAAGGCAATATTGGATCGGTGTATTCTGAGCTCGGGGTCGGCGGTGATGATGGATTTGGGTTCGATTATGGTCTTAATGGGACCGGATCACTCAGGAAGCCTAACAACTCAAGTTTTGCCTATAAACACAACATGTGGAGCTTCAGAAAAGAGGATCTTCATTCTGTTTCCATTATTCTTCCTCATTAAAGCTACTCTACCATTATCGTTTCAAAAACTCTGGATTGTAACTATATTTGATTCTCATATCAATAAAAAGGAAATTTCTGGAGTGGGCGTAGGCCGGAGTCAGCTGAACCATTATAAATCCTTTGTTATTACTGATTTCCTTTTAATTTTTATCGTTCTTTATATTTATGCTCTCTACATACATTCTATATATGATCTATGTTTACATTTTGGTGCTTTTATTTGGATTTGAGTGCTAGTGACCAATTTTGGCACTAACATTTTGGTGCTTTCACCGACAAAACTAGTACTTAGGGATTTGAAAGCTTGGATTTTGGATTCAAAGGCTTGGGAACTTGGATTCCGGAGACTATGGCAAAGCAATCAACAAGGAGACAAAGAATGGGAAGGAGTCAGCAAGAGGGAAATCAAGAGGCTTCCTCTGGAGCAAATCAAGCCTCAATTTACATCCATGGGAACGAGATGCAGATCATGATGGATTCCATTCAGGAGCAACTGATGAAAAGGCAAGAGGAAATGATGCAGACCCTTCTTAAGCAATTTGGACAGACAGGAACAACAGGAGCTGTAAGACCTCAGATCCATGGAGTTGGATCAAAAGGACTCAACAGGCAAGTAGATGGAGCGGTTGAACAGGGGGCAGCCCTTAATCAGCAAATAACTGTCAATTTGGATGGACCTAGACTCAGGGGTGGTAATGTTGGACCAATCCATGGAGGGATACTAGATGCCGCTGCACAGCCCAACGCCAATAGGAATATTAGATACGCGTTGAGGAGTATGTGCCAGAATTTCCTCATAGACTTGGAGGGCCATTAGGAAATGGAGATTGGGGGCTATCCTTGGTAGATAACACTGGATTGGCTGACATCATCAGGCAAACTATTCGCGGAGGTCTGACAAACAGGGATTAGGAGGGAGTAAACAAAAGTTCGTTTACCCGTAACATTAGGATGGCTAGGAATCCACCTGATTTAAAGTTGCCCGCTCTATAAGTATACAACGGTAAGATGGATCCCACTAACCACTTGATGAGGTACACAATGCATATGGAAGTGCTGTGGGCATCAGACGAAGTTATGGCCTAGTGTTTCTCCCTGTACATAATAGATATAGCTGTTATGTGGTTCAAATAGCTGGAAGATGGATCTATTAGAACTTGGACGAAACTGGTGGATAGTTCTTGAAACAGTTTCAAGTTCACAACAAAAGGCCGAAGAATTTGATGACATTGACATCAGTTAAACAGAGGACGGATGAATCACACAGGACTTTCTTAACCCAGTTTAATGCATAGTTGCTTCGGTGGATCGGTCGGATCCATCAATGGTTCTAATGGCGGCGGTGTCAGGAGTCAAGGATAATTAAGATTTCAATGTATCATTGATACGGGACCCACCAATGGATCTCAGTGAATTCTTTCACGAAGCTAAGAGATTTCTTCGACAAGAGGATGCATGATTGGATATGTGGTCAAAGGAAGTAAACATGGTTAAGGATTGAGAACCGTCCGGTGAAAGCTTGGGTAAAGATAAGGATAAAGGGAAGAGGAAGCATTGGGGAGAACCAAAATTCTCCACTTACACAAGATTGAGTGAGACATTGGAACAAATATACTTGGATACTCAGGACCGCCTTCCTTATCGAAGACCGGTAAGGAGGGAACCCTTAGAACGCGAAAGAGCATCAGAAAGGCACTGTCTCTTTTATGACTTGGAAGGGAATGATGCTAACAGCTGCATGCATCTAAAGGATATAATCGAGGAACATGTAAGAATGGTCAGTTGCGGCAATATGTCCAAACTCGGAATGTGGCGGTGGAATAGGATCAGCACTGCCAACCTTGAATGACGATGGCGTAAGGCCTAGGAATGGTGGTCGGTTGGTCATCAACTAATCGTGATGGTTGGAATAAGTAATGAACTCTGGACAAACGGCTAAATCACTTACTCATGTATAGGGATGGAGATAACCCTTAGGCATGCTCTGAGATGATAATAGACCGCGACGCTCTGGTTTGTGAATTTTTTTTCTTTTTGGCTTGGACACTTGCTTTTTTGCTTTGGTTTTGGAGTTCGGTTTGAACTCCCAGTTTAGTTGATTTTTTGGTTTGGAAGCTTGATTTTTCATTTGGTTTTGATTTGGACTTTTGATATGGATTTTTGGTTTGAATCTAGATTTCGGATTGGATTTTGATTGACTTTTTGTCTGGTTTTTGGCTAAAAGGTCGTTGGGCATGGGCTATGCTCGGCCATGGTCCGGAGAGACCAGAATTCGGCCTAGGACTTAGGCCCTATATTACCTATCAGTTACTATCACAGGTCGTCAAGTATGGACTATGCTTGGCAAGGGTCCAGAGCGATCGGGTTTCAGCTAAGGACTTAAGCCACGACATTACTCAGTGTTCATGGGCATTGAACTAGGAATATTACGACATTACTTAACATAGGTCATCGAGTGTGGAGTGCGCTTGGCAAGAACCCAGAGAGGTTACGAATTTGGATTTCGGCTTTGAATGGCTAAGGATTGGCTATGATCAGGAGAGGTCCCAGATTAGGATACCGACTTGGAGGGTCATGGATTTGGTTATTGGTTATTGGATATGGATGGATTAGAGCTCCGCTATTGTATTTGGATTTTGGTTTAGGATTTGGACCCAGCAAGGTCCTCAATTTGGATTACATGACCCGGAGAGGTCCCGGACTTGAATAAAATGATCCGAAGAGGCCGTGGATTTGGTTAATGGATTTGAAATTGATTCGGAATTGGATAACGACTTGGAACAATCATGGAGTAGACTATCGGGTTTGGATGGATGTGGAATTGGATAAGGATTTGGTTACTGGATAGGGATCAGATATCGACTCAAAGCAGTTGCGGATTTGGATAAGGATACGACAATGATTACAACACTTGGATAAAGTGGCTTTGCAATGAATGGGGTCACGGTTCGGATGATACGGCTATGGATGGAATTTCTTAACAATGAAAGGAACATAGATTTTGAATATCAGATTTGAGGTTATTCAAAACACACCTTCCAATAGTAAGGCATGTTTTGAGGGGTAAATGTTAACCCACCTTTTGGCAAGGCCATGGATAGGTGGATTTAACTAAAATCAACAGTGTTACCCGACTAAAGACGATAGTTGCAGAAGATATTATTGAATTTGAACGAGTACCGAGTTAGGAAAGGATTGGAGGTATGGAGGCTAGTACGGCTCGGTCAAGGGTGGAAAGTCACGAGTGGCTCAGCCTGAGTGGGTTGGTAGATGTGGCTCGGTGGTGATTTGGATCGTCATTTCTCGGTCATTCATGATGAAGGGGGTCGGTAGTGGTATGGGTCAGTAGTGGTGTGGATCGGTGATTGGAGTGGGTCGGTGATTGGAGTAGATCGATGATTGGAGTGGATCGACATTGGAGTGGGTCGATCATGCAGGGTTGGGTATTTTTCCCTTGGTCACATAAGATTGGTCAGGGAGGATAATACAAAGTGGTTCAGTATGTATGGTTCTGGCCTCAAGGGATTTGAGCATATGGATCGGCCATATATGGTTCGGCCGTAGTGGATCGATCGGCATTGAAAAGGACTCCGGGTCGGCATGCAAGTGGCTTCGAGTCGGCAAGCGAGACATGGGGATCGGCATATTTGGCAATGGATCGGCATGCTTGAGAGGTATCAGAGTGGGGAGTGGAGAGTGGCTCGGTGTTGGAGTATGGATATGGTTCGGTCAAGGTGGGTCGGCATAAGTCGGTCAGCATGTGTGGATCGGCTAAACTCGGTTAGCTGAAGTGGTTCGGTTAGAAGTACTAGTTGTTGGCTATTTCTGTTAGGTCGTAAGAACTTAGGATCAGTCTTAGTGTTTCGGTCGTATGGGATCGGTTTATTTGGCTTGAACTCAAGAATGAAGGAGTGGGTTCAGCGTTGAATTACTTCGAGTCCAAACAAATTTTACTTCAAGTCATAAACAAGTTTGCTCTGGGTCACCTTCGAGTCATTCCCAAGGCAATTGGATTGTATTCTGAGCTCGCGGTTGGTGGTGATGATGGACTTGGGTTTGATTATGGTTTTAATGGGCCCGAATCACTCAGGAAGCCCAATAACTCAGGTTTTTCCTATAAATACAGCATGTGGGGCTTCAGAAAAGAGGATCTTCATTCTGTTTCCCTTCTTCTTCCTCATTAAGGCTACTCTGTTATTATCGTTTCAAAAAACTCTAGATTGTAACTGTAATTGATTCTCATATCAATAAAAAGGAAATTTCTAGAGTGGACGTTGGTCGGAGTTAGCCGAACCACTGTAAATCCTCTGTTATTATTGCATTCAATTTAATTTTTACCGTTCTTCATATTTATACTCTCTACATACATTCTGTTTGTGATCCGTGATTACATTTTGGTGCTTTCATCTGGATTTGGGTGTTAGTGATCAATTTTGGCGCTAACAGTAACCAAACTTCATTTTTTATTTTTGTTAAGACAAATAAATTTTCAAAACTTTCATTTTAATAACCAAAACTTATACCTACCCTATAGCGTTTCTTTAAAAATAAATCAACATGCCAAAAAAAAATGTTTTTGAGATTTAGAAATTTTGAGATTTTTTCTTTGAGTTAAAAGAAAATGAAAATTCAAAAACCAAAATTCCAGGAAACTTAAAAAAAGAAAAGAAAATGAGACTCCTCCACACTTAGTTTTTACTATGTCCCCATAGTAAGTGCATGATATAATGAGTGTAAAGGGGAAAAATATGTACATATTTACAGAAGAGGGTTAACATTTCTTACTAGACGTAGCATGGCTCATGAAGAATCATGAGCTCCTCCTCTTGGTCACTTGTCGATTCGAAGAATGGTATTAAACGATGGCCATTTACTTTGAAAATTGATCCATCCCTAGGGTTTCTGATACATGTGGAAAAACAGTTTGTACCACAAATGATCCGGTCCATCTTGATTTAAGTTTCTCAGGGAATCAATGAAATCTTGAGTCATACAAAAAAAACTTTATGGTTTTGTTAAAATGTTTTTCTTAGGATTGATTTGTCTTGAAAACTTTTGTTCTTTCTTTGTAAATTTTTTCGTTTTCATACGCATCGTTCCTAAGTTCATCTAATTCATTGAGTTGCAATTTTCTGTTTTCACCAGCTTTCTCGAGATCAAAATTTAAGTACTTTTATCGCCCACAATGTTTTGTGTTCGATTTCAATCGGTAAATGGAAATCTTTCCGGTAAACTAAATGAAATGGTGACATCCCCAAGTTAGTTTTAAAAGTAGTATAGTAAGCCCAAAGCGCGTCGGTCAATTTCTGAGACAAATCTTTTTGATTTTTGTTAACGGTTTTCTCCATGATTTGTTTTATTTGTTGATTTAAAACTTCAACTTGGCCACAAGTCTGAGGATGATACGGAGTGGATATCTTATGGGTTATCGAGTATTTTTTCATTAAAATTCCAAAAGAATGGTTGCAAAAATGGATCCCGTTATCACTGATTATTGAGCGAGGTGTGCCGAACCTCGAAAAGATCTTTCCTTTGAGAAATTTCACAACAATTCTATGGTCGTTGGTTTTGCACAGAACGGATTCAACCCATTTTGAGACGTAATTGACAGCGAGAATG
The DNA here is from genome assembly GCA_030765085.1 of Allium cepa. Taxonomy (NCBI): domain Eukaryota; kingdom Viridiplantae; phylum Streptophyta; class Magnoliopsida; order Asparagales; family Amaryllidaceae; genus Allium; species Allium cepa. Next base: position 621,706,190 of record CM060938.1, on the reverse strand, counting down.
ATATAAAAGTTTCCAAAATAATTGGGAAAAGGTCCCATAAAGTCGATACCCCAAACATCAAAGATTTCAATAACAAGTATGGGGTTTAGAGGCATCATATCTCATCGAGAAATTCTTCCAAGCATTTGGTATCGATCCCAAGTTTTACAAAATTCGATTGAGTCTTTGAAAAGCGAAGGCCAATAGAAACCACACTGAAGCACCTTTTCTGCAGTTTTTCGAGAACCGAAATGTCCACCGCAGCTTGATCGTGGAAAAACGAAAGAATACTCCTGATCTAATTATTCAGAATGCAACGTCGGATGATTTGGTCGGGGCAATATTTGAACATGTATGGCTCCAAGATGAGGGAGTTTCTTTAGTGACTAAGTAGTGTACTATATCTGCGTACCATGGATGGATAGAAATTGAAAGAATTTTTTCATCAGGGAAATTTTCATTGATTGGCAAAGAAGATGATGCGTTGGGAATATAAGATAAGTGATCGGCTATGACATTATCGGATCCTTTTTTATGCTTGATTGTAAGATCAAAATCTTGTAATAAAAGGATCCTATGAATTAAGCGAGATTTAGCGTTCTTTTTAGGGAAAAGATATCGAAGCACAAAATGGTTTGTGTATACAGTGATGTGTGACCGGATCAAATATTGCTGGAATTTTTTGATAACAAAAACTACCGCTAGAAGCTCTTTTTCAAAGGTTGTGTAATTAAGTTGAGCGTCATTCAGAGTCAAGCTAGCGTAGTAAATAACGTGAAGTATCTTGTTGATGCGTTGTCCTAAGACAACACCAACTGCAAAGTTCAAAGCATTACTCATTATTCAAATGGGAGATCCCAATTGGGAGCGTAAATGATTGGAGCAGAAATGAGTTTTTTTTAAGATGTTCAAAAGATGAAACACAATAGAATTGAAATTGAAAGAAACATCTTTTCCTAGAAGAGTAGTCAAAGGACGAGCGATTTTGCTAAAGTCTTTCACAAAGCGTCGGTAAAAGTCAACGTGTCCTAGAAATGATCGAATGTCCTTAACAGATTTGAGAATGGGTAGGTTTGCAATTACATCAACTTTCGCTTTATCATCCTCAATGCCTTTATTTGAGATGATATGCCCAAGGACTATGCCTTTTTTGACCATAAAGTGGCATTTTCCCAATTCAAAGTCAAATTTTTTTCCTTATATCGATTTAGAACCAACTCGAGATGATGTAAACATTGGGAAAAAAATCACCAAAGATAAATAAATCATCCATAAAAACTTCTATAAATCGCAATCATGTCGAAAAAAAGCCAACCATGCATCTTTGGAAAGTAGTAGAAGCGTTACAAAGTCCGAATGGCAAACTTCTATAAGTAAAGGTACCAAATGGACACGTGAAAGTCATTTTCTCTTGATCTTCGAGAGCGATTGGAATTTGGTTATAGTCAGAATAACCATCAAGGAAGCAGTGGAATTCATGGCCGGTTAAATGTTTGAGCATTTGGTCAATGAAAGGAAGGGGAAAGTGATCTTTTCATGTTGCAGCATTTAATTTTCGATAATCAATGAAAACACGCCAACCAGTTTGAGTCCGAGTAGGAATATGTTCGTTAGTGTTGTTTGTTATAACGGTAAGTTCATACTTTTTAGGCACGACATGAATTTGGCTAACCCATGGGCTAACGGATATGGGGTATATGATACTGTTATCGAGAAGCTTAAGAATTTCATCACCAACCACATCTTTCATTTTTAGGTTAAGCCTCCGTTGTGCATAAGTGAATGCGATGTTGGACAATATCAGGGCTAATTCCCTTAATCTTGGTAATGGATCACCCAATTGCTTCTCTGTTTTTTTGAAAGAATAGAAAGTAATGAGATTTCTTGATCAAGAGAAATAGTTGCAGAAATTATGATGGGAAATGTTTCGTTATAGCCTAAGTATGCGTACTTAAGGTGATCGGGAAGTGGTTTGAGGTCCAAGTTCGGGAGTTTCTCGATGAAAGAATTAGGTTGAGACTCAACTGGAAGCAATTCAAAAGGAAGAGTGTATTCAATCTCATTGGGTATTTCATGAAATAATTTTTCGTACTCAGCTTCGCGTTCGTCATTAATGTCAAGTGTCTCGCTTTCGAAGTTTTCATGAATGGCACTAACTTCCAACGTTTGGTTGCGAGGTTCATTTGATAGGATTTCAAGATTGAAAATGTTCAGATCCAAAGTCATGTTTCCAAAAGAGATTTTCATCGAACCGTTGCGATAATTAATTAAGGCATTTGAGGCGGCTAAGAATGGTCGGCCTAAAATCAATGGAATTTGACTAGCAGGTTTGTTACGGGTTGTGTTTCGAGAACAATAAAGTCAATAGGGAATATGAATCGCCCTACTCGGATAAGCACATCTTCGATTTCTCCCATGGCCTTCTTAATGGAACGATCGGCAAATTGAAGCGTGACCTTTGTGGGTTTGAGCTCACCTAAGCCTAATTGTTCGTACATGGAATATGGAATCAAATTAAAACTCGCACCTAAGTCTATCAAGCAATTGTTAGTCGCCTTGTCTCCAATTGTACACGAAATCGTAGGGCAGCCAGGATCTTTGTATTTGACGGGCATGGATTAGGACAAGACTTCACTCAAACCGGCGGCTAAGTAGACTTTTTTAGGCACTCGAGTGTGTTGCTTTTGGATCCACAAGTCCTTAAGAAATGTCACATAAGTGGGGACTTGCTGAACGATGTCAAGAAGCTAGATGTTTACTTTCACTTGTTTAAAAATTTCCAATATCATTTCCATTTGGTCTGAGTGTTTCTTGTAGGATCAATTTCACCCTAGAGGGGGGTGATTAGGGTGACAGTATTAATTTTAAAAATTAATTGCGGAAGCTTTTAGAATAATTTCAACATAGATCACAGAATAATAGCAGCACAGAAAAATAGCAGAATAATAAAATGCAGAAATAGAACAACACAGAATTTACCCAGCTTCGGCAAAACCCTGCCTACATGCTGCCCCCAAGGTTTCTACTAGAAATTAAGTAGTCACACGCTTACACACGTAAACTCGCGACACCCGCTACTGACTAACCTAACTCTACGCTCAAAACCCTACCACAATTCAGCCACAGAGTTGCGAATTCTCAAACTACGCCACATAGTTTGTCCCCTAGTCACACGACTAGAAATTACAGCGGTTTAAAATTGAAATACAAATTTAAAGCAATTTAAAAATTAAAACAACCCTAATTAAAAAATTAAAAAGCCTTTATAATAAAAGAGAATAAGAAAGCCGGCCCTTTTTATATTTTGACCCGATCCTCTTTGCTTCGTTCCTTTGTGAAAATGGTGGTCGTTCCTTTTTCGTTCTTCTTCGATCTGTAATTAGGTCTTTTTGAAGCGCCTGATTTTAGTTGATCAATTCGCGAGAATAACTGCGAGTAGCTTTGATCGATTGTTTCTCGTCGCTCACTTTGGCTGCTTCTGTTCGATGGAGCTCAACTTCGATTTGGTATGTGATTTTCGTTTATGCTATTCTGTTATGCTTGATTGAATTCCTATATTCTGCCGATGATAACTTTTTGGGGTTTTAATGCTTGAACTCGATCATTTATTGAACTGCCGATGATGTTGCTTATATATAAATCGATGCCCTTACTTCACTGTCATGGTTTTAGCTTGAAACCGTTCGATCGTTCCTTGATAGTTATGGCAGCGACTTTCCTATTTTATTTGGATTTGATTTTTGACTTTTTCCATTTTTACACATACTTGATTTATGACTTGGTCAACTTCGATTTTGATTTGCGAATTCAACTCCATGAGTCTCAACTTCATTGCATTGATATTATACTGCAGTAACAAACTATGCCTTGTCTGATTATTTGGTGATTCTTGACTTTACTCTCTGATTTCTTAAAATTTCTTCTTTGTGTCTTCATCACTGTTTTGGTTTGAAAACACCTGCGGCCTCATTTTTTGGTTCGAAACATCGGTCGTTATGTCTTTGACATGCAGCATATATTTTCACAAATATACTTCACTTGTTCACTGAACTTTTGTATCACTTTGTTAATGATGCTTTGATGCACTTGTGTTGTTTGCTGTACATATGAACTTGGTGCATTGCTTCGAGTTGTATTATTGAACACTAGTATTTTACTTTGCACAGTGCATATCACTTGTATCTTCATCACTGCACTGTTTATTTGCACACTTGCCACTGATCATATGTTGAAGTGGTTTATGTGCTCAACTTTGACCATTGTTCTTCTGGAGCTTGTTGCCTGGTCTGATTCATCTTGTATTGCTGAGTCTTTGAGTTTCAGACCATATATGTGTGTTCATGAGTGTGTGCATCGATGTACATGCATTTCCCACTGTTTATTTGATATGTTGCATATATGCCGGTTATACCCTGTTATTTTCTCCGTTTCGTATTGTCTTGATATTGTTTGTGATTTGTTTCCGCTTTCACTGGCTAGTTTGAGTACTTCATACTTGGTCGTACTGATCATTCATGTATATGTCTGGTGTATGTGCATTTGTGGCTTCAGTCTTGAACACTACATAGATGTACTTCACTATCACTTTCACTTTGCTTGGAGTTGCATCTCTGGTCAAGCTTTGTACTGGTGCACTTGATTTGAGTTCATTTCTTGTTAATGTTTCAAGTTTCCACCTCTGATCTTGTTGGCACTGCTTATACTAGTTGTAATTGATTTGCACTGCACTGTTCTCTGTAGCATATCTGGATGTCTTCATTTAGCTTTCTTGTGATGTTGCTCTACTTTGTGTTAGCATTGCTTTGTCTTGACTTCATTGGTGTCACTGGTGTACTTGAGTCAGTGGTTTTCTTCATTATGGCCTGGTCTGGATTTGTTTAATTTGATGAAAAGGCTTTGCCTTTGCTGGTTCACCTTGTAGTCTCTGTTGTAGTTTCCATTTTATTGATATTCATGTCTGCACTCTTTCATTTGATAGTTGCTTGTACCTGTATCAATCCATATCATTTCTTTGATATTGCAGTCTGGTCTTGGTGCAGTTGCTATGCCTTTGTGCATTTCACTGTGTTCATTTGAGTTGGGCATTGTTTTGGTTTTCCTGTTCGCATGCTTGACGTCGTAGCCTATACAACTGCCTTGTGTTGAATCCAACTAATAGCTTGGGTTTGACCTTGTGCGCGTGTTGTGATTTTATTTGTATTGCATTTGAGTTGAACCTGGCTTTTCATTTGGGTTTGACCTATGCTCACCTGTCCCTGTAACATTATCAAGTGTATATCGGTGTGCACGGCCTTGTGGCATGTACAGTGATACACTGTGCATGTCACATTGTTCGTGTATGATGGATTCAAAAATAAATGATGAGGAACAACCCAAATAACCGAGGCAAATATTATTTTCAAAATTTACATTTTATTTTATACTGCAAAAATATTTCCTTTTCAATTTTACCGCGTCAATATTTATTTTTGCAGATTGCTCAGATGCTGGATTCAACTTGGAATGAAGTTGAAGATAAAATACGAGTTGAGTGAATGAGCGATATGTAGTGAGGTCAGATGTAAAAGTGAAATTGTGATGTAATTGAATTTGTATTGTAATCAAAGTTGTATATGTATAGTGAGAGCTTGAATTTGTACTATTCAAAATTGTAATAAATATTTGTTTGAATAAAAATTCTGTTTGAATTCAAATTCTGTGTTATTTATTTTTATTCGGCAAATATTTATTTAATCTATGAAAAATGAAATAGTACATTACCAAATACATTTACACGAATATATACATATATATATGTTTATTATCATCAAACAAAAATCATATAATCGCATATTCAACAATCTCCCCCTTTTGATGATAACAAACATATATTTAAGATTTTGAATGTGTTAAATGTATTTGATCATTGATATGCTCTAATTGCTCCCCCTATTTAAATGCTTCCTCTCTACATAACGCTCCCCCTACATATATGCATATAAATAAAAATATGCAAATGAGCCTAGATGCAAATGGAAAATATTAGACCTTTGCTTGATTTTATTTGACAAAATCTTAACTTTTCTCTCCCCCTTTTGTTATTAGCCAAGAGTAATAGTGTTAGAGAAAATAGAGATAAAGTGATCGATATTAATTCCACATTAAAACGCAATTGAATATAAATATTAAATTTCAATAAAAAATCAAACAAAAATCATAACTACCCTTATTAGGCGCATATTCCACTTTTAGAAATAATGGAAATGATGTCATCATATAAAACAAATACAGTTGTATCTGTTTGTGGTACATTTATATCAGGAATTTGAATATCTACTAATCATGCATAACCGTTAGGACTTTTAAATGAGATTAGTAGTATTCCAATTTAATTTTAAAAATGAATTCAAGTATCTTCTAACCACGCATAACCGTGAGGACTTTTAAATGGGATTAGAATCAACTTGTTTATTTTAAATATCAACTTTTGATATGCGTTCCATACATGCATAACCTTGAGGACTTTTAAATGAGCATGGAAGCACATAACAAATTCCAAGTAATTCACCCATGCATAACCGTGAGGACTTTTAAATGAGAGTGAATACTTTAGTATTTTTTTTTACTATATATATATATATATTTTAAAAAATGTAAAAAGAAAAACGAATGATTCCTGTTTAAAATACCACATATCGACAAAATATATTGAATTTTGATGAGCGATGGTCGATAGAAATATGATAGAAATAGAAATGGTCATGGAATCTTTACCCAACAAAAAGTTTTACAACTCTTGTTTGAATCTCTAAAGAAATTTTTCAAAATATACTGTCTTGAGTAATGTATGATAAATATCAACACTCATCACTTTTTCAAATACTATTTATCTTTTCGATAATTATTAGGAAGTTACACTAGCCAAAATTGTCATTTAAAATCAAATTCAAAAATAATTATGAAATCAATTTTTCAAAATGACTGATCTGAAAATATGGTCAAAAATGATTTTCTCGAGGGGGTTATATGAGAAAAATTTCTACTATTTGAAATTTTTTTGAAAAGAAAAATATGCATATATTTTCTTTTAAAAAAATGATGCAGTTACTAAATGTCTCAACAAAAATCACGTTCAACTAGTAATTTTTCTATCAACTAGATTGCCAGTGTAATATGCATCTGAATTTCTCTTTCACTCAAAATTATCACTAATTGACTTTGATAGACCAGACCATGAAGTGTGCACGAAAAAATTTCAAACTCAATTGTAACAGCAATTTAAATGACATTCTCTTGAAGCCGTGTTAATAATCAAAAACCATGAATATGGAGTTAGACGTATTATGACCAAATGTATCATCATCCAACAAAAAAACACTATTATTAATCCAAACTAAGATATATGAAGTAATTCAAATGCTTTAGAGATTTTTATAGTGTTTTTTGCATAAGAATATAATTGGCCAACAATTTAAACAAGTCAGAATCAAAATCATCATCTCAATATTGGCTGATTTTACTTAGATTACTGTGCAGAATATCACATTTAATATGTCGTTCAAACAGACATACCATTACCTGTTTTACCTTTGCAATATTTTTCGTTGTTGTCCAATGTGATTCTGTCACCTTTATACTAGGCTAAGGAACTTTGCTTTGTCGCCCATTGTATTTTTTGAATAGCCAGAATCCAGATAACACTATTGTTGTTCCTTAGCCTGCCACCACACCTACACAGGAAAAGATTTTGTGACCTATTTGTTTTTATAGGTCCATGGTTGTTAGTGGCAGAAGATTTAGAAAAATAATTTTATGGAGACCCAAAACTGTTCATATATGTTCCTTTCGGCACCCAAATTTATTTAATTTTGAGAGACTTTATATTTGTGCCTTTTGGAACCCAAATTGTATAGTTTTCACATGTTTGGGTCTATAGCAACAATTATTGTTATTGTGTCCATATTTTCTACAAATTGTGCACATAGACTTTTCTTGATTAATATCGCTTTCAACATTTTCAGATTGATTATATCTAAGTCCATGTCTAACCGTATTAATAGTTTGCTTTCCTAATAGCATATTTAATGATTTTTCACTTTTTGAAAATTTATCTAAAGTCGTTGACAATAGTTGGACTTGTGTTTTGAGAGATTCATTTTCGTTCAATAATTGTGTGCACTTTTTGATAGAATTTTCTCTCCTAGTATTTTCAATCTCTTTCAAAATCAGAATTTCATTTTCAAGTGATTTTATATTAATTTCTGATTTTTTAATTTCTTCTTCGAATGTTGGACACTTATCACACTTATGGATCCTACTTTGATAGGTTTTGACTAATTGGTCAAGTTGTTTATTTAAATCTATCAAAGTATCTTTTTGTGATTCATATTTGGCATACTTCTCCCTAAGTCGTTCAAAACAGCCATTCACTTCGTGAAAATATATAAGTAATTCTGAATGAGAGAGTTTTGATACCTCACTTGGCTCGTCATCGTCACTGTCAGTTATTTCACCATGAAGACACATGTCTGCTTTTTCATTCTCGCTGTTAGCACTTTGATTATCTTCATCACTTGTATTCCACGTTGCTGCAAAACTTCTCCTTTTTGATTTCTTTTCAAAGTCACGTCGATTTTGAGAACAATTGGGCTTGACGTGTCCGGGTTGATTGCACTTATGACAGGTGATCTTTTATTCTTCTGGATTGTCCAATATTTTATTTATTCTTCTTTTCAATTTTCGATTTAGAGCTGGATTTCCGTATTTGTAATTCCACCTTTTGACTTTCTTTATTATCAACTCCAATTCTGCTGCTCCATCATCATTATCATCACTATCACTTTCTATTGTTCCTTTAAGAGCTATTGATTTTTTTAGAGTATCACCTCCTTCACGCTCTTCCTTGAATTTCATTTCTAGCTCATAAGCGGTGAGATTTCCGATGAGTTCTTCGACTTTCATTTGTTTCAAATCTTTTGATTCTTGAATGGCAGTCACTTTGGCTTCAAAACTTCGTGGAAGGACTCTGAGGATTTTTCGGACTATCTCCAACTCTGTATATGATTTTCCAAGAGCTTTTGATTTGTATACGATATTGGAAAGTCGTCCATACATCTCTTTGACATTTTCTTCTTTTGCCATTGTGAAATTCTCGTATTTGCTGCTTAGCATGGCAAGGTGAGATTCTTTGACTTGAGATGTTCCTTGTGAGTCACTTCTAGTGTGTGCCATATTTCATGCGCAGTTAGACAATGTGAGACACGATTAAATTCAAATTGATCCAATGAACAGATAATAGAATTCATAGCTCTAGCATTAGCAATTTGTAATTTATTTTCTAACTCTGTCCATTGATCCATTGGTTTATCTATTTTCTGATTATTTGCAATTATAGTTGGTGCTCTATAACCTGTCTCAACAATGTTCCAAGCGTCAATGGTTTTCAGAAAAATTTTCATTCTATTTTTCCAGTAAGCGTATTCACCATTGAACTTTTGTGGTCTAACTATGGATTGACCTTAAGCAAAAGCATTATTAAAAGCCATTTTAAAAATTCAACTTTTTAAAACAACAATTGATTTTTGAAAAAATCAAAATTTTAAAACCAAAAACCGACTTCTATTCCTAGCTTTGGTACCACTTGTAGGATCGATTTCACCCTAGAGGGGGGTGAATAGGGTGACAGTATTAATTTTAAAAATTAATTGCGGAAGCTTTTAGAATAATTTCAACACAGATCATAGAATAATAGCAGCAAAGAAAAATACCAGAATAATAAAACGCAGAAATAGAATGACACAGAATTTACCCAGCTTTTGCAAAACCCTGCCTACGTGCTGCCCCTAAGGTTTCTACTAGAAATTAAGTAGTCACACGCTTACACACGTAAACTTGCGACACCCGCTACTGACTAACCTAACTCTACGCTCAAAACCCTACCACAACTCAGCCACAGAGTTGCGAATTCTCAAACTACGCCACATAGTTTGTCCCCTAGTCACACGACTAGAAATTACAGCGGTTTAAAATTGAAATACAAATTTAAAGCAATTTAACAATTAAAACAACCCTAATTAAAAAATTAAAAAGCCCTTATAATAAAAGAGAATAAGAAAGCCGGCCCTTTTTATATTTTGACCCGATCCTCTTTGCTTCGTTCCTTTGTGAAAATGGTGGCCGTTCCTTTTTCGTTCTTCTTCGATCTGTAATTAGGGCTTTTTGAAGCGCCTGATTTTAGTTGATTAATTCGCGAGAATAATTGCGAGTAGCTTTGATCGATTGTTTCTCGTTGCTCACATTGGCTGCTTCTGTTCGATGGAGTTCAACTTCGATTTGGTATGTGATTTTCATTTATGCTATTCTGTTATGCTTGATTGAATTCCTATATTCTGCCGATGATGACTTTTTGGGGTTTTAATGCTTGAACTCAATCATTTATTGAACTGCCGATGATGTTGCTTATATATAAATCGATGCCCTTACTTCACTGTCATGGTTTTAGCTTGAAACTGTTCGATCGTTCCTTGATCGTTACGGCAGTGACTTTCCTATTTTATTTGGATTTGATTTTTGACTTTTTCCATTTTTACACATACTTGATTTATGACTTGGTCAACTTCGATTTTGATTTGTGAATTCAACTCCATGAGTCTCAACTTCATTGCATTGATATTATACTGCAGTAACAAACTATGCCTTGTCTGATTATTTGGTGATTCTTGACTTTACTCTCTGATTTCTTAAAATTTCTTCTTTGTGTCTTCATCACTGTTTTGGTTTGAAAACACCTGCGACCTCATTTTTTGGTTCGAAACATCGGTCATTATGTCTTTGACCTGCAGCATATATTTGCACAAACATACTTCACTTGTTCACTGAACTTTTGTATCACTTTGTTAATGATGCTTTGATGCACTTGTGTTGTTTGCTGTACATATGAACTTGGTGCATTGCTTCGAGTTGTATTATTGAACACTTGTGTTTTACTGTGCACAGTGCATATCACTTGTATCTTCATCACTGCACTGTTTATTTGCATACTTGCCACTGATCATATGTTGAAGTCGTTTAAGTGCTCAACTTTGACCATTGTTCTTCTAGAGCTTGCTGCCTGGTCTGATTCATCTTGTATTGCAGAGTATTTGAGTTTCAGACCATATATGTGTGTTCATGAGTGTGTGCATCGATGTACATGCATTTCCCACTGTTTATTTGATATGTTGCATATATGCCGGTTTTACCCTGTTATTTTCTCCGTTTGGTATTGTCTTGATATTGTTTGTGATTTGTTTCTGCTTTTACTGGCTAGTTTGAGTACTTCATACTTAGTCGTACTGATCATTCATGTATATATCTGGTGTATGTGCATTTGTGGCTTCAGTCTTGAACACTGCATAGATGTACTTCACTATCACTTTCTTTTTGCTTGGAGTTGCATCTCTGGTCAAGCTTTGTACTGGTGCACTTGATTGGAGTTCATTTCTTGTTAATGTTTCAAGTTGCCACCTCTGATCTTGTTGGCACTGCTTATACTAGTTGTAATTGATTTGCACTGCACTGTTCTCTGTAGCATATCTGGATGTCTTCATTTAGCTTTCTTGTGATGTTGCTCTACTTTGTGTTAGCATTGCTTTGTCTTGACTTCATTGGTGTCACTGGTGTACTTGAGTCAGTGGTTTTCTTCATTATGGCCTGGTCTGGATTTGTTTAATTTGATGAAAAGGCTTTGCCTTTGCTGGTTCACCTTGTAGTCTCTGTTGTAGTTTCCATTTTATTGATATTCATGTCTGCACTCTTTCATTTGATAGTTGCTTATACCTGTATCAATCCATATCATTTCTTTGATATTGCAGTCTGGTCTTGGTGCAGTTGCTATGCCTTTGTGCATTTCACTGTGTTCATTTGAGTTGGGCATTGTTTTGGTTTTCCTGTTCGCATGCTTGACGTCGTAGCCTATACAACTGCCTTGTGTTGAATCCAACTAATAGCTTGGGTTTGACCTTGTGCGCGTGTTGTGATTTTATTTGTATTGCATTTGAGTTGAACCTGGCTTTTCATTTGGGTTTGACCTGTGCTCACCTGTCCCTGTAACATTATCAAGTGTATATCGGTGTGCACGGCCTTGTGGCATGTACAGTGATACACTGTGCATGTCACATTGTTCGTGTATGATGGATTCAAAAATAAATGATGAGGAACAACCCAAATAACCGAGGCAAATATTATTTTCAAAATTTACATTTTATTTTATACTGCAAAAATATTTCCTTTTCAATTTTACCGCGTCAATATTTATTTTTGCAGATTGCTCAGATGCTGGATTCAACTTGGAATGAAGTTGAAGATAAAATACGAGTTGAGTGAATGAGCGATATGTAGTGAGGTCAGATGTAAAAGTGAAATTGTGATGTAATTGAATTTGTATTGTAATCAAAGTTGTATATGTATAGTGAGAGCTTGAATTTGTACTATTCAAAATTGTAATAAATATTTGTTTGAATAAAAATTCTGTTTGAATTCAAATTCTGTGTTATTTATTTTTATTCAGCAAATATTTATTTAATCTATGAAAAATGAAATAGTACATTACCAAATACATTTACATGAATATATACATATATATATGTTTATTATCATCAAACAAAAATCATATCATCGCATATTCAACATTTCTTGGGTCGATGGCGATGTGGAAATAGGGCACGATACTCAATAGCCGGGTCTACTCGAGTGAAAGAAGAATTTTGATTGGCATTCGATTCAATGTTTGGCTCCACATTCTTTTCTGATTCGTTTGTTGCTTTAGAAGTGTTAAGAGAAGTTTCTGTTAAACCGTTTGGATTAACGAATTGATTATTGATTTGTTTACCAAAATGTGGAGTTGTAATAGCATTCTATTGGGTGACGTTGCTATCTTGAACAACATGGGCTTGATTTGAATTTGCATTCTGATTTCTGGGATTAGGAATGGGCTGGCTTGGAATGTTCCTCGTTCATGTTCACTTACAAACGTGGCTAATTGACTCATTTGCATTTCAAGTTTTGCAATCGACTGGTTTGTGTTTTTCATATATGAGGTTAATAAATTTTGTAAATTGTTGTTTGAATGAAGGCTCTAAGTAGTTGCATTGGCCAACATTTCAAGAGTTTTCTCAAGTGAACTTAAAGGTTTATCATCTTAGGGAGGATGAGCAGAATTTGGTTGAAAATTTGATTGTTGCGGTTAATTATGAGACGGACCCGCAAAGTTTGGTTGAAAATGGTTAGGCTGAAAGGGATGATTCGAAGCATTATTCGAAAATGCTTGAAAATTTGGACGAATCATATTCGTTGGGATTGTTTTGGTTCCAAGCAAAATTTGGATGATTTCTCCAACTAGGATTGTATGTTGGAGAAAATAGGTCATTTTTGGCTTTGTTGGAAGCGTTGATTTGTTCGACAGAATTAGGGCATTGATCGGCTATATGATTAGGATCGTTGCATGTATAACACATCGGATGTATAACACATCGGTTGGAAAGCTTGGTTCCTTTGATGCGATGAGAAAATGTTATCGAATTTTTTAATTATTGTGTCGATCTTAGCTTCCAAAGCCAAAGAAGATCCCATCGGGTATACGCTCGATCGTGAGTAAATTGATTTTTCGTTCGAACGTTTCCATTAGGACGACTTTTCAGTGAAGTTTTCAAGAAATTGCCAAGCATCGTCGTGTTGTTGGGCAAGAAAGTTGCCTTGGCACATTGATTCGAGCATGGTTCGTGAGTTATTTTCGAGTTCCATCGTATAAGATTTGGCAAATCGTCTATTTTTCGAAGTTATGGTGTGGACATTTTATAAAAAGCTCTTTGAATCTTTCAAAATATTTTTCGAATGGTTCTCCCTTGATTTGATAAAAATTTACAATTTCGTTTCTGATTCTACAAGTTTTTTCCATGGGGTAGAACTTTGTAAGAAAGCTTTTACGAATTCTTTCAAGTTTTAATCGAGTTCGATGGTAAGATGTACAACCATTTTTCAACGTAATCCGTAAGAGCGAGTGGGATTAATCAAAGTTTGATTTGGTCATCGGAAAGTTTTTGGAGTTTAATGGTTGCGCAAACTTGTTCGAATTTAGTCACGAAATTGTATGGTTATCATGCTCGACATTGCCAAATTTTGGAAGCGTGGCATTATGGTTCAAGTGAATTTCGAAATGGTTACCCATAGGGGCAGGTCATGTGATGCAAGATGCAATAGAAACTCTATCGGGAAAGATTCTATCCATAAGAGTTCGAGGGGCGTTCTCGTTCGCCATTTCGGGAGGATCATCTGTTCGAGTTAAAAGAATAGTTATTGAGTCGCGAGACCAATGATTTGTTGTTATGACACGAGTCCAAGTACTCAAGCACAAGTGAAATTCGAGAAGAGAAAGATAACGAGTTTAGAGAATGAAATAAGATTTGAAAAATGAAGTGAAAAATTGTTTTTTGTTTTTTTTGAAAAAGAAAAGAAACTATTTACTTAGTGAAATTTATTATTCAAAAGAAAAGTTCGATTTTTGTTTTTTTGCCTCTTCAAATTTTTATGTGTTTTTTTGTAATTTTTTTGTTTTTGTTTGTTCTTTTTTTGAATTTTTAGATTTTCAAATATTTACCAAAAGGATTTTTTTTACAAAATGGAAATTTGATTTTTTTTTTTCCTTTTTTGAATTTTAATACTTTTTTGGATTGAAAATTTTCGAAGGAAAGGAAAAAGGATTTTTTTGGGATTAAAAACTAAGTTAAGTAAAATTTATATTTTTTTTGGATTTTGGATTTTGGATTTTTTTTAAATATGCATGAACTATTGCAACTAAATGAATGCAAAAGATTTAATTGCATTTTTCTGTCCTTAGTAGCTCCTAACCCAAAATTGATAATCACACTTTGTCTTAAATCAACAAAAATATTTCTTAACCAGGTAACGGGCATGCCTTATCGTTGCACGACGAATCACCGTAGCAATGCAACCGAAGGTTTAAGTACCTTCAGAGGAACAACCACTATAATATTTACGAATCACCATAATATTTATAAATGGTTATTACTCTACCAAAGCCTGGACACCAAGAAATAAACTTGTTCAAAGAAGACAATTGTCAAGATACAATTGAGCCTTATGTGAGCTCGTGACACCCTTAAGTCGAATGTCTAACCTTTATGATTAGTCAAATTCTATGATGAAATGCAATTTGTGGGCTAAGAAAAGGGTGATGAAATCCCCCACCTTATGTGAATTGGGGTATAAATGCAAATTTTTATTTTTTATAATGCAACTAAAATGAAGTTTTCTTTTGTTTTTGGATTTTTAATTTCCCTTTTATGTATAAATGCAAATGCAAGCAACCAACAATGCAATTCAAATAAAAAGAAGGAAAAATGGCACGATACCAGAGCGTGTATAATTTATTTTAAGCGGTGATTTTTTTTATAAGCAAGCAAAGCAATTCTTCTCAATTTTCTGCTTTGGCAATGTGAAAATAAAAAAAAGATATATATAAAAAAATTGGTTTTTTAAAGGTTTGAACTAAAAGCAAAACAAAACAAATCAAAACGAAACACACAAAAATTGAAACTTGTTATTATTATTTTTATACTGGAACTTTTTAGAAAGGATATAAGAAAACAAAACTAAAAGAAAGCAAAACTCTTTTTATTAATGAAGAGAGAATAAAACAACTCAAAAAAAAACTAAAAACAATTCAAAATCAAAGAAAATGGCTTATAACCCAGCCCAATATTAAACTAGTCTGCTACCTAAAAATATTATAACCCGAACCAAATACTCGTTTCTCTTGACTAAAACAAACTTTTTATTTTTTTACTTACAAAATAAAAATCGAAAATCGATTATTCAAACAAACTTTAGATTTCAATTCAACTGGTTTTTTACGGTGATTGGATGGTGAGTTCGATTTGGTGGTCTCGATTCAAGGCATTGATCAGCGAGATGCGGCGAGGCAGATGGATTGGAGAAGAAGGCAGGTCATTTTGGGCAGCGAATTGGTCATGGAGGTGGTCTGGTGGAAATTGTAGGTGAGGAAATTGCAGAGGTGAGTTAGGGATGAAGGCGGAGTTTGTGGTTGAAATGCAGAGGGACGTTTCACAGTGATGGATTATATGTGACAGGGAGAGGTGATGAGAAATGTTGCAGGGTGGTTTGAATGGTTCAACTATGATTGTAATATGGAATTGGGTAAGGTGGTGGGAAGTTTGGATAGGTTGTGGTGATAAGTGTGTTTGCTGTAGAAGTGAGATAAAGTAACGGGGGGATGTGTGGAAGATGACAGAGGTGGTGATGAAAGTTTAGGCAATTGACAGTGGTTATGGTGTAGGGTTGTTATGTGGTCAGATGTGGTTTTTTTTGTGGTTGTATGTTGATATCACTGTGCAGTTGTAGATGGTGGAGTGATGTTTGTATTTACTGTGGAGAGAATGGTGGAAAAGTGGGTAAGAAAAAAGGGAAATGTTGTGACAGAGCAAATGAAGGTAGCAGTTTGGTTTGATGAACTGCACAGTGGTTCAGTGATGGTGTAACGACTGGGGATTTTCGACCTCGAAAATTCAACATTAATACGTTCACTGTAGAAATGCCGAGCAATCGAACGCCGGAAATTCCAGATTATTAGGGTGAAGAAGAAAAGAGGTAGAAGAAGAAATAGAAACAAAACACAGAATCTCAAATTCACAGCGGATCAAAATATAATATCAAATAATAGCATTTATATAAAGAAAAGCAGTAATTGTCAGTTTACATTTAATATATCAGAGTACAATCAAAACTGGACAGTTGTAACAACCTGTCCAAGAATAATCAATGCAACTCTCAAACACACAGTGGAATATTCCCCATACGTCCCTGCCATCCAGCTCGCCTGCTCAGCTCCAGAACGTCCTAACCTGAAAATCTGTAATACTCGGTCTGACCTGAGCATTACATTAAAGTAACACCCGGGTCAGGCTGGAAATCAAAGCGTGAGTAAACCCATATAAATTGAAATACCAAGTTATAAAAACTTCTTTGAAAACCAGGGTAACTCGTACTCCACTACGAGTTCTTAACTTGTTATAGTCAACCATTTATTCCACAAAGTAATATCTAAGTACCGTTACTTAGTTTTAATGGTCCAATTTACTTAATTTATTACATTGCAGCCTATTTGATTCTATACTCAAATCTATAAAGAATTATAGATTTACTAATCGAAGTGGTTCCAGATATCGCTGATATCCGACCCCGGCCTCTTCGAATCCAATATCATCTTAAGCCAAGTTGTTTAAGTGAATACAATTCAATTTAAATACAAGATGTCAAATTTTACAGCAATTCGTCACCGATAAATATTCAAACAGAACCGAAGGCACTTCCGAAGAAGCCCTTGCAAATCCGGATAATTCCTAATCACGTCCGGACTTCCCATCACAATGGGTGCTCAAATATGATAGTCAGGTTGTGGATATCGTTTTGGTAGCTTTCAGCTTTCTATTTGATACATTTTGGAGTCTTTGGAGCCCACGACCGGATTTGCTCATCTTGGTGCAAGCTTGATGGTGGATTGAGATTGGAGTTTGGAGCTTTGTCTTTGGAGCTTTTGGATCAGAGTTGCAGTATTGGATTCTGTGAAGATTAACCCATATTATCACAATTCAACCCAAACATATCATATCACAGAACATCACAATTTATCAGACTAGAGACATTAGTCCAATAATTTAATACAATTTAATCATCCATAAGCAAGATTAATTTGTCACCCAATCTAATTAATTTAATTAACACAAAATAAATTAATTACCTTTAAATCCTGCTTAATTAACATTTATTAAACCATTTAATTAATTATTGAAATTAATTGATTATTCCTTAATCATTTAATCATTCACATAGTTAATTAACCTTTAATTACTTATATTAATTAATTATCCTTTAATTAATTTCATTAAGTAATTATCCTTTAATTACATTAATTAATTATCCTATGATTACTTAAGTTAATTAATTAACCCTTAATTACTTAAGTCCTTAATTAATCTAAGATAAACCATTAATCCTTATTAATCACTTAATTATCATTTTAATCTTATTTAATAATCTTTGGAATTTAATTATCATTAACAAATAAATTAACTTAAGACCTTTAAGTTAATTAATAGTTAAAAACATTTTACCTTTTTAATTAACTACTTTAATTAAAGTTTAAAATAACTTAAGAATAAATTATAAATAAAAGACATTTAATACAGTATCTTAAACTTAATTAATTTTAAACAATTTATTTTATAACTTTTAACTAATCCCAAACTTAATTAAAACATTAATTATTTAAAGCATTAGTTAAGAAAATGTTAAACTTGATTCACTTAAAATTTTAAATCAGCTAATACAAATACTCGAGCCAATCTCAATCTCAGTATCAACCCGAGCCCATGCTCGAGAAACTTTTTTCTTTTTAAAAAAAACTTAGTTTAGTTAAAATTTTAAAACTGTTGCTTTGATAATTCACTCATGAACACACACGAAAACGAACCCGAGCAGATCAACACTTCTATGAGTCAAAACCCGTGCCTACTCCTCCTTCTCCAAAACTACAGCAACCAACCCAAACTAACACACAGATACCCGTGCACCTATACAGATCATCGTCGGCACTCCGTCCATCGACGCTACCTCTAGCACGTCGCCAACCACCTCCACCTTCAATTTCGAACACCAGTTCTTCAACACATCCACGAAATCGAATTCGAGTATCTCGACTTCTTCCTGGAACAAAACTGATCGACCAAGAACCACCTCGTCCCGATGCCTTCCTCCACCAGTCTTCAAAACTCCATGCATAGCTTCGCCGACCAACCACGCATCTATTCCCCCACCTCCAATCAACTCCGATGCTTCAATGACAATGCCGTAGCCTAAATTCCAACCTTGACCAAAAACTGAGCTCAAACCTTACTTCGACGTTGAGGCGCCGCCACGGTGCTTGATAAATCCAACGACTATTTTTCCCGAGATCGTCAACCATCCCGCTACCTCCAACAATGATCCTGACCACCCACTCCTCGACAATCGCCAGAAAAAGCCCAAAATCCCATGCTCGTTCAACTCGCAAGTTCTCTCGAATTACATACTTAAAAATCATGATTTTTCTTTTAAAAAATCATAGTTTTCAAAGACAAATCAGATTATATACATGAAACAATAAACAATTGAAATCGAATTTTGACATACTTTGGGGTTTTACTGTATATTTTAATTTTCCAGAAATCTTTAAACTAATTATACTTAGAAATATTTTTAGAATTAAGATCTTACTAATTTAAACACTTTTTGTTTGAACAACAAAGTCTAAATGGAATCAGGGGATGAGATTTTGATTTTTGAATAGGTTTTGAAACCTGTAAAGCAAGAACAGAGCAAACTTTCTTGTTCACAGACATGCACATCAATATCACATACATATATACATGAAATCACATTTACACAACCATGCGAAGCATATCTCATATCATTCATTCAAGAATCATCACATGCATCAGGTTATCAATAACTTTAGCTTTTTTTAAAAAAAAATGTTTACTCATTGGAAATATGATAACAGAGAACAGCTTTCTTCTTTTATCTGGATATTTGATTTTGATGATAGTTGATCTGAAACAGTAACTTAAATTGATCTATTTTGAGTTGCTCTGATCTTTGAATCTGAAACTTGATCTTGAAGCTTTAATTCTTGTTTTAGCTTAGATGAAATTTAAATTGTTGTTGTTTTGTTTGATTTCTCTAATTTCTTTTTATGGTTTTAATTTTGTTTGAGATAATGGAAAGAAAGAGTTTAGAAAAGAGAAAATGAATATGTATCAGCCTATTCTCTCCATATTTATTGTTTACATTTCAAATTAAAAGAAATATAAGATATGCCACTTGTTATTATGCATGTTACTCTAAGCTACAAATGTCAAAAACAATATTTAAACATTTTCTTAAGTTTTTTTATTAGTATATGTTTTATATATTTATATGTTATGTCTTTATTAATTTATGTTTATATTTTAAATTTATACAAACCATCTTTATTTCAAGTATAAAAGAAAGTGTATTAAATATTTTTCTTAAATCTTATTTCAAAATTAACCTAAAATAATTTTTTTAAATTAATAAATATTTATTTTTAGTGTTTTGAAAATATAAAATTAACTTTAACTAGCTTTTGAAACCAATGCTTCCAAAACACAATATATATACATATATATTATATATGTACACACACTTATATACTTGTATGTACACACTTATCATTTTCAACACTATAAAGTTTGCATATATCTATTTATACGATTTATTAATTCACCATAAAAATTTATCATTTCTAGGTATTTATAATTCAACATTTATTATAGTTTCAAATCCATTTATAAACATCCAGATATTTTTAATTATCAGAATACTATTTGTTCAACTAAATAAAATTAGTATCTCAATAGTAAAAATCAATTAATTATCCAATTATTAGATGTCAAAAAATCCGGGTTATCATAGAGGGAATGAAGGGGCAGAGGTAGGAAAATAATGGAGTGATGCTGTGATGTTATGATGTGCAGTAAGGCAAATATGCACCGTCACTTCCAACTTGTAAATTGAAATGCCAATTGTGTAGAGAGAATTAAAAATTGTACAAAAATGAAATGCAAGTTGTAATTGAAAAAGAAATAAAACTTTTTTTTGGTTTTGAAATTGTGTATTTTTTTTAAATTGAAATGCAAATGAAAATGGAAATAAAACAGCCACAAAGACATAATGAAAATGGAAGCAAAAATCAAACAATTTTTTCTTCTTTTTTAAATGCAAACAAACACACAAAATACACACACAATAAAATCAAACAAACTAATTCGAAGAATAGAAAATAAAATCAGAGCAATTCCCCAGCAACGGCGCTAAAAACTTGATCATCGACAAAAATTCTATCGGTTTAGAATATCGTCGAACGAATTTAAATTTAAATTACCCGCAAGCGCACGACGTACAATTTTAGTACATGGAGCGCACGAGTCAATCCGTAGGGAATTTTTAAGATTTTAAAAGACCAAAATGAGAGAAGATTGTTAACTACAAACAAAATGAAGCTAAAACTAGAATGAAAATGAGATTAAAAACTATGAGATTAGAAAACAATCTAGAGGCAAATCCACTCTCATATTTTTGTAAATCAACAAACAAATAATCTATGATCTCTATTTTTGATATTAAGTGAAATAATTGTTGCATTTATCATAAGTACAGTTTAATTATGTTATATTTAAACCATCAATGTAACGACCCGCAAATCCGTACCCTTTGAATCGACAATATCAGCGCATGTCCGACCGAAAAAGCGCAGACTGATGGAAAGTCAAGAGAAAGAAAAGAAGAGAGAAGAAGAGAAGAGAAGAAAGAGAGATGATAAAACCAAATAAAATAATACAGAATCTCACATCGCAGCAAAAACATATAATATCATATCAATGATCTTTACAAAATAGAAATTGTATATACATACATCAATCTGAGTACAACAATCAAACAATAATTATCAGCCCGGACAGTTATAATAACCTATCCTCACAATTGCCGATTATATAAAATAACTAAGGAATGCAGCGGATAATCAAACAAAACAGGTATGTGATACAAAAATGAAGATCCTCAGCTCTCCTGCTGAAGCTCCATAAGCACCAATCTGAACCTGTAAATATACTCGGTCTGACCCGAGCATTGAAAGGGAAGAATTCCAGGATTAGTCTGGTAAACCAGCATGAGAAACACATTCATAAATTACCAAACTTTTCCTTTATCAAAACAAAAGTATCTTATAAGACAAGTCCACATAGAAACACGGACATGTTTTTACCTTACGATAACTAAAACATTTCATATCAAATCCTATTATATTATAATAGTGTCTATTGCACAAATAATATTAAAAATAGTCGAAATTGTTACCATTATTAAATTCCAGCATACTAGGCTCTACAAATAAAATGGCAGGTATATAGTGGAGTTTGGATTTCCATACAAATGACCAGGTGAAGGGACTACCTTTCGACAGCACATCTCTAGAAGAATGTACCGAGAAACCATCACAAAGTTTCTCTACCAACACAGGACTGGCCCACCTCTATAAATAGATGGTACCGAATATGTCATCCTTCGGTCATTACCGACCTTTACCGAGGGCCCTCGAAACATACAAACCACAATAATCAGATACATGACGTCATAGAGTGTAAAGATATATCTAGAAGAGGACGATCATACCATAGTGGGAGCGACCCACTTAGCCTTGCCGCATCTAACCCTGTTTTGGTCATTTTTGGTTGATGAGGCCTGAGGTAACGATTAACTTCACAATCACATATCACATCACTTTGAATGCCACACGGCCATTTCTGTTGACTACTAATTGCCTTCCATAAAAATACAACCCTTAAGCTCATACGTCTCAAGGAGGGTGCTAAGCTAAGAAAAGTTTCCTTCTCTGCCACCACTGATGTACGTTTGTAAAAACCAATGTACGTAATCTATAGAAATGCAATGTCAGACAAACATCCATACAAGTTGTCCAAGAATAGGACAAACCGAAAGCACTTTCCTACCACATCCTGTTGGGAGATACCAAGGATTAGTAGCGAGTAGTCCTTGCATTGGATATTTCATAATGAAGAGACCACTGCTACTGGATGTATATTGGGATTTTAACCCCAAATGATCAACAAGCAGTCCTCCACTATGAAAATACGGAATATCAATATCATCACAAGCAACCTGCACAATTCGAACGCATATACTTTAGTCCGAAGTGGTTTTCAGATAAATCTGATCCCAGTCTCTTCGCACCAACAACGCAAAAGTGTTTCTCAACCTCACACAGCAACTAAGTTTCATAAACTTATCACGTCTCCAACATTCAACTTGCTATCCTTCGGGCCAAGAAGGAAGCTCGATAGATTGGAGTAATACTCCGCACTATAGGAATCAATATCCTCAACACCAATGATAATCAAGCCTACATAGAAGGCTACATACTAAGTGTACGACTAAATAGTTCCCACATCAAGTCGAGAAACTAAAAATTGGCTAAATTTAATAGTCGGTTATTAAACTATCAAAGCAAACAAACAAATATTCAGCACTATAACAATCACTAGGCCCTTTTAATTAATATTTTATTAATTAATTCATTTGCCAAATATTCACTTCAAATTATCTTTAAAAAGATATATTCTCAAACTATTTCAATTTTGAAAAACATTTCCATATACTTATTTAATAATAAGTAATTCACAATTCTCTTTATTTTCAACACTTAGAAACTATTACATATTCTTAAATCACGATTAAGTATATATTTTATTCTATAAGGAAAACGTTCTCTTTAAACACATTTATTTAGGTCAAAATGAATGTTGCGTAAAACATTGTTACGGCAACCCAAAACCACTAGTATAGGAATTCGAAAATAAGATAGATATATAAATACCATATGCTATACAAAACATTTCCTTTCGAAAATCATTTACTATAACAACAGTGTTATAGTCCATCATTTCCATTCTTCTGGAAAAAATTATATTTCAACAATGAATGTTGAAATCTATGGTTTCATTACTTAACACATTTAAAACATCTTTAAAACATTTTATTTGATTTATAATATCACTTCCCAAAACATTCATTTAATTTAAAAGATTATTCACTTTCCAAAATCGTGAATATACTTCGTTTACAAATCCAATATCTACACATTTATTAAAGGTAATCCACTGTCCAAAATCGTGGATATAATTCATTTGCCAAATTTATTGCCTCTACATATTTATTAAAGGATTATCCACTGTCCAAAATCGTGGATATATCTCCTTTAATAAACTTCTATATTTAACTTATCAAAATCAATTGATTTCGAATTCATAAAATAATGTTTATAAATTCACATTTATATATTATAAAAACTTCAACTTATGAAATCACTTTTACAAACCAATTCCATTTATATCCCATTTATATGCCAAAATACAATTTATAAGTAATTACTCATAATTCATTTATTTACAAATTCACTCCTTTATAAAATCACAAAATTTATAAATCTAATTTGCTTATAAAATTCATCTTTAACTTCAAAAATCTCGATTTAAACTATTTTACAAAATAGTTAACTTCACATTTCAAAAATTGCATTTTGATCATATTTTCACAAAAATCACAATTTTTATAACATAAATATTATAACATTTATTTATTTAAAATAAATCCATTTACTTAACAATTCAGAAATCAATAAAACATCTATTTTCCAAATCACTTTAAAAATCCTTTTGAATTTGGAAATCATCAATTTAACATTTTTAAATTACCAAAAATAGGCCCAATGTTACAACGACACTAAATACATCAATCACGGCATCTAAAATATCATATATCATATGATAACAGCATATATCACAATATCTGTAAATAAATCAATACAGGTGAGGAATCCAGTTGGATCCCTCCAACATGTCACCTGCAACAAATATACAAACTAGAATATGTGTACAATGTCCGCTTCGAGGCAGACGCGCGTACGAAGGGTCATCCGCTCATACGCGGGAACGTATAGGGTCATCTGCTCCACTAGGCAGGTATATATCCAAATACCAATCAATATATCATATATCATCCAGATAATCATCAATCATCATAAAATAATATTTATTTTCACTTGTATAAAAATATCAGTGAGTCAGAAAAAGTGAGTTGTACTCACATTGATGATAGTTGTCGCGAAAGCGATTTATTCCAATTAAAATTAAATGAGCGTTTAATTTCAATCAAAATTTTCACTAGCTCAAATAAATCCCAATCTAGCTTCAGAATATAGTGCTCGTCCATACGATTACAACGCAGTTCGTTTCGTGCGAAATGGACCTCGTATGACAAAGTTATAACATTTTAAAGGTTATACGAATTTTAATAAATCAATTTACTAATTTATTTTTATTTTTTATAACCTTTCTTTAATCTCAGCGTTGATTTTCCTTGGAGAGATCAAGGCCGTGTTCCATTTTCTTCTCCCCCCAGGTTCATATGCACGTTTGAACATACCCATAGCTGCCACCTAGACCCTAAATATCGCAACCACACCACACGTTTTGACGACGATCGGAGACTTCCACTCAAATGCCCTCGACGATAGCTACCCACGACCAGAGGCCAATCTAACTCGGCCCCACCTTCACTTTGAAAAGCGTACTTTAACGCCGTGTGTGAATGAGAATTGCCAATCATCCGTAGCTCCAAATTCGATCGTACACGTTGGATTGAACGATCTCGTTGTGCTCTTCGATGTTGTGGTTGGAAGTTTTCTCTAATTATTCACGGATTGGAAGAAAAACGAGGAAGAAGGAGGAGAATTTCTGGTCGTGCAAACCATTAGTGGTGGCTAGACCAAGCTTTGACTAGGATTTTGAAAAATGAAGGAAACCAGGGGCTTCTATAGAAAATTTCGCGTGCACTATTCATCCGAATTTTTTCGAACTCAAAATGAAGCGTGCCGCCTGGCGCTTATAATGTTTTACCCCTATTCCAAACGCAATGGAATATATATCAAGAGCCAATTCAATAGTATTGGGAAGATAGGTATTCAAATCAAATTATTTAAATTTAAAATTCACTTAAACAGATTTATACGCATTTTAGCTTGCCCCGGACAAACCGTAAATCCGATTGACACGAAATTTGAATCTCACAACAATATAACATTACAGATCCAATGAAACTGGTTTCGTTGAAATCCGAAGCTGTATGAAAAATAACTATTTTTACACGTTAATTAAATATTCAATTTCTAGAATTTAACTTTTAATTCAATTTTAAAAGTTCTTTAACATCATTCTAATTCAAGTAGAATTTAATTCATCTTCATAAATCATTTTTATTCACATTAAATTCAATTTCCAATTATTTTTGCAATTTCAAATATTAAATTTACGATTTGATTATCCAATTAAATCCAGAATTCTAAATATAATTTATTCAGCTTATTAAATTTACTTGTGAATATTTAAAATTAATTAAATATATGAATTTCGAATGACAGAAATTCTGGGTCGTTATATTCTCCCCTACTTAAAAGAATTTCGTCCTTGAAATTACCGAGTAAGAAAAAGTCACCGAAATCCATTAACTTTTCGTTCAAACTAGATTTCAAATCCATTTAAACATTTTAACATTTCGAAAATCATTTAGTTAAACTTCTTATAAAAAAAATTCTAAGTTTTCAAATCCATTTATAGTTATCTTTTCAAAACCAACTAATATCGTTTAACTTTTAACTCAAAATCAAAATATTAGTTGTCAACATTTTTTCCCATTTCTCAAAAAATTTCTAACGCCTTAAATTTTCAAAAAAATTCGCCAGCGTCTCCTTTGCGCGGTTCAATCGTAGTAGGATCACAACATATATATATATATATATCACAAATATACATCTCATCTTCATGGATGAGGCATCCCGTAGGGAAAAAAGTATAAAAGTATGATATGTAATCCGAGATATGTACCTTATATATTATTAGTGAGCATACAGCTAATATAGTACGAAAGCGAGCTCCAAATGTGAAGCAAGCGCTATCTGCACCTATTAAATACTCAACAAACAAATGAGAAACATGTATATATGAAAATAATATCAATATAAACATATACCAATACAACAACTATATATGCCAATATAGCAAATGCCATCAATAAACAACAAATCCAACCATCAAACAACTATCATCCAATCAACATCCAACAAACCAATATCTATCAAACTAATCCATAACCCAATCAATATAAATTCACCTCTCATTAATATTCAATGGATTGATTCATTAACATTGGATTTTACTAATATTCATTCATTCATATTCAATTAGTTTACATTCACTAATTCATATTCAAATTTGTTCACTTCCAATTTAAATTCAATTATTTAGCTTTCAATTTTGTTAATTCAATTTCATAGGAATTTCTATACAATTAATTAACAATAATCTGACAACCAATGTATATCCAACATAACCAAATTTATTTAATTCGCTTACATTCAATTTAGTTTGGCATTCAATTGTTTAATTTAGATTGAATTCTAGTACTCACTATATATTTACAACTTCTTAACTTAAGTTTTATTCAAATTGTTAATAACATCATTTCTAATGCTGATTTATTCTACAAATAAAGTTGAATTTCATTACAAAACTCAAGTTTATATTCAATTAATTACTTCATTTCATTAACTTCTTCTTATTCAACTTTACTTTACATATTCACTTCATTAATTTACTTCGATACCAAAATCAACTTCATTCAACATCACTTAAGTTAAATTTCATTTCGCTATTCAAATTGATATTTTGTTTTGCTTAACAAATTTTTTTAATCATTTTTAACAATTGGTTTTACTTACTTTTTCTCAATTTATAAGTTATACAACTTATTTTTATAAACTTCCAAATTCATACTATGTAATTACTTACCATCTTAAGTTTAATTTCCATTTCAATAACTTATCTACTCTGGTTTAAATTAATCCAAATTATTTAACCTTCCTTTAGTTAAATTTCAAATCATATATTTTATTATGCTAACTCAAATTTATTTCAACTTTACCAAAGCTAAAAAATTATTTCTTTCATATTATAAGTCCAAAACTTGTTTTACTTATATTTATCAATTTCAACTTGGATTTTAAATTAAATTTCATTTATCAAAACAAAACTTCAATTTTCACTTTATTATTGGTAGCAAATCCATCACAAAGAAACTCGAAAATGATACTGATGATGCTGCAGTCATCACCTTTATTATTTTCCAGTAATAGTAGCGAATTCAGTGCTTTATATTCTTTTAAAAATTTCTTTTACATCTACAAATCACATTTATAAATTTATACTTATATAACTTCAATATTTCACTTTACTTATAGAAGATTCGTTTCAAATTCACTTATCTTATTTAGAGTTATAACAATATAACCACTTTAATTTTGAAAAATAACTTCCAAATCAACAGGATTCCAATTTCAAATTCTTAATTTAAATTCATTTTTATTTATAACTCAAATAGTTTCATTTCTTATATATAAGATTATTACACCATTGTAAATCATTTTAATCATAATTCCATACTTATAATTCATTTGTTTATATAATTTATCCTTTTACAATTATTGTTTTTATTTAGATTATTCAAACAGCTTTTATTAACTTATGTATACTTACATTTTCAAACAACCAAACAATCAATTTATACACACTTCAATAATTCTTGAAAAATTGTTTCCTTTATATATAAAATATAATCGAGGTAAAATTATTTCATTTACCTAATTTAAAATAATACTATGTTGTTTTGCCTCATTTAAGTGTTTAGAAATCCCTACTGGTAATATGGCGTCCCACGTACCGACCAGAATTCACAAACAGCTCAACGGATAAGCAAACAGAATATAAAACATTTTATATCACTAAGAAATATGCACTCATATATATAATACACTCAAGCTCAATCTAGGGTGATATTGTCCCTTTCTATACTGAGTACACATCAAAGCTTAGAAATATACAAAATCTAAGCTTTGATACCAGCTATAACGACTCACAAATTCGTACCCTTTGAATCGACAATAATCGGCACATGTTAGACCCAAAAAGCACAGACTGACGGAAAGTCAAGAGAAAGAAAAGAAGAGAGAAGAAGAGAAGAGAAGAAAGAGAGAAGATAGCACCAAACAGAACAATACAGAATCTCACATCGCAGGGGAAAACATATAATATCATATCAATGATCTTTACAAAATAGAAACTGTACATACATACATCAATCAGAGTATAACAATCAAACAATAATTATCAGCCTAGAAAGTTATAATAACCTATTCTCACAATTGCCGATAATATAAAACAGCTAAGCAATGCAGCGGATAATCAAACAAAACAGGTATGTGTATACAAAAATGAAGATCCTCAGCTCTCCTGCTGAAGCTCCAAAAGCACCAATCCGAACTTGTAAATATACTTGGTCTGACCCGAGCATTGAAAGGGAAGAACCCCCGGATCAGTCTGGTAAACCAGCGTGAGAAACACACTCAACTGAATTTATTAAATAACCAAACTTTTCCTTTATCAAAACAAAAGTATCTCGTAAGGCAAGTCCACACATAAACACGGACATGTTTTTACCTTACGATAACTAAAATAGTTCATATCAAATCCCCTTATATTATAATAGTGTCTATTGCACAAATAATATTCAAAATAGCCGAAGTTGTTACCATTATTAAATTTCAGCATACTAGGCTCTATAAATAAAATGGAAGGTACGTAGTGAAGTTTGGATCTCCTTACAAATGACCAGGTGAAGGGACTATCTTTCAGCAGTACATCTCTATAAGAATGTACCGAATAACAATCACAAAGTTTCTCTACCAACACAAGACCGGCCTACCTCTATAACTAGATTGTACCGAATATGTCATCCTCCGATGGTTACCGACCTTTACCGAGGGCCCTCGAAGCATACAAAACACAAAAATCAGATACACGACCTCATAGCGTGTAAAGATATATCTAGAAGAGGATGATCATACCCTAATAGAAGTGACCCACTTAGCCTTGCCGCATCTAACCCTGTTTTGGTCAATTCCGATTGATGAGGCCTGAGGTAACGATTACCTTTAACAATCACATATCACATCACTTTGAATGCGACATGGCCATTTCCGTTGACTACTAATTGCCTTCCACAAAAATAAAACTCTTAAGCTCATATGTCTTAAGGAGAGTGTTAAGCTAAGAGAAGTTTCCTTCTCCGCCACCACTAATGTACGTTTGTAGAAACCAATGTGCATAATCTATAGAAATGCAATGTGAAACAAACATCTATACAAGTTGTCCAAGAATAGGACAAACCGAAGGTACTTTCCCACCACATCCTGTTGGGAAATCCCTAGGATTAGCAGCGAATAGTCCTTGCGTCAGATATTTCATAATGAAGAGAGCACTGCTACTGGATGTATATTGGGATTTAACCCCAAACGATCAACAAGCAGTCCTCCACTATGAAAATATGGAATATCAATATCATCACAAGCAACCTGCACGATTCGAACGCATATACGTTGGTCCGAAGTGGTTTTCAGATAAATCTGATCCTAGTCTCTTCGCACCAACAATACAAAAGCGTTTCTCAACCTCACATGGCAACTAAGTCTCATAGACTTATCACGTCTCCAACTTTCAACTTGCTATCCTTCGGGCCAAGAAGGAAGCTCGGTAGATTGGAGTAATACTCCGCACTGTACGAATCAACATCCTCAACACAAATGATAATCAAGCCTACACAGATGGCTGCGTACTAAGTGTATGACTAAATAGTTCCCACATCAAGTTGAGGAACTAAAAATTGGCCAAATTTAATAGTCGGTTATTTAACTATCAAAGTAAACAAACAAATATTCAACACTATAACAATCACTAAGCCCTTTTAATTAATC
This sequence comes from Allium cepa, assembly GCA_030765085.1. NCBI lineage: Eukaryota > Viridiplantae > Streptophyta > Magnoliopsida > Asparagales > Amaryllidaceae > Allium > Allium cepa. Next base: position 621,675,661 of record CM060938.1, on the reverse strand, counting down.
TTTTATTAATTAATTTATTTGCCAAATATTCACTTCATATTAACTTTAAAAAGATATATTCTCAAACCATTTCAATTTTGGAAAACATTTCCATATACTTCTTTAATAATAAGTAATTCACAATTCTCTTTATTTTCAACACTTGGAAAGTATTACATATACTTAAATCACGATTAAGTATATATTTTATTCTATAAGGAAAACGTTCTCTTTAAACACATTTATTTGGGTCAAAAATAATGTTGCGTAAAACATTGTTATGACAACCCAAAATCACTAGTATAGGGATTTGAAAATAAGATAGATATATAAATCCCATATACTATACAAAACATTTCCTTTCGAAAATCATTTACTATAACAATAGTGTTATAGTCCATCATTTCCATTCTTCTCGAAAAAAGTCTAATTCAACAATGAATGTTGAAATCTATGGTTTCATTACTTAACACATTTAAAACATCTCTAAACATTTTATTTGATTTAAAATATCACTTCCCAAAACATTCATTTAATTTAAAAGATTATTCACTGTCCAAAATTGTGAATATACTTCATTTACAAATCCAACATTTCTAAAGGTAATCCACTATCCAAAATCGTGGATATATCTCGTTTAATAAATTTCTATATTTAACTTATCAAAATCAATTGATTTCGTATTTATAAAACAATGTTTATAAATTCACATTTATATATTATAAAACTTCAACTTATGAAATCACTTTTACAAACCAATTCCATTTATATCCCATTTATATGCCAAAATCCAATTTATAAGTAAATTACTCATGATTCATTTATTTACAAATTCATTCCTTTATGACATTACAAAATTTATAAATCTAATTTGCTTATAAAATTCTAACTTCAAAAATCTTAATTTAAACTACTTTGCAAAATAGTTAACTTCACATTTCAAAAATTGCATTTTGATCATATTTTCACAAAAATCATAATTTTTATAACATAAAAATTATAACATTTATTTATTTAAAATATATCCATTTACTTAACAATTCAGAAATCAATAAAACATCTATTTTTCAAATCACTTTAAAAATCCTTTTAAATTTGGAAATCATCACTTTAACATTTTTAAATTACCAAAAATAGGTCCAAGGCTGCAAGAGCACTAAATACATCAATCATGGCGTCTAAAATATCATATATCACATGATAACAGCATATATCACAATATCTGTAAATAAATCAATACGGGTGAGGAATCCAGCTGGATCCCTCCAACCTGTCACCTGCAACAAATATACATATTAGAATATGTGTACAATGTCCGCTTCGAGACAGACGTGCGTACAAAGGGTCATCCGCTCATACACGGTAACATATAGGGTCATCTGCTCCAATAGACAGGTATATATGCAAATACCAATCAATATATCATATATCATCCAAACAATCATCCATCATAAAATAATATTTATTCTCACTTATATAAAAATATTAGTGAGTCAGAAAGAGTGAGTTGTACTCACATTGATGGTAGTCGTCGCGATAACGATTTATTCCGACTAAAATTAAACGAGCATTTAATTTCAATTAAAATTTTCACTAGCTTTAATAAATCTCAATCTAGCTCCATAATGTAGTGCTCACCCATACGATTCCAACGCAATTCGTTTCATGCGAAATGGACCTCGTATGACAAAGTTATAACATTTTAAAGATTATACGAATTTTAATAAATCAATTTACTATTTTATTTTTATTTTTTATAACCTTTCTTTAATCTTAGCCGTTGATTTTCCTTGGAGAGATCAAGTCGTGCTCCATTTTCTTCTCGCCTTCAGTTTATATGAATATTTGAGCATACCCATAGCCGCCACCCAAACCCTAAATATCGCAACCACACCATATGTTTTGACGACGATCGGAGACTTCCACTCAAACACCCTCGACGAGAGCTACCCATGGCCAGAGGCCGGTCGAACTCGGCCCCACCTTCGCTTCGAAAAGTATGCACGAATGCTGCGTGTTTGAATGAGAACTGCCAATGATCCGTAGCTCGAAATTCGATCGTACCAGTTGGATTGAACGATATCGTTGTGCTCTTCGATGTTGTAGTTGGAAGTTTTCTCTAATTATTTACGGATTGGAAGAAAAACGAGGAAGAAGGAGGAGAATTTCTGGCCGTGCAAACCATTAGTGGCGGCTAGACCTAGCTTTGACTAGGGTTTTGAAAAATGAAGAAAATCAGGGGCTTTTATAGAAAATTTCACGCGCACTATTCATCCGAATTTTTTTGAACTCGAAACGAATCATGCCGCCTGGCTTTTATATTGTTTTACCCCTATTCTGAATGCAATGGATACATATCGGAAGCCAATTCGATAGTATTTGAAAGATAGTTTCTCAAACCGAATTATTTAAATTTAAAATCCACTTAAACAGGTTTCTACGCGTTTCAATTTGCCCCGGACAAACCGTAAATCCGATTGGCACGAAAATTGAAATCTTATAATAATATAACATTACGAATCCAATGAAACCAGTTTCGTCGAAATTCGAGACTGTATGAAAAATGACTATTTTTACACATTAATTAAATATTAAATTTCTAGAATTTAACTTTTAATTCAATTTTAAAAGTTCTGTAACTTTATTCTAATTCAAATAGAATTTAATTCATCTTCATAAATCATTTTTATTTACATTAAATTCAATTTCCAATTATTTTTGCAATTTCAAATATTAAATTAACGATTTAATTATCTAATTAAATCTAGATATATGCAGAATATAATTTATTCAGCTTATTAAATTTATGTAACAGCCCGATATTTTCAACCATTCGCATCCATTATAAGTGTACTGGTAGACACACATGCCGAAATTGAATTGCTCAAAATACCGCGTTGTAAATAAATATTTGGCAAATCTCAGAATATACAGTAAATAATAATCACAGATCACAGACACAGAGTATTTAATAATGCAGTGGAAGTAAAAGAGATAGTAGTTCATGAAGCTAGTATATAAATATATCAGAGTTAAACAAGATATGACAGAAGAAATAAAGTACAACATAAGTTTCAATACGATAACCAAGTACAAGCTGAATAGAACAACCGAACTGAAATAGATAAGACTACATAAGCAGATAATCTCCAGCGATTCCAATCTCCAGAAAGTGGGATCCAAATCTGTGAATACTCAGGCTGACCCGAGCGTAAAGAAAAATACAAACAATCGAGTCAGGACATACATACTTATACAATGTAAACCAACTCAAGTGAACTGTAGTAAAAGTACATGTAACTTAGAAGATGCTTGGGACCGCCCATCCTCTAAGGATCCGTTAAACTATTTGTTGTATAGTAATATACGCTATGTACAGTAGTGTCTAATCAGTAAAGTATAATCATATAAAAAATAGCATTAAGGGAATGGTGAATTTTAATGCGGTCGGATCTTTAAACCAAAATCGTAGTGGGCTCCATATAAGGAACATATGACAAGGCACGCGAGGCAATGCCAGAGTGGATACACCGTTTGTACTCCCGGACCGGTGTTGACGACAAGCCAGCAGCTTGCGCTCACCTCGAGACATACCCCGAATCAAAGTGGCGCCACCATGTCGAATCACAAAAGTAATAGAATGGTTTCCGAAGAAGCATGCTCGATAAAAGGGTGCGACCCTTTGTGTAACCTGGTATAGCTCCTGTTTTATTCATAATTAGGCCATCCATCAGCTTTCTCTTACTTCATTCCAGTAGCGTTCGCCAACCAACCTACTTCATTCTGGATTTCTCCACCGCGTACACAGTTGTTAAAGTGGTTTTCGGTATTGGCCGGCTATAAGACAATATCCGATACCGGTCTCTTTAACAACCAGTCGTTATTATAACCCGTGGTTATAACTTTAAAACAATATTTTTATACTTCAAAATAAAATATCATTTCAATCCAAATCTTTATCAAAATAAAGATTAAATCATTTCTAAACAATTTCAATATATTAACATACCATATCCTTCAAATTCAAATATTTATCAAAATAAATATCAAGTCATTTCAAATCATTTTTAATACATAAATATCATATCTTTCAAACTTCATTTTCAAATCATTTTAATTTCGAAATATCATAACTTTCAAAACTTTATTTCAAATCATTTAATATATATCAAAATATCATATCTTTCAAAAACTTCATTTCAAAACATTTAATATATATCAAAATATCATATCTTCTCAAAACTTCATTTCAAATCATTTCAATATATCATATCTTAAACATCTTTAAATTCAAAGATAACATTCATTTATTATCATCTCAAATCACCTTTTAAATAATTTATATTCCATCAATTTAATTCAATTAAAATCATTTTAAAAGTGTTATTATTATACTTTCAAATCAAGTATTCAATTTCCAAAGTTTCAAATCATTCTAAGCTCATTTACTAAGTTAAAAACCATATTTATTAAAATTTCATCCTTTCGCAGCATTTAGAAAAGGCTGTTATAAGTTATACTTGAAAACATTTTAATTCAGCAAAGATAGCACTTAAAAACTGCTGTTAAAACTCAGTTTTAGTTAAATTTTAGTTTAAAATAGCAAAGACAGCCTTTCCAGAAATGCTGCGGTAGCTCAGATTTCAAAACAAGGTTTTTAATTGATTTCAACAAAAACTGCAGACCACTATAGCATTTCCAGAGAATGCTATAATAGACCTGAGTCCAATATTAGCCTATAAGTTCAATTACAGCAACTACAGCATTTCAGAAATGCTGTAACAGCTCTTTTTACACAATTTTAGTTCAATTCAGAAACTATAGCATTTCTGAACGCTATTAAAAGTTAATTCCAGGTTTTAGTGTATTTCCAGCCAATAATAAACATCATTTTAAATCCTTTAAACATTTTAAAAATCAAAATTTAACATTAAAAATGTTCATTAACATATCATTAAACATATTGATTTTTATAAAACCAATTTCTTATAAATAAATCCAAATTTCAATAATTCCACTTATTTGTTCAAGTGTATAATTTCCTTTCTTCACTTCTCAACAAATAAACTTAACACTTCAGATTTAAATTACCATTTCACAAATTAACTAAATTTCCAATTTTATTTAATTAACTTAAACCTTTAATTAAAACCAAATTCTCCTTCCCCAGTCCAGTTATATTTTAAAGTTACAATTTAAGCATTCATTTATTTAACCACTTAAATTCATAGAAAAAAATAAATAATACTTTAATAAATCATTAAAATTCAAATTTAAATCAAATTATCATATTTACCATTTCTCAAATATAATTAAATTTCCATTTTATTCATATAACTTAAATATCATTTTTAACCAAAATTCCAAATTCCAAATTTAAGTTATATTTCAATAATCCAATTTAACCATTCATTAATTACATTTTTACCTCATAGAAAAACAATGATTTCTTTATTTTAAAACATATAAAAATCTATTTAAATTAAATTTCATAAATTTATATTTTTAAAATACTTACAAATATCCTAAACACTTTGTAAAATAACCACGGGTCTGTATATAGTTTTCTAACCTTGGTCAAGTGATACGGATATGTATCATTTCAATCCGCAGTTTAAAAAGAAAAATCCGGGTTCTATCATTTCAAACCCGCAATCCCAAGTTTAAATAAATTAAATAAAAACAGTTCAGTCCTATCATTTCAGCCCATAACGATTTTTCCCTATTCTAAAGTCCGTTCGGATATGTATCATTTCAACCCATAGTGATTTCTAATCTACAGGGAACTTGCAGTGTGATAAACAGATATAAATGAACGGAATAGCATTATATAACAGTAACAAATGATATGACAGGAAATTTAATAGTTTAACATCATATATAAATGATCACAGACAGTTATAACATCACATAATAGTTCTATACATTCAAATAGTGTCAATTCACATTTGTATAAGTATAAACGTCTGGTGAGATTTACTCATCTTTATGGCTGGAGATTGCACTACAAATGACATAACGGATTCTAGAAGGCACGATGACTCAACAATAGGCTCAAGTGGGAAGAGATCCAAGTTTAGAACTTGTGTTACAACCCAAAACAAAACAAAATAATATTATAACTCAATACAACATTGAATAGGAATAACTTTGAAATAAAAAGAGATATGAATGTCAAATCTTTTGCCTTATTTTCTACAAAGCTTTGCACGGCCTAGGGGTTTATTTAGGTCAGGTTTGACATCACTTTGGCTCAGGTTTGAACATAGGAATGCATGGCATAAAGGCTAAAACATGTGGAGGAAGTTACAACATAAGAATATCAAGAGACTAGGCAGCATAGTGGACTTTGGTTCAACTTTTGGATCGGTCTATGGGTCAAATGGCTCGGCCATCATCAGGTACAGGTCTGGACAAAGGTTTAGGTGGTGAGTAGTGATGGTAGCAAGGTGGCGGCGGCTCAAGGTGGTGGTGGTGATGGAAAATGGAGTGGTGATCAACTAGGTGCTCGGCTATGCATTGTTTTGGACATTGTTTGCATTTTTGGTGAAGTTTGGCTTCAAGGAGGGTTCGGCCATGGTCTAACCTGAAGTGGTGGGTGGTGGTGATGCCAAGGAGGAGCGGTATGGGATGGTAGCCGTGGTTATGGTGAGGAGGTCATGCAAATAGAAGAGAGAAACAAGACAAAAGTATGGAAAAAAAAATGGAAGAAAAGTGCAAAAAGAGGAGGACATTACCAAGGATGTTTGAAGAAGCCATGAGAATGAGAAGTGCTGAGTTGTTTTTCACGTGAAAAGTAAAATAATACACGGCCAAAACTGAATAAGTGGACAGCAAAATGAATTAAAGTGAAGGTTATGGCATTTGAAAAGTTTTGAAGATGAAAGGACTTATGTTTTGCACTTTTTAAAAACCTTTGGTATTTCGTTTTCTCTTTGATTTTATAAAAACAAAATAACTCAGAAATATACTTTACAAACCGAAACCAAGTAAAAATATAAGAAAATAAATAATTAATTTTAAAGAAAATACAAAAAGAATGAAAGAAATTACTTAAAAATACAAAACAATCTCCAGAAATTACAAATAAATCACTACTAGTCTTGGAAAAATATCCACTTCATTTTAAAAATATTATGAAGTGAAAATTTGAAATAAGATAATTTATTTATCATTTTAAAAATAAAATAAATAATTAAATTGGAGAAAAATAGAAAAAGGAAAAATAAATTGTTTAAAAAATAGCAAACAAGACATAGAAATTACAAGAAATTTACCAATGGCTTTGGAAAATTATTTACTTCATTTTAAAAATATTATAAGACAAAAATATACATACAACAACATATTAACACATATTAAAATAAAATATGACAAGGAAAATAATTTTTTTATAATTTAAAACAACCCAAAATTGCTAAATAACTCAAATCGTACTCAATATTAAAATATACATAACTTTCACAATTTAATTCGTTTCCAACGAAACGAAAAGAAGTATTCATGTTATTAAATCTATTTTCATAATAAAAGATAAAATTTAAGAATTTAAATATTTAAATTTGAAATTTAAAAGTCGAAGTTTGACTAATTTGACCAGAAATCCACTTTAAAGTAAAATATTCAATTTATACAAGTTTGAAACTATAATTCACATAAAAATCAAAATTTATATTTAAATTAACATAACCTATTCATTTTAATAAAAAATAAAAATTTTAAATCAAAATTTCAAATAAAATAATCAAAATAAGCAACAAAATTCAGGGTTGTTACAATTTACTTGTGAATATTTAAAATCAATTAAATATACGAATTTCGAATGATAGAAATTATGGGCCGTTACAACCAAACTATAATACAACAAATAAACCAGTAACGACCCAACTTCCAAACTCCAGAAAGTCGCATCGCTAAGAAGAAAGAAAGGGGTAGAAAAGAGAAAAGAAAGAAAAGAAAGAACAGACAACATCAGAATCTCACAGCGGAATCGAATAAATTATAATATATCACATAAAACCTTACATAGTATCATATACATCAGAGTTAAACAGCTAATACAACACAAACTAGACGGTTATAAACATCTGTCCAACAATTACAATTCAAGTACATCAGAGAAACAGATACAACTCAAACATAGCGGAACCACTACATATATATCTACACGCTGAAGCCTCCTGCTCCATTATCTCCTCCAAAACTCGTCAAAGCAATCCTGAAACACTTGATTACTCATACGTAATATGAGTACCCAAGAGTTTAATAAAATAGAAACTAAACACTCAGGTCAGACAGGGGTCTGGTGTGAGTAAACGAGGATAAAAGTTGCTTAACTTTAGAAAATCCTTTGAAACAAAAGGTATCACGTAAGACTTCCCACACATAAACATGGAAAAGTTTTTACCTTACGCTAACCAAAACCTTTGATAGAAAATCCAGTGATATTATAATAGTGTCTAGGGTTTTCAAAATAAAATACAGAAATAGCTGGAATGCTTAAATCTCACGTTCCAACATAGTTGGGCACAATCAAAACCGTACAGGCACTTATTGGATTATCGATTCCATCAATGGCAGGGCTACTGGGGTACCGCCCATCACAGTACGTGGCCTAGATCAACGTACCGAGGAGTACTCCCACTCCCCTGCAACACAAAGCCAGAACCATTCCTTACTGAACAGTTCTGAACAAGACAACCCCGCAGTTGGTGTACACTAACAACTGCCCACTAAGCCGAATAAAAAGGGACCTCTGGACAGGGATCAATCTTGCTCTCCAGTGGGTGCTACCCACGAAGCCTTGCTGCACCTCCCCTGTTTTAGCCATTCCCGGTTGATGAGGCTTGAGGCTACGATTACCTTTAGAGGACACATCTCTTAGAATGCTCATCGTCCACCTGACGATGTTCTGAAAGCATTCAATCCATACAAGTTCGTTTCGGGTTCGAACGAAACCGAAGGCATTATCTCGTTACACTCATTACGGAATCACCCACAGAGTTAACGACGATAACCCTTGCACTCTAAATCACCATCTCGAATCTATAAGTACTATTCCGTCAAACTCATTACGGAATCACCCACAGAGTTATACTGACGTATAGCCCTTACACCTCGAGTCTTCACTTGCTCCACTTGGATTAACGACCTAACGTTTAATTGGAATCGATGTGGTTTTCGGAATTCCAAATATGGAAACCCGATCCCGGTCTCATCGAAACCAAACGCCATCTTAATGTCCAAGTTATACTTAAGGGTTTTACACAATTAACTTATTTCAATATTATCTAATTCACATAGATAGATAAACTATATCTCACAATAGATAATCACATTCATAACATAACAGATAATCTGTATCGTCTATAAACAGATAATCATCACAACCAAATAATCCATCACAAACCATCATACTTAAACCAAGCATTCATATCATATAGATACGACTCATCTCATTACTGACATCACAATCATTCAATCAATAACATTCATAAGCAATGATTTACTAATCAACAATTATAATTAATTTAAAATGAATTAAATTAATTACAACTATCTCTAATTAATTTAATATAAATTAAATTAATTACTCATTTAAATCCTACTTATCATCCATTAATTAATTAACCCAGTTAATTAATTAATCCTAAGTATTTAACTTGATTAAACAACTTTGATTAATCATTCACTAATTACAATAAGTAATTAGTCTTTAATTAATTTCACAAATTAATTTACTTTAATCATAAGTAATTAACATTTAAATTACTCATTTATTAATTAATTATAATTAATTATATTTATCCTTAATTAATTACAATTAATTAATCACTTAATTTAACTATTACTTAATCAAACAATCCTTAATTACATCATTAATTATAATAATTAATGATCTCTAATATTTAAATAAATTACTTAATTAAAATTAATTACATTTAGTAATTAATCTAATTATTAATCACCTTGATTAATATTAAATTTAGTAATTAACTATGTTTAATTACTTATTTATAAATTAATTAACCAATAATTAATCATTTATTAATTCCTTAATTAATTACAAAAGTAATTATCCAAATTACTAATTATATTTCAGTAATTATCATTATTACTTTTCTAAATAATCCTGCTCCACTAATTACATTTAGTAATTACACTTAAAATCATCAAATGATTTATTAAAATTAATTAAACTAAATTAATTAACTTAACAAATCACAATATTAAAATTAATTACAGTAAGTAATTAATTCCTCAATTATTTTAACAATAAATTTTACTTAACAAATTACAATTAATTATATTCAATTAATTAATCTAGTTAATTATCAAAATTAATTCCTTTAATTAATTACTAAATTATCTCTAGATTATTATCACCATTTATTCATTAACAACAATTCAATAATTTTATATACTTAAGGAAATTTGAATTAGATTAATTATCAATAAATTATTTCTAATTAATATTAATCTAAATCATTATTTAAAATCAAATAATTAAGTAAATCCTTAATTATCTAAAATATTTTTCAAAATAATTTAATTACTTATCAAATGACTCATCTACATTCAAAATATATTAAAATAATATATTTCTAAATTAAATTCAAATTCTATTTAAAAATTTGATATTTAAAATGTTGAATCATTAAACACTAATCCAAATTAAAATAATTATCAACCTTACAATAAACTGAATGTTAAAGAACATTCATTACCTAAATATAAAAGAAAGATTTAAAAATAAATTACTTGATAAAAATAAATTAAGCTTTGAAAATAAATTGATTACTTTAACTTTAAAATTAAACACTTCATAGCTTAATTCAAATATTAAAAGAAATAAATTCTTTCAAGTTTTAACTCTTATTTGAAATAAAATTTCATTTTCAAATTCACTTTTAAAACATTTGAATTTGTTCATTCATTTTCTCTTTAAATTTATAAACTGTTTGAAATCAAACTGGTTTCCAAAGAAACTTGAAAACAGTTTTTTTTTTACTTGATTTCAAAACACATTTAAATCTTGCTTGAAACATTTAAATTTGTTCATAATTTAAAAAAAACTAACAAAAAACTGTTTAAATCAAATTCTGGGTTTAAAAGGTAACCTGAAACTGTTTTTAAACTTAATTTCAAAACTGAATTTAAAAACTTGTTTAAATTTAAAAATTTCATTTTTAAAACTTAGAACTCAACTATATTTGAATTCAGATTCAAGTTACACTTGAATCAAGTTTCAACTTAAAATATGAATTTTATTCAAAAATTCTTAAAACTGCAAAAACTACTGGATTTTAAACCTGTAACCATACCCTGCAACCCTTTTTTTTTACTTCGAGTTTCTAAACCCTTTGCTTTGAAACAGAAACACAATAACCCGAGGATTACTTCGAGTTAAAAAAATACCCTGCATACATCAGAAGTTCATCGGAACTTCAACATGAATTGTGCACATGCACTGGCACTCCGGCCACCTACAGCCACTCTAAACCCCTTCACCACATCGCAGGCCATCCCCCAAACTTATCCACGACCACCAGAGTTATACAATCAGCTCAAAACAAAATTCAGGTTATTCAATGCAACCTGAAACCCCCCCTCTGTAACAAAAACCAACCCTGACATCATCTTGCAAATCACATCACCGATCACCTGACTACTTACAACTCCGGCTAACGACCCATCTACATCCCCTCTGATATCTCCCAAAGCCTCAAATTATTTGAAGCAACAGAGTGCATGTGGATAACTAAGATCTGTAACATTTTAAAACTAGGTTTTGAAAACCTGGAAAACCCAATCCCCCTTTCTCTCTATCTCTCATCAAATATCACCAAATTTACTACATTCTCACATCAACATTCTACCTACAGGAAGCATTCTAACCCCTAAATTCCACTAGCCTATCAGATACTTCTAAAATATCTTTTTCTGTTCAAAACAGAATGCTAAATTCCACTGTCAACTTAAAAAGATGAAATTTGTTTTTAAATTCATGTTTTCAAACATGCATTCCAGTTACAAAACTGTTTCATTGATTAATATGTTTGGTATTTGTTTCATTTCGATGATGATAGGTTCTTGTTGTTACAGAGGCAGCAGATTTTAATTTAATCTAAATTTATATTTTATAAATCTCAATCTATTCCAAACAAACATATTTTTGCTTACACAAAAGTTTCTAGCTGAAACCATTCAAGTGATAAAGAATTTTCTACTTAAGAATATCTTAATTTTACAAGCAAATTAGATCTGCAGCTACATATATACATATTCATATATATTCACATATAACAGTCATCAATAGGCAACCATCACAACATATTTTTTTCTACTAATTTATATGCACAGAGATGACAGGCTTCTTGCATGATGAAGTTACTCAATTCATTTTTTTTAAACAGAAAACAGAACAATTATATCTATAACAGATTTTGACTTTTATTTTTTTTATAAATTAGGATCTGAGTTCTGTAGATCATGTTTAGCTTTAGTTTATAAAGAAAAACTGTTTTTAAAACAGAGAAGCTTACTCACCTTTAAATTGACGAAGCAGAAAGCAATTCAGAGAAGCAATCACAAATTTCAGGTTCCTGACTTGAAACTGCAGGATGAAATCCGGCTTTCAATTGCTAGTTGAAGTTGCCTTACTTGTTGATGTATGCATGCAGGCCTTTCAAATTTCATTTCTCAGATTTGCAGTTGAATTTGAGCTTCCAATTTGATGTTGAGACTTGCAGAATTTAGATGCAGATAGGTTGTAGATTTGAAGTTGTTTGTTTGCAGATTTAAAGTTGTTTTTATCTTGTATTTTGATTTGTAGATTTGTAGTTTTTTTGGGTTTTAATTTACTGAAATATGATTTCAGGTTTCAATTTAAAAAGAATGTTTTTAACAAATGCATTTGCTAAGTTTTATTGTCAATATAATTAAATTTCAAAAATAAACAACATGCCACTTGTTATGTTATCATGTTAAATGTTTTACAAGTGTTCACTTATGTTTTAAGATTTTAACACATATGCAATTCAATTATTAAAAGAAATTTCTAAATTTCTAAATGTATTTGAATTATCTTAAAACCATCTCTAATTTATTTTAAAATGTTTCTAAATGTTTAATTAACATTAGTCTTTAAATAAATACGTATAAACTTCTTTATAAAACTATACATTTACATTTTAATGTTTGTTTAATTATTTTTAAAATAATATTCTTTATGAAACTAAAGTTCAAAAGAAAAGAAGTGTTGAATTAAATTTTATTTAAAAGTTTTCAAACCAAATGTTATACTTTAACAAGAATGAATTAAATCCTATTTCAAAGAAAAGCAATTTTAAAATAAATCAAAACAAAATAACTTTTATTATAAAATAAAATTTAAACTATATTTATTCTTTAAACAAAATAAATTCTCACTTACATTTCTATGAAAATTATAAGATAGATCTTTCAAACAAACCTTTGACAAGTTTACAATGCTAATTTAAAATTTTTTAAATCAATTTACAAATTATACATTTATATATATAAAATTAGAAAATATTCTTTATTAAATATAAATTAAAATTAAAACCAAATTCTCTATTTACAATGTATAAACATTTATACGTCATAAATAAAATATTTTAAATCAGTTTAGAAAGATAATTTATTACTTAAATATTTTTATCTTTTGAAAACAATAAAATTTTCAAATTATACTATCACTATTATAAATTTTTGAAAAGAATATCATTTAACAACTAAATAATTATAAATTTTCAAAAGAGAATTTCAGTTTGAATTAAATTATTAAATCAATATTTCACATTTCGAAATAATTATTAAAGAAATTATTAAATAATTATTGCCTAAATTCCGGGGACATCACATTCCTCCCCCCTTAAAAGAATTTCGTCCCCGAAATTTAAAAGCAAAGGTAATTTAATAATCCCATACAGATTTTAAATTTAAAATATCAAACATATATTATCAACCAAATACTAGCAACCATAGTAACCAATTCAAACAAACAACTCTAATTACCCAGACAAAAATTCCGGATAGAATTCCCTAGAGTTTCCCAGGTACAAACACCGGGACACTCGCTCTACAGAATCTAAACTAGCCACACCACTCAGATCTAGAGCTCCTATATATCTAGATCTACAAATCTAAACAGAATACAGGACTACAGACAAATCCTGATCAACTCCCAAATCTCTCAGAACTATTGATTCTAAAACCAGAGATAAACCATACACGTACTCGCTCAGAGATACGTGAAAAACAAAACAAATTCCAGCCATCTGAACCGGAAATTCAATCCTGTAGATCAAACACTTAACTCTCAAGAGAAAACAGAAAGATCAAATACTCATATCCACAAATCTCATATCGATCCTAGGCTGCCTTCAACTCCTAGGTCAATCAAAATCCACCACACAAACTCTACTGCAGAATCATCAGAAGATTCCAAACATACAACCCTATCCGGAAAACAAACAGATACAAAACAATCAAGTCTCCAGATCCAAAATGAATTTCCTGTAGAAATCCTTTGATCCAAAACAAAACTCAAATTCCCAATGAATCGGGTGCTCCTATTCTGGAATAGCTACCACCATGCTTCCACTGCGCAACTCTGATTCGAGATGTTGTTGATGAACACAAGTATAAACTTGATCAACTTATCCCGGAAACACTTTTCATCAAATTCCATAAAATCTCAGTGACCTATTTGATTCAGCCACAAACATCACAGCAAAAATTCAACCAGAAACCAGATCCGATAAATCCTGTCAACTTATACATATCACACTCAAAGAATCTCCTACAATGCTGAACCTCCGGTAAAGCTCCAAGAACCAAGTCGGAACAGAACTCAATCTCTTGATGCGGATGCAAATCTTAATTCCTTTGAAGATATCCAGAAAATACCAAACCATTTTGATAACTCAAACATCCTCTAGAGATGCTTCAATCCAAAACAAAGATTACTCAAAGAACTTCCGAACCATCGCAAGTCACTTTCGCGATTCCACATAGTTCAGATCCCAAGAAATCATTCTCTATTCAACAATCAGAACAGCTAAAGCCTTCAAAACAAAGAAGAACTAGTGGTCTACCTCCAACCACAAACATCACACCTAAATGGCCTTCCAGAAGAAATGGACAAGCTCCACCATCTCCCTGGACTACTGACAGAAGAATCACAGATATTTCTGAACCATCGAAGAACAGGCCACTCATTGCTGCTACTACTGCCAAAACTTCCTTAACCAAAAGCTCATCGAACCTCAAAGCTACACCAGCCTCTTCACAACAGATTCTTCCAAAAGACAGATATCTCTCAGGAAACTCGCTCCCAAACCAAGCTCAAAACACTTTGCCAAACTGAGCCTCAAACTCAAATACAGACAGAACTCCTTCCTGAAGTTGCCAAAATACCAATGCTGGCTTCAGAACTCCCAACTAATCCAAACTCAAGAAAAACCACTCACACGAGTGAAATCCAACTTACAATCCAAAAATAAACTCCGAATCTTAAAAGGATTTCCTTCAGAGATCAGAGAAATCCTTCACCAACAGCAGAACTACTCAAGATGCCCAAACTGCCCTAGCATATCGCTTCCAATCTCAAACACTCAAACTCCAACCATTGGTAGTTGTGTTACACACACCACTACCCTATCTACCTTTATTACTTATATTGGAAAACCTGATCAGGTAACCCAACAAATAGGCAGAAATAAATAATATATTTATATATTCAAAATTACAAATATGCTCTCTCAAGATAGACACCACTCCAGAGTCTAGGTATTCGCTCAACCTAGAGCTCTGATACCACAATGTAACGACCCAACTTCCAAACTCCAGGAAGTCGCATCGCTAAGAAGAAAGAAAGGGGTAGAAAAGAGAAAAGAAAGAAAAGAAAGAACAGACAACATCAGAATCTCACAGCGGAATCGAATAAATTATAATATATCACATAAAACCTTACATAGTATCATATACATCAGAGTTAAACAACTAATACAACACAAACTAGACAGTTATAAACATCTGTCCAGCAATTACAATTCAAGTACATCAGAGAAACAGATACAACTCAAACACAGCGGAACCACTACATATATATCTACACGCTGAAGCCTCCTACTTCATTATCTCCTCCAGAACTCGTCAAAGCAATCCTGAAACTCTTGACTACTCATACGTAATATGAGTACCCAATAGTTTAATAAAACAGAAAATAAACACTCAGGTCAGACAGGGGTCTGGTGTGAGTAAACGGGGATAAAAGTTGCTTAACTTTAGAAAATCCTTTGAAACAAAAGGTATCACGTAAGACTTCCCACACATAAACATGGAAAAGTTTTTACCTTACGCTAACCAAAACCTTTGATAGGAAATCCAGTGATATTATAATAGTGTCTAGGGTTTTCAAAATAAAAAACAGAAATAGCTGGAATGCTTACATCTCACGTTCCAACATAGTTGGGCACAATCAAAACCGTACAGGCACTTATTGGATTATGGATTCCATCAATGGCAGGGCTACTGGGGTACCGCCCGTCACAGTACGTGGCCTAGATCCACGTACCGAGGAGTACTCCCACTCCCCTGCAACACAAAGCCAGAACCATTCCTTACTGAACAGTTCCGAACAAGACAACCCCGCAGTTGGTGTACACTAACAACTGCCCACTAAGCCGAATAAAAAGGGACCTCCAGACATGGTTCAATCTTGCTCTCCAGTGGGTGCTACCCACGAAGCCTTGCTGCACCTCCCCTATTTTAGCCATTCCCGATTGATGAGGCTTGAGGCTACGATTACCTTTAGAGGACACATCTCTTGGAATGCTCATCGTCCACCTGACGATGTTCTGAAAGCATTCAATCCATACAAGTTCGTTCCGGGTTCGAACGAAACCGAAGGCATTATCTCGTTACACTCATTACGGAATCACCCATAGAGTTAACGACGATAACCCTTGCACTCTAAATCACCATCTCGAATCTATAAGTACTATTCCGTCAAACTCATTACGGAATCACCCACAGAGTTATACTGACGTATAGCCCTTACACCTCGAGTCTTCACTTGCTCCACTTGGATTAACGACCTAACGTTTAATTGGAATAGATGTGGTTTTCGGAATTCCAAATATGGAAACCCGATCCCGGTCTCATCGAAACCAAACGCCATCTTAATGTCCAAGTTATACTTAAGGGTTTTACACAATTAACTTATTTCAATATTATCTAATTCACATAGATAGATAAACTATATCTCACAATAGATAATCACATTCATAACATAACAGATAATTTGTATCATCTATAAACAGATAATCATCACAACCAAATAATCCATCACAAACCATCATACTTAAACCAAGCATTCATATCATATAGATACGACTCATCTCATTAATGAGATCACAATCATTCAATCAATAACATCCATAAGCAATGATTTACTAATCAACAATTATAATTAATTTAAAATGAATTAAATTAATTACAACCATCTCTAATTAATTTAATATAAATTAAATTAATTACTCATTTAAATCCTTCTTATCATCCATTAATTAATTAACCCAGTTAATTAATTAATCCTATGTATTTAACTTGATTAAACAACTTTGATTAATCATTCACTAATTACAATAAGTAATTAGTCTTTAATTAATTTCACAAATTAATTTACTTTAATCATAAGTAATTAACATTTAAATTACTCATTTATTAATTAATTATAATTAATTATATTTATCCTTAATTAATTACAATTAATTAATCACTTAATTTAACTATTACTTAATCAAACAATCCTTAATTACATTATTAATTATAATAATTAATGATCTCTAATATTTAAATAAATTACTTAATTAAAATTAATTACATTTAGTAATTAATCTAATTATTAATCACCTTTATTAATATTAAATTTAGTAATTAACTATGTTTAATTACTTATTTATAAATTAATTAACCAATAATTAATCATTTATTAATTCCTTAATTAATTACAAAAGTAATTATCCAAATTTCTAATTATATTTCAGTAATTATCATTATTACTTTTCTAAGTAATCCTGCTCCACTAATTACATTTAGTAATTACAATTAAAATCATCAAATGATTTATTAAAATTAATTAAACTAAATTAATTAACTTAACAAACCACAATATTAAAATTAATTACAATAAGTAATTAATTCCTTAATTATTTTAACAATAAATTTTACTTAACAAATTACAATTAATTGTATTCAATTAATTAATCTAGTTAATTATCAAAATTAATTCCATTAATTAATTACTAAACTATCTCTAGATAATTATCACCATTTATTCATTAAGAACAATTCAATAATTTTATATACTTAAGGAAATTTGAATTAGATAAATTATCAATAAATTATTTCTAATTAATATTAATCTAAATCATTATTTAAAATCAAATAATTAAGTAAATCCTTAATTATCTTAAATATTTTTCAAAATAATTTAATTACTTATCAAATGACTCATCTACATTCAAAATATATTAAAACAATATATTTCTAAATTAAATTCAAATTCTATTTAAAAATTTGATATTTAAAATGTTTAATCATTAAACATTAATCCAAACTAAAATAATTATAAGCCTTACAATAAAATGAATGTTAAAGAACATTCATTACCTAAATATAAAAGAAAGATTTAAAAATAAATTACTTGATAAAAATAAATTAAGCTTTGAAAATAAATTGATTACTTTAACTTTAAAATTAAACACTTCATAGCTTAATTCAAATATTAAAAGAAATAAATTCTTTCAAGTTTTAAATCTTATTTGAAATAAAATTTCATTTTCAAATTCACTTTTAAAACATTTGAATATGTTCATTCATTTTCTCTTTAAATTTATAAACTGTTTGAAATCAAACTGGTTTCCAAAGAAACTTGAAAACAGTTTTTTTTACTTGATTTCAAAACACATTTAAATCTTGCTTGAAACATTTAAATTTGTTCATAATTTAAAAAAAACTAACAAAAAACTGTTTAAATCAAATTCTAGGTTTAAAAGGTAACCTGAAACTGTTTTTAAACTTAATTTCAAAACTGAATTTAAAAACTTGTTTAAATTTAAAGTTTTCATTTTTAAAACTTAGAACTCAACTATATTTGAATTCAGATTCAAGTTACACTTGAATCAAGTTTCAAATTAAAATATGAATTTTATTCAAAAATTCTTAAAACTGCAAAACTACAGGATTTTAAACCTATAACCATACCCTGCAACCCCTTTTTTTTACTTCGAGTTTCTAAACCCTTTGCTTCGAGACAGAAACACAATAACCCGAGGATTACTTCGAGTTAAAAAAATACCCTGCATACATCAGAAGTTCATCAGAACTTCAACATGAAAGGTGCACATGCACTGGCACTCCGGCCACCTACAGCCACTCTAAACCCCTTCACCACATCGTAGTCCATCCCCCAAACTTATCCATGACCACCAGAGTTATACAATCAGCTCAAAACAAAATTCAGGTTATTCAATGCAACCTGAAACCCCCCCTCTATAACGAAAACCAACCCTGACATCATCTTGCAAATCACATCACCGATCACCTGACTACTTACAACTTCGGCTAATGACCCATCTACATCCCCTCTGATATCTCCCAAAGCCTCAAATTATTTGAAGCAACAGAGAGCATGTGGATAACTAAGATCTATAACATTTTAAAACTAGGTTTTGAAAACGTGGACACCCCATCCCCCTCTTCTCTCTATCTCTGATCAAATATCACCAAATTTACTACATTCTCACATCAACATTCTACCTACAGGAAGCATTCTAACCCCTAAATTCCACTAGCCTATCATATACTTCTAAAATATCTTTTTCTGTTCAAAACAGAATGCTAAATTCCACAGTCAACTTAAAAAGATGAAATTTGTTTTTAAATTCATGTTTTCAAACATGCATTCCAGTTACAAAACTGTTTCATTGATTAATATGTTTGGTATTTGTTTCATTTCAATGATGATTGGTTCTTGTTGTTACATAGGCAGCATATTTTAATTTAATCTAAATTTATATTTTATAAATCTCAATCTATTCCAAACAAACATTTTTTGCTTACACAAAAGTTTATAGCTGAAACCATTCAAGTGATAAAGAATTTTCTATTTAAGAATATCTTAATTTTACAAGCAAATTAGATCTGCAGCTACATATATACATATTCATATATATTCACATATAACAGTCATCAATAGGCAACCATCACAACATATTTTTTTCTACTAATTTATATGCACAGAGATCACAGGCTTCTTGCATGATGAAGTTACTCAATTCATTTTTTTTAAACAGAAAACAGAACAATTATATCTATAACAGATTTTGACTTATATTTTTTTTATATAAATTAGGATCTGAGTTCTGTAGATCATGTTTAGCTTTAGTTTATAAAGAAAAACTATTTTTAAAAACAGAGAAGCTTACTCACCTTTAAATTGACGAAGCAGAAAGCAATTCAGAGAAGCAATCACAAATTTCAGGTTCCTGACTTGAAACTGCAGGATGAAATCTGGCTTTCATGTAACGACCCAGAATTTATATTAATTAAAAATTGTATATTTAATTAATTTTAAATATTAATAAGTGAAATTTATAAGTCGAATAAATTTTATTTTGAATAATTAGATTTAATTGGATAATTAAATCGATAATTTAATATGTTAAATTGCAGAAAAAACTGTAAATTGGGTTTAATATGATTGAAAATGATTTGGAAAATTTTATTATATCATATTGGAGTTACAGTGATGTTATAGAACTTTTAAAATCGAGTTATAAGTTAATTTGTGAAAATTGAATATTTTAATATTTAATTATCGACTGAAAAATAGCCAATTTTTGAACAATCTCAGAATTGGACGAAACCAGTTCCATCGGATCCATAATAATTTGTTATTATCAGATTCCAATTTTCGTAGCAATCGGAGTTATCGTTTGACCGTGGCAGCTCGAAACACATCGAAATTGTTTTAATATTAATTTGGCTAGTTAAAATAGCCATTTTTCAAAAAGTCTCGGATTTGGACGAAACTATTTTCATCGGATCCGTAATGTGATATTATTGTATGATTTCAAATTTCGTGTCAATTGGATTTACCGTTTGTCCGGTGCAAGCTAAAACGCCCAGAGATTTGATTTACCGATTTAATTTTTAATCGAACGTTTATTGCCAAAACTCGCACAGATGATCGAATTAGCTCTCGAAAAACGTTCCATTGTGTTTGGAACGCGGGGTAAACCTTAGGAACGCCAACCGGTACGCTTCGTTTGGAGTTCGGAAAATTCGGGGTGAATAGTGTACGTCGATTTTTCTATAAAAGCCCCCCTCTTCATAAATTTGCAAAAAAAAATAAATAACCTATGGTTTCAAAACCCTTCAGTCGCCACTAATGGAACCTAAGGCCGAAAATCACTCATCTTTCTCCCTCATTTTCTTCAAATCCAAGCATTGTTTCAAGAAACTTTCAACTGCAAAGATGAAGAGTTCGACGAACTCTACGAGATCAACGGCTATGATCGTGTTTGGAGCTTTTGATCAATGGGAATTTAGGCTCAAAGGCCATGCGTTCGGCACGCAATTCGAGAGTGGGGAGATGGCCGAGCTCCACCCCATGGCAGCCGAAGGTAGAGAAGAAGATGCTCGTTCATATGGAAGTTTCTGATCGTGTTCATGTTCGTCGTGGAGGTCGCAAAATCAAACCCTAGTGGCGTATGAATGGGTTCAAGTTGCGTGATTTACTACCTGGAAGTTGATACGCATGCGTGAGGAGATGATGGTGTACGGCCCAGATGCGTTGGAAACAAAACGAAGGGCTATGATTGTTTAGGGTTAGAAAATATGTTGCAATTTTATAATTAAAAATTCGTGTAACTTCTAAAATTCGTATCTTTTTCATACAAGGTCGAAAACGCGCGAAACCAGTTGCGTTGGAATCGTATGGACGAGCACTACGCTAAGGAATTGGATTGGAGTCGTTTGGAGTTAGTGAGAATTTTGGGTAAAATTAAACGCACGTTTAATTTTATT
This sequence comes from Allium cepa, assembly GCA_030765085.1. Lineage (NCBI taxonomy): Eukaryota > Viridiplantae > Streptophyta > Magnoliopsida > Asparagales > Amaryllidaceae > Allium > Allium cepa. Next base: position 621,653,560 of record CM060938.1, on the reverse strand, counting down.
CGAAATAAAAGCTGAAAACGGAATTAAAATCAAGGTGAGAACTTCTCACTCAATCGAATCGGTTTCAATTTTTATTTTAAATAGTTATATTTAAAATTCTTGAATGCATGTTTGAATGATGATTGTTATCTATTGATTGTTAAAATAGACATTATGCGCCGTTAGTAAGCGGATGTTATTTATTAAAAACATATACCGCCGAATATTTCATAGTACAGTGAAATTGGTATTATTTATGTACTTGGAGTTGATTTCCCGCAGTATATAGCGGATGAGACCCTATTGCGCCATCTATTAAGCAGATAATATTTTATAAATCCCATATACAGCGATAATTCCGTACTGGAACGGAATTGGTATTGTGCTAATGTTTGTGGATGCAGGGAAACAGGTTGGAGGGATCTAACTGGATTCCTCAACTGTATTGATTTATTTACAGATATTGTGATATTTGTTGATTATCATATTGATATATGATATTTGGATGTCGTGATTGACTATTTGGTACTGTTGCATCATCGGATTCATTTTTGAAGTTTTAAAATAATGATTTTGGCTTTTAAAAGAATTTTTAAAGTGATTTTTGAAAGTATATGTTTTATTAAATTTTTGAATTGATTCACTTTAAATAATTAAAATGTTATAAATTCTTGTGTTATGAAAATTAAGATTTTTTGTGAAATATAACCAAAAGGTGATTTTTGAGATAAGTAGCTAATAAATTATAAAATAGTTTAAATTGGGATTTTTGAATTATTATAAACAATTTATATAAAAGTTGTGTAAAATTGATATTTATAAATTAAAAATATAGAAATTATAAAATGAGCTTTTATAAGTGTTAAAAAATAAAGTTTGAACCTAGATTCATAAATAAATAAGAATTTTTGATTTATAAATTATTGTTGATATAAAAGAATGGATTTGTGAATAAGTGAATTATAAGTAATTTACTTATAAACCGGATTTCGACATGTAAAATGGAATATAAATAAAATTGGTTAACAAAGGAGATTTATAAAACGAAGTTGTTATAAAATATAGAAATGGAATTTATAGACATTGTTTATAAATCCGAAAACGACTTATTTTAATAAGTTAATTATTATAGCTTATTAAAGGAAGTATATTCATGATTTTGGACAGTGAACATATTATAAATAAAATGGGTATGCTTGGGAAAATGAATATTATAAATTGAAGTTAATCGTTTTAACGATGATTTAAAAGATGTAAACATCGAAAACATAGATTTCAACATTTATTGTTGAAATAGACGTTTCGAGGAATAAGGAAATGGTGGACTATAACACTGTTGTTATAGTAAATGGTTTCCGAAAGAAAATGTTTTATATAGTATTGGGATTTATATATCTATCTAAATTTTGAATCCCTATACTAGTGATTTTGGGTCGTCGTAACGGTGTTTTACGCAACATTCGTTTTGGCCCAAATAAATATGTTTAAGAGAATGATTTCCTTAAAGAATGAAATATATACTTAATTTCGGTTTAAGTATATTGAATATTTTCCAAGTGTTGAAATTAAATGGATTTGTGAATTACTTATTAATAAATAAGTACGGAAATGTTTTTTCAATGTGAAATGAAACGTTTTGAGAATTTATCTTTTTGAAGACAAATTGAAAATGAATATTAGAAATCGATTTGGGAATCATATATTCATAAATATTTTGGAATTGTAAATTCACTATGGAATTTATAAATGAAAAGAGGAATTGGTTTAAAAATAAACGTTGATTTATTTTTGATGTGTGGGAATTAATTTACGGATTTGGAACGTAAATATAAAGTAAATCGTTAAGGATTTATTTAATTGGTTTAAATGAACCATGTTGAAATGAAAGAAATTCCGCGTAAGGAAAATGTTTGAAATTTGTTTTCAAAAGTGGTAAAGGTGAAAAGTGATTTGAAAATTAGTTTTCAAATGTTGAAGTGTGGGAAATTTTATATCAAGTAAAGATATTTTGGAAAGTAAATAATTTGGAAAATTATTTGGAATTTGGTGATGTTGAACACGCCTATTGATAGTTAAATAATCCGACTATCAATATTTACCTTTAAATAGGTATTTGTTGTGATTGCTTGAATTTGAATGCCACACTTATTTTTGAATAAGCGCTCACTATTCGGGTTAGCCGGGAAAGGACCTTGGGGTCGTATAACCCATTCCCAATATGTGATACGTCGTAATGGATTGCATTTGATGACCGGTGTTGAAGACCGGATATTTTTGAAAACGGAAGGATTACTGTTGAGTTACTCTGCATCGGCTGATCTCCGATATAGAGGTTTTATCACCCTTAGTGACGGGAAGTCCGGACGTGATTTGAAATTATCCGGAATGCAAGGACTTCTTTGTAAGTGCCTTTGGTTCTGTTTGAGCCCGGAACAGACTTGTATGGATTGTATGTCTGACATTACAAATTGAGATATAAAGCCGATTTCTTTCAAATATATTACTGTTGGTGGCGGAGAATTTATTCTCTTAGCTTAACACCCTTCTCTGAGACGTACGAGCTCAGAGGTTATGTAGTTGATGGTTACTAGTGATGTATTCCCAAATTGGTAATATGGCATGCTGAGTGTTGCTATGAGATGATCATTGTTTGATCATTTGTGATATGATTATTTGTTTGATCATTTATCTTTGTGATCATTTCTTTGATCATTTGTTGACCCAAAGCACAACTTTTGTATAAAGTGTGGCTTTGTGGACGAGACTTCGTCGGACCTTACACCCTGGAAATGGTCAAAACAGGAAGGATGCAGCAAGGTTATTAGGGGGTAGCGCCCCTTTAGTGTATGTCATTCCTTCTGGATAGAGGTGGTATCATGGTATGGAGCCCAGATACTTAACCTATGTTGTTGCTGCAAATTTATTGCTTTGTGGTTGTTGGAAATCGAGGATCCTCGGATAGATCGGTTACGATCGGGGGATGACATATTCGTGTCAGTAGTTACCCAGTTAAGGGTAACCCGACCTTGTGTTGGCAGAGATCCGGTTTGGTTCTCAGGACGTCATTTCAGAGGCGTTTCCATGTGGCAATGGGAAGTTCCTTGGCCTGACCATTTGTTGGAAATCCAAAGAAACAATATGATCTTGTACGGTTTTAGTTGTAGAACCTATCATTCACTTATGGTGGTCACCACTGTTTGGATGGTAGCTATAGTAGGCATAAGTGCGAAATGCCTATGCTGGCTAAGATTTATATTCTACTTTCGAAATTGTTTTCTACACTATGCACTAGTAATAATATCAAATGTTTCTTTTTAATGCGTATCAAGCATCTTTGACTATCATAAGGAGAAATCTCCTCTGATTCTGCGTTTGCATTGTGTGTGTGTGCGGAAGGCCTTATGGTAGTCTCATTTTTAAAAAGCATTGCGAATTGACTTTAAAAATATTCCTATATTTTGATTTTAAAGATAAATAAACTATTTTAGTTCTCACTCCAGTCACATGACTGACTCAGAGTTTATTGTTTCCCTTCCTAAACTCTGGGTGCCCACCAATTTCCACACGGGCAGTCTAGAGTTTGGTTATCAGGTTACTCTGGATTTAGGAGTGCTATGGAGCTCAGGAGGCGAGCTACATATCGGGACGTACCACTTGTATATGATATTAGCTATGTATTATTCCGCTGTGTATTCTGTATGAGGACAAGTTTATATAACTGTCCATTGATGTATTAACTCTGTTGTCTATTGTTGTTGTAAACTCTGATAATGATGTAACGTATAAAATGTATAGTTCTTTGTTTTAATGATTTTCAGATATTTATTATATGTTGTTCCGCCGCGAATTGTGAGATTCTGATATTCTGTTGTTCTTTTCTGTTCTTCTTCTATCTTTCTCTCTCTTCTTATCTTCTACCTCTTCTTTAACCCTAACGTTACGGTTTTCCGGCATTCGATTGCTCGGCAGTTGATACAGTGGACGTATTGATGTCGATTTTCGAGCATCGAAAGATCGCATCATTACATTTGGTATCAGAGCATATGGTTAAGCGACAACCATGGCTCTGTTGGGTATTACTCATTAGAGATGGAGTCAGTAGTACTCTAGATGAGTTTGAGTGTAATAATAGATACGAGCGCGTATTTGTTAGCGAATATAAATTGTTTTATATTGTGAGGATTGGTTTGTTGAGTGGTATATGGATTTTGGTCAACACGAGTAATTAACGTTGTTGATAGGGATCTCTAAACACTTGAATAGAACAATTCAACACGATAACGTTTTAATAGGGTAAATGAAATAATTTTACCTTGATTATATTTTATATATAAAGGAAATAATTTTTCAGAATTATTAAAGTGTATATGAATTGATTGTTTGGTTGTTGAAAATATATATATAAGTCAATGAAAGTTGTTTGAATAAATTAAATAAAAACAACAATTGTAAAAGAATAATTGTATAAGAAAATGAATTATAAGATGGAATTATAATAAAAAAATGATTTACCATTGTGAAACAATCTTGTATAAGTAAAGGAAAATAGTGAAATTTTATGAGTAAAAGATTTATAAGTGTGATTTATAAACGAAAAGGAAAAATTTTGAAAGAATATTTAGCACTGATTTCACTTTTGTTACTGGGAAATAATAAGGGTGATGACTGCAGCATCATCAGTATCATTTTCGAGTTTCTATGTGATTAATTTGCCACCATACTAATTGAAAATTGAAGTTTGTTGTGATAAACAAATTGAAATTAAAAATCCAAGTTGAAGTTGATAAATATAAGTGAAATGAGTTTTGAACTTATAATATGAAATAATAAAATTTTTATCTTGGTAAAGTTGAAATAAATTTGACTTTGGTAAAAGTTAAATAGAATTTACTTTAGAATTGGAATTTGAATTGGATTTAGAAATGCAAATTTAAGTGAAGATGAACAAATGATATTTAAATGGAACATAACTTAAGTAATGTTGAATGAAAGTTGATTTTTGGTGTCGAAGTAAATAAATAAGTGAATTAATGAAATGAAGTGATAAATGTGAACTTAAGTTATATAAATGGAATTCAATTTCATTTGTAAAATGAATCAGCCATTGAATTAATAAATGAATGGAATGTAAATCAATTAAATGTAAAGAAAGAATTGATATGGGATAATGGATGAAAATGTTAATTCATTAAAAGCTAATGTTATTGGAAGTTGAATAAATTGAATGAAAGTCAATTTAATATAAACCAATTGGAATTAAAAGCGTTGAACCAAATTGAATGTAAAATTTAATAATTTGGTTATGTTGAATATACATTGGTTGTCATGTGAATGTTAGTTGATTGTATATAATTCATTAAGTGTTAATGAAATTGAATTAGCGAAATTAAAAGCTATGTGATTGAATCCAAATTAAAAGTAAATAAATTTGAATAGAATTGAATGTGAATTGGATTTAATTAGTGAATGTAAACTAATTGGAAAAGAATGAATGTTGATAAAATCCAATGTAAATGAATGAATAAAATTGAAAACCAATTCAATGTATATTAATGAGAATATGAATGAATATTGATTTGGTTATGGATGATAGTTGGTTGATGTTTGCATTTGTTGTTTTGTTGCATTTGCTATATTGGCACATGTAGTTGTTATGTTGCTATATGTTGTATATTGATACTATTTTCATATATGCATGATTCTCATGTCGTTGTTAAGTGTTTAGTAGGTGCGAATGGCGTTGCTTCGCATTTGGAGCTCACTTTCGCGCTATATTAGCCGTATATGCTCGCTAATAAAAAATAAGGTACATATCTCGGATTAAATATCGTACTTTTACACTATTTTCCCTGCGGGATGCCCCATCACTTGATGATATGTATATTTGTGATATATATACTGTCATTTTTTTTCGGATCGAGCCGCGCAAAGGAGACTATGGCAAAAAATTTCGAAAATTTAAGGCGTTAGAAAAATTTTGAGAAATTTTGGGAAATTGGTGAAAACTATAATTTTGGTTTTGGAATTGGAAATTAAACGATATAGTTTGGTTTTGAAAAGATAACTAAGTATAGATTTGAAAACTTAGTAAAATATGGTAAGAAGTTTAAATTTGTTTTGAAAAGTTAATGAATTCTGTAACTTTTTCTTACTTGGTAATTTCGAGGACGAAATTCTTTTAAGGGGGGAAGTCTGTAACGACCCAGAATTTATATTAATTAAAAATTGTATATTTAATTAATTTTAAATATTAATAAGTGAAATTTATAAGTAGAATAAATTTTATTTTGAATAATTAGATTTAATTGGATAATTAAATCGGTAATTTAATATGTTAAATTGCAGAAATAATTGTAAATTGGGTTTAATATGATTGAAAATGATTTGGAAAATTTTATTATATCATATTGGAGTTATAGTGATGTTATAGAACTTTTAAAATCGAGTTAAAAGTTAATTTGTGAAAATTGAATATTTTAATATTTAATTATCGACTGAAAAATAGCCAATTTTTGAACAGTCTCAGAATTGGACGAAACTAGTTCCATTGGATCCGTAATAATTTGTTATTATCGGATTTCAATTTTTATAACAATCGGAGTTATCGTTTGACCGTGGCAGCTCGAAACGCATCGAAATTGTTTTAATATTAATTTGGCGAGTTAAAATAGCCATTTTTCAAAAAGTCTCGGATTTCGACGAAACCAGTTTCATCGGATCCGTAATGTGATATTATTGTATGGTTTCAAATTTCGTGTCAATTGGATTTACCGTTTGTCCGGTGCAAGCTAAAACGCCCAGAGATTTGATTTACCGATTTAATTTTTAATCGAACGTTTATTGCCATAACTCGCACAGATGATCGAATTAGCTCCCGAAACACGTTTCATTGTGTTCGGAACGCGGGGTAAACCTTAGGCACGCCAACCGGCACGCTTCGTTTGGAGTTCGGAAAATTCGGGGTGAATAGTGTACGTCGATTTTTCTATAAAAGCCCCCCTCTTCATAAATTTGCAAAAAAAAATATAACCTAGCGTTTCAAAACCCTTCAGCCGCCACTAATGGAACCTAAGGCCGAAAATCGCTCATCTTTCTCCCTTATTTTCTTCAAATCCAAGCATTGTTTCAAGAAACTTTCAACTGCAACGATGAAGAGTTCGACGAACTCTACGAGATCAACGGCTATGATCGTGTTTGGAGCTTTTGATCAACGGGAATTTGGGCACAAAGGCCATGCGTTCGGCACGCAATTCGAGAGTGGGGAGATGGCCGAGCTCCACCCCATGGCAGCCGAAGGTAGAGAAGAAAATGCTCGTTCATATGGAAGTTTCTGATCGTGTTCATGTTCATCGTGGAGGTCGCAAAATCAAACCCTCGTGGCGTATGAATGGGTTCAAGTTGCATGATTTACTACCTGGAAGATGATACGCGTGCGTGAGGAGATGATGGAGTGCGGCCCAGATGCGTTGGAAACAAAACGAAGGGCTATGATTGTTTAGGGTTAGAAAATATGTTGTAATTTTATAATTAAAAATTCGTATCTTTTTCATACGAGGTCGAAAACGCGCGAAACCAGTTGCATTGGAATCGTATGGACGAGCGCTACGCTAAGGAATTAGATTGGAATTGTTTGGAGTTAGTTAGAATTTCGGGTAAAATTAAACGCGCGTTTAATTTTATTTGAAATAAAAGTTGAAAACGGAATTAAAATCAAGGTGAGAACTTCTCACTCAATCGAATCGGTTTTGATTTTTATTTTAAATAGTTATATTTAAAATTCTTGAATGCATGTTTGAATGATGATTGTTATCTTTTGATTGTTAAAATAGACATTATGCGCCATTAGTAAGCGGATGTTATTTATTAAAAACATATACCGCGAATATTTCACAGTACAGTGAAATTGGTATTATTTATGTACTTGGAGTTGATTTCCCGCAGTATATAGCGGATGAGACCCTATTGCGCCGTCTATTAAGCAGATAATATTTTATAAACATCACATACCGCGATAATTCCATACTGGAACGGAATTGGTATTGTGCTAATGTTTGTGGATGCAGGGAAACAGGTTGGAGGGATCCAACTGGATTCCTCAACTGTATTGATTTATTTACAGATATTGTGATATTTGTTGATTATCATATTGATATATGATATTTGGATGTCGTGATTGACTATTTGGTGTTGTTGCATCATCGGTTTCATTTTTGAAGTTTTAAAATAATGATTTTTGTTTTTAAAAGAATTTTTAAAGTGATTTTTGAAAGTATATGTTTTATTAAATTTTTGAATTGATTCATTTTAAATAATTAAAACGTTATAAATTCTTATGTTATGAAAATTAAGATTTTTTGTGAAATAACCAAAAGGTGATTTTTGAGATAAGTAGTTAATAAATTATAAAATAGTTTAAATTGGGATTTTTGAATTATTATAAACAATTTATATAAAAGTTGTGTAAAATTGATATTTATAAATTAAAAATATAGAAATTATAAAACGAGCTTTTATAAGTGTTAAAAAATAAAGTTTGAACCTAGATTCATAAATAAATAAGAATTTTTGATTTATAAATTATTGTTGATATAAAAGAATGGATTTGTGAATAAATAAATTATAAGTAATTTACTTATAAACCGGATTTCGACTTGTAAATGGAATATAAATTAAATTGGTTAACAAAGGAGATTTATAAAACGAAGTTGTTATAAAATATAGAAATGGAATTTATAAACATTGTTTATAAATCCGAAAACGACTTAGTTTAATAAGTTAATTATTATAGCTTATTAAAGGAAGTATATTCACGATTTTGGACAGTGAATATATTATAAATAAAATGGGTACGCTTGGGAAAATGAATATTATAAATTGAAGTTAATCGTTTTAACGATGTTTTAATAGGTGTAAACATCGAAAACATAGATTTCAACATTTATTGTTGAAATAGACGTTTCGAGGAACAAGGAAATGGTGGACTATAACACTGTTGTTATAGTAAATGGTTTCCGAAAGGAAATGTTTTATATAGTATTGGGATTTATATATCTATCTAAATTTCGAATCCCTATACTAGTGATTTTGGGTCGTCGTAACGGTGTTTTACGCAACATTCGTTTTGGCCCAAATAAATATGTTTAAGAGAATGATTTCCTTAAAGAATGAAATATATACTTAATTTCGGTTTAAGTATATTGAATATTTTCCAAGTGTTGAAAATAAATGGATTCGTGAATTACTTATTAATAAATAAGTACGGAAATGTTTTTCCAATGTGAAATGAAACGTTTTGAGAATTTATATTTTTGAAGACAAATTGAAAATGAATATTAGAAATCGATTTGGGAATCATATAATCATAAATATTTTGGAATTGTAAATTCACTATGGAATTTATAAATGAAAAGGGGAATTGGTTTAAAAATAAACGTTGATTTATTTTTGAAGTGTGGGAATTAATTTACGGATTTGGAACGTAAATATAAAGTAAATCGTTAAGGATTTATTTAATTGGTTTAAATGAACCATGTTGAAGTGAAAGAAATTCCGCGTATGGAAAATGTTTGAAATTTGTTTTCAAAAGTGGTAAAGGTGAAAAGTGATTTGAAAATTAGTTTTCAAATGTTGAAGTGTGGGAAATTTTATATCTAGTAAAGATATTTTGGAAAGTAAATAATTTGGGAAATTATTTGGAATTTGGTGATGTTGAATACGCCTATTGATAGTTAAATAATCCGACTTTCAATATTTACCTTTAAATAGGTATTTGTTGTGATTGCTTGAATTTGAATGCCACACTTATTTTTGAATAAGCGCTCACTGTTCGGGTTAGCCGGGGAAGGACCTTGGGGTCGTATAACCCATTCTGAACATGTGATACGTCGTAATGGATTGCATTTGATGACCGGTGTTGAAGACTGGATATTTTTGAAAACGGAAGGATTACCGTTTAGTTACTCTGCACCGGCTGATCTCCGATATAGAGGTTTTATCACCCTTAGTGACGGGAAGTCCGGACGTGATTTGAAATTATTCGGAATGCAAGGACTTCTTTGTAAGTGCCTTCGGTTCTGTTCGAGCCCGGAACAGACTTGTATGGATTGTATGTCTGACATTACAAGTTGAGATATAAAGCTAATTTCTTTCAAATATATTTCTATTGGTGGCGGAGAATTTATTCTCTTAGCTTAACACCCTTCTCTGAAACGTACGAGCTCAGAGGTTATGTAGTTGACGGTTACTAGTGATATATTCCCAAATTGGTAATGTGGCATGCTGAGTGTTGCTGTGAGATGATCATTGTTTGATCATTTGTGATATGATCATCTGTTTGATCATTTATCTTTGTGATCATTTCTTTGATCATTTGTTGACCCAAAGCACAGATTTTGTATAAAGTGTGGCTTTGTGGACGAGACTTCGTCGGACCTCACACCCCGGAAATGGTCAAAACAGGAAGGATGCAGCAAGGTTATTAGGGGGTAGCGCCCCTTTAGTGTATGTCATTCCTTCTGGATAGAGGTGGTATCATGGTATGGAGCCCAGATACTTAACCTATGTTGTTGCTACAAATTTATTGCTTTGTGGTTGTTGGAAATCGAGGATCCTCGGATAGATCGGTTACGATCAAGGGATGACATATTCGTGTCAGTAGTTACCCAGTTAGGGGTAACCCGGCCTTGTGTTGGCAGAGATCCGGTTTGGTTCTCGGGACGTCATTCCAGAGGCGTTTCCATGTGGCAATGGGAAGTTCCTTAGCCTGACCATTTGTTGGAAAACCAAAGAAACAATACGATATTGTACGGTTTTAGTTGTAGAACCTATCATTCACTTATCATGGTCACCACTGTTTGGATGGTAGCTATAGTAGGCATAAGTGCGAAATGCCTATGCTGGCTAAGATTTATATTCTACTTTCGAAATTGTTTTCTACACTATGCACTAGTAATAATATCAAATGTTTCTTTTTAATGCGTATCAAGCATCTTTGACTATCATAAGGAGAAATCTCCTCCGATTCTGCGTTTGCATTGTGTGTGTGTGCGAGAGGCCTTATGGTGGTCTCATTTTTAAAAAGCATTGCGAATTGACTTTAAAAATATTCCTCTATTTTGATTTTAAAGATAAATAAACTGTTTTAGTTCTCACACCAGTCACATGACTGACTCAGAGTTTATTATTTCCTTTCCTAAACTCTGGGTGCCCACCAATTTCCACACGGGCAGTCTAGAGTTTGGTTATCAGGTTACTCTGGATTTAGGAGTGCTATGGAGCTCAGGAGGCGAGCTACATATCTAGACGTACCACTTGTATATGATATTATCTATGTATTATTCCGCTGTGTATTCTGTATGAGGACAAGTTTATATAACTGTCCATTGATGTATTGACTCTGTTGTCTATTGTTGTTGTAAACTCTGATAATGATGTAATGTATAAAATGTATAGTTCTTTGTTTTAATGATATTCAGATATTTATTATATGTTGTTCCGCTGCAAATTGTGAGATTCTGATATTCTGTTGTTCTTTTCTGTTCTTCTTCTATCTTTCTCTCTCTTCTTATCTTCTACCTCTTCTTTAACCCTAACGTTACGGTTTTCCGGCATTCGATTGCTCGGCAGTTGATACAGTGGACGTATTGATGTCGATTTTCGAGCGTCGAAAGATTGCATCGTTACATTTCTATTGCTAGTTGAAGTTGCCTTACTTGTTGATGTATGCATCCAGACCTTCCAAATTTCATTTCTCAGATTTGCAGTTGAATTTGAGCTTCCAATTTGATGTTGAGACTTGCAGAATTTAGATGCAGATAGGTTGTAGATTTGAAGTTGTTTGTTTGCAGATTTAAAGTTGTTTTTATCTTGTATTTTGATTTGCAGATTTGTAGTTTGTTTGGGTTTTAATTTACTGAAATATGATTTCAGGTTTCAATTTAAAAATAATGTTTTTAACAAATGCATTTGCTAAGTTTTATTGTCAATATAATTAAATTTCAAAATAAACAACATGCCACTTGTTATGTTATCATGTTAAATGTTTTACAAGTGTTCACTTATGTTTTAATATTTTAACACATATGCAATTCAATTATTAAAAGCAATTTCTACATTTATAAATGTATTTGAATTATCTTAAAACCATCTCTAATTTATTTTAAAATGTTTCTAAATGTTTAATTAACATTAGTCTTTAAATAAATACATATAAACTTCTTTATAAAACTATACATTTACATTTTAATGTTTGTTTAATTATTTTTAAAATAATATTCTTTATGAAACTAAATTTCAAAAGAAAAGAAGTGTTGAATTAAATTTTATTTAAGAGTTTTCAAACCAAATGTTATACTTTAACAAGAATGAATTAAATCCTATTTCAAAGAAAAGCAATTTTAAAATAAAGCAAAACAAAATAACTTTTATTATAAAATAAAATTTAAACTATATTTATTCTTTAAACAAAATAAATACTTACTTACATTTCTATGAAAATTATAAGATAGATCTTTAAAACAAACCTTTGAAAAGTTTACAATGCTAATTTAAATAAATTTTAAATCAATTTACAAATTATACATTTATATATATAAAATTAGAAAATATTCTTTATTAAATATAAATTAAAATTAAAACCAAATTCTCTATTTACAATTTATAACATTTATACATCATAAATAAAATATTTTTAAATCAGTTTAAAAAGATAATTTATTACTTAAATATTTTTATCTTTTGAAAATAATAAGATTTCAAATTATACTATCACTATTATAAATTTTTCAAAAGAATATCATTTAACAACTAAATAATTATAAATTTTCAAAAGAGAATTTCAGTTTGAATTAAATTATTAAATCAATATTTCACATTTTGAAATAATTATTAAAGAAATTATTAAATAATTATTGCCTAAATTCCCGGGACATCACAAAACCACTTATCAATTCTCATGAAAATGAAGCCAAAGCAAAAGCTATTTTAAGTATGATCTATTTATTATTGTAATTAGTAATATAGATCATCAAATTTTGTTTTTACTTTCATTTCAAAATCAAAAAACAATTAGCAAGTATTGATGTAATTTGTTTTTATGTTGAATAAGAATAGCTCATTTGCATATACAACATAAGTTATCAAACCCACTTGCATAAACTTACATCAAAATCCACTTTCATGAAGCACGAATAAAGAGATCATAAATCATAGAAATGTTGAAATTACATAAAGTTAGAGAGCTTCATTACCCTTAAATTATAGGGGTTTAGGCTCTCATTTGTGTTATCATTTCAACACATAGAGACTTCAACATTAAAAGCAAAAGAAATAGAAGCTAAACAAAGAAAGAAAATGAAATCACTAATAAACTACTTGCATATAAAATCTACACTACTTGTATGAATGTAAATCTAAGCTATAAACATGAAATGAAAGTGAGCATAAAAATAAGCATTAACATAAAAGGAAATGAAAGCATGTGGAAAAGAAAAGAGAAACAGGCTAGGAAGACATTTTTATTTTATAAAACATAGAGCTTACAACTTGTATTTTAATTTCCTAACTAATTTAAAAGAGTAAGAAGATATTTACATGTACATAAGAGGGCTATTTAGACATGCATAAAACCCTAATTCAATTTTTAGAGTGCTTCCCAAAATGCCCTTATAGGAAGTGTAGCCACCAAGTAACCATTAGCCTCTAATTAATTTATCATCAAATATGCATGAAGCTTTGACCTCCATTTAGTTGTCCATTAGGTGCTAATTGTAAATTTAGGTAAGTGGGTAGGTGGGGTCATTCATGATCATGAGCTTGAATTACTTCCCTCTTCATTCTTTTGTATTCATGTATCCTCATAAAACCCTCTTCCATATGCATCCAAATTCCTATAAAAATCATAAAAAATGTCCAAGTAAAAAAATTTCAAATTGACACATGCACGAAAATGACCATTTTGCCCCTAAATGAAGATGAATATATGATGATTTGACAATAATCGAATTTTGGTTTAAACATGTAAAAATGCCTAAATATGACATTTATTTAAATAAAAAATAGATAAAATATGGATGTAAATATATGCACACTTACGTGCACATAAAATATGCACATAAATGGCTTCATACTTGTACATATTGACGGTTAGGAGTTTGTTGCATCTATATTATATAGTAGTGGCTTTGTACTTATACAAGATCTCACATATAATGATGTATATTATTCCGCTGTGATCCGTGACTCTGATTTTGGTTTATCTATATTATATAATGTTCTGAATATTTTTAATCGTGTGTTTATTACTTTGTATTAATAATGTATACGTCTAAATTTCAGTTCAGATCCTCAAAAAGATAAATAAGACATTTCAGTGTTAGTATAAATATATATTCAAAGTCGATCGCCCTTAACCAATCGTATTCTCCGGATTAGCAAACGACATTACTTGTAATGTTCTTTGCTAAACTGGGCATAGCGGTGCGGTCGTTACAGCTTAGTATCAAAGCTGTGTTCAGAAAATTATAGAGTATAAACAGTACAGAGTTGAGACCTAAGCTTAGATGATCTAGAGTCCCGTCTCATGGGGGTGTAGTTAGTAGTTATGTAATTAACTATTTAGAAATAGGAATATAAATGATTATTGGGAATAATCATTGGGATGTGTTTGAAAAATCTTTCGATAATGCTATATAATTTATTGTTATGAAATTTGGATCTCACATTTGTAAAGAGCGAAATTTATTAGATATCATAAATGAGATTTTAGGTGGCTTAAAATAAAATTATTGTGTCCTGATTTGTTAATGATAAGAGTTGCGCAGCGGAAATTGATGGACTATTTTCCCTGAGCATATTAATTAATTTGTTCTAATATAAATGTTTTTTTGATCGAAATGTATGTTATTTACATTAATGGTTGTTTTTGTTTAAGCTTAGTTCAAAAGGTGGAATTGAATAAAAAGTTATAATTCAAAGACTTTATAAACTCATTTGAATTTGGATGAACTCAATTATTAATAAAAGTCACGTGTTTCTCCAAAATAGAATCATTGGGGAATAATAAAAATGTCTAAGTAATTAATAATTATAAAATATAGAATGATGAATAATACGTATCTAATTAAATTAGGAATTGAAAAATATATTTAATAAATAAAATAAGATATAATAATATTTGAATGGGTGCCTACTGTTGTGAATAATTGAAAATGATGTGATATACTGTTTTGAATGCAAATGGTTGTAATGAATGTGTATAAATATGTAACATAAGTTAATAATTTTATGTTAGAAAGCAAATGATTTTGAGCAAGTAAGATTGCTATTCTCTAAAGTGGTTGGAAAAAAAATTAATGGTATAATTTGTGTTAATTTGTCCGTTGAGTATTTTAAGAATTCTAGTCGATGCATCTAGCCAATGTTATCGATAGGGATTTCTAAACACTAGGACAAGACATTTCGACACAATATTTTAAAAATGTTAATATGTTTTGGAAAAGAAAATAATTTTTTGAGATAATACAAGGCATGGAAAAATACTAATAATAAATAGAATGTTTTGTTTACAGTAAACAAGGTATAGTTTAGGAAATCCATTTAAAATCTTAGATTTTTGAATTTCTTATATATGATATTTTAAAAATAATGAAAATCATCAAAGTATTTTAGATTATTTGAATTTAAATTCAAAAGGAGGTTTTAAGTATATGAATATTAAAATATTGGTATAAATACATGTTTATTGTTTTGAAAATTCATTATATCATATATAAAAATGTTTTGAGGCAGAATTGACATAGTATTTTGGAAATGGTATAAGAAATATTTTATTTAAAATTTTGTATTGTTTTGCGAAGTAATATATTATTTTAGAAAGTGAAAATATTGTTTTCTAATTTAAATATTTTTAAACAATGTATGCAGCAAATTGTCGAAACAGATTGCTGAAATTCGTGGCATGATAACGTTTCCTATTTTAATATAAAATTGATTTTTGGATTATTGTATGGAGAGCAAGGTTTCCTAAATGGAATTCATAATGTAAAGTTCAAACTTTAAACCGAAATGGGATTCAATTATAAATCATATGTCGAATGACCATTTTTTAATGTCCGTATACATTTTGAAATTGATTTCCATATGAACTTCCACAATTAAACCTAAAACTTAAGTTTCTCCATTTTTTACTGTTAATTTTGTTTAGAAAACATTAGAGTTCGAATTAAAGAATAATGTGTTTAAATCTAATAGGTGAATTCAGTTTGTTTGTTTTTGAAACAATGAGGTTTCAAAAACATTTAAGAAATGGAAAATTACAATGAACAAGAGAAAAGGCATAATTATTTTATAGAAGAATTTTTCTAATTGTCATTTTGAATATTTGTTACATAGATTTTTGTCTAAATGATTAGCAAGTTTCATCTTCTCTTTTAGTGTCATTTTGTCCTAGCTAAGATAAAGTTTCTAAGAACCCGAGTCTAGAATTGATTTATGTTTAATTTTCATTTTTCTCAAGTATATCACAACTTTCACCATCAATAGAGATGCCACTTGGTAAAGAGAAAATTATGCTTTTAGAAAAAGTATTATGCTTTAAAATTTAAACATGAATGTGTTCAAATTCTATCAGTCTCTTTGTTTTCTAGTATATGACAAAACAAGCAACTATTTTTCATATTTGTTTCCTTGTTCATGGATTAATTAATTTGCATATTTTAAACTGTAGTGACCAACTGAGTTGAACATGCACATGATTGTTAGTTGAATGATGATTTTGTTTATGGATTTCATCAAATCAATTACCTATATAAACACATTATTTGCTCTGTTGTTTACCAATATTAATGACCTTGTATTCATGATAATGCAATTACCTGAATTCATAAAAATTGAACTTTCAAGCATTCACGATATCGAACTTGTTTGTAATCATAATGTTGCACCTTCTTATATTTTTAAAGTTTAGTTGCATGTGTTTATTGAATTCAGTCATACACAGTGACATGTATATATATACTATAAGATGTATAGAAACATATTCATGATTTCAGACATAGCGACATGTTTAAGATCCACATGTTTCATATTTAAAGTGCACAATATTTTGTTCTAAATGGAGTTTTCACTTGTTTGTATCCGTAATATTTCGCTTGCATGGGTTTGATGTTGACATGGTATGTCAATTTGCATTAGCCTCCTGTTGTGTTTGGTTGAAACCTGGTTTAGTTGAGTAGTATACGAGTATATATATAAAGAGAAAAAAACACAGAAAAAAAACTTTTATGTTTGTCATTCATGAAATTTTGTAATTTAGTAGTGTATGAGCATGTTTGAAAATATATTCAAATTTCTGGCCTAAGAATGAATTTTTGAGAAAAATGCAGTATGAAACAATTTCCTCTTTGAAACCATCCTCAAATTATGTATTTTGATGCTTGAAATCTTTGTCGAAATATGACCTAAACAAGAATCAACCTTCTTGAGGTTAACTACCAGCTCCAATGATAGTGCTTATATGAAATTAACTGAACAGGTTGCATCAGTGTTTATATGTATATGCCTTTATATCTTAGCTTATGGAAAATATGCATATATTTTATTTAATACAATTGTATGATGTGCCAGTTTATTAGCGTGAAAGATGCTATTTAGCCTAGCTTTTAGAGTGCTTTATTTGTTGCAATATCCACCACAAAATATGCTCCAGATATGCGATCGCATTAGAAAATTTTCACGTACGTGATGCACATGGCATGCTATCAGCATGTAGTTTATCGTCAGGCCAAACAATCAAAAGGTTACTTGGTGGTGTTTTGGCCGCAACGTTTAACTTCGAGCTTTGGTTTAGGGCTAAACAAACGGTTTCAACGTTTAAATTCCAGTGTTGAAGAAATGAATAATTCGTTTTGTTTCTCTTGAGAAGTTTTTGCAAATGAAAATTGTATATCATTATGTTGCACAGACCTCTGTATTTATACTAAATACTGTAAATGAGAATACTGGACATATGGGCTTGGCCCATTTACAATGTTACATATTACATACTGGTTTGCTTGTAATGAATACTATCTCGATACCCCCCTCAAATCAGTTCAAGGGTTAGGGTTTTCGAGCATCAATAATGGCCGTCGCAAGAGAAAATCCTACAAAATTTTTCACAAATTTTCTTCTGATCTAGTAAGGCTTTACTTCAGTAGAGTCTTATCAGGTCGAAGAGACTCAGATCTGACAAAAAGTGAAAGTTTTGAAGATGAAACAACATAGTTTGTTCGATATGGAAGGTTGAGGCTTCGTTTTGGAAAACAGACCTCAGATCTGGAATGGTTGATGGATCTGGAAGGTTGAGGCTTCGTTTCGAAAAGCAAACCTCAGATCTGAAATAGTTGATGGATCTGAAATGGTTGAGGCTTTGATGAGCAAACTTCAGATCCCTCTGTTGCTGGCAGATAATTTGGAGGTCTGCAGTTCGAATTTGGGCTTGCTTCGTCTATATTCAGTTCATTTCTGAATCTGGTAAAGTTGATTTTTGAAAGTGCTTTCGTAAAAACATCTGCTTTCTGGTAAGAGGAAGGTATGTGATTGACTTTCAATTTTCCCTTTATCACTTGCTCACTAACGAAATACAAGTCCAGTTCCATGTGCTTGGTTCTGGAATGTAATATGGGATTTGCGGTGAGTGATATAGCGCTGAGATTGTCACACCAAATGGTTGCTATAGTGTCAGTTTTGATATGTAATTCCTTTAACAGTGATTCCACCCACATAATCTCTGCTGTTGCACTTGCCACACTTCTGTACTCTGCTTCTGTACTAGATCTAGACACTGTTGGTTGTTTCTTAGCACACCATGAGATTGGATTTTTTCCTAAAAAGATACAATATCCAGTTGTTGATTTTCTATCATCACTATCAGTGTCCCAGTCTGCATCTGCATAGCCATTTATATTGAGTGTGTTGCTTGCATGTAGAACAAGTCCCTGATTTATGGTGCCATTAAGGTATCTTAGTATTCTTTTAACTGGCTTCCAGTGATTATCCAATGGCTTTTGCATGAATTGACTAACTTTGTTGACACTGTATGATATATCTGGCCTTATTATTGTTGCATATTGTAGTGCTCCTATTTCTCGCAGATCTGACATCTTGTTCTATTATTATTGTTAGTATTGTTCCATCTACCACCTCTTCCTCTTGATCTGTAACTCTGACCACCCTTTTGACCACTGCTGGATTGATTCTTGTTGTTGTAGTTTCTTGATTTCTTCCTTTGTTATTAGCAATATAATTTGCAGAGTATTCAAGATTTGTTGGTCTTTTTTTGCTCTATTCTCCCTTCGTGTGCTAGTAATATAGAATGTACATATTGTAAAGTTGGCAATCTCTTTGTTGATGATATCACAACAACAACTGATTCATATTCCTCATCTAATCCACTTAGCAAATATAATATTTGCTCTGTATCACTTACATTATGGCCTGCAGAGGCTAACTGATCACATACTACTTTAGTTTTGGACAAGTATTCTCTCATAGTTTGATTGCCTTTCTTCAAGTTATGCAATTGTCTTTTATACTGCATAATTCTTGCTGCGGATTGGGAACTAAAAACTTGCTCTATTGTATGCCATATTTCATGTACAGTTTTGCAACCAATTAATTGTGGCAAAAGACTTGCACTTATTGAGGATAACAGCCAAGAACTAACCAAACTATCTTGTCTTTCATGTATAATATATTCTTGATTATCTATTAACTTTCCTTGTGCATATGCAGTGAATCTTGGTGGCTTAATGATGGTTCCAAGAACATATTCCTGAAGACCATAGGCTTTTATTGCGGTCTCCACTTGAAACTTCTAGAGCAAATAGTTACTTTCATCAAGTGGGGTGGTTATAATCTGGCTATGTCGTTTAATGATGGTTTTGAGAAGTTCTTGAGAGGCACTGAGTTGGTTATGGGTGGATCTTGATGCAGGTATGGGTGAGACAGCACTGTTTTCACTCTCTTCAACCATCATTAGCGGCAATATTCACCAGAACTTAAAAAATTGCAACCGAAGACTGGCTGGATGATGACCACTGACAGGCAGTCTTCTTGGCACGGCAATTCAGGTTAGGCAAACTGAATCTTTTATGACTTTGATAGTATTGATGCAACCAAGAAGATGATATATGATGAGATTTTTTCTGATATTGTCTTCTTTTGGCACGGCACAATACTAAATGATAAGATTTCCTTTCAAAGAATTATATACAGTTGTTAAACTGTATATAATCAAATCTCAGATGATGAAATTTATTATGATGAGATGATTTCTGATCAAACAGTGATAGAGCATATGTTGTTAAGCAATGTAGAGCTCTTATACCATGTTGAAGAAATGAATAATTCGTTTTATTTCTCTTGAGAAGTTTTTACAAATGAAAATTGTATATCATTATGTTGTACAGATCTCTGTATTTATACTAAATACTGTAAACGAGAATACTGGACATATGGGCTTGGCCCATTTACAATGTTACATATTACATACTGGTTTGCTTGTAATGGATACTATCTCGATATCCAGAATATTTTCAACGTTTTAAATTATAGCGCAAGAAATTAAAAAACTATTTAGGTTGATAGGTTACTAAACCCTTTAACAGAGGAATGCTAATGATAACCTATTCTTGATGGCAGTGGCTGAAGAACTCTTAAAATGACTTAGCTGACCTTTGTAATCCTTTTACTATAAATTGAATAATTTGATGCACTTCAATTCTTCTATATTTGAATTTAGTTGAAACGTGAAAGATTTGTTAAATACAACCAAAATAGTTTATCAACTATAGCTTCAGTTCATTGCTCAATATATTTGTTATGTTATGGTGAAGCTTAACTCGTATCTAATTTTATAAAATCTTCCCTAAAACTTTGTTATGACTGTCGAGTTGGAAATGTATGATATATATATATATATAGATTATTGAATCTTTTATATGTGGCTAATGTTTATATTGAGATAAGAATAGGTGTTCAAGACGCAGATTTGGAATAATGATGAGGTTGGCATGCTTTTGCTCGCTTATGTATGCTCAATAAAAAAGTAAATTGATTTAAAATGCTAAATAAAATGTACGCATTCGGATTAAATACAACAATGATACAAATATTGATATATATTGTGTTTCTGACCGTGTGGTCAATGTATATTGTTTGTAATATGATTGTGAAATTGCAAACGATACTTCATACATAAGAGATTCTGCCAAAATTTTACAAAATTTTAACATTTATAAAATTCTCAATAAATTTTTGTATGCGATGAAACATAAATTAATAAATGAATCTATTTAAATTTATAACATACGGTAAGCTATTTAATATTAACCAATTAGAGAATTGAATGAGTTTCAACTTAATTGTACAATATGTAAAAGGTTAATGTTATAATTTCATGTGACGTCTTCCTATATGAAATTGCGAGGATGCATAAGGGGGGTCTATAACAACCCTGTTTTAAAAGTTAAATATTAAATTAATTTTATTAAAACAGAAGTGCTTGAATTCGATTTTGACAAATTTTATTTTTGGAATCAAATTATTATTCAATTAGTCTATTTAATAAAATTTAATTGGTTAATAAATTCCTTTTAAAATAATATATTTAAATTCAAATAAAATGTTTTAATGAATATAAAATATTTTAAAGTATAAACAATTTTATATAACTGAAATAGTGGAAGAGAAATAAATTTATTTTACATTAATACAATGAGTAGTGGGAGATGAAATTCAATTGGGTTAAGGCAATGAATAATTCAATAGAATTGAACGATATTGGATTGCATGAAATTGAGTAGTTATTGAAATATGTATATTTTGTAAATGAAGTGTAATTCAGTTTAAATTGAAATATAATTATAAATAAATTAAAAAGAATTACTTTGAGAGAGAGAAATGGTTGAATTAAATTAAAGAAAAGACCAGCCCATAATCAAATAACCCACACTCCTAATCTCCAAAACCAATATCCAAATTCATTTAGCCTTATTCCCAAATCAAACAAAATTCCTAAATTCGATTTCGGAAAAAAAAACTCCTAGTCAAATCGGGAGTTGAGATGGGCGACGTCGAATAGGAAGCCATGCGTGTAGGGGAGGCAACAACGATCAAGGGCACACGGCGAGGCTCGAGCTTGTGATGGCATTATGTACAAACGTGGAGGTTTGTAGCTAGGTCGACGACGAATGGGGCAGGAGCGACGCACGTTAAGGCATGTTGCCTGGCAGCAGATGCAACGTCATGGAAGTGGAAGAAGTAGCTTTGCTAGAGGTTATTGCTGTCAATGGAAGTGGGTAAATGCGGCTTCGGGCAATGGAAACAGTCAAGATGGCAAACATGAGGCAGGGACGAGAAGGAGCATATTGACAGGGGTTGGTTGTTCATAGGTTGTGGATTTAGGAGAAATTCGAACATTGTCTTAGGTGAGTTATTTTTAAGTCACAATTCTATCTCTATACCTTTATAGATTTCATTTGCATGCCCTTGCTGGTTGATTATGTGATATATCTATATTTCGAATGGTTGAAATTTCAAGTGCATGCTCTGAATTGTATTGTACGCCATATATTTGGGTTGATTATTAAGCGGATATGATGAACTGAATTGATTTAAGGATCGATAGTGCAAAATTTACAAACGTAATACTGTCCGTTTGTGAATTTAAAAATTTATAGTATGACAATAGCTGTACATTATCGTGTGATCGAAGGTCGTTGGAAAGTAACTCGGATCAACAAATAATTTCATATTTTGAATGACATTTTTATAGAGCGTTGTTGGCTCTAAATATTGAACTTTGATGCATTTATTGTTTGAATTTTTTAAATGTTTCTAAAGATTCTTAAATTGAGATTTATCCATTTTGATCCTTATTGGAATTTAATTTATAAAATATAATTAAATTATATTATAATCGTAGCTTGATTCTTAAAAGAAAAATAATAATTATTCAAAGCTTTTAAAAATGAATGATGTTTAATTATAATATTTTTTAATTTCCTATTTTATGTATATAATAAGGGAAATGTTTTAGAGCGAAAGAATAAAATATGGTATTATTTTAGAAAGTGGTTATGAAAGTAATAAATTAAATTTAAATAATTTTCGCTATAAAAGCTGTTTAAATGATTTTAGAAAGAGTTTGAAAGCCTTTAGAAAATTATATCTTTATTTGTGTGTGTGTGTGTGTGAACAGATTTTCAAAATAAAGTAAGTTATGAGCTATTTAAAGTATAGCTTTGTTTTAAATTAAATTTAACTAAGATTTTTAAGTTTACAGTTAGTTTATGGTTTTAAAGTGTTTATGAAATAATATAATATATATATATAGGTTTGAAATAAAATGAATTATCAATTATTTAAATATTGTTTTAGTTCAAAGACCTAATAAGGGAATTTTATTTTAAGACTTAAAACTTTGTAACCCTTTTCTTATATATATACATATATATATATATATATATATGAGTTATTGGATTTCAAAAGTGATTTTGAAAAAATTATATCTTGTCATATATAAAAACTAATTTAAAACTCTTTTAATTTACTTATTATGGATTTACAAAGGTAAGAAGTCTAAAAGTGAATTATGGATAAAATATTTTGGAAATCATTTTCTAAATGATAAAATTATATTAATTAATTTCAATTTATAAACTATTGTTGGCTTTTATCATAATTAGCTTTTGTCTATTTTACGCAAGTTTGAATTAGATTTCTGATGAATTTCGTGATTTTCTATGAAATAAAGAATTTTAATAAACGATTGAATTGTCAGATGGTGTGGGACACTTTGAACAATTCTTTCGATTATTATTATAATTTGTTAAATAGAGTTTAAGTGGAAATTACTAGCTTTTAGTAAATACTGGAATTTACTATCTGGTATATGATAGTTAGTTAAATTCTTGTGATTACTGGAATGACAGTAATTAACACTAAGAGATGAATTATCTTAGAGTGTTCGGATTTTAGACTGATAGACCCCCGAGAGAAGATAACTCATTTTCCATTGACTTGAAAATCAATACATTTTTAGATTTGGGTAGGCAGATCTCTTTCAGAAGATATGTTATGGTGTAAATATGGCTGTCTCATTCGGAAGGCGCATTTTTACATGCATCTTAGTCTATAGATACTACAACCTATTGGTTTATTTTATTTTATACAGTTAGACTATATTTACCTTTTTTGGAAGGTAAATTTGCACAGGATGGATTAGGTACATGACCGCTCTTTTCTTTGAGCGATGTCCCTAATCTGTAGTCTCTTTCTGAAGGCTTCCTATCTGTCTAGCGGGTCTCTTTCGAAAGATTTCGTGCCACGGTATTAAACTGATTGATGACTACTATTATTATTTCATTATTGATGATTGTTTCATCAGAGATTTTTAGTATAGATATTCTATATCCTTTATGGCTCTGAGGAATTTTGAATTGGTTGTCACCATATTTTCAGATGATAGTCCAATGAGACTCGATATGTATTTATGAAATGGTGATTTATTAGATATGCTTTACTTGAGTATTTGTTTTGGGCATATTTTATTCATGACTTATTTGGTTATTGTTAAGTCAAATTTTTGAGATCTGTATTTATTTGTTTGATATGCCTTTTTGAATTTTTGGGTTTCAGCATATTTTGTGATGACTTATTTAAGAGTTGATTCGTTTATGGAATTATAAAGTAGTGAAATTAATTAATATACCTTATTATGATTGTTTATTTGTCCGGCGTATTTTATATGGCTTATTATTTTAAGTCATGAAGTTATGATATTAGTATCTCAGCTATTTTTAGATATAGTCTGACCTTTTTATTATTTCAATACTCGGGTCAGGCCTAGACTTTACAGTTGCAGGGACCCGTTGACCTTTGGATTTTGGGCTAGTATTGAAGTTGACTATTTTTGGTAGTTTTAGTTTAATTCACACTTGTTTATATTGACTGTTAGGAGTTTATGTCATCTATGTTATATAGTAGTGACTTTGTACTTATACAAGATCTCAGATATAATGATGTATACACTACATATACAGCTCAATTTGCCACACCCAGATGCGCAACAATTGCCACGGTCTTAAACCAAGGCAATTTTACCATTGGCCTGAGCCGTGGTAAAATAAATTACCATGGTTGCAGACCATGGCAATTTTGGAACGGCCTTAGACCGTGCCGAAGTTATCAAAAGAATTTCATCCCCTCCCCCCGGTGTACCAAATCTCAACATGTTTCACACCTCTCTAAAAAATAGAACGCCCCTTCCAAAATCTCATCCATTATCCTCTTGCGCTGCTTAAATCGAATCCCTAAATCTCATCCATTTTCACCCAAATCGATCACCGCCTACACTGCTTAAATCGAAAACATGGATCTTTGTGGAAATAGTCACCGTCGACACTGTAAATCGAGAAAATACAGTTGTATTTTCACTGGTTTCATCAATTACCTGCTTAAATATAAGGTTAAACTATTTTTCGTTGTTTATTTTTTGATTGAATTAGTAATTATATTTGATTTTCTGAGATGTTTGATTTTGTCTAATATATAGTAATCTTAGAATTATTTGTGTCTATAGTTTCTTCTACCTTTGGAGAGAATTTCGAATTTTCGTGTTTTGATTTTATTGAATAATGAAGTTTGCAGATGTTATGGTAGTTCAATGTTTCTGTAATATTAGATGATTTCACAAAATAAACTGCTTTTTTGATAATATGTAATATGACTTAATGATAAGAAAATTAAAAACTAAAATGTTAAGTTAACTAAACGCATAATCATGTATCCAAAGAAGTTGGGATTTTCCATTGCAGCAACACGTTTGAGCAAATCTGCCCAGTATAAACCAATGTAAATTAAACTATTTATTTTACTTTTTAACTTCCTTCTAGCGAAGCATGGACCAAAGAGCATGAACTTAAATGGTTTATTGAAATGTTATAATTTCATTTACCATTTACTACATTTGCAGTTTCTTTTATTGGTAGTTCAATATAGGCTTTTAGTGCGGAGCTACAGAGAAAGCTAAATATTTAGTGCATCTAATCTACCATAAACTTGCCACCATGAGATATTACATGTTTTGACTTACCTTGTTTGGTTATCTTGTTACTATAAAGTAAATGTATATTGGATATTATAGATACTAATGCAAATATAAACTAGATATAACATTGGAGTGAATATAAATATAATGCTACAAAGTATTTGATTGACATATGTAAAGGTGTATTTTTATGACAGTAGCTCTATCAGTAAGAGTATATGTATTGTTGGGGGTGTATGAGTTTTTCTTTTTCTTGCTGTGCATCTCCCTCGCTTGTCAATTTTCTTTTACATGTACCTTGTTTTACTTTATGAGCATGAATGCTTTTATAGTGTTATACATAGATGGGTTAGTTGAAATCTTTTTCTATTTTAAACTCTGTCGTTGTTTTCTATATTGTTGAGGAGTACCTTATGTTTCAATTTACTTTGCATTTAGTCCTGTTAGTATATATATTGTTTTATATAATACTATTATTTTACTATTATATATTACTGAGGAGTATCTTATCTTATGTTTCAATTTAATTATTTTACTTTGCATAGGTGGATGGCGGCGTCATAGAGGGCTTCTAGGCGTGTCGTATGGGAGGAAAAGGAAAAGGGCAGTGTGGTGATGCTGTTGATGGATTTTGGTGGAGGCCGGTGGTCGGAGATGTCCGGACGAGGTGGAGAAAGGGGACGGTTTTAGTTCTTGGACTTGGGTTCGAGTTCGAATTTCTCGAACTACGGCGTATCATGGAATTCAGGGTGGCCGGTGGATTTGCAAGGTCGGAGGTAACAGGGAAGTTGGCCAGCGATGGATGACGAGTGGTCGCCGGTGTATGCACGTGCACGGCGAGAATTGCATGCAAGTCGAAAAGAAAAGGGAGAAAAAGGAAGAAGGGAAGAGCAGTGGAAAAGAGAAGGAAAGGGTGGAGTTGGATTCTGGGGTTGGGCCGAACAGGCCGGTCTTTTGTTTTTTAAAAAAGTGTATCAAGTGTTTCTGTAACGTCCCGCCTTTTCGCACGATTTAAATCGACACACATGCCAATAGAAACCATTCAAAAGGGCGGATTGTTGTGGGTAAATAAGAAAAATAGGAAAGAAATAAAATAAAACAGAATCTCACGGCGGAAGGATAAAATATAATAATCAATATACAGTCCATAAAACTTTTTACAAAACATTTGATTCTTCTTTATACAATAAATATCAGAGTTCACATACCAATAAATACCAATGCAGCGGAACAATATGAGTGAAGTAGAATAACATAATAGATAGTAATACTACAAATCTTCGTCTTCGTCCTCCAGAATAAAATCTTCAAATCCTGAAACGCTCGGACTGACCCGAGCGAATTGAAAAGACAAAACACTCGAGTCGGAACTAAAAGATCTTATGTAAGTTAAATCAACAGGGATAAATATGAGTGCAGTAACTTAAAAGATGCTCGAGATTCACGTCTCTTAAGGATCCGTCAAACTATTTACTATGTAGTATATTTCGCTATTATAATACTGTCTAATTGTAAAATAAACTTACTTTTAAATAGCGTTAAGTCTTTACATTTTCCACCTTAACACAGTTATATATTCCCATAGTTTATACAGTACCATAATCTCCCCCGTACTGGGCGTCGTCGGAGGGCACTCCATAGGTATGGTACAAAACAAAATCGTATAAGGCGCGCTAGGGTAGGTGACACGACACAACTAGGCAATGCCAGGGTAGATATACCAATTGCTATCCGGACCGGTGGTAATGCATAGCAATGCATAGCCGCAGCTACCGCCCACCTCGAACAAACTCCCCGAAATCAAGAAAAATAAAGATAGCCATCGAATCAATCCAAATTCAGAGTATAGTATCGAAGAGGAGTGTCCGATAAAGGGCGCTAACCCCCTTGGCCTGAGAATCGCTCTTGTTTTAGCCACCTTATGCCAACTCACGGGAGTCGGGTCCATGTATTTACCTCAAAGGAAACGCCGCCGCCATCCTACTTCATTCTGGAATCTCCACCACGTACACGGTTGTTAAAGTGGTTGTCGGAATTGGCAGAGAGTATGACAATTTTCGATCCCGGTCTCTTCAACAACCAAACGTTATTATAACACCGCGGTCTTATCAAAATAGTTTTACTTTCAAAACCAGAATATATACCCATTTCAAAACCATATAATACGATACCATTTTTTGTTTAAAAAAAAACAAATAAATTTGATATCGTTTATAAACCCAAGTGAGTATAATATCATCTTTATTTCACATATATCTTTTCCAAAATCATACTGCTTTAAAATTTATAATATCTGAAAAACCAAACATTCGGATTATAACTTTCAAAACATAATACTTCGAAATTCATACCTGTAAAACCATAACTTCCAAAACTTAAATGGTTTGGATATTCAACGGTATATAAAATAAAACAGTTGAATTCAAAATTTCTTTATAAAGTAAACAATTTCCTCGCCTTAACAATTTATTCACTTTAAATTCAGTCTAAACCCATAACTTTTAGATTCACTTTCAGTTTGAATAAAAGCACTTCGATTTCAATATTTTCTAACTTTGAGTATGTAATCAATTTCAAAACTAAGGTTGGGAATTTCTATTCAACAATTCTATTATTTAGTTTTGAAATGTTTACATAATAGATCCATAACCATTTAAAATAAAACCTAAATTATTAACACTAAATATTTCCTTCCATTTATTTATACTAGAAATATTCATTTAATTTATCTTGAATAAAAATCCAGTTATAAATATCATACCTTTAAAATTTCCAAGTTTAATAAGTTTACACCAACTTATGGAGTTTAGTTTTTAAATAAGCCCAATTCCAAATAAATTTCCAATTTAATTTCCAATCTTAATTGATTTGAACTATTTAAAACTCTATATATATACAATATCTTAAACCTGTACTTAATCATAAATATAAATTATCAAACTCCATTTTTCAACTTATTTCTTTCCATTTAATAAATTCATACATAGCTTAAATTCAATAATTTAACTATATATGTATATATAAAATAAGATTTTATATAAGATCAAAATTAATATTTATTAAACCGCATCCTATCCAAACTATAGAAATCATTTCAAAAATAATTATATATATATACTGCGGTGCCTGTATATAATTTTCTATTCTATGGTCAAGTGATACGGATATTTATCATTTCAATCCGCAATTAAAAAAATGCGGTTGTATATCATTTCAAACCGCAATCCCGAATGAAATAAGAATACATAATAACTTGCAGTTTATATAATATAGAACACATCATCCATTTACCCAATATCAATCATCAACCAATTTTATTTCAATCATCATCAATTTAAACAAACATCAATAGAGCATATAAAATATAACAGGTATCAACGAAAAATTTATATTCCAAATAAATAAATAAATAAATAACTGTTTAACTAGCAGTTTATATGCAAAATAAATAAATTTTAACTGTCAATTTAAATTCAATAATAAAATTAATTAACAGTTAAATTAAATAAATGCGATTTAACTGAGATGATGAAAAAATATGCAAAACAGTCATAAATAAATTTCTACTCATATCTTAAATCAATTTAAAAAACATAAGAAAACTTAGAAGTTGTGAGTAGGTTAAAACACTCACCTTTTGGATTTAAATTGGATTTAAATCCAATTTAAACCCAAAATTTTGATGGTCTCCAAATTCGTCCAAACCAGCGTCAAAAGATCTGGAATTTAATTACGATCCTAACAAAAAAAATTCGCATGAAACGGATATCGTATGCAATAGTTATGGATATAAGAAGATTGGAAATTTTAAATTAAGTTTTAAATAAAATAAACAGAAGCCACCATCACCTTTCTGCCACGTCACCTAGGATGTTTCTCACGCACGCGAATAGTAGCTGGAAGAAAAACCCTCATCGCCGTTCGAAACCTAAGTCGCCACAAACCCTATATTTTCGCCGCCGCCACGTGTCTTTTCACCTGGATCAGACCCAACCACTCGCCTCCATGCTCTAGGCCGACCACAACCATGCCCCTCCGGTCGCCTCCGTCCTTCTTGATAATAAGTGCTATCGTACGCTTCGACGGCAAATTTCTGGCGATCTCGACCCCTCTGGCGAACACGAAACCGTTAGATCAATAACTCGTGAAGCCCTCTACGATGCTGTAACCCCCGATCGACTCCTCGTTGAAGATCCACCGTCGAAACCAACACCAACATACGAACGGCCGAAACAAAAAGCCCCATTTCTGGTCAAATCACAACCCGAATCGAAAAATGAATTACACCATTGAATTTCGCTCGTCGAGAGCATTAACATATATTTTTTGAGATTTTTCTGGAGACTTTGAATTTTTAGCTTTTGATTTGATTTGCAATTGTGTTTGGATCTAAGGTTTGCATCCATTGAGGAAGAGAAAGAGTTGAGGAAATGAACGCATAAACAAATGAGAATAGATGGAGGCTAGGGTTTATAACTAGGTTTATATAGGTAGGTTAGAAATAGAGTAGATGGATCCGATAAACAAACGTGCTGAACGATAATTGATCCAAAAAGCCCGTTTCGACTCCGGAACGAAATTGGTCAACCCATATATCACAAAAGTTGTTTAAAAATATTCTGAAAGCAATGGAAAAGGTTTCACGTCCAAATTACATCGTATGGAGAAGTTATGCTAAATTTCAAATTTTCCAAATTGATTTCAATTAAATCGATTTCAAGGCGTTTCGCATTCGTACGATCAAACGACAAGTCCGATCGTTACGAAACTTGAAATCCTACCATAATTCACCGATACGGATCCGATGAAACTGGTTTTGTCGAAATCCGAGTAAGTGGTAAAAATGGCTATTTTTATATTAATTAAATAAATTTAAAATAAATTAATTAAATCAAATTTCGTGTTAAAAATTCTGAACTTTGCAATCTTTATCACTTTAAAATTTTCAAACATTTACAATGATTTAACAATTTTAAAATTCAATTAATTAAAGATTAATCAATAGAAATCTTTTAATTTCATAAAATTCAAAATTATAGATAAATTTCCAAAATTCCCATTAAATTGAATTAACCCATAATTATTCCGTTCATAATTTCAAATAGAAGGGTTTACCATTGGATTTAAAATTATTACATAAATATTTCCCAATTTCAACTTAAATTTTTATTCAACGTAATAATTAAATATTTGATTTCATTTATTGGCAATAAATCCTACTATTTAAATTAAATAATTTAACTCCCTTTTAAAGATTCAAATTATAAAATTCATAAATTTCATCATCTTGATTTACTTATAATTTTATAATCCTTTAAACCAATTCTCATATCAATTTAAAGTAACTTAATTAATCTATTATAGAATTTGTTTCAATTTCTTAAAATAACCCTTTTTTTAATATAAATTGAATCCAATTTATTTATATAAGTTTCCAATTAAATGGATTAGATTCAATTTCAACCTTTAACTTACACTTAAGTTTAGGTCCAAATCAATTTATTACATGTTACTTCCATTAACGTAGTATTAAATGTTGAATTTCATTTTTTACAATCAATTAAATCTATCATTAAATAAATAAATCTTTTAAATCTTTACGTTAACCAATAGTCATATGGAATTTATGTTATCTCCAATTTTTAATTACCATCAGTTAAAATCTTACATTAGTTCCATAAACTTATATGCACTACATCAGTTACTGCATTTATCGAATTCCAATTTCGCAATCACTTCCAATCCATTAATTGGTATTGCATTGACATTTAAACTTATTAGCTTATACCAACACTATTATCCTTAACTAAAAAAAAGGATTACCAATTTTGAATTGATTACTATTTATTATTATTGCTTAATGATTAATTTAATATTTGCATTGGTTTTGACTATATTAATTACCCATATAAATTAAGGTTTCAAAACAATTAATACATTCCCGCTTTACCAATTATTTCCCTTCAAATAAATTCATGTTTCTATTAATACTTACATTTACACTTTATCATTATTTTAATATACCCATTCTAACAACTCTTAACCCTTATCTTTACGTTTCACACACTTGTAATATTTAATTACATTTATTACAATTCAATGTTAGCATTTGTTCCTATTAGTTAATTCAATAATTACAGCCGCTTATTTACAATTTCTTCAATTTTATACAGTTGCGATTCACTATTCATCAGTTACTTTTATATACTCCTTTCCTATATCAATCCAAATACAACAAATTTCACTATTCATTATTATATTAATGAATTCCATTTTAGTTAATATTTTTATTAAAAATTCACAAATTCAACATTTCTATTGGTTTCTCGTATTAACTTATAAACCAGTATGAAAATTTATATTATTTCAATTTATTGCCTATAAATATTAAATTGTTAACTTTTAATAACCATTGATACATCTAAATTTCTATATACGCTCCCATATAAATTAATAAGATTTTTTTTTCTTCCTAAATTTAAATTAAAAATTTTATTAATCTAATTCATTTTAAACATCGAAATTTCACGGGTCGTTATACTCCCCCTCACTCAAAACTTTTCGTCCCCGAAAAGGAAAAAGAAGGGAGAAGAAGAATTTAGAAATCTATATATTTTATTCAAAACATTAACTTTATAAACAATTATATTTACAATATTTGTTACTTAAATTAGAGTATACAAATTTACAATCATTATATCCTTTTATACTCAAATTATTGAAGTTTGGAAAACATTTTTTTTTCAAATTTCTAAGTCCAAATTTTACGGAAAATTTTGGCAGAGTCTCCTTTGTACGGGGAGGCTCGGGAGAAAAATAAAATAAAAATATAACAATATATAACAAATATTTTACAATATAATATATATCCCAACTCGGGAAAACAATATAATAGCGCTATACCGTAATCCGAAAACGTACCTATTTGTCGGCCAATTTACGCTTAATTTATGGAACCAAAAGCAGTAGCAATTGCTTCCATAACCTGCATTTCACTTTATTAACAACAAATCAATACAACAACCATCAATTTCACAAACAGCATACACAACAAATACAGAACAACCATTCCATCAAACAAACAAATAGTTGTTCGTGTTCAAAACTTTTAAATTGTACGGAATGGAGAATAAACTACTAGCGCATCATTTACTCAACTACCTTAGATAAAACTAGATAGATTATATTTTTCATCCAAACAATTTCGAATCTCCTTATCCAAACAACCATAACCAAACAACAACAATTCCAACTAACAAATCAAATTAACTTATTATTAATTTTATTTCATACATTAGTTGTTTAATTTCCCTTCTTTCATTCATTCAGTGATTCTTTTCATTCATATAACGGTTTATCTTTTTATTTTCATTTATTTCTTTCAATTTTATTTAGAAATAACTTCAACCATTTTACTTAAGTTTACAATTTCTCTTTATTATATTACATTCATTTATAATTGCATGACCTCATCTATTTACACTTTAATTACTTAAGTTATAATCATTTATTTATCATGCTTACCTTTAATTATATTTACTTGGTAAAATTTCAATTATAAATTAAGTTTATAACATTAATTCTCATTTAATAGCGATTTCATTGAATACTTTCATTATTTCAAATTTCTACTTGTATAATATTCTATAACAATCTCTTAGTAAACATTTCAACTTTTAATATTTGGTAAGTTATATATGTTATTTAAGGGTGTAATTGAAAGTTATACAAGTTTCTCATTTCTTTTAATTAATTCACTGTTCAATAAATTTTTACCTTTTGTCTTATAAGTTACTATTTCAACTTCCTCTTTATTTCCTTTATAACTTAGCATTAAATCTCTTACCTAAATTAGAGGTTTCAATTATTAATTACTTACCTTTCATTTCACTACAATAATTGAACAATTAATTAACGGAAATTTAGGAATTAAATACCGGGTTAAATTTCAAATTATTTTAAATAATAGATAAATATATTCTTACAACTTATATATCTCTAATTATATTTAAAACAATTCAAAATTTATATTTTTCTATCAAAATGAGTCTGCAGTAAAACTACTATAGTGGTCTTCCCACTTCGAAACTCGAAAATGAAAGTCGATGATGCAGTCGCCATCACCGAAATTATTTTCCAGCGACAGAGAGGAAAGTACAAAACTTATTTTCTCCAAAATTTTCTTTGAAACAATTCTTCCGAATTATATTAAAATATTCATATCAGAAAATACTTATAAACAATATTATTATATTCCAAAATTTACTCGAAAGAAATTTCAAAACCCCGGAAGTTTAAGTTCTAAATTTTCAAATTTCATTTATTTTATTTTTCAATCTTATTTCTATTATTATTTATAAACTTTATCACTTAACAACCAATCTATTGCAGCCAAATATTGATATCATTTGAAAAATTTATTTTATATAGAAAATATAATAGGCAAAATTATTTCATTCACTTATATTAAAACAAATATTATGTCGGTCTGTCCTATTAAGTGTTTTGAAATCCCTATTGATGTCACAGCGTCCCATGCACCAACCAGAATTTATAAATACAAAACGGAACAGATTAACACAACATAGAAACCTTTTTATAACACTAACAAATACGCTCTCTCATATATATACTCTCAGCGACTCCCATATGGTATTTCTACCCTATTAGTAAAGAGTCAAACCCCACAAAGCTAAGGTTTACCGCTAAACCAAAGCTCTGATACCAGCTGTAACGTCCCGCCTTTTCGCACGATTTAAATCGACATACATGCCAATAGAAACCATTTAAAGGGGCGGATTGTTATGGGTAAATAAGAAAAATAGGAAATAAATAAAACAAAACAGAATCTCACAGCGGAAGGATAAAATATAATAATCAATATACAGTCCATAAAACTTTTTACAAAACATTTGATTCTTCTTTATACAATAAATATCAGAGTTCACATACCAATAATATCAATGCAGTGGAACAATATGAGTGAAGTAGAATAACATAATAGATAGTAATACTACAAATCTTCGTCTTCGTCCTCCAGAATAAAATCTTCAAATCCTGAAACGCTCGGACTGACCCGAGTAAATTGTAAAGACAAAACACTCGAGTCGGAACTAAAAGATCTTATGTAAGTTAAATCAATAGGGATAAATATGAGTGCAGTAACTTAAAAGATGCTCGAGATTCACGTCTCTTAAGGATCCGTCAAACTATTTACTATGTAGTATATTTCGCTATTATAATACTGTCTAATTGTAAAATAAACTTACTTTTAAATAGCGTTAAGGCTTTACATTTTCCACCTTAACACGGTTATATATTCCCATAGTCTATACAGTACCATAATCTCCCCCGTATTGGGCGTCGTCAGAGGGCACTCCATAGGTATGGTACAAAACCAAAATCGTATAAGGCGCGCTAGGGTAGGTGACACAGCACAACTAGGCAATGCCAGGGTTGATATACCAATTGCTATCCGGACTAATGGTAACGCATAGCTGCAGCTACCGCCCACCTCGAACAAACTCCCCGAAATCAAGAAAAATAAAGATGGCCATCGAATCAATCCAAAGTCAGAGTATAGTATCGAAGAGGAGTGTCCGATAAAGGGCGCTAACCCACTTGTCCCGAGAATCGCTCCTGTTTTATCCACCTTATGCCAACTCACGGGAGTCGAGTCCACGTATTTACCTCAAAGGAAACGCCGCCACCATCCTACTTTATTCTGGAATCTCCACCGCATACACGGTTATTAAAGTGGTTTTCGGAGTTGGCAGAGAGTATGACAACTTCCGATCCCGGTCTCTTCAACAACCAAACGTTATTATAACAACGTTGTCTTATCAAAATAGTTTTACTTTCAAAACCAGAATATATACCCGTTTCAAAACCATATAATACGATACCATTTTTCGTTTAAACAAAAACAAACAAATTTGATATCATTTATAAACCCAAATCATTATAATATCATCTTTATTTCACATATATCTTTTCCAAAATCATACTGCTTTAAAATTTTAATATCTGAAAAACCAAACATTTGAATTATAACTTTCAAAACATAATACTTCGAAATTCATACCTGTAAAACCATAACTTCCAAAACTTAAATGGTTTGGATATTCAACGGTATATAAAATAAAACAGTTGAATTTAAAATTTCTTCATAAAGTAAACAATTTCCTCACCTTTACAATTTTATTCACTTTAAATTCAGTATAAACCCATAACTTTTAGATTCACTTTCAGTTTGAATAAAAACACTTCCATTTCAATATTTTCAAACTTTGAGTATTTAATCAATTACAAAACTAAGGTTGGGAATTTCTATTCAACAATCCTATTATTTAGTTTTGAAATGTTTAGGTAATAGATCCATAACCATTTAAAATAAAACCTAAATTTATTAACACTAAATATTTCCTTCCATTTATTTGTGCTAGAAATATTCATTTAATTTATCTTGAATAAAAATACAGTTATAAATATCATACCTTTAAAATTTCCAAGTTTAATAAGTTTACACCAACTTGTGGAGTTTAGATTTTAAATAAGCCCAATTCACAATTATTTTCCAATTTAATTTCCAATCTTAATTGATTTGAACTATTTAAAACTCTATATATATACAATATCTTAAACCTGTACTTAATCATAAATATAAATTATCAAACTCCATTTTTCAACTTATTTATTTCCATTTAATAAATTCATACATAGCTTAAATTCAATAATTTAACTATATATGTATATATAAAATAAGATTTTATATAAGATCAAAATTAATATTTATTAAATCGCATCTTATCCAAACCATAGAAATCATTTCAAAAATAATTTTACGTACATATCGCGGTGCCTGTATATAATTTTCTATCCTATGGTCAAGTGATATGGATATTTATCATTTCAATCCGCAATTTAAAAAAATGCAGTTGTATATCATTTCAAACCGCAATCCCGAATGAAGTGAGAATGCATAATAACTTGCAGTTTATATAATATAGAACACATCATCCATTCACCCAATATCAATCATCAACCAATTTTATTTCAATCATCATCAATTTAAACAAACATCAATAGAGCATATAAAATATAATAGGTATCAACGAACAGTTTATATTCCAAATAAATAAATAAATAAATAAATAAATAACTGTTTAACTAGCAGTTTATATGCAAAATAAATAAATTTTAACTGTCAATTAATATGCAATAATAAAATTAATTAACAGTTATATTAAATAAATGCGATTTAACTGAGATGATGAAAAAATATGCAAAATAGTCATAAATAAATTTCTACTTATATCTTAAATCAATTTAACAAACATAAGAAAACTTAGAAGTTGTGAGTGGGTTAAAACACTCACCTTTTGGATTTAAATTGGATTTAAATCCAATTTAAACCCAAAATTTTGACGGTCTCCAAATTCGTCCAAACCACGTCAAAAGATCTGGAATTTAATTACGATCCTAACAAAAAAAATTCGCGTGAAACGGATATCGTATGCAATAGTTATGGATATAAGAAAATTGGAAATTTTAAATTAAGTTTTAAATAAAATAAACAAAAGCCACCATCACCTTTCTGCCATGTCACCTAGGATGTTTCTCACGCACGCGAATAGTAGCTGGAAGAAAAACCCTCATCGCCATTCGAAACCTAAGCCGCCACAAACCCTATATTTTCGCCGCGGCCACGTGTCTTTTCACCTGGATCAGACCCAACCACTCGCCTCCACGCTCTAGGCCGACCACAACCATGCCCCTCCGGTCGCCTCCGTCCTTCTTGATAATAAGTGCTGCTGTACGCTTTGACGGAAAATTTCTGGCGATCTCAACCCCTCTGGCGAACACAAAACCGTTAGATCAATAACTCATTAAGCCCTCTACGATGATGTAACCCCCGATCGACTCCTCGTTGAAGATCCACCGTCGAAACCAACACCAACATACGAACGGCCGAAACAAAAAGCCCCATTTCTGGTCAAACCACAACCCGAATCGAAAAATGAATTACACCATTGAATTCCGCTCGTCGAGAGCATTAACATATATATTTTTGAGACTTTTCTGGAGACTTTGAATTTTTAGCTTTTGATTTGATTTGCAATTGTGTTTGGATCTAAGGTTTGCATCCATTGAGGAAGAGAAAGAGTTGAGAAAATGAACGCACAAACAAATGAGAATAGATGGAGGCTAGGGTTTATAACTAGGTTTATATAGGTAGGTTAGAAATAGAGTAGATGGATCCGATAAACAAATGTGTTGAGCGATAATTGGCCCAAAAAGCCCGTTTCGACTCCGGAACGAAATTGGGTCAACCCATATATCACAAAAGGTGTTTAAAAATATTCTAAATGCAATGGAAAAGGTTTAACGTCTAAATTCCATCGTATGGAGAAGTTATGCTAAATGTCAAATTTTCCAAATTGATTTCAATTAAATCGATTTCAAGGCGTTTCGCGTTCGTACGATCAAACGACAAGTCTCATCATTACGAAACTTGAAATCCTACAATAATTCACCGATACGGATCCAATGAAACTGGTTTCATCGAAATCCGAGTCAGTGGTAAAAATGGCTATTTTTATATTAATTAAATAAATTTAAAATAAATTAATTAAATCAAATTTCGTGTTAAAAATTCTGAACTTTGCAATCTTTATCACTTTAAAATTTTCAAACATTTACAATGATTTAACAATTTTAAAAGTCAATTAATTAAAGATTAATCAATAGAAATCTTTCAATTTCATAAAATTCAAAATTATAGATAAATTTCCAAAATTCCCATTAAATTGAATTAACCCATAATTATTCCGTTCATAATTTCAAATAGAAGGGTTTACCATTGGATTTAAAATTATTACATAAATATTTCCCAATTTCAACTTAAATTTTTATTCAACGTAATAATTAAATATTTGATTTCATTTATTGGCAATAAATCCTACTATTTAAATTAAATAATTTAACTCCCTTTTAAAGATTCAAATTATAAAATTCATAAATTTCATCATCTTGATTTACTTATAATTTTATAATCCTTTAAACCAATTCTCATATCAATTTAAAGTAACTTAATTAATCTATTATAGAATTTGTTTCAATTTCTTAAAATAACCCTTTTTTTTAATATAAATTGAATCCAATTTATTTATATAAGTTTCCAATTAAATGGATTAGATTCAATTTCAACCTTTAACTTACACTTAAGTTTAGGTCCAAATCAATTTATTACATGTTACTTCCATTAACGTAGTATTAAATGTTGAATTTCATTTTTTACAATCAATTAAATCTATCATTAAATAAATAAATCTTTTAAATCTTTACGTTAACCAATAGTCATATGGAATTTATGTTATCTCCAATTTTTAATTACCATCAGTTAAAATCTTACATTAGTTCCATAAACTTATATGCACTACATCAGTTACTGCATTTATCGAATTCCAATTTCGCAATCACTTCCAATCCATTAATTGGTATTGCATTGACATTTAAACTTATTAGCTTATACCAACACTATTATCCTTAATTAAAAAAAAGGATTACCAATTTTGAATTGATTACTATTTATTATTATTGCTTAATGATTAATTTAATATTTGCATTGGTTTTGACTATATTAATTACCCATATAAATTAAGGTTTCAAAACAATTAATACATTCCCGCTTTACCAATTATTTCCCTTCAAATAAATTCATGTTTCTATTAATACTTACATTTACACTTTATCATTATTTTAATATACTCATTCTAACAACTCTTAACCCTTATCTTTACGTTTCACACACTTGTAATATTTAATTACATTTATTACAATTCAATGTTAGCATTTGTTCCTATTAATTAATTCAATAATTACAGCCGCTTATTTACAATTTCTTCAATTTTATACAGTTGCGATTCACTATTCATCAGTTACTTTTATATACTCCTTTCCTATATCAATCCAAATATAACAAATTTCACTATTCATTATTATATTAATGAATTCCATTTTAGTTAATATTTTTATTAAAAATTCACAAATTCAACATTTCTATTGGTTTCTCCTATTAACTTATAAACCAGTATGAAAATTTATATTATTTCAATTTATTGCCTATAAATATTAAATTGTTAACTTTTAATAACCATTGATACATCTAAATTTCTATATACGCTCCCATATAAATTAATAAGATTTTTTTTTCTTCCTAAATTTAAATTAAAAATCTTATTAATCTAATTCATTTTAAACATCGAAATTTCACGGGTCGTTACACTTTTCATTTAAAACCTATCAACCTTTTAAAACCTTTATTTTCTTATATCTAAATTCTAAACAATACGGAAACATTTTTATCCTTTCACCCAAACCAGTCATGCCTAATCTACTTTGTAAAGTTTGGAAGATATAGAGTTAAATTAATTTTTTCATGATCAAAGTCGATAAATAATTTTTAAACTTTAAATTTGCTAAGTTAATTTATATAAGATAATTATTAATGAAATTTCTAAGTTTAATTAAATCAAGAATAAATAGTTTTGTAATTAATTTTAATTTTAAGTAAGTAAGGTTAAGAATGTAATTAATGTTGGGTATTTAAAATTAACTAGGCAATGGTTGTGATTAGTTAATATTGGCTACAATCGTTAAAATAGTTCATGATATGTGATTGGGTTTGATTTCTCTTGAGTTTCCATTTCAAGTTGTTTTGTGCCTGTGATACTAAGGACCAAATGAATTGAATGACTGAAATAGAACGTTGAGACGTTTTAGTAAAAATAGAGATATCTAGTGAAATTTCCATATAAATGTTAACACCCTGAAATTGAATTATTTTGTTAAAAAAACTTGGCCTTTAAAAATATGACGTTGGATTCGATGAGACCGGGATCGGATATAAGTATTATCCGAAAACCACATGGATCAAAAATAAGCGATTAGGTCGGGAAGATTTCAAGGGAAGGTCCAGAATGAAGATTTCAGGATGCAAGGGCTATTTGTCACTAACTCTGAGGGTGATTCCAAAATAGGTGTAGTGGAAATGGTGCCTTCGGTTCCGTTCGGACCCGGAATGGACTTGCATGGATGAATGCTATCAGAACATCGTCATTGGAGGACCTGAGCATTCTGAGTGAATGTATCCTCAAAAGGTAATCGTAACCTCAAGCCTCATCAACCGGGATTGACTAAACAAGGGAAATGCAGCTAGGATAAGTGGGTCGCACCCAAGTAGGGTAAGGTTACACTGTCTGGAGTCCATTTTTACTCGGTATGTGTAGTGTGGTTGCCGTTCCCAACTGTTAGGTAATCTTACTCGGACTATCCAGGTTAGGGGTATTCCGGTTTTTTGTAGAAGGGGATCCTGGCATGGTCCTTGGTGTTATTTTTCTTGAGATGCACCGTGATGGGCGGTACCCCAGTGGCCCAGTCATTGTATGGAACCCAAACTCCAATAAGTGCCATACGTTTTGATTGTGCCAAAATATGTTGGAACGTGACTATTTATTTGGAAAACCCTATACATTATTATAATATCATTAGATTTCCTATGAAAGTGTTTTGGTTATCGTAAGGGAAAAACCCCATCCGTGTTTATGTGCGGCGAGTCTTACGAGATACCCTTAATTTCAAATGGTTTTTAATTTAAATTAATTTAACCGTTTTACTCACACCAGACGCATGTCTGACCTAGAGTTTGTTTTTTTCCTAAACTCTTGGGTACTCAAATTTTTATGACTAGCCAAGTGATTCCAAGTTTGCTCTCGACGTATTTTGGAGGAGGAGTTGGAGTAGGTGGCTTCAACGTATCTAGCTATATCTATATTCTGCTGTATTGGTATCTATGTTTGTATTTTGGCTTGTAATGAATAGACAGGTCACTACGACTGTCTGAGTATGATGTATTTATAATTATGACTCTGATGTATTGTACTAGTGACTATGGGATATATGTTATGTAATATATATATATATATATATATATATATATATATATATATATATATATTATCCGTTCCGATGTGAGATTCTGTGATTTGTTTTAGTTCTTTCTATCTATTGCCCGATTCGTCTTTCAATGGAATGAAAGACGGTTCATCACATTTGGTATCAGAGCACTTGGTTGAGTGAATACCTAGGCTTTTGGGTTAATATCAATCTTGAGAGAGCATTCTTGTAAATTTATATATATATATTTATACATACATACATACATACATACATACATACATACATACATACATACATACATACATACATACATACATACATACATACATACATACATACATACATACATACATACATACATATATATATATAGACACACACCTCCTTGGTTGTTAGATCAGCTTTGATAAAACATTATCAGTGCCATCTTTGGAATGTATTTCGTCTCAGTGCTAAGTATCCTCATACTGTATCCAGGTAGTCAACAATAAGCACAAGGGGAAGGTGAGGCAGAGGAGCTAGTAGCACGACTATCACTAATGGAAGAACCCCTAATGTTAGAGGTGGTGGAGTTGCTATTGAGGTCGTAGCTCCAATACAGCCTCAGGTAAACTTTGCAACTCTATGCAAGGACTTTAAGAATCTTAGAGGGAAACCCTTTAAGGGTACTGAGTCTATTATCGAGGTGCAAGCATGTTTACGCTCTTGTGAGAGAATTTTCAAGGGTTTGGGTCTTTCTGA
Organism: Allium cepa; assembly: GCA_030765085.1. Classification (NCBI taxonomy): domain Eukaryota; kingdom Viridiplantae; phylum Streptophyta; class Magnoliopsida; order Asparagales; family Amaryllidaceae; genus Allium; species Allium cepa. The sequence continues at coordinate 621,610,791 of CM060938.1, read as the reverse complement.
TGAATAGAAATGAGTCCTGACATCATAGCAGTTACAGGAAGGGGCGGCCGCGTGGTGGAACTCGGTCACGGCGGATGTCCACGAGGATGAATTTTCATGGAATAAATTCAAAGAGGTGTTTAAGGAGCAGTTCATGCCGACTGCGGGTAAGACCTGGTTATTTAGGAGTTTCCTAGATCTCAAGCAAGGAGACATGTCTGTGGCAGAGTACGAAACAAAGTTAAATGAGTTATCCCTTTATGGCCCTGGATCATAGACACCCCTTTTAAGAAAACTGAAATGTTCGTATTCGGTATGAGGGCAGAATTCCACGAGAAGATGACCGCTCATCTTAAGGGATCGTTTGTGGAGCTTGTAGATATGGCTTTGAGATATGAAGAACTTTTGGAAAGGAAACCCTCAGCAGTAGTTGCAACGCAAAGTGTCGTTGCTACAAATCATAATAAGAGAAAGTTTAACCCGAATTAGAGGAAACAAGGTAAAGGAAAACAACAAGACAACCATGCGAATAGGGAATGTTATAATTGCAAAAATAATGGTCATATTGCCAGATTTTATCCAAGAAGTGTAGCCTCGAAGCAACAAAGCGGACCTATTTCTCAAATGGTTCGGAAGACCCTATGCTTCAATTGCCACCATCACGGGCACATGGTAAAAGCCTGCCCACTCCTACAGAAGGCACAGTCAAACAAGGTGTTTTCCATCCAGAATGGCCCATCAGCTTCAACGGATGTGAAGGGTAAAAGCGTCCTCAAAGGTATTTTGCTTTTAAATGATGCTTATGTTAGAGTATTATTTGATTCTGGTGCTTCTCTTAGTGTTATTTCTTTGGAACGATAGTGAAATTTCACCTTACCCTTAGCATCGTAGACAACCCTATTTGTGTATCAAACCCCATAGGGGGAGTGACCCAACTGAATATGATTTGTGAAGGCTTGAAAATTTTGTATCTTTCCCATAGCTTTTCGTGTGATGCCTATGTATTAGATTTTTAAAGATTTGACCTTATACTTGGAATGGATTGGTTAACCAAGTATAAAGTTGTCCTAAAATGTGAGAAGAGAACCGTGTTTTTGGAAACCGAGTCGGGGAGGCTTGTAAAGGTGGAATGTGATAGTCCTGAAATTCATATGTGTAGTCTTTCGCATGTGCTTGAAGCATCTCAAGAAGGATTAGGATCCATTGAAGTTGTTAGAAACTTTCCTGACATTTTTTGAAAAGTTAAATGTTTACCCCCGCATCGAGAAATCGAATTTCGTATTGATTTAGTTCCAGGGGCAAGACCCGTAGTCCAACCAAAAAGAAGAATGGCTCCGAGAGAGAGGGAAGAGTTGGTGAGTCAAACTCGGGATGTGTCGAGGAGAGGATCGATTAGACCCAGTCATTCGAGCTAGGGGTCTGCGGTAGTGTTTGCAGCCATGTCGGATGGATCGTTAAGACTATTTATTGACTATAGGGATTTGAATAAGCTGACTGATAGGAATAAGTATCCCTTACCTCGCATCGACGATCTTTTTGACCAGCTTCATAGGGCTACCGTATTCTCGCAAATGAATTTAGCTTCCGGATTTCACTAACTAAGGGTTGCTGATGTAATGACCCGTAAATTTTAACAGTTTTATTAACGTATTTAATTGAATTTTTGAAAAATTTTAAACAATAATATTTTGAAATAAAAATTTGATATTTGGAATACGTCTATTTAAACATAGCAACTGGTAAATTTTCATCTGATAATGTTGAAGTTTATTTTATTGTGTTATTTTATTTCAATTTAAATCAGTTAATATTTGATGATAATAAAATGTTTTCCAAACTTGAATATTTTCATATAAAAAATTTATAAATCATCTTCTAAGTGAGGCGTCATATTTCATTCCTCCAAATTTGGAATTCTCTAGTCCCGTTTATCTTATTTCTGGCAAATTAGCAGCATTTTTGGTACCGATTATCGACTTTTGATAGGATGATCGTACCACCAATATATGTATAACGTTTTGATCGTCTCGTTGTGTCGATCTCTGCGAAATATTCAATTTTGTGTTTTGAAGTCCGGTACGCGGTGAAATCCATGAAAATGGTTAACCATATCTGCACCCACTTTGAACTTTTGATATTCTGTGTCCGTTTAAATTTTCAAACGGCTAGAATAAATGGCCACTGCCATTTATTATTTGCTGAATCAATGGCCATCTGTTATCATTCCATCATTTCAATTCATTGCATAGTGGTACGTTTCCTTATCTGTTGCCTCTTTCTCTCCCCTATTTTTTCTAGTTCATACTTCTGAAAGAAAGGGGACATTATTATATATACTATAAAGTTATATCTATAATTTACTTGTACAATCTCCCTTTGGCAATTCATCTTCTTCGGTTTTCACTTTCATGGCACACACGCAAGCCCACAACTCCACCTCCACCTTCATTTTACTTGTGCCGCATGACCTCACCACTGGCCATTTTCTTCGCCGGACCCGACTTTATCCTTCCCTCATTTGCAACACGATAGATCGAGCCCGCCACCTACCCATTTCTTCCTCCAGCATCTTGCGCTAACCTCCCACACGTGTAGCTTTCCACCCAGCACCCGCAAACCCATCCTCGACCACAAGCCCAGCCGAGAGCTGCACTACGTCATCACATGCCGCCTTCCTCCATTCCCTTTAGCTCCGGCCAAACACCATTTTCTTCTCCCTCATGGTCGGCCATGCAACCTCCTCTCTGTAGTAAATGGGTAAGATTTATACATTTTTATATGTTAGTTCTATTGTTTATATTTTCTATTACATTTTAGCTTTATTATTAGCTTTTATATGTAAGTGGTAAGCTTTGGGTTTTGTTTTATAATTTCTATTACAGCCTATATATATTTGCAGTAGGATTGTACAGTATAAGTTTAAATATATTTCAATCTATTAGTTATATGTATAGTATATTATATTATATTTTATTATATTACATTTTTTTATAGGTTCACGGCTTCATTTGTATGTATGTATATTATTTGTTGTTTATATATACGAGCTGTTATATTAGGATCCATTATTTTATATATTCTCCTCCTTGGTATGCGAGTAGTCTGCATATGTCTGTTGAAGTTACTCACCTATATTGGTTTATATATATATATATTCTGTATACGATTTTGTAGCTTAGATCTGTTATATATTATTTATATCTTTTAGCTTTTATGTTGTCAGACTCCACTTATTTTGAAAGGTTTTGTTATTTATATTGATTTCATAATAATAAATATTGATTTTAAAATGATATAAGTATAAGTTATATACTTTGACAGTTATAAGATTTTATATATATATTAGCCGTTACCTTATATATTTTTATAGCATTGTATATAATCTGATTTGTTAATAATACTACACAAGATTATATTTGTTCGCAAGGAGTAAAATTTGGTATAGTACAGTTGCATGTTTATATAGGGTCGACATATGTTAGTGCTTTAAAATATTTGTTATAGCTCTAATATATATATATATATATATATATATGTATGTATGTATGTATGTATGTATTTCTAAAGTATAAATTTAAAAATATATTTGTCATTTATTGAGTCTGCATGTTGATTTGTGAGTAGGCTGTATATATACAGTTTTAAAAGTAATAGTTTGCAGTTACATTATGTCAGTTTACATGTTTTATTGAAATATATATTTTTAATTTAATTTATGTTTAAATTTATTTTGATTTGAAAATAAATATAATATATATATACTTTGTTTTGAATGTATGTTTGAAAATTGATTTAGAGAGAAGTTATAACATATATATGTTTCAGTTATATCAAGATTGTTCTGATTCGTTTTATCAATTTTTCGTTATCAGCCTGGTTCGTTGAATTCATGCCAATTCAGCTTTGCTTTGAAATTCGTGTTTGGATCCACAATTCGTTCCTATTCTCGTTCGTCTCTAGCCTCGAAAGGTGAGAAATCACTCACGATTAACGTTTTTATATTTATTAAATTTGATTTCAATTGAAACGATAATTGAAATATGTTGTTGTTTGTTATTTACATTGCTATATATATGCTATTATCTGTATCTGTTAACCCGTGATATATGACACCATTATCTATTATTTATATTGATATATATGCCCGTTATATTATTATTATATCTGTTATCCCTCTGTAAGTTCCCTGCTAGTATAGAATTCACTATGGGTTGAAATGATACATATCCGAACGATCTGTAGAATAAGAGAAAATCGTTATGGGTTGAAACGATAAACTCAAGCGATTTTTATTTGAATTGAATTTGGGATTGCAGGTTGAAATGATATGTACCTGTATATATTTAAATTACGGATTGAAATGATAAATATCTGTATCACTTGACCATAGGATAGAAAATTATATACAGACACAATTGGTCTATATATAAATATTTTGAAAATGATTTCTATGGTTATAAAAGGAGATATATATGGTTTTATTTAAATTTGAAAATATTATGCATATGAATAAATTTTAATAAAAAATAAATAAATTTAATAATAAGCTTTAAATTTAGTAAAGTTTGGTTTAAGTAAAATACAATATGTTTAAGTATTTATTTAAAATTTTATTTTTAAAAAAAATGGATTTTTAAATGATTTCTATAAGTTAAGGTTGGAAAGATTAGCATGAATTTATTGTATTTAATCATTTTATTTAATTAAATCGATTTGAAACTATTGAATTTGAAATTTAAAGTTATGTTTTTTATAACTTGATTGTGATTTAAGTAATTTAATGAATATTTCACGTTTAAATAAATTGAAGAAAATATTTAGTAAAATGTAATTTAAGGTTATTTAAATATATTGAATTTATTAAGTGAATATTCTAAGACTAAATAATAATGAAGTTAAATCAAGATCTATATGAAACTGTTAAATTTAGTTTTGAAAATGATGAATATTTAAAACTTCGAAATATATTGGAATTTAAATGGTTTATTTTGTGGTTCAAATATGTATTTGAAATTAATATAATTTGAATTTGTTTATTTAGAAACTGAATTGAATTGAAATCGATAAATTGAATTAAATTTGACTTTGGAATTCGAGTTGATTTGAATCGATTTGTGAAATTTGAGGAAATTATAAATATTGTATTTTATAAATTATTTAATACACACATATATATATATATACTATTTTAATATAAAACTATTTTTAATATAAACTATTTTATTTTATATACTATTATTAAACTGTTTAAGTGGTGGAAGTTATGATTTCAAAGTTATGGTATTCCAAAGAATTATGATTTCAAAGTGTTTTGGTTTCGAAAGTGTTGTGACTTTGGAAGTGCTATAATTTGGAAATAGATATATTTTAAATGGAAATGATATTTTGAAGTATAAATTATTTTGAAATGACCACGATTTTATAATGGCGCTTGGTTATTAATAGCATATATTTCTTCATAGTAGATAGTTCCACGGATCCTTAGAGGATGGTTATCCCAAACTTCCTTTGCGTTACTTGTATTTCAATTGATATTTCCTTTGAGTTGGATTTATTGATATAAGAATTTTAATCCTGACTCGAATATTTGTGTTTTTCTTTATACTCGAATCAAACTGAGTGATATAGCATTTGAGACTCACCTTTTAGAGTTTCGAGCTTCGATTGGAGATCCAACTATCGATTCAGCTTTCAGCTTTTCCAGTTGATTTGTTAAGAGAAGTCTTCGGTCTATATTTGAGATATTCTGTTGTATTTTATTTCAAACTCTATTGTTTATATAGTAGCTTCATGAACTACTATTCATCTATTCCACTGCATTACTGTTATATTACTCTGTGTCACTGATTCTGTGATTGTTTATTTACTGTATATGCTGAGTTTTGCCAAATTTAAATTAACAATATGATATTTTGAGCATTTCAAGTCCGACATGTGTGGATGGGAATGGTTGAAAATATCGGGATGTTACATTTGGTATCAAAGCTCTGGTTTTAGGCAAAACTTATTATATAGAGTAAAATTAATTACAAAATCACTTTCGTTCGAGCTTGAGTTCTTCCTCTGATTTGAATTTTGAAACTTTCCCCTCGGTTCCAAAATCTATCCTTGTCTCTGCAATTCATTCTGAAATCCATCCTTATCTTTTCTATTTGTATTCTTTTGATTCTGTTGCATCCCATAACTCCACTTCGAAAGATCTCTAAAAATCGACGATCTCGCCAATCTTTGAATGATTTTTACAGGGGTGAAATTCCTTTACAATTGGCATTGATTCACCGGAGATTTCTATACCCTCGGTTTAGATGCTGCTATCTCTTGCAATGTCGAATTCTATCTCTGGAGATTGAATGTCGATTTGCCTTGGAATTCCATATCGATCACGTTCCTGAAGTCACGGTTGACCCGGTTAAGGTCGCTCGTGACTTATATAAGTATATCCATCTTCAGTTTTGTAATTTAACTATCTCATCTTCATTCAAGCCAATCTTCGAATCAGAATTCTATTTGATTAGAGTTCCTATAATTTGAATCTCTATCCTTGTTCTGAAATCTAATCTTGAATCATCCTTTCAAAAATGATGTTTGTTTGTATTTTGGAAATTATTTTATATATCGAAATTATTATTTTGATAAGTATGATTCTATATATCAAAGTGAAAATGTTTTTGATAAGGATTATATATCTTTTAAAAACGAGAATTTTAGTTTCGAAAGGATTTGAAATTTTGAAAATTTATAAGAAATTGATTTATATAAAAAAGATTTATAACTGAAGGGTTTTAAATTTGAAATTTGAGGAATTGAATTCTGGTATTTTGAAATTGGTTTTAAGATTTTGAAAATATATAATAATACGATTTGAAAGTATTTTCCAAGTAAGAAATGTTTCAAATGACTTCAAATGAGTTCCTATGATTTCGAAGAAATTTCAAAGAAGTTTTCAAGAAAATAGAAGTCCATAACTCACTTATGTTGCTGGAGAATAATTCTGGTGATGAGTGCACGCATCATCGACATTGATTTTCGAGTTTCAGAGTGGGGGAGAGGCTACTTTAGTAGCTTTGCTATGCGACTGATTTTGTGAAAGCAATTTTGATTTCAAATTCCGAAGTATGACTTGATATTCGAAAGATATATGTATATATTTGAAACGATTTGTAGTGAGCCCGGTGTTCAGTCCTCGGGTTTCGGATTTGATTTGGTATAACACTATCTATTGAAATTGATTTATTGATTGGCTGGTGATTTCCAACTCTTGTATTGGAAATTTGATTTCTCCGACTATTTTGAATGTTCGAACACTTTCAAATCAAAGTTTAATTTTCAAAGCTAAGTAATTTCGAAAATTATAAATTATTTGATAAAGTATATAAGTTTAGCTTTGTATGTTTAAGTATGAAGTAATATGATTTAAATAAGTTTGAAACTGATTTGTTAAGTGAATGAATAAGACTATTTTGAATTATACTAATATGAAATTTCGTTTTGAAATGTTTCGAATAAAATTTAGTTTAAATATTTTTAACTTAGTAACATCTTTTATAAAACTATATAGAATAATAATTTTCAAAAGGTAAATTGGATCTTTCAGATAGAAATAAATAGTTTAAACGATTTAAAGGTATGGTTATAAACTTGGTAATCATTTTGGGTATAATTGATTTTGAGAAAATTATTTGGTTTCCAAAATAGATTGGAATTTAAAACCCAGTATTTATATGATGATTTTGGAAATGAATTTGCTTGACTTAAATTATGTTGATTTGGAAACTAGGATTATTTTCTAAACCTATTATTTTGGAAACTTTGAAACTGAAGATATTTGATTTGGAAGAAAAAGATTGGTGAAATCACATATGATTTTGAAGCTGAACTGGTATTGAAACGAATTTAAAATTAAGAACCTTATTTTACTAAATACTTGATTTGGGAGTTATCGAACTTATATAAAATTGATTTGTATAAGTATGAAGTTGATTCGAAACTATTAATTTGGAAAGGTACTCAATTTGAAAAGCGAAATCTTATATAATCGAAGTCTATATAAGTGTGATTTGATGTACTATTGATTTTGGAAAGTACTCGATTTGAGAATGAAATCTGTCACGACCCGATTTTTCGACACCCAAAAATCGACATCAATATGTCCATTTTATTAAATGCCAAAAAATCGAATGCAGGAAAACAGACTGTAAGGGAAAGAAAAAGAAGGTAGAAGAAGAAATAAAAAACAATTGAGTGGAAATGTATTCCACGATAGAAAAGGTGATTTGAAAACTATTTTCAAAGGGTTGAAGTATAGAAAAATATATTGTGAAGATATTTTGAAATAAATAATTTGAATAATTATTAAGGCATGATGGTTGTTTGTAGATGTTATATGGTAGTTAAATAACCGACTGTCAACATTGGCCTACGCGCTGATCGTTTCGAAGAGACCGGGATCAGGATTAATTTCTCGAAAACCACTTCGATTCGGTTTGAACGTTTTCATAAGGAAGACAAGAGCTTGGAGTCGAAGATGGAGCAGTGAAGTGCAAGGGCTAATCGATACTAATCTTGAGGGTGACTCCAAAATGGATGTAGTAGGAGTAGTGCCTTCGGTTCTGTTCGGACCAGGAACGGACTTGTATGGACGAATGCTATCAGAACATCGTCAGGGGGACGATGAGCATTCGAAGTGTATGTGTGCTAAAAAGGTAAAGCATAGCCTCGAGCCTCATCAACTGGGAATGGCTAAAACAGCGGAGGTGCAGCAAGGCTAAGTGGCTAGCAACCAATTAGGGTAAGGTCATCCCGGTTTAGATGTCCCTTTTATTCAGCTGTGCGGGCGGTTGCTGATCCCAACCGCGGGGTGATCTTATTTGGATTATCCAGTAAGGTGTAGCTCCGTCTTGCGTTGCAGGGGATCAGGAGGGATCCTCGGTACTCTGATCTAGACCATGTACTATGACGGGCGGTACCCTAGTAGCCCTGCCATTATATGGAATCCAATCTCCAATAAGCACCTGTACGGTTTTGATTGTGCTCAACTATTGCTGGAACGAAAGATTGAAGCATTTCAGCTAGATTCTATTTTACTTTCAATTGACACTATTATAATATCAGACGGATTTGATAAAAAGTATTTTGGTTATCATAAGGTAAACCCGACATGTTTATTTGTGGCGTGGTCTTACGAGATACCTTTGATTTCAAAGGATTTTGGAAACTTTAATAGTCCAATTGAGTGTGTTTTCTCACGCTGGTTTTCCAGACCGACTTGAGTGTTATTTCACTATAATGCTTGCGTCAGACCGAGTATTATAGAATACAGGATATGATGTTGTGGAGCTCAGGAGATGAGCTGAATGGCAAGACGTATCACACGTACTTGATGTATATTCCTCTATGCAGTATAAGTCGTGGAATGCTTTGTTCTATCCATGTAATAGAGTCGCGGTCGTTAAACTCGAAAGATATTCGCGGTGGCACGGGTGAGCGCTTGGAGGATGGTCGTGCTTAGCGATAGAGCGGCTAGGGTTAAATAACCGACTATCATTATTGGCCAATGCGCTGATCGTTTCGAAGAGATCGAGATCAGGATTAATTTCTTGAAAACCACTTCGATCCGGTTTGAACATTTTCGTGAGGAAGACAAGAGCTTGGAGTCGAAGATGGAGCAATGAAGTGCAAGGGCTAATCATTACTAATCCTGAGGGTGATTCCAAAATGGATGTAGTAGGAGTAGTGCCTTTGGTTCCGTTCGAACCGGGAACGAACTTATATGGATGAATGCATTCAGAACATCGTCTGGGGGACGATGAGCATTCTAAGTGTATGTGTGCTAAAAAGGTAACGCATAGCCTCGAGCTTCATCAACTGGGAATTTCTAAAACAGGAGAGGTGAAGCAAGGCTAAGTGGCTAGAACCCAATTACAGTAAGGTCATCCCTGTGTAGATGTCCCTTTTTATTCGGGTGTGTGGGCGGTTGCTGATCCCAACCACGGGGTGATCTTATTCGGACTATCCGATAAGGGGTAGCTCCGGTCTTGTGTTGTTGAGGATCTGGGGGAATCCTCGGTACTCTGATCTGGACCAGGTACTATGACGGGCTGTACCCCAGTAGCCCTGCCATTGTATGGAATCCAATCTCCAATAAGCGCCTGTACAGTTTTGATCGTGCCCAACTATTGCTGGAACGTAAGATGCAAGCATTTCAGCTAGATTCTATTTTACTTTCAATAGACACTATTATAATATCAGACGGATTTGATAAAAAGTGTTTTGCTTATCGTAAGGTAAAAACCCGGCATGTTTATTTGTGGCATGGTCTTACAAGATATCTTTGATTTCAAAGGATTTTGGAAACTTTAATAATCCAATTGAGTGTGTTTTCTCATGCTGGTTTTCCAAACTGACTCGGATGTTATTTCATTGTAATACTCGGGTCAAACCCAGTATTATAGAATACAGGATATGATGCTATGGAGCTCAGGAGACGAGCGGATGGTAAGACGTGTCACGCGTACTTGATGTATATTCCTCTATGCAGTATAAGTCGTGGATTCGTTTGTTCTATCCATGTAATAGAGTCGCGATCATCAAACTAGCGAGCTAGTCGCGGTGGCTTGGGCGAGCGCGTGGAGGATGGTCGTGCTTAGCGATAGAGCAGCTAGGGTTAAATAATCGACTATCAATATTGGCCAATGCATTGATCATTTCGAAGAGATCGGGATCAGGATTAATTTCTCGAAAACCACTTCGATCCGGTTTGAACGTTTTCGTGAGGAAGACAAGTGCTTGGAGTCGAACATGGGCAGTGAAGTGCAAGGGCTAATCGCTACTAATCCTGAGGGTGATTCCAAAATGGATGTAGTAGGAGTAGTGCCTTCGGTTCCGTTCGGACTGGGAACGGACTTGTATGGACGAATGTTATCAGAACATCATCAGGGGGACGATGAGCATTCTAAGTGTATGTGTGCTAAAACGGTAACGCATAGCCTCGTGCCTCATTAACCGAGAATGTCTAAAATGGTAGTGGTGCAACAAGACTAAGTGGTTAGAAACCAATTAGGGTAAGGTCATCCCTGTCTAGATGTCCCTTATTATTCGGCTGTGCGGGCGGTTGCTGATCCCAACCATGGGGCGATCTTATTCGGACTATCCAGTAAGAGGTAGCCCTGGTCTAGTGTTGCAGGGGATCAGAGGGGATCCTTGGTACTCTGATCTAGACCAGGTACTATGACGGGCGGTACCCCAGTAGCCCTACCATTGTATGGAATCCAATCTCCAATAAGCGCCTGTACGGTTTTGATTGTGCCCAATTATTGCTGGAACGTGAGATGCAAGCATTTCAGCTAGATTCTATTTTACTTTCAATAGACACTATTATAATATCAAACGGATTTGATAAAAAGTGTTTTGGTTATTGTAAGGTAAAAACCCGGCATGTTTATTTGTGGCGTGGTCTTACAAGGTACCTTTGATTTCAAAGGATTTTGGAAACTTCAATAATCCAATTGAGTGTGTTTTCTCACGCTGGTTTTCCAGACTGACTCGGGTGTTATTTCACTATAATGCTCGGGTCAGACCGAGTATTATATATAGCAGGATATGATGCTATGGAGCTCAGGAGACGATCTGGATGGCAAGACGTATCATACGTACTTGATGTATATTCCTCTGTGCAGTATAAGCTGTGTATTCAATTTGTAAGGACAAGTTAATATAACGGTCTAATATTTTATTATTGATGGTGTTGTACTCTGATGATGTAATGTATAAAACAGGTATAGTTCTTTTTGTATAAAAGTCAGTTATTATCTATTATATATTGTTCCGCTGTAATTGTGAGATTCTGATGTTGTTTTGTTCTCTCTTTTTCTACCTCCTTCTTCTTTAACCCTAATGGTTCATATTTCCGTCCACTTTGAGTTGATCTGATGGAGAATATTTTCGACTCAAAGGGGTATGGATTTGCGGGCTATTACAAAATCTTATTTATAATTGACTTATATAAGTATGATATTTGAAATTGATTTGAAAGGGTACAATATGATACATATTTTCAAAGTAAAGATATGGAAAGTGCCTTCTGCTTGATCTCCTCTTTGTGGCCACATTTTGGATTCATTCTATCAATATTATTCTCTCTGAATTGCATTTTCCGGATATGATACTCGAGTGTCCTTCAAATTCCATGGCATTATCCATGGTTTACGAACTCGACCGCATAGCATAATTCGCAAGACAGTGATTGCATAAAAGGTACGGACGTTTCCTGGGGGATCCAGGCGTAACCATTGTGTATCCGCAACCTATGATCGTTTTAGTAGCGTAATTCGCAAGGTAGAGATTGCTTAAAAGGTATGGATGTTTCCTAGGGGATCCAGGCGTAACCATTGTGTATTCGCGGTCTACAGGTTTTTTATTATCATAGCGTAACCTACAAGGAAGAGAATACTTAAAGGGTACGGATGTTTCCTGGGGGATACAGGCATTACCATTGTGTATCCAAGATCTATATTTTTTGTTATCATGGCGAAATTCGCAAGGCAGTGATTGCTTAAAAGGTATGGATGTTTCCTGGAGGACCCAGGCGTAACCATTGTGTATCTGCGATCCATGATTCGATTCGGTTGATTTGTTTGGATTGTACTTTCCATATTGGTTTTGAAGGTTTTTTGAGTATTTTTCACTGGATGTTGAAACAAGTCTACTAAATACTTGGAGAATTCTAGCTTTGCGCCTGATCAACGCATGGCCAGCGTCTGCAAGAACGAGGAAAAACCTGTTAAGACATCGAGTTATAAAAGTATTTTGAACATTTTTTTCTTTCTTTCTAAATAATTTAAAATGTTTAAAGTACTGTTTATTTATATACTACATGGTTAATAGTAAATTATTAGTGTTTTATGTAAGTGATTGATCTTTATATAAATAAGTGAATGGAAATCAATTTTAAAGTAAATGAAATTTTTATGATCTGAATTGACAGTTTGAAATAACAAATTTGAATCGAATGACTATTTATGGATATAATAAAATGGTTTAACCAAATTACTAAATATTGATTAATTTAAATTGAAATCTATATAGTTTTAAATTAATTGTTTCTGGTGGTTTCTATTCTCCTACCTTCTTCCTTTTCGGGGATGAAAAGTTTTGAGTGGGGGAGAGTGTAACGACCCGTAAATTTTAAAGGCTTTTATTTATGTTATTTAACTGAAATTTTATGAAATTCTAAATAATTAAATTTTGAACTAAAAATTTGATATTTGGAATACGTCTATTTAAATATAGCAACTGGTAAAATTTGATCAGATAATATGAAAGTTTATTTTCTTGTGTAATTTTATTTAAATCTTATCAGTTAATATTTGATGATAATAAAATATTTTCCAAACCTGGATATTTTATACAAAAATTTTGTAAATCATCTTCTGAGTGAGACATCACAATTTTTTTCTATAAATTTGGACTACTGTTACCTCATTTATTTTATTTTTGGCAAATTAGTAGCATTTTCGGAACCGATTATCGATTTTTGATAGGATGATCGTACCACTAATATCTATATACCGTTTTGATCGTTTCATCGTGCTGATCTCTGCGGTATATTCAATTCTATGTTTTAAAGTCTGGTACATGGTGAAATCCATGAAAATGGTTAACTATATCGGCACCCATTTTTAACTTTTGATATTCTGTGTCCGTTCAAATTTTCAAACGGCTAGAATAAACGGCCACTAGCATTTATTATTTGCTAAATCAATGGCCAGCTGTTACCATTCCATCATTTAAATTCATTGCATAGTCGTACGTTTCCTTTTCTGTTGCCTCTTTCTCTCCCCTATTTTTCCATTCATACTTCTGAAAGAAAGTGGACATTATTATTAATACTATAAAGTTATATCTATAATTTACTTGTACAATCTCCCTGTAGCAATTCATCCTCTCCGGTTTTCACTTTCATGGCCACACACGCATGACCACAACTCCACCTCCACCTTCATTTTACTTGTGCCGCATGACTTCACCACTGGCCATTTTCTTCACCGGACCTGACTTCATCCTTCCCTTCTTTGCAACGCGATAGATCGTGCCCGCCAACTACCCATTTCTTCCTCCAGCATCTTGCGCTAACCTCCCACACGTGTAGCTTTCCACCCAGCACCCGCCAACCCATCCTCGACCACAAGCCCAACCGAGAGCTGCTCCGCCTCATCACATGCCGCCTTCCTCCATTCCTTTTGGCTCCGGTCGAACATTTTCTTCTCCCCCTTATTCGGCCGTGCAGCCTCCTCTTTGTAGTAAATGGGTAAGATTTATATGTACTTATATATTAGTTCTATTGTTTATATTTTCTATTACATTTTAGCTTTATTATTAGCTTTTATATGTAAGTGGTAAGCTTTGGGTTTTGTTTTATAATTTCTATTACAGCCTATATATTTGCAGTAGGATTGTACAGTATAAGTTTAAATATATTTCTATCTGTTAGTTATATGTATATTATATTATATTTTATCATATTACATTTTTAATAGGTTCACGACATCATTTGTATGTATATTATGTGTTTTATATATATACGAACTGTTATATTTGTATCCATTAGTTTATATATTCCCCTTCTCGGTCTGCAAGTAGTCTGCATATGTCTGTTGAAGTTGCTCACCTATATTCGTCTATATATGTCTATTCTGTATACGATTTTGTAGCTTAGATATGTTATATATTGTTTATATCTTTTAGCTTTTATGTTGTTAGTCTCCACTTATTTTGAAAGGTTTTGTTGTTTATATTGATTTCATAATAGTAAATATTCATTTTAAAATGATATAAGTATAAGTTATATAGTCTGACAGTTATAAGATTTTATATATATATATATATATTAGACGATACCTTATATATTTTTATAGCATTATATATAATCTAATTTGTTAATTATACTACATAAGGTTATATTTGTTCGCATGGAGTAAAATTTGGTATAGTACACTTGCTTTTTTATATAGGGTCAACATATGTTAGTACTTTAAAATATTTGTTATAGCTGTAATATATATGTACTTCTAAAATATGAATTTAAAAGTATACTTGTCATTTACCGAGTCAACATGTTGATTTGTGAGTAGGATGTGTATATATATACAGTTTTAAAAGTAATAGTTTGCAGTTACATAATGTCAGTTTACATGTTTTATTGAAATATATATTTTTAATTTAATTTGTGTTTAAATTTATTTTGATTTGAAAATAAATATAATATATACATATATACCTTACTTCGAATGTATGTTTTAAAATTGATTTAGAGAGAAGTTATAATACATATATGTTTTAGTTATATCAAGATTGTTCTGATTCGTTTTATCAATTTTCCATTGTAAGGCCGGTTCGTCGAATTCGTGCCAATTCAGCTTTGCTTTGAAATGGATCCATAATTCGTTCCCATTCTCGTTCGTCTCTAGCCTCGAAAGGTGAGCAATCACTCATGATTAACGTTCTTATATTTAATTTCAATTGAAATGACAAATGAAATATGTTGTTGTTTGTTATTTACATTGCTATATATATGCTATTATCTGTATCTTTTCACCTATGACATCTGACATCATTATCTGTTATTTACTTTGATGATATATGCCTATTATATTATTATGATATTTGTTATCACTCTGCAAGTTCCCTATTAGTATAGAATTCACTATGGGTTGAAATGATACATGCCCGAATGATCTTTAGAATATGAGAAAATCGTTATGGGTTGAAATGATAAACTCAAGCGATTTTCATTTGAATTGAATTTGGGATTGCGGGTTGAAATGATATATACCCGTATATACTTAAATTACGGACTGAAATGATAAATATCCATATCACTTAACCATAGGATAGAAAATTATATACAGACACCGTTGGTCTATATATAAATATTTTGAAAATGATTTCTATGGTTTTGAAAGGAAATATATGGTTTTATTTAAATTTGAAAATATTATGTATATGAATAAGTTTTAATGTAAAATAATAAATTTAATAATAAGCTTTAAATTTAGTAAAGTTTGGTTTAAGTAAAATACAATATGTTTAAGTATTCATTTAAAATTTTATTTTATTTAAAAATAGTTTTTTAAATGATTTCTACAAGTTAAGGTTGGAAAGATTAACTTGAATTTATTGTATTTAATAATTTTATCTAATTAAATCGATTTGAAACTATTAAATTTGAAATTTAAAGATATGATTTTCATAACTTGATTTTGATTTAAGTAATTTATTGAATATTTCATGTTTAAATAAATTGAAGGAAATATTTAGTAAAATGTAATTTAAGGTTATTTAAATAATATTGAATTTATTAAGTGAATATTTCAAGATTAAATAATAGTGAAGTTAAATCAAGATCTATATGAAACTGTTAATTTGAGTTTTGAAAATGATGAATATTTAAAACTTTGAAATATATTGGAATTTAAATTGTTTATTTTTTGTGATCCAAATTTGTATTTGAAATCGATATAATTTGAGTTTGTTTATTTATAAACTAAATTGAATTGAAATTGAGAAATTGAAATTGAATTGAATTTGAATTTGGAATTCGAGTTGATTTGAATCGATTTGTGAAATTTGAGGAAATTATAAATATTGTACTTTATAAATTATTTAATACATATATATACTATTTTAATATAAACTATTTTTAATATAAACTATTTTATTTTATATACTATTATTAAACTGTTTAAGTGGTTGAAGTTATGATTTCAAAATTATGGTTTTCCAAAGAATTATGATTTCAAAGTGTTTTGGTTTCGAAAGTGTTGTGACATTGGAAGTGCTATAATTTGGAATAGATATATGTGAAATAGAAATGATATTTTGAAGTATAAATTATTTTGAAATGACCATGGTGTTATAATGGCGTTTGGATGTTAATAGCATATATTTCTTTATAGTAGATAGTTCCACGGATCCTTAGAGGATGGTTATCTCAAACATCCTTTGAGTTACTTGTATTTCTGTTGATATTTCAATTGAGTTGGATTTATTGATATAACAATGTTAATCTTGACTCGAGTGTTTGTGTTTTGCTTTATGCTCGGGTCAGACAGAGTGATACAGCATTTGAGACTCACCCTTTGGAGTTTGGAGCGTCGATTAGAGACCCAGCTATCAATTTAGCTTTTAGCTTTTCCAGTTGATTTGTTCAAAGAAGTCATCGGTCTGTATTTGAGATATTCTGTTGTATTTTATTTCAAACTCTATTGTTTATATAGTAGCTTCATGAACTACTATTCATCTATTCCACTGCATTATTGTATATTAATCTGTGTCTGTGATTCTGTGATTGAATTATTTACTGTATATGCAGAGTTTTGCCAAATTTAAATTAACAATATGATATTTTGAGCATTTCAAGTCTGGCACGTGTGTATGCGAATGGTTGAAAATATCCGGATGTTATAGCTAAAGACAGTATACCCTTAACTGCATTTAGAGGGTCTGACTGTTTCTTTGAGTGGCTGGTTATGCCTATTGGGCTAACCAATGCCCCAGCTTATTTTGTGGATTTAAGGAACCATGTCCTCCTAGAGGTTATGAACAAGTTCGTGCTGGTGTTCATCTACATCATTCTTATCTACTCCAAAATAGTGGAGGAGCATAAACATCATCTGGAAGTAGTATTGGAAACCTTAAGAAGACATGTCCTAAAAGCGAAGTTTTTAAAGTGTCATTTTTGGCAATCGGAAGTAAAGTTTTTAGGGCACATCGTATCAAGAGATGGTATTTCGGTGGATCTTGAAAAGGTGACAGCTGTTCAAAGGTGGAAGCAACCATGGACTCCTATGGAGGTTCGCAGTTTCCTTGGTTTGGAAGGATATTACAGGAGATTTATTCGGGATTACTCTAAGATTTCCTCCAATTTGACCAAGCTGACTAAGAAGGGAGTGAAATCTGAATTAACTCCAAAGTGTGAAGAAGCGTTTCAAGAATTGAAGGTGAAATTAACCAGTGCACCCGTTTTGGCTGTTCCAGATGGAAACAGTGAATTCACAGTGTACACTGATGCCTGTGGAGTGGGGCTAGGAGCCGTTTTGATGCAGTGCGGTAGAGCGATTGCGTATGCAATAGTTGAAGCCTCATGAGAAGAACTATGCTATGCATGACCTAGAATTGCTAGCTATTGTCTTTGCACTAAAAATGTGGAGGCACTACCTGTTGGGTGAGGATCCCTCTATTTCTTGTTAACTCTTAAAGATTTAGGAGTGAACTTCTTTCTTATGCTAGGTGAAAAGTTCGAGCTCTTCACGGATCATAAGCCCCGGAAGTATCTTTTCACCCAGAAGGATCTGAACCTGAGACAACAAAGGTGGTTGGAATTTCTGGCATCCTATTATTTGGACAATCTATACACCAGGAAAGGCAAATATGGTGGCGGACGCTTTGAGTAGGAATGCAGTCATGGCTCTTTTTGAGGTTACCCCGACTCTTCAGGAAAGGATTGTGAGAAATCAAAGGAAGGATGGAATTCTGAAAGAATTAATTCAAGGAGTCGAGGAGGGTCGGTATTCAGATTTTGAGATAGATAGTCGAGATGCTTTAAGGATTAATAGACAGTTATGTGTTTTGGATATGAATGGACTGAGGCAGGAGGTTTTGTTAGAAGGCCACAAATCTAGGTTAAGTATCCATCCAGAAGTGAATAAGATGTATAGAGATATGAAAAGAGTTTTCTGGTGACCGAAATGAAGATAGACATCTCAACCTTTGTTAATAAGTATGTGAGCTATCAATAGATAAAAGGCGATCAACAGAAGACTGCAGGACTGTTACAACCTCTAGAGATTCCAAAATGGAAGTGGGAGATGATATCAATGGATTTTATTGATAGGTTGCCCATATCTAGAAAGGGAAATGAGGGAGTGTGGGTTATTATAGACAGGATAACCAAGAACGCTCACTTTATTCTGGTTAAATAAACTAGAACTGCAGCTTCCTTGGTGGAGATTTTCATGAGGAAAATCAAGAGATTGCACGGAGTTACCATAAGCATAGTAAGTGATCGTGACCCGATTTTTACCAGCAAATTTTGGGAATCTTTGCAAACATCCCTTAGGACGAAGCTAAGTTTAAGCACTGCTTATCATCCTCAAACCGACGGGAAAATTAAGAGGCTAAATCATATTCTGGAAGATATGTTGAGGCCTGCATTCTGTACTTCGGTGGATCTTGGGAGGATCATCTACATCTAGTGGAATTTTCTTACAAAAACAGTTACCAGGCAAGCATAGAAATGGCACCCTATGAAGCTCTCTACAGAAGGCCGTGCAGATCACCAACTTGTTGGGTAGAGTCAGGAGATTGTTTAATACTTGGTCTGGATATGATTCGAGAAGCATCTGAGAATGTCGAACTGATCAAGAAGAGAATGAAGGCAGCCCAAGATCGTCGAAAGAGTAACGCCGATAAAATACGGAGGGATCTAGAATTTGTAGTTAGAGACTTGGTATTTGTTAAGATTTCCCCGATAAGAGGAGCAATTAGATTTGGCAAGACTGGAAAATTGGCTCCAAGATACATAGGATCTTTTCGTATTGAAAGGATCGGTACCCAGGCATATAGGATTGAATTACTAGAAAGGATGGCAGGGATTCATAATGTATTCCACATATCTCGTCTAAGGAAATACGTGCATGATCCATCATTAGTTGTAGAAACGTCAGTCCAGGAAGGTTTGGAGGTTGAACCGAACTTGATTGTAGTTAAGCATCCAGTTCAAATTATTGATCAGGATGAAAAGAAGCTCCTGAATAAGGTGGTGAAGTTGGTTAAGATCCAATGGAGTGAGGATCCCAGAGATTGTACCTAGGAAACACTCGATAGTGTAAAGGAAGCCTATCCAGAATTGTTTTCAGGGTTGTTAGGGTTGTTTTGTTCTGTGAATAACTAGTTGTATGGTTGTTAGGTATGACTGATGTATGTGCTTTGCAATATGGATATCAAACTTTTGTTACAAGTTGAGTTATTCTTGTTTTAAGTTTGGGGGATGAAATTCTTTTAAGGGGGAGGAATGTAACGACCCGGGTTTTTGACACTTATTATTTGAATATTTTACTGATTTTTAATTATTGATAATATAAATTTTCACTAGTCAAATAATAAATTCTGATCTTTACATATATATATGTGTGTGTGTTCAGGAAGCAACGGTTTAAAAATCTAAAATTTAATCTCTCAAAAACATTTAAATAAAAACTCCACTTTTCTATTGCGGGATATAATTATATATAGTTATATGTGTGTGCATATGCATTACTTTGATATTTAAGATAATAAATATATAAATATATATATTTATATATGGATAAATACATTTAAGCGACAAAAGTTTGTTTGAACATTAATTATAGGGTATATGTACAAAAATTTATAAAAGTAATACAAGACAAAAGCTATGTTCATACGTATGTAGTATATATGTATATTTCAAGGATGTGTGTGTGTATTTATGTAAACACATAAGGGAACAAGCAATTAATACACATCATCTCATGCATATAATAAATCAAATCCTCCCTTCAATAAATCAAATCACTTATATTCTGTCTGGTCAGTTTCAAAATCAAAGTAAATCAAAGCAAATAAAATGAAAAAAAAAGAATAAAAACTTACTGTACATGATAAGCTACAGCTATTCTCCTCTTTTTATAAATAGCACTGCCTTGTTTCATATTCTTGCATTCGAAAAGAGAAAAATATATAATACAAGTTACCATTAAACTCTGTAGAATCAAAGGTACTAGGAGATCAAAACAAAAGCAAGCAGTATATTTTTTTTAAAACAATGTCTTTGTTTCAAAGAAAACGGTGAGTAGAACTTAACTTTTTATTACTGTAATCTGTGTTACATGCTTGGATATAGGGATAGGAGTGTTATTGATAAGTATGTTTCCATAGGAATGTATATACTTATACATGAATGCATATTAAGGGGTATAACAAGAGAAACCCATGACCCTGTACATCATCTTTGTTCTGCTATACATTGAAGAAAACTGTCATGCTTAACTTCAAAAATCCCTACCTCTTACCCTAATTAATATTAGGTTATGGTTTAAAAAGAAAAGTTGTTTTTTTATTATACTTTGTTTTAAAAATGGTTTCGTTGAATATTATCAAGTATAAATGTTGAAAAGTGTATTTTACAGTAAGATAACCCAGTATAGAAGAAACTCGAGTATCATGTTTTGTGTTTTTGCTTATATGAACATGATCTCCTTATGAAATGATGATTTTTGAAGGTGATTACGAAAATTTTTAGTGAGGAATTGAGTGAGGGATTTGGAGTTGAATGGGATTTGGTTTTGGGTGGAATTACGGTGAACCGGTTAGTGTTGAGGGTCGAGATTTGGTTGGGAGGAAGCTGGAAGGAAGGGGGACTCGGGAAAAATGATGAGACATTTTACAAAGGGGCGTGGTGGTCGGTCGGAGGTGATGTAGGGTTTGAAGGTATGGTTTTGGTCGTGATCGGTTTTCGGTGGATGGCGTCGTCGTGGAGGGTTTCTAGGCGTGCGATATGGGGGAAAAGGAAAAGGGTAGTGTGGCGACGCTGCTGATGGATTTTGGTGGGGCCGGTGGTCGGAGATGGCTGGACGAGGTGGAGAATGGGGACGGGTTCAGTTCCTGGACTTGGGTTCAAGTTCGCATTTCCCAAACTATGGCGTGTCGTGGAATTCAGGATGGCCGGTGGGTTTTCAAGGTCGGAGGTGACGTGGGAAGATGGCCAGCGGTGGATGGTGAGTGGTCACCGGTGTGTACATGTGCACGGCGAGGTTTGTGTGCAAGTCAAAAAGAAAAGGAAAAATATGAAGAAGGGAAGAGCAGTGGAAAAGAGAAGGAAAGGGTGGAGCTGGATCCTGGGGTTGGGTCGAACAGGCCAGTCTTTTGTTTTTTTTTTAAAATAATAAAAGCGTATCACGTGTTTTCATTTAAAACCTATCAACCTTTTAAAACATTTATTTTCTTACATCAAAATTCTAAACAATATGAAAACTTGTATTTTATCCTATCACCCAAACCAATCATGCCTAATCTACTTTGTTAAGTTTGGAAAATATAGAGTTAAATTAATTTTTTTATGATCAAAGTTGATAAACAATTTTTAAACTTTAAATTTGTAATCCTAATTTAATTTATATAAGAAAATTATTAATGAAATTTATAAATTTAAATAAATCAAGAATAAATAGTTTTGTAATTAACTTTAATTTTAAGTAAGGTAAGGAATGTAATTAATGTTGCGTATTTAAAATTAACTAGGCAATGGTTGTGATTAGTTACTATTGGCTACAATCATTAAAATAGTTCATGATATGTGATTGGGTTTGATAACTCTTGAATATTCATTTCAAGTTGTTCTATGCCTATGATACTAAGTGACTAAATGAATTGAATGATTGAAATAGAACGTTGAGACTTTTTATTGGAAATAGACATATGTAGTGAAATTTCCATATAAATGTTAACACCCTAAAATTGAATTGTTTTGTTAAAACAACTTGGCTTTTAAAAATCTAACGTTGGAATCGATAAGTTCGGGATCGGGTATCAGTATTATCCGAAAACCACATCGATCCAAAATGATTAGGTCAGGAAGGTTTCAAGGAAGGTCCGGAATGAAGATTTCAGAGTGCAAGGGCTATTTGTCACTAACTCTGAGGGTGATTCCAAAATGGGTATAGTGGAAATGGTGCCTTCGGTTCCGTTCGGACCCGGAACGGACTTGTATGGATGAATTCTATCAGAACATCGTCGTTGAAGGATGATGACATTCCAAGTGAATGTGTCCTCAAAAGGTAATCGTAGCCTCAAGCCTCATCAACCGGGAATGACTAAAATAGGGGAGATGCAGCAAGGCTAAGTGGGTCGCACCCAAGTAGGGTAAGGTTACTCCTGTCTTGAGTCTCATTTTACTCGGTATGTGTGGTGCGGTTGCTGATCCCAACCGTGTTGTAATTTTACTCAGACTATCCAGGTTAGGGGTAGTTTGATCTTGTGTAGAAGGGGATCCCGCCATGGTCCTCGGTGTTATTTTTCTAGAGATGCACCGTGACAGGCGGTACCCCAGTGGCCCGATCATTGTATGAAACTCAATCTCCAATAAGAGCTATACATTTTGATTGTGCCCAAATATGTTGGAACGTGAGATGCAAGCATTTCAGCTACCTTCTATGTAACAGCCCGCAAATCCATACCCCTTGAGTCAACACTATTCTACCTAAATTAACTCAAGTTGTACAGAAATACGAACCATTTGGGTTAAAGAAGTAGAGGTAGAAGAAGAAAAAAAAACAACAACAGAATCTAACCATCGCAGCAGAATAAAATATAATAGGTAATGAATGATCTTTACTCAAAATCAAATATATCTGCTTAAATATTTTACATCATCCGAGCACATCAATCACAGCTCAACATCAATAACATACAAATGGATACACAGCAACTCAACACAGCGGAATATATATACATAAACAAGTACGGAAATACGTATCGACATCCAGCTCATCTCCTGAGCTCTACAGCATCATATCCTGTATCCTATAATACTCGGTCTGACTCGAGCATTACAATTAAATAACACCCGAGTCAGTCTGGAATACCAGCGTGAGAAAATCACACTCAATTGATTATTAAAGTTTCAAAAATCCTTTGAAAACAAAGCATCTCGTAAGACCACGCCACAAATAAACATGTCGGGTTTTTACCTTACGATAGCTAAAACGATTTTTATAGAATTCCTCTGATATTATAATAGGATCTATATACAAATACTTATAAAATAGCCGAAATTGTTACATCTATTAAATTCCAGCTACTAGCCATAGAGTGGGTAATACAAACAAAACTCGTACAAGGCTATTAGGGAGAATGGATTTCCAACTAATGACTAAGCACTGGGGTACCACCTGTCACAGTACGGGGCCTAGATCACCGTACTGAGGAGTACACCCGCTCCCCTGCAACACAAGACCGGGACTACCCCTTACTGGATAATCCCGAGTGAGATCACCCCGCGGTTGGGATCAGCAACCGCCCACTAAGCCGAAATAAAAAAGGGACATCTAGACAGGGATGACCTCACCCTGCTTGGGTGCAACCCACCTAGCCTTGCTGCATAACCCCTGATTTTCAGTCATTCCCATTTGATGAGGCTTGAGGCTAAGCGTTACCTTTTTAGAACATATCCCTTAGAATGCCCATCGTCCACCTGACGATGTTTCGCAAGCATTCATCCATACAAGTCCGTCCCGGGTTCGAACGGAACCGAAGGCACTACTCCTACTACATCCACTTTGGAAATATCCTCAGGATTAGTAGCGACTAGCCCTTGCACTTCTTTTCTCCACCTTCGAATCCAAAATCATTTACACGAAACGTACAAACCGGATCGAAGTGGTTTTCGAGAAATAAATCTCGATCCCGGTCTCTTCGAAACGATCAACGCATTTTTGTCCAATATTGATAGTCGGTTATTTAACTATCAAATAATATGCATAAACATCCATCAACCAATAAATAATTTCCCAAATTATTTATTTATCTCAAAATATCTTTACAAGATATAATTTCACTTTCAAACCCATTGAAAACAGTTTTCAAACTATCTTCCTTTTTCTCAGAATAAATTCCGAGTATTTTCATTTCCACTGGAATCACCAAGCACAAACTTTAGATTTTTAAAATAATTTAAAAACACTTTATTGTAAAATATATTTAACATTTAATTTAGAAAAACTTACTTTGATACTTAATTTATAATAATACTTTAGAGATAACTAAAATAAGGTTACCTTATAACTATACATTAGATTTCTTCTTTAATTAAAATATCAAATCATTCTTTAAATAATTATTACGAAAATAGATTAAACAAAATGCTTGTTTTGGAATTTATTTTAAAACATTTAAGTTAAAACTACTTCAATAATTGGTTAAAAATTTGTACTATATAAACACTTGAAAATAAAGTTACTTAATAAAATATAAAACTAGATTTCTACTTTTAAAGACAAAATACTAAGTTACTTCTTAATAATTACTGCTAAAATAGATTAAAAGAAAATACCTACTTTGGACTTTAAATATTAGAAATAATAAATTTTACAAAACTTGCCTTTTAAAACAACTTTAAAACTATTAACTTAAAAAAAATTACTTTAAAACGTACTTGATTTTCCAGGGAGAATTTCCAATCTCAATCACTTAAATCAATTTTCCAAATTGATTCCCAATTTATTCTACTTGAATTAAATCTCTTTACTTACTCAATTAATTTCAAAATTCATTAATTATGGGCTTTAACATTAATGTTATTAATTTCTGTTTGATTTTAAATCTTTAACTGGAATATACAAATTTCAGATCTTATCCCAATTCCTTCTTTATTCTTTTCAATATTTTCAATCTTAAATTTTAAATAAATGCTTGTTCTTTTAAAAATAATCATACTGAAGTTGAAAATTCATTAATCTCCTGATTATTCAAAATTTCCATTCTATACTCAAGATTTATTTATTAGAATTTTAAAGTCACTTTATTTCTTTTCCAATTCATTCCTAAATTTATTCAAATTTCTATATTTATTTCACTTACAAATTCACTTCTTTTATTCCCTTTCCAAAATCCAATTTATATATTTTTGGTAATTCATTATACCCAAATATATTCAATCAAACCATAACATTCAATATTCCAATATAACTCATCATAGAATATCAATATTCACAGCAGAGAATATTAAATAATTTAAATAAATGTTGAGGGGTCCAGTTGGATCCCTCCAACCTGTTTTTCCCTGCATCTACAAACGTTAGCACAATATAATACACCAATTCCAAAATATCATACTATATCACATCAATCAATTCAGCCATTCAAACAATTAATTAAATTTAATCATTTAAATTTAAATTTAACTGAGTGGGATTAACTCACCTTTGATTCCTGTTTTGGAACCCACTTCTTTCTCGATTTTTGACCTTGAATAAGCAATTCACAGTTTATTATCGTTTGAACCAATCAAACAATTATTCACCAATTGTTTATTTAATTTAGCTAATGATTAACTTTTAACTTTTTATTTGATTTAACCAAGGTAGTAAATTTTAAATTAATTTTCCCTTCATAAATTACTTAAAATAATTAAATACGTTAAGTGTGCACATATGTATATAACTTCCTTTCAAAATCTTATCTATAAAAGTAATTTCTAATAAATGGGTTACAAAAACAAAAATCAACAAATAAAACTCGAGTTCAGACTTAGTAATATCAATTTAAAAATACACACTTTATTTGTTTATAAATATTTTTTTTAATATGATATTATAATAGATAGATCGCTTTAATACTTTTCTTTTTTTTAACATTAATCAGCATAGAATAAAAGGTATACATGTGTTTTATGTGTGTGTGTGTGTGTATATATATAGGAAGACATTTAAAACCCTATTCATCATCCAAATAAAATGTTACTACATATGTGAAAAGAAAACGAACCTCATCGACTATCGCTCGAGTCGCCTCGCCCTTCATACGCGACCCCGCAGTTGCCCCTTTTTTTGCCATCAACACGCGCACAATGTCGCATTCCCCAAATCGCCATCGCGAGCAGCCACCACGAAAGGCCCACCTCGGTTGTCCAAGGCCACTCGCGAGCACCAATCACTCTCTCCCCTATCACCTCTCGCTGCTTAAACTCGAGAACGACGCGCCTAGCCCTAAACGAGGCGACTCACGCCTACCCCTGCTCGAACGAGCCCTCCTCCCCTCCCTCGCGATTTGCGATTCAGTCGTGAATCAATTTTTTTTAAAACGAATTGTTTTGGGGTTTTGGAAAGAAGAGAAAGGTTCGGTTCGGCCATAAATCGAATTTGGTTTCAATTGGAAGCATCAGCCATTAATTTAATTTTCTTCTGAAAGCTTTTAACGAGATATTATTGAACGAGCCTGCAATTTAAAGAAAGAACAGAGGGAACAAGAAAAGATGTTTCGCGTGAAAAATTGTTTATGCGTGTCGGCTACAACAGAGATATGCTGGCTAAAGTAATTACAGGGTAGCAGCTGATTAAAAATTAATATTTTTATATTCAAAAATATCTTGTTTAGGTACCTAGTTATTAAATTGGATTCGATATAGATTTCAGCGCGTTTATATAACGTACGCTCACACAACAACTTTGATCGCTACGAAATTTGAAATCTGATAATAATTCAATATTACAGACCCAATGGAACTGGTTTCGTCGAATTTCGAGACTGCGCCTCGGAAGGCTATTTCTAAATTCAATTTAAACAGTATAAATTTTAAAACTGAACATACCACTGTTAATTTCAATTTTACAACTTCTATCACCTTCAGTGTTATCAGTATAAATTCTACAAACCTTCAAATTATTTTTAATAGGCTTAGAACTCCAGATTCAATATTTTATCCAACTTCAAATTATTTAATTCAATAATTTAATTATCAATAATTAGTGATATCTGAACCCAAGTTATATTTTACTTTTAAATATTGAAATCAATTAAATATTTCGATTTTAAAGGCTTAAAAATTCCAGGTCCTCACATCCTTCCCCCCTTAAAAGAATTTCGTTCCCGAAATTACTAATTAGGAAGAATGATCCAATACCCATTACCATTGTCCAAAACCAAACTGTTTAACATCAACCCAACAATCTTGTCATTTAAAGACACTACTCCCCTATTAATTTCCTAAACTCCCACGTAGTTTGCAACCAATATTATTTGTTCAATCATTCTAGTTTCAATTTAAAACCAAATTTTGAATTATCAAAATTTTCTCAAAAATTTTCTAACTCCCTAAATTTTCGAAAAATTTCGCCAGCGTCTCCTTTGCGCGGCTAACTCGTTACAACTACAAAATGGCTCTACAGCCTCCCAAATCCAAAAAGAAAACAAAACGCCAAGTGGCTCAATCCAAAATCCCAATCAAATTTCATATAGAAACTTAAACACATACCTTTTGTCGAGCATTTCAAATTTATCTTCTGAAATCAAAATCAATTCTCTTTACCTTTATATTACCTGCACATCTTACACAGCAATATGTCCCATCACAATATTCAAAGACATTTTATCGACTTTCTTACAAATGTCAATATCTATTAATTCAAATACTAACTTAAATTATATTTGAAATATCAATTTCCAATTGAGAATGCATCATTCCTTACTATAGCTAGTATAAGCATTTATGTGTTTCTTATATTTATTTTCATCTTACCACTTTAGTTTATATCCATTCCTATTCAAATCGATTCTTCCATTTCCATATGAATTCAATTTATCACAACTCTAAATTTTAAATTTTATTTTTCATTTATACTGATTCATGTCATTATTTTACATTAGTTCATTTACAAATTTATTTCAATTTCCAATTTAAAAACGTTTGTCGTTAACAAAATTTTCCAAGATTTTCAAAAATTTTCCAACTCCCAAAATTTCCGAATTTTTTTGGCAGAGTCTCCTTTGCACGGAGGAGCTTTTGCAATTTGACAAAAGAGATAAATATATATACATCGACCCACCCGGTCGGAAAAACCAAAAACAATTCATATTTTATATATATTTTCGTAGGCGTACCTTATTTAGCATTTTAAGCAAGCGGCTTATTATTTTTAGCAAATAGCACAATCAAATCCAGTCATACGGCTCCCAGGTACCTGTACTTACCCAATTTAAACATGTAAGCGCGATATAAATGAAGTTTAACAACATTTCACTTATTTGTAACAGTTAAACACATGAATTCTAAAAGAAATTCACACTAAGCATTTCTCCGTTAGCAACTTATACAATTTTCATGCTAATTCCACTGTTCCAATTAATTTACAAACCATTTTCATTCAATTTGAATGGTTTTCAATCCATTCGTATACAACTTCATCAATTTGAATGGTTTAAAACTCAATCGCTTACATTTAATTTATTTTAAGCAAACTGAACTCATACTTAATTCAATTGCTCTCAAAATCAATTCATTTTACTTCTATCAAATCATAGAATTTTAATTACTCCTATTTACATCCAATGTCAATTTATTCTATGCAGTTTGGCGAGATATATGTGAATAAACAAGTATTTATGTTTTATAACCAATTTAAATGGATTTCAACTCAATTTATACTTAATTCTATTCCATTTTTAAATTTATTCACGATCCATATATTCTCATTTTCATTGCATTTTAAATTTGAATCCATTCACTTGCATTTCATTTTACTTAACCAAACCAGTTCATTTAAAACCATTAATAACTTAGATTCATATTAATTACTAATTAAATTTCCTTTTTATTTTAATTCATTCACAATCATTTATTTAGCTCGACACATTTCATTTCAATTTTGTTCACAACCCACTCATTTGTGTTTCATTTAAAACCATTCTATTAAACTTGAAAACATTCAATTGTTCATATTGTCTCCAAGTTATTTCAATTCCTTAACAATTTAAATGGTTTACAATTATGTGTTTAAGAATTTCATTCCATTATATCTATAACTCACCGAATTTTATTACAATTAGATTTATTTTCACTTGATTTAAATCTAATCCAATATTATTAAACTTAGTTTAAGTTGAATTAAATTCAACTCCCACATCTATTTAGCTTAAGTCAATTTACTTCAATTTATTCAAATTTTATACTTAAGCTCATTTTCATTTTACAAATAAATTTCTCTTTTCAATTTAACCTAATTCTATTTTAATCCAATCTCATGCCAAACTTCGAATTTATTTGATTAGTTATTATAAAATTAAATTTTCAGATTTAACTCATTCAATTGATTACAAGCCATTTCCAATTTATTTCTGCTTATTTGGATTTTATTTGCAATTTATACCATTACTATTTTAATCTATTTATTTTCCTTTGTTCGACACATTTCCAATTATATTTAATTTGTTAACACTTCACGTTAAATTTTAATTTATAACTCAAGTTCTGAATCCACTATCCATTTTCAATTTACCACCCAATTTCATGAACTCACAATTCAATTTCATTTACTTTACTGACAATTCAAGTCGAATTCAATTTATAACTTGAGTTTTATTTCCAAACTTCATCATAAATTCACAATTCCGCTTCTATTAAACAACATTACGTTCCCATTACACATTTTATTAACTAATTTATTATAAAATTAGTTCTCTCCTATTTATAGTTCAATACTTGATTTTTAATTTCAAATGCCACTTCATTTTATTTTCTTAGTTCAATTTTATTATATAATTCAAGCTTGGATCTTTGTTTTATTTCCAAAACATCAAACAATATAAATTTCGGGTTTTCTATCTCAACCTTTCAATTTTATAAGTCACAACATATTATTTTACACATTTCCATTCATTCTAGGCTTCAATATATTCATCTTTTATTTTTAACTCAAGATTTACGCTTATTTATAGCTCAAGCATATTTTTATTTCCATGGATTTTAATTCTTTTACAAGTCATTCTAACTTATTTATTTCAATTCAATCCTTATCCCACTTATTTTCCAATTATTCACGTAAGAATCTAATTCCATTTAATAACTCAATTCAATTTTTATTCCAATTCAATTTTATTTTAACTCAAATTTATTTAATCTCAATTCGATTTCAACTTGTTTCGAAAAAAAAACAACTGGATATTACTTTTCAGCCTATTTAATTAATTTCAATCCAGTCAAATTTTATTCCCCAACAAATTTCCTTTGAAATTCTAAAAAAAAACAACCAGGTTTTCCTGAACAATCAATTTGGCAGCAATTTGTCACTTAGAAACTCGAAAATGAACATGATGATGCTGAAGTCATCACCGAAGTTATTTTCCAGCGACTGAAGTGAGTTCAATGCTATATCCCTTCCCAAAATTTTATTTGAAACAATTTCCTTTCAGAAATACCCCAAAAACAACAATGTTACTATTTATCTTCAAAATACTTCCAAAATCTCCGGGGTTTTAAATTTCCAAATCCTGCTTAAATCAATTTTAACTATAATTCATTTGTATAGTTTGTGCTTATACAAACTTTCATTTATTATATTTCAATTTATAATTTACATTTATAATTCATATTTATGAATTTCATTTTATAATGAATTTATTCCCTTAAACTTTGGTTATATTTCGATTTCTAGTTAAATTTTCCACTCAACCATGATAACAATTTAATATTAGTTTTCCTAACATCCAATCAACCATATATTAGCTAAAATAGTTTACAAAAACTTTTATTTATATCAAAATATATTTTTTGGGTAAAATTATTTCATCACCCACATTTAAAACAATGCCGTGTCAATTGTTCTATTCAAGTGTTTAGAAACCTCTTCGATACAGTTGTCCAGACTGTGCCGACGAAGGTTCATATGCCACTCAATAAACCAATCAACACAATATTAAAACAATATATATTCACTAACAAATACGCTCTCATATCTATTTATACGCTACAACTCATTCTAGAGTACTAGGGACTCTAATTTAAATGAGTAATTCCCACCAGAGCCAAGGTTATCACCAACCTCGCTCTGATACCAAGTGTAACAGCCCGCAAATCCGTACCCCTTGAGTCAACACTATTCTACCTAAATCAACTCAAGTTGTACAAAAATACGAACCATTTGGGCTAAAGAAGTAGATATAGAAGAAGAGAAAAAAAACAACAGCAGAATCTAACCATCGCAGCGGAATAAAATATAATAGATAATGAATGATCTTTACTCAAAGTCAAATATATCTGCATAAATATTTTACATCATCCAAGCATATCAATCACAGCTCAACATCAATAGCATACAAATGGATAAACAGCGACTCAACACAGCGGAATATATATACATAAACAAGTACGGAAATACGTATCGACGTCCAGCTCGTCTCCTGAGCTCCACAGCATCATATCCTTTATCCTATAAAATCGGTCTGACCCGAGCATTACAATTAAATAACACCCAAGTCAGTCTGGAATACCAGCGTGAGAAAATCACACACAATTGATTATTAAAGTTTCAAAAATCCTTTGAAAACAAAAACATCTCGTAAGACCACGCCACAAATAAACATGTCGGGTTTTTACCTTGCGATAGCTAAAACAATTTTTATAGAAATCCTCTGATATTATAATAGGGTCTATATACAAATACTTATAAAATAGCCGAAATTGTTACATCTATTAAATTCCAGCCACTAGCCACAGAGTGGGTAATACAAAGAAAACTCGTACAAGGCTCGTAGGGAGAATGGATTTCCAACTAATGACTAGGCAATGGGGTGCCACCTGTCACAGTACGGGGCCTAAATCACCGTACCGAGGAGTACGCCCGCTCCCCTGCAACACAAGACCGGGACTACCCCTTACTGGATAATCCCGAGTGAGATCACCTCGCGGTTGGGATCAGCAACCGCCCACTAAGCCGAAATAAAAAAGGGACATCTAGACAGGGATGACCTCACCCTGCTTAGGTGCTACCCACCTAGCCTTGCTGCATAACCCCTGATCTTCAGTCATTCCCATTTGATGAGGCTTGAGGCTAAGCGTTACCTTTTTAGAACATATCCCTTAGAATGCCCATCATCCACCTGACGATGTTTCGCAAGCATTCATCCATACAAGTCCATCCCGGGTTCGAACGGCACCGAAGGCACTACTCCTACTACATTCATTTTGGAAATATCCTCAGGATTAGTAGCGACTAGCCCTTGCACTTCTTTGCTCCACATTCGAATCCAAAATTGTTTACATGAAACGTACAAACCGGATCGAAGTGGTTTTCGAGAAATAAATCTCGATCCCGGTCTCTTCGAAACGATCAACGCATTTTTGTCCAATATTGATAGTCGGTTGTTTAACTATCAATTAATATGCATGAACATCCATCAACCAATAAATAATTTCCCAAATTATTTATTTATCGCAAAATATCTTTACAAGATATAATTTCACTTTCAAACCCTTTTGAAAACAGTTTTCAAACTATCTTCCTTTTTCTCATAATAAATTCCGAGTATTTTCATTTCCACTGGAATCACCAAGCACAAACTTTAGATTTTTAAAATAATTTAAAAACACTTTATTGTAAACTATATTTAACATTTAATTTAGAAAAATTTACTTTGATACTTAATTTATAATATTACTTTAGAGATAACTAAAATAAGGTTACCTTATAGCTATACATTAGATTTCTTGTTTAATTAAAATATCAAATCATTCTTTAAATAATTATTACGAAAATAGATTAAACAAAATGCTTGTTTTGGAATTTATTTTAAAACATTTAAGTTAAAACTACTTCAATAATTGGTTAAAAATTTGTACTATATAAACACTTGAAAATAAAGTTACTTAATAAAATATAAAACTAGATTTCTACTTTTAAAGACAAAATACTAAGTTACTTCTTAATAATTACTTCTAAAATAGATTAAAAGAAAATACCTACTTTAGACTTTAAATATTAGAAATAATAAATTTTACAAAACTTGCCTTTTAAAACAACTTTAAAACTATTAACTTAAAAAAAATTACTTTAAAAACGTACTTGATTTTCCAGGGAGAATTTCCAATCTCAATCACTTAAATCAATTTTTCAAATTGATTCCTAATTTATTCTACTTGAATTAAAACTCTTTACTTACTCAATTCATTTCAAAATTCATTAATTATAGGCTTTAACATTAATGTTATTAATTTCTGTTTGATTTTAAATCTTTAACTGGAATATACAAATTTCAGATCTTATCCCAATTCCTTCTTTATTCTTTTCAATATTTTCAATCTTAAATTTTAAATAAATGTTTGTTCTTTTAAAAATAATCATACTGAAGTTTAAAATTCATTAATCTCCTGATTATTCAAAATTTCCATTCTATACTCAAGACTTATTTAATAGAATTTTAAAGTCACTTTATTTCTTTTCCAATTCATTCTTAAATTTAGTCAAATTTCTATATTTATTTCACTTACAAATTCACTTCTTTTATTCTCTTTCCAAAATCCAATTCATATATTTTTGGTAATTCATTATACCCAAATATATCCAATCAAACCATAACATTCAATATTCCAATATAACTCATCATAGAATATCAATATTCACAACAGAGAATATTAAATAATTTAAATAAATGTTGAGGGGTCCAGTTGGATCCCTCCAACCTATTTTTCCCTGCATCCACAAACGTTAGCACAATATAACACACCAATTCCAAAATATCATACTATATCACATCAATCAATTCAGCCACTCAAACAATTAATTAAATTTAATCATTTAAATTTAAATTTAACCGAGTGGGATTAACTCACCTTTGATTCCTGTTTTGGAACCCACTTCTTTCTCGATTTTTGACCTTGAATACACAATTCACAGTTTATTATCGTTTGAACCGATCAAACAATTATTCACCAATTGTTTATTTAATTTAGCTAATGATTAACTTTTAACCTTTTATTTGATTTAACCAAGGTAGTAAATTTTAAATTAATTTTCCCTTCATAAATTACTTAAAATAATTAAATACGTTAAGTGTGCATATATGTATATAACTTCCTTTCAAAATCTTATCTATAACTAATCAATGGGTTACAAAAACAAAAATCAACGAATAAAACTCGAGTTCAGACTTGAGTAATATCAATTTAAAATTACTCAAACTATATTTACCGCTTCATCACACTTTATTTGTTTATAAATATTTGTTTTAATATGATATTATAATAGATAGATCATTTTAATACTTTTTTTTAACACTAATCAGCACAGAATAAAAGGTATACATGTGTTTTATGTGTATATAAATATATATATAGGAAGACATTTAAAACCCTATTCATCATCCAAATAAAATGTTACTACATTTGTAAAGAAAACGAACCTCATCGACTATCGCTCGAGTTGCCTCACCCTTCATACGCGACCCTGCAGTTGCCCCTTTTTTTGCCATCAACACGCGCACAACGTCGCAGACCCCAAATCGCCATCGCGAACAGCCACCACGCAAGGCCCACCTCGGTTATCCAAGGCCACTCGCGAGCACCAATCACTCTCTCCCCCTATCACCTCTCGCTGCTTAAACTCGAGAACGACACGCCCAACCCTAAACGAGGCGACTCACGTCTACGCCTGCTCGAACGAGCCCTCCTCCCCTCCCTCGCGATTTGTGATTCAATCATGAATCAATTTTTTTTTAAACGAATTGATTTGGGGTTTTGGAAAGAAGAGAAAGGTTCGGTTCGGCCATAAATCAAATTTGGTTTCAATTGGAAGCATCGGCCATTAATTTAATTTTCTTCTGAAAGCTTTTAACGAGATATTATTGGACAAGCCTGCAATTTAAAGAAAGAACAGAGGGAATAAGAAAAGATGTTTCGTGTGAAAAATTGTTTATGCGTGTCGGCTACAACAGAGATATGCTGGCTAAAGTAATTACAGGGTAGCAGCTGATTAAAAATTAATATTTTTATATTCAAAAATATCTTGTTTAGGTACCCAGTTATTAAATTGGATTCGATATAGATTTCAGCGCGTTTATATAACGTACGCTCACACAACAACTCTGATTGCTACGAAATTTGAAATCCAATAATAATTCAATATTACGGACCCAATGGAACAGGTTTCGTCGAATTTCGAGACTGCGCCTCGGAAGGCTATTTTTAAATTCAATTTAAAAAGTATAAATTTTAAAACTGAACAAATCACTGTTAATTTCAATTTTACAACTTCTGTTACCTTCAGTGTTATCAGTATAAATTCTACAAACCTTCAAATTATTTTTAATAGGCTTAGAACTCCAGATTCAATATTTTATCCAACTTCAAATTATTTAATTCAATAATTTAATTATCAATAATTAGTGATATTTGAACTCAAGTTAAATTTTACTTTTAAATATTAATATCAATTAAATATTCTGATTTTAAAGGCTTAAAAATTCTGGGTTGTCACATTCTACTTATTTGGGAAACCCTAGACATTATTGTAATATCACTATGTTTGCTATAAAAGTGCTTTGGTTATCGTAAGGGAAAAACCTATCCATGTTTATGTGCGGCGAGTCTTATGAGATACTCTTGAATTAAAATGGTTTTCAATTTAAAGTAATTTAACAATTTTACTCACACCAGACCCAAGTCTGACCAAGAGTTTTTTTTTTTTTTTCCTAAACTTTTGGGTACTCAAATTTTTATGAGTAGCCAAGTGATTCCATGTTTGCACTCGACGTATTTTGGAGGAGGTGTTTGAGTAGGTGGCTTCAACGTATCTAGTTATATCTATATTCCGCTATATTGGTATTTATGTCTGTATTTTGGCTTGTAATGAATAGACAGAGCACTATGACTGTCTGGGTATGACGTATGTATAATTATGACTCTAATTTATTATACTAGTGGCTATGGGATATATGTTATGTAATATACATACATACATATATACATACATATACATAGATACATACATACATACATATATATATATATATATATATTATCCGTTCCGCTGTGAGATTCTGTGATTTGTTTTAGTTCTTTCTTTCTATCTATTCATTTTCTGCCTATTTCTTTCTATTTCATGATTCGTCTTTCAATGGAACGAAAGGTGGTTTGTCACAGGGGATTTTATATGGTGAGGGAATACTCAAAGAAGCAAATACAAAAGACTATGCCTAGAAAGTAGAAACAAAATTGTGGACTTTTAATTCATGAGGGCCTTAATTTTCTCTCTATTCATATTATGAAAATTAGTTCGGTAAGTTAGTATCATGTCAAGTGTTTTGTGGTTGCTTTACTAATTTCTATGTTTGTGATTAGTTAGTGTGAAGATTTCTGCATTTATTTAGTATGCTCGGAATCATCTATTTTGTTTTCATATCATTTTATTAAGAAATATCTAAAGTTTGAAATGTTGTTTGATGTCAACCATTTTACTAATTTTTCTGACCAACTATAGAAACACACACATGGGAACACTACCTATATTCATTCTTGTTTTATTGAGACATGGGCCATTCTTCAAACTAACCAGATAGTGCAAGACCAATGTATCTGCTGGAAAAATTCATAGGATCAAGATTTCCGTTTTCATTTCGGCCTCCATCATTTTTGGTTTTTAAAATTCCAGTTTATTATACATTTGGTATTTTCATGTAATTTTATAGGTAATTATCTGAAATTCAGTTGAATCGTTTAAATTTTATTTTGAGCTATTGTCCTTCAATTCAAATGGTTGAAAGTTAAACTAGTTTATCATGATATTTATTTTATGGATTTGTTTAATTTGGTCAATTAATCTGTAACGACCCGCAATTTTCGATAATTTAAATTTGTTAATTTAATAAGATTTTGGTGATTTAATGTTTACAGAAATAAAAATTTGTAATTTAATAATGAAATAATAACTAAAATGAAATGTAACAATGTCAATATAAGTTAATTATTAGCAACTTGGATGAAATCCCTATCAATTGAAATAATATAAATGTTATAACTTGGTTACAAAGTTAATATAGGAAAACAATGTAAATATTGAATTAATTAATGAAATAATATATAATAAATGGTAAATGAATAAAATCAATATTATGTAAGTAATTATAATACTTGTTTGTAATAATAAACTCAAAATGTTATTAAATGTACAAATGGTGACAATTGTTATTTGTCGCCTATTTGATTAACTTGTTAAAATCAAACTAGAAATAAATTGAAATGAATGAAATTAAATATAGTGTTAAATAGACTTATGATAATGACTGTAGAATATTAATGTAATTAGATAGATACCAATGTTAATGTATACATAGAACAATGAAGGATTGAATAGAAAGCTTTGAAATCAAGTTAATCAAATTATAGAACTTAAAATTTTAATAACTGGACTTATTGCAATTAAATGAAAATGAATATTAAGTTAATGGAAACTAGGATGAAATTGGAGAATATTAATGCAATAAATAGTGAACCAATGTTAGTTATACCCATAAGATGATAATTGATTGAATAACAAGATGGAAATCAAAATAAATGGATTTTTGGAAATTAAAATTTATAATTTCTGAATTTATTGAAATTGAAATTTAACACTGTAAATTGTGAAATATTCAATAATAAATTGATATAGAATTTTTTTTAAAGGATTATAAATTACTAAGTAATCTAAAGTGATAGAAATTGTGAATTATTAAATTTGAATTGAAAAAGTGATTTAATTAATTCTATAATAATTTATTTAATTAACATGAAAATAGCCATTTTTGCCACCGACTCAGATTTTGACGAAACCAGTTTCATCGGATTTGTAACAGTTAATTATTATAGGATTTCAAGTTTTGTAGCGATCAGACTTGTCGTTTGATTAGTAATTCAGCCAAATCAAAGTAGTAATCTAAGACAAGTGCAAACAATCGAAATAATCAAAGCAAGTATTGTTTTATTTCAGCTTTATCTTGTCCTTTATTTCCTTTTTATACTAGAACTATTGATAAGTCTATTATCTTTATCTCGCTTAGAAATACTAGTAGTTACTTCCACTCATCAGACTTTTAGTCTGACCCACTCCTCTATTTTCCCTTCCACCCATAGGCCAGCAGAGGCAGGGACAACAGATTTCAAACTCTTGGAGATTTCAGCTACGGAGATTTTTCTTCATGTATTCTACTTCTTCTTTTTCAATTTTTATTTCATTTTGATGTACTGGTACTTTTCTTTGAGATGGATAGTTATTTTACGTACTGTGATGTTATGACTAAGATAATGATTTTCATTAGACATGGATATTTGGTATTTTGAGACATATTTGGTTTTATGAATTACTTATGAAGTTTGAATTTTAAATAAGTTAATGTTTTCACTGTTTTATTTATTTTGTCTTGTGAATCTTAGTCTCTGTAAAGTTTTTAGCTATACCTAAAACGCACCATATCCTTTAGTGTGTCCTTTTTGGTATACTAAGGGGTGTGGGGTGTTTTAGCTTTATAGAGCTTTGCCCATCTTAATGTACCTATTTTGAGATTCCAGTAATCAAATATTTATGCTCCAGTGCTACATAACCACTTATACTATTTCTGACCTTGTATATGGATCAATATTCTGGTTGTTACAGTTATCGTATTTCAAGTAATCAACTTCCTAGAGAAATACAATACCCAAGTCTTAGTTTTTTCTATATATTTAATTCATCACATGAATGATTATTTATAAACTTGTAAAATTGCCCTAATGACCATTTTCATTTATAAAAGCAGATGCCTGGAGTATACAAAATTACGAATACTAAATCGTGCAATCAAAGGAGCAAGAAAATGAAATTTCAAAAGCGTCAACCCATTCAATTACACAATCATCCTCTACACAACTCGAAAAAGTTGAGATAAATGCAATAGGTGCTCCTATTTCAAAAAATGCTGGAAAAGTAAGTAGTTGGGTTGGTAAATTGTTACGAATTCATATGCCGATCTCATATGAAAGTTGGGATAAAGTACCCGAAAAATACAAGACTGACGTTTGGAATGACTTGCTGGTAAGCTAAAATTGATTTGTACTATTTTCAGTTTTCTCTATAAATATATATTTTGCCACGTAATTTCTTTTTTTACATAAACAACTCTTGACTTTATAGATATTTTACGATTCAGATTCAAAGGACCTAGTTCTAAAAGAAATGGTCGAGTCAGTTAGGAAACACAAGAGCGAATTGAGGATAAACTATTATGACAAAAACGATAATGA
Source organism: Allium cepa (assembly GCA_030765085.1). Classification (NCBI taxonomy): domain Eukaryota; kingdom Viridiplantae; phylum Streptophyta; class Magnoliopsida; order Asparagales; family Amaryllidaceae; genus Allium; species Allium cepa. The sequence goes on along the minus strand of CM060938.1, from coordinate 621,570,998 downwards.
CGAAGATAGGTTGAAAAATTATCCACCATCAATCGCCCAAGAAGATTAGAATGTGTTTGTGAAAAATAAAGCAAAACCCGGTGCAAGAGATAGAAGAGATATAGGCAAAAAAAGTAGATCACTGTACAACTATGATCATCATACTGGACGTACAAGTCACATTGTAGTAGAACATGAAATAGTATGTTTCACTTTTTTTATTAAATATAAGTAAAAGCACCCTAAAAAAACTGACACTTCAAAGTTTTTTTTTTCTCTTTTAATGTTAAATATGGTTTTAGGAGCTTAGAAAATTGGGTTGGAAGAAGTTTACGAATTGTTTTTTATTAGTACACAAGTTTATTTTTATCTTAAATTTCAATAAAAATTAAAGTGTATGTAAATTATTTTCTCTGTTTTCTGCCGAATGAATAAAATTAATCTATGTAGTATCATATTTGACTAAATTGAAGCGACGGTTCTGAAGTCATGGAGATTGAATGAATTAATTTAAAATATCCTGAAAATATGACACCATTGGTTTCAAAGTAGTTAATGTGTGTGCTCATAAAAATAATAGTAAGATCACATACTAGGAACCCCCTTTCCTTTTTTTTCCTTCGTTCTTCAGTTAGATTTTCGTTACCATATTCATTTTCCAAGATGAATATGAAAGCTATCAACCTGTGTTTATATGACTGGTTTGAATTTGAATGTTTGATCATATGACATTGATATCAAGCGAAATATTTACAATGTTTCATAGTTTTAATGCATTAAAATCCCTTGTATTTGTGTTTATAAACAGATTTCCTAGCATAAGACATGTTGTTGTTATCACCATTGTCCGAAAATGCTTGTGTTTACATTATTTAATCTTAAGTCATGTTTCCTACAAGCTACCTTTAGCTAGTAATTTCCAGTGCAATATCAAAACACAGGTAATTATTAACTCCTCTAAACTTTTTAATCCAGCACCACCTTTAGCCTTAGGTCGCTTAATGTAGATTGGAAAATTTTATGTGACTTGCCTGATCAAAAGAAATTTGATGCATTTTACTTATCTTCTTTATTGTTGCTATAGAAGTTCGCTAAATAAGTACCTAATAAAGTATCATAGGACTGATGACTATATGAATCCTGCCCTATTTAAAAATTGAGGTAATCTGATGAAAGAGGTCACCAGGATGCGTAGATGAAAATATATTCATTTCACCTATTTATAAACCGTAGAATATTATGCATATGCACATTGTTGACTGAAACAGAGATGATTTTTTGTAGATTGATCCATAGATCAGCATTGATCTCTAGTTTATGTAAAGATATTTGCTAAATTTAGTGCACTGCAGACATTAAAACATGAAAATAACATCAAGCCATAAGTAGATAATAAGTGTGACACACTCGGCTTATTAGTAAAAGATAAAAGGAAAATTCTTATCACTTGAACTTTTCTCTGGTTGTAATCTATAGCAGCATCATAACTATCACAGATGCACAGCGTGTGTGCACGTGCACTCTCTATGTGAGTGTAAACTGAAATTTTGATTGGTGAATAAATTTTGTGGATTTTCAGAGTTCAATATTAGAATTCCTACAAGATTTTTTCTTTCAATTCTCTGTTTCTTGTTAGATGCTTTATTTCTCCTCAACAAAGACCGACTCCTTAACAATTAGATGTTATAAGCACTACCGTTTAGCAGCATCTACATTACATGTACAAATGTGGTTGTGTTTGATGTTTTTGTTGTATGCAGACTGAAATGAGAAACTTATATATGGAATAAAATAATCATCTTAGGATGATGGTTTCTTATAATGCTTTTGTTCAAAGTACTTTGAAATATTTACGTGTTATGTTGGTAAACAGACTATGAAATGTGGTGGTTTATGTAGGTGTAGTGACGACCATAATGATAATGATTTAATTTTGGGTTGAGTATCGATCTGCTAGTGGAGAAAGTTAATGGTTTAGTTTGGTGTTTTCTGATTATTCGGTCCTTGCAATTGCAATCCCAATTCACAATTTATGAGGGCTTTTCAAGTATTGGCTGAAGAAATGCAACCAAATGTTATCTCTAGTACCAAGTACAAAAAAGTGTGATGTTAAGTATATAGGATGCCATTCTCATGGATTTTAAGAGCCAAATGTTCTTTATGACCATCTTTATGACAATACCATGAAAATGTCCAAATTCATATCATAAGCATTTTCAAAACCATTTTTATGACCGAAAATGAATATGTTACCACTTAAAATGCACAAGAGATAATATTACCCATTTTGCTCTATTGAGATTAGTTTAAATCATCATTTTAATGAGTGAAGTCTTCCTCTTCTTTGAAATAGTTTTCCTCTTCTTAGTAAGCCATTGTTGTTTTTTCTTTCTCATTTCTTCAATGAATGATTATGGAATGTAAGAAGTTAGAGATAGGGTTTTACTTCATGGGTTGTAGGCCTTTACTAACCCAGATGGTCAAAGCTTGGCATGATGAAGAGTAGCTCTTTGATTTTCTTCCATATCTGAAGATTCCTACCGTAATAGACCCAAGGACTTCCCCTACCAACATCAAGTCCAATTTCAATCATTCCTGCCACAAGTCAGCTTGCCAAGGCTATTTAGTTCATATTCCTTATCGATTTTGTGAACAACCAACTAACAAGCAGTTGAATATGCAAGTCATATTTACCTCGTGTTCTCACCTTAGTGATACCTTAGCTATTCTTCTTGAATTCAATTGGATGATGATCTTTGAATTTGAATTTTTTTGAAATCACATCCTCTTCTCAAAATCCAACCATATTTTTTTCCAACAGCACCTAAGTTTAATAATTTTTTATTTTTGAAGCAATTAAATTAATGTAAAACTGATAACACGAAGAACAAGTGTTTTACGTGATTCTGTTTTGTTTCACAGTCAAAGAATGGTTCTTTTTTATTGCAGATAAGTGCAAATCCAATAAAAAAAATCACAAGTCATCAAGTATGGGAGAAGACTCATACAAAAAGGACGGTACCATATCAAATTCGGATTCGCCTTCTTCGTACTTTGTAAGTTAAACACATAATAATTTAGCTATTCTATGAATTTTTCATAATAAATAACATCTCAAGTATAATCATATTTTGGGATAAAGTTGCAAAAGCAAAGGAATCAATCATTGATAGTGATGAAGAAGACATTCCATTGGATGAAGATATCTTCTCATAAGTGTTTGACAAGGATAAAGGATGTCGGACTCGAAGTATAAGAGCCACGATATCAAGGACCCAAGTTAAGGCTTCTAATATTGCGTGTAAATAACTCAAAAAGCTCAAGGAGGCTCAAAAAACTTAAAAGCTAGAATGGATAATATGGAGGGTACATTGAAGTCATTGGTCGACTTGTTGAAGCGATAAAATGCACGTTAAGGAAATCATTTACCAGACATTGCTTCAAATGAAGGAGGAAGTGGTACACCATGCAGAAGTGTAGGAAGAATGCTGAATAATGACTTTGTCAATTCATTGAATTCGTCTAGCCAAAATAATCGAAAATGTGAAAATATGAGCATTGACCTAGAGGTCATTGCAACAACCACTATCTATAGAGATTCAACAACATCCATTATACACGGAAAACCTTTACCTCCAACACATGAGAAGTTAGTTGTGGACAATATACTGCTACCAGAAGAGAAAACATGCAAATAAAATCATCCTCTTGCGTCAAGCACCATTTTCCCAGTGGTTAAGTGCTTCGACTTTGTTGCGAGAGGTCACAAGTTCGAAACTTGCATAGCATGATTCGAACATTTATTGACAAAGTGTGATGTGATATGTTGTATCTAAGTACCATTTCAAAAAAAAATCATCCTCTTTCTATGACCTTTGGTGAAGTTAGAATCGGTGATTATGTGTAACATCCGAAGAGTAATATTCGATATCTATAGACCCAAAAGCAGGTATTTATGTATTATTAAACTTTGGCATATGAAACAATTACTTGGCATATAGAACCGATCAACACCTGAATGAGTATATTACTAAAGTTAGTCACTTTTTTGTAACAATATTTCCATTTTATAATACTTTTACTAACAACTGCAAAGCATTTGGTCCTTCATCGAATCAAAATATATAGTACCGAGTATAATATCAATGGTGCAATTCCTCAGGTTAAGGAAATTTATATAGCATGATTGTATGTATAGTTTCAATGTAATTGAGTTATATGTCTCTCATAATTAATTTAATGAACGAGGATATTGCAACCATAAAATATTACAACTAATTTACAAAAAGTTTCAAAGAATAGATTTCCTGAACTTCAATTTCCTGAACATCATTCCTATTATCATGTATCAAAACATCATCTAAAATACCGATGAAAAGTTATAATACCTTTTGCTTACATACATCATTTTTAGTAGTGCAAATATTTATGTTTTCTTATGATTTATTTCTTGAAAATTCAAAAATTCTCATTTATTAAAGGAAAATGTGAAATACATATATTCATGATTTATTATAATATGACACCGTAGGACTTATGTGAAATACTGCTAGAGGTCTATTATATTTTCCAGTAAATGGGGTATGTATGTTGTTACCACCAGAATTGTTCACTAACACCCTTGAGAAAGATTATGTAGAGAGATTAATGAAAAAAGTAAATTAAAACAGAGAATTGTATGCTAAATTAAATGCAAAGACAAGAACACCATATTTATAGTGGTTCGGTGTAACTGCCTACATCCACTTTGAAGTCACTCTTTATTACTTTACTCAACGATTGATTACAGATACAATCCATACATCAACTACTTGAAAACAATTGCTAAGTAAAAAGAAAGAGTCTTGAATGCGGCAAAGTCTCCCATGTGTTCTCCAAAGAAAAGGTCCATTTCACTGTGCTCCTGCCCTTCTATTTATAGACGAAGATGGGTTGGACTTCCCTAATGGGCCTAGGAGCACGATACCTCGGCCCGTGGTGAGTGACTTCTGTGTGCCGAGCCGCTAATGCCGAACAGCAATTGTCGAGCCACATATCCAAGCTGAACGGTACCTCTATGCCGAATGAGGTTGTGTGTTGAGAGAAGAGTGTAGGCTGAACGAGACCCAATGCCGGTCGAGGGGAGATGCCACTTACTTATACCAAGCGAGGCTATATGCCGAGCAAGGCTTCATGCCGAACGAGGCTGGAATGTCGAACGAGGCTTAAATGTCGAATGAAGAATGAATGCCGAGCGAGGCAGGAATTCCAAACAAGGCTGGAATACCGAACGAGGCTGGAATGCCAAACGAGGCCTGAATGTCGAACGAGGCTTGAATGTCGAACGAGGCTTGAATACCGAACGAGGCTTGAATGTCGAACGAGGCTGGAATGCCAAACGAGGCTGGAATGCCGAACGAGGCTGGAATGCCGAACGAGGCTTGAATGCCGAACGAGGCTCGAATGCCGAACGAGGCTCGAATGCCGAACGAGGCTCGAATGCCGAACGAGGTTTGAATGCCGAACGATGCTGGAATGCCGAATGAGGCTTCTATCGAACGAGGCTTCATGCCGGTCGAGGCTTCTGCCGAATGAGGTAAGATGCCGAGCGACCTTTCTATGCCGAACGGTACAACTATGTCGAGCGATGCTTATGCCAAGCCTCTTGTTACATGGTCAAACATCCAGGTAACACTTGCCCTCCAAAGTGCATCATTTGGATGAACATGCTTCGCTTTAAATCATGAGTACTCCATGTTTTCCTTCGAGCCCCTATTCTGTCTTTTCGATAGCATTTTCCTTCGACCTCCCGAATGTCGATCGAGGCATTGTATGCCGAACGACATACTAATGCCGAACGACATACGAATGCTGGACGAGATTGATGAACTATGGAGGTGCCTTGACCGGTTCTATCAGTCACTGTCCATCTGACATTCTCTTCTCTCCTCCACTCCGCCTAGCCCTAAGACATGTTCTAAGTGCTACCTGGATGTTTGACCATGTAACAAGAGGCTCGGCGTAAGCATCGACTAGCATAGGTGTGTCATTCGGCATGGAAAGGTCGCTTGGCATCTTACCTCGTTTGGAAGAAGCCTCGACTGTCATGAAGACCCGTTCGGCATTCCAGCCTCGTTCGGCATTCAAGCCTCGTTCGGCATTCCAGCCTCCTTCGGCATTCGAGCCTCCTTCCGCATTCCACCCTCGCTCGACATTCATGCTTCGTTCGGCATTCAAGCATCGTTCGGCATTCCATCCTCGTTCGGCATGAAGCCTCGCTCGACATATGGCCTTGCTCGGCATAAGTACGTTATTCGGCATCTCCCCTCGACCGGCATCGGGTCTCATTCGGCCTACACTCTTCACTCAACACACTGCCTCGTTCGGCATTGAGGTACCGTTCGGCTTAGATATGCGGCTCGGAATTTGCCGCTCGGCATTAGCGGCTCAGCACACAGAAGTCACTCACCACGGGCCGAGGTATCTTGCTCCTAGGCCCATTAGCAAAGTCCAACCCATCATCGTCTATAAACAGAATGGCAAGCGCATAGTGAAATGGACCTTTTTTCGAGAACACTAGGGAGACTATGCCGCATTCAAGACTCATTCTTTTTACTTAGCAATTGTATTCAAGTTGTTGGTGTATAGATTGTATCTGTAATCAATCATTGAGTAAAGCAATAAAGAGTAACTTTAAAGTGGACGTAGGAGGTTACGCCGAACTGCGATAAATCCGGTGTTCTTGTCTTTACATCTAATTTAGCATACAATTCTCTGTTTTAATTTACTTTCTTCATTAATCTCTCTAAACAATCTTTCTCAAGGGTGTTAGTGACCAATTCTGGTGCTAACATTTTGGTGCTTTCACTAAGAGTCGAATTCTCAGGCCACTAGGATCTGCTTTATAGCTACTGGATTGAATAAATCCCCCGAAGGAGATACAACTTATTCACAGGACGTCCGTTGAATTTACTCAGAGTTTCGATCAACGACTCTACTATGAGAAGACCACGTATTCGATCAGCCTCTTATAATGCGGATGTTAAGGAGACTGCTAGCGTACAATAGATAGGACCTAGCAACCGACAAGCAAATCTAGGTACAAGGACTACCACCCAAAATCAAACGAAAGCCATCACCAGGACAGAGTTCAACGACTTGATGAGAGAACTCATGGAAAGTAGAAGACAACTTGCTGAGCAAATTCAAGCTAATGCTAACCTCGTGACTCAGCTTACTCAGTAACATCATCAGAATGCTAGAGGTAGCCTTGTTCCTTACTCTTCATCGGATAGCTCGACTTTATCCGATGAACCTTCCAGACGTAGACGCGGTAAAACTGAAACGACACAAGCAGGTGTCGATGATCGATCAACTAGGGATCACTCACATCTTGGAGACCACACGCAAGCCGGAACAGGAAACTTAGAGGCCGGAGCACATGTGGAGACTGGACGCCCGGCTCACCAAGACCCAAATGAAGCTAGTCCTCAAGATATACGTATGGCAGATCGCCAATAGAGGAGACATCAACCCGAGCGGTCCCGTAGAACAGAGCCCAACCTTCCATCCTCCATACAAACTCTGGACTTATAACTATGGTCAGGCAGTTGATGAGAGAAAATCAAGGCTTAACCAGCGGAGATTGGGGGATATGCAGGAGTCATATTCCATTCACAGATACTATTCTACAGGCCGAGTATCCCAGGAAGTTTAGCATGCCAACATCCCGGCCTACGAAGGAAATACCGATCCCAAGCAGCATGTGATGTGGTACGAATGGATGATAGATTCGGCAAGAGCAAATGACGCGACCAAGTGTAGATGCTATCCAATTACTTTATCCGGAATCGCCACCATGTGGTTCACTCGACTTCCCCCACGATCTATATCCAGCTTCGACGAATTGGCGACGAAATTTATGGAACAGTTCAGGATACACGCCACTCATCCCAAGGATGTGACGTCCCTATCTAGTGTAATCCAGGCTCGAGGGGAGTCGTTGAAAGAGTACTTATAGAGATTTCATGTTGCAGCTACTGAAGTTAGCAACCTTAACGACCACGCAATTCTAATGGCGGTAATGCGTGGTGTGGATCCGGATTCAGAGTTCAGAGATTGGTTGGCCGGAAAGCCTCCAACAACGCTGGAGCGTTTCTACTCAAAGGCTCATCAATTCCTAAGAAGAGAAGAAGCCAGATAGACGAAGCAAGATAAGGCACCAGGGCCTGTTCAGGAGACTGTGAAAAGTGACATCGCCGTGAAACAATCCGGTGACAAATCGGGAAAGGTCAAGTCAATGTCCAGAACAAGCCTGGGCAATCTAAAGGGTCTGGAGGAGGAAATCCCGAAAAGAAAAGGGAAGCAGGGAAATGGAAGCCAAAGATTCCGACCTACAACGAATACACCCCCACTGAATGCATATCTTGAGAATATTTACCTGTCAACCTATAACACTTTTCAATATAGAAATCCTCGTCCAAAGGAGTCAACAGAGGAACAAAAGCGGACTGGGAAGCACTGTCGCTTCCATGATACTTACGAGCACAATAAAGAGGAGTGTAGACACCTCCACGATGTCATTGAAAAGCTGACCAGACAGAAAAAGCTGCAGGAATTTGTCAAGAACCCACATGAGTGTAGGCAGAGAACATCAGACCCTGGACACGGGCCGGGTCCACGCCAACCAGAGGAACTTTCCTGAACCATGGGTAGATTGGTCATAAACACTATAGTCGGTGGACCTCACCCTACAGACAAGAATTGGCAGGAGATGGAGCGATATGCTAACTCCTTAAGAAATGCGGATTATGAGTGTTGTTCGAATGTGGACGATGGGACCCCCGCAAAGCAACAATGCATGATCACAGACGATATAGTATTTAGGAGCAGAGATGCGGATAAGGAGGAGGCTCATACTGTCAACCCAATGGTCAAATCTACGACGATCGGGTCAGCATATGTGAAAAGAATTTTAATTGATTGTGGAAGTTTCGTTAACATCATCTTCAAAAAGGCATACAACCAAATGAAGATGGAGACAAAATATTTAAAGCCATCTAAAGCCCGTATCCATGGCTTTAATGGTGCAGCGACTGATGCAGTGGGGTATGTTGAGTTGCCGGTTGAACTGGGAGAAGGTGAGCGTAGGAGGGTGTGAATCCTATCGTTTATATTGTTGGATGTCAATTCTCCATATAATGTGTTTCTGGGTCGGCCGGCCCTGGCGGAGTTTAGGGCGGCTTTGGCTCCGTGGTGTTTGACTTTGAAGTTCCCGATAGACAAAGGAGTTGGTGTGGTGCATGGCGACCAGGCGACCGGTCGTGCATGCTATGTAGCTGAGCTGACAGAGGCCCAGCGGAGAGAGAATGGAAAGGTTACGGACAACTCCGTCCGCATCCAGAATATCAACGACTAACAAGTACTGCCCGAGCCCTGGCTCGGGCGACATTCTCGGATCTATAAAGACATAAATCCGAGAGATGATGATGGGGAACCCAGGGAAGCGAATGAAGCACCGGCTGAATTGGCGATTAACATTCCAGTCAGCCGGGATGACCCGTCACGAATTCTCAAGATTGGATCACAACTCAACCCCTCAGTGGCCGAGGATCTCATTGATTTCCTCCGAGCGAATCTGGATGTTTTCACTTAGACACATTCTGATATATGCAGGATTTCTCCCGCCATTGCGAGTCATATGTTGAACATAGACCCAAATTACTTTCCTGTAAAACAGAAAAGGAGAGGCATGGACCTGGAGAGGTCCGCTGCTCTCAGAGAGGGGGTGGACAAACTCAAAGCCAATGGGTTCGTTCACGACGCCCTCTACCCTGAATGGGTATCTAACCCTGTGCTTGTGAGGAAAGAAAATGGAAAGTGGAGAACCTGTGTAGATTACTTTGACTTAAACAAAGCATGTCCGAAGGATAGTTTCCCTTTACCTAGAATCGACCAACTGGTCGACTCAACGGCCGGACACGAGTTACTGTCATTTATGGATGCGTACTCCAGATATAATCAGATTTCGATGCACATTCCAGATCAAGAACACAACAGTTTTGTCATAGACGTTGGGTTATATTGCAATGTGGTGATGCCCTTCGGATTGAAAAACGTGGGAGCGACTTATCAGCGTCTGGTGAATCGAATGTTTAAAGGCCAGATTGGTAGAACGATGGAAGTCTATGTGGATGACGTACTTGTGAAGTCACGGTAGTCAAACAACTACATTCGGGACTTAGTGGAGATGTTTGATATACTCAAACGTTATAGAATGAAGATCAATCCTTTAAAGTGTTCCTTTAGCGTTGCGTCAGGGAAATTTTTTGCTTTCATTATTAATGCGCAGGGAACTGAAGCTAACCCAGAGAAAATTCAAGCTATTCGAGACATACAAGTGCCCAGAACTATAAAGCAGGTACATAGCTTGAATGGAAAGATGGTTGCGCTGAGTCGATTCATATCTAGTGCCACGGATAAGTGCATTCCCTTCTTCGATGTAATAAAGAAGGGAACGAGAAATTTCGAGTGGACATCCGATTGTGAGGAAGCATTCCGAGCTATGATGAAGCATTTAGAAAGTCCTCTGGTGCTATCGAAACCAGTAGACCATGAAATATTGTATGTGTACTTAGCCGTATCCCAGCATGCTATCAGTACGGCTTTGGTTCGCAAGGAGGACCAAGTTCAAAAGCCAGTGTACTATGTCAGTAAACGTTTGATGGGGGTAGAAAGAAATTATCCTAAGATTGAGAAACTAGCTTACTGCTTGGTGATTGCATCACGCAAGCTCCGGCCGTACTTTCAAGCACACTCAATCAGTGTTTATACCGATCAACCCTTGCGGCAGGTACTCCAATGACCGAAAACCTCTGGAAGGATGTTAAAATGGAATATTGAGTTGAGCCAGTTCGATATTACGTACCTGCCACGAAGGGCCATACAAGGGCAAGCGCTAGCAGACTTCATTGCTGAATTCTCCTTGTCAGACGAATTAAATGGTCACAATGTCATACCTCCCATTCAATGGAAGATGTACACCGACGGGGCATCTAACGACCGTTGCTCGGGGGCTGGCATAGTTCTTATGACTCCTGAAAACCGATCCGTTTTTTATGCTTTGAAGCTCGAATTCCCAGCGACAAATAACAAAGCCGAGTATGAAGCATTGATTGCTGGCTTGAGACTTATCAGAGAACTGGGGGTAAAATCGATTGAAATCTTTTATGACTCACAACTGTGGTATACCAAGTGTGGGGGGACTATCAAGCGAAGGGACAGAGACTTGCCCAATACCTTGCATGGGTTCAAGAGCTGCTAGAAAATCTAGAATGTTATGATATTTCGCATGTCCACGTGAACAAAACAGAGAAGACGATTCGTTGACAAAATTTGCGAGCACTAGCGATGCATAGCAAATGGGATTGGTTCCCATCAAAACCTTACATGCTCTGAGTATAAATATGATGGAGGTAGATTTCGTGTTAGAAACGGAAATCGAGAAGGAACCATGGATGACCCCATTCAAGCAATATTTGCTACACGGGGTCTTGCCCGAAAAAAGAAGCGAAAGACGACAAGTCATTCGTAAGGCTTCGCGATATGTAATGCAGGACGGAATAATGTATCGGAGGGGATTCTAGGCCCCCTTCTTCCGGTGCATTGCCCATGATGAGATAAAATGAGTCCTGAAGGAAGTCCATGAAGGAGAATGTGGTGACCATACCGTGGGGCAGACATTAGTAAAGAAAATCCTCCGCTATGGATACTATTGGCCAACTGTAAATCGGGATACTGCAGACTACGTAAGGAGATGCAACAACTACCAGAAGTATGCAAAAATCCAGAGAGCTCCGCCAACGAAACTCATGCAAATGGTTAGTCCCTGGCCGTTTGCAATATGGGCAATCGACATAATCGGTTCTTTACCCATATCCAAAGGTGGTGCGAAATACGCAATTGTTGCGGTCGATTACTTTATTAAGTGGGAAGAAGCAGAGTCTTTGGCCACGATCACCAATAAAAAGGTCATTAATTTCGTTGTACGAAACATTATATGCTGTTTTGGTCTTCCACGGACTATCATTACAAATAACGGAACTCAATTCGAAAGCAAAGAGTTCAAAGAATTTTTTCAAAAGTATGGCATTGATAAAAGGTTTGCAGCAGTTGCTCATCCAAAACCCAATGGACAAGCGGAAGCCGTGAACAAAATAATCAAGTCCATATTGAAAAAGCATTTGGAAAAGGCTAGAGGCAAGTGGGTGGATGAACTTCCAACAATGCTATGGGCTTATGGAACTACCCATGAGTCCGCGACTGGCCACACCCCGTTCACATTGGCATATGGCATGGAAGCTATTATAGCCGTAGAACTTGATTTTCCATCACATCGGGTAACTTATTACGACCCTGATTCGAATCAGGATCTTTTGCTGGAATCATCGGACTTCATTGATGAAAAGCGTGAAGAAGCTGATTTAAGAGCGGCTGCATACAAACACCGAGCCGCTCGATATTATAATGAAAAGGCCCGGCCAAAGAATCTTTGATGTGGGTGACCTCGTTTTGAAACGAGTTTTCCCGGTCCCATTGCATATGAATCCTGCATGGGAAGGTCCATACGTTATTGAACGGAAGCTTAGAGAGGGAACTTTCAAGCTAGCGACCGTCGATGGTGCGACACTCACCCGAGCATGGAATAGCGAGCATTTACAGCATTATTATACTTAGTCTATTTCTTTCATATTTTAGTTGCAATTATTTCCATCATATTTTTATTCTTAATTTTCGAAATGTAATAAGACAATTTAGCTTGTTTTCATTAATAAAGGCTTGAAGCCATTTTTTCCATGAATTATTGATGTTTCTGTGAATGATAATTCTATGGCAAACAACTAGAGTTACATTATTATGTCTGACGTACGAACGCGCACTAACACTCAAAATCTCCGAGTCCCCTGAGTGCAGACTGGAGTACTCTGAGTCCCCTGGGTGCGGATTAGAGTATAAATGATTAAAATCTTCAAGTCCACTGAGTGTGGACTGGAGTACTCTAAGTCCTTTGAGTGCGGACTAGAGTATAAACGACTTAAATCTCTAAGTCCCCTGAGTGTGGAATGGAGTACTTTGAGTCCCCTGAGTGCAGACTAGAGTATAAACGACTAAAATCTCCAAGTCCCTTGAGTGTGGACTGGAGTACTCTGAGTCCCCTGAGTGCGGACTGGAGTACTCTGAGTCCCCTGAGTTCGGACTAGAGTATAAATGACTTAAATCTCCAAGTTCCCTGAGTGCGTACTGAAGTACTCTGAGTCCCCAGAGTGCGGACTAGAGTATAAACGACTAAAATCTCCAAGTCCCCTGAGTGTGGACTAGAGTAATATGAGTCCCCAGAGTGCAGACTAGAGTATAAACGACTAAAGTCTCCAAGTCCCCTGAGTGTGGACTGGAGCACTTTGAGTCCCCAGAGTGCGGACCAGAGTATAAACAACTAAAATCTCCAAGTCCCCTGAGTGTGGACTGGAGTATTCTGAATCCCCAAAGTGCAGATTGGAGTATAAATGGCTTAAAAGTCTCTAAGTCCCCAGAGTGCGGACTAGGATACAAATGACTTGAAGTCATCAAGTCCCCAGCATACGGACTGAAAAATATTCTACGTACCCGAAGCATGGAATAAACGATGTACAATTCCAAAGAATTTCCAACTTATATGAAGATGAATTTAGGAGTTTATGTAACTTACAATAGCTTGGGTTTCGACCACGATTATACAGAAAGCTAAATGATAAAAGTCTTTTGAAAGACAAAAGAACTAAGTTTTATTTATCCAAATTAAGGTTCTACTACAACTCCTCCAAAACTCGGAGTCAAAAGTCTATTTACATTGACTACGAAAATAAATAGAAATAATTACATAATATAAACTAACTCTCGTTGAACGAGAGTAATAACTACTTCTTTAACTTCCTCGGTTTCTTTTCCTCTTTCGTCTTCTCTAAATCCTCCTCCTCCATACGTTTTCTCTTGGAAGTTTTGCTTGATGGGGAGGTGACAACTGAGGAAGAACGAGGGACCTCTAATGGCCTGGACCCACCAGGGAGGATGACCTTCAAAGGCTTGTTCAAAGGATCATCTAAGTCCACGACTTGGGGCTCGACTTTGATTTCAGCTGTCTTTTTCTCTTCCTCCGCTAGCTGCTCCTTCATGCTTATTTTAGAAGTGTGTCCAGAGGCACTTGTGATCTCAATTTCATAACTTTCTTCGACAGGAGACGAAGTTTCAGACATATCCTCGTCGAGCGCCTCAATCACCTGAGCATCTGAACTGGGAGTCTCTCCCGTGTGAGTAGCCTCGCCCGGTTTCTCCTTCTTTTCTTTGGCGTCATCGCTCCTCAGAGTGGGCTCAGGGTTGGAGTGACCTGCGCAAAATCGCAAGAAACAAACATTAGAATACAATAATCTTTCTCCGAAAACGACGGCACTTTGAACTTTAAAAAGAGGAGTTACGCACCGGCTTCTTGCTGGCTCTCGACCGTTTGGGGAGTCTCACCCTCTGAAATGGGAGACAGAATGTGGATGCCGAGGACAGGGTATTCTGGATCATAACCATCATGTTGCTCGAATCGATCGAGTACGGGCCGATCAGCCGGTTGAGTGGGAGGAAGAGCTGGAGACTCAGTTCCAGATGTACCGACAATGATACTTTTCCTTTGGATGAGGAGGAACCTTTGCAGTAAAGGGCCTTCACTACGGACAAGTCTGAAGGCTCGTTCCCCCTGAGAAGTTCTCTCACCAAAGCCTCCTCATCAACTTCTTCGGTGCCCATCTCGACCTTCATGATCTTTGTTAAAGTCTCCCATGCCTCGGCTAGAGATTCGAGGCAGCCCTCGCCAAGAAAAGTTAAGTCCTGATGCATGAGGACACGGGCGTTGAATTCTGCAATAAGTGGGTCGAACATGCACTTGAACTCCTCCCTGCCAGCCTCTATAGCCGCCTCAAGGCGAGATTCAATCTCCGCGGATGCTATTATTTTACCCTCTTCACGAGCATCATCCTCCAGCATCCCGACCATAGAGATCTCATCATTAATCTTTGCCTTCAGGAGTCGCGTAGCAACAATCTCGTCGCAATATCGTTGCGACCCTTCTTGGGCAGCAGTTTTCTCCTTTCTCTCTCTCTCTCTTTGCGGAGTTGATCTTCCAACTCTTTGACTCAGAAAGCAAATGCATCCCTTTCCTTCTAAACTGAATCCTTCTCTAAAGCCAGAGCCCCCTAGCGTTGGACCGCCTCATCAATTTCTTTCTTATGAGTTGTCTCCAGACGATTGACGGCCTTCGCAGTATCTTTAGCACTTTGTTGGGGGACTTCGAGCTGAGACTTGTACGCAGAGAGCTCTTCATCCTGAGCTTTGATAATGTATTTATCATGGATAGCCTCGAGCTTCAGACGATCAATTTCGTATTGACGCACAACAGAGACTTCTAAGATTTTTTGGCTAAGTGAACGAACGCATCATGTTGGACATAGACGTCGTTAGTACAAGCAATAGCGCTTTGTTTGACAAGTCCTGGAATCTGATGAATCGCCGAGAGATATTTCAAGCCATCAAAGCATATCTTTGGGAACGCGGACTTGAGCTGAACAAGTCTTTCTGCCACTGACGGGTCAGGAATAGGAGTGGGAGGAGTATGCCTAGAAACTACTGATGTTTTATGGGGTTCCCGGGATTGCCTGGTGCTGGATGAACCAGAATGTTGATCTCAGTGGGCTTCAGGCTGGGACCCCCTCTGCGCAGGCTTCTCCCTTCCTTGTTATGATTGAGAAGGATGATCGCGGGAATATGAGGACTGGCTGTATATTTTCCTTCGATAAGTTGACTCCCGTGGATGACAGTCTCGGCCTCCAGAGTCATCTCTGTCTCGGCTTTTGTCGGTGCCCGAGT
Organism: Allium cepa; assembly: GCA_030765085.1. NCBI lineage: Eukaryota > Viridiplantae > Streptophyta > Magnoliopsida > Asparagales > Amaryllidaceae > Allium > Allium cepa. Next base: position 621,555,098 of record CM060938.1, on the reverse strand, counting down.
CCTGGGAAGAATGATGGAAAATAGATGAACCACGGAGACAATCGAGTCCATGTGTACGTCCCATGTCACATGCACAGATTTTAAATAACGATAAGTCAGCAAAGAGTAGAGTGATCGCAGAAATTTAAGTGCAAGGTGAAGTGCACGTGTTTGTGTGTCCCCTAGTGTCCCTCCCCCCCCCCCCGACGGACCAGTTTCTTTATCTCTACTTGTGGGAGTTTTTTCTCCTTGGACATGTGCTTGAACGCCTGCATCGCTTCTTGCAGACGAATGAAGTTTAAGCATTTTCGGATCATTGAAGCCATAGTTAAGCAAATAGTCGAGAATAGTTAGGTCCGACAGGCCTTTCAGTGAACTCTCTAGGCGTTGAGGAGAAGGCTCTCTCTCCACTGGAATAAGGGTGACCTTTGAAGTTCCACCTAATGTTTTCTTCCTCTTCTTGTAGGTCAATTTCATCTTTCCCTTCGAAGGGGAAGGCATCGTTTCGATATCATGAACCTCCACTATTGGGTCCCAAGCGGGACTAACATTTTCACCCTGCATTTCGAGCGTTTCAGCTTCTTTAATCTCCCCCTCCTCTAGTGTGTCAGGGGCTTTACGTGCCGAAGACCCAACCTGCTTTTTTCCTTTGCCCGAAGTAGGCCTGGTTATAGTGACGCCTTAGGGGAGGCTTATTCGACGACGTTCCGCCAACAGCCTAAACTTCGTGAGCGATTCATTTGAAATGAGGATCTGATATCCTGGTCTTCTACGAGGATAGCTCGGATAACTTTGACAGCTTCAGAATATACGAAGCCTTCGGGACGTGGGTTGATACCTGTAAAAATAGAGAAAGAGTTAGAAAAGGTGCAGTTTCCGCTAAACACAAGTATTGATCCAGTAAAAAGACTTACTCCCTTCCACCCATCTCCTCGCAAAGCCGGGAGGACAGCGCACATAGAACCACTCCTGCTTATACTGAACAAACTTGCTCCATGCCCCAGCCAGGATTTGACACTTGCTATGCGGCTCGAGGAATACAAAAGATGGGCTATCTGACCGTCCTTGAAGCGATAGATATAGCGGATATCGCCAGGAGTCGGGAGCCTGAAAAGGACATCCATGAAGAGAATGCAACTGTCGTATATGAACGCATGGCTGTTTGGATGTAATTGCGATGAGGCGGTCTCGATATACTGTAACAAGTCGCGAAGAAAGGAGTTGAATGGCGGCACGCTACCGACCTAACACATGAATCTATAGCAGGCTATATATCCGACCGATGGTAAGTGAGGATGATCCTATACCGATGGAACCAACGCATCGTCGAAAGGAATCCTATGTACTGAGCATATACGGTGAAGCATGCTTTCATTAATCTTCGAGACTTGGGAATCGATCAGATCATCTAAAATGATCGCTACATCCAAGGCATCAAGAGCCAGGTCGACAGATGCGATCGCGGGGCTCAGCATGTCTTGTATAGGAGCAATCGACAGATTTGAAGTTCCAACTACTTTTTGTTGAGAGGATGGCCCGGGTCTGTTCGAGATCATGGCAGAACTAGATTTCCTAGACATCTCTAGTGAATGTTTAATCTGACGAAACACCTGTTTGAACTATACTTGAAAAACAATCGACATTAGAATTAACAACATAACTACTCCCCCTGTGTGGTGTGTGAACTAGTGCGATCATTCAAATATAAGTGCCAAGAAATTAAAAGTCACAGAGTTGATGAAATAAAGTTAGGTTTCGAACTATCATCTTCGAAGACCATCATCGCTGACCGTCTGCAAGAGCTTATCGTAAGATGATTTATGTTTTGAACTTGGCATCGACACTGTATGTGAAAGGTTATTAACTGTTTTAAGTAAGTTGAGTTCAGGTTTACAGTTGTCAAAACAAGGGAGTTATCGGTCTCGATTATCCGATATGCTTAATTGTTTAAGTCCGTCCTTGTTCGGTTAAGTCAACAATTCAGTGTGTTCAAGTTGAGATGGTTTTGACTGTCATATGTACACTACTCTCCCACTTTTTCTCTCTCCACCGTTCGGCATGCGGCAAGTCATGCCGAACCACAATCATGCTGAGCCACATCGCTCAACACTTTAACTCAACTCCAACTTCCTTCCTACCCTCCTTCTCTGTCGATCGGCATAGATAAGTCCTTCGACAAGTCATGCCGAGCTGCTTCGCTCGGCACTCTAGACTCAACCCTTGCTTCTCTTCTGCATTCTCTCCTTGTCGTTCGGCACGACTCTTTGCTCCCTTCCAATCTCTCTTCGTCGTTCGGCAGGAGAGAGTAATGCCGAGCCACATCCATACATTCTCTTCCAACTCGCACACCACGCTTAACCTCCACTTCCTGACCTCATTACTTCTTACTAGGCCAACCACCCTTCCTATTCCTTCACTCGGCAACTCGTCGAGAAATCATGTCCCAAACACCTCTGACATCCTCTTCTCTCCTCCACTCCGCCTAGCCCTAAGACATGTTCTAACCATGATTCGATTCCCTCATTCGCACGATTCCTACTGACCTCGATTTTGCAGAGATTCATGAAATTGAATCTCGAGCTAAGTTTCCTAGTCGGGATAAAGCGTTTAAAGGAGGAGTCGTTACCTAATATATGGCTCGAAACTCAGAGAGATTCTGGAATAGGAAGCGTGATTCTGTTCAGTTTCGTTGTTGGAGAAGGATGTGGGGCAATGTATTGAGTTCGAGAAAAAAGGGGAAGCGTAAATTGTTAGCCTAAGTCTAGTCGAAGATGAATTTGTATGTCCTGAAGAGCGGAGGTAAAAGTAAAAGGGATGGGAAGAAGAAGTATCGGCTTATATAGAGAGAAGAGAAGTCGAATGGACAGCGACCAGTAGAACCGGTCAAGGCACCCCCGTCGTTCGGCATCAATGTCGTTTGGTATTCGTATGTTGTTCGGCATTAGTATGTCATTCGGCATACAATGCCTCGATCGGCATTCGAAAGGTCGAAGGAAAACGCTATCGAAAAGACAGAATAGGGGCTCGAAGGAAAACACGGAGTACTCATGATTCAAAGCGCATCATGTTCATCCGCATGATGCACTTTGGGGTGCAGGTGTTTCCTGGATGTTTGACCATGTAACAAGAGGCTCGGCATAAGCATCGTTCGACATAGGTGTGTCGTTCGGCACAAGGCCTCGTTCGGCATGGAAAGGTCGCTCGGCATCTTACCTCGCTCGGTAGAAGCCTCGACCGTTATGAAGCCTCGTTCGGTAGAAGCCTCGTTCGGCATTCCAGCCTCGTTCGGCATTCAAGCCTCGTTCGGCATTGCAGCCTCGTTCAGCATTTCAGCCTCGCTCGGCGTTCATGCCTCGTTCAGCATGAAGCCTCGCTCGGCATATGGCCTCGCTCGGCATAAGTAAGTCGTTCGACACCTCTCCTTGACCGGCATCAGGTCTCGTTCGGCCTACACTCTTCACTCAACACACTGCCTCGTTCGGCATAGAGGTACCGTTCGGCTTGATATGTGGCTCGGCATTAGCGGCTCGGCACACAGAAGTCACTCACCACAGGTCGAGGTATCTTGCTCCTAGGCACATTAGGGAAGTTCGACCCATCTTCATCTATAAATAGAAGGGTAGGGGCACAGTGAAATTGACCTTTTTTTCGAGAACACTGGGGAGACTCTGCCGCATTCAAGGCTCATTATTTTTACTTAGCAATTGTATTCAAGTAGTTGGTGTACGGACTGTATATGTAATCAATTATCGAGTAAAGCAATAAAGAGTAACTTCTAAGCGGATGTAGGCAGTTACGCCGAACCAATATAAATCCGGTGTTCTTGTCTTTGCATTTAATTTAGCATATAATTCTCTATTTTAATTTATTTTCTTCATTAATCTCTCTATACAATCTTTCTCAGGGGTGCTAGTGACCAATTCTGATGCTAACATATGTATAAACCCATAAAATGACAGAAACAGATATAATGATGAACCCTTATCAAACTTATAATTAACAAGAAACATTTAAAAAATTATGTAAAATTGTTTTGTGTTTTATATGTAGTGAATTTTAATGTCCGTTTTGGATACAGACTGTTTATTTGAGTGTATGATTTGTATACAGACTGTTTATTTGTTTAGTGTGTAGTTAAGTGATACAAATTTATTTGATTTTTTCGAAATTATAACTGCGTTAGTTTAATAAATCCATTGATCGAGTAATACACATGCAATGTACCAGTGAATTTTACAAAAAAGTATGAGCTATGTAATTTAATCAGCCAAAAAAACAAAAAAAATAAATAAAATAACGTGATTATTTTCATTATATCCAAAAACTGAGTATCGAATCAAAGGGTTTTATATATAATGTTTAACTTATGCATAATGTTTATGTGCCTCATGTTTTTCCATTAAATCAAAGGGTTTTATATATAATGTTTATGTGCAAGAGAATAAGAGAAATTATAAAAGAATTTATGTGTCATTAAATGGCAGCTGAAATGGTGACCATGGTTAAAAGTTGCCATATACATTCGGTTTTTCTCATAAAAATCCCTACTAAAAGAAAACAAAATAGTGCTCCCACAATTCAGCTTTATAATACTAGTGTTTCAATTTTCCTCAGAATTATTTTTATTTTTTGCACAAGCAGTGGGCAAATTATTTTCAAATTGCCATCTATATTTTCTAGAGCATCTGCTAGCTTGATTAGCATGGTTCTTTTTACTGAGTTCGTCCAAAGAAGCCACCCCAAACGCATGTGTGAAGTTGCACATTATACATATGCATGTGTTTTTGTTTTGCATGCCATGTTCCCAGGAGACTACGTTAAGGGAAAGTTATAATATTGATAAGGGCAAAAGGGCAAACCTTACTGCGATTTCTTATCGCCGCATGTACACCTAATTAACATAGATTTCTTCATTAAGTATTGTTCGATCGAATATATGTCAACATACTATTAGTTTCACTCTTTATTTTATACCTTTTACTTTATATATGGATTTCTATGTTTGCGTGCTGTAGTAACTGAGCGAATATTTTGCTAATTATGTACTAGACCTGTGACGTCTGAAGCTGTCTTCTTACCCTATAGTCTGCCTACAAATTCCCAATTTCTTGCTATATGATTGGTAAATGATTTAGAAAATGTTTAGTTGTTGTCTATATTTGTTGCTTGGTGTACTTTGCTGTTTATATTTGCTATATGTTCCTATTTGTCGCTTAGTGTAGCTTTGCTGCTTTTGCTGTTGGTTAGTGCAACATTTGCTGTTTATTATTTAGATAATATAGGTGGATTAATTAAGTATCTAATTATACTTATTTGTTCAATTAAAATTAGTATCAAATATAAGAAATTCCGAAAGACGATTTGCTAAAATATTGTTGTTGAAGCGACTGTGAATGAATTTGGATTTCATGAATTCGCACAGCATTAATTAAATATGGTACTTAGTAATCCCTGTTTATCTACTGTAACTATTACATATTTAGACTAATTTTATTTGTGAGTTTGCATTATTTAGTTAGTTGAAGAAAAATCTTTTCTAATATCTCAATTTCTTGCTTTGGGTTTTTTTTACACTGAACCTATAATGGTCAGATGATATGTGGTAGAATACATTGGTAATCGTTTATTCATTTCCCTACTTTTTGCACACTTTGTACTACAGTAATGTTACATTATATCTTTGTTTCTTGTAGGTGTGGAGTTGCACTTCTTTACTGGAGTTCAGTGTTTCTAGTTAACGCTCGAGCTCAACTCAGAGTTGTTTCAACTTATAATAATACTTAATTTTCCTATTGGCAAAAACATAGATTTGTACTTGGTTATGATATTTTGACTTGAGACTGTTTTCATGTATGTTTGGTTTAAAATCAGAGCTTGTTTCTCATAAATATATCCTCTCTACTTTTTTTTTTGCAAAAAACAGTCCTTATGCCCATTTATTTTGTTGTTGAAACTTTTATATGGAACTTTTCTATTGAAATGGACGTTCTTCTGTGGTGATCTATGTGCTCCTATTTCTGGTTGTCATATCTCTCTGTATAGCTATTCTTGATTCTAGCTTACTTGTGTAGTCTGAAGCTTTTATACAAAGCCGTGACAAATTTGATTGTGTTGTTTGAGGTTTATTAGTGATGTATTACAGCTTTTATTGTGGTGTTTGTGCTTCAGTTTATTCAGCCACAGCTCCGAGCCGTGGCTTATTTTAATGAAACAAAAAAAAATTGCCACGGCTCAAAACCATGGCAAAATTTTATTCAGTCATGGCTTCAAGCCGTGGCTAATATTAATTTTGCCACGGCTCAGAGCCGTGGCTGAATAAAAGTTTGTCAAGTCTCGGAGCCGTAGCAAAATTTTTGCCACTCCCCATTTTGCCACGGCTAAATAATTTTGTCATGACCCAGAGCCATGGAAAAATGGCCTTTTTGTGGTGATATTATTCCGCTGTGATCTATGACTTTGATTCTGATTTATCTATATTATATACTATTCTGAATATTTTTAATCGATATGTTTTTTACTTTGTATTAATTTCAAATTTCAGTTCAGATCCTCGAAAAGATAAATAAGACGTTTCACTATTAATATAAAGATATATTCGCAATCGATCGCCCTTAACCAACCGTATTCTCCGGATTAGCAGGTGACATTACTTGTAATGTTCTTTGCTAAACTGGGGATAGCGGTGTGGTCATTACACATAACCATATTAATTTACGCCGATTGATTTTCGTTTAGTTATATCTATTATTTACAACTAACCGTTAAATCTTATGTGCGCATACAATATGCTTAACCTAAACTTCTCTAAGGTATCATTATATATATATATATATATATATATATATATATATATATATAGACACACACACACACACACACATACATACACACACACACACACGCACACACATATATATAGCCTATAGCTACATTTGTCTAACCATTTCACTACCCAAAAACCCAAACCACTTAATACTTCTTGAATAGGGAAGAGGCAGACCCAACGGTCATTTAATACCTCCAATCCTCAAAGCGGGCTCTCAAAAACGTCAATAGTGGTCAATCAGTTCTAGCTATAGTAATCGATGACCCCTATATACAACTTTATAATTTATAATTTAATTGTCATAGTGCTAACACATCTCAAAGACTCATCTACAGACTAAATAGCTCACATTCAATAAACTAATTTTTCCCTTAATTATCACCTTGAGGTATGTGCATCTTCCATACGGATTGTACACTATTAGAAAGCAAAATTCGTCTGGGCATAACCCAAACTACCGCTCGCTCGAGACCGCTGGTGGTTATAGCCTATATGCCAGAACTACTACTAAATGTTGATACTAACTACTGACATAGCCCGCTTAGCTTCCACTTCTGATATCCTATTTAGACTAACCTAAGTAAGTCAAGGAAAATGATCATTTCAGCTACTTACTACCACTTATTGGAATTGAAGCACATCTCATTTTCCTAAAAGTACTGGGTCATTTAATACTTCTAATCTAAAGCGAACACTTGAAATTTTTTCCCTACCTATCGGCAATGCATATCCCTTCTCCCCACTGGTCTAATGGTTTAAGATATCTCACATCAGTGGTAAGTATACACAACTGCCGGTAGCCTCTAGATGAATCGAAGATTTTTGTTGTGTAACTCTATTTAGCTTGCATCTCAACCTTTACTAAACCAAACACAACACCTATAGCCTAAGTGGTAGGCTAGTCCCACTAATTCATGCTTGTCCTAAACGTATAATCGAAGCTACATAATTTCTTACTATGAAAATTATATTGCTTTCTACGTGTATTTAATAGTACTAGTACTTATTCGCTACATATTATTTCTAATTCATACGCTTAGGTTTTGGTTTCCTTCTAATATCTAATAAATGTCAATTACCTGTAATAATTGGTTATTAATGTCAAAATTGGCAATCTCTTATCAATCCTCATTTAATTACTTTAATCTGCTTACCAGTTTCAAATCCGTCCATTATGCCTATCCAATTCCCCTACAAATATCGTATTAAGTTCCCTAATCAACAACCATTTAATTCATTTTTAAATCTCTATTAATTACAAATTTATTGCCCACTACATCTATAATTAATGTCCATAATTCCTATTTCTATAATTACTACACTCTTAATAACTAATATGAATAACGTCCTAAATTACACAATTTATATATTTTATTTTTAGACGTTAAGCCCAGTTATACGTATTCATTTATATATTTACAATTCTAGCTACTAATTTATAAACTAGAATATTCCTTTCCATGTTTTGATTTATCAGAGCTGCCCTTTCAAAAGTGATTACCAGTATAACTTTCCATAAATTAACTAAAAGTGAGATTTTTACTTCATTTGAAATTACAAAGAATTATTGCTTTTCTTATATTAAAATAGACGGTGCAAACTACAAAGAGGAATATCATACTTTACACACCTCCTTCCTCTTTGATATATTCTTTGTTAATTCAATTGTCGTACTTCTATACATTTAAGGAATTAGATAGTTTGTGGAGGTTACACTGAAATAGATATAATTTAAGTATACCCCACTTCAATAAATTAATATATAGAAATTCATATTTCCAAATCAACTAGGGCAACCTAATTTACAACCTAATTGTAAATTTGGAATAAAAAAACATTCTACAATAATAAATATTTAGGATTGGATTCAAATTTCCAAATCAGATTGTACATACTATTCCTATTTTGATTTCCTATTTTATAGAAGGGGATTTTCACTTCAAGGGCTTATTTGTGCAGGGTAATAAGTTTTAAGTACACTACTTCTGCAAAATTAGTTTTAAGGACATTTTACAGGAAAAGGATAAAAGAATTTATCATTTTCAGCTATACAGAAATAATGATGAAAGGATTTATCATTTTTCTGTATAACTTAAAAAGATAAATGAATTTATCATTATGCTGTAAATTGTCATTAAAACTAATTATTCAAAAGTGCTGTCCTTAAAACTTATTACCCTGCAAGTAGAAGCCCTTTAACCTAATTTCCTCTTTTATAGAATTTGTAGGAGATATTCCTATGCATTTGTTTTAAGCCTACAATTCATCATTTTTTATTTAGGGATAATAAATCCAACGATGTAAATTCAATTTTTTAAATAAATTATATAATTTTCCACTCACCTTCTAAGCCTTCCAAATCTCCAAACTCTAAATCCATTCCTTTACTCGATTCCTTTTCCTTTCTAATACAAAAGATTATGTATAACAAGATGTATACATGCTATTAGAATTACAGATATGAGAAGAGATTTTGGATTAAGGGGAACATAGATTGAAATTACATTTTTCCGCGGTATCAATTCGCTTCTTCTCTTTTTCCCTTCTTCTCTTTTATTTTCCACCCTTCTCTGAATTTTGTTTATTTATGTAATATATATACACACATAAATATTTTATAATTTTAAAAGTAGCGGAGAAGGGAAGATGGTAGGGATTTGCTGCTTGGATTAATCCATCGCAACCATCAGAATAAAATAATTAAATTTGAATCCTTGGCTAAGGTTCAAGCCCTAGTCACTACGTTCGAACCGCTAGACCGCTCCTATACAAGCGGTCGACCGGTCCAAGGAAAGGGTTGACCGGTGGGTCCTACATTTATTATAATTTGTTTCCTTTTTTGTTTTTAATTATTTTTTCTTTGAAAACTTCATACGCTGACAACTTTTTTGTTTGAGCTCTGATCGTAAAACTCCAAATATGAAAGTTGCTTAGAAAATTACCATGTACATAATGGTGCAAGTTTCATAGCCAAATTTTAATATTTTCTCAAATTCCATTTTTGGAGCCTTATAAATTATCATTAATTTTAAGAGGTGTTACATTTTTTTCTCCATGCCTAAACTATCGTTGAGAGGCCAGGGTAATATTCTCCTTTACAAGCTAGATGAAAGTTTTCATTAAGACTATGTCATTGCCTATAAAAGGACCAGTTACTAGAATTATGTGCTTCTTAGGGCCCTCTATATCGGAGCGACTCCATTAGTGCGAACCAGTTACCCAGAGTTCAAGCCAAAGTTAATAAAACCATTAGGTTCTTCAAATTGTTCAGAAAAGAAGCTAAAGCCTTTCTTTTAAGTTGCTCCTAGATACATGGCTTACATACCCGGACCCGACTCAACATTCTTGGAAGAAAATATAATCTAGGCTTTAGCTGGGTTTGAAAGAATTGGCCATTCAATCTCGTGAACTAATTGAGATCAAAAATGGAGTTGGACATACCAACGGAGAGGAATAACAAATCAATGAAAGAACTTGAAACTATTCTTTTTCAATAGAGGTTTGAGAACGGGTTGGGGGAATGAAGTAGGTGAAGTTGTTTGACTTTTTGAGCTATTCTAACCATTGCTGGATGTGGTTCCAAGAGCCGAACAAGAATGAATACTACATAGAAGAGTCAAAACCAGGCTTCCAAATAAAATGTTTACCTGTTAAATCTCAATAAAATCCTCTCCTCCTTTAGCATGCATGGCCAACAATAGATGGTGTCACATAGGTCTCAAAATTTTCCAAAACTACTTAACAATTAATTTATTTAAATCTAATTTAAATATTCTATCAGAATCACGTACTAATGCATGCATAACTTTTATATACGCACTTTATTAGATACTAATAATATTCAAACAAATCAAATAACATTTAACAATTACTATTTCATAAATATTAATTAATTTATGATGATCATAAATTAATTAAATCATGTGGTTTTTTCAGATTAAGGTTATGCATCTTAAACATGTAAATTCAACCAACGCATTAATATCGAACAATTCGATAAATAATGTTCACACATCACCTTAGCTGGTTGTGAGACAGTTTGGTTAAATTTACTACTTACATATCTTTTTGATAAAATCTAATTTACTATCATAAACAATACTCGATCGCAATAATTATTTACACCAATTCTATTTATCAACATTATATCACATTGGGAAATATGGAATTTAGTTATGGTCAAAATTCCAACATCGTCCAAAAATTCAACTAAATTAGTCAAAACACAAAATCTTTGGTTCAATAATAACAATTATTATTAACCATGCTGCTATAGCCAGAGTTGTTGACTTTGAGTTGAATATAGTTGATTGTGATACTAATCTCGTATACAAATTTTTAATCGAATAGTGTATCACTTCCAATGCTTCAATCAGACCCAATTATTGTCGTTTGATGGACACTTTACCACGATTTAACTACAGTCAAAGTGGAGTGTCTGCACTGAAGTTTCAGGGTATTCTAGTTGAGAAAACTATGTAATATCATCACTTCGAGATTCTCTATTTGACCTTAGTTATATTAACCAACAGAAAACTCTCGAGTGAGTTATTCCTTATTAACTCATTATCTATCAATATGTAACCCCTTGATGCCCCTAATAGTTAAGAGTAATACACTGTCCAACATTTAAAAAGTGTTATGCACTCTAGTCTCAATGGATATAGCGATATCTTATCTCGAAACATGTTGATTAAGAATGTTTAAAATAATAACACATTGTAATTACTACCACATAACATACCATTTAATAATTTTTTAATATACTTTAAATAAATTACTTATAAATTATTTCATAATTTAACAAGTATATAATAAAATGAAAACATTTTTATTTTGAACAAGGTAAGTTATTAATTTAGATATATGTAACAAATCACATAATTGTCCTTATGGCGTACCCCTAACTCTATCACTCTTTAGAAAATTCCTTAATAAACCTCTTATAATAGTTGGTCAATCCCAAGACAATTCTAACTTTGGTTGTATTCTTAGGTCTTTCCCAATTTCGTACAATCTCTACCTTCTTATGATAAACAACAATACTCCGTTCCAAAGCTATCTAGTCTAGGACCACCTTCCTTTCTCCATGAGTGAAACTTCAATAATTTTGTTTTAGCTAATTCCTCATCGCTATCTCCAGCATTGCTGTCAAATTATTCTTGTGTTTTTTTAGTTCCATAAGTAGACTATAATATTATCAATGAAAAAAAAAACTTGTTTAATTAAAGCTTAAAAACTTAATTCATAATGTCAACAAATTATGTTGGGTATTAATCAATAAATATAATGATTAGCCATTCATATAATCCTATTTGTAAACCCCATAATAGGTTTATTATCATTCTTAACTCTCAATTGGTGGTCGCAACTCTCAATTAGTGGAAATCTATCACCATGTCTAATTGAGAAAATGTTCTTCACTCGAATGTTTAGTCAAACAAGTCATCGAATCATGGTATAGGAACTTGTTGCTTATTGTAATTTTATTTAGGTCATGCTAATCAATGTATAACCTCAAAAGCCATCTCCTTTAGTAGCAAGTAACAGGTTCTCCTTATTTGAAAGCACTATCTGAATAAATCCTTTCTTTAGCAACTCGTTGATCTGCACCTCTAACTCCTTTCCTCTTTCAAAATCATCCTCCTAATCAACATGACTATTGGCATTGGATTCTGCCCAAGGTCAACGTAAAATTCTATCCCTTTTCCTGGTCGAGCAAGTATAAGTAGCTAACCATAATTAACTTTCATTCCCATGGTATAGTGCTCTATCTTCCTCTACTCCCATCGTATCCCAAAGTCACCAATTGTCTCTCATAAACGAGTACCACTTAATGTTTTCAAAGCCAATCCGTGATAACAGTAGCATCATATCCAATAAATCTATGTACAAACAAATCACACAGAAATAACAATTACTGCATAATTTTAACACCATGATAAAATGTAGATGAACTAGTCGATTAACCTACTGGATTTGATACTAATAGAGGGATATTGGCTAAAATAGATTTATAAGCTAATATATCTACTTGTTCACTTGAATGAACTAATGAGATGTTCCAGTATCAAATAGGATGCCAATAGGTTTGTCATGAACTAAAAACATACCTTTTATCATGATACCCTTTCCTTTATATTTCTTCATTCATGCAATCGGTGAAGTAGGTGTAGGATGATCACACATTAGAGTCAAAATGGTAATTTCAAAAAATTTGTCATCGTTAATTTTACAAAAGGATTATTTTGTATTATTATGAACGAACATTTTATTAAATTAAATCATATATAACATAATTATTAATTTTATTTGCTTTGAAAAATATTTTGTAAATAATTTAATTATTTAAATACGAATGTCAATATATTCAACATTTACAACGAGTGATGTGCAGTAGATAACATAATAATAAATGACTATATATATAAATAGATGAATATATATATATATATATATATATATATATATATATATATAGACACATATATATATTAGTAACTCTCGCTATATGCATTTATTTATGTTTAGTATTTATTTAATAGAAATGCATAATATAAGGTTGTATATATGTATGTATGTATGTATATAATATTTATTATTTAATATTAATTTATACTTTATATATATATATATTCAGTTATTTATATTATACAAATCGGTTATAATATGTTCAAATAATATTTATTATTTATTTGAAAATTTGAATTTTTCTAAATTGATTTTAAATAATAATAAAGTAGATATTTAATTTAACATATATAATTTCATTATATCATTTGTTATTTAGAATATATTCGACCAATTATAAATGATTTATAAGGTAGATCTTATAAATTAGGAATTTAGTTGAATTATATTTAAATAGTAAAACACACACACACATATGTGTGTGTATGTGTGTCTTTTAAATATGTGTATATGTATAGATAGATAAATTTTTATCTATGTTTTATATATATTTCTATAAAATATGGATCAACTGTCATATATATATGTACGTACGTACGTACGTACGTACGTACGTGGATATGTACGTATGTATTCGTTTTTTTCTAAAATTTTGTTCCTTTATTGATAAATAATAAAATAATAGTTATGTACATTCCATATATAAGCCAATATATACAACAAACACACAAGTATGAAACCGGCCCATTACCCGAATTTACCGCAATGGGTAGCAAAAAGACACAAGCCTGTATTCACCATCTTCATTACTCTAGTTCATAGGAGCTGCTTAATTATCATTCTTCTCCCTTATCAGCCATCGTGATTTATATCCATCCCCAATTCCTGTAAAATATGAATGTTTGCTTGAGTGCGAATCATTTTAGCCTCCGAGTTTCTCATCATATAAGTAATTTCTTCCCCGATTAACTTCGCTTTGGTGATTTTGTTTGATTCTCTATTCTGAAAGATGCGCTTATTTCATTGCTCCCAGATGTAGTATATGGCGGTGAGGATAGAACACGAGGCAAGTTGCATGACTTGATCAGGAGTGTGAAAGCTCGATTTGATCAGATTGCTTTCATGCTCAAGATCAAGGGAGTAACTATTTGTTGCTGAGTTTAATTTTATCTTTAGCAAAGTCCATATGTGTCTAAAGTAGGTATATTTGAAAAAAAAAATGCGTGATACTCTCTGGTTATTCCCTGCATTGGGTACACTGTTGTTCACAGTCAATACCCTATTCACTTTGACGATCCGTGGTGTTTATACGCCCTAATAGAACTCAATATGCACAACACACCATTTTCCTGCTGTTTATCTTGTTCCAAACTACGGGGCAGCAGTCTTCTTGGTTATAATGTTGTCTACATATTTTCCTGGTCTCATTAAATGAGAGTGTCCGACACCCACACCATCCATATAGTCTGCTACTTTGTTTGGAACAATTTGGACTTGGTTTATTATTGTAGATATCAGTCTGGTTTCTGTAAATCTAGAAGTATTCCAGTGATCATTCTAAATGATGTTTTTAACTGCTGCATGTTTTGTAGTTGATATATGATATCTATCCCATCCTAATGTGTCAACTAGGCATTTGCTATTAATCCATGGGTCTGTCTATAAATAGGTGCTTCTATCATCTACAATAACCCATTTAATACACTTGAGACTGTCCTCCTTATTCGTAGTCATGTTTTTCATCATTAATGAACTATTATTATCCAACTGTAGTTACCAAAATTGGTGGTTGAACAATATTTGTTGTGCATCCATTTTTACCACATACTGTCTTTGAATAGGTATTGCCATATTAGCTTTAAAAACCCAACTGTTCTGAGCTCCTGGAAATTCTTGAGGCCTATCCCTCCTTCTAGTTTAGGCCTACACAGCTTGCTCCAACTGATTTTGTGACTTTACCTGCCTAAAAGAAGTCTACACATATATTACCTAGTTTGATAAGAGTTGAAGTAGGCATATGATAAACCAGTAGCCAGTATAACACCATTGGTGTAATGGTTGTATGTATAAGCTCTGTCGTGCATGCCATTGAAAGTAAATTGCTATCTCAGGAATCAAATTTGACCATGATTCTTTGAAATAAGGAGGTACACTTAGCATATTGATGATAATCAGTTGAAATTGGTACTCCTAAATACTTTTAAATATGTTTATATTTATAATTATATTTATATAAGTCAAAGTATAAATAGTTATATATTACTTTCGACTTTTAAAATATTACTTATATTTTAGTATAATGTCTGTAGAAATAAGTATATTTTTTTGTTATATTACATGTATGTAGTTAATAATATGTATGTGTGTACCTATGTATATATTTGAAGATTTAGAGAATCAAGCTTTGTCCGTATACTTTGAGGAAGTATGTGTCATACAACCATCACAAATTGCAGGTAAATCCATGAATAATATAGTCGATGTTAAGCCAAACAACACCCCAAAATGAAATGTAAGAGATAGATCTAATAATTATTAGCAAAATAATTAATGGAAAACATGCGAATCTTATTGTGATTTGGCTAATCTGAGGCCTACGTCCACTTTAATGTTATTATAGAGATTTTTTGTCATAAGTGCAAGGTTTTATAGTTCCAAACACCCTAGAACAATAAAAAGTAACTTCCTTTGTGACAAAGTGGAGTAGAGAGAGTAGAGAATGGGGATGGAGAAGATGAAGCGCCAAAGGTCCTTTTTCAATTGCTCTAAATCTTCTATTTATAGAGAAATTGCCCAACGAAGTGGCTGGATCATGAAATATTAGTTCAAACTTAAGATCTGGAAAAGCAGGAAGTGAAACGAGGTCCCCAAAATGATAAAATCATATCGGTATCGACCCGATATCAGGTCGGTACCGATCTAATTTGTTGACTGCAAATCATCTCATCTTCTACTACTTTGTTTTCTTACTTTGATCCATCAAGTTCCCAGCACTTCTGCCTTAAAATCAAGTTGTTACTGAGAGGTTCTGACATGTCTAGTACTTGTCCTTTTCTTCAGAGCTTTTGGAATTGTTTACCTACTCCTTTATAATGAGCCTAGGGTGATCGCTTTACTCAACTGTACCTTGACCATAGCTCCATAACCCACCCCCACCCCCAAATGCATGAAATCATGTCGGTACCGACCCAAAAAGAGTTTAGTACCGATCGATCCCTTTGCATATTTTTTGTACTCCAACTCTTTAAAGCCTCTTCCATTGTCCTTCCAAGCACGCATCCAAATCTTTGAACTATTTTGTCTTCATCCCGAAGTTCAAATTCGTTTGAAAGCTGGTTGGTTTAAAAGCAGATAAAAGTCAATGTGAATTGAACACTCGATCCCACTGACCAAATTGACATCCCAAACCAACCACGATACTCATAAGCAACATATATATGTTATACGCTAATGAATGAAACATTTCTTTCGCATAAATTGCTATTATAGATGATATCATGTAATCAATAAGCATATATTGTGATATTTTTACCTAATTGTGGTGTTAGGTATCGATGCCCAAATTTCCATCGAAGTGCTTGGTACTTTCCATTGCTATGCTTTTACAATTTAATGATATTAAATATATTTTTTAAAGCACGGCTATCTACTACAAAGCCCATGAAAGTAGTGTTTTTAGCACTCGTTGAGCATTTTTAGTGCAAAAAATTAATTTACTCATTTCTCTTCAGAACAATCAATAACAACAAGGTACATACTTGATTTCAAGGTTTAATCATTCAATGTAAGTTATGACACTATTCTAATCTCCAATTGAACTACATTAATCAATGCATTTTTGGATTATTATAGAGAGACATAAATAATGTTTTTCTTTCATGCTTTAATGATGTTGGACTGCTAATAAATACATTTTGTAAATATATATTTTTTCACCTTCGTTACTTTCTGATGTATCCTCACTATAGCTTTTTTTGTACCTCCATCTTTATAGAAACACTAGATGTTTTAACTACACGATGTGATGCTTGTATTTTTGACTACATATCAATGTCAAATAGGAACATACTACATCTTGTATTATATTATGGGTTTAATCACAATGGTTGTAGTTGAAGAGTATGGTCAACAATGTTTGTATGTTAAAAGCATGTGGGCATGATCTTATGTTTAGTAACCAAGATACATAGTTACTTATAGCGGTATTGTGGTGTGACATTCATATTAGTGCATCTTCAATGCACAAGTAGCATATTGCCTTGTAACACTTAAGATTCAAAGAACTTTTCACAATATAAAGTGCACTTAACAATATTATATGCATCTTTCCCCCAATGCTTAGTGCTAGAAACTTATTTTTTTTCGTATGTGTCAATTATTTTATAGATAAAGAAATTTATTTTTTAAATAATTATAGAGTGATTTATGAAGTATCATATCAAAATAATAATAACGATGTGTCATACTTTGCATTGTGATACTCAATGTCTAAAACTAGATATTATACTTCACAATGTCATTTTTAATTCATAATTTATATTTGCATTGAAGAAGAATTTTTTTTTTTTTTTGTTAATTAGTGAGGTGGCTTCCACTTTACATTCAAAATAAGCATGGATTAGAGGCTCTATTAGTGCTTTTGGGTGGTAAACACCATTCGATACCGTATGATTGGAAAATGTTACAATTTCCAACTATTTCTACACCTTTTCTTTTTCAAAATTAATGCACTATGTGTTCCTTTTCGTTTAGTTTCATCCTGAGGGTCAATTTAGACGTTGATTTGACCACCCTCCAAGCATGCTATTGGTCTTTAATTTGGGTGTATTTGTAGCGAAAGTTTGCCCATTTTTCGCGTCTGAAGTCAGAATGGGATAAACAACCTTCTCATCCAATTTTTTTTACACAAGACAAATGATCTGTTGACTTCTGATGCATCCAATGAGTCCCATGTCCATGGTTTTTTCTCAATAATTGTACTTCTTTCTCATATCCCTTTCCTTGCACGAAAACAGATTCTCTTTTCACTAACTCGCCTCTTCCAAAATGCCCCTTTGCTTAATCAAAAATACACCCTTTGCATCCACCATGAGCACATCCCTCGACCTCAATTGTCGATCTTCCAACCCCTAATCGTTGTACAATTTTGACTTTCGGTCACAATAGGAGATCTAAATCCCAAGGCGAACAAACTTTGTAACGACCCGTAATTTTAACTATTTTAAATTAATAAATTTAATATAAATTTTAAATTAAAATAGTTAAAAATAAAATTTAATGATTTATTAAGATAATTTATTGGATATGAACTCAGATAAAAATTTAAATAACAAAATTTGATATGAAAAAAATGACTAACTAATTTTAAATATTGAAATATTAATTTTTATAACTCAAATGGATAAAATTTTCGATAATTGAAATATCTAAATCTATAAATTGATTAAACTATATGAAATTTGAAATGTAAATTTTTGAATAAGGAAAATTAATATA
The DNA here is from genome assembly GCA_030765085.1 of Allium cepa. NCBI lineage: Eukaryota > Viridiplantae > Streptophyta > Magnoliopsida > Asparagales > Amaryllidaceae > Allium > Allium cepa. The sequence goes on along the minus strand of CM060938.1, from coordinate 621,536,386 downwards.
TATATATATATATATATATATATGTAAACTTCACCATTTAAAACTCATGATAAAATATCTATATATACACACACACATAAATATATAAAAGCTCCATTATGTAAACTTCAAACTTATGATGACCCAAAATACATATGTATATATATATGTATGTATGTATGTTTATACAAAATAGTGTGTATGTAAATATGTATTATTCTAAAGGTAATAGGTAAAAATGTAAATATATATATATATATATATATATATATATATATATATGATGACAAAATATATGCAAGTATGATAGGATAAATGTGAATATGTAAATGTAGGCATAACTATATATATATATACATTAAATATATACACATAGAAACATCATGATGGCAAACTTCAATTCAAGCATACATATGAGATCAAATCACACACAAAAATCAAATCATCTCATAAAATCAAATCAGCCCCAATGAAATCACATCAGGAAAAAAAAATGAAAAGTGAAACTTGTACATGTGCATGCCTCTACATTGCTTGCACTAACCTTTCTATTCATATATATATGGCTAGATTGATTCATCGTTCACACTTCTCAAAAGAAAAATGAAAAAAATGAGAAAAATGAGCCTGGCTCACTGTCTCCTTTCCTTTTTCATATATATATATATATATATATATATATATATATATATATATATATATATATATAGAGAGAGAGAGAGAGAGAGCCATGTCCAGTTATTTGTCATACCTATGAATAAAAAATATATCTCACTGCCATTAAAACATAAAGAAGCTAAAGATTTAAAGCTTGGGGGAAAAGTTAGAAGCAGCAATGTTCACCTATTTTGAAAACTGTGAGTAAAACATCTTGTTCTTCTAATGGGTCATTACTCATATATATATTTATAACTATGGTTGGATGAATTTTTGATCTGTGACAAATGTATATGAATCTATGGTGTGTGTATGTGATGACCCGCCCTTCTACTACCAGAAAGACGTATCATCATTAAGAAAGAAAGGGATAGAAATAGAAAAGAAAGAGAAAGAACAACAACATCATAATCTCACAGCGAAATGGAACAAAATATAATATATCACATAAATATTACATAGTTTTTACATATATCAGAGTTATACAATATCAATACATATAACAGTCATACATACATCTATCACTATACACATCAGAGGTACAGTACACATCAACTAATACAGCGGAACTAGGTAGATATCTACATACGTCTGGAAACTCCTGCTCCAAGCTCTCCAGAAATCAAAGTCCAAAACCTATCACTTGGCTACTCATAAAAATTTGAGTACCCAAGAGTTTATGAAAAACAAAATATAAACTCCGGGTCAGACATGGGTCTGGTATGAGTAAACGGTTTAAGATTGTTTAACTTTGAAAAACATTTGAAAATAAAGGTATCACGTAAGACTCCCCACAAATAAATACGGGCAAGTTTTTACCTTACGCTAAGCAAAACATTTCATAGGAAATCCAGTGATATTATAATAGTGTCTAGGGTTTTCAAGTAAATAGAAAATAGCCGAAATTGTTACATCTATTAAATTCCAGCTACTAGCCACAAAAGTTGGTAATACAAATCAAAACCGTAGGGTCTCGTAGGGAAAATGGATTTCCAACAATGGCAGGGCTACTGGGGTACCGTCCGTCACAGTACGGGGCCTAGATCACCGTACCGAGGATCACTCCCGACCCCCTACAACACAAGGCCGGAACCATCCTTACTAAACAGTCTCGAACAAGATAAACCCCGTGGTTGGCGCGACCAACCACCCACTAAGCCGAATAAAAAGGGACATCTAGACAGGGGAAATATCTTGTCCTGCTTGGGCATGACCCACCTAAACTTGCTGCATCTCCCCTGTTTTAGCCATTCCCTGTTGATGAGGCTTGAGGCTGCGATTACCTTTAAAGAACATATCTCTTAGAATGCTCATCGTCCGCCTGACGATGTGCTGAAAGCATTCAATCCATACAAGTTCGTTCCGGGTTCGAACGAAACCGAAGACATTATCTCGTCACACTCATTTTGGAATCACCATCAGAGTCAACGACGATAACCCTTGCATTCTGAAACACCGTCTCGACCTTCAATTCAGGATTCACGACCTAACGTTTAAATTGGATCGACGAGGTTTTCGGAGAATCAAATTTGATTCTTCCGGTCCCGGTCTCATCGAATCCAAACGTCATTTTAAGGGCCAAGTTCTCTAATTAACTTAACAGTTAAAATAATTTAAATTCAACAATTGAATTAACATAGCATTTATCACAGATAAAACATATACAAGCATCATAGGTATAACACAGCATATCACAGAGTAACATAGAATATCATCACATAAATATCCAAATCAGATATTCAATCACAACAGTCCATAAGCAGTCACTTTTAAATCTTATTTGTAATTAATTCAATTTAGAATTAATTACTTGAGAGTTAATCACTTAACTCTATTTAATTAATCATTAATTAACAATTACTTACTTATTTCATTTCAAATTGTTTAATTAATGATTTCTCACTTAATCATTAAGTCTTAATTACATAATTATTTAATTTCACACTATCATTTACTTAATTACTTCTTAACCCAGTTATTACTTAAATTAATTATTTAATTAATAGTCTTAATTATTAATCAAACTTAATTACCCATTTAACTACTGCTAATTACTTACTTAACCATTTATTTATTATTAATTAAATTACTCGATTAATTAACTATTAATCATTCATAAATTGACATTAAGTAATTAATTTCACTGATTTAAAGTAATTACTCTCAACCACTTTTCAAAAATTAATTAATTAACATCAATGATTCATCTTAATTAACATTTAGAAAGAAATCAATTCATTATTAACTACGCCACTTAAAAGTTAATTATCTCATACTTAACTTAGATTAAGTGCTTAAAAAATATATTTAATGTTTCAAAACATTGTCACGTATTAAATAAAATTATCATATTCAAAATCTTCAAAGAAATCAAATTTACTACTACAACATCAAGATGTTAATTGACTTCGTTTATTACTTAATTAAAATATTAACAAGGTTTCAAAATATGGTTAAGTCTTAACTAAAGTAATTAGTTAATTAAAATAAATAAATTACGGTTTAAATATTCAAATCACCCGAGTTACTCCCTGCTTCTCTCTTCCTTACTTCTATATATATTTATAAAAATGTGTAAGTTAAACTCGCAAGAATCCCGAGCATTTCTTTGTTTTACTCGAGTAAAACACGTCTCCCCCTTCTCTTATTCTCGCGTCCCTCTTCCTACCTCCTTCTTCTTCTTCTTTACCGATTCTTACTTCATCTCACTTATATTATATTATGTTAAAGTTAAGCCTAAACCTAAACTGGAACGAGACTTCATAAACACGAGCTCGAACCGCGTCAACCCCCCTGAAACTCGAGACATCATAGCACCCATTTTCCCCCAATCATCCACTGTCACACCGGCACGTTGTGCACGTGCACGGAGCGGCGACGCCGCTCTGGCGACCTGTGAGGCCCCCCACAAGTCCTATACTACCTCGACGTCGAACTCGAAACGTTGAACCACTTGATCTCACCATTATTCAAAATCGAGCAATACCTACAAAGCTCGATCCTAAACATCGATCACAAAACCAATGCGTGAACCCAATCCAGACCATCTGACGCCTAGCAACTCCAGACACGCCTCCGCCACCCCCCAAACACCATTTCCCTCCAATGGCGTGCAACTCGACGCACGGTGGAGGTCGCGGTGCCAACAATTCGAGCACCCCGAAAATTAGGTCTACGAAAAAGAAATGATCACCGTAGTCGCCACCGTTGATGGTGCCACCTCCTTCTATTTTTCCTTCGACCGCCCTAGGCTCCTCCTCCACTCCTAGCAATCCCGATGTCTCCAGTTCATCGCATCTCCGGAATTCGATCAAAAAGCCCAAATTGACCCTCTCTGAACTGCTCTCAAACCCTCCTACCAAAAATCGCCAATTTCATTTTAAAAATCATAGCTAGAGGTAAGGATTTAAGTTATGTTCATGAATCCCTAGTTTGTTGGATTCGAAATTTCCAAATTTTAAAGAACCTTCTGTAAAAATTTGATTTTAGCCTGTATATATATATTTATACTTTCTAAACTTATTTTTAAAACAACATTCTTACATGAATACACATATTCACTTTAGACATGGAAGCTTGAAATTGATTAGAAATGGAGGAATTGATTTGCTTGCCAAGTTAGTTTATCCTGAACTTTATACAGAGTACAAACAAGTCTCTGTAGTGCCAAACAACTATATATATATATATATATATATATATATATATATATATATATATATATATTAAGAAGATAACTAACGCCATGCTAAGATAATCACTCATAAATCATACCAAGTTTGAGATTATTTTTACTTGCATTAATTTAAATTGAAGAGGAATGTTTACTCGCCTGAATGTAAACAGAAAGCATTGAGTTTAAAACCTTGTTGCCTTGAAACAGAATTTTGAAACTGTCTTAAGATCCTCTCTGCTTCTTTTTGTTTTTGAATTAAAATTTTGAACTGGCTCTTGAAACTGCTTGTTTTTAATTTGAATTTAAGTTGAATTTGCTCTCAGGTTTTCTAATTATTTTTAACTGAACCAACTAAATAAAGATGCATACAAATATATTGAAAATAACAGTTGAATAGGGTAGGCAATATCTGGTCAGCGACTACCTTTGCAAACAGATTTGTATAATATTGAATTGACACAAAAGTTGGCCGTGAAGAAATAAGCACATGTTCGGTTACTTCATAGGCATACATAGTATAATTATGTCTTGCTGTAGATGAATCTTTGTATGCAGGTTTATACTTATGGCTGTCAACATGGCTTGTGTGAGAAGCTTTGCTTATGAAGATATTTTGTTTTGTCATTATGTTACTTGTTTTTATTATCTTCTAGTTTACATTTCCTAGCTTGAATAATTACATACATACTTGTCAGGTTATTTTATGCTTTGCAGGCAACACTTGGTCTTGCAAAGGAAGATACTTGTGTATTGTATAAAAACGTTTGTTTCAGAGTTTGGCTTTGTTTTCATTCTATTCTATACACTTTGCTTATTTATACTTATCTATGTATTTATTTCCATTTGTATTTTAGCTATAAATATTAAACTTAGACTCGTTAGTTTACTCATTTATTTATATTTATATTTTTGACTTACATAAATATTAATAATTTGTATTGAACATTATCATCAATTTATATTTTATGTTGTTAGAATTAGATTTAAACATTATCATCTATAGATACTCCTATCAAATGTTAACCAAAAGAAAGTATTTTAATTTAATAATGTAAGATAAATATTATAAGGAGATTTATTTTAAATTTCAAACATTATTATTCATACGTATTATTTTATCAAATGTTAGCAATGTAAAACATTTTAATTTAATTATATAAGGTAAATTTTATCAAAAATATTGTTAAGAATCTTTTATTTTAGAAATTTCAAACATTAGTATCTATATGTATTATTTATACTAAATATAAACAAAGTAAAGTATTTTAATCAAATTATATAAGATAAATTTTATTATAAATATTATTGAGATGCTTATTTCAAATTTCCAAATCAATCTCCTTTTCAAAATACAGTTTATATAAATAAATAGAAATAATCCAAACTCCCATTCATTTTAATATGATCAAATTACTTTTCATTTAATTAAACCAAATATATATTAAAATAAACGGGGTCAAAATCCAGGGTCGTTACATTCCTCCCCCCTAAAAGAATATCGTCCCCGAAATTTAAAACAAAGATAATTTTAAAAGCTGTTATGCCAATCATTCAAACGTACATATCATTTATATACTAACAAACAACCAAACAGTCTATCCTAACAAACAACACTAGTTATCCGAACACAAATCCGGATAAGCTTCCCTAAAATTACCGAGAGTTTGTCTCTCGATGATCAACAATCCGAACCGGATTCCTAACCATAGTCAAGTTTGATTTGACTTCCAAATTCCTGAACTACTGATTTAACAACTAATGGTGAATCATGGACAAATTCCTAAGATGGGATATACGGAATACACAATAAATTCCAGATATCCACTTTGGCAATTCAGTTCTGAAATCTACAGTATTAATTCTTTCCCAATTTTCTTGACTTCTTTACAGAATTTCAATATCTATTCAATCAAGCCCGTACGATGTACATATACTATTTGTACGCAATATCAAATTTGATCGCTCGCCCGATCACACAATTTCACTTCCGAACTAGTATTGTCCATCCGACTTCCTAGTACGGACTCAGATCTGGTTCCTTGATCAGAAACTGTCATTCTCCTTGCATAGTCATAACTATGATAGAGAATTGCCAAAATCAATCAAAATCCATATCCATGGTTCGTCGTCGAAAATCGAGTGAAAAATCCTAACTCGGATCGGTATATAACTATCTCGAAATTCTGTGCTCGAATCTGGATCAAATTGTTATGCGAATAAAATAATATACGTTCATCCTACGTATTTATATTCATTGATTATCAACCATATCAATTTCTTTTATTCACATTATTTTGATTTCTATTCACTTGGAATAATTTTCTCAATACCAAATTTACTTAAGAATTTCACTCTTCATTTCTTAAGCATAATATAAGCATAATATATACTCCTATATTATTACTCAACCATTTAGCTTTAATATCTTCTTATTTCAATTCTGAATTTCCAATTCCATATGAATTCAATTTTTCTTAACTCTGAATATTGAACTTTTATTGACTATCTCCATTTATAACCGATTCTTATTATATTTTTAAATTAGTTTCATTCATTAGTTTACTTTCAATTTTCAATTTGAAATTGTTTTGTTGCTAAAGTTTTAATTTCTTTTGTTTAGCATTACATATTTTCATAAGCACATATGTAAGGTTTTCAACACTTATTACAAGTATCTCCAACCAATTTCCAAATCATTCCCTTTAGTTTAAGTGATTTACAACTTACTTGCTTAAGCAAAACAAACTCATATTCAAAATCATCCTATTTTGCTTCCAATGATCCGTAACATTTATCTAATCTCTTTTACTTCAAAACAACTCATTTCTATATGCAATTCAACGATACTATTGTGAATAAATAAGTACTTAAGCTTTATGACAAATCTTAAATTGATTCCAACTCAATTTATACTTGATTCCATCATAATTAATTTATTCACAATCTCTACATTGCATTTTCTTTTATTTCAAAAGTTTGATTCCAAACCATTTTATTGAACACAACAACCAATGTTTTAAATAATCAACTCACATTTTACCTATGTCATTTATTTTCTTCAAACTGTTCCACCTAACAACTTAGGTTTATTCTTTTATCCATTCCTAAATTTTAATTTACATTAACAATTCATTATTGAATTTATTCATAATAAGGTTATTCAATTTATGCTTGAATTAGACATGTTTACCACTCACTCCAATTCTATTTTAACCAAATTCAAGGCTTACTTGATTTACATTTATTTATTCACGTAAGAATTTTTATTTTATTCAATATTATTTATAACTCGATTGAATTCATTTAAATTCAGCTTTATTACAACTCAGCTTCAATTTATGCTTTTAAATGTATTACTCAATATGGGCTCAAAACTTATTTGTTTACTTAAAAGCTTATATTGCTCATCTGAGTCATTTCATCTTATAACCACAATTTCAGATTATATATATAGCACTTCTGTCTTAAGGTATAAATTTTCACCTCACAATTACAATCATTTTACCATCAAATTTTATATCCAATTAAGTTCATTTTGAACTTCAATCCCATTTAACTTATCTCAGGTTAAACTCCAATACATTTTCTTCACTTTTATTTACTTAAATTAAATTTTAATTCCTGGATTAAAATTCCCAATTTCATATTATTAATATCAACTTTACTTTATAAGTTCAATAGTTGATTCATTTAAACTTTCACATTATCTAAATAGAATTTCTTAGAATTCAATTGCCCGTTTTTCATTTCCAAAATCATTTTGAATCGATAACTACACTTACCCACTTGGTATAGAAAATCAAATTTTCAAATTCTAAACACTTGTTTTCACCAAAACAAATTTTCTCTATTTGAAAATCTCTAAAACAACTTGTATACCCAACAAGCCCAAACAATTTATCCTGACCAACTATCCTGGTACCAATCCATCACTTTAGAAACTCGAAAATGAATACTGATGATGTGGCCATCACCATCAGGATTTATTTTCCAGCGACTGAAGTGAGTTCAGTGCTTCCTTACCTCCACAAATTTTCCCAAAATAATTTCCATTCAACAATATTTCAAAACAATATTCCATTATTGCCTTCAAATCTTTGGAAAAACATTTCAAACATTCCCAAGATATTAAAATTCCCAAATTCCTTTTGGTTAAATTCATTTAAACACCTTTCAAATTTCTGGGACTTAAATTCTAGTTTAATCAGATTTCAGTTATATTCCTTTTTATTTAAGTCATGCTTAGACAATTTTATTTGGTTATAAACCACTCGAATTTTAAATTTTTATTCAATTATAGTATTAACAACCAAGCATTCAATTATATATAATAATTTCAGAAAAATATTCCTTTTATATCAAAATATAATTTTGGATAAAATTATTTCATTTACCCTACTTTAAAAAAAACAGTACTGTGTCGGTCTACCTTGTTTAAGAGTTTAGAAATCCCTATCGATGAAATGGCATCCTACACATCGACCAGAATTCATAAACACTCAACAGATAGATCAACACAATATAAAACAATTTTATATTCACTAACAAGTACGCGCTCATATCTATTAATACACTCAAACTCATTTTAGAGTACTTCTGACTCTATTCTATGAGTAATTCCTGCCAAAGCCAAGGTTATCACCAACCTATGCTCTGATACCAACTGTGACGACCCGCCCTTCTACTACCAGAAAGACGTATCATCATTAAGAAAGAAAGGGATAGAAATAGAAAAGAAAGAGAAAGAAAGAACAATAACATCAGAATCTCACAGCGGAATGGAACAAAATATAATATATCACATAAATATTACATAGTTTTTACATATATCAGAGTTTTACAATATCAATACATATAACAGTCATACATACATCTATCACTATACACATCAGAGGTACAGTACACATCAACTAATACAGCGGGACTAGGTAGATATCTACATACGTCTGGAAATTCCTGCTCCAAGCTCTCCAGAAATCAAAGTCCAAAACCTATCACTTGGCTACTCATAAAAATTTGAGTACCCAAGAGTTTATGAAAAACAAAATATAAACTCCGGGTCAGACATGGGTCTGGTATGAGTAAACGGTTTAAGATTGTTTAACTTTGAAAAACATTTGAAAATAAAGGTATCACGTAAGACTCCCCACAAATAAATACGGGCAAGTTTTAACCTTACGCTAACCAAAACATTTCATAGGAAATCCAGTGATATTATAATAGTGTCTAGGGTTTTCAAGTAAATAGAAAATAGCCGAAATTGTTACATCTATTAAATTCCAGCTACTAGCCACAAAAGTGGGTAATACAAATCAAAACCGTAGGGTCTCATAGGGAAAATGGATTTCCAACAATGGTAGGGCTACTGGGGTACCGCCCGTCATAGTACGGGGCCTAGATCACCGTACCGAGTATCACTCCCGACCCCCTACAACACAAGGCCGGAACCGTTCCTTACTGAACAGTCCCGAACAAGATAAACCCCGTGGTTGGCGCGACCAACCACCCACTAAGCCGAATAAAAAGGAACATATAGACATGGCAAATATCTTGTCCTGCTTGGGCATGACCCACCTAACCTTGCTGCGTCTCCCCTATTTTAGCCATTCCCGGTTGATGAGGCTTGAGGCTGCGATTACCTTTAAAGAACATATCTCTTAGAATGCTCATCGTCCGCCTGACGATGTGCTGAAAGCATTAAATCCATACAAGTTCGTTCTGGGTTCGAACGAAACCAAAGGCATTAACTCGTCATACTCATTTTGGAATCACCCTCAGATTCAACGACGATAACCCTTGCATTCTGAAACACCATCTCGACCTTCAATTCAGGATTCACGACCTAACGTTTAAATTGGATCGACGTGGTTTTCGGAGAATCAAATTTGATCCTTCCGATCCCGGTCTCATCGAATCCAATCGCCATTTTAAGGGCCAAGTTGTCTAATTAACTTAACAGTTAAAATAATTTAAATTCAACAATTGAATTAACATAGCATTTATCACAGATAAAACATATACAAGCATCATAGGTATAACACAACATATCACAGAGTAACATAGAATATCATCACATAAATATCCAAATCAGATATTCAATCACAACAGTCCATAACCAGTCACTTTTAAATCTTATTTGTAATTAATTCAATTTAGAATTAATTACTTGAGAGTTAATCACTTTACTCCATTTAATTAATCATTAATTAACAATTAATTACTTATTTCATTTCAAATTGTTTAATTAATGATTTCTCACTTAATCATTAAGTCTTAATTACATAATTATTTAATTTCACACTATCATTTACTTAATTACTTCTTAACCCAGTTATTACTTAAATTAATTATTTAATTAATAGTCTTAATTAGTAATCAAACTTAATTACCCATTTAACTACTGCTAATTACTTACTTAACCATTTATTTATTATTAATTAAATTACTCGATTAATTAACTATTAATCATTCATAAATTGACATCAAGTAATTAAATTCACTGATTTAAAGTAATTACTCTCAACCGCTTTTCAAAAATTAATTAATTAACATCAATGATTCATCTTAATTAACATTTAAAAAGAAATCATTTCATTATTAACTACGCCACTTAAAAGTTAATTATCTCATACTAAACTTAGATTAAGTGCTTAAAAAAAATTTAATGTTTCAAAACATTGTCACGTATTAAATAAAATTATCATATTCAAAATCTTCAAAGAAATCAGATTTACTACTACAACATCAAGATGTTAATTGACTTCGTTTATTACTTAATTAAAATATTAACAAGGTTTCAAAATATGGTTAAGTCTTAACTAAAGTAATTAGTTAATTAAAATAAATAAATTACGGTTTAAATATTCAAATCATCCGAGTTACTCCCTGCTTCTCTCTTCCTTACTTCTATATATATTTATAAAAATTTGTAAGTTAAACTCGTGAGAATCCCGAGCATTTCTTTGTTTTACTCGTGTAAAACACGTCTCCCCCTACTCTTATTCTCGCGTCCCTCTTCCTACCTCCTTCTTCTTCTTCTTCTTTACCGATTCTTACTTCATCTCACTTATATTATATTATGTTAAAGTTAAGCATAAACCTAAACTGGAACGAGACTTCATAAACACGAGCTCGACCCGCGTCAAACCCCCTGAAACTCGAGACATCATAGCACCCATTTTCCCCCAATCATCCACTGTCACACCGGCACGTTGTGCACGTGCACGGAGCGGCGACACCGCTCTGGCAACCTGTGAGGCCCCTTACAAGTCCTAAACTACCTCGAAGTCGAACTCGAAACGTTGAACCACCTGATCTCACCATTATTCAAAATCGAGCAATACCTACAAAGCTCAATCCCAAACATCGATCACAAAACCAATGCGCGAACCCAATCCAGACCATCTGACGCCTAGCAACTCCAGACATGCCTCCACCACCCCCCAAACACCGTTTCCCTCCAATGGCGTGCAACTCGACGCACGGTGGAGGTCGCGGTGCCAACAATTCGAGCACCCCGAAAATTAGGTCTACGAAAAAGAAATGATCACCGTAGTCGCCACCGTTGATGATGCTTCCTTCGACCGCCCTAGGATCCTCCTCCACTCCTAGCAATCCATATGTCTCCAGTTCATTGCAATACCGGAATTCGATCAAAAAGCCCAAATTGACCCTCTCTGAACTGCTCTCAAACCCTCTCACCAAAAATAGCCAATTTCATTTTAAAAATCATAGCTAGAGGTAAGGATTTAAGTTATGTTCATGAATCCCTAGTTTGTTGGATTCGAAATTTCCAAATTTTAAAGAACCTTTTGTAAAAATTTGATTTTAGCCTGTATATATATTTATACTTTCTGAACTTATTTTTAAAACAACATTCTTACCTGAATATACATATTCACTTTAGACATGGAAGCTTGAAATTGATTAGAAATGGAGGAATTGATTTGCTTGCCAAGTTAGTTTATCCTGAACTTTATACAGAGTAGAAACAAGTCTCTGTAGTGGCAAACAATTATTTATATACAGAGTTTAAGAAGATAACACCATACTAAGATAATCACTCATAAATCATACCAAGTTTGAGATTATTTTTACTTACATTAATTTAAATTGAACAGGAATGTTTACTCACCTGAATGTAAACAGAAAGCATTGAGTTTAAAACCTTGTTGCCTTGAAACAGAATTTTGAAACTGTCTTAAGATCCTCTCTGCTTCTTTTTGTTTTTGAATTAAAATTTTGAACTGGCTCTTGAAGCTGCTTGTTTTTAATTTGAATTTAAGTTGAATTTGCTCTCAGGGTTTCTAATTATTTTTAACTGAACCAACTAAATAAAGATGCATACAAATATATAGAAAATAACAGTTGAATAGGGTAGGCAATATCTGGTCAGCGACTACCTTTGCAAACAGATTTGTATAATATTGAATTGACACAAAAGTTGGCCGTGAAGAAATAAGCACATGTTCGGTTACTTCATAGGCATACATAGTATAATTATGTCTTGCTGTAGATGAATCTTTGTATGCAGGTTTATACTTATGGCTGTCAACATGGCTTGTGTGAGAAGCTTTGCTTATGAAGATATTTTGTTTTGTCATTATGTTACTTGTTTTTATTATCTTCTAGTTTACATTTCCTAGCTTGAATAATTACATACATACTTGTCAGGTTATTTTATGCTTTGCAGGCAACACTTGGTCTTGCAAAGGAAGATACTTGTGTATTGTATAAAAATGTTTGTTTCATAGTTAGGCTTTGTTTTCATTCTATTCTATACACTTTGCTTATTTATACTTATCTTTGTATTTATTTCCATTTGTATTTTAGCTATAAATATTAAACTTAGACTCATGAGTTTACTCATTTATTTATATTTATATTTTTGACTTACATAAATATTAATAATTTGTATTGAACATTATCATCAATTTATATTTTATATTGTTAGAATTAGATTTAAACATTATCATCCATAGATACTCCTATCAAATGTTAACCAAAAGAAAGTATTTTAATTTAATAATGTAAGATAAATATTATAAGGAGATTTATTTTAAATTTCAAACATTATTATTCATACGTATTATTTTATCAAATGTTAGCAATGTAAAACATTTTAATTTAATTATATAAGGTAAATTTTATCAAAAATATTGTTAAGAATCTTTTATTTTAGAAATTTCAAACATTATTATCTATATGTATTATTTATACTAAATATAAACAAAGTAAAGTATTTTAATCAAATTATATAAGATAAATTTTATTATAAATATTATTGAGATGCTTATTTCAAATTTCCAAATCAATCTCCTTTTTAAAATACAGTTTATATAAATAAATAGCAATAATCCAAAATCCCATTCATTTTAATATGATCAGACTACTTTTCATTTAATTAAACCAAATATATATTAAAATAAACGGGGTCAAAATCCAGGGTCGTTACAGTGTATATGCATATGAATAGGCACGTTAGACATGATGGTTCCACCTACACATCAAGATCACTGTATATCTTCTTCTTTGTAATTGTTACTTTGGTGAAGATCAGTAAGGCCTTCACTTTAAAATCAATAACTCAAAAAAAAATTAGGTTCAGGACATGATTCCCAAACAAAAATTGTTTATTTTTAAGTATAGAACATTTTTAAATTGGTTTCATTAAATTTCGTCAAGCGTAGGGGGAGAAAACTTCATGTAATAATAAGTGGGTTGGTTATGGACGAGTTTCGACCGTCATAATTTGAAGGATGGATTATATGTATGTGCTCGCTGATGGAAAATCGATTTTTAGAGGTGATTTGGGAATTTTTAGAGATGTGTGGAGGGAGGGATCTAGGGATGAACGGAATTGGGGGAGAGGTAAAATTCTGGTGATGTGACGGATTTCATGGCTTGTCGTTGGGGGTGGAGGATGCTCAGTCGATGGCGCACCTAAGAAAAATAACATGGCAATTTTTCTTTAAGGGGATAGGATGGACGAAGTCGGTGTAGGGTTTAATGTGGTGGTTTTTGGATTTTGGGTTCTTGGGAATGACGACGACGAAGCGACGAGACATGGGTGCACGCCGGGGGAATGGGTGGAGGAGATGGCGGTGATGCTTGGACCGAAGTTTGGCGGTGGATGGACGATCGTGGTAGCAAGGCAAGGCATTTTAGTGTCACGGTTTTCGTTCTAGGTTTTAGGTGAAGTTCCAAACTTCGAACTAGAGGATGGTCGTGGGTTCCAAGTGGTCGGGTTTGACGTGGAGACGTGGGCAAACTTGCGTGGATGTTCGGCGGCGAGGTTCGGTGGCCAGAGGATGGGTGCAGGTGCATATATTTGTGCATGTTCATGCATGGTTCATAGCATATAAATGAGAAAGGAGGGAAAAGAAACAGGAAGAAAGAAGATGGAGTTGTATTGGGCCGGGTTAGATTAGTTTAGGCTCGATTAGGTTAGAAGATAATTAAAAAAAAATTGTATTTAAAAATATGTAAATTTTAAAACAACATTTCTTCTTCATTTCAAAACCCATCGTCGAGTAGATTTTTGCGTCTAAATCCTATCGCCATGTATTTTCATCTAAACTAATATAATCGAGTTTTTTTGCAAGGTAAAATTTAATGTTTTAAACGGTTTAAGTGAATAAATAAGTAATTCCTTAATTGTTAATTATATGTTAATTAATCAATTATTTTTTTATGAACTGTTTAATTTTAAAATTAAATTGGAATAAATCATTTTATTAAATTTCTTTGATTGATAAGTAATATGGATTAAAATATAACATGACTCGGTTAATTTAAACCAATTCAATTCTGAATTGTAAATTGATTTAATATCGATTATAAACTGTTAATTAAGTTAATAATCTAGGCTTTGCGGCTATTGTTCTTGGATGTCGACTTCAGTTATCTACTATCTGTGTCACTAAATGGCCAAACAAATTAAAATACTTAGAATAAAACGTTAACATGTTTTATTGAAAGTAAATCGACTTGTACTGATCACTATTTCGAATTTCGAAAAATATGATGATTACAAGCGAATAAATTGCAATGGATTGTTCATGATAAAATAAACATATAGAATAAATTTCCATATATGAATGTTGACACCCTGATTGTAGAATTGTATATTTTAAACAACTTGGCTTTTCCAAATTTACCATTGAGTTCGAAGAAACCGGGATCAGATATCAGCATTATCTGAAACCACTTCGATCCAATAACCACCATGAACCTTTACGGTTTTGATTTTAAAGTCTAGTAGGATAGAATTTAACTAATGTAACAAATTTGACTATTTTAATAAATATTGTACTTAGACACTATTATCATATCACAGGATTTTCTATAAAAGTGTTTTGGTTATCGTAAGATAAAAGAACGTCGTATTTATGTGTGCCGTGGTCTTAGAGATACCTTTGTTTACAAAGGATTTTAAAATAGTAATAATTCAAATTGAGTGTGTTTCCTCACACTGGTTTTTCAGCCTGACTCGGGTGTTATTTTATTATAATGCTCGAGTCAGACCGAGTATTACAGATTCAGGTTAGGATGCCATGGAGCTCAAGAGACAAGTTGGAAGACAAAGACGTATTACACGTACTTGATTATATTCCAATGTGTATTGTAGACTGTATATTAAGTACTTTTCAGGACCGGTTATTATAACTATCCAGATTTCTATGTTGATGATTGTGCTCTGATAATTTGTATATGCATTAATAGTTACAGTTTTCTTTTGTATAAAATCTGTTATTGTATATGATATTTTATGCCGCTACGATTGTGGGGTTATGTGTTGTTTTTTATGTTTCTTCTTCTATCTTTTTCTTCTTAACCTCTAATTGTCTGCTTTTTTCGGCACTCGATTGCTCAGCATCCTATACAGTGGACGTATTTACATCGATTTTCGAGGGTCGAAAATCCTCGTTACATGTGGTATTACAGCTGAAAGTTAAGCGAGAATCTTCGCTTTGGTGGGATTACTTATTAGAGATAGGGTCAATAGTACCCTAGTATGAGTCTGAGTGTATATATGTATAAGTGAAGCGTAATTGTTAGTGATATAAAAATATTTTGATTTTAATAAATGAAATGATTTTAACTTGGATTTTATGTAGAACATAAAAGAATGAACCCCATAAACTGATAAAATCATTCACGACTATTGATGATGATTGAATGTTATACCTTTGATTGATTGTTCGATTAATATGGATGTACATATTGTCGCTTATTGATTGATGAGTCATGCTCGGCTAGTTTATAGGCATCGACTATTTACTGTTGATTTGAGCATTTGACTATGGTAGGAAAATTTTGGTTTTTGAAAAATATTTAACCAATTAAGAAACTGCATGTTTAACAAGGATTTTGGAGTGAATATACATTTGAATTTTTCCTTGTATCATTTTAAAGAGTAATGGATACCATTTGAAAATGATATATGAAATATGGTTTATCTAGACATGGTTAAAAAATAAACAAAAAGTTATTCAAACTGGGAATTTAAGAGCTTGGATTCCGTGATTTTTTGAAACTTGTTTAAAGATTCTGAAGATATATAACATAATTTGAAATTATTTTCCGAATAGAACTGTTATAAATGTTTCCAAACTGATTTCAAAAGGGGATTCTCAAAAGATTTAAAAGGAATGAAGTCCAGAACTCACTTCTGTCACTGAAAAATAATTTCGATGATGACTGCAGCATCATAGACATTCATTTTTGAGTTTCAAAGTGGGGAAGGCCACTTTAGTAGCTTTGCTACTTAATTGTTTAATGAAATTTACTTGATTCAAATCCTAAAAGTATGATTTGATATTCAAAAGATACATGTACATATTTATTTCAAATGATTTAAAAAAACTGGTGTTCAATTCTCGAATTTTCGAATTATATGATATTATGAACACTTGTACCCTATGCATTGAGATTGATTGATTGATTGTGCATCATGTTGAGATGGTTGATTGTCGGTTTCCAATTTGAATTGGAATTTGATTTTTCCGACTATTCTGAATAATCCAACACTTCCAAATTGAGAATTAATTTTTAAAACTAAGCATTTTCGAAGAGTATAAAAGTATTTTGGAAAGTATATAAAGTTTAGTTTTGAAAATTTTAAAATAAAGGTAAATAGAAGTTGGATAAGTTTTAAAATGTTAAATATTTGGGTAAGTAAAATAAATAAGATTATTTTGTATTATACAAAGAGGAAATTGGTTCTGGATTGCTTTAAATGAAATTGAGTTTTAAGAA
The DNA here is from genome assembly GCA_030765085.1 of Allium cepa. NCBI lineage: Eukaryota > Viridiplantae > Streptophyta > Magnoliopsida > Asparagales > Amaryllidaceae > Allium > Allium cepa. The sequence goes on along the minus strand of CM060938.1, from coordinate 621,518,814 downwards.
ATTCTTTGGACTTCATAAATACTTATAAAACCTTATTTATTTACAAAATGATTTTGAAGGCAAATTTTAATTATGTACAAACATGAAATCTAGTTTTGAAAAGTTTTATAATGAAATTGTTTGAGAAATGTTTATAAAATAATAATTTATAATAATAATAAAATAAAATAAAATAAATAAAAATTTATAAGGTCATTTATATATAAAGGATTTTTGTAAAGTATTTGATTTTGAAAAGAAATTGTTGTTTTAAAACTTAGTTACTTACAAAGTGATTTTAGAAAGGAAGTTGATTTTATATAGATATGACTACGAAATATGAAATTC